>CM066911.1:40819093-42075206 GCA_033964015.1 Scolanthus callimorphus
AAAGTTGGGATTTTGATGACGTCGTCAAAGCCAATAATTATTTCAATAGCGGCTGAGCCTTTTCATGTCCTCAAATTTCCACCGAAAAGACTGGAATGGAAAGCAGACTTCGTTTGTATATTCATTCTGCGGGTTTCCTGTGTCGCACGCGCGCGCGCCAAAAGGCGGGAAAAACTCAACCAATCGAAAACGTTTCTTGCACAGACACAACGCAAATTAATAGCATAGATAATTAATAGCAAGACAAAATACTTCATAGGAAATGTTTCCGGAAAACCTTCTCTGGAGCCGTTTTCAATAAACAATGTGGTTGTATTGACATTAGATGTCAGCTAACCCAGCTCGAATGTAGCTTGGGGGATAAAAGCTGCTTTTGATTATTAAATGAGTCTCTTAATAGAGTCTTTATCTGGTTAAACAAAGTCATATGGCTTGATATTTCTCTTGTTTTCGTATTTCGTAACAGAAAGAATCTTATTTCGAGGTGATAAAGGCTTTTAGAAAGATTATCACTTTTTCGCTATCGTTCAATCAATCATTATCAATCAATTTATTTACTTTCACAAAGAACAAAATAGTGTCACACACAACCTGCTAAGTAGCTGAAAGCTAGTCGAGGCAGGCAGTGTGGTTGACGTGAAAAAAATAAAAAGGTATTTTACGTACAATTGCTTTTTTTTATATACATGTTTAGTTGTAACTATCATATTTGCGGGTAAAAAGACTCGTTCGAGAAGTATCAGCTTATTCTCATTAGGAATTGGTAATAGGATGAACGGACAAACTTGAAATGTAGTCATTGCTTTTTAAAATGTTATGTGACCTTTTCAAATCGACGTTCAGTAATGTTTTTCCAATTATTTATTGTTTTGCTTTTAATATTTAATATTCTTTTATTATTACCTTGACAGAAGACGTTGCTGCTGGGAAGAAATCATTTCAAGTATATTTTCTCCTGCATCATCCGTCATTTTTCCGTCCGGCATGACACCATTTCAATTTCTATGTTAGGCAAATTTATCAGAATTTACCAAAATTTATTATTGGTTTAAATTACTTTTTATATGAATCTGCTAAACTCGAAAACACAACACTCGCAAATGCTAAAAGGGGGAGGTGAATAGGTTTGCGGATCGGCGGATTTGGGCCTAAATAGCACACGGATTACGGATTTTAAGAAAAACTCGAGCGGATTTTCGGATTCTCAAAACGTACCGGATCGCGGATCTATTGAAAATTCGACTTCGGATTTCGGATTCTGATAATCGCAACTACGGATTGTTGACTGTAGGGTCTGTAGACAAATAGCCCTGGATGTTCGAATTTGGAGGCCGTTAATATGCTTTAGTATTTCACATACTTAATTTCGCATACCTAATAAAAATTTCGGCGCGCTTCGCGCGCATAAACAATTACATCTAACTTACTCTTTGAGAACTCACACAACGAGACACTACCCCCGCGCCATTTATAGAACAAGTGTATCTTGACGAGGAAAAATTAACTCTCCCAAAAATGCCCTGCAGTGAAGTCACTATGATTGAAGAACCCTTAGATACTTCCATTTTCGTTTAACCCTGAAGCTTGTCCATTTTTTTTTTGCATAGGTTTCATTTCAAACGTGCATGTTTTGTCGTGAAGTTGTCGCGTTTCTTGCTCGCTGATTGACTGAAAAATAACGGTCAAAACAGCAGCCAATCAGCGAGCGAGAAACGCGACAACTTCTCGACAAAGTGTGCACGTTTGAAAAGTAAACCTACGCGAAAAAAATCGCCACGCTTTAGGGTTGAACTAAAATGGTAGTAAGCGTGAGTTCGACGTTACAAGTATAGAAAGTCGTCATTTGGGCCGCGCTTCACGCACATGAGAATAATAATAATTTCGTCATCAATAAATTTTCGGCGCGCATGAATAACGTAACCTATAGGCTCAGGGGCCCATCAATAGGAGCTTTCATACATAGTTGAGGTAGCGTATTTCAACGTTTATCTACCCTTTCTGTGAGGCTTGATGAATGCGTTTATCACAATGTGGGCGCGCTTCGCGCGCAACGAAAGAAAAATGTAACCCCCTAAAATGCCTTCTAATAGGTCAATAGGGGACGGGGGATCACGAAAACCCCGCTAAATAATGACACGTCCCTCAGTAAGAGATGTTCGTGTATATAGCGATGCTTTTTTTCAATTATCAATTGTTTCCATAAGTCAAACGTTGCGGATTCGGATTTAGGCGAAAATTTGTGCGGATCGGCGGATTTTCATGAAAAATTGAACGGATCGACGGATTTGAGGACCCCTATTCACCCCCCCCCCCCCCCCCCCCCCTAAAAGGCCGACGAATTTGTTTGGCTGAATGTTTCATCTTCTATTTTCTTGAAATTTGTAGAAGCCCTTCAAAAGAAAATCACAAGTTGCGATTGATTAAGATTTCTGACGGAAAACCCATAACCCACCTACCTTCAGTGCAGCTCAGTGAGATCTCATATTTCATAAAATCCTCATAAATGTTTCCTCAAACCAGTCAAAGAAAGGAGAATTAAATCTTTTTCTGTGTAGCCTCGTAAACGTCCGCAAACGATCAGCTTCCTATGAGAAGTTAATCAGTCATTTAAAAGAGACCGTGCATACATCAATGACATATTAAATGCCAAATCCCACCCTTTTTAAATCGTGGATACGCGAAGCGTAAGACACGAGTTATTGTGGTGGGCCCGATGTCACTCATGACTCAAGTGTTAGCTCAAGTTGCGCAATAATTATGCAATCTGAGTAGCCCGCGAACATTAGCCAGCGGTATCACCCATTAGGCTCTGAAGTTCAAGGATAACAATGGCGGACATCGAAGGGAGAAGATAGCCCATCGTTTCTCTGGCTTCGGAGGTCCACATTTCTAAAGTTATTGTCCTAGTTTACACTCAAAATGCTTACTCAGTATCAGAGTTATACGAATGAAAGAACAATCCAACTTTTAACTTTCGATTTGTTGAATTTCGGCTGGTTTATTTTCTGCTTCCCGTTGCTTTCTAACGAAAAAGAAGAACTATGCACAAAACAAAAACAAGCATCTACTTGAGATTGCTTGCGGAACTTGTCATCTGGGAGAATAGTACTTTATTTGCCTTACTGTAACCCACAATGTATTCAAGAAAAGTACCCATGATCTAAGTGCATTAATAACGACTTCTAGTCACAAGGGACACCAGAAAAAAAAGGAAACAGCAAACAATGATCTATTTGGAATTACAAAGCAATATAATCTGCTAGGAGAGCCATCAGCTTGGGAGAGCCATCACTACTACTCAGGTACGTTTGGCATTGATCTCATTCACAATACATTATAGGCCTTTCTGTAAAATTCGTTTGTAAATATCTTGACCTAAAGAGTCTCTGTCAGCCTCAATCATTTGTTTTTGTTTTCGTGCCATACTTTATTAACTTAGCTTCCTTATTGGGCTCATAAACAGTTTAGCAAACCTTTTAGGAGCAAAATAGCAAAACCTAAATCAGCAAGAAAAAAAAGCTAGTTGGACTAGTTGGACTAGGACAAGAAAAAGAAATACCAATACCCCACAAAAAGTGCCTGAGGACTTCCCTCACACAAACACATTGCTTCGCACACGCACCTTGTCATGCTTTTTGGTCCATGCTTAATTTCTGATGCACCATTTGATTTATTTATTTTATTTTTTGTTTTTGTTTCAGTAACTCCAGCCCTGTAATTAAAAGGATGACAAACTTCAGTCATCAAAACTTGGCACTAAATGATGGGACAATCAAAGTGAAAAAATATTATGTCATCTTCACATCTTCAACTAAAAGATGTAAAAGGGAAATAATACACATATCACAATGATTGTCTTATTGGATTCATTGGATAACTGCATTTGTGATTATTAAAATACCTGCATTATATTATTGAAGTCCTCAGAATTCTGGGGCAGGTAATCAGGTGGGGTGCACACTCTACTGCCACCATAGTTAGTCTCCTCTACTAACTATGCTGCCACTTTACAAAAAGGTATCCACGATTTCGCCGAGGTACTCGGTGCCTTTGATTTCATTATAAAGTGAGCTATGGGGCTTATTCTCAGCCAGGTGTAAGAAGATAAGGATGATTTTCTTGAAATTAATTGCCTTTGTTGGAAAGTGATTCACATTTCAATAATATAACACTTATCACCGGGGGTCTTAGAGTTTGAGGACATAATAAAAATAAGGTGTTTCGAGCGGATGTTTGGTTTTTTATTCCCTTCAAGCCTACGATATTTTAACAACAGTTTTATAAAAAGAAAAGTAATTTTACAAATAAGAATAGTGGAGCTCTTTATAATTATAAAACGAATTAGTTTCTGCTGACTTTTGGCGTACTTTTTTTTATTTTGCTTTACTTATTTCAAATGCGTTTTCCATAGCACGGAATCAGAGATTGGTCGTTCGGAAAATGCAGAAAGCATTCTGCACTTCACGCAGATTCTCAAAATCTCGGATTTTTAATAGAGGGCTGTCTCGCAATCTCATTTTCTGACAAATTAACACAAACTACAAAGAATGTACGAGCAATCTTTGATCGTGTCGATCTCGAATTTTTAAGCATTTATCTCGCTATCTCGGAACATTTGCCACCCCGGCCTAGTCCCCCTGCTGGAAGGTTTGAAAAATCAATTCAATTTTTATTTCTCACACGAATAAATATTATTTACAGAAAACATATAAAAAAATGTAAAACATGACGAAAAAGAAATAATGGAGAAGAGAACTGCAAGTTTCGGTGTTGGAGATTGTTTTGAAGTTATAAGTGTCTGTTCACTGTCTGTTATCGAGGCGCGTAGTTTTCCTTTTATGGGGGAATGACACGATTTTTCAATACGAGCTGATGGAAATAGATTGCGAATTGCTATTTTTGATTTTAAAATGGGTAAGACTCTAATCAAAACAGTATTTCAAGCAATATGATATATATATATAATTATTTAAATCATATTGCTTGAAATACTGTTTTGATTAGAGTCTTACCCATTTTAAAATCAAAAATAGCAATATATATATATATATATACTATAATTGTATACCCATTATATATATATATATATATATGAGCAAACGCAACGCGAAATGCCTACGCCGGTTTTGCGCAAGCGAAATGCCGATCTTGAGATGGTGCCTCGCAGTCCTTGAAAACGTAGCCCTGTTTTGGGATAAGGCCCGTTTCGCGTTTCAATTGCTCATATATATAAATTGATGCCCATTTATGTGGGTTTAAAATGAAAATTTATATCTGCAATAAAAATCTATGATATCTTACACTATTGGCAATTTCGATGTTGTCGGTGTCACAAATTGTATTGTTTTTTTACAGTTCTTAACCCTCGTACTAGCTGATCCAACTTAACTTCTTGCCTGGCTGAACTGTTTTCAAACTTGCAAATGTGGAGCTATTAAATCCTACATATTAAGATTGCTTGTAAACTCCCGTGTATACTGCGAACTTAGTTCCCTTTTCTGTCTCAGACTAAGTTGAATAGGATTCTGAGTTGTTTATGTAAACCACTGGTCTTATTATTTTCTTCAAACAATCGTACCTCCTTTATTAAAGTGTCTGCTCACTTGTCGCTTATCATGTCGCCTAATTTTCCGTTCTTTTTTTATTTATAAAGTATTTAAGACATGAGAAGATGGTCCATGTTCATCACCTCAGCAGGGAATATTTCTTAAGTCTTATCATCGGATATTTGCCATTTGGGGCGCCGCTATGAGCCTTGTGCCGAGTCGCTAAAATTATTCAGAAAAATGTGGAACAAGAATTGTGGAAAAAGAGTGCGATGCGCAAAGGCTTCTGGGAAGAGAAACGAGGGCGCGCCGTCACTTCTCCTTCCCATAATTCCTTGCGCGCCCTCATTTCTCCTCCCAGAAGCCTTCGCGCCTTCTTGTTGCTGGTTTTTTTAAGTATTTTAGCGACTGGGTGCGCTATGCAAAGCAAGCCGCACGTTTGTATTGTATAGTTTTGTCTTTAGCGGCCAGAAAGTGGGTGGTGAGTGGTGGGTGGCGACGAACTACGTGCAGAAATATCCAAAAACAAAGTTTCAGATAAATTTTGTTTACCAAATTCATCGAGAAACAACGCTCTTTTTTCTCTAAATCAGCCGATGGAAATAGATGTTTTCTCCGACTTATATGTTGCTATGAAAATGGCGGCTGACACAGGCTCTTTAAGTCTGACGAACCTGAACCAGCAGCGACAGCGTAAGGAAAATCTCTTTTTACCTTAAAAGACGATCAACCAATGTTCAGTAGAGGCAATGCCAATTACAAGTAGCGCCGAGAGGTCTTGCTTCCTTCACAATAGTGTCTACCACAACCTTTAGGTTGAAGCTTTAACGAGTGAGAAGTTAAATTATCAAGTCTATTTTTTCCTGTTTTTCTCGCTTCTCAGTAATTGGTTTTCGGAAAAATTGAATTGGATGACTGGTTGGTACAGCTGCAAACATAAGTGCAAGAGAAAGAAAGAGACAATCCCAAGGGGATTGAATACCCAGAAAATGACGGGGGAGGCCGACGTATTTGGCGGGAGGGGGGGGGGAGGGGGGGTTCAAAATTTACTCCTTCGTCTGGTAGGACGATCAACAATTATATATTATTACAAAGGAAACCAATTATAAAATGTTAAAATTACAAATACTTAGGCCTGCACTTTTCCGTCTACGGCACATTTTCCCTTGCTAAAGAGTAGATTAAGAAAATAGCCTTAAAAGCGATGTATAAACGTAGAAGTGAACTGGGCGTCCACTTTAGGTACAACATTCAGTTAACGCTACGATTATTTGACTCACTAATCAAACCTATTCTTCTATATGGAAGTGAAATCTGGGGAGTAGACTCTAAAGGAAAGATGGAAAAGGACCTAATCGAAATTGCGCACTGTAAATTCATTAAATCGTTATTGGGCGTGAATAGATATTGTACCTCTAACGCATGTAGGGCTGTGGGGCGTTTCCCGATGAGAATGGACGCAAAGTGCAGAGCGATTACCTTTTGGAAAAACTTGATACACGATCAGGAACAAACCAAGTTATCGAGCAAAGTATTTTTCGACACCCTCATAAATGAAGAAAAGAAATTTTGGCACAAAAAGCTTAAGAGCATGTTGGATCTCGCCGGCATGAGTGACGTTTAGTTGACAGGACAAATCACGATTGAGAGCGTTAGACAAAGACTATGCGATATCGAACAACAAACATGGATAAGCTCTTTACAAAATGACGAAAGAAAAGACGCGCGACAAGGCAACAAGTTGAGAACGTTTCGGAAACTCAAGCTCTCACACAACTATGAAAGTTATCTCACGAACGTCACGAATGTCGAACATAGAATCGCCCTAACAAAATTGCGACTAAGCAACCACTCCTTAGCAATCGAAACGGGGCGATATGCAAAACCCTATCAAGCTCCAAAAGACAGAGTCTGTCAAATTTGCAACACAGGAGCCGTAGAAGACGAACAACATTTTTTAATAAAATGCATAGCTTTCAAGCCATACAGAATAAAATTGTTTGAATACCTCGAAAAGGAAGCAAAGGTCGCCCTCAATGGTTTCCCCCCAGCGACTTCATTCCAAAAAATTATAAAACTAAATCAAAACGGAAGTACCCAAAAGCAAATCGCGAAATTTATATGGGAAAGTATGTCAGAAAGAAAAGACACATTAAAGGCTGAACAGTAATGGCATCGCCTCGCCCCGCCGGACTAAACTTTATCTGTATTTTTGTTTTTAACTACACTTTTATTGGAACCTAATGCCTATGTATTTTTATATACACGGTACCAATAAACCATGTCTATGTCTAATCTGCAGCATGTTTTTTAGGTCCCAAGCAAACATGAGTACTATTTTGGGTTACGAATCTTTAGTCCCGTTTTTGTTGTGGTTGCCGTCGCGTCGCCTTCTGTTGCTTCGCATTTGATTGTAAATAAATAATGTTTTCTAGCTACTTTATATATGGGCTACGAAATTTACACCCTCCCCCCCCCCCCCCCTCCTCCGCAGACACACCCCTCCCCGTCATGTGATTCATGAATAGAGGAGGCCACTGAGCATTTCTAGGAAAATATCATGCGACAACGCCACAATAATGACGTTTGATAATTTAGGTAAAGTGTAGCTGACAATTAATAGCGTGGCTTGCCTACGGTATGTCTAGGATATGTTTTCCCTTCTGAAAAGGAAAAAAAAACATTCGCGGACAATGCGCGTGTGTTCTGATGTATGTCATGATCAGCAATTTTAATTCAATTATGTTTATTTTAATGACTTGGTATATTCTGCATTAGTAAACCCAACTAGTGGACTATTGCCAATGCTGCATTCTGATTGGCTTACGCTACTAGGGACTATTATCAAAAACGAAAACGCCGATGCGAAAGCCGATGTTGAACATGAAAACAATGGCGGCCGCTTGTCGTTTTGTCGGGGTTTCTGGTGCTTTTTTAACACAATTTTGCACTCTTTTTATCCAGCTATAGTTGGGTGATGCTAAAACAATTAGACCTTTCGCCCTCGAGGGTTATTGGCCCGTAGCTATTCGGGCTCGAGTTCTAATTATTAAGTAAGTATACCACCGAGAATTCATTATATAACTATTTTATACCACTCTATAGAAATTAAAGGCAACGTTTTACGTAAACACAATGCACGATGGGAATGTTGAGTGGAATACCGCCGAATATACGGCATTCATGCATTCTGATTGACTGTATTTTCTGTTGCGTGGTATAAAACTGAGTATGATATGGATAGCAACCCCGAGATCTGCTAAGTCTCCACATTCAAACTAATTTACAGGACTCACAGGACTGTAAACAGTGTAAACGGAGAGGATAATGACAATAATGATCAAAATAATGAGTTTATTGCAAAAGACAAACATACACATCGAACGTTACACTCGCGTTACACATAGCCCACATGTTGTGTTGCGGTTCTAACCTGGGGAGTGGGGGGGGGGGGGGGGGGCACCCACGCCCCCGTGCTTTACATAGGGCAATTCCAGAAAATAAAGGTACCTCCCCACGGGCGGCATTTGGAAATTCCGATGGGATGGGGAGGGGGGGTTAAGAGCTCGGAATTCTGATTGGAAGGGGGTTTTTTCGAAGCTGGATTTCTTTAACCTGCCCGGAATTCCATATGCATGGGGGGTCAAAAACTAGTGCCGCCCGTGGGGAGGGTACCTTTATTTTCTGGAATTGCCCATACATACAAGTAGCCATAAACTAGAAATTGAAGTCGGGCGACACAAGAAGCCATATCAAAAGTAGAGGAAAGACTTTGCCGTTTATGTTGCAATGGAGAAATAGAAGATGAAAAACACTTCCTATTAAATTGTAGTTATTTTAAAATTGAACGGAATAAACTTTTCAAACAGATAGAGCAGTCATGGAAAATTAAGACAAGCAGAATATCAGACAATGAGCTCTTCCTTTTATTGATAAATCCACCTGAAGTAAAATTATTTCAAAGTATATTTTTAATGCATTTACTGCAAGACAGAATTTTCTTTCCTTTTAATGGCCAATAATAGCATGATCTACTGATAAGATATATATCCTAAATGTTTGTTTTTGCTTTAATTATTTTATTTCATTATTGGAATTACACCGATGTAAATTTAACCATTTACAAAGTGCCAATAAAACATGTCTATGTCTATGTCTATGTCTATATATATGACTTTATTTACCCACGGGATTCTTATCAGTCGCCACATGAATACAGAAGCATCTGATTTCCATAAGAACCGTGCCTAGTACATTACAATGATATATAATCAAATTGATTGACATTGATTGGTAAAATGGATAGTATAATAAAAGAAAATTAAGCTTGACTCGAGATACATTTTGTTACCGAGAGCAGTGTTTTGAACCCAGTCAGAGACCCAGCATGACGTGACTCCGCCCCCAAGCTATTCCATAACTTAGCCCCTCTATATCTCAGGCTACGCTTTAAAAAGTTGGTCAGCAGCTTCCTCGCACGACTAACACTCAACAACCACAAACATCACTCAGAGGTTTTGCAAAAGCTACCGGGTTACTTACATGTTTGATTCAGGGACGAAAATGAGATAGATTGAACCTTTCGGTGTTTAATTTACTTCTATAGAAACTATATATAGAGGTTTACTCGAGTTACCAGGCTTTCCATTTACCACAAATTTTCGGTATTATCGATGGTGGAAAGTGTCATTCCCGGGAAAGATTTATTACAACCTTTTGAGCTTGTCCAAGAAAAAGAAACCGGTAATTTCGAAAATATCGGGAAAGCACTTTCCATTTGACATCTTCCCGGTTTTTCCCGCGGAAATACGCTTTCCATTTCATTTCCAACCGGTATTACCGAAAATTTGTGAGACATTCACGTGACTTTTCGGTTTGAGCCGTTCCATTTGAGCACAGGAACTACCGGAAACTCAGGCTGCGCCTTCATAACGTTTTCAACAAAAGTGACATCTATCGGACATCTACTTTCTTTAGAGTTTCTTACAACAACAACAACAACAACAAGCCTTTGTTTCCCTCAGAATTTACAATAGTTTATAATAATAGTTAAGTTACAATATGCATTGAAACAAAGATTTCATCGTATTTCACGCAACAACGTGAGGTAAAGTTTGAGCTGCTTGCCTTTCTAAAGGCTCCATGTGATTCAATATATCCTTCTCGTCATGAAAAAGCTTAAGCCAAAGAAATTTTTGAACAAGATAATAAATACGACATTGGTGAAACGGCGCATGACAGAAAACAGCCGCTGGAAGCTTCGTGAGCCAGCGCTCTGTTCCACCCCGGTTATACTGAAACCCATTTGGACAGTACCAACTACAAAGAATGTAAAGTTGACGAGAAAAAGCAAAATTAAAGTGCCTTTCACAAAAAGTCGTGAACATTGCGCATATTTAGCTTTTTTGGTGTGTTTTGAAATGATCGTGTAATTCAAAATGGGAACTGCAGTTGCCATACAAGCATACTGAATGCAGAATAGCGAAAAAATGGCAATTCCCACTGAAGAATACTCCGAAATGTTAGACTTAACAACTATAATAAAGCAGCTTATTCCCGAAAGCAAAGCAAGCAAAACAAAAACCCAGAATTGTGGCAGAAGAAGTAACTTCTTGCATACTAGTTTCAAACTTGAAATGCCATGCCACGTGAACAGAACGTGGATGCCTGTGAATAAGGTGATAACATGTGACGTCATCCAGGCAAGTTCAAAGTCCTGGTCATTGGGCAAGACTATGGAATTGTTGCAATAGTGTGTAGAGGCTTGTTCCTTCATGCAGCACTGTATTGCTCTGGGGTGTGTACACAGCAAGCCCAACCAACTGCCAAAGTAGGAATAACCCATACAGGGCTTTAATCGATATCAGAGCGTACGTTTTCATCTTTTCCACTGGGTTTGTCTGAGGTCTTAATTTGCACCGTGTTTTTGCGATCGATGCGATGCCCGCTTTGATTCTCTCGTGAATTTCGCTATTTGTATCGCTGAATGTCTCATAGCTCATATTCGTCAGTGCCGTGGTTTTGCTTCCTTGAAAATACTTTAATGAGCTAGACTTCGTCCAATTGTGGCATCAAAATTACTTGCGTTATTCCGTTTTGAGAGAGATCTCAAGGACACTTTGGTCTTCTGTAGAATGGCACAGCTCACGCATGCCTTGACGGGCAAAAAGAATTCAAACTTTTAATAACAATGTTCTTTTTCGTCTCCCTTTTTTGTGTGGTAGAATCCACAAGACAATCACTGCACGTCTGATAATTCCATGTAGACAGACTGAAGTCACTAGAAATACTCCCAACGCGAATAGAGCTCTCGACTCAGTATATGAGCTCGTTCATCAGGTCTTAGGCAGCTCACGTGTATGAGTGCTCACACGATTGTCGGGGCTCGACGACCAGAGTAATACTCTTGTAGAAGCTGCAGCGCCAGTGCTACAGCGAGGGCTCCCGCCTTCGTCACTATTATCCTGATTTCTATGCATCTATATATTTAGTATAAACCAACTAATGGTCTATTACAAATCCTGCATTCTGATTGGCTGAGCTACTAATGGTCTATTAGTGATAGACCGTGCCTGGCAAAACCACCACCTTTCTTTGCAAGAAAACTTGATTTTTTCAACATAAAATAATGGAATTCATTGCCAAAACCGACAAACTAGTTGGTTTATACTAAAACAATTAGACCTCTCGTCCTCATGTGCTATGATATCAATAGACCATTCGGCCTTCGGCCTCATGGTCTATTCATCATAGCACATTCGGCCTTGAGGTCTAATTGTTAAATATATATATATATATCATATAACGCTGTTCACGCTGACGTCATCCGTTTATTAATATGCCAACATGAGATCGATTGATTCACAGAACTAAGGCCGCTATTGAATATACGGTTGGCACATTAGCATTGAACAGTGAACAGCGGCTGTATATTTAAGCACTGCCTAAAAGCGGAGCTCACAAAATAACCACCTGTTCATTTAAAAGTCAATTTCCTTTTCTGAAAATACTTGAAAGGGGAGCACAAGGCATCCCCCCTGATTTGGCTAAAATGACGCGTGGTACTAATACTTTCGTTGTGATTGTCAGGGGGCCTCGAAAACGGGACAACCCATCGAAAAAAGGGTTGCTAACAGATACAGTGAAACAATCTGAAGGAAGGGGATACAGTATCTGATAATTATGGGTGCTTCGCTCGAGAGCTCCGCTACTTTCGACATGAGGTGATGAGGGACAGGCATGTGACAATTAAAAAGAAACGCTGCGCAAGTGTCTTTCGATACAGGTTTTATTTTCGCTACATAATACTGAATGCATAATTATAAACGTATCCATTTTCTTGACTGTTTTTGGTTTCTCTGAAATCATCTAATGAGTGAATACCATTTCAGCGAAGAATAAGAAAGTGCAAGTTCCCATGTTCCGACTGATTGAGGGGATTTTTTTCGGTGTTCCGTTTCAACAGTATTAAATTATGTTTTCAGTGATTTAGAAAACGATAAACAAACATATGGACGTACATTTAAAATATCTAAAAAAAACTTGCTTATGAAGAAATTGTTGAACAAAAATCACAAGATTGAATCAAATGTTGTTTGGCTTGACTCCACCCTTGGGATGGAGTTGCTTCCGCAGCTCATACAATCAAGGAGGGCCGGTTTTTCTGTTTTTCAATGTTTTACAGTATATTTGCTGAGAGTCAGGTCAGGCCGTTCATCATTCGTCAAAAAATGCTTTAAAAACCAAGGTCCCCGCTGTGTAAAATAAAATAATCTTCACAAGTGCTAGACAGAACCCAAAAATGGCAAGATTTCTACCCTAAGGTCAGGTAAAGTCAGATAGAAATGAGTATTTTTTTCTAATTGATCCGTCTTTAAGATATGAGGAGTTACACTTTGGTTGCTGCAGTACTTTTTGACATTTTTTGTTAGAATTGTACAAATTTTGCCATAAAACGATGCAGTAACCAAAGTTTAGCAGCTGTAGAAAAAATACTCATTTCTATTTTGTTTCTTATTGTATAAGGATACTCTATGCAAAGAATCAAGCCTATCTGACTTTACCTGACCTGTCTATTGTCTATTCTTTTTATTAAGGAAGTTCATTCATTCATCCTTTATTCATTCATGAATAAAAACTAAACAACCACTAGGCTGGTCTACATTAGTGCCGTGACAAATTCTAATCTAATTCTAATTCTAAATACCTAGTGGCCGGTAGAACGACGTTTTCTAGTTTTTGTTTGAAAGTCAGAGGGGACTCTATTTCTCTTACACTTGTCGAAGGTTATTCCACTAAAACTGAAGCTCTTTTTCAATGAGTCAGTTTTAGGGCGTTGAACAGCATTAGAAGTGTTTTCCTGGGGTTGATCGACGTCCGTGCGACCGCTTTGAGTTCCATCGCGACGAGCTGAGATCCTTTCACTTTGAAGCACCACTTTTACTAGCCTGCGTAGCAAGCGCAAAAGGGAAAGGGAGAGGGGCGTCCTCGGCTTGAGGGTCAAACGTTTACTATTTTTAGCCCTTCAAACACAAGAAACTAATTGTTGATCCGGTGTGTTAGCAGTCGAGATAGCTCCGGAAATACGAAGCTCTGTTGTTTTCCGAACCATGCAGTTTTGGTTTCGAGCGCCTACCGCTAAATACTAATCAAAGGCACGCTAAGCCAACTCGTGGCTTTTTTCTATTGAAAAACGTACAAAACATAGGGAAATATACCGTACTTATGCGCTTGCGCAGTGGTTCTTGCAGTTCATTTTCGACAGGACGTAGTTAAAAAAAATCCATCCATGACACGCAGACCAAAAAAAAAAAAAATCCATCCAAGACTGAAACTTCCCTCATCACACGGGTGAAGCTTCGAGCCTCTGGTACCCAGGGTACTAAGCGAGTTGCTCGGCTCAACGTTGACAGATTTCTGTTGTGTAATACAATTTCCAGAACCGCTTGATCTCGCCAAAAGTTTCTTAATTTCAGTGTATTTCTTCCACAAACACATACAAGCTAGATCTCTCGTTAATATATTCAATATCGAAGTGAAAATCACTCGAAAATGGTGAACTTTTGTTTGTGTTTTATCAATTTTATCAACACCATCAGTAGTTTTATGACAGAACGCGCTTCAGGTCACCGGTGTTATTGATGACTCAAGTACCATGGCTGGCGCCTCGGGCTGGTTTCCATATAATCGCGCCGATCTCTTCAGTCTCGCCAGTCGCATGAAATAGTGTACACGCGATCCATGCGATTATATGGAAACACTTCTCTCGCGATCGGAAGAGACTGAAACGATCGGGGCGATCGCGATCGCGCGTATAGAACACTGTTCTATCCAGGAGATCGCATGCGATTGAATGAGATTGAATGAGATTATATGGAGACATTGAAAAGCGTTCGAAAGCGACTGATGCGATCGGAATGTATCCCACAATTCATTGTTTCGAGACCAGCAGTCATCTCGGTCGCGTACACTTTCAAAATGGCGCACAAAACATTCATATTCTATGCGATCGGTGAGATTATATGGAAACATACGATCGCATCAAATCGCATGAATCTCATGGATCGCGTGTGCACTATTTCATGCGATCGGCGAAACTGATGAGACCGAAGAGATTATATGGAAACCAGCCTTAAGCTCTAGAAATTCAACGAATCTGAACGCACCAGCTCAGGCCGTTTATTTTCCATAAAAACACGGGAACGCTTGCTATAGGCCGATTGTTGGTGACGTCATTGTTTACATTCACGAAATTTTAAAACGCTCCAACTAGCTTTGAAAATGCAACGAAAAGCTCAAAATAAGTTCATTTGTATTCTTAAAAACGTCTTGACCTGTTGCCTTTTTTCCTGTTTCATTTTTCGGGCTAGTTGAAGCTTTTCAAAATTGTGTGAAATCATTGGGGCAAAACGCTCATCTAATTAGATCACATATTTCTTCCAACGTTGCACCACGCGCTTTAAATTCGAGATATCAGCTTGAAATTTTCCAATTATGTTTCATTTACAGTCCTCTATTGATATTCAGAACTCATCATTTTATAACTCCCTCTGAACATTGCTTATGCTAATGAGCTCAAATATTCTAAACAAAGGATCCTCCTATTGCTAGGCAATGGATTAGGAATCATGGATTCTGTGTGACAGCCCCTTCGAATCAGTGGACTTTATTAACATGCGGGTTAATGAGTAACGCGTCTAATTCTAGTCCAAATAATAGATAACCCATTCATGAACAATGACCCTGGATTAGCTGGACAAACGGAACATCCGCTCGTTGCGAATAAATCTTTTGAAACTTTATATCTCGTACCGGTACATCCAAACTAGTCCTCCATGGCGTTTTCCCTGTGTTTCCTCGTCCTTCTAGGCCTAACTACCGAGTCTTTGGGGGCTAAAATCGCGATGATGCCGCAGTTTGGACGCAGTCATTTCTTGGTGATGAACAAACTTGCTGCAGAACTCGTCAGGCGAGGACATGAGGTATTGTGACGGTATTATTCTCAAATCTAACCTCGGACTTTATGAAGTTCAGGGTTTCTTTATCCCTTCCTTGCACTGAGCTGGGAACCTTTGAGAATCTAAAAGTCAACCAGTTGTTTTTGTATTTAGTGCACAAGGTCAATATTATGTTTAAAGCTGGGATATATAACTAAACACACTTCGGGCCAGGACCAGACAAAAGTATAAAGCCCGTATAATTATAACCACTAGTGTAAAACAAGGAAAATATAAAAAGAGCATGTTATAACATATAATAAAGTAATTTTGGCTTCCGCGAACCAGACAACTTTCAGACTATAGTCTGAGAGCCCGGCATGTGTCCATAGTAATACAGTAATGTTGTCATAAGATTATTGAGAATCTAGATAAACTATGCGTGATTATGTACAACTTGTCCGTGAGAATCACTTGATTATGCAATTTACATTTGAATCAAGAATGTTATGGGGATATTTTTAGAAAAATATTTCATTAACTTTGCTCGTGTATGTAATTTTGCATCTCTTGTTGCAACCTGTTTGATTGCTTGTTGCGTAAGAGGCGGTCCCCAAGTGATGTGCAAGCCTATGCGAGACCTTGTCAGTCTTGCCACCCGCCGGCATCCAGTGCTATTTTTCCAAAGCTGAAATAAAGACAGTCATCCTGTACCAGGGGCGAAACTTTCTGAAATTTCTGGATCCGCCCCTGCGTACCTCTGGCTTTTGCTGATGGTTTCCCTATGGCCTCATTCCAATGTGTTCATTGTGATAATACAAAGACTTCCTGCTCCATTCTCTTTGAATAAAAAAAATATAAAAAGTAGGGCTTTTTACAATCATCACAACTAAGGGTTATTTTGTTCAGACTGTGATATCTTCTGTGGCAACAAAGCAACAGATTTTGCCTGTCTAGCATGCAATACTATGATTTATCTTCTGACAACAGATCATGCAGGGTAGCATTTTCTAATTTGTTTTTAAATAAAGAAGGTCAACAGAGCATACTCAATGCTGCATACGCCAATCAGATTGGCAGGATTCATGACAGTTCCGAGTGGGCTTTTACTAATATCAGAAACATATATAGAGGATATTACACGGTGGCGCGAAGATATGGATTTTATTTTCGAGTGGCAAGAACAATATTTTACGAACGAGCGCAGCGAGTGAGTAAAATATTGTTTTTGACACGAGAAAATGAAATCCATATCTTCAAGCCACCGTGTAATGTTCTTTTTATTATATGGATTAGAATTGACATAGCGGCAAAATATTACAAATTGAACAACTCACTTGGTAAAGTCGAAAGTGTTTATTTGTGAAATGCTCCCTCAATTTTTCTGATTCCCAGTGTCTTTAAGAACTAATTTCCCTTTTTGTGTTGCTGTAGCTTTCTCTGCCATAGTTGAAATAAGGTTTTTCTCTTTACAACTAGAACAAAACTTAGTTTTGTGGCTTAAAACTCGTGTGACCGAGCGAGCGAGATTTCACTGCAGACGAAGTCAGGAAAACAACACTGCAAACGCGCACATCCGGGACATTCGGTACATAACTTTTCATATTTTCACTAGTGAAGATATGGAAAATACGAGTGTTTTAGTTTCCGGTAAAACACTGGCATCCATATAATAAATTAACTTACTTGAAGACTCGCTTATATGTTTCTGCTAATATTCAATATCATTCAGCACATCGTCGGGAACTTTAGATTTTACCCCTAAAAGGTACCAAACATGGCGTCGCTCAGTTGATTTTGACCCCTAAAAGAAACCAACAAAACGTATTTTCCCTCGTAATTTTCTCGCGTATTTTTTACGAGGGAAAATACGTCTGAAATTCAGGCTACCTACAAGTGTGATTTGCTAGAGAACGGACCTCTAACAGGTACCTATCGATTTTTACCCCCTAAAAGGTACCAGAGGCCTGATTTTAACCCCCTAAAAGGTACGACGAGCACCCATGGGAGTCCCCCCCGGGATCGTTGCACTGCCCAAATATGGTCATTGGAACGCTGTCCTCTGAGGGAAATATGATGTGTTGAACTCGTATTTACAGTATTTAATACGCAAAAGTAAATCATTTCTGGGGTTTTTGTGCTATCGATGTGCTGAATATAATAAAACCATTATCCTGCTCGATTTTTGCAGAATATTGGTCTGATTTAGCCAACTCGGGAATGCGTCCCTCGTCGGGTATAAGTAGCAGCAAGAGTGGATTGAGTTAGAATCTTTCGTACTGTATTTGTCCACATCACAGTCAGAAAAGTGCCTATTTTTAGATTTGAATTTCGCGCGCGAAAGTATTCGAATGCTCAGGTTCGAATGCTCGTATACCCACTACACAACAAATAGAGAATATCCTACCTAATCTTTGCGACTTTAAAGGTTTTTCGAATGATCTGCGATTTAATTTTAGGCTGGATCTCACAACTGTTTGCGTGGCGAGAAAGTGGGAACCCTGTGGATGACGAATTTTCGCGGGAATCCTAGTTCTAAAGATAGACACTTTTCTGACTATGATTCGGGCGTACATAGTAAATATGGAAACTCTTGGTAATCCAGTCTTGGTAGCAGACAATATTATGCGCAATCTCGTAGGATAATGGTTAATAATCGGCTCACGAGGAGTGCATGCTGAGCCCATACAACAGAATGATACTGAGCATCCATTTATTTTAGAGCTATTTCAAAAAACGTCGGAAACTGTACGCGGCCAGACCGCAAAGTTGTATGGGTAGGCGGTCTAAATCGGCACCCTTTTGAGTACACGAGTTTTATTTTTTTAGAACTTCGAGCATTTTGCCAGATAGCGGCAAAAAAATCTTGTTACTTGAAATAAAATAAGTTCTTGCTTTGAATTTAGTCTCATTTCAAAGGTCTTCATGGTAGTGTTCGTGTATTATCGCGCTGGTAAAAAATTCCCATGAGGAAGCTGAGAAAATAAATTTTAGTTTTTACAATAGACGTATTTTTCGCACCTAAAATGGTGATGTCAATCACAGCATATATAGATTCTATAGAATTTTTCCATTTTTGAACGCTTATTTCTGTGGCGGTGCGAACCCAGTACTCTGCCTTTTGTGATATTTCGAAATGTGGACCACAAATCTACAAATTAGGATAGAAATCATTGAGTAACAGTATTTTTGGCCAAACATTGCTCGAAGTTGTAAAATAATCTGTCTTAACTACTAATCAAAAATAGTAGGCATTTAGCACCCTGATCAGTAAGGCCATCATCCAAATATCTTTTTAGCCTATTAGCCGACTCCAGTGCTTCTTTTTCGGATATTTGATGTTTTGGGCGCGCGGGATTCCTGTGTCGGGGGAATACACAGGAATCCCGCCCCCCACACAAAAAAATTACTGAAATATCCGGAAAAATCTCGTGGACGCGTAAGCTTCAGCTCTCACAAGGCCGCGATAACGATAACCCATACCGCCTTTGGGTCTACGGCCTTTATTGAAATAGCTGTACATACCTACCCATACCGCCTTTGGGTCTACGGCCTTTATTGAAATAGCTGTACATACCTACCCATACCGCCTTTGGGTCTACGGCCTTTATTGAAATAGCTGTACATACCTACCCATACCGCCTTTGGGTCTGAGCGCGTAGGTTTTGTAGCGCGCAATGCCGACGGCCTTTATTGAAATAGCTGTACATACCTACCCATACCGCCTTTGGGTCTGGGCGCGTAGGTTTTGTACCGCGCAATGCCGACGGCCTTTATTGAAATAGCTGTACATACCTACCCATACCGCCTTTTGGTCTGGGCGCGTAGGTTTTGTAGCGCGCAATGCCGACGGCCTTTATTGAAATAGCTGTACATACCTACCCATACCGCCTTTGGGTCTGGGAGCGTAGGTTTTGTACCGCGCAATGCCGACGGCCTTTATTGAAATAGCTGTACATACCTACCCATACCGCCTTTTGGTCTGGGCGCGTAGGTTTTGTAGCGCGCAATGCCGACGGCCTTTATTGAAATAGCTGTACATACCTACCCATACCGCCTTTGGGTCTGGGAGCGTAGGTTTTGTACCGCGCAATGCCGACGGCCTTTATTGAAATAGCTGTACATACCTACCCATACCGCCTTTTGGTCTGGGCGCGTAGGTTTTGTAGCGCGCAATGCCGACGGCCTTTATTGAAATAGCTGTACATACCTACCCATACCGCCTTTGGGTCTGAGCGCGTAGGTTTTGTAGCGCGCAATGCCGACGGCCTTTATTGAAATAGCTGTACATACCTACCCATACCGCCTTTGGGTCTGAGCGCGTAGGTCCTAAGGCCGACAACCTTTATTGAAATAGCTGTACATACCTACCCATACCGCCTTTGGGTCTGAGCGCGTAGGTCCTAAGGCCGACAACCTTTATTGAAATAGCTGTACGTTGCTTTGTTTCAGGTGTCTATATTAGTTGGTCAAGAGGCAAGCTACGCCACGGGGAAACCAAACGTAAAATCCTTCTACTTACCACAGGAAGCCCTAGGAGAAAGCGACAAGCAGATCCAAGATATGGCGAGTTCCAAGAAACGCAAATCAGTGCTTCATCAATTCCAAGGGCTCTTTGACTTCCAGAAAATTTACTGTGATTATTTTTTCCAAAGCACCACCATGATGGATGAAGTTAAAAGTGCGGGTGTTCTAATTGGGGATTCCTTGTACCTCTGTTCGTGTTTAATAGCCGAGAAATTCGATATCCCCCACATTGTTATCAATATGAGCCCACTGAATACACCAACCCTTCACGCCTTTGGAATCTCCAGTAATCCTTCCTACACTCCCATGCTCGGATCGGGGTTACCGTTGAACATGAATTTCTTGGACAGGGTGAAGAACATAGGGTTTTATTTCGTGAACAAGCTTGTCATGTACGTATTTGTGTACCCGACTTTTAAGAGCGTGAAGGAAAAGTTTAACATTACCCCGGAGAAGTCGATTTATGAGAGTTTGTCTACAGTGGACCTGATCATCTTGCCGAGGGATTTCGTACTGGACTACCCACAATCCATCTACCCTTGTAAGTACTGGACTAACCACAGCCCATCTATCCTTTGCAAGTACTAAACTGACCACAACTCATTTATCTTTGTAAGTACTGGACTACCCACAACCATCTACCCTTTTAAGTACTGGACTACCCACAACCCAGCAACATATCGAGTTGGCGAAGGCATCCATTCCAATCGGAATGGAGTACGATATTTTCGATTCAATTTGGTACATGAATAATAAAAGTTTGTTCGTAGATGTTTTTTGGAGATTCTACACGTATATCAAATATGAAAAGAATTGCACGTGGCTGACTAGGGCCCTTTAATACCGGGATGTCTGTCTGATATGGTTCGTGTCCGTCTGTCTGTCTGATTGGCTGTGAGTCCTCATGGGCACAGCCCCTTAAAGAGCCCGTGTCAGCCACTCCTTCGTTATTGTTTTCGCTCGATATCAGAAGACGAATTACGTGTAAAAATATCTTAATAAACACCTATAAATAAAGTCTCAGATTTGATTAACCAAATTCAATCGAGAACATTGCTCTTTATTCTCTAAATCACCCGATGGAAATGGATGCTTTCTTCGACTTGGTATGTTGCTATGCTGTCAAAATGGCGGCTGACACAGGCTCTTTAAGACCATCCGGCCTCTCGGCAAGGACACGTTAGTGTACAAGTCCTTTACTCACGCAGTGTTATGGTGTTTACCTCGCACAGTTGTCAAAGATGTCGGTTTTTTTCCTGCCCAGTCCTGCGAAGCCATTACCGGTCGAGCTGGAGGAGTTCATGCAGAGCTCTGGTGACGAGGGCGTAGTCCTGTTATCATTCGGCTCCATGGTGCAGACGATTGACACGAAGACGACTGTGATGATGATGAAAGCGTTTGCGAGGATATCCGAGAAAAAGTTCCTGGTTAAAATTGATGCAAGTGAGTAAGAGAGTTCTTTTCCAGACTCTAAAGAGCCAGGAACTCTAGGGAGTAATTCTCGAACCCAGAGCTTCCCGGCTCGTCACCTCGCGGGGGAGGCTCTGGTGACATCCACCGACGCATGCGTATAAGAAAATGGTGGTTTTATCCCTCACAATTACTTTTAGAGCGTTCAAGTGGAAGGCATAGGTTGAAAAGACGACCAGGAAACGAATGCCAGTGCTATTTTGACAGATACGTTTTTATAAAGCGAGATTAAGCTACTTTTATGTGGCGTGCGCGACATTTCAGCCAATCAGCGAAGGCCCTCAAATGAATGTCACCAGAGCCTCCCCTGCGAGGCGACGATCCGGAGAGCTCTGGGTTCGAGAATGCTGGGGAGTCCATTTGAATCGCGCATGCGTGAATAGCTGTCACCAGTGCGTTTTCTGCACGTTCGGAAGAGAGAAAGAGCCTTGGGTACTACCGTAAAGGCGCGTAAAAACAACAAGGTCAGATCATGGTCAGACTCGTCGGTCACTAGCCTGCTAGAGTGACTCCCAAGGGTAGGGTAGGGGTTTCAAGGACGAGAAATTTCGTCGGTGCAGAGATCCGAGCCAAATTCTGAAAACCGCAGTAAATTTTTCAAAGTTTGTCACATGATTGTACCAACACAAAGCATTTCTTTCCAGAAAACCTCCCGAAGGGAACCGTCCCGCCAAATGTCAAAACAGTTGATTGGCTTCCACAGAATGACATTCTGGGTCACGTAAAAACCAAGTTGTTTATCACACACGCGGGTGCTAACGGCTTAGCGGAGGCCGCGTATCACGGGATACCCATGCTGTGTTCACCTTTCTTCGGTGATCAGAATGACAACGCGCAGTACGCAAAGGACATCGGGATTGCTGAAATCTTGCGCGTGTCATCAGCAAAAGAAGATGAGCTTGTGAAAGTCTTGAAAACTCTTCTGGGAGAAAAAAGGTAACTTTAAATGTTATATTCTCTAGTTGCTATATGCATTATAAGTGATAGCACGCATGATTTCGTGATCATTTAAACTCTTCCTACATAGTCATTGCAAAAAGTACCGAGAAGATTTCAACTGAAAGAACCTTAGCAGGGCTGGATCCTGGATCGAATTTCAGAAAAGGGGTGACCCGAGAATATGGGACGAAAATTCTCAAATTATGCAGAAAAAATTAATTCAGTAAATCAGTGTATGGAAATTTTTCACGAAAAAGGGGGGGGGACCTTGCCCCACTAGATCCGCCCATGTTAACTTAGTATCGTATCAACTTGAATAAAGCACACAGCGCTTATTTATTTTTGGCTTGTGTCGGTGCTTATTCCAGCGCGCGGTGCTTCAATTCAGTTGAGTGGCGCTTATCTTCCTGCCATTTTCGCATTAAATCTGCGAACTCGCACTTTACATTTCCGAACGCGAAACTGGGTTTGTCTTCCGCCGTTCATCAAATCTTTTAATACTGGCGCGCGCGTATTCTCGCGAAGTTTTGTTTGCATTTTACGGTGGAAAATTTGGTTTGGAAGCGTAGCTAGTCCTTATAAGTTCTATAAACCTCTCAAAGCCTGTGTGAAATCACCACCAAGAACTGTTTCTCGTTTGGTTGACGGAAGCCAAACCGTGACTTTTTAGTTGGCGTGAGTTTGCAGAATTATGAAAATTGCAGTTTAAAACTCGACATGACTGACAAACACACGGCGCTTATTCAAGGGCGCAACTGTATCGAGGGGTGGCGGCTATTCGAGTATAAATCCTTACCGTCCGTGATATTGGCTGATTTTTTTCCCGCCACTTTACTAGGCGCTCACTCGGGACACAGAAAACCCGCAAAACATAATTTGCTGAGCTACTAATCTGAGCTACAAATCTAAGGCCTGGTTTCCATCTTATCTGTCGCATCAGTCGACTGTGAAACAATGGAAATTAGAATTATTCTTTTGTTTCACGGTTGACTGAAACGACAGATACGACTATATGGAAACCAGGCTTAAAGATCACGGGGTCTAGTCTCTCCATTTCTTTTCAGTCAGAAATTTAAAGTAAATAGCAAAAACTCTCTTATCACAAGGTGATGGGTTGAATTCTGGTTAAACTATATAAAAGAAGACAACTGGAAAAATAGCTGAAATTGGCCGTGAATCAACCGTTTCGTTTTTTTCTTGTCATCGTTGTTACAGATACAAAGACAAAGCAGCAAAAGTTTCCAAGGTCATGAGGCTGCGCAAGCGTACTCCAATACAAGATGCCGCTGACCTAGTAGAGTATGTCCAAGTTCAAGGTCATTTGCCTCATCTCAAGCCGAGGAGCCTTTCCCTCCCTATTTTCCAAGTCTACATGTTAGATGTAATGGCCGTGCTGGGAGGTGCTTTGGTTCTTATCATTGCTGTAATCATTTTTGCTCTCAAATCTATTCTTAGTTTCTTTACTAAAGAAGACAGAAAGAAAAAGGCTGAATAAAATTTTTCGCTTTAAATGTGGCATGTCATGGTTTGTTAGAAAATTTGCAAGGCAGGATATTAAAGGCCCATAAGCACCCAAGTCGCATTGCAGGCTCACAAGAATAAAACGAATAAAACGCTCTACAATTTGCTCCCGCCTCCCAACGTTTGTAATATAAATTTAAGGAGAAAGCGCGCTTTTTCTTTGCCATTTTTCAGGACCGAAAGAGTTAAGAACTCCTTCATATACAAAAACGCTTTGAAACATACTTTTTAATATTAGAATATTATTACATTTTCGCTTTTTTTAAATCTAATTATATTTTTTGTAAGTTTTAACATAATTCAGCTTTTGGCTGCAATGTTTTAACCAATAAACTATCTATCTATCTTGAAAAGTCGATGCAAATTTTCAGTTTGAACTTGCGAAATGCGAAGAACAATAGGAACCCCTTTGGGACTTACAGTATCAGCCAATCACAGCTGTTGAATGACAATAGAATGAATGACAAAGCGCAAAGGTTCCCGGATGAGTAAAGGCCTTTAAAAGGTTACAGTCACAGCCTCGGGCGTACACAAGACTTTTTGGAGTGCAGTACATGTACCAAATACCAGGCGCAGGCTGCGTACACATTGGCCTCATACACGAATAGGCTGCGCACGCAACGACACGGGACTTTGAGGTCTACACTCGATAATCTGTGCGGTTTGCAAAATATTTTTTGCTCGACTCACTTGACATTTAATGAGTACACAAGCATTCTTGTGTCCAGAGCTTCACGGCTCATCACAATGCGGGCGGGGCAGGCTCGTGTGAGGGCCTTCGCTAACAGACGCACTGTGAGACGAGAGGCCCCTGTTAGCAGGGCATGAACTTCACAGATCGAATGAAACGGTAAAATCAGCCTTATCTTGCTTGTGAAGAACCTCGCTGGTTAAATAACACCAAATCTCCATTCGTTTGCAAGTCGTAATTTTGAAACTATGCCTTCGACTTCTACGTTTCTACAGTTAATGCGTTGAGGCATAAATACAGTGCTATTTTTGCGCATGCATCAGCGGCTGTTACCCTCAGAGACAGTAACCTCGTACCCATTCTCGAACCCAGAGCTGCCCGGCTCGTAACCTCGCGGGGGAGGCTCCATTCTCGTACCCAGAGCTCCCCGGCTCGTCTGCTCGCAGGGGAGGCTCTGGGGACATCCATTTGAGGGCCGTCGCTGATTGGCTCATTTTGAGCGTTGGAGCATGCGCTGAAAGGTCTTTCTCTCAGCGGCTCTGTATTAAATCTCGCGCATGCGTCAGTGGCTGTCACCAGAGCCTCCCCCGCGAGGTTACGAGCCGGGGAGCTCTGGGTTCGAGAATGGGGAGGCTCTGGTGACAGCCACTGACGCATGCGCGAGATTTAATACAGAGCCGCTGAGAGAAAGACCTTTCAGCGCATGCTCCAACGCTCAAAATCAACCAATCAGCGACGGCCCACATATGGATGTCCCCAGAGACTCCCCTGGGAGCAAACGAGCCGGGGAGCTCTGGGTACGAGAATGTCAGAGACAGTAATCTCGTACCCATAGCCCGTCATCTTTTGGTCAGTGGCAAGAATTAGGGCTCGGGGGGGGAATCGATTTTTTTTAAAACCCAGATTCTGGGTAGTAGGGTTTCCGGTTTGAAAGGTTGTATGAAAGTTCGTATGTTCTTGATCTACCAGGCATGCTATGCTCACGAATAGGATTTTCCAGGCCCCGAAACTTGCCGCTTGCCAAAAGGATGACGGGCTCTGTGTTCGAGATTGATTAATTTCTCTGTCACTTTATGTCGTTAACCCAGGCAAGCAGAGTCACAAATTATATTTTTGGTTACATGTTTTCCCATTAAATCACACTTTACCACCTATTAACCAATCAGTACATGCCTACTTTTTAACAAACTTTATAGAAACATCCAAAAAATCAATCAAGAAATGGATTAATTTTAGTAGAATGTGGTATGCTACTCGACTTCCTAAAGGATTCCTTCTTAAACTGGTTTCTTAAGAGCGAGTTTGTGTAAAAAAGTGTTGATGACGTGATCGCGACCCTCCATCTACACCAGCATTTTGTCCTTGACATTTTGTCCTTGCTCTGCAGCGGAGCTCCTTAGCGGCCGAAGCACCATAGGTATCGCAGGAAGAATACAATAGCTCATAGTAGAACTCAGGTATACGATCGACTTCATTTTTCATGGTTCAGCGGTATTCCCATTTTGGTATCGCGGGCGCGTCCGTGCGTACCCCACCACAGGCAAACCAAGACCCTTCTCAGTTTATTAAAATCATATGATGAGGCCCAGACAACCAAACAAAGGGCAAACTCATTAACACAGAAAAATATGTAACAGGGAGCTCCACTTTTAGCCAGTGGCTAAATCTATATATTATGTCTGTTGACGTAATCATCGTTGGCGCTAGAAAACAGATCACTTCCGGCTAATATATGTTGCTCCGTCTCACGGTCAAGTTTCTTTGGAAAAATTGTTCGTGTAACCTGTGCTTAAAGCGTATAATACAAGACCAGAAGCAAGACAAGAAACAAGGAGAAAAATGCAAATAGCTTTATTTTAAATACCGCTAGTTTAAAATACTACATCTATTTCTATAAATACAAATCTACTATATTATAATCTATTATATATTATCTTATGAACGATTATAGTCTACATGCACTTAAATCCATTCTATGAATACACTTGTTGTATTTTAAAAAGCACGACCAGCATTTGATATAAACTTCATCACGAAGTTACGCTGTAGAAAGGCAGAAAACCCCGGCCCGGGCGATTTTTTTATTTACGCCCACTTCATGGCACATGGCACTCATAGAACGAGAATATGTGAATCACAATGAATATTTATACTAGCTAGCCGCCATCTTGAAGTGGGCGTAAATAAAAAATCGCCCGGCCCGGGGGAGGGGGAAACTCCCATATTATTTTGCAGTCCCTTCTTTGGCGAACATCCGTAAAAACGAGCGCGCGAAAAACGAGCGCGTGAAAAAACGAGCGCGTGAAAAAACGAGCGCGTGAAAAAACGAGCGCGTGAAAAAACGAGCGCGCGAAAAACGAGCGCGTGAAACGAGCGCGTGAAAAAACGAGCGCGTGAAAAAACGAGCGCGTGAAAAAACGAGCGCGTGAAAAAACGAGCGCGTGAAAAAACGAGCGCGTGAAAAAACGAGCGCGTGAAAAAACGAGCGCGCGAAAAACGAGCGCGTGAAACGAGCGCGCGAAAAACTCGTTTTCACAGAAGGGACTTCAAGCAGTCTATAAATTTCTTGATACGTGTAAGACATGTCGGGATTGGAGAAAGTCTACAATTTAGGCTTTTGAGTGAAGATTTTACGCTTCTGTTTCCCTACGATTATGACTAATTATGTATTTCTGCCATCTTGACCTGATTACCACAATGCACCTGGAACCACTCAGGAGCTGTTTTAATGTTCTTCGCCCTTGTTGATAAACATACAATCGTCACGAATCGTCTTTGCTCCAATGATGTTATACGAGCTTCAAGGTCGTTGTACTTTGCGCTCAGTATCACTCGGAGCATGAGTTAGTCGATGCGCTTGGGTTATCATCCGATGAAGCCTGAGAGGGTCAGTCTTTACACAGATATTATTTCCTAATTATTAGTAGAAACGTCAACAATGAATCACATGATCAACGACTCTTAGAGCGGGCTCGTTGTGCTTTGTTTAGGTGGCAAATGCATGTTCTTCAGCCTTATCGACGATCACTTTGATAAACATACAATCGTCACGAATGTAGGCGTTACGGCCAAGCTGCTCGTGTGAACAAAACAACGGGCATCCAGACGCGATATTCATCTCCGCACGTGGTCTCTGGAAAGAGCTGCTGGCAGGATCTGGTCTGAACGCATCTGAGATGTTATTCTCTTGGTTTTCTTGATCAACTAAGGTTATGGAGACCTTGTACGGGAACGGCCAGCGGAGCAGAGCATCGCATTCACCGCGCATCACCACAAAAAAGACCGAGACGTGAGTTCCCTTGCCCATACCATCGCCATTCAGGTAAATACGCGCGCACATTTTATACCCGTGTCGCACGGTGAAGAAGCAGGGACTGTAGAACGATTCCGCGTGCCCAGTTCTTGCATCAGCACGCTTCTGCGCGACTTGAGTGATCTTCCAGACAAGGGTGCCATCGTAACTGCAGCTTTCAAGATCGTGAGTCTGTTTTGGAGATTGGCGATGGTGTTGGAGATTTGTAGTTGCCATAGTGATAACACCAGTTGAACTATAACCTTATATCTCTATTTTATCATGTAATCCATTATATAGTGTGATACGAGACTCGTGAGTCATGCGATACTATAACAAAACATGTGACCTAGGATAGGGTGTGCCAGGCCCCTATAAGAACTGTAGCGCACAGTTGAACGAGCTGGAACTAGTGACACAAGAGAGACAGAGACAGAGACACCAGAGATATCAAAACAAAACAACCATCCATATGAAACCTATATTCACATTATATTCCATTATATTCTTTGTAATAAATAATCAAGTAACCAACGTGAGTTCGGTGAGTAGTTTGCAATTCACAACACCAAGTGGCGACCACGAAGGGACGGCTCAAATAGAGCAAGAATTCGTCAAGATGGAGAAGCTAATCACCGAGTTAGGGAACAAGTTGAAAACATTGAACTTCCGTGAAAAAAGAACACAAGAGATCATCGAGAAAAATGATCGTGCGGGAATGGAGAGGCAAATGGCTTCACTTAAGTCTATTATTGAGGCAGTAACTGTAGTCAAGGGAAACATCGAGGAGAAAAAATTTGCCAAGGGTGAATCAGAACAGGCAATAGAGAATTGGAGCGAAGAGATTGAAGGTCAGCTTGTCTCATGCGACGCCGCAATTAATAAACTAACTGTAGCGTTGAAGGGCTTAGACACTCAGGAGAAGGAGGCTGAAGCTTACGAGAGACATAAACAAAACTTAAAGTTTGAAAAGGAGCTGTGGGCGCAAAAAGCTTCACTCTCGGAACAGGGATCTACTGCCGTTAACACTAGCAGCATGCAAGCGAAACTGCCGAAACTTGAAATCACACCCTTCGACGGCAAGGTTGAAAACTGGCTTTCCTTTTATGGAAAATTCAAGGCGGAGATCGACTCGAGTAATTTACCCGTCTTGACTAAGTTTAGTTACTTGAAGGAATCACTTCAAGATCATGTAAAGGCGGACGTCGAGGGGTTGCCCTTCACAGAGGATGGATACGCAAACGCGAAGGCAATCCTCGAAGCTGAGTATGGGAATATGAGTGAGATTGTAAACTCATATATGCGAAACATTATGGAACTGCCAGCCATTAATGGATCTAGTGCAAGGAAGGTGAAGGATTTCTATAAACAGTTGAGATATAATGTGCAAAGCTTGGATACACTGGGAAGGCTTAACGACGTAAAAGGGAATGTGAGAGTAACATTGGAAAAACTTAAAGGGATTAAGGGAGATCTAGTGAGGGGACATGAAAACTGGAGGGACTGGAACTTTATTGACTTGTTACGTGAATTGAAACGTTGGACTGAAATCAATCCTGTAGAGGAGAGTGCGAGCGATCGGCAACAGGAGAAACCTAAGCCTCATGGAAATAATGCAAGAGCGCCACAACGTTCACAGTTGTACAATACTCTGACCAACTCGCGAGAGCAAAACACTGGCGCCAACGCCCAGTGTGTATATTGCGATTCATACTCGCACAAGGCCAGAGATTGTTCAGCGATTGTGGATGTCAATGAGCGCAGAAAGATTCTGTCATCAAAGAGATTATGTTTCAACTGCACTCGCGAAAAACACCGAGCTGACAGTTGCAAAAGCAAGACAAATTGCCAAACATGCAACAGAAGACACCATACTTCTATTTGTGATGATAAGGGAGACAAATCAAAAGCGCCAAGTAACCCATTACTTGTGGCCGCGGAACCAACTAATCAGGTCATTTATCCAGTTGTGATTGTCAATGTTCAAGGGAACAAATGCCGAGCATTGCTCGATACGGGTTCTGGAGGTTGCTTTGCCTCTGCGGCCTTGCTGGACAAATTAAAGCGTAAGGGACGACCAAAAAGAGAAGTGAGGAAGATTGATATGATGCTTAGTTCAACAACACGCGAGGTTGAGCTATCGGAGATCGAGATAAATTCATTGGATAACAACTTCGCCTTATCAGTTGAAGTCACGAAGGTCAATAAGAGCGAACTGTTGTTTTTGGATAACCCCAAGTACGAAGAGTTAATTAACTCGTACGCACATCTGAGTGGAATTCACATGCATGAGATTGACCGGAAAGATAGGCTTCCAGTGCACTTGATTCTTGGCGCCAGCGAGTATGCGAAACTCAAAACAAACATTGCGCCAAAGATCGGTGACCCCGGACAGCCTGTGGCTGAGTACACGCGATTTGGATGGACAATAATTTCGTCGGGCAAGGAGCCAATTGATATCTCAAATATGTTGTTATGTCAAACCTCGCATGCTGACTACGAGGAACTTTGTCGCCTGGATGTTTTGGGTATCGAGGATCGCGTATCGACACGAGACCAAGGTCATGTTTACGAGGAGTTCAAGGAACAACTAACGAGAGATAAGGAGGGGTGGTACGAGACAGGTCTCCCATGGCGCGGGGACCACCCTCCCCTCCCCAACAACAAAGAGGGAAGTTTACGGAGATTAAACAACTTAACACGCAAATTAAAGCGCATGGAGTTGACAGACAAGTACGCGGAGGTCATAGAGGAACAACGGGAAGTGGGGATTGTGGAACCGGCGGATTTTCCAAGCACAGGAAGAGAGTCTTATATCCCCCACAAACAAATTTGGCGTTCAAAAGCTGAAAGCTCAAAATTGCGCGTCGTTTTCGATGCTGGAGCAAGGGCGAACGACCACTCCCCGTCATTGAACGAGTGTCTGTTCGCCGGACCTCCATTGCAAAACAAACTCTGGAATGTGTTGACTCGTGAACGGTTTAACCCCGTTGCTGTTACTGGGGATATGCAGAAGGCCTTCTTACAAGTGCGAATACGAGAGAGCGACCGTGATGCTCTACGATTCCACTGGCGCCGCGAGGAACATTTACCCATAGAAACACTGAGATTTACGAGAGCTTTATTTGGGTTGTCACCCTCCCCATTCCTCCTAGGGGGAGTAATTGACACGCATTTGTCTACTTGGGAGGAGAGAGAGCCAGAAATCGTCGGAAGGCTGAGAAAAGAGATCTATGTCGATGACCTTATCTCAGGGTCAACGACAGTAGATAAGGCTGTTGAAATTAAAGAGAAAGCTACTGTTATCTTTCAAGATGCGGGATTTAAACTTCACAAATGGCACTCTAATGCAAAGGAACTTGATTCTACGAATGTAACTTCGGATGATAGCACTTATGCTAAGGAACAGTTTGCAAATACTGTGGAACACGGAGAACATAGTCTACTTGGAGTGTCATGGGATCTTGAGCGAGATGACCTGAAGGTGAAGTTTCCAGAAGAGAAGGCTCCAGAAACAAAGAGAGGCATCCTAGGGAAGTTAGGCAAGATTTTCGATCCATTGGGCGTGGCTTCACCAATAACACTCAGCGGAAAGGTCATTTATCGTGGCGTGTGTGAGGAAAAAGTCGCGTGGGATTCGCCGATACCGGAACAACTAAGTAAACAATGGAAGAAATGGGAGAACTCTTTACCTAACGAGCTTAGTATTCCACGATCAATCCCGATGTATCGTGAAAAGATACAAGCGATTGATTTGCATGCCTTTGGAGATGCGTCTGCGCAAGGAGTGGCAGCGTGTGTTTACGCAGTGGTCCACCAAGCTTCAGGAATTAATCAAGGACTTGTTGCAGCCAGGTCAAGGCTGACTAAAAAGGGACTGACAATACCTCGTCAAGAACTAATTGCGGGACATATGGCGGTGAATCTTATCTCGAATGTTCGTGACGCCCTGGAGGGCTTTCCTGTCAACAGCACAACTTGTTGGTTGGATAGTACTGTTGCGTTATACTGGATCAAAGGTCGTGGAGATTATAGACAATTCGTTGCAAATCGCGTGCAAAAGATCAACAGTCACCTTGATGTGACTTGGCGACACGTGCCTACAACAGACAACCCAGCGGACCTTGCGAGCCGTGGTGGGGATGTGACTCATGCTGAGCTGTGGTGGAATGGACCACAATGGCTGTCGAAAACAGCCAACTGGCCAGCTGACATTGTACTGGAACCATCGACGGAGAGCAAAGCTGAGGCGAAACTAATTCGCCAAGTGATTGCAGTAGCCGTTGATGATGACAATGTGATTGATGGAGTGCTGGAGAAGTATTCCTTGTGGAAAACATTACGTGTGATGGCCTGGATACGACGTTTTGCTGATAACGCACGCAAGCGTCACGCAAGGGATCGGAGATCGGGACCATTGACAACTCAAGAGATCAACCTGCAACGAATTTTCTGGATAAAGCGGGTCCAGAATACATGCGAAATCGAGGAGGACCGTGTCTCGCTTAACTTGCAGCTTAACGAGGACGGTGTGTTTGAGTGTCGAGGGCGGCTGCAGGGCGAGTACCCAGTTTATTTACCAGACAACCACACGTTCACACAGCGACTTGTGGAGGATGCACATACTCGAACTCTCCATGGGGGAGTTGGACTAACCATCGCGAAGGTACGAAGTCAGTATTGGATACCGAGATTGCGGAGACTTGTGAAAAAAGTGCGCGGGAACTGTCATGGATGCAAACGGTTTCAAGCGAGGGCATATGCAGCCCCACCCCCGGAAAATTGCCAACCACGAGAAGCGAAGGGATAAATGCATATCAAGTGATTGGAATTGATTATGCGGGACCTGTGAAGTACCGTATAGCCAAGAATCGAGAAGGAAAAGCGTATATCCTTTTATACGCATGCAGCTTGACAAGGGGCATGTACCTGGACCTGCTACCAAGCTTGGAGGCAAGTGATTGTTTACACAGCTTAAAGAGGTTTATTGCGCGCCGAGGTAGACCCGACAGGATATACTCTGACAACGGGCGAACTTTCGTCAGTGCTGAGAAATGGCTGCGCGATGTGAGAAGGGACGAGAAATTCCAAAACTTCCTGGCCATCAACCAGATTCACTGGCAGTTTAACCTAAGCCGTGCGCCCTGGTGGGGCGGTCAGTATGAGCGATTGGTCGGGCTAGTAAAGTCAGCTCTGAACAAGACAATAGGAAATGGGATGCTTAAATGGAAAGAACTGGAGGACGTGCTCTTGGATGCTGAGGTAACGCTCAACAACCGGCCGTTAAGTTATGTGGAAGACGACGTTGAGCTTCCCCTGCTGACGCCAAATGCGTTACTGTTTGCAAACAGCAACATAATTCCAGAAATCGAACCACATCGTATCAACGACTTCGACTTAAGGCAGAGAGCAAAACACCTAAAACGTTGTAAAGAAGCTCTATGGAAACGATGGCAACGTGAGTACCTGCGCGCACTGCGCGAGCGCCATCGCACACTAATGGGTCCTGAGGGCACCACACCCAAAGTGGGAGAGGTCGTTATCATCCAGTCGGATGAGAAAAACCGGGGTAAGTGGACCTTAGGAATCGTGACGGAACTTATTACTGGCAGAGATGAAGTAGTGCGAGGGGCCAAGCTCAGAGCGGGAAAGTCGTACCTGGAACGCCCAGTACAACACTTGTACCCATTAGAGCTCTCATGCGACAGAAGGGTGCCAGCATCAGCTCCTCTGAACCCTACTATTGCGGTCTTTCGACCCAGAAGGGATGCTTCCGCAGCAGCACGTGTGCGGATTGGGGAGCTTGCTGACCAAGACAATAACGAAGTCTAAGAACTGGGACTTTTCCAGAAGCATTTATTACGAGTGATCAGGAACAATCCTTTTCTTTTTATATAGAGACTTTGAACAATTATTGTAGAACATACCTCTCCTACGGAGATGTATGGGGGGAGGGTGTTGGAGATTTGTAGTTGCCATAGTGATAACACCAGTTGAACTATAACCTTATATCTCTATTTTATCATGTAATCCATTATATAGTGTGATACGAGACTCGTGAGTCATGCGATACTATAACAAAACATGTGACCTAGGATAGGGTGTGCCAGGCCCCTATAAGAACTGTAGCGCACAGTTGAACGAGCTGGAACTAGTGACACAAGAGAGACAGAGACAGAGACACCAGAGATATCAAAACAAAACAACCATCCATATGAAACCTATATTCACATTATATTCCATTATATTCTTTGTAATAAATAATCAAGTAACCAACGTGAGTTCGGTGAGTAGTTTGCAATTCACAACAATGGCTAGGATTTGATTCTGATTCTGTATTTCAAGCATTGTCATGGCGTCATCACTTTCTTGCAGGCTGTCAATCAAGCGCGCGACCTGCCCGCGACAATCCTCGATAGCATTTCGACACTCGTCAATTTGGCGCTGAAGCCTTCGTGTGGCATCATGATTTTCCTGTGAGCATGTAACACTGCAAAGTGACGCTTCTAGTCGTAGCCTGTGCTCGTCAGACTTAGTTTCTATGCTGTTAAGACTTCGCGACAACATTTCCGCGATTCTATCCAACGCCTGTCGGTTTGACGATTGTGCAACGCCATGCTGCACTGGCATAATTCCACCAATCCCCCTTCCAGCTCCTATTCTTCGCTCCAAGGATGTTATCCGAGCTTCATGGTCGTTGTGCTTTCCACTGAGTATCGCGAACTCGGACACGACTTTTTCGACGCCTATGACGGCCTTGTCACAAAGTTCCTGAAGCTTGGAGATGTTACCTGCGGGTTGGGTTATCATCTGAGGGAGTCTATCTTCCACGTACCTGGACAACTCCATGATCATAGCCAGTAATATGGACACGTGATTGGCCACAGCTTCCTGCAAGTGACTTTTACGTGCCTTGGAGGTCATTGGCTGAAAGACAAAAAGATAAAACCTAAATTGTGCATCCAAAAGTAAATAAAAACTTGTAATTACAATTAAGATAGTTAACCAATTTCCTGTGAGATTGTGCATAATATCGTTAAGAGAAAATGATATAAGATTATCCATCCCCGTGCCCTATGAAAGTCCACAATAAAAATCTAAAAATAGATGAATAGGGATGGACATGAATACGGGGGATGGTCTATGCTCATATCATTTTCTCTTGATATCGTCTGACAATAATAATAATATAAAATAATAATCTTTAATATTCACTGATAAATCTACATATCAGAGTTACATAATAAAATTAAAGGGAAATATATATAGATAAGTATTGCATTATATATGTATATAAATGTTATATTGAATACTTTGGCTATAGCGCCACACCGTACTTGAAAATTAATCTATTGACAAGCGTATTTTTAAAGCGTTCAGTGTTCATTTTTGGGAAAAGAGATGTCTGCCTCCTTAGCTTCCGGGAAGAGTCTTTTATTTTGGGCATAAGGCCAGAGAGGGGATGTTGAGGCATGAATTTGACTTTGGTGTATATGTTTGTGATATACTCAGCTGAAGAAAATCGCAGTCTCAAGTTGGTTAAATCAGACTATAATTTTCAAAATTGATCGGTAAAATGGTTTTATAATTCACCATTTTGATAGCACCAAAATCCGAAAACATCCTGGAAAGATTTTGAGATTGAGCAACAAAAAAATTGAATGATAATTTGCTCATTATTGACAATATATTCTCCAGGGCCCAGTTTCTGAAAGTCAGACAACACTATACTAGGAATGAATAGACATTACACTTGTGATAAATCAGTTTACCGCTAAGTGGAATACATTTATCCCAACAGTTATCTGTTACTCCCAATGGGTGTGTTTTCATCTTGCTGTCCTCCCGGGCCCTGGCGAAGCCATATGCTTTCCCAACCTACCTTTCCCTCCCCGCTTTCCCGATACTAATCAACAAGTAAACTACGAATTCGAGTTTTCTATGAGTCAATAGATAATAGTTAACGAGGCGCGTAGCGAGTCCTAGGGAGTAGCGGAACCAATAAGATTGCAGGAATACCGCCGAATATACAACGCCATTCCTGCATCATTCTGATTGGCTGTATTTTCTGTGGCATGGTATAAAGGGATATAAAGTGATGCAAGATTTTAATTTACCTGGTTCTCTGAACATCCCGCGTTGCTAAACGGGCAAGCAGACTCGATACTCTCACACGGATTTTGACTTGTGGGGTCCAGATGTTTGGTCATCTGCAATAAGGGAACATAAACGTTATGTTTATGGGGTATCCCGGTTCGGTGGGGTTACTCGCCTTTCCATATAAACTCTCTTATTTTCATGCTTGTGTTCACATGGCAGGTGGGGGACCCAGGGTAGATGGGGTACCCCGGTTCGGTGGGGTTACTCGCCTTTCCATATAAACTCTCTTATTTTCTTGCTTGTGTTCACATGGCAGGTGGGGGACCCCACGTAGGCGGGCAGCCCGTCTCACCGGGGCGGCTTGCCCCCCTAGGTGGGGCTGGTTTTCTCCATGTGAACTGTCAACCCCGGGTGCTAGTGTAAGGTCGCGATAACGTCTGTTTCTCAGATTGCTTCAAATACAATAATTTATGTACGTTTTCAATCATTAGTGACTACTTTGAATAAAAAAAAAAGGACAACATGAAGTTAAAAAACAAAGTAATAACTTTTGAGTTCATAGCGAGATGATTTTAGCAACACAACCATTAAGCCGCCATTTTTGTTTTCGCTAGCTGACCACTGCACCCCGGGGTCATGTGAATAGTTTCAGTTTCAGTTTCAGTTTATTTGCTCGGTTAAGCTAAGTTGCTAGTTACCAAGATTATAAATAATGTATATATAAATTCACAATAAAGGAAATAAATAAATAACATGACAAGAAATAAGTAAATACATTAAGGAATTAATATCTTAAAAGAAGCAACACTTCTTGCATTGACTGTATAGCTTGGCAAACTATTCCACTCTGGAATGGTACGTGGAAAGAACGAAAACTTGTATGTGTCAGTTCTGGGGGACAGAACATTTAGCTTTTGATCATGATTCCTCCTAGTTTTAGTTGTGGAAAAAGAAACATAATCATCTGCCTTAATAGCAACTAAATTATTTATAATCTTGTACATTAAAGCTAATCTAGCAATTTTCCTTTCATTAGAGAGTTCCCTCCATTGCAACTTGGTCAGCATCTCGGTGACACTGCTATGTCTGGAGTAGTCTCTGAATACTCATATTTCAACCTCACCAAGCTGGGGTACGCCAGCTACCCGGGCTCCTCCACCTTCATGTGAACAGGCCCTTGGAGGAAGCCTGCTCAGCGGTACTGCGCTGGGTCTCTCACCGCTGTGATCCGGGTTCGACTGATAGAACAAGTTGAACTTTGTTCTACTGTGTTCCACCGTCTTTCGGATGAGACAATAAACCGAGGTCCCGCCTCGCCTTTTCTACCCTACCCAGTTCCAGGGGGGAAGTTGGACATAGTAAACACTCTGGCAGTGACCACCCTCAGTGTCTGTGCTTATGACCGCTTGGCTGCCAGTGGCGCCGTTGGGACCAAGCGTAATTTAGCTTACGGGCTGCCAGTCTGGTAGTCAAGTCCCTGAACTCAGGCACATTACTGTAAGGCCTGCGATTCTCAATGGGCAAGGGAAAACGTAAAATGTGCCTTAAATCGCTACGCTCGAAAATTTTAATTCGCTACGCTCGAAAATGTTAATTCTTTGGACCTCGAGCCTCTGGTTTCCAGGGTAGTGAGCTCGTGAGTAGAAAAACAAAACAAAACAGATGGATGTACTACAGTACCTCTGAGCTAGGTAGCTCTTTGTCGCAGTGTGGACAAGTCTGTGGGTACACTCTACAGTACCTCTCAAGGTGCTCCTACAAAGGAGATAAAAAAAATCATTAGGACACAAGAAATCATGGGTTTGCCTTAGCCTGCTCGAAGGCGTCGGAGAGTAGTTTTAGGACGAGAAACGCGAGTTTGCTTTCGCGTGGCTGCCATCTTGGATTTGTGACTGTGGCAAATACAAGACTGGCAGCCACGAAAAGCAACTCTCGTTTCTTGACCTAAAACTACTCTCCGACGCCTGCAAGCAGGCTAGCCTGGGTACTGTCATGGTCTTTCGCGATTTTTGGGGGTATTTTAAGTAGCTTAAATATCAAAACTTCAAATTCACAAGAAATGAGCAAAATAGTTGTCTGCGATTGTTTAAATAACCAGCTGCTAGTCAAGTACAAATTTGGGGCATTTTCGTCATTTTCGTGTATTATCGAACGGATGGAATTGGATTGCGAATTGGCATATTTGAATTCTAACAGGCTAAACAACTTTCAAACTTGGAAATTTGAAAGCGAAAGCGCTATATATTGAAGCTACGTTAGAATTGCTATATAATAAAGCTTTAAGGGCATATCATGGTCTTTTTGCCCATTTCACCAATGTTGAGAAAATTCCGGTGAAGGTGATGTTGAAATTATTTTCTTCGCTTGTGTCTCCCGTGCTATTATATGGTTGTGAGGTCTGGGGTGCTTACATGTTAGGCAGGTTATCTTCTTTGGAGATGTTTAAGCAGAAACTTTTCTCTGTTTTAGGTGACATAGAGAGGTTGCATCTAAAATTTTGTAAGAGGATTTTAGGCATACACTTAAAGTCTACGAATATGGCTGTGTATGCAGAATTAGGTAGGGTACCCCTGATAGTTCAAATCGGTTGTACTATTGTCAGGTATTGGTTACGGATAACGAATCCTATTTTCCGGGACAGTCTCGTCGGAAAAGCGGCTTCTTGGTGTGTGTCATCAAACTTTCGTGGGGTTGCTTTTTCTAACTTCCTCTTGTCTTTGTGTGGTTTTGGATCTTTAGATAGTATTGCAATTCCTTTTGAACAGATTAAGGATGTGTCCAAACAGATTAAAACACAATTATATGATATGTTTTGCGAGCACTGGAGGACTAACGTACGTCAAGGGACCGGTGGAAAACTAAGGCTGTTTAGATCTTTGAAGTCTAGCCTGGGCTTTGAGAAATATTTAGTCTTGGTTACTAATTTTCGACATCGTCAAGCAGTTTCGAAACTGCGTTTATCCGCACATAGATTACCAGTGGAAGTTGGCAGATATGCTAATATTGATTATAACTCTAGGAAATGTTCATTCTGCAATCTTAATGAAATTGGAAATGAGACGCATTATTTGATGTATTGTAACCATGCGTCTTTTGTTCATCTAAGAGAATTATTTTTGACTGACATTTTGCAACTGAATGTTTCCTTTGGCCAACTAGGTTTGCGTAATCTATGCGTTTACTTATTGTCGATGTGTGACGAGTCTGTCGTAAAGGTAACTGCCAAATTTTGTTTTGATATTCTCGAGCGTTTTAATGCGCTGGTTCGAGATGCTGAAGAATCTAATGAGTCTCATTAAGTCTTATGTAATTTTTTTTTCTTTTGTACCTATATATTTGTTAGTGTATCCTATATGCCGTGTAATTGGTATTTTATGGAATAATTTTGTATAATGCAAACCAGAAAAGGACCCGTCACAAAGAGATATTAAAGACGTCATTTCCTCTTGCAGGCAGTTATATTATCTATGCATTAAAATTTATGGGTTGTTGATGGTGTTGGGTAATGGCTAATGGCTGCCGACATAAAGCAGTATTCGGTTTGGCCAATACACTTCGCCGTGTTTGTGTATGGCTATGCATGGTCTCCCTGTGGTGTCTCCTTGGTTTTGGCGCGAAAATTACGCGCGCGCGAATCTTAAACAAGCCCCAAAAATGCCACATTGAATGACTTTGAATCTCATCTAAAATCAAATCGACAGATCGAGTTCACAATTACAATCTAGCATTGAGGCTAAATGCAAACAACACTGCAGTTTTGATTTCTTTTCAATGGCAAAGTCGAATGGGGAGCTCGACTGGGAAAAGAAAACTACAAAATCTAGAAGAAAACAAAATCTAGCGGAGACCTTGGGCAAAATGAGAAAGTCAATGTTCGAATCGTCCTCATGCGTGTCTAAGATTTCTACCCTAAGGTCAGGTAAAGTCAGATAGGCTTGTTTCTTTGCATAGAGAATCCTTGTACAATAAGAAACAAAATATCAAATATGACTTTTTTCTAATGGATCCGTCTTCAAGATATGAGCTGCTAAACTTTGGTCACTGCATCGTTTTATAGCAAAATTTGCACAATTCTACCAAAAAATGTCAAAAAGTGCTGCAGCAACAAAAGTGTAACCCCTCATATCTTAAAGACGGATCCATTAGAAAAAAGTCATATTTGATATTTTGTTTCTCAGTGTATAAGGATTCTCTACGCAAAGAATCAAGCGTATCTGACTTTACCTGACTTTAGGGTAGAAATCTTGCCATTTTTGGGTTCTGCTTGCGTGTCACATTTGACAAAGATTCCACGCTACGCATCAAATCTCCACATTTTTATTTCGAAAGTGAATTTTGTTTGTGCAAAATGTCACCTTTACCTACATAACAGCACAAACAAAATTCACTTTCGAAATAAAAATGTGGAGATTTGATGCGTAGCGTGGAATCTTTGTCATGACAGATAACAGAGCGATGTAGAAACAGAGAAATGCTACAAAAGTACTTCAACCCCCCCAAAACAATTTTTTTCGGGAGATCTTGCTAAAAACCCGGGAGACCGGGAGATAGGGTAAAAAATATTGAGACTCCCGGCAAAACTGGGAGAGTTGACAATTGTGATGAAATATCTCAGTTTCACGAAACAAAACTCTCATTTCTCTGAGCAACTCATTACAAATAATTCAGAGAACTCAAGGCCTTAAAAAATCAAACTAACTTAAACAAAAACTCAAAGAAAACCCTTTCCAGCAAACAGATGGGTATTTAACGCTATTTCAAAATGTAGCGATTACATTTAGAGACAAATTCATGGCTTTGCATTTTCCTGTATTCATTTAGAGTGCGCTATAAGACGCAACTGCAAGGTTGTTTTAGACTTTAATGAAATTATTTCTCAGCTCAAAGCTTTCCGTACCGCCACCGCGACAGTACTGCGCCAGTTTCCACAGTCATACGAAATCTGCTCTATGCGCGCGCGTTAACTATGATATCTTATTTATTTGTATCTGTTTATCTTAATTTCATTATTTACTTTTGTCGTCGCGCGCTTGCGCTTATTATTATTACCAGAAAAGAGCCCGTCACTTTGTGACGGAAACAGTTAGCTGCAGTGCTGAAATATACTTAAAGCTGCCCTTCATTTTTACAATCAAGCTTCCATATAGATTTACGATTCGAGGAGGATTTCACTTTTAAATTCCCGTTTATTCGTAGCCTTTGTCTGTCTGTGGAAAAGCGCGCCAAAATGCCGCGCTCTGATTGGTGGGGGGTGACCCGAACACCCGATACCTAAGGGAATCAAAGGGCTCTATGAGCCAACTCATTCATGAATTTGGAATTAGTGAATGGATAATTTTTCAGATATTGAAAATACGTTGGGAGGAGACTGCCCTATCTTGGGGCGAGGTGCATGTCGTACCTTTTAGGGTTAAAAATCAGGCCTCTGGTAGCTTTTAGGGATAACCCTAACCTAACCCTAGCCTAAACCTGACCCTAACCTAACCTATGATAGATAGTGATAGACTGGTATAGGTGGTTTGTTGGGTGAATCTATATTGGTGTACTTGGACATGAATTTTATCAGGAAAATATGTCTTGTTGGTGCCTTTTAGGGGTCAAAATCAAAATTTCCCAATGAGCACCCCCGTCCCAAGAATAGGGGAGCCCCCGCTGGGAAAATACTGGATACAGGCATGTGGTAAGTTCTCATCAATAGCCACATGGAAGATATGGGCAATTCAAGAAAATGTCTCTGATTTTTGTTCAAATGTTGTCTTATTGCCTTTGAAAGAGATCTCCAGTTGGTTTACCCCTAGCATGGACATGACAAGCATATATACAGGCACAAAATCCAATAGTGCTGGCAGATTGATTTTTCTTGAATTTTGCTAAGTGTCCAATTATTTTGAAATTGGATAGTTTAAGTCTATGTATGAATGCTATATTATTAATAATTATATAGCCAGCTCGAAATCCCATTGTGCCGGCAGATCGATTTTTCTTGAATCGTCCAATTATTTTTAAATTGGATCGCGCGCGCTCTAATTGGACAGTTCGCACCTCAAATTGGACAGTTTGGTTTTGAACATGGATGTTATATAATTAATAAATAACAGGACTCCATGCTTGTCCAATTAAGAAAAAAATGGATGATTCCTCGGAACTCCAAATTGGACTCGGCCTGAGTCCGACCCCCGGGAAAGTCCAAGATCAAATAACCCCTCCACTTTGTCGTCCATTTCTTTCACGAATGTCTTAACGAAAAACAGAAGATAGTTTCTCTCCACCACAGATTCACGGGACTCACCTAAAATACTCCACTGTGCAAATTTGAAGCTGCCTGGGAGTGCATGAATACAGAAGAAATGCTTCCCAATATGCGAACTTTTGCAGAGCTGCTAATCGTTGAGACGTCTCTACATGACTAATTATCGTAACGCAATCCGCCAGTTTTCTCAGAAAGCAAAAAACCCACGGAAAACTCTTAGGAAAACATCCTTCGTATCCCAAGTTATAGTTTCCCGCCATCTTAAAATTTGATCCGGAAGTGACGTTTGCGAGATCTGCTGGCATGGTCGGCCTTCGACTATAAAATTATTTTTGTACCGGAAGTTAGCAACTGCATGGCAGTGCATGGCAAGATGGCAAGCCGTGTATGTATAGCACTTGAACGCTAGACCAAAGTTAAGCCCGATCGGGCGAGGTTAGAAAGTGGATGGGTTACCACTGCGAAATCGCAACTGTTGTAAGTAGTCAAACTGGAGAGACGATAAGTGGAAAGGTTGAAAGAAAGTGGAACGATAATCGAATGGCGCTAATCGAATCGAAATCGTGCTAACGCAGAATCGTGCTAACGCAGAAGTCCCACATCATACCAATACTCCTTCATTTGCGCATGCGCGCGCATGAATGAGTAAAAACGTATACCATCGAGTTGAGTTTTGAACGTCACGGGCATTATGGCTCATTTTGACGACGTCATTGATGACGTGAGGGCACGTGACTTTGGTGTAGAGTTCCTCTTATGGTCTTTAAAAGTTTGTCCAAGTTTGGCTTCTATAGAAGCTTCACTTCGGGAAGCTTTATTTTTTTAACTTTCTTTATTTTTCTGGTATTAAACCTATAGCGTCCGCCGTCCGTGTACACATGGGAACCCTGTGGTATGTAAAGAAAAAATTATATCTCCTCAAGGGAACATGCTAAGACAACCATACTTGGGATATTTTGTCTATGCCACAAGGGGGGTGCTGTAACACGGACACGTGATGTGACGTCATCTATGCTTGAAAAATCAATATCTCGTGAAGGGAAGACTCTAAAACAACCAAAATTGGGTAGCGTAGTCTAGGCCACCAGAAGACCGAAAAGAGGTGGTCACGTGATATGACGTCATCGATGACGTCATCTACGCTTGAAAAATGAATATCTCATGAAAGGAAGACTCTAAACCAACCAAACTTGGGTAATGTAATCCAGGTCACCAGATGAGCGAAATGAAGTGGTCACGTGATGTGACGTCATCGATGACGTCATCTATGCTTGAAAAATCAATATCTCGTGAAGGGAAGTCTCCAAAACAACCAAACTTTGGTAGTGTAGTCTAGGTCACCAGATGAGCGAAATGAGGTGGTCTCGCGATATGACGTCAGCGATGACGTCATCTATGCTTGAAAAATTTATATCTCGTGAAGGGAAGACTCTAAAACAACCAAACTTTGGTAGTGTAGTCTAGGTCACTAGATGAGCGAAATGAAGTGGTCACGTGATATGACGTCATCGATGACGTCATCTACGCTTGAAAAATGCATCTCATGAAAGGAAGACTCTAAACCAACCAAACTTGGGTAATGTAGTCCAGGTCAACAGATGAGCGAAATGAAGTGGTCTCGTGATATGACGTCAGCGATGACGTCATCTATGCTTGAAAAATTTATATCTCGTGAAGGGAAGACTCTAAATTAACCAAACTTTGGTAGGGTAGTCTAGGTCACCAGATGAGCGAAATGAAGTGGTCACGTGATATGAAGTCATCAATGACGTCATCTATGCTTGAAAAATTAATATCTCGTGAAGGGAAGACTCTAAAGCAACCATGTAGACCATGTACACATGGGAATCTCTTTCATTCACACAGAAAATTTTATAACCAGGAGCTCCGCTTTTAGCCAGTGGCTAAATCTATATATTAGTTAACAACTATCCCCGAAGGGGAGGTGATAGCGGTGGATATATACCGAGACGCGAAGCGTCGAGGTATATATCCACGGCTAGGCACCGACACTGAGGGGGATTGTTCTTTTAGTATATACCAAATCAGTAGAATGAAATGCGGTGATTAAAAGGTTCGAAACCCACACTCAGGGACAAAATAGCAGAGACGCCCTAGGCAAATTACGGTTAAATAAAATAATGCCCTTCAACACTTACAAAATCCCTTTTGCAGAGCCCTTCACCACCTCCCCCCCTCCCCCACATCAATGTTGTTGTCAGACCAATCAGTGTCTTCCAACATTGAAGAGGGGGAGGGGGCTGAGCATGTTTAAAGTGAGTTTTAATGAATTCTCTATTTTTCGTGTACAGTAAGAAAGAGTCTCAGCTATTTTTGTCCCTGAGTGCAGTATCGCGTGCCAAACGAGCTGCCATTTTGAGAGTTTTCTCAAAACAGTAAATAGCGCTGGATATCTACTAGTTGAGGAACCAATCAGAGCGTGTGAAAATGACTATTCACTGATTTGGTATTATACGAATATAGATTATTGCACATTGTCGTCTACCACCCATTGCCGTATTAGCTTGTTAGTGGAAATTATCATAATTGAAGGAATTATCATAATTAAATAATGACTAGTTGAAGAGACTTGGATTAGCTTGTTATTGGAAATTATCATAATTGAAGGAATTATCATAATTAAAGAATGACTAGTTGAAGAGACTTGGAATGTGGAATGGTAAATAAGAATTTTCTGTGTCCTCCCAACAATATTTATGCATTTTTTACGTGCAGCCTTTCTGAGTGAATACTTCAACACCCTACCTTTAGCTTTGCAACCGCCACTGGTTGCTGGCAGTAAGTACAGTTCTCCTCTCTGTACTGGCACTCAATCTCGAGATGCTTGGGCAGCGATTGGCGAGACATTAGTTTACCACACTCTTGGTAGGTACAAGGGACAGGCGAGAATTCACACACGGCCTCATGTTTCTAGAAAAGAACATAATCAATGTGTCAGGGCAGGGTGACATCACTCTTTCGTGTGTCTCAAAATTATGCAAGTTGTTCTGTTCATATAAATGACTGCTTTCACCTACAGTGTAGTCTGCCATTATACTTCCATCATTTAACAAAAACATTACAACACTAGCTTTGTATCTGGCTGTTTCGTACATAACCTGGGGATCAGCCCCCCTTGTTTACCTTGAAAACCGGCTAAGACTCACTGTTTAGTAAAAAAGATTGGTTCCCACGTTTTCAGTCTTTCAAAGTTCCATGACTTTCAAGGACGTTGTAACAATTTTTAAAGGTCATTAAAATGACCTTTGATAATGAAAAGTGGGTTTTCATGCAATATAAGAACAATAGGTATACTTGTTTCCAAGATAGCACGTTTATGGCTTTTATTCAGGATTATTTATCTTTATTTACAATTATTATACACACTCAAACCTTGCACTGAAAATCTCTCTTCAGGACAATTACTTTGTACTTCATCAATTAATTCTACCAGTACTAGAAAATCGCTTGTAAAATTTGAGCACAGTAGGTAGAAACATAACGCAGGGGAGTGGGGCGGTGTGTTTTGCGAAATACCGTTGTGAGTCTGATTATCAGGAGGTGAGTCTTTTGTGAACTGAGTGTCGAAAAAAGTGCCATAGGGAAGGCATGGCACACAGCTATTTAAATGGGGGGAGTATTCGTATCGTAACACCAGAATGGGTGATTTTCTAGTCCAAGCCGAGTGAGGTCGACCTACGAGTGTGCCACCTTCCTTCTCTTCTTAGTACTAGGGGAACTTCATCAAAACTGCATGAAATGACCTGAAACCTCACATGATGAAGAAAAGCCTAAACAAGAGGTAAGAATAATTTTCCCGGATTTGTGACATTTATTTCATCACGAAATTCTACCAGAAATGCAAGCCCATATTATTTACTGTTAAATTGACACATGAGACACAAATCTGAAGACAAATCTTTATTTATTCATTCAAAATAGTTCAATATAGGATACAACAATGTAGCTTGGGGTACCTGTGGTGCAACAGTCAACAATGATGGTGGAGCAGATAAGGATATGCAAGAACAGATAAGGAAAGGCAAAGTCAACTTTTGGTAGGCTGAAGAAGATTTGGAGTCTAAATTTTTATAAGAGAATTAAGATTCTATTCTACGACATGGTAGTCAAACCCGTGTTACTGTATGGTTGTGAAAGGTGGGAAGTTAATGTATCGGACAATGAAAAGTTGGATTCGTTCCAGTATAACTGCCTCAAGAGGATAATGGGTATTTTTTGGACGTACATTATTGCGATAGATGAATTAAATGAGCATTGTGGATGTGAAAGGATAAGCACTGTGGTGGAGATGGACAGGACATGTTCTAAGGATGCAGAGACACCATAACTGTGTGACGGTACCTACCATAGAAAGTTGGGAGGCCAAAAACAACATGGCGTAGAACAGTAGAGAAAGAAAGGGATGGAGCAGGCTGGAGGTCACAGGAAAGGGTGAGAGTCCTCCTTGCTAAGGAAAGGGCCAGATGGCAAAGTAGTACTGGGGCTTTAAGCGCAACAAAGCACAAAGAGGTTCAGCAGTCAAGTGGTAAAAAATGCTAAGACAGGCCATACTAGGGTATTTTGTCTGTGTCATCAGGGGGTGCTGTAACGTCATCATGTGATGTGACATCATCAATGATGTCATCAAAGACGTTTCAAAAATTCATATAATTGAAGGGAAGACTCCAATACAAGACACGCTTGGACAAAATTTCTAGGTCACCAGAGGAGCACAACAAATTGGTCATAGAGTCATAGATTCTGATTGGGAGCTCCTAAATTTAGTGCCTAAATTTAAAAAGAAATGGCAAATAAATTGAAATTGAAATTATTATTATAAGTTGTAAGCACATCCCTGAAATCTAAAGAAAGATCATCTGAAAAGCGAGATCAATCATCTGAAAAGCGAGATCAATCATCTGAAAAGCGAGATCAATCATCTGAAAAGCGAGATCAATCATCTGAAAAGCGAGATCAATCATCTGAAAAGCGAGATCAATCATCTGAAAAGCGAGATCAATCATCTGAAAAGCGAGATCAATCATCTGAAAAGCGAGATCAATCATCTGAAAAGCGAGATCAATCATCTGAAAAGCGAGATCAATCATCTGAAAAGCGAGATCAATCATCTGAAAAGCGAGATCAATCATCTGAAAAGCGAGATCAATCATCTGAAAAGCGAGATCAATCATCTGAAAAGCGAGATCAATCATCTGAAAAGCGAGATCAATCATCTGAAAAGCGAGATCAATCATCTGAAAAGCGAGATCAATCATCTGAAAAGCGAGATCAAGATCAAGATCAAGATCAAGATCAAGATCAAGATCAAGATCAAGATCAAGATCAAGATCAAGATCAAGATCAAGATCAAGATCAAGATCAAGATCAAGATCAAGATCAAGATCAAGATCAAGATCAAGATCAAGATCAAGATCAAGATCAAGATCAAGATCAAGATCAAGATCAAGATCAAGATCAAGATCAAGATCAAGATCAAGATCAAGATCAAGATCTAGTGAATGTATAGTTTCTATTCGTTTCCAATTTTGGTATCATGGATTGTTTTCTGCAACCAAAGAAAAAAAAATTGCCCCAAAAGTTGTAATGATGGATTGACCTCAGGCAGGTACGGCCCTGATAATATTATCATGAATGACCTGCAATCTGCATCTCCCTTAACTTGTATTATCCCCCTTAACTGGTAATACAATATATTATCTATCACATGATGTGGTACTACATATCTCACATTATGCGGTAATACATATCTATCACATGATGTGGTAATACATTTGTTATCTATCACATGAAAACTCAAGCTTGCAGTCCAATTAGCCTTTGTTGCGCGACCACCATTTTGTTTCCAGAATGACTCAGTAAAGAAGAAAATATTGCTTTCCATCTTGAGCAAATCCGGCCCTGAAACACTGCTTGGCCTCATTTCCGTGCTGTATAAAATCAGTTGAAAACTTCATCAAGGTGTCATGTGATACCTTGAGGCGAATTGTTAAATGTAGATAGTTTACCCACAGCATGTAATATAATTATTACATTTGAGTGATGATCAAGCACAGAAAATTAATAGCAAAATCAAAACACATTCCACAAGACCTTTGGCCTGGTGTGTAGAATGCCCCACTAACCTCTCTTGTTCGTAGTTTGCCCTTCCAAGGACACCCATAGTCATGGTTAACGCAGCACAACTCTAGCTGTAGTACCTCCCTATCAGCAAACCTGTCTGGGAACACCTGTAGCAACAAGAAACATATTATTTTGAAATGGTACTACCAAATTTAGACGTCCATGCAATCATATATTATGCTTAATATATTATTTCCCATATAACAACCACTGCATTTTTCACTGGAAGTTGGTGGAGGGTGTTATGATAAACATCTTCCATGGGGTCATGTTTCTCAGATGTTTCTGAAAACTATAACGTCAATAAAACATGCATTGGCATGCCCAAACGATAATACTCAGAAGCACAAAATACAAACTACATTGTACATGAGCAGCATGCAATTTATAACATTTTTCTTCAAAAACCTTTTACAGTCCCTGATTAACAGCTGGCAGCTTATGTTACCCTTACAGAAAGTACATGCTTTCATGTCAGGGCCAAAATGTAACTTTTTTCGCTAGGCGACATGACGACTAATTAAAAAATTTAGTTGCACAGATTTAGTCGCCACATAATAAACTTGGATCTCAGCTGAACTTAGAGATGGGGTGCCATTTGCCGACAAGCAACCATATTGTCGCATTGTTGGGTCCTGTATGTGACCCGACCACACCACTCCACAATAAACCCTTTCACAGCTCCAAAGAACTAATTCTTCTTACTAAAAAAACACTTCCCTAGCTATGCTTCATAACTCATTGGCAAAAATGGTGTGCTATTTACAGAAAATGAGCTTCGACTTATTTGTGGAGTCACCTTAAAGCTCTACTCTTTCAGTGTTATTATTTGATGCTCTCGGAAATATTTTTGATACTGACGACCCACATGCCTTTAAATCAGTTTGCTTAAAGTGCAACTGACCACATGGTCTGGGCAGGGCAATCAACTGATGCTGCCATTAGCTTTTGCTTATCTTACAGCCGATTGCGTTTGAGCGTTTTACCCTAACAGTTCGCACGTTATGTTTGAACGTTTAAAAGTTGTGTTTCTAGGATGAAACGAGACGTTTCTATGGCGAACCAAAGAGTTCTGTCCTCTCTGATTGGTCAGTGAAAAATACACATGGCGGTTGCCCTTGGAAATGTCCGACTTTTTGTCTCACAACGAAACTTTCAAAGGTTCAAACGTAACGTGCGAACTGTTTGGGTAAAACGCTCGAACGCAATCGGCTGTATTATTTCTATTATTTTTTTATGAATGTATAATCTTATTTGTTTTTTTTGTTTCCTGGGCCCACAGTAATTGGTGCAAACTGTTGTGGTGTCCCTGCCTATTTTGTCTTCATACTGTATACAATGTCTCGGACGAAGGTCAATAAATATAAAATAAATAATAAACAAGGGCATGCGCAAACCACCATGTTTATTTTTCACTGACCAATCAGAGAGGGCAGAACTCTTTCCATCCTAGAAACACACCTCCCAATGCTCAAAACATAACTTTATACAAAGTCTGTGAAGTTTAAACAGTCAAACACAATCGGCTGTAAGAAAATGCATCTTTTCAAGTCAAGATTACTAAAAGCTGATTCTAAACTAAAGTAACTGCATTTTTTCCACTTTTTGTTAAAAATGTCATTCCAGAAAATATCTCCTGCCCTCCTTTAATGGGGGGAATGGATGGATATTTTCTGGAAACACAAAAGAAAAAGTAACTTTACCTGCTGTTTGGACACAACCATTCTACAATTAATGTTGCATTCAACAGATCGTCTGCAAAATACCCAAATTAGGCATGTGATCAATTAATGGGACATTCGCCTTTGTCACAAGTGCCATCTTGAATTTTCAACCAATTTATTCAGCATGGAAAGGAGGCCAAGCAGGCAGTGGATTTTGCTCGTGTTGGGATTTTATGGGTACAAAAGTTGACAAAGCTACCCCAAAAGTACCGCTTTGGTTTTAGAACCAAAAGAAAAATAGCTTTTTTGCTTTGCGGGGTCACTCTGGAAACAAAATGGCGGTGTGTGAAGTCAGAATAATATATTTTACAGGTTTGGTGGAATAATTATAGTTTAGGGGCCAGTCAGAGAAAACCCCAGGGGGGTACTTGGATATAAAAATGACTGGGGGTCCGACATATTTTTTTTGGTATGAAAGTATTTTGTTGGGGGTTGATAATTTTACCGTGTATTTTTTGGGGTGTTGAAAAACCTGTGGTATATTTTTTTTTTTTGGGAGGGGGGGGTTGAAACTTCTAACAGGCTAGTTGATCATCAAGATAATACTGTCTTAAGCTGAAGCTATTTGGGGGAAACATCCTCAGATGGGCATCATGTGTACATGCTGGTATTAATAAGTAGCTTTTTTAAGGCTTAAAAAGTTGGGTATTTTGGGGTATTTGGGAGCAGGTATGTATTTTTGGGGGTATGAAATTTGGAGCTCCGTTGGACTCCCCGGTCATTTTTATATCCAAGTTTTGCTGCCCATGTTTTGGCCACTTTTCCTCCTATAAGTGTAGCAAACTACAGAAATCTAGTAGCTCAGTGATGGGATCACTTGTTGATCAGTGGTCATGGATCAAAGTTCTACTTGAAGCATCCAGTCTGGGTTCACAATGGGCAATTCCAGAAAATAAAGGTACCCCCCACAGGGGGCACTAGTTTTTGGCCGCCCCATGCATCCAGAATTTTCAAAATGGTTTACTCCCCAATGCATATAGAATTTCGGGCAGGTTAAACCCCCTCTCCCCTTCAGAAATTCCCCCCTCTTCGAAAACCCCCCTTGCATTTAGAAATCCGAGCTCTTAAACACCCCCCATCCCTTCAGAATTTCCAAATGTCGCCTGTGGGGGGTACCTTTATTTTCTGGAATTGCCCAATAGCAGCTTCTTTGTTGGCCATTTAGGTGATGAAAAATATAACAACAATCATTATGAAAATTGAACATTGTGTGGTCAATAATGTGTGTGAAAATGGCAAAAAGGGATTGCAATTTAATTGTGTGGCAAGAAGATCTCTATGATGCATATACCATGTCAGCTGCCTTGGGATATTATCTTCTTCAATTTTTGGGCAGGCTTATTTTTGTGCTAGTGACCACAAAGAAGATCGGCAAAGAAGATTTGAAAAATAATTTTGAACCCTAGCTGCCAGTGATGCTATTTCCTGGATCTACATTTTAGCATAGGCCTCACAGGCTACTGGAAAAAGTTTGAAAACTAGCCAAATATTGTTTGAAAAATGTCTCAAATATTTATGGAAACAAATAAAGAATACCTCTTTATGATCTGGTGTGTATGTTGTGACTAGATACTCGCTTTTGAGGGGACAATTTTGGGTCTGAACTTCAAGCCACTGGTCACTCGTTACTATGTACACTCATGATTTTAGCATGTTTGTACACTACCTTGTATTAAGATGTGGTAATAAGCAAGTGGAGCAAAATCTGTGCCCACAGGCAGTCTGCACAGCTTCCCTAACAACATGTTTACACTTGACACACAGGTGCTTCGGATCAATTTCCTTTTTATCTCCTTCACAGAGTTTGTATCCAGGCATTGTATGCTATCTGCTGAATAAATCAAATTAATAACATGCTAAATGTAAAATGATAAATGTAGGCATCAAAAAACTATTTTAGTAGCTTTTTTTCCTAAGAAAATACCAATGTGATTCATGTTGCTTGAGCAATGGGTACCTTGAAATTTTGAAAGTCTCAGTAACATATTGCAAAATCTCGGAATCTTTTTTTTTTGCACGTCTCGGAGTCTCGTTTTTCATGCAATTTTGGCGGTCTCGGAGTCTCCAATTTTTGTACCACGGTCTCAGAGTCTCAAATTTTTTATTTTGTCGTGTGACTTGTAAGCAAACCATCAGATGCAGGGACGTCAACCCCAGGACTCAAAACATTTGGAGAGACTGCCTTGAAATGGCGAAACTTCGTGCACTTCTCTCAAGAGAAATACAGCAAATGTATATGGCAGTCATCTTGAAAATCCCAAGGAGATGAAGCAAAAAGGCTCGCACTCGGATTTTTAAATTTGTCAAATGTCTCGGGCTCGGATTCTGAAACGCGGGACTCGGCAAGTCTCGGATTTACCCATCGCTACCCCTGTAAGTTACAGAACATCTTTTCCCAATATCAAATCCAGCTGAGTATGACTATGAAGTTTAATTTATACCAGTTAAACTGTTTGAACACAACTTGACATTGACATGGCTTGAGATTATAAGCTATTCATGTTCTGGCCTTTTTCCTTCAAGTAATAGAAGCATGCAACCACAATTATTCTCTTATCATTGAAGAATCTACTTTGGACAGCATAATTTAAATTTGTGCTTTCCGCTGTATTCCAATGAATGATTGTTTAGCCGATTTAGGATTGCCGGAATATTGCATGTTTATCCTTTGCGCTGTAAAGTTACAAATTGGTTGAAATGTAACTTAAAAAGTGCGGTCAAGAGTGAATGTATGATTCATATCATTGAATCCACAAAAATCCCTGAGTGAGTTTGGAACTCACGACGACCTTGATTGTTAGAAATTTGCACGCAATGAAACACAGATTTCTATAGATGTTCGTACAAGTTAGGGAGATATTTGTTGACAACTAGTAACCCAGTGCACTATCGAAAACCACGCACGGGCAAACGCGTTTGTTGGAGGTATTTTCTAAAACTCCCACATGTATATGCTATTTTGAATAGTTTTCTCTAAAATGTATATTAACCTGTCTGGTATTTCTATGCCAACTGTATCCCGACCAAATTTTTTTTATAGTTATCAATGATTGCGCTATGGTCAGATTTTTTCCTAAATCCGCCCCTGCCCTGGAATTCCATGCTAAAAAAATGTCTACCCCCTGGGGGCCCTGGAATAATTTACAATTAACCCCCTGGAAATTACAATTAACCCCTGGAATTTCTAGGCTTTGAGTCATGCCCCCTGGAATTCCAGAGTTCGTCAACATCAACCCGGGAATTCCATGCTTTTCCGAAGCCTTCACCCCTTGGAATTCCGAGTCTCAACCCGGGGGGTACGGTTTTTAATGCTAAAGCCCAATGGCAGGCCCAAAAGCTCTTACGATCTCTTACCGTGAAGGTCGAGTCCCTTAATAAAGCTTTATCCACTTATTGTTAATTTATCCAATCAGAGGCTTTTGGATTACTCTCGGTTCTAGACCGCGAAAAATAAAGGAGTCACAGTCAAGTCAACGAGGTCTGACATGCCACTAGAAACAGACTTGCCATTAGAAACAGCGCGTCTCCCAAACAAAATGGCCGCCAAAATGACCGAAAAGGACTGGAAACCAACAGCTAACTCACACAGCGTAACTCACCGTCACACAGCGTAACTCACCGTCACACAGCGTAACTCACCGTCACACAGCGTATACTCACCGTCACACAGAGTAACTCACCGTCACACAGCGTAACTCACCGTCACACAGCGTAACTCACCGTCACACAGCGTAACTCACCGTCACACAGCGTATACTCACCGTCACACGGAGTAACTCACAGTCACACAGCGTAACTCACCGTCACATAGAGTAACTGACCGTCACAAACCGTCACAGAGAGTGACTGACCGTCACAAACCGTCACACGGAGTAACTGACCGTCACAAACCGTCACACAGAGTAACTGACCGTCACACGGAGTAACTGACCGTCACACGGAGTAACTGACCGTCACACAGAGTAACTGACCGTCACACAGAGTAAAGCCTGGTGCACACTTGCAACATAACGACATAAGAAAAATGTCACGCGAACAAAATTTAGTGGTTTCAAGAAGTTGAAGTCAACAAAAATAACATAAGATTGCTTTGGCGAAGTAATCTAATGCATATCCATGGAAAATATTGATTGTTTCAATTATTTTCCCGTGCTTTTTTCGTTGCAACATAAGGTCCTTATGTCGTTATGTCGCTAGTGTGCACCAGGCTTAACTGACCGTCACACAGAGTAACTCACCGTCACACAGAGTAACTGACCGTCACAAACCGTCACACGGAGCAACTGACCGTCACACAGAGTAACTGTCCAGTTTTGCTGCTCGATTTATTTTTTCCTAGAACGTGATTGTGCTCGATATTTTTTTCCTGATAAATCTTTTTTTGGTTCGAGACATCACTGTTGCAATTTTGGACATATCAGTTGAAAGTAAGTAAACCTTTACTTATCGTTTTCTAAATTATTTAAATTTTAAAGCGAATATCTAAGTGTTTTAATTGTTGCAGACCAAACAATCCCTCTATTTAAAAAGACATCCGGTTCCCTAAAAACGGTAAATCAGGAGAGAGTTTTAAAGTGAGTTTGCTCGATTTTTTTAGCCACCAGCTTTGCTTGCGCGATATTTTTGAAGCTATATTTGCTCAGCAAATCGCTTCTTAGTCATCGCCCTCGGACTATGTGGCTATGTGAGAAATAGCGGGAATCGTCCAGCTTGCACTCCATGTTGCTCCTGTTTCTACATTGATTATCTCTCCCATCTAAGTACTTTACCTTTGCCAACATATATATTAGTAGGGTCTGTTAGGGTCAAAAAACCTTCGGATCGTGCACTTATGCGTACAGGCACCAAACTTGGCACAAATGTTCCTTGGATGAAACCAAACAGTTTTAGAGGGGGGTGCCACAAATGTTCGCCCTAGGGGGGAGAGGAGGGGTTTTGTCCAAATTAGACATGAGGGATATTTTGGGGGCTGCAACGACCGTTGGGGGCTGCAAAGGCAAATGCACCAGCGGGCGCTGCAAGTGCGACAAGTCCAACCTCCAGCCAATAAAGGATTTGTAGCAAAAGACCCTACGGCTAATTTGGGCAAAATTCCCATTCCCCTCCCCCTCTAGGGTGAACATTTGTGGCGCTCCCTCTGAATCAGTTTGGTATCACCAAAGAAAGGCATGTATGCCAAGTTTGGTGCTGTACGGTCTTGCGGTTCCCAAGGCCCCAATGCTAATTCGGGAAAAAATGCCCCTCCCCATCCCCCTTGGGCGGACATTTGTGACACCCCCTTTCAATTTGTTTAGTAACACCTAAGTAACATTTTGCTACGTGTGGTGCCTGTATGGTCTATGAAGCTCAACAAGACACCCATGCTAATTCGGACAAAATTACCCCGCCCCACCCCACCCCATTGGGCTAACATTTGTGACATCCCCCTCTTAATCTGATCGGTGTCACCCAAGGAACATTTGTGCCAAGTGTGATGTCTGTACGGTCTTTGCGGCTCCCAAAAGACCCCCATGCCTAATTCGGACAAAAATTACCCCTCCCTACCCCCCTAGCGCAAACATATGTGGCATCCCTTCTAAATGATATTTGGTATCTCCCAAGGAACATTTGTGCCAAGTTTGGTGCCTGTACGGTCTTGCAGCCCTAAAAAGATCCCTGGACAAAATGCCCCCTCCCTTCCCCCTAGGGCGAACATTTGTGGCACCCCCAGCTTGGTCTCATTGCGTGATCCGCACATTGGCATCACGCTAGCCCAGTCGCAGCTAAAGGTCCCACATGGGTCTTTGCTGTGGTTTAAAGCACTTCGATTTTCGAAGTCGCCTCTGCAGTTGTTTTGCCGATGAAGTTTACTGAGGCAAACACCGGCTATGCCATGCTGATGAGTCCTAACAAGGACGAAACAGCTGTACATGGTTGCCGAACTGCACGGGTAATAGACTGTGCTAGCGTTCCGTCTTGGCCAGACTGGTGCCGATGTGTGTATGCTAGTGTTTTACACTTTATACCTACTATGAGCGCGCGCAGTGTTGCATTCGTTTTTCGCGGCAAAAATATGCAAATTAAAATCGAAAGCGTGCGAGCGAAACAAGTCGTACTCTCCCGCGCTCCACCGTGTGCTTTTTTAACTTTGTTCTAAGGAAAAACATAGAGTACGACTTGGGGCAAGTCTACCTTTCCCTTTAAAGCCTAGTTTCCATTTAAGCAATAAAAGTACTTTACGCGTGCTCTCTGCTTTCTTACAAACACGAGAGGGATGTTGGGAGAACTGATCAAAACTTGAAAGACACAAGCCGAAGGCGAGTGTCTTTCAAGTTTTATCAGTTCGACCAACATTCCCCGAGTGTTTGTAAGAAACCAGAGAGCACGCAGAAAGTATTTTTATTGCTTTTAGAAAATAACATACACACGCGCGACAACATTGCGTGACAATCGTGTTTCTCAGGTCTCTTACAAACACGCTTTTTAACCAATCAGAATGCGCACATTCACAATACAACATAGGTGTTATTTTCTAAATAGTCGTAAATCTGTCGTATGTCTCATCAGTCAACCGTGAAACAAAAGAATAATCCAATTTCATTGTTTCACGGTCGACTGATGAGACAGATAAGACTATATGGAAACTAGGCTTTAGAGCCGCTACGCAGGCTAGCCAATCAACAAAGGCCCTATGTATGTAATTTTCAAGATGGCGGGTCACGTATCACTCGGAAGAAGACCCTGTAATAATAATAATAAAACCTTTATTTAAACACGGGGGCATATCAATACAAAGTGCTCTTCCAAGGAGCCGTGTAACTATAATATATCTACAATATTTAGTAACATGGATAGGAGCTTCTTATCCCAAACCGCCGCCCGTGGTCTACAATGGTGACGTCCCTTATGGTAGTCTCAAAGGGACGGAAATGACGCCACGGCTTTTTCCGTGTTTTTGTCCAACAGAAGGCACTGTTCTTTAAGCTCCCGTTGTATTAACGGCATTGTTGTACTGCGACAGTGCCATGCGATAGGTCCGATTTGGGAATACGTCAAGACATCCGTACTTTCTTTTTTGGTACCCAATTGGGGGGGGGGGGGGGGGGGGGGGGGGTAAGTGCCGGAGCCCCCTAGCAAGTATCTCCTTAAATAAAATAGATATTAAAAAGGTGAATGCTCTAACGCTTTCCTCGCAGCGAGAGGAGTCCATATGTGTAATAAAAACAGGTACCCCTAAATCATGAGAAAATGAGGTCTGAAAAAGGGGTATTGGGTACCTAAGGGGGTAGATGCCGGTACCCAGTACCTTCCCCTGAAAAAATTGGGTACCAGTCGAGTACAAGTGTTTTGGCCTCGCCTCTTATATACAGTAAAAATCCGCATAAAAGAACCTTGATTTTAAAGAGAACCTGAGAATTATCCATGTGAACCACGTTTCCTTGTATTTTCAAATCAAACTAGACGCATAACTGCGTGAACTCGGGTTCTCTTTGGATCGACCTCTGTCTCTCATTCAATGTAAACAGAAACATATAAGTGAGTTATATGTTTCTGATGTAAAATAATGTGTTTAGGGGGTGGGGAATACGGACTGCTTGTGAGCCAATCAGAGCGCGAATTTAATGCCGATTCCGCGCCGCTAAAAATAAAAGGTAACAAGTCAAAATACAAAGATACGGTTTTCTACATTTTATTTAACTAACAAGTCACCTCATTAACAGCAATTATCATGATTCATTAAATTCAACATTTTCGCTAAGTCGTCGAGTCTAGATTTGCAACTGTCTAGACTATATCAAAAACTACCCATGCTTATTACAGCGCCCTAACATTTCGAGATTCGCTAGAAAAACTAACAATCGAAAGTACACTACTTGGCAAATGCGCTTCTTTTAAGGACTATCCTTGGAACGAAAGCATTAAAATGCGTATAAATAAACGCTATGAAACAGCAAGAAAAAACAGAACCCGCCCACTGCCCCCTTCAGAACACTTCACACAAGTGTACTACTGCAACCTGCAGCCATGTGAGACACTTGTGCATGTCAAATAACCATTGCAGTGTATTAGGGATAGTCCCTTAAAAAGCACATTTGCCAATAAGTAGTAATCCTAATCCCTTATCTATTCCTTCCTTACAACATGTTGGCCGTACACGCGAGGTGGCTGTAGTAGTAATCCTAATCCCTTATCTATTCTTTATAACATGTTGGCCGTACACGCGAGGTGTCTGTAGTAGTAATCCTAATCCCTTATCTATTCTTTATAACATGTTGGCCGTACACGCGAGGTGGCTGTAGTAGTAATCCTAATCCCTTATCTATTCTTTATAACATGTTGGCCGTACACGCGAGGTGGCTGTAGTAGTAATCCTAATCCCTTATCTATTCTTTATAACATGTTGGCCGTACACGCGAGGTGGCTGTAGTAGTAATCCTAATCCCTTATCTATTCTTTATAACATGTTGGTCGTACACGCGAGGTGTCTGTAGTAGTAATCCTAATCCCTTATCTATTCTTTATAACATGTTGGCCGTACACGCGAGGTGGCTGTAGTAGTAATCCTAATCCCTTATCTATTCTTTATAACATGTTGGCCGTACACGCGAGGTGGCTGTAGTAGTAATCCTAATCCCTTATCTATTCTTTATAACATGTTGGCCGTACACGCGAGGTGGCTGTAGTAGTAATCCTAATCCCTTATCTATTCTTTATAACATGTTGGCCGTACACGCGAGGTGGCTGTAGTAGTAATCCTAATCCCTTATCTATTCTTTATAACATGTTGGCCGTACACGCGAGGTGGCTGTAGTAGTAATCCTAATCCCTTATCTATTCTTTATAACATGTTGGCCGTACACGCGAGGTGGCTGTAGTAGTAATCCTAATCCCTTATCTATTCTTTATAACATGTTGGTCGTACACGCGAGGTGTCTGTAGTAGTAATCCTAATCCCTTATCTATTCTTTATAACATGTTGGCCGTACACGCGAGGTGGCTGTAGTAGTAATCCTAATCCCTTATCTATTCTTTATAACATGTTGGCCGTACACGCGAGGTGGCTGTAGTAGTAATCCTAATCCCTTATCTATTCTTTCCTTATAACATGTTGGCCGTACACGCGAGGTGGCTGTAGTAGTAATCCTAATCCCTTATCTATTCTTTATAACATGTTGGTCGTACACGCGAGGTGGCTGTAGTAGTAATCCTAATCTCTTATCTATTCTTTATAACATGTTGGCCGTACACGCGAGGTGGCTGTAGTAGTAATCCTAATCCCTTATCTATTCTTTATAACATGTTGGCCGTACACGCGAGGTGGCTGTAGTAGTAATCCTAATCCCTTATCTATTCTTTATAACATGTTGGTCGTACACGCGAGGTGGCTGTAGTAGTAATCCTAATCCCTTATCTATTCTTTATAACATGTTGGCCGTACACGCGAGGTGGCTGTAGTAGTAATCCTAATCCCTTATCTATTCTTTATAACATGTTGGCCGTACACGCGAGGTGGCTGTAGTAGTAATCCTAATCCCTTATCTATTCTTATAACATGTTGGCCGTACACGCGAGGTGGCTGTAGTAGTAATCCTAATCCCTTATCTATTCTTTATAACATGTTGGTCGTACACGCGAGGTGTCTGTAGTAGTAATCCTAATCCCTTATCTATTCTTTATAACATGTTGGCCGTACACGCGAGGTGGCTGTAGTAGTAATCCTAATCCCTTATCTATTCTTTATAACATGTCGGCCGTACACGCGAGGTGGCTGTAGTAGTAATCCTAATCCCTTATCTATTCTTTATAACATGTTGGTCGTACACGCGAGGTCTGTAGTAGTAATCCTAATCCCTTATCTATTCTTTATAACATGTTGGCCGTACACGCGAGGTGGCTGTAGTAGTAATCCTAATCCCTTATCTATTCTTTATAACATGTTGGCCGTACACGCGAGGTGTCTGTAGTAGTAATCCTAATCCCTTATCTATTCTTTATAACATGTTGGCCGTACACGCGAGGTGGCTGTAGTAGTAATCCTAATCCCTTATCTATTCTTTATAACATGTTGGCCGTACACGCGAGGTGGCTGTAGTAGTAATCCTAATCCCTTATCTATTCTTTATAACATGTTGGCCGTACACGCGAGGTGGCTGTAGTAGTAATCCTAATCCCTTATCTATTCTTTATAACATGTTGGCCGTACACGCGAGGTGGCTGTAGTAGTAATCCTAATCCCTTATCTATTCTTTATAACATGTTGGCCGTACACGCGAGGTGGCTGTAGTAGTAATCCTAATCCCTTATCTATTCTTTATAACATGTTGGCCGTACACGCGAGGTGGCTGTAGTAGTAATCCTAATCCCTTATCTATTCTTTATAACATGTTGGCCGTACACGCGAGGTGGCTGTAGTAGTAATCCTAATCCCTTATCTATTCTTTATAACATGTTGGTCGTACACGCGAGGTGGCTGTAGTAGTAATCCTAATCCCTTATCTATTCTTTATAACATGTTGGTCGTACACGCGAGGTGGCTGTAGTAGTAATCCTAATCCCTTATCTATTCTTTCCTTATAACATGTTGGCCGTACACGCGAGGTGGCTGTAGTAGTAATCCTAAACCCTTATCTATTATTTCCTTATAACATGTTGGCCGTACACGCGAGGTGGCTGTAGTAGTAATCCTAATCCCTTATCTATTCTTTATAACATGTTGACCGTACACGCGAGGTGGCTGTAGTAGTAATCCTAATCCCTTATCTATTCTTTATAACATGTTGGCCGTACACGCGAGGTGGCTGTAGTAGTAATCCTAATCCCTTATCTATTCTTTATAACATGTTGGCCGTACACGCGAGGTGGCTGTAGTAGTAATCCTAATCCCTTATCTATTCTTTATAACATGTTGGCCGTACACGCGAGGTGGCTGTAGTAGTAATCCTAATCCCTTATCTATTCTTTATAACATGTTGGCCGTACACGCGAGGTGGCTGTAGTAGTAATCCTAAACCCTTATCTATTATTTCCTTATAACATGTTGGCCGTACACGCGAGGTGGCTGTAGTAGTAATCCTAATCCCTTATCTATTCTTTATAACATGTTGGCCGTACACGCGAGGTGGCTGTAGTAGTAATCCTAATCCCTTATCTATTCTTTATAACATGTTGGCCGTACACGCGAGGTGGCTGTAGTAGTAATCCTAATCCCTTATCTATTCTTTATAACATGTCGGCCGTACACGCGAGGTGGCTGTAGTAGTAATCCTAATCCCTTATCTATTCTTTATAACATGTTGGTCGTACACGCGAGGTGGCTGTAGTAGTAATCCTAATCCCTTATCTATTCTTTATAACATGTTGGCCGTACACGCGAGGTGGCTGTAGTAGTAATCCTAATCCCTTATCTATTCTTTATAACATGTTGGCCGTACACGCGAGGTGGCTGTAGTAGTAATCCTAATCCCTTATCTATTCTTTATAACATGTTGGTCGTACACGCGAGGTGGCTGTAGTAGTAATCCTAATCCCTTATCTAGTCAGAGTTTGTTTGTTTGGTTTCTGGAAATCACCTCGGAAATAATAGAATCGAGCATGTAATTGAAAAAAAATTCCAATAATTGTTTCATATAATTATATAGTAATTAACATAACATGCACAATTAAATGCCGTTTTTTGTTGTGGACCGATCACCCAAATCCCTCTATGATAATTAAGCAATCGAACACAGATTTATATTTCTGGCCTAGCGTGAGAAATGTGAGTTTCAATCTTTCCTTATTTCATCCAACATCCCACATGCGTATAATGTTTTATTGCTTTTATAAAATAGTATAATTTCCCATGGGAATCACACCTCTCGGTCGATCAGCGTAGCGTTTAATTTTCTCGAGTCTCTGATTTTTGATGGTATAAAAGAGGGATCCGGCACTAAAATAAATGATCCATCTGTGGCATCGCTTGTACAGCCTATTGGACAGCCGCGAAATTCTATGTCGATTCGTGAGTGGGTATGAACGAATTCCAGGCTGATCGTGTAAAACGCGACGGGATTTTCTAGGGGGAGGGGGGGGGGGGGTTGGGTGGATCACTGGAGTGAAACACCTAACGCAGTGGACACCGCGGCAAAACGCAGTTGACATGCGCTAAAGATTCACTTGCCTGTGAAATGAAGACAATTGAAAAAATCTACATAACAACAGCGAACAAAAAATGTTGACTTTAAATCATAATTTTCGCCTCGGGTGCAAGCCTTAAAGTGCGAGGTGCAAAAGTTCAGAGAAAGATGTGATCATATTCTAGCTGCTCTGCAATTTCTGGCCTTAAGTTTTGTGTTTGGAGCTGAAGTTTTCCAAATTTCCAAGACAGCACGAGATATTTTGTTATGTAGATTATTTCTTTTGTTTTCATTTCACAGGAAGTGAATCTTTAGCGTATGGCAAATGCGTTTTGCCGCGGTGTTGCGACACAGGAAGCCCGTCAAACATGGAAAAATGTTGCAACTCTTTCGGTCCCAAGGGGATGGGGGATTTCCTGGTTTGTACAAAAGGTGTCACGTGCGCCCAGAGCCGTAACCCTAGTTACGCCGTTAGTAACCAATATCTTCGGGCCAACCATGAACAGCCAATAGTCCAGGCGCCAATCCCGAATAAATGAACATCACAGCATGCTACGAGCTCATTTTCTTGCCACTTCAGATTTGGCGCCTGGATTATAAGGGGAGTCAAAAGTTTCCTAATACATACATACAGAAATTGTAAAATATATGCTACCCTAAAATAATGTGTCTTAAAAAATGATTTAGAAATTTCTAAAATTTTGCTTGATAGATTGTTCCACACTTTCACTGTAGCATTAGTAACTGGTGTGTTTTTATATTTTGTGCTATCGTCCTTCGAGAAAATTCAAGATTATTTATTTAGATAGCAGCGTGATGCATCCCTAACATTAACTAGGATCTTGAGGTATTCTGGGGGATGTCCATAATGTCACTTAAATGAAACGATTATTATCTTAAATTTTATCCGATTTTCCACAGGAAGCAAGTACAGACTTATCAAAGGATCCAACATGGGAACGTAAGCCCGGTGAGGGTACAGAGTCCGAAGGGTAGGTGTCTTTAGCTCTAGTCTCAAGAAGGGCAATAAAGAAAAAACTAGAAAAAGTTCTAGAGACCGTGTCAGCCACTCCGTTGTTATTGTTTTCGTTCGATATTAGAAGACGATTTACGAGTGGAAACCTCTTAATAAACATCTGAAAACAAAGTTTCGGATTTGAATTACCAAATTCAGTCGAGAACATTGCTCTATATTCTCTGAATTAGCTAATGGAAATGGCTGACACAGGCTCTTTAATACAAGAAAACAGAAGGAAACTGGTCACCCACAGCTGTTTCGTACTTACTGGTACTCATCAGCATGGCAAAACCCTGTCAAAGAGCTTCACTAAAACGAGCCGATCTGGAAATGGATTTCTTCTCTGACTCAGTCATTTTCTTCACCAACAAATGCCGGCTATGTTAGGCTTTTTGACAGTATGGGCAATAGGCAGTACAAGCGATTGGTTTGGTCCAACGGATGAAACTTTGTGTTTAAGGTTAGTTTTCTTATATAGAGCAGATTTCGTATGACTGTGAAAAGTTGTCCGCGCCTCGACCGCGACCGTACCGCGACTACGCGATTTCATTGGCGATTTCATTCCATTTACAGCAGGCCAGATTCCGTACCGCCACCGCGACAGTACCGCGGTACTTTTCACAGTCATACGAAATCTGCTCTAGGATTTCAGGTGAAATGTTGAATGGGTTTCGTTTCTGATTGGTTGGTTGTTGAATGGACTTCGCTTCTGATTGGCTAAGTTATTTACTTCGTCTTCTGGTTGCCTTGTTGTTGGTTGTGTTTAATTTCTGATTGGCTAAGTGCATTTAAACTTATCTGAAATCCGCTCTAACGTTTATATTTATACCAAATATTTAATTGTCTGTCTACTAGTGTAATCTTTCTCTACTCAAACATATTTTTCGTCTATTTTGGAATACATTTGGTCAATTCTTCTAAATCTGCTACAATATTTGCTTGAAACGCAGAACATTTAAAGAGGATCGAAATACTAGAAGTGCAATACATGAAAGTAAAAAGGAGGTCCCGGTATTCGTTTAATATAAAAATATAGTTAATGTTCGCGGGCGTAAGTGTTTTGGGCAAGACTCAGGGTCATAAAATGAGTACTGATAAGGGATCAAAACATATTTATGCCCAAGAACATCAACTACATTATTATTATTATAACTTTGGAGCGCATTGAGTACAAAAGCGAGAATTTATGGCGACCATCATAACGGCGATTGACTCGTGCGGGCTCTAATATATTAGAGCCCGCCAAAATGTTCATTAGAGCCCAGATAATACCCCACAATGCTCGCCAAAGTTATAATAATACTCGTTATGGCTCGGTGAAGCCAGGAGGTCGTTTCTCGAAATCGCCCGATATTTTCTTACACACATTCTCATGACGTCCGTCCGTCATCCCTAATGGCATTTTGGACCTCGTCACATTTGTGCCTGAATGGGATGTAAGTACTAAATACGCTGATAACTTTACCGTCATCTCAAGGAACTCCCCGTCTATTCTGGATAACGTTATTAATGATATACAAGCTTTTGCGTCACGCAACAAATGCGTTTAAAATCTCGTTAAGTGTAAAACCATGCATGTTATTGTTGACTTTCTTGAATATAATGGAATTATTCCGTGTAAGAACGTTAGGGATGCAAATGAAGCGAGCCTTTTGTTTCCAGTTGATTCTGGTCAACCGAAAACAAAAGGTTCGCTTCATTTGCATCTCTAACGTTCTTACGCGGATGGTCAGACGCCTGCAGCAGGTTTATTCGAAGTTTACCATCAGTTTACGAAGTTTACGATTCCACGCCCCCAGTTCTTGCATCAGTGCGTTTCTGCACGACTTGAGTGATCTTCCAGAAAAGGGTGCCATCGTAAATGCAAACTTCAAGATAGTTGAGTCTGTTTTGGAGATTGGCGATGGCTAGGATTTGATTCTGATTCTGTATTTCATGCATTGTCATGGCGTCATCACTTTCTTGCAAGCTGTCCAGCAAGCGCACCACCTGCCCGCGACAATCCTCGATAGCATTTCGACACTCGTCAATTTGGCGCTGAAGCCTTCGTGTGGCATCATGATTTTCCTGTGAGCATGTAACACTGTAAAGTAACGCTTGTAGCAGTAGCCTGTGCTCATCAGATTTAGTTTCTATGCTGTTAAGACTGCGCGACCCTATCCAACACCTGCCGGCTTGACGATTGTGCAACGCCATGCTGCACTGGCATAATTCCACCAACCCCCCTTCCAGCTCCTATTCTTCGCTCCAATGATGTTATCCGAGCTTCATGGTCGTTGTGCTTTCCACTGAGTATCGCGAACTCGGACACGACTTTTTCGACGCCTATGATGGCCTTGTCACAAAGTTCCCGAAGCTTGGAGATGTTACCTGCGGGTTGGGTTATCATCTGAGGGAGTCTATCTTCCACGTACCTGGACAACTCCATGATCATAGCCGCGACAATCCTCGATGGCATTTTGAAACTCGCCAATTTGCGCTGAAGCTCTGGTATGGCGTGGTGCTATCCTGCAACCTTGCAACAGTGTGGCGTGACGCTACTAGTAGTAGCATGTGCTCGGCAGGTTTAGTTTCTCTGCTGTTTAGACTTCGCTATAACCACCATGCTTCATTGACAGGCTTCTCCACCAATCCCAGTTGTAGCTCCTAGTCTTTGCTGCAATGATTGTATACGAGCTTCAAGGTCGTTGTACTTTGCGCTCAGTATCACTCGGAGCATGAGTTAGTCGATGCGCTTGAGTTATCATCCACAGATATTATTTCCTAATTATTAGTAGAAATGTCAACAATGAATCACATGATCAACGACTCTTAGAGCGGGCTCATTGTGCTTTGTTTAGGTGGCAAATGCATGTTCTTCAGCCTTATCGACGATCACTTTGATAAACATACAATCGTCACGAATGTAGGCGTTACGGCCAAGCTGCTCGTGTGAACAAAACAACGGGCATCCGGACGCGATATTCATCTCCGCACGTGGTCTCTGGAAAGAGCTGCTGGCAGGATCTGGTCTGAACGCATCTGAGATGTTATTCTCTTGGTTTTCTTGATCAACTAAGGTTATGGAGACCTTGTGCGGGAACGGCCAGCGGAGCAGAGCATCGTATTCACCGCGCATCACCACAAAGAACACGGAGACGTGAGTTCCCTTGCCCATGCCATCACCATTAAGATAAATACGCGCGCACATTTTATACCCGTGTGACCCGGTGAAGAAGCAGGGACTGTAGAACGATACAGCGCGCCCAGTTCTTGCATCAGTGCGTTTCTGCGCGACTTGAGTGATCTTCCAGATCAGAACACTATCATAACTGCAACCTTCAAGATCGTTGAGTCTCTCTTCAAGATCAGCGATTGCAAGGTTTCGCAACCCAACAGCTTGATCCTGCACATCGATTCTTCTCTCTAGTCTTCGTATGACTTCATCCCCTTCTTGTACTCTATTGTTCAAACGCGCGACTTGCCGGCGAAACTCCTCAATGGTGGCGTGTGATTCAACGATTAACAACTCATGATCCGCTGATTTCGTTTCTGCATTCCTAAGCCGCCGTAGCAAGTCTTCTGCCATGTTATCCAGGCTTCCCGTCGTCGATTGCGGACCTGACTGCATAGTTCGGCTTCCTACTCCAACTGTTCCACTTCCAGCTCCTATTATTTGCTCTAACGATGTTATCCGAGCTTCATGCTCGTTGTGCTTTCCGCTGAGTATCGCAAACTCAGACACGACTTTTTCGATGCCCATGATGGCCTTGTCGCAAAGTTCCTGAAGCTTGGAGATGTTACCTGCGGGTTGGGTTATCATCTGAGGGATTCTATCTTCCACGTACCTGGACAACTCCATGATCATAGCCAGTAATATGGACACGTGATTGGCCACAGCTTTCTGCAAGTGACTTTTGCGTGCCTTGGAGGTCATTGGCTGAAAGAAATGACAAATTAACGATACAACGAGCTTAGGGGGAACTGAATCGAATTTAGCATATAAAATTTGGAAATGAGAAAGAAATTTATATGGAAAGTCCCGTCTTCCTCAGGAATTTAAGTGTGTGCGGTCTTAGCGCGGCAGTTCTGGAATTCTGGGGAGGGCACCCTTCTGGGGGAGACCTTACTTACATGATAAAGTTAAGAAATAATAAAAGAATTTACAACCGTATTGATGGGGCTTGGTATTAGAATGTTTCTTACGCACTATCTTACAATAAAACTATAAGGAAAATAAATATATACGCTGTGTAATGGAACATAGTCGATATTATTCTATGCTGTGGGTTATTTAATAATCTCATATTAATAGTTCCATATAAAAATTGTAAGTAAACAAACAACAAAAGGATAGAAAGCAAGGAAGCAAGAACAAAATAAAGATGGAGAGGAGGTAAAAAAGGACGAAACTAAAAATGCTGTGCTGAAAATGGCGACCAAAATTTTCCGCCCATTTTTTTTTGCGAGGAGAAATTTAGACCCAGTCGCCAATGGCTCCTAAGAAGAAACACTTAAAATGGTGGGTCCTGCTCGAGGGTGGTTCTTGTGATAATTCTAGTACGCATCTTCCACAAGTATGTCTTATAGTCGATACAGACACCTAGTCGATAGTCGAAGTATGTTTAATTTACCTGGTTCTCAGAACATCCCGCGTTGCTAAACGGGCAAGCAGACTCGATGCTCTCACACGGATTTGGACTTGTGGGGTCCAGATGTTTGGTCATCTGTAAGAAAAATGTTAACATTAGAGGGTTGCATGTACGTGGGTTGATGTTTGCTCGTTTTAAAGCGGATGTCAGATGACTGTCGTTAGTAATTTGCAATTACTTTGCAATCGCTCTAAAGGTTTTGTTCAGAATTGGTGTACTACTTTGGGATTGGTTTCTCTACAGTAATGAAATTCGCTCTATTGGGTAACTTAGGCGGTGATTACATGAGACCAGTGCAAACTCAGACTGGCATGAACTTGAACCGGCTAGCCGCCGCTTGTGTATGTCGTTCATTTCAATACAATTTGAAACGAGCAAGCGGCTGCGACGAGGCTAAATATTCCTCTGCTATTGAAAACAATGGCTAGTGCTTAATAATAAGGTTTCTGTCGCTGTTATACCAACCTCTGAGCTAGGTAGCTCTTTATTGCAGTGTGGACAAGTCTGCGGATACGCTTGACAGTACTTCTCCAGGTGCTCCTATCAAATAAAAAACAAGAGATATAGAAATATAAAAACACAAGGAGCTCCTACGAAATGGGCAGTCGCAAAAAAAAATTTGCCCCCCCCCCTCCCTGTTGAGGACCTCTGGATTTCCGGGGTGGGTGGTCAAAATGGAGCTCGGAATTCCAGGGTGGGTGGTCAAAGTAGAGCTTGGAATTCCAGGGTGGGCACCCTTAAAATACGAAATTCCAGGGTGGGTAAGCACAATTTCCAGGGTGATCATGAGAAAATCACTGGAATTCCAGGGTGGGTGGTTCAAATTTAAAAAATCCAGGGTGGGTAGCTGTGACTCGGGTCCTCAACAGGGGGGTGCAGATTTTTTTTGCGACTGCCCAATAACAAACAAGAGCTCTTCAGAGCAACTGAATATCCTATCGCCCTTGGTCTAGTTTATGAGTGCTAGTGACATCGCCCCCCATCATGATAACTCGTTACTATACATTGCATATCCACGAGCTAAAACGTCTTTGGAGCAACTGAATATCCTATCGCCCTTGGTCTAGTCTATGAGTGCTAGTGACATCGCCCCCCATCATGATAACTCGTTACTATACATTGCATATCCACGAGTTAAAACGTCTTTGGAGCAACTGAATATCCTATCGCCCTTGGTCTAGTCTATGAGTGAGTGGCATCGCGCCTCATCACGATAACTCGTTACTATACATTGTATATCCACGAGTTAAAACGTCTTTGGAGCAACTGAATATCCTATCGCCCTTGGTCTAGTTTACGAGTGAGTGACATCGCCCCCCATCATGATAACTTGTTACTATACATTGCATATCCACGAGTTAAAACGTCTTTGGAGCAACTGAATATCCTATCGCCCTTGCTCTATTTACGAGTGAGTGGCATCGGCCTCATCACGATAACTCGTTACTATACATTGCATATCCACGAGTTAAAACGTCTTTGTTGGAGCAACTGAATATCCTATCGCCCTTGCTCTATTTTACGAGTGAGTGGCATCGCGCCCCATCATGATAACTTGTTACTATACATTGCATATCCACGAGTTAAAACGTCTTTGTCGGAGCAACTGAATATCCTATCGCCCTTGGTCTAGTCTATGAGTGAGTGACATCGCCCCCCATCATGATAACTCGTTACTATACATTGCATATCCACGAGTTAAAACGTCTTTGGAGCAACTGAATATCCTATCGCCCTTGGTCTAGTCTATGAGTGAGTGACATCGCGCCTCATCACGATAACTCGTTACTATACATTGCATATCCACGAGTTAAAACGTCTTTGGAGCAACTAAATATCCTATCGCCCTTGGTCTAGTCTATGAGTGAGTGACATCGCGCCCCATCATGATAACTTGTTACTATACATTGCATATCCACGAGTTAAAACGTCTTTGGAGCAACTGAATATCCTATCGCCCTTGCTCTATTTTACGAGTGAGTGGCATCGCGCCCCATCATGATAACTTGTTACTATACATTGCATATCCACGAGTTAAAACGTCTTTGTTGGAGCAACTGAATATCCTATCGCCCTTGGTCTAGTCTATGAGTGAGTGGCATCGCGCCTCATCACGATAACTCGTTACTATACATTGCATATCAACGAGTTAAAACGTCTTTGGAGCAAGTGAATATCCGATTGCCCTTGGTCTAGTTTACGAGTGAGTGGCATCGCGCCTCATCACGATAACTCGTTAGTATTTTTGCATATTCACGAGCTAAAAATTCCTTCTAGGCTTACTGTCATTGTACCATTGCTGTCTTGTATCAAAAACCTTAAAATGGCAAAACTCGAGGCCCGTTCTGAGTGAATACTGCAACACCCTACCGTTAGCTTTGCTACCACCACTGGTTGCTGGCAGTAAGTACAGTTCTCCTCTCTGTACTGGCATTCACTCTGAAGATGCTTGGTGAGCGATTGTCGAGACATCAGTTTACCACACTCTTGGTAGGTACAAGGGACAGGCGAGAATTCACATACGGCATCATGTTTCTACAGCCAATCAGAACAGAGATTAAATAATGCTATGGCGTAGTGTGTAATATCACACGGCATACAGCCAATCAGAACAGACGATTCCACAAGAATATTGTATAGTGTGTAATATTGCACGACATACAGCCAATCAGAACGCCGCTTCAATAGTGCTGTGGTATATTATAACGTTTCGGCGGCCTTAGGTTTTTGTTTTCAAAATGAGTGTATTATTGGGTATAAAAAGGCTCATTAGCCCAAATTTTCTCTCTAAAATGAACGGAAATCACTATATCCCAATGGTTGAAACCAGAAATCTATATAAATCTTTTATCATACTTCGTTTTATTCAAGAAGTGTAGAGAACTGTCCTAAAACAGTAATTTGTTAGGGATTAGAGTAAGGATGGGGTTTTGGTTTGTTTTAGATATCATTTTTACTGTATATTCCTCGTTCTATATATGATAAATTACATAAAATGCCATAAAATTAGTGACCTGACCAGCAAACTCCCTCGTAGCCTAGTGGTTAGAGTCTCGGGTTTATAATGATGTTGGTCCAGGATCGAATCAGCAATAATTTTATAAGCTTTTTTTCTTTGAAGTTTTCTGAAAAAATCTAAGTATTTGGGCCCGTTCTGGTTTCAACCATTGGGATATAGTGACTTCCAAAATGAACATTTAACTGCGCCTTACAACTGACTGTTTAAACCTTCAAATAAGGATTAATTTGTTGTCCGCTATTGATGTTCAGTGCTGATTATTTTCGAGCTCTCTCAAACATTCTGAATCTAGACCCTGCTTATGCAAAAGAGCTCAGACTGAAAACAAAACAAAATCCTCCTATAGTGCTAAGGTAAAGTGCTACCGTCACACATTAATATTAATGTGCCAACCAGAGATCGACTGATTCACAGAACAAAGGGCGCTATTCAATCTACGGTTGCTACATTAGCATTAGAATAGCCTGCTCGTAGGCGTTGGAGAGTAGTTTTAGGTCGAGAAACCCAAGTTTGCTTTCGCGTGGACATCATCTTGGATTTGTGACATTTTGGCGCGCGGGATCCCTGTGTCGTGGGATCCCGCGGGATCCGCGACACAGGAATCCCGCGCGCCAAAATGTCACAAATCCAAGATGGCGGCCAAGCGAAAGCAAACTGGCCTTTCTCGACCTAAAACTACTCTCCAACGCCTTCGAGCAGGCTAACATTAGAATGGTAATGTTGATAAACAGTGAATAGCGATATAGTGTGTAATATTGCATGGCGTACAACCAATGTACCATAGTTATGGTACTTTGAGCGGTTAAAGCACGGCAAATAGCAAAATTAAAACACGTCACCACAAGAGCTGTGTAGCAATGCTCCACTAACCTCTCTTGTTCGTAGTTCGCCCTTCCAAGGACACCCATAGTCATGGTTAACGCAGAGCAACTCTAGTTGTAGTATCTCCCTATCAGCAAACCTGTCCGGGAACACCTTGACGATAAAAAAAGAAAAACGCATTTTGAAATCATACTGCAAAGAACCTTGTTGCTGCCAAATTTAGATCATGCAATGATTAAATTGCAGTAACATTTCAAGGGCAGGAGACAGTGGGCAGGGGAAATTTGAAGGGAACACCCTCTACGGGACTTAAACCCAATGTTAATTTGAAGTGAACCTTTTTCACTTTGCTTATTTTCGAAGGTTGGGTGGCTCATTCTCAACTTTTGTGTGGTGCTAAGGGTAGTGACTTTCGTGAGAAAACTATTTGTTACCTGCTGTTTGGACACGACCTCTCCACAAACATCACATTTAACAGGTCCTTTGCTGAAACAAAAACAACATAAGCCCTCACTTTGTGATTATAATATAGCAAGAGTGTCAGAGAGAACCTATGCAAGCGAGCTGGCCCAGAGCTCCCCCGTTGGCCTCCCATTCTCGTACCCAGAGCTCCCCCGTTGGCCTCCCATTCTCGTACCCAGAGCTCCCCCGTTGGTCTCCCATTCTCGTACCCAGAGCTCCCCCGTTGGTCTCCCATTCTCGTACCCAGAGCTCCTCCGTTGGTCTCCCATTCTCGTACCCAGAGCTCCCCCGTTGGTCTCCCATTCTCGTACCCAGAGCTCCCCCGTTGGTCTCCCATTCTCGTACCCAGAGCTCCCCCGTTGGTCTCCCATTCTCGTACCCAGAGCTCCCCCGTTGGTCTCCCATTCTCGTACCCAGAGCTCCCCCGTTGGCCTCCCATTCTCGTACCCAGAGCTCGTAGCCTCGCAGAGGGGAGGCTCTGGTGACATCCATTTGAGGGCCTTCGCTGATTGGTTGAAATGGCGCGCACGCGTACATAAAAGTAGCTTAATCTCGCTTTATAAAAACGTACCTGTATTCGTTTCCTAGTCGTCTTTCCAATCTATGCTTTCGACTTGAACGCCCTAAAAGTAATTGCGCGGAGGCCATAAAACCACCATTTTCTTTTGAGCATGCGTCAGTGGCTGTCACCACAGCTCCATTGATGCATGCGCGAGATTTCATACAGAGCTGTTGAGAAAAACAACTTTCTGCGCATGTCGCAACGTTCAAAATCAGCCAATCAGCGAAGGCCCTTGAATGGATGTCCTCAGAGCTTCCTCTGCGAGGTGACGAACCGGGGAGCTCTGGGTACGAGAATGGATACAGAGCCGCTGAGGAAAGGACCTTCGTGCGCAAGCCCCGAAATTCAAAGTTCAACCAATCACGAAAGGCCCTCAAATGGGTAGTCGCAAAAAAAAATTCCGCATCCCTCTGTTGAGGACCACTGGAACTTCAGGGTGGGTGGCCCTAAAATTCTGGGCCTGGTATATTCGCAAAATATGGAATTCCAGGATGGGTAGACATAATTTCCAGGTTGGTCATGAGAAAATTCACTGGAATTCTAGGGTGAGTAGGGACAACATAAAATTTCTAGGGCCGCTGTTGACTGAGGACCCGAGTTTCAGGTACTGGGATGCGGGATTTTTTTGACTGCCCAATGGCAGGCCGGTTCCTAGAAGGTCAGTTAAGAGTTACCTGTAGATAAACGCTTAATCCAACGGATAAAACCTGAACAAATCCTATACAACAGATACCTTCTATCCGTGGATAACTTTATCCAACCTTTCAGGAACCGGCCCCAGGCTTTTACAGAAGTTGGCACAAAATTCCTCGAAAAATTGTAAAAGTTACTCAAAACTTGTTGCTGTTCTCATTGCCCAAAAGTTGCCTAAATTTATTTTAACACATTTGGCGTTTTTGTCCAAAAATATACACACCAGTGATGATATAGAGCAGATTTCAGATGACCGTCGTGAAAGTAAACGCAATTGTGCAATCACTATCCAATCAGAAACAAGAGTAATTACAACTTACTGTTGAATGGTTTCCAGCCCAGCCAATCAGGAGCCGAACCAATTGGCTAGTAATTCCTTGATCGTAATTAGTTTGTCATTTGATTGGTTGATGGAAATAAGCAGCCAATGAGAAAGCAAACCAATTGCAAATACGACAGTCATGTGAAATCCGCTCTAAAGTCACGTGCAACTGCAAATTGAGCTTCCTCAATAGTTATTCTAGAATCTACAAATACAAATGTATATTGATAGCTGGAGGGGAAGGCAATATTGACCTGACACACCACATTTATCTAAGCGCGCCCGAATGCGTCCCGACGATGTACCGAACGAGTGATGAAGTAGAACCGATCGCATTCGAACTTGTTTGGGACACTCGGGGTAGCCGAAGACTTTCCGAAGATGTCCCGAACTTAAGTTGCTCGAGCTAAGAAAAGTTGGCTTTTTTGTTAAAAGTTTCCGAAAAGTTGCAAAGGGGTGACAAACCACAGAGCTCTTGATATGATAATGAATATAATCGATCTTGTTCAATCACTTACCTTAGCTGCGGTCTTAAGCAAGTGGAGCAAAATCTGTGGCCACAGGCGGTCTGTACGGCTTCCCTTACAAGAAGTTTACACTTGGCACATAGGTGCTTGGGATCAATTTCCTTTTTATCTGCTTCACAAAGTTTGTATCCTGGCATTGTATAGTATCTGCCGGATAAAACATAGAATTAATTAATTCTGTCATTATTTATTTTTGCGTATGATCAAATATTGGAATGTTTTTAAGTATAAAAGTTAAACTAAAGCTCCTTATTTAACGTCGATAACTCCCTGAGGTCGACGGTGCATCACTTTTCCCCCTTTCACTAATCAAAACTCCAGGTGAAAGGACCTCAAAGCTAGAGCTACTCGGAACAGAGTAAAGTCCATATGGTTTGTCCGGGCACGTTCGAACTCACGAACGTACGCTCAGTGTACCTAACACACAGCGCCACCTGGCCGTATCTGTGAAGAAACATGAAGTTTTTCGCTTTCAAAATCTTTATTTTTAATTTCAAAGTTATTTGGATCAAAACCGCCGCGCGAAATTGGGGCAAGCGAAAAAAGGACCGGTGGGGGGGGGGGGGGAGCATTTTTCATTAAATTTAAAATAATGCTAACTCAATAAGGCAAGGTGGCAAAAAAGTTGACCATCCCACTTCTCGACATGAAGTTTATTCAAGTTTTTATTATGTTTTTTCAAAGACTCGCCTTAATAGCCTCGGGGTTCGCCAAGAGGCTCGCAACCGTGGAATGGGCTTTGATTGCGTTTAGAACTTTGTTTAGGGGTCTGTTAGGTTACAACTCTGAAGCTTTAATTGCATCTTAAGAGGCAAGTTACATTTTGTATAAACTATTATAAAATATATAAATATTTTGAAAGCCTGCGGCTGTAATTGTACAGCTCATTTCAAAATTCATCCTTTTGAAAGACGGGAACTAAATCGCTATTTGTCGGTTGGGCGGGAGTTGCGAATGGAAGTGAGGAAACGGGCAATCTTCATGACTGCCTACGCGCATTTCCCTTTCGTAAACGGTCGTTGCCATTTGGACGACACTTAGAAAATTTTCACGTTTTATTTTTGATATGTCTCAAATCAAATTTGAATTTTACCGCCGCGTAATGAGATGCAAGTTAAGCTCAATGACGTGCGATTCTTCCCGATGTTGTATAAATTCTACCCTGTTTAGAACCCTAACCCTAACCGGTAACCCAATTACTAACCCAAACCCTAACCAGTGCGCTACGAGTGAATTCGCTGGGTTGGAGGTGCTTTTTAATTGCATTTGTACTATCTTTCATTAGCATCTATAGAACGAAGCTATATAATATGATAATTACTAACTGTCCCAAGGGATCAGAAATGGCAACGACCTTTCTGAAAAGGCATCGACCGTTCACAGAAATGGCAACGACCGTTCTAAAAGGCAACGACCGTTTACGAAAGGGAAATGCGCACTGCCTACCATGCTGGATATACCGAGTAAGAGAAGAGGCAGGCTAGAGCTACGTGCTAATTTATGAGCGATGGTATTCATGAAAAATTTGAAGGAACTGAGATTTGTTTGCTTTTTGCATTTCTTAGTTAGACTAATATTGTCGAATAGAGTGGAATATTAATCCTTGGTATCTTTGAAATGACCACCGTATTTTTTTCTAGTTTTTTAAAACACATTAAAATGTGTTTTTCGAAGGCTCGCCAGAAAAGGCGAGAAAAGGCGAAAAGACTAAAACACTTCACAGACGCACGGGACGAAGAGCCACCTCGTGCATGTGCCTAATGTGCGAATCCGTTATTGTTATTGTTATTGTTATTGTTATTGTTATTGTTATTGTTATTGTTATTGTTATTGTTATTGTTATTGTTATTGTTATTGTTATTGTTATTGTTATTGTTATTGTTATTATTATTATTATATTAAAAGGCTCGGGGCTCGCTAAGAGGCTCGCGGCTCGCAGGCTCGTAAATTAGACAACCTCGCTCGCTGAGATCACTTACTGATAAGAAGCTTATCTCGCCCAAAAGGATAACATGTGAGAAAGCCATTCATGGAAAGAATTCTATAGAGAATAAAAGGTACACATTGCCCTGCTCATGTGACGCTTTTTAAAAGAGTTAGTATTAAAAGTACTAGCGCTGAGTTTTCAGGACGAGAAACTCGGGCGAGATTTGGGCCGCGCAAAAAGGGGAGGGAGAGGGGGACGGGAGAGGAAGGTGTCATGCCGTACCAATAAGGTTTCCCCCTCCCCCTCCGTCCTTTTTCGCTCGCCCCACTTTCGCGCGGCCAAAAACTCGCTCGTGTAACTTCTCGCCGCTTTCTCCTGTTTCACTGGGTTTCTTTTCCCTGAAAACACACGGGAACGCTTGCTACGCAGGCTGCATTTAATGGTGCACGCGCCAGATATTAACAAAAAGAATGATTCAAACCTCAAAGTTGTAAAATTAGGCCAATTTGTTAGGAAAATAACGACTTCTAACCATTTTGTTTCCTGGTTATTTCGAGACTACAACGCCTAATTCCGGCTTCTGCTATCGAACGTAAAATGTGAATAATAAATAGATAGAGTAGACGCTTTCCCACTTCAACAGATTGTAGGCACTGAAAAACAGAGAAATTAGTACTTTACCTTAACCAGAAGTTCCTTTCATGTTTTTTTTGCCGTCGAAAAATAGCGAAATTCTTGAGATTCCGATAGTGAAAAGAAGTTTCGAATCAAGACAGTTGAAAAAGATTTGGAAAAAGAAAATGACAAATAGGTTCGAAACAGTTGGGGTTTCCCCGAAGCCTGAATTTCAGCCGTCTCTTCACTTTCGATCGGACGTCTGAATATTCTCGGTTTCATGTGACGTCATCAAAAAGCTAACTTCTAAACCAAGAGACCTACAGAGATGTCCTTTCTGAGATGAATATAACTTTATACAAGGATTTCTCACAGGAAATTGCGGCACCTTCTGCTGAGTAGTTCTCGAGATATCGCCAAAGCTATTTATGTCACGCAACACCAGTCACGTATTTTGAACTTGCCGTATTTCACTCTATTTGAACCGCTCTTACCTTTTTGGCACGTCAGAATGTTATAAAAGTTCATATCTTACTATTCTGATACATTCTTGTTGTTTGGATTGAAAATAGCGTCGTTTTGGAGACCCGATTAATTGGCCGCCATTATGGAGCCCCTCTGCTGGGGCACCAACATGGCGGCTCCATACAATTACTGTACAAAATGGCGCACATTCACTTGCTAATATCTCGCTCGGAAAGTGATGCTTATATTCTAATTCACTTTGTTCAAACGAATATAAAATATTTACCCCTTAAATCCCAGATACAACAGGAATACATGTATATAGGTTGGTTTACGCTCAGAACCAACCAATGAACAAAAGAGCTAACGACTACTTATCTGAAATACCAGCGGAAAATACTGATTTAGAAATGACAAGAGCATGGTGATTTCAGGCCAAATTTTATCACTCTAATGGCATTAAAAACGTCGTTATCCTATATCCCAGGGGCCGGTTCCTAGAAAGCCAGTTAAGAGTTATCAGTGGATAAACGCTTATCCAACGGATAAATCCTGACCAAAACCTATACAACAGATAACTTTTATCCGTGGATAACTTTATCCAACCTTTCAGGAACCGGCCCCTGTTCTCTAGAAGTAAATTCTCGCGCCGCCACACAAAAATAAAGTGTTCGACTGCCAAAAATAATTTCAAATTCATTTTCAACGTATCTCTCCTATTTGTAACAATGAGTCACAAGATGGATGGTAGGGGGACTGGGACCTAACACCCCATAATATGTCCCAAACACTTGTGACGTTTTAGTGTCGCGTCGGCCATTTTAAACTGGACTTTGCTTTCGCACGTTCTTCATCGCTTGGCACGTTTTCTTTGCTTAGTTCTTTGTTGTTATTATTTAAAATTATTCCCTCTTCTGTTTCTGTTCAACAAGGTATTCCTTTAATGTGGTAAGCTTAGGTTTTGCAGCCCGGGGGGGGGGGGGGGGGGGTTCTCCCATGTAAGAGTGATAGGGGTGCTCGTCGGGACATCGGAAATATACCTAAAAAATACCAGGACACAAAAAATCCACCCCCTATAAAATACCTTATAAAACAAAACGACCCCTAAAAAAATACCAACAATAAACCTTTTTTGTTATTGTTTATTGTTTTTCATCTCAAAACAAGCTTATTTTAGAGCTATAAATGAACAAAGAAAGAAAGAAAACGTTTTACTTGGTTTGTGACCCTTGTATTCATTTGAGTACCCCTAAAAAATACCATTTATTAGTGAAAGCCACAATGTTTCTCCGATACCCCCTAAAAAATACCTGAGAGTCGATTTTGACCCCTAAAAAATACGACGAGCACCCCTATCAGGTCGACATATGAAGAACCCCCCCCCGGGTTTTGCAGGTTTCCTGTGAATTTAGCTGCGTCTCTGGTTTAGCTTCCTCGTGACTACATACCTCACGTTTCTATTTAGTTTCAATTGCATTGTACAGGCAATGGCACTGCTACAAGCATCTAATCCTCTCAATTATCCTAGACTCTAAAGAAATGGTCTTCAAATTTAAAAGGCGAATATCACAAGAAAGTACAGTAAGTAAGCGTCCTACCTTAAGTTGGAGTTAATTAGCGAGATTAGAGGAAGACTCTACTAACTAACTATGCTTTAAACGTGAACAGATGACCATGATAGATAGCACGTTTTACGTTAAAAACGCCTTGGACCTCACCAAACGATCACCCAGATACTCAGAAACGTTTTCCTGAGCAATACTTGCCACTTGGCCGTATCACAATCTTCTTTTACAAAATGAAAACGGATAACAACCGTAATAATTTATTTTCAGATCAGTGTATAATGGCTGCCTTTGGCAATATAATATAACCCGAGGAAAAACAACTTTTTGGGGACTCCCCTTTTATAATCATTGACTTTCAGATATCACTTCCATGCAATTTCTGGTTTACTTACATTGAAGCGGTATTCGTATGATTGTCGTGAGTAATCTACAATTACTTTGTAATCACTCCTCTACGTTTTATTTAGAATCCTATGTTATCTCTTTTTTGTGCAAATTGAGGACGAGATATCATAGGATTCAAGTATATTCAAAGCGTTCAGTCCGTAGATTCCGCCGAAAATAGCACTCAAAAAGGCGATATCGCCCTCGTCGCTGCGCGACTCGTGCGATATCGCTTTTTCCGTGCTATTTTCTTAGCGGAATCTAGCCTCCTAAAGCTTTGAATAATCCTATAGAATTGGTGTAATCACTTTGCGATTGGTTTCATTACAGTCATATGCAATTCGCTATATTTATGGGTTAGAGACTTTTTTGAGTGTTTTGTTGACAAAGCTCCTGTTTTGTCTGCTTTTAACCCTATTTACTTATATTTTTGCGGACATTGTATCCTATTGGATCCAGAGACATCGCTGTTTGAGTTTCCTATATTTCCCTTTACAATGTTGACAATTACACGCACGCGCTGACAATACAATGAACGACAAAAGTTTGAATACTGCACGAGGCGTCAGCCGAGTGCAGTATTAAAAAAAGAGAGTTCATTTGGTCACCATGGACACCGCTGGAATTGACTGATACATTAGAAGAAAAGACGAAAGCGAGCTATTTCGCTTCTATCTTATAAATTTCTTTTGTCGAAAAACCAATGTACTACATAGTATACGGTGACATAAGAAATAAATGAATCTTGAATCTTAGTATAATCTCACTTGCATCGATTTTAGAAATGCGTAGTCGTAATCCTTTATTTTTGTCACGCAAATGTCACGCGTCTAAAGATGCGAAATTTGTATAGACAATTAAGGAAGCTAAATTTGGCAAGTTTGAGAGCGATTGGTTTAAAATTTGCGGAGATCGGTTTTCACATGGCTGACGTGAGTAATTCACTATCCAATCAAATGTGGTAGTAATTCAACAACAAACTAATCAGAGAGCGAGGTGATTCACAAACTCTCCTTTTTGCGAGCGAAGAATGGGCGAAGTGTGCAATTGTTTTCTCTACGCGATTTGATTGGCTTTGGAGGATCATGCTCTCCGCCAATCACAAACCGAAGCAATCGCAATCATGGGAAAACCGCTCTATAGCCAAGTAAATAAAAGCGTTTGTTTCCAGAGTTTGTATAAGAAAATGGCATGCGATGGCAATTGCCATTTTCCCTTGTCTTCCCAAATCTAAAAAGATTTGTAACTTTCGCTTGATTTTAAACCCCAAAACTTGAAACTTGCCACTTTTACTAATAGTTGGCGTTCTTTCTAGGGGTTAGCTAACTTGTCATTTTAAATCGTTAGAAATATTGTTACGTTTTCGTAAAATGGATACGATTTTGCCATAGTTTCGCCAGTTTTTAACCCTTTTGCCCACCAAACTTAGTAAATATACTCATTTCAAGGTACTTCCCGTGCTATGGATAGATTTTCGCTAAAACGCTCGTATCGAAACTCGAAGATTCGTGACGTCACGTTGCGCCCGCCTGTTGCTTGTTTGCCCTCCAGCCCTTGACAGTAACGATATATTAATAATATAACCCGAGGAAGCATAAAAAGCTTTGTTGGGGACTCCCCTTCAATTACTAATTTCAATACGTTCAGAGGGATAAAATTCGATGAGTGGGTTTTCTCAAATATTGTTTCCTCCACCGGTTCCATGCTTTTTCTGTACTTTAAATTAATGTAATATTTCGCTTTGATTTACATCGGTAGAATCTCAGAAGATGCTTTTAGAGACCTCAACTTGAGTTGACTTTCCGAGTTGAGTTGCCTCACAGAAAACGAGAATGAGTATTCTCATAATTAATTCATCAAACTTAAACAAAGAAAATCATAAGCATGGAGGAGGTCGAAAAACGCAGTCTTTTAAAATTTGCATAGAATTTTGAGATTTTTTTCCTTCTTTTTCTCGACATTCGTTTGAGAAGCTATATCAAACACCTGATATTGTATTTCATCAAACTTTCAACACCTCGAAGTCGGTTAAAACTCGGTTTTGCCTCGTTTTTTCGACCCATTTCACTGTGTTTGAAATCCTGATGAAGCACGCTCTCTAGAGTTTGATCTATTACGTATAATTGTCGTTGCAAATTCTTTCAAGAGGTCACTAAAATGTAATAATTTTACGTAAGTTTTACTGTCTATCACAGACGCGCGCTCTGATTGGTCGAGGTGCATGCTCTATTTCACTAATAAAGTAATGGTTGTTCTCCGCTATATCACAAAAACATTAGAGCACAACTTTCTATGACTTTATCAGCAAAATAGACCACTTGTGATAATAAGCACTCATTAGTAATTCATCAAACTTCAGCAAAGACAATCGGCATAAGTGTGAAGGTTGTTTGGATAAGCGGCCTTGAGTTGCATGGATTTTTGAGATTTTATGCATTGTTTTCTCGACATGAAATGATTCGTTTGAGAAGCTATATCATCAGGATTTCCAAACACCTCGAAGTGGGCTAAAAACGGCTTTGTCTCGTTTTTCAACCATCTTCTCAGTGTTTGGAAATCCTGATGAAACGCGCTGTCGCGTTTTTGATATTTTACATAAAGTCATAGAAATTTGTGCTATAATGCTTTACAGTCAGGCTACGAAACCGTGAACACGTGAAATATGACTGCAATATGGTCTATGAATTCTCGCATGCGATAGACTATACGCAGGAAACCCATAAAATAGATCATATTGACCAGGGAAGTTTGAGAGAGCACTGATGTGCGAAATCGCCTTAATTTATACAGCTTCAATTCCATTCTCTCACACTTTAATGTATTGACCAAAGAATTTCCAGAACAAGAATATAGCATAAAAGCACCAACAGAAAGATACGTTAAATTACTGATAAACATTCCTAACATATTTCAGGTGTTGACGGTTTCGCTGCCTGAATAGATAGAGAGAAGGAGAACCGATATCAGGTTGCAGTATTCGGGAAATGAGGACGAGATATCCCATACGATTCAAGTATCGTACGATATCGCTTTTTTCGTGCTATTTTCTTAGCAGAATCTAGCCTCTTGAAGATTTGAATAATCCTATAGCATCTCATATGTTCCGAAGAATTGCCATTGGCTAATATTTTCTAATTACACGGGGCAATTAAATTGAACATCAATTTTGAAATTTCGTACAAAAGTGATAGCAAAATTTTTTCCCAGAGATGTCTAAAGTGGTACAAGGGGGTCCACTGTAGCTGGGATATTATTAAAAGTATTAACGCAAATAAAGATCGAAGTATGTTAATTTATTGCTTAAAGATGCCTCCTACTGTCCTCCAAGTTTGAAATTCTTCACAGGAATATTATAAAAGTTATGACCGAATTTATATTTACAGAAAATGCGCTTGGACTTTTCGTGGAGTCACCTTAAGTAGAAGCCAGTAAGATATGAAGAGAATTTTGCCTTTCTTCTAAAATCATACATCTTAAGTGTACCATACCACTGGGTATTAGTCGTTTTTGCACTTTTCTGACAAGCCAGGCGAGAAGGTCCAACATAAAGGAGGAAGAAGCATTTATTTTGTTTTGTAGCTATGTTTTTAAGGTGACTCATGCGAAAGTCAGAGCGCATTTCGCGAAAATATATTTTTGTCTACAACTTTAAGAATATGCTCGCTATGAACTTCAATCTTGGAGAATATAAACAGGTACCTTTTGGCAATATGTACGCATTATCAGATCTCCATTAGCGTTAATACTTTTAATAATATCTGAGCTTAAATGGACACCTTCCTTTAGAGATCAACCCGCGCAAAAAAAAAAACTTGCTGGTAGTTTTGAACGAAACTCCGTTAATCATATTGAAGTCAGTTGGACTAAGTTTCAGGAAATTCGTTGGAAGCAAAGTGCCTATTTTAGAGTTTTAGTCATGTTTTTGGTCTATTTTTCTAAAATAGGCACTTTGCTTCCAACGAATTTCCTGAAACTTCGTTAACACTTAGTCCAACTGATTTCAACATGATTAACGGAGTTTCGTTCAAAAATACCAGCAACTTTTTTTGCACGGAGTTGATCTCTCAAGGAAGGCGGTGTATTAACGCTAATGGAGATCTGATAATGCGTACATATTGCCAAAAGATACCTGCTCATATTCTCCAATATTGAAGTTCATAGCGAGTATATTTTTAAAGTTGTAGACGAAAATATATTTTCACGAAATGCGCTCTGACTTTCGCATGAGTCACCTTAAATGTTTATAAAATAGGTAAGATAGTACGCGCGTTCTCATTAGTTAAGAGCTATGCAGATGAGATGCTATTTCATAAAGCAATAAAAAGCGGATTTCTGTGGTTTATAAACTACGGAAGTCCGCTTTTTATTGCTTAAGTAAAAGATTATTTTTATCCTACGCTTCCTTGAAAACTGTATGTTTCCGCATTCATGTATTTCCGCATTCATGTGAAAACGGACGCCATATAACGATACTACTTAATGAGAAGAGAAGAAAAATGCCGGAAAAGGAATGACGTAAGGTAATTTTCAGTTCATTTTCCTTAGATTTACGCTCTTAGCTCCTCACAGAGCTCTCTAAAAAAGACGGCCAAGACATCCTGAAGTTTTATTCCACCCTACATACAAATTTAGAGCTGTATTTAAAAATGTATTCAAGTGTAACCCCTTTACCACAGTATGCATTGCTAACGCGACCTCAAAATTCACTGTTGCCATTAGCGATTCTCTCAAATACAAGGGAATTGTAATGTTAAATTTTATTGAGCCAGAAGGCGCGGATCAAGACCTACTTTACAGAAACAGGTCAAATTTTTGCCATGTTTTTAAATTATTATTATTTTCATCTTTACTTAAAAATACTCTCGTATTTGCGAAATTCCACGAAAAAGCCGACCGTAATATTTTTCTGAAGTAGCCGAATGCAGCGTTTTGATTTGATTGACAGCTCATCGTAAAAATCGCCCAACGCAACATTGATTGTTAACGAATCCGTCGTGACTACCTTTCTGATTTTAACCTGTTATTTATTGTGTAATAATTACTTATGAGGAGAACCATCCCGTATAAGCCTTGTGGTTGTTTATGGTTCTCCTCGCCATATATATTTTTCTTGTGATATTTGTATTGTTAATTATAATGTAAATTGTATGTATGTGGCGAAATATTAAACTTGAAACTTGAACTAGCAGGCGCTAGCAATGCATGCACTATACAGTATTGTAGTACAGTATAATAGTTCATGAGTTTTAGTAGAATTGTTATTTGTTATATTTAACAATTAGACTACGAGTTCGAATTTTCTATGAGTCAATAGATGGTTAACGAGGCGCGTAGCGCCGAGTTGACTATTTGACTCCAATAAAACGAGAACGAGTAGTCTAATTGTTTTAGTAGAAACCCACTATTAGCATACTACCTTCCAGTTGTTGCAAAAACGTATTTACTTTCATGACTTTAGAACGTTTTGTGCTAGCGTTTTCGGGCTTGCACTATTTCAAGATGCCAGATGCAAAGAAGCAGAGATGCAAAGATGCAAAGGATGCATAAAGGGTAAGGGTATCAAATTCCAGCATTAGTGAAAATTCCTAATATAGTGTTGACAGCCGCATCGATTTATTTAGCAATTTCGCATTATTATACCAATTTTAAAGCTTCACGATGAAAACAAAACTACATAGAACTCAACCTGACCCTATTTATGACTAAAACGCGGAAAATGGATGCTTTTTGCGTGACGTTTAACTTGATAAAATTTTAAAAATAAAAACCGCGTTTATGACAAACATATCACGAAAGTTCCCGTTGAAATGTGTCGTTTTCTAAAATTTCCTTATATGGAAGTTTCTACTTACCATATTTGGAAGTCCAGAAGTTTTCCTAGCTTATTTGTTGCCCTAAACTGTCAAAACGTACGCCATAACTTGCAGGTTTTGGAGAGAATTGATGTTCTTGTAGGCTGCCATCTTTATTTTGGCCCCAGGAGCCCGGAAATACAAACACGGGTAGCCCGCGTCACGCACGGGTTGGCAGTGACAAAAACGACACATTTATCTTGATATGAAAAATCTCGAAAACCGGGTAATCCGCAAAAGGTATACGCTGTTTATGACAAGCTCGAAAAATCCTACGCCCTTTCCCCCATCGAGGTATGTGTATAAGTTTCCCCTTTTAGCTGGCTACAATTTACAGAACGATTTTTTGGGGTAGAAACGCCAATTCTGGTTCAAGTGACGTTTTCTCGTTGTTTTCGGCTCGCGCTTTCTGCTTGAATTATGATATGAGTTCAATATATTATCTTGGAGAGCTCGAAGTAAAAGAGGTGTTCTGGGCAATGGAGTTCTATGTATTTTTGTTTTCATTGTTAAGTTTCTAAAATTGTTATAAGAATGCGAAATTGCTAAATAAATTGATACTCGGCTCCCGCGTACAACTGCCAATTGCGGCTGTCAACACTGTATTGGGAATTTCACTAACGCTGTAATTTGATACCCTTGCATCTTTTGCATCTTTGCATCTTTTGCATCTTTGCATCTTTTGCATATTTGCATCTCTGCATCTTGAAATAGTGCAAGCCGCGTTTTCGCTACTCACTATCTATTACATGATAGACAGTATCAGAGCCAATCAGATTGCAGGATTCGTGATAGTATGCAAGTGGGTTTCTACGAAAATGTTATAGTGTAGTTTCTTTTTTTTGGGTTATATAGCATGTGTTGTTTGTGTATCCTGGTATACCGAGGAAGGCGTAATTGGATTAAAGCTTAAGCCTAGTTTCCATATAGTCTTATCTGTCGTATCAGTCAACCGTGAAACAAAAGAATAATTCCAATTTCCATTGTTTCACGGTCGACTGATGCGACAGATACGACATATAAGACTATATGGAAAACAGGCCTTATTACAGTCGTAATTGACCCTTTGAGCAGTGGTTTCTTCCGGGTAGTGCTAATGCGTTATTGCACTACATTTAGTTATAATATTGCAACGATATATCGCGCGCTCTGATTGGTCCAAATCTATGCTCTATTTCACCGATAAAGTAATGGTTCACCCCCGCTATATCATAAAAGCATTAGTGCAACTTGCTATTACTTTATCGGCAAATAGAGCACTTGTGATGTTTGGGAGAGACACTCGAAACGTTTTAAAATCACTCTTCTCGAGTCTCTCCCAAACTTCACGCGTGCTCTATTGCGCCGATAAAGTCTCACGAATCCTGCAATGTGATCGGTTCCGCCACTCACTATCTAAAGCAGATTTCGTATGACTGTGAAAAGTGCCGCGGTACGGCGCGGTACTGTCGCGATGGCGGTACGGAACTTGGCCTGCTGTAGATGGAATGAAATCGCCAATGAAATCGCGTCGTCGCGGTCGTGGCGCGGAAAAACTTTGTGGCGGTACTTTTCACAGTCACGGGAACTGTGTTTTATTTGTTAAAGGTTGCTACAAAAAAACGGTTAGACTACTCGTTCTCGTTTTCTATGAGTCAAATAGTCATTGGCGACTCATAGTTTTCTATGAGTCCCGCGACTCGAACTCGGTAGTCTAATCGTTAAATAGGACGGTTTAGTGTCTGGTATACTCTCTACTTGGTCGCAACTCTAGAAGTATGGTATAAGAAAGGGCTTCAAAACCAATAATAATTAATAACGACTAATCAGTAATAACGGTTGAATCCTCGAACTCCGGCAAGGGGGCAGTTTACGTGCTATGCACTGTTGAATGCACGGTTGAATCCTCGAACTCCGGCAAGGGGGCAGTTTACGTGCTATGCACTGTTAACTATAGGCCAAAAACCTAGTTTTTACTTACCCGAAATGACGTGTAGCCCGTAGCCTGTCATGTAGCCAAGCTTAAATACATTGTACAGCATGATGCACATTGCCGATTCACAAACATGCGGAAATGGGAATGCCTATTTCCCAGAAAACAAGGATGATGAGGCCCATAGCCAGGAGGGTGCTAAGGAGGGTAGGGGGGTTAATCTAGAAAAAGCGGACCAACGTGGTATGAATTTATTAACCGCTAGTCAAAATTCATTAGAAAAAGCAAGTATACGAAACTGGCTGTATACAAATAGTTGTCGACAACTAAATGCCTAGTCTGTGGAGGGCCTCAGCAGCGGTGGACTAGTTGTTGTGGCCCGACACTCGACTGTTGTCTTCTTCCAAAAACGTTCCCTCGCCCTCCCCCTTTTATTGGCGCTATGGGCACTGCGAAGATAAATTCCAAGGATGGGGAGCTGATAATTTTCCTGGTGTCGTCACTATTTCTTCCTTCGCACATCACATCGGTAAAAATCGGGTGTTAAAGGGGAACTCGCACGCTTAATTTTGTACAACCTGTCAAAAAAATAAGTCTAATTCTAGACACCAAAAATACATTTAGAGTGGTTTTCATCCGACTGTGAAATAGATACTAACAAATACGCACTACTATACACTATGAAGGTCATTTTTATTATATTCTCCTTTGTAATTAGGACTACTGGACACTATTAAACACTGACTACTAGTTTTGTTTCACAGTCGGATGAAAACCACTCTAAGTTTACCGGGAATAACCAAAATAACAGTCTAGGTTTGTTAAAAATGTTGAATCAATACAAATCTATAGTGTTTTTATCTATTATCAAGAGGATGGAATTGGATTGCAATTTGAATTATTTGCTTGTCAGGCAAGCGTGCGAGTGCCCCTTTAAGCAGGGAAACATTTCCTTACTACTTAGACTTTATACTACTTCTTTTTGAAAGAGCCCTACCGTCCAGCCACACATTTGTTATATAGAAGACGGATTATGTGTATAGAAATCTCAAAATACCCATCTACAAACAAAGTTTTATACTAGATTTACCGAGTTCAATTCAAAATATCGCACTACATTCCCTAAATTAGCCGATGGAAATATAACATAAGACCACAAGCGTCGCGAATAATAAAGAGGGTCACACACCTGGTCAGACAATAGAACCATGTGTGAGTTTATTGTAACTTATATCAAGTAGTTAGCGTTATTTACGCAAACATTAGTTTGTTACTACTTATGCATGACAACTCTGGACTTTTTAAAAGATGTGACAAAGCAAAGGCAACGACAAACGGCAAAGAACAATGCACTTGATTGCAGAGTACAACACTTTGTATATCTTTTTAGTAATTATTGGATGAGGTTTTAGTGATATTCGGAATAAACAATCGAGACAAGTGAGGCTCAGCATTACGGCCTCGCCTGATGCCACTTGGCGAGACATTATTAATTTTATTGCGGATATCACAAAAACGAATTCCATAATTGTTTTATTATACAACTGATTCAGTAAAAAATACTTTCGCGATGAACAAAGTTTGTTTTCTCTCAAGCAATTTCTTTTACACAAGCGCTTTTTTTCCTTGTTAACGGCAACAGGCCGTAAAAAAAGTGTTTTTTTTTTTTTAAATAGGGAAGTTGCTTAGGCCGATGATACATCGCGCGCGTAGAATCAAGTATCAGCTAGCTGGTTCTTGAAAACACATTGCGTGATTCCCAAAGTAAAGCGCGCTCTTAGCCAATCGAGAAGGTGAGTACAATACAATGTATATACCGTTTCCGGGAAACGTTGTCACCCAAAAAGCCTATAAGCTTGAAGCGCAAAGGATGATGGGGGCATTTAAACTGCTACTGTTTGATCAGAATTCAGACAGTTTTCGCAACCACAGGTGAAACGATTAAATTTCAGCACATTTCCAAGCATGTTTGTTTCTAACATTTTACGGAAATTTAAATAAATCTTTACCCATACTCCCTAGCGCACCAAGCTTATAGGCTTTTCGGGTGACAACGTTTCCCGGAAAGGGTATATAAATCAACGTTTCTGTTTGGGGGGTTCCCCGGAGAGATGCTAGACAACAGATGCCAAATAAAATTCAAAACAAGTCACAACACAGAATAGCAAAGCCTCGTGGCTCGTAAATCTTTCAAACTCTTCCGAGTGATGATCAAAAGAAACACTTTTGTACCAAAAAAATCTAGCTTATTAAGTCTCAAGTTTGTTCCCTAAAATAATTTCATAACTAGAGTCAAGGAGGTTTTACAGTAAAACCACCTTGCTAGAATTTCTCATGGCTGGCATGGTTGCCTGTTTGCATGCAGCGGTCTAAAAATGTCAGAAATAGCATAACTTAATTATTAGTTTATTAGCACGTACACTATTTCGACATTACAAATAAAGTGTAAAAACAACTATAGATAAAGATTTACAATGTATAAGAACACAAAGCAAAGTGCGTAGCGGCCATAGTAGCGCATGGCTTTCATAGATGATTACATACATTGAATTGAATAATAATAATAATAATCCTTTATTCCACTTGAACCTTACTAGGTGCATGGGAAGCACATACATATTCATAACAACTCAAATTGACACATTAAATCACATATAAATCTAGCTGTTAAAGGAATTATCGATTCATCTATCATAGATACACAATAAACAAATAGATCTCTATCACTGAAAAGAGAGAACGTTGAATTCACACCATTCAGATTGTGCAAAAAGTTAATCCTTATTTTAGACATTTTTCATTTGAACAAAACGAAAAATAATGTAATTCATCTCCGACCTCATCTAAATCACAGAACGCACACTTCCTCAAGTTATAATCGGTCCCCGTATATCGTCCAGCTTCAACCGGGAATCGATGTGCAGAAACTCTAAATAAAACTAATAAAACTCTTAATAAAACTAAGTTTAGCTCCGCATGGCAAATATGCATGAAAAGCGACGCTACCAGAACCAACCATCGCGTAACCACGCGGCGTTTGTTTACAGCTGATCTCTTTTTGCTGCATCGCCAAGCGTTCCAAACAGATTCTCAAAAAATATTGCAATCAAGCATAAAAGTTTTTCAATCGTCTCAGAAATTCTAAGTCAAATATAACTTGTACGATTATTAAATCTGGTTTTCGTTTATCTTAACAAAACTGGGAAACATCTCGCAGGACCTAGGAACGTTACGGACAGTCCTTTGCACACGGTGAGGTGAGATCACTGAGATCACGGTCTTGGTATAAACACCAGTCGTTTCTAAGTGTTTAAAACACGTCTGTTTTTCAAGGCAAACTTTACCATGAAAAACGTTTTCATAATAAATAAAATAACAAAACTAGCTTTCTGAACACCAACAAGAAATGAACGAGACGGTTGACATTGATGGGATTGCGTTACATCGAGTGTACTCAATCACCTAGCAACCAAGAACGCTTGGGAAACTTATAATTTATCCGTAAGAAAAAGAAACCAGAAGCTAGATAGTGCAAACATCTAACCTATCCCTATAATTAATATTTGAATGCAAGATTAAAAATCGATCTTTATAATATGTACATCCTGAAGTTAAAAAAACTCCTAATCTGGAAATATTCGGAGTTACAAGTCTCCTATATTAACCACTGAGCTAATCACTTACACTTACACGTTAACTTAAAATGATCAAGAAGAAACATACCTGTACACGCTCGCTATGGCATGAGGTTGCTTTGGTCCTTGCTTTGTTAGTTAGTAGTTTATTTTATGCCGAGCATCACAGCAACCTGTACTGTATTGTATGCATAAACAATATCATAATTGTCACGCAAAACAATACATGTTATATGTAGATGTTCAGGCAAGCCTGTGGCCGCGTAGCACTAAGTTCAACAGAGTGGAGATAAGGAATTAACCTTGTGTGAAAGCTAACGTGCTAATGAAATGGTCCAATGTGTGCTTCTGAGCGTTAGCCCTATGTAAGCGGAGAAAGAGAAAAAATCTCTGACCCCGAGAGGGATTCGAACCCACGACCTTCAGAATTGTACATCCGATGCTCTAACCAGCTGAGCTATCCAGGTCAGACTGGGAGCAGGTCGGGGTAAATTAGATGTTATGTTCGCGGTAATGAAGTGAATATGTAGATGTTCAGGCAAGCCTGTGGCCGCGTAGCACTAAGTTCAACAGAGTGGAGATAAGGAATTAACCTTGTGTGAAAGCTAACGTGCTAATGAAATGGTCCCATGTGTGCTTCTGAGCGTTAGCCCTATGTAAGCGGAGAAAGAGAAAAAATCTCTGACCCCGAGAGGGATTCGAACCCACGACCTTCAGAATTGTACATCCGATGCTCTAACCAGCTGAGCTATCCAGGTCAGACTGGGAGCAGGTCGGGGTAAATTAGATGTTATGTTCGCGGTAATGAAGTGAATATGTAGATGTTCAGGCAAGCCTGTGGCCGCGTAGCACTAAGTTCAACAGAGTGGAGATAAGGAATTAACCTTGTGTGAAAGCTAACGTGCTAATGAAATGGTCCCATGTGTGCTTCTGAGCGTTAGCCCTATGTAAGAGGAGAAAGAGAAAAAATCTCTGACCCCGAGAGGGATTCGAACCCACGACCTTCAGAATTGTACATCCGATGCTCTAACCAGCTGAGCTATCCAGGTCAGACTGGGAGCAGGTCGGGGTAAATTAGATGTTATGTTCGCGGTAATGAAGTGAATATGTAGATGTTCAGGCAAGCCTGTGGCCGCGTAGCACTAAGTTCAACAGAGTGGAGATAAGGAATTAACCTTGTGTGAAAGCTAACGTGCTAATGAAATGGTCCCATGTGTGCTTCTGAGCGTTAGCCCTATGTAAGCGGAGAAAGAGAAAAAATCTCTGACCCCGAGAGGGATTCGAACCCACGACCTTCAGAATTGTACATCCGATGCTCTAACCAGCTGAGCTATCCAGGTCAGACTGGGAGCAGGTCGGGGTAAATTAGATGTTATGTTCGCGGTAATGAAGTGAATATGTAGATGTTCAGGCAAGCCTGTGGCCGCGTAGCACTAAGTTCAACAGAGTGGAGATAAGAAATTAACCTTGTGTGAAAGCTAACGTGCTAATGAAATGGTCCCATGTGTGCTTCTGAGCGTTAGCCTATGTAAGCGGAGAAAGAGAAAAAATCTCTGACCCCGAGAGGGATTCGAACCCACGACCTTCAGAATTGTACATCCGATGCTCTAACCAGCTGAGCTATCCAGGTCAGACTGGGAGCAGGTCGGGGTAAATTAGATGTTATGTTCGCGGTAATGAAGTGAATATGTAGATGTTCAGGCAAGCCTGTGGCCGCGTAGCACTAAGTTCAACAGAGTGGAGATAAGGAATTAACCTTGTGTGAAAGCTAACGTGCTAATGAAATGGTCCCATGTGTGCTTCTGAGCGTTAGCCCTATGTAAGCGGAGAAAGAGAAAAAATCTCTGACCCCGAGAGGGATTCGAACCCACGACCTTCAGAATTGTACATCCGATGCTCTAACCAGCTGAGCTATCCAGGTCAGACTGGGAGCAGGTCGGGGTAAATTAGATGTTATGTTCGCGGTAATGAAGTGAATATGTAGATGTTCAGGCAAGCCTGTGGCCGCGTAGCACTAAGTTCAACAGAGTGGAGATAAGGAATTAACCTTGTGTGAAAGCTAACGTGCTAATGAAATGGTCCCATGTGTGCTTCTGAGCGTTAGCCCTATGTAAGCGGAGAAAGAGAAAAAATCTCTGCCCCCGAGAGGGATTCGAACCCACGACCTTCAGAATTGTACATCCGATGCTCTAACCAGCTGAGCTATCCAGGTCAGACTGGGAGCAGGTCGGGGTAAATTAGATGTTATGTTCGCGGTAATGAAGTGAATATGTAGATGTTCAGGCAAGCCTGTGGCCGCGTAGCACTAAGTTCAACAGAGTGGAGATAAGGAATTAACCTTGTGTGAAAGCTAACGTGCTAATGAAATGGTCCCATGTGTGCTTCTGAGCGTTAGCCCTATGTAAGCGGAGAAAGAGAAACAATCTCTGACCCCGAGAGGGATTCGAACCCACGACCTTCAGAATTGTACATCCGATGCTCTAACCAGCTGAGCTATCCAGGTCAGACTGGGAGCAGGTCGGGGTAAATTAGATGTTATGTTCGCGGTAATGAAGTGAATATGTAGATGTTCAGGCAAGCCTGTGGCCGCGTAGCACTAAGTTCAACAGAGTGGAGATAAGGAATTAACCTTGTGTGAAAGCTAACGTGCTAATGAAATGGTCCCATGTGTGCTTCTGAGCGTTAGCCCTATGTAAGCGGAGAAAGAGAAAAAATCTCTGACCCCGAGAGGGATTCGAACCCACGACCTTCAGAATTGTACATCCGATGCTCTAACCAGCTGAGCTATCCAGGTCAGACTGGGAGCAGGTCGGGGTAAATTAGATGTTATGTTCGCGGTAATGAAGTGAATATGTAGATGTTCAGGCAAGCCTGTGGCCGCGTAGCACTAAGTTCAACAGAGTGGAGATAAGGAATTAACCTTGTGTGAAAGCTAACGTGCTAATGAAATGGTCCCATGTGTGCTTCTGAGCGTTAGCCCTATGTAAGCGGAGAATGAGAAAAAATCTCTGACCCCGAGAGGGATTCGAACCCACGACCTTCAGAATTGTACATCCGATGCTCTAACCAGCTGAGCTATCCAGGTCAGACTGGGAGCAGGTCGGGGTAAATTAGATGTTATGTTCGCGGTAATGAAGTGAATATGTAGATGTTCAGGCAAGCCTGTGGCCGCGTAGCACTAAGTTCAACAGAGTGGAGATAAGGAATTAACCTTGTGTGAAAGCTAACGTGCTAATGAAATGGTCCCATGTGTGCTTCTGAGCGTTAGCCCTATGTAAGCGGAGAAAGAGAAAAAATCTCTGACCCCGAGAGGGATTCGAACCCACGACCTTCAGAATTGTACATCCGATGCTCTAACCAGCTGAGCTATCCAGGTCAGACTGGGAGCAGGTCGGGGTAAATTAGATGTTATGTTCGCGGTAATGAAGTGAATATGTAGATGTTCAGGCAAGCCTGTGGCCGCGTAGCACTAAGTTCAACAGAGTGGAGATAAGGAATTAACCTTGTGTGAAAGCTAACGTGCTAATAGAGTTTTTCTGTATCCTCTGTGCTAAGGTGTGAAAGACAGAGGGTCTGTGCTATTATGCAAATGCCTCGATCTTTTGTTCGCTTAATTGTGGTGAACTATTGTGATCACTCGTGCATAACTTCTTGACTCTCAGATTCCAAGAAAAAATTTCGAGCAAGCCTCTGACCTAGAAAAAAAATATCGCGCAAGCAAAGCTGGTGGCGAAAAAGAATCGAGCAAGCTCACTCTCGAACTCTCTCCTGATTACTATTTTTAGGGAACCTGATGACTTTATAAATAGAGTGTTTTTCTGGTCGGCTCGCGATGCGCGCTTGCCAAGTGTCTTAGCTTTCTGTTCAAAATTGAAGTGAATTTACTGTCAGGAAATGGTAAATAAAGGTTTACTTACTTTCAACTGATACGTCCAAAATCGCAGCAGCTTCGCGCGCATAAAAGGGGGATGTTGTGGTGTAGTATACAAACTAAAATTGTACTGGGCTGATTAATAATTGGAAAGTTTCCGTGGCGTGTTTTTTTTTCAGTTACTCCATTTCTTCAGCGTGATTTTCGTCTCCAAGAAGTAAGAATTTCACTAACCTCGTTAGTTTTCAACATCGCGACGAGCTTCGAGAAACCATACAAGTAAACTACTCAGGTGGTCAGCCCTCGTTCGTAAATGTGTGGCCCCTCGTGGACCCGCCACTGCCTGGCGGCTTCGACTGGATATATACCCAAGCCTTTGTTTAGTTAGAAGGAAAATGAAACTTTACAAAGCGGTCCGGTGACCAAAAACCCGAACTGTTCCGGATTCTATAAACATACCAATTTCGCGAAATGCTAACATAACAGGAGAGCTTGAAATCGTACTTTATTGAAGTGATCAATTGTCGTTTTTACGGCGAAATTAAATTTAAGTAATTCTCAAACCCTAAAAAGACAAATACAGGAAAAAAATCGAGCACAGTCACATTCTAGGTAAAAAATCGAGCAGCAAAACTGGACGCGAAAAAAACTTCGAACCAAAAAAATTTGCCACTCCCCATCAAATATTAATGGTCCGTCCCACACGGCGGAAGAGTTGATCATGAATAACAGAAAGACCAAGAAGACAGAAAACGCAGATCCTATGAATAATGAAGCTTCGGAAGAATTATGCGAAATCCAGCCACCAGGCCCAAGTGATTCCGTCATCACTAGAGACTCTATTTCCCCAGTTGATGGGTCTAATCATGCGCCGTACGTAGCGAATTACAACAAGAGAAAATCCGACGCCATCCTTTGTTTTTAAATTCTGAACGGCTCATGGTAAGACAGGAGGCTGAACGTATGATTGAAAGTCATGTTCCTGTTTATTTGAAGGGCGCGGACTCAACATGTACCCACCACCGTGACAAGACACTTTTAATTTTTTATCAAAAGCGTTGGATGACAATTTACAGATGAAATTAATGTAACGTAACATAATATACTTTGATTTTCTAGAATTAAAATTATTTGCCTTTTGCCTGTTTTCACATTACAGGACTGGCGCAAACCTTTCCGTGTGCGCGTTATTAACGTACGGCGCCTATTTGTAAGGGCGACTACAACATACGTAAACAAACTGATTCTGTAATCAAAATCTTCCCGCTCTTAACTTCGAGGAACGCTGCGATGAATTGGAATATGTCCTATGCGATTTTCTACATGTAGTTTCGCTCGTCCCGATTCTATGTTAGCGCGCGAGGCACAAGTGCATGCCGCCCTCTAGGACGCTTGAAAGGCGCCAGAAGTGGTTCGATAGCAGGATATCCGCCATCTGCTAGGAGATAAGCATCTCGGGGGGAAAGGGAGCTGCAGGTGGAAGCCCATCGGAGGTAGACGCCCGAATGTCTCCGCATCAGTTGCGTGCCCGAGAAAACCACCTCTCACAAACCTAAAATAACCGTCATTGCCCACGACAGCGTTAAAGTCGAGGACGTGAAATCCTCGATCTCGCCTGTAGAACAATCCCTGTAACTCACCCTGGAGGCGGTTTATTTGAATTGCGACCGTCCAGACAGCTTTGGGAAACTGTTCAAATTCGTTTCTCTGCCTTTCCCATCCATTTTCGTCTATCCATCTACGTGCCGATGAAAATAATGTTGGTATCAAATGGGGATGATCGCGTAGATCGTATAGCTGACATTACTGAGTAATATGCCAAATTGCTGGCTGCAATTCCTTAGCCACAAGAAGCAGAGTAAAACTCTATCATGAAAACAAAGCGAATATGGTATTGTGCGTCTTACACGCCTTGTAGAATTCAGTGGGTCCCATACGCGCGCCTCGACATCTACTCTTATTCGTTGTATAATTCGCGATAAGCTTCCCGGAGTTTCTCCTGAAGAGCCAAAAATGGCCAGGGCGAGCAACTAGCACATTCCAGACACCCCCCTATTTGGGGGCGGGGGTGCCCGTCAGGAACTTTCAATTTTACGCCTAAAACTATACCAAACATGGCGTCGCTTAGTTGATTTACACCCCTAAGAAGGATTCCCTAAAAAGTACCAACAAGTCGTATTTTACCTTGTAATTTTCTCTCGTATGTTTTACGACGGAAAATACGTCTGAAACTCAGGCTACCAAGTGTGATTTGCTTGATTTGCTAGAACGGACCTCTAACAGGTACCTATCTGGAGAAAATAGAAGAGTCCCCCGCTCCGGGTTCCAGGCACTTGGCTGTCGAATTTTCCATGCATTCTCGTCGTAACCTCGACTTAAAATTGAATGTGCACTGGCAGGCTGAGTTGTGCAAGGAGACGAATAACACGCTGTATGGCTAGAACCAAGATATGCATCGATGGCGCAGGTGGAGGAGGAACATTTCGGTGGATGTTTTCTGAAGTCTTCCACAAGAAAATAGTATCGAAAAAAGAAAATTAGGAACTGGTGGGATCATGTCTTTTTGTTATCGCCGCCGCACATTGAATAATGATTTCAACGCTTGGAAGTTTAATTACTTGTTACACCAATTAGCTCCATTCAAAATATGTTAATGTGCTCAGTCACTGAATCACAGAGGCCTCTGAAAAACAGAGGATACAGAAAAACTCTAATGAAATGGTCCCATGTGTGCTTCTGAGCGTTAGCCCTATGTAAGCGGAGAATGAGAAAAAATCTCTGACCCCGAGAGGGATTCGAACCCACGACCTTCAGAATTGTACATCCGATGCTCTAACCAGCTGAGCTATCCAGGTCAGACTGGGAGCAGGTCGGGGTAAATTAGATGTTATGTTCGCGGTAATGAAGTGAATATGTAGATGTTCAGGCAAGCCTGTGGCCGCGTAGCACTAAGTTCAACAGAGTGGAGATAAGGAATTAACCTTGTGTGAAAGCTAACGTGCTAATGAAATGGTCCCATGTGTGCTTCTGAGCGTTAGCCCTATGTAAGCGGAGAAAGAGAAAAAATCTCTGACCCCGAGAGGGATTCGAACCCACGACCTTCAGAATTGTACATCCGATGCTCTAACCAGCTGAGCTATCCAGGTCAGACTGGGAGCAGGTCGGGGTAAATTAGATGTTATGTTCGCGGTAATGAAGTGAATATGTAGATGTTCAGGCAAGCCTGTGGCCGCGTAGCACTAAGTTCAACAGAGTGGAGATAAGGAATTAACCTTGTGTGAAAGCTAACGTGCTAATGAAATGGTCCCATGTGTGCTTCTGAGCGTTAGCCCTATGTAAGCGGAGAAAGAGAAAAAATCTCTGACCCCGAGAGGGATTCGAACCCACGACCTTCAGAATTGTACATCCGATGCTCTAACCAGCTGAGCTGTCCAGGTCAGACTGGGAGCAGGTCGGGGTAAATTAGATGTTATGTTCGCGGTAATGAAGTGAATATGTAGATGTTCAGGCAAGCCTGTGGCCGCGTAGCACTAAGTTCAACAGAGTGGAGATAAGGAATTAACCTTGTGTGAAAGCTAACGTGCTAATGAAATGGTCCCATGTGTGCTTCTGAGCGTTAGCCCTATGTAAGCGGAGAAAGAGAAAAAATCTCTGACCCCGAGAGGGATTCGAACCCACGACCTTCAGAATTGTACATCCGATGCTCTAACCAGCTGAGCTATCCAGGTCAGACTGGGAGCAGGTCGGGGTAAATTAGATGTTATGTTCGCGGTAATGAAGTGAATATGTAGATGTTCAGGCAAGCCTGTGGCCGCGTAGCACTAAGTTCAACAGAGTGGAGATAAGGAATTAACCTTGTGTGAAAGCTAACGTGCTAATGAAATTGTCCCATGTGTGCTTCTGAGCGTTAGCCCTATGTAAGCGGAGAAAGAGAAAAAATCTCTGACCCCGAGAGGGATTCGAACCCACGACCTTCAGAATTGTACATCCGATGCTCTAACCAGCTGAGCTATGCAAACTCCATTTGCATTGGTAATAAACTCCCTGGGGATTGTAATATAAAAGAAGTATTATCCTAACAATCCCTTGTCATTCAGTCAAGCAGCGAAAGAGAAACGGTTGTCTCTTCGCAGGACTTGGTACCATCAACCCCGATTCAACTCGTCTAGGGATGAAGAACAAAGTTACAGCCATGGACAGCTTCATGTTTAATAAGTTATTAGCGTTTGTGTGTGTGTCGTTGACTCTTTATTGACTTTTATTCTCTTTATTAGCTTTATCCATTTGTAATTATATATTCGTTTCTTCTTCATAAATCAGGTTTTGTCTCGGTCGGTGAATTGGTTTTGCAACGCCTGAGCGTCACTAGATTTGGGACAACCTCCAAAGAAACGCCAGCAAAGTGTCCTTGGTATATTTTCTTTCAAGATTGAAATGACAAAGGTCGGATGGTTTGGTAAAGATGTGTGGATTGAGACGGATTCGAACTTCAGCGAGAATGAGGCCGTACAAGAGAGACGCCATGACTCACTCATAGCGACGAGTGAGTGACTCACGACGTGACGCATTGACGCGTCAATCTTGACAGGCGAAGCTTCTTTGGTGTATGCTCATCCTGGTCTGAAATCACGAAGGGTGGATGGTTTGTCAAAGACGTTGATTCAGACAGATTCGAAGTTTAACAGTCAAGATTACTCCAGACGCCATTACAGTACGAAACCGCTGGTGCCTCACAACGGGTATTGTTTCTCCTAAGGTAGAAATTATTTATCTATTATATTTATAAGTACCTGTAGTGATAATAATTGTTATCTGAATTGAATGCTTATGTGATGCTGAGCTATGAAATACCTGTGAGGTTTAAAATTTTATTTGCCTGTGGGGCTTGAATATGAAATACCTGTGAGGTTTAAAATTTTTATTTGCCTGTGGGGCTTGAATATGAAATACCTGTGAGGTTTAAAATTTTTATTTGCCTGTGGGGCTTGAATATGAAATACCTGTGAGGTTTAAAATTTTTATTTGCCTGTGGGGCTTGAATATGAAATACCTGTGAGGTTTAAAATTTTTATTTGCCTGTGGGGCTTGAATATGAAATACCTGTGAGGTTTAAAATTTTATTTGCCTGTGGGGCTTGAATATGAAATACCTGTGAGGTTTAAAATTTTTATTTGCCTGTGGGGCTTGAATATGAAATACCTGTGAGGTTTAAAATTTTTATTTGCCTGTGGGGCTTGAATATGAAATACCTGTGAGGTTTAAAATTTTTATTTGCCTGTGGGGCTTGAATATGAAATACCTGTGAGGTTTAAAATTTTTATTTGCCTGTGGGGCTTGAATATGAAATACCTGTGAGGTTTAAAATTTTTATTTGCCTGTGGGGCTTGAATATGAAATACCTGTGAGGTTTAAAATTTTTATTTGCCTGTGAGGCTTGAATATGAAATACCTGTGAGGTTTAAAATTTTTATTTGCCTGTGAGGCTTGAATATGAAATACCTGTGAGGTTTAAAATTTTTATTTGCCTGTGGGGCTTGAATATGAAATACCTGTGAGGTTTAAATTTTTTATTTGCCTGTGCGGCTTGAATATGAAATACCTGTGCGGTAAAAAATTTTTATTTGCCTGTGAGGTTGAAAATTTTTATTTGCCTGTGAGGCTTGAATATGAAATACCTGTGAGGTTGAAAATTTTTATTTGCTTGTGAGGCTTGAATATAAAATACCTGTGAGGTTGAAAATTATGTTTTGCCTGTGGGGCTGAAATATGAAATACCTGTTGTGGTTAAGCACACTGAATACGTTGCATATAAAATGAAAAATAAATCTAGTATTTAAAAAATATATTTATAGTTCTGGATCAGGGTGAGTAACTCCTGCAGGTCTATACATACTCTGGTAGGCCTCCAGACGTCCTGTTCTCAGGCGTGTTTGAAGTTACTCCCTCCTGGTTGGGAACCCTAATTGCATAATGCTGTTATATGTGCACAAGGTGCAGATTCTGTTTTGAAATGTTATGGTTGTTGCATGTCACCTTTGGGTGGGATGCACTCTGGAAGGGGTCCCGACCAGGAAGGGATCATTGTAGTTATTAGTATAGAATATATTTCATATTTACTAGATGCAATTTATTCGTTATTGTATTACAAATTATTTATCTATTATATTTATAAGTACCTGTAGTGATAATATTGTTATCTGAATTGAATGCTTATGTGAGGCTGTACTATGAAATGCCTGTGAGGTTGAAAATTATTATTTGTCTGTGAGGCTTAAATATGAAATACCTGTGAGGTTGAAATTTTTTATTTGCCTTTGAGGCTTGAATATAAAATACCTGTGAGGTTGAAATTTTTTATTTGCCTCTGAGGCTTTAAATATGAAATACCTGTGAGGTTCAAAATTTTAATTTGCTTGTGAGGCTTGATTATAAAATGCCTGTGTGGCTGAAATATGAAATCCCTGTTGTGGTTAAGCAAACTGAATACATTGCATGAATAAATGTAAAATAAATGTAGTATTTAAAAAATATATTTATAGTTCTAGATCAGGGTGAGTCACTCCTGCAGGTCTATTCATACTCTGGTATAGGCCTCCAGATGTCCTGTTCTCAGGCGTGTTTGAAGTTACTCCCTCCTGGTCGGGAACCCCTAATTGCATAATACTGTTATATGTGCACAAGGTGCAGATTCTGTTTCAAATGTTATGGTTGTTGCATGTCACCCTTGGGTTGGATGCAATCTGGAGGGGTTCCCGATCAGGAAGGGATCGTTGTAGTTATTATTAGTAGTATAGAATATATTTCATATTTACTGGAATTGCAATTTATTCGTTATTGTGTTAGGATTTTAGAGAGAGGTTTGAGGTTTGGGATATGTTTGAGGTTTGGGAGATAAGGTTTGGGAGAGATAAGGTTTGGGAGATAAGGTTTGGGATAGAAATATGTTATGATGAGTAAATGGGATATCCATCAGTATTATGGATGCGCTAATAGTGGGAATATTAACACATCAGCAATACATGTTATTATGTCATGAATGGAAATAATGTATGTTATAATGTATGTAATTAATGTATGTAATATATCTTCCTGTAAGAAGTAACTAGATTGTGGCGTGTGCTAAAGAGCTCAGAATGAAGGCAGGCTTGGGGAAGGCCAGAGCGATTCCCCATACCTAATTATCATAACAATACACAGGGAGGAATATTACACTATGCAAACTCCATTTGCATTGGTAATAAACTCCCTGGGGATTGTAATATAAAAGAAGTATTATCCTAACAATCCCTTGTCATTCAGTCAAGCAGCGAAAGAGAAAGGGTTGTCGACCCACCCACCCTCCCTGCGAGTTGAATCGGGTTGATGTTATTTCCTCCATCTTTCGCCTGACCTGGGCTTGTCCCAGGCCAGAGCGATTCCCCATACCTAATTATCATAACATACACAGGGAGGAATATTACACTATCCAGGTCAGACTGGAGCAGGTCGGGGTAAATTAGATGTTATGTTCGCGGTAATGAAGTGAATATGTAGATGTTCAGGCAAGCCTGTGGCCGCGTAGCACTAAGTTCAACAGAGTGGAGATAAGGAATTAACAGCAGAGCAGAGTGGAGATAAGGAATTAACGGATGTACAATTCTGAAGGTCGTGGGTTCGAATCCCTCTCGGGGTCAGAGATTTTTTCTCTTTCTCCGCTTACATAGGGCTAACGCTCAGAAGCACACATGGGACCATTTCATTAGCACGTTAGCTTTCACACAAGGTTAATTCCTTATCTCCACTCTGTTGAACTTAGTGCTACGCGGCCACAGGCTTGCCTGAACATCTACATATTCACTTCATTACCGCGAACATAACATCTAATTTACCCCGACCTGCTCCCAGTCTGACCTGGATAGCTCAGCTGGTTAGAGCATCGGATGTACAATTCTGAAGGTCGTGGGTTCGAATCCCTCTCGGGGCAGAGATTTTTTCTCTTTCTCCGCTTACATAGGGCTAACGCTCAGAAGCACACATGGGACCATTTCATTAGCACGTTAGCTTTCACACAAGGTTAATTCCTTATCTCCACTCTGTTGAACTTAGTGCTACGCGGCCACAGGCTTGCCTGAACATCTACATATTCACTTCATTACCGCGAACATAACATCTAATTTACCCCGACCTGCTCCCAGTCTGACCTGGATAGCTCAGCTGGTTAGAGCATCGGATGTACAATTCTGAAGGTCGTGGGTTCGAATCCCTCTCGGGGTCAGAGATTTTTTCTCTTTCTCCGCTTACATAGGGCTAACGCTTAGAAGCACACATGGGACCATTTCATTAGCACGTTAGCTTTCACACAAGGTTAATTCCTTATCTCCACTCTGTTGAACTTAGTGCTACGCGGCCACAGGCTTGCCTGAACATCTACATATTCACTTCATTACCGCGAACATAACATCTAATTTACCCCGACCTGCTCCCAGTCTGACCTGGATAGCTCAGCTGGTTAGAGCATCGGATGTACAATTCTGAAGGTCGTGGGTTCGAATCCCTCTCGGGGGCAGAGATTTTTTCTCTTTCTCCGCTTACATAGGGCTAACGCTCAAAAGCACACATGGGACCATTTCATTAGCACGTTAGCTTTCACACAAGGTTAATTCCTTATCTCCACTCTGTTGAACTTAGTGCTACGCGGCCACAGGCTTGCCTGAACATCTACATATTCACTTCATTACCGCGAACATAACATCTAATTTACCCCGACCTGCTCCCAGTCTGACCTGGATAGCTCAGCTGGTTAGAGCATCGGATGTACAATTCTGAAGGTCGTGGGTTCGAATCCCTCTCGGGGTCAGAGATTTTTTCTCTTTCTCCGCTTACATAGGGCTAACGCTCAGAAGCACACATGGGACCATTTCATTAGCACGTTAGCTTTCACACAAGGTTAATTCCTTATCTCCACTCTGTTGAACTTAGTGCTACGCGGCCACAGGCTTGCCTGAACATCTACATATTCACTTCATTACCGCGAACATAACATCTAATTTACCCCGACCTGCTCCCAGTCTGACCTGGATAGCTCAGCTGGTTAGAGCATCGGATGTACAATTCTAAAGGTCGTGGGTTCGAATCCCTCTCGGGGTCAGAGATTTTTTCTCTTTCTCCGCTTACATAGGGCTAACGCTCAGAAGCACACATGGGACCATTTCATTAGCACGTTAGCTTTCACACAAGGTTAATTCCTTATCTCCACTCTGTTGAACTTAGTGCTACGCGGCCACAGGCTTGCCTGAACATCTACATATTCACTTCATTACCGCGAACATAACATCTAATTTACCCCGACCTGCTCCCAGTCTGACCTGGATAGCTCAGCTGGTTAGAGCATCGGATGTACAATTCTGAAGGTCGTGGGTTCGAATCCCTCTCGGGGTCAGAGATTTTTTCTCTTTCTCCGCTTACATAGGGCTAACGCTTAGAAGCACACATGGGACCATTTCATTAGCACGTTAGCTTTCACACAAGGTTAATTCCTTATCTCCAATACATGTTTTACTAAGCCCAATTTCGTGTCGAGTGAAGGTATATATGGCCCTCAAAATATACCTAGACAATTTTTTCAGCCCATAAAACTAGCAAAAATACTTCGGTTTCAATGCAAGGATGACCCTGTGAAATTTTGGTTCTGGTGCAAAAGCTAGTTTCTCGAATATGTTAATATGTTGTATTTTTACACGCAGACTTTGTCTGGAACAAACTAACAAGAAGACATTCTCTTACCCAGAGCTCCCCCCGGCTCGTCTCCTCGCGGGGGAGGCTCTGGTGACAGCCACTGACGCATGCGCGAGATTTGATACAGAGCCGTTGAGAGAAAGATCTTTCTGCGCATGCACCAACGTTCAAAACCAGCCAATCAGCAAAGGTCCTCAAATGGATGTCACCCAGAGCCTCCCCTGCGAGCAGACGAGCCGGGGAGCTCTGGGTACGAGAATGACAAGAAGATAATAATTATCAGCCATACGTACCCTGATCGCCTTGGGGACTGAACACATAGTCATAGAAACATACACATTTATCGCGTAATAATATCCAGGGCGATCGTGGTTCTTAAGTTTGATACTCAGATCTTGAAGTTGTAAAAGTACCTATTTCCCGGCAAATGTTGCGTGTTAAAATACAAAATATTTACATATTCGAAAACCAGCTTTTGCACCAGAACCAAAATTTCACAGGGTCATCCTTTCATTGAAACTGAACTATCTTTGCTTGTTTTATCGGCTGAAAAAATCATCTTGGTATATTTTGAGGGCCGTTTATACCTTCACTTTTTTCTGGTTTGTCCATATAATAAAAAGAAAATTACACGGTGGCTTGAAGAAATGAGTTTTATTTTCTCGTGTCAGAAACAACATTTTACTCGTAAGATATTGTTCTTGCCACTTGAAAATAAAACTTATATATTCGCGACACCGTGTAATATCCCCTATTTATTATACGACTGTGACGTCATTTTAACGTATAAGATCAAAATTGAGTGCAAAATGGAGCTGTATTACACAGCAAAAGCCGAGTATATTATAAACTGGTCACATGACTATAGTACAATTTTTTTCGTTTTATAAAAACGATGAATAGAACTAAGATCTAAATCTGTACTCTTTTTAAAATTTCAACTCAGCGTTAGAGAGAAGGTTATTATAAAAAGAGACCTGAAACGCGCCAAGAACAGATGGACTGCATGTTCTTTGAGAACGAATATGAATACCAATAATTCAAGTATTCGTGATGAAGAAATAGACCATTAAATACGCATAAGGTTTATCCGTAGCAAGTTGTAAATATCTGTCACTGTTCAGTCAACCTGATGATTTTCTTACCTAATTAAATTAGTATGTCAGATACACGAGACATCAGAAAGCAAACCATTTGAGACTGCATTTTTGCTATTGTACCATGGATCGTACCATGGATCTACGATCCATGATATTGTACCAAGGTCCAAAGCATAAGCTTTGTCATGAGGTCTAAAACGTGTATGTCTGTCTATCATGCTTTGGGCATTATGCTGGTCAAGAGATTGCTTTTCAGCATGAAAATCTGATGACATGTTGTGTAGTATTATTGGTTTTCATGTGACGTCACAGGCGTCATTTTATTAGGATATTTCTAAGTATAAAATAAATAATCGGACTGACCCGCAGGTAGTACAAACTAATCGAGGCGGGCCAGTCTTACAGATTTCTCAGAGTAATTAAATTACATGTGACTATCAAGAGGTTTATATTTCATATAGCTTTAAGACTTAAATTAAAAAAAAAAAATCTTCGGGTCCTAAAATAAATAAACTGTCTTTTGTGAATAGACTCATGTTTAAGTACGGGCTGGCGATATAGCCTTTTTCTGAATATTTTTTCTCTGAATATTGGAACTTGGCCTATGTCATGTGTATTTAGCCGAGAAATATAATTATTATTATCAAGAGACTAGCTACTTGTGATCTGCATTAAAACAACCACGAAATACATGCTCTCGCAGGGCCAGGGTAGATTACTAGTGAAGAGAAGTTCACGGCCGAAAGACTAACGCAGTAGCGTGACAAAATTGCGTGACAAATACAGTCGATCGTATGCAAAACAGTCCAGTTCCCATTCGAGGGGAATCCCCGGCGATGAGCTCATCAATGACTTATTTTACCGAATACCGCAGTTGTAAAACAAAATTATCACTATCAAATTAACGAAATTACTCTCAAAATCAAATATATTCAACGAGGGAAGTGTGATTCAATGAGCATTTTTCGACGATTATGACTATATATTTCACGATGGAAAATTTTAAGAAGGCAATACTTTTAAAATAACAGAACAGGCGTCATGGCTTCACTAAATGTAAAAATTTCAAATAGAAAGAAAGCATGGTAGGATGACGGAAGCTTCCCTCAAAAAGCCTAATCGAGTTAAATTTTCGTGATAAAATAATTTAACATTTACATTGGAGAGGTTCATGGCGAACTGACGACAAAATTAACAAAGAAAATCTAAAGTTTTCTGACCTGATATGTCGGACTCCCGAGACCAGAGAAAATCCGCAGGAATTTGTCCTTTCGCTACACCAGAAGAACACAATTATCTACATTTTTTATTTATTTCATATTTTAAAAAGCAACCCACGTTAACATGCCAAACGTAGCTCAAGAAAGTTCGGACATACGCCCCAAATTATGCTCGCGTGGGCCGAGCATTCAAAAGGATATTATTCACTCTGGAAATATTTTCACCTTTTCCTCGCCCTGGCCAAACACAATCTCCATAGGAAACCAAAAATGGAGACCGAACAAAACAGACTGTAGAATCTACCTCGCAATTTACAAAATTGCGAACAAGATGTTTATTGCTGTGTCCGGACTGAGAAACGAATTGGCGGACGGAATCAGATACGATACTTGGTTCACCTTTTAACTTTTTTGTTGATCATTTATTGGGCTCGACACTCATGTGAGCGGTATTTTATAAATTGAGTTGGATTGTTTATCGGGATGATATAAACACTCGGCGACACGGCGAGTTCTTTAAATTACTTTTGAAATATTCAATACGAAATATATTTTACGAGTCACTTCACTTTATTGATAATGATACACATCCGAGTAGGAAGTACAAGGCGTTATACGTGTACGCCTTCGCGAAGTCAAATGAACGAGTCATCTAATTCGACAGTCATCTAATTTGAAGGAGAAAGTTTAGCGATAATAAGCCGACTAGTTTCCGACTACAATTCACATAAGACAGGACATTTTTCTGACGAGAAACTCGTCTCAGAGGGGAAATTCGGCTAATGTTGACAACCGCAGAGTATGACTAGTGTGACGTAGAAATTGGCAAGCATGCGCGGATACAGAATAAGCATCCCACATGGATTAGAGTTACGGTTTGGTTGACCAGTGTTCACGAAATCCTAGAAGATTTCACGTAAGGCGTAGGGTTGGCAAGGACCCACCCTTGTACACCCCCATTGCGCTTTGAAGTGTCCAAATATACACTTCATCCGGGGTCCCGGTGTCTATAACTACGATATAGATACATACTGCACAAGACCAATGGGCAATTTCAGAACATATATGTACCCCCACTACGGGCGGCACTAGTTTTTGAAACTAGTAGCTTACCTCCTATGCATAGAGAATTCCACCTGCAGAAATTTCAACTTTTATCCCCCTCCCGTTCGGAATTTCGAATGCATCCATTGTTATTAATGCGCCAACCAGAGATCGATTGGCTCACAGAACTATTAAATCTACGGTTGGCACATTAGCATTAGAATGGCAATGTTGATAAACAGTGAATAGTGCTATACCTCCTTGGCCACTATAACACTTTTTCTTTTCAATATATGAAATGTACCGAAAATGTTTTTCGTGACACTAATTTTCAGTTGCATGTCCGATTATCATTAACATAATTATAACACTATAACTTTCTATAATATAGCTACGATATAACGCGTGCTCTGATTAGTCCAAATCTATGCTCTATTTCGCCGATAAAGTAATGGTTCTACCCCGCTATATCATAAAAGCATTAGAGCACAACTTTCTATGACTTTATCGGCAAATAGAGCACTTGTGATGTTGGGAGAGACACTCCGGAAACTTTTAAAATCACTCGCCTGCGGCCGTGATTTTATAACGTTCTCGTGCCTCTCCCAACATCGAGCGTGCTCTATTGCGCCGATAAAGTCATAGAAAGTTATATCTAATGCTTAAGTAATGTCTCCTTTGTATTGTTTAGCCTAGCAACTGGAAAGGCATGCACTTTAATTTAAGAGAAATACCCAGAAAGATTCCGAGATATCTGCAATGGCACGTATTCTTTAGAAAAGTTTATGTCCCTTGTGTGCAGTAGGCCAACTAATCACGGCCGTTACATTTCCGGAAATATAAAAGTTTAATGCATGGCTCCTATTGGACAAAATCGTGCATTTCTGAACTACCTGGAACCAAATTTTCTTACCTTAAATAAAAAGCCCCTTCTCATGCACCTTTTTGCAAAAAGGTTCCCTTTTCAACAATTTCACAATCAAGCGTCAAAGTTCACGCCAAAAAAATCATGTTAAATTCTAGTATTACGGTTGTATCAGCCAAATTCTAAAAAATTACAACCTTGTTTGTGGCATATAGGGGAGACAAAACAAAGCCTAATCAAATCAAATAAATCACTTTCTATTATAAAATTCTCACTTCCAAAGATCATTTGTTTTGAAGAAGTCGAAATATTCTACAGTATTACTCCAAGTTACAGCTTTCTCACTTCCAAAGATCATTTGTTTTGAAGAAGTCGAAATATTCTACAGTATTACTCCAAGTTACAGCGGGAACAATCTAAAACATCAAACGTAAATTAGAACGAGTTTTTAGTGCTCTTTTATAGGCACACCAAGTTGATAATGATGTGACAGGGTGTCACTAACTCTAACTTAGTTAGAGTTAGTGACACCCTGTCACTCAGTTGTTAGCTCTTGATTAGCGTGATTAGCAACTACTTCGAATCTAGGACCGATCTAGCACTGTTTCTTAGTGACAATTTTGTTGTAAGCATCGACTTGGCATCTCTAGTAAGTGTTCTAGTGTTTTAATAAGGATTTTAGTTTATTTCTTATTTGTGCACAGGGATGCGTCTGTCAGTGAAAGCATTTTTTGTCCCGAGATTTGCTCAATAGACATTTCCACAGTTCCCGAATTGCTGCGTCACACCGTGACCTACATTCTCTTGAAATGCAAATCAGATATTTTATAGTGCTTACGAGTTTCCCGACCCTTACAGCTTGTTTCGGGTTCAAACAAAAGCTGTTGCGCAACTGTGAAACGGAGTCCTTCACGTTTTGATAGAGGCTTACACTTTTATCACGTCCTTGTTAGCCGCGTCATGCAAAAGGTCATTTGCAGCTGAGAACAGTCATATGCTTGTTAGGGACGGACCATTAGAAAAACCGGGGGGGGGGGAACAAATATCCAAAAAAAATCCTACAAGGGAAGATTGCCCCAAAAAAATATTCTGCAACTGTTGTGCTGTTGTATGACACAGCACATTGTGCTGAAAAAAAACCTGCAAAACTTGGACTTCGGAAAAAAAAACCTGCACTCAATTATCTCCGAAAAAAATAATCCTGCACAATTTTTTTTCTGCCCCCCTCCGGGTTTTTCTAATGGTCCGTCCCTTATTTCCCTACGAGCCTATGACTATTCCAATAGATTCCCAAGGGTAAATCAACCGAGCATGACTGGAGGGCAAACAAACTTTTTAGTTGACTTTACGAAATCGCAAAGAAATTTAACTGATAACGTGGCATATTCGAAGTTGATTGACCAAGTCCTTTATGAGCAGGTAAAATGATTACAGATCAGATCAGGTTTCTATTTGTTTGCTCTCCAGTACAACCGAGTGACAGACGAACTGCAAAGGGCCTATTGTGTAGTAACAGTAAATCAACTTTATTGTTATTGCCTGCAACCGAATCACTTTCATCGATCGCTAGACAAGCTAGACATGACATCATTCTCAGAAGAGAACGGGGAATCCCCTACTTTCTCTTCGAATCATAAATCGGTTAGAATGAGATGTATAAAAAGCCACGATACAACAAATAATACAGACGTGCGCTAACAGTGCGGTAACATAGTAAGGGCAGCCAAGAGTCTAGGAAGACGGTGTTCGGAACGAATTTTCTTCTCCGAGCGATGAAGAAGTGAGGTAGTGGGTACTGGCATGTCATGAATCCAAAATCATTAGTCTATAGAATTCGGAACGATTTAGTTTGTTTAAATAGCACAGCTAATTGCAAAGGCGTTTGCACCTGTGTCATTTCTTCATTTCGTCCATCAATTTAGGTCGTCTTGGCTGAGCGGGGGCTCAGCGTTTTCGTGAATGAGTAGAGGGTCTCTGGTACAAGGTACTAGACGTGTGACAAGCTACCAGACGTGGGACGTGATCAAAGACAGCAAAAGCGATGACTAATCGATGTCTCATTTCTCGTGAGTAGCGCAAACACCAACGCTTGTGAAGTCATCGATTTTTTAACATCGAGATCAAAACGTAGGCTCTGGAAATATCAAAACCATTTCTTGAGTTTATGTACATGTATATTAGTAATATTTCTCGTAGCATGATTAAGGTACTTACAATTCAGAAAGCGAAATTAGTGTAGGAAGGGTCTAATGAAATTGCACAGTCCAAAAAACTTCGGGAAACTTCTGTAGATTATGATAAACACGCTGGTTTTGACTGGTTAACCCATCCGACATAAATTTAAAGTCTAAATAGGAAACAGGCAAGTAAACCGAACGTGTATCTAGTTACGTTTTTTTCATGTCTTTATTAGATCTGTGCAGGGCATGTTTCGCCATCGAAAGTGTTAGATAATAACGTATAAAACCAACTGCAATTCAACTGAAATTTTCCCTATAAGTATTTTGAAAAGCTAAAGAATTAATAATATAATAATAATAATAAAACAATAAGGTAAGTAAGGATGTAATTAAGGTAAGTAGGATGTTTTTACCATAAACATAGGAGGGAAATACTATTGGAAATTATCTAAAACAAAAGAGGTTCAGAGAATACCGTCCACCAATGTTGCATCATTGCATCAGTTGCAAAGCGACCAGAATTTTCCAGTTTGTGACAAAAATATCAGCTATTCATCAAAGATTTTCCTTGAATGTGCGAATAAAACGTCTCTTTTTGCGAATAAAATTAGAACTCACCACACAAGTCGCAAAATTGCGACCTTTGATACAATTTCAAGTACTGTTGGATCTCATACTGTATAACGAGGGTGCATGGTAATAGGTTTTCCGTGATCAATGATTCAGACTTTTTATGTCCGTGACTCGTAAAAATCTAAAAGTTCTGGAGGTGAATTGTGAAATCCACTGTGCCTCTGATATTTATATGGCATATTGCCTCAGCCCTCGGTATTTAACCCTTATATGTAAAATGCGGGTACACGGACGAGAAATTTGCTGATCTCGTAATTTTTGATTGCATTCCCCTATTTATCATGTATGGATGCTGCTACAAACGCATAAGAACTAGAGAATAATATATGGGAGCGCGGAAATATGTAACTTTTCCTCGAGAGTATTCAGTTTGATCTCTCACGACTGAGGGCGCAGCTCACACAAGAAAAACGTTCCACATGCCATTTCCCACTCAGCCTGGATTTTTTTCAGATCCAGGTAGTTTTCTCTGGTAGGCATACTTAGTTTGTGAGTCCCTGAAGACGATTTATATATTGAATCGAAACCAGAAGTCTTCGCTTTGAGTTTCTCATGTGTCAGTCTACATGGTAGGAATATCCTGCCTTAGTTTGGCAATGAGTAGGGATTCGACCCACACACCAATCCCAACGGGCTGATAGCTTAGTTGGTAGAGCGGCGGTCTAGATACCGAAGGTCGTGGGTTCGAATCCCACTCAGCCTGGATTTTTTTCAGATCCAGGTAGTTTTCTCTGGTAGGCATACTTAGTTTGTGAGTCCCTGAAGACGATTTATATATGCCATTTCATGTATGAAAAAAGTGTGCTGAGATACGAAATTTCTCAGTGGTAGAAATCCTTGTAAAAACAAGAGTTTATGTAATAAATTGAAATATCCAACAAACACGTTCAGTAAACCCACCAAACAGCAGAACACACCTACCTTTTCAACAGCTATTGATGGCTTCGCACGAAGATCCTTTAGATTCACGCTATTTTTATCTGAAAAATTGTAAAAAAATATAGGAGTATATTATAGATTATGGATATATAGATATCCACACTAGAATGTATAAAAAGAAAAATTGCCGAAGAGTTGACACAGCTATATTATTTGCTGAATCAGTTCTTACAACTTGCGTGACCACTAGAGGTCACGTAACCCTGTCACCCTTAAGGTGACTCCACGAAAAGTCGCAGGATATTTTTTGTAAATATAAATTCGATCATATTTTTTATAATATTCGTGTGACGAATATCAAACTTGGAGGACAGTAGGAGGTGTCATTTAGCAATAGTTTAACATATTTCGATCTTTATTTGCGTTAATACTTTGAATAATATCCCAGCTCACTTTTGCACGAAATTTCAAGAAAATTGGGGTTTAATTGTTTCAGATATTAGAAAGTCTTAGCCAATTCGGCGGAACCAAAATAGACAAATGAATAAATTAGCAAATAAATAAACAAATAGCAACTTTCTAAATATCTGAGGCAAATAAATTGAATGCCAATTTTGAAATTTCGTGAAAAAGTGATAGCAAAAAATTTGTTTTAGAGATGTTAAAGAGGAAAAACGGGGTCCACTGAAGCAACGGAGATTTTGAATACGCCGCGTTTCTCTGTGAAACAGGGCCTTTTGATTCATACTGGCGTGAATGATGTTGATAGCTTTTCCTCCGAAAATGTTATTGAGTTGCAAATGGACATGGTAAATGCTGCTATAAGGGCTTTTCCTGACAAGAAAGTAGTGCTTTCCAGTTTAACGCCTAGGGATGACTCCCTTGATGAAGCAGTCCGATCGGTCAACGCAGAGGTACGCCGTCGGGTACAGGGGTTGGATAATGTTTTTTATGTTTCACATGAGGATCTTCGCCACAAGAGATTCTACAGGGACTATAAACATCTCAATAAGGAAGCAGGGGTGCCGGCTTTTGCTGCGAATTTAAAGACGGGGATTAGAGAAGCTCTTGGGATCCGTTTGGCTGAACGGCGACGGCATTTAGGTTCTGGTCATTTTAGTTCTTCAAGTCGTTCTCCCAGTCCACGTCGCGTACAGCCCAAGCAAGCTGAGAATTACCCAAGGCCCGCTGCTGAGGCTTTCGTTTCATCAGAGTCCACTGGTCAAGGTGATACATTGACATTGACTGATGTAGGTAATCAACTAAAGAGTCTAACAGAGTTATTGGCTAGGGTAGTTCAAAATGATAGGATCCCGGCCCCGATCCCAGCGCCGTCTAATGTCGTTTTTCCTCCACCGGTCCCTCCTCCAGGGTATCATTATTTCGGTCCTCCTAGGATTCCTCTGACTGTTTAGTTATATTATTAGTGTTACTTTATTATTATTTTCTATATTTATGTTTTTTATGTTTTCATTATGCGTTTGTGTAGGTTGTTGAGGGCAAAATTTCTTTGGTTGTTTCGGCTGCATGAATAATAGTTGCTTGCGATTCTGTAGCTGGAATGTGGAAGGGGTTTCAGCAAAGCTTGATGACGCGGAATTTTAGCGTGTTTGCGAGGTTTTGATTTCATTTCGTTGGTGGAAACTTGGTTGCCTTCGGGTGCTGATTTGGTTCTGGAAGGTTTCTGCTCATATTCGAAATGTAGACGGCAATCTGAAAATGCTCGAAGGAATTCGGGAGGTATTTCCGTTTTAGTACGCTCATGTTTAAGAAAGGGAGTGAAATTTTGGATAAAGACAGTAGTGATGAGTTCGTTTGGTGGATGTTGGATAAAACGTTTTTTAGTTTGGAGCGGGACATTTTTGTATGTACGGTTTATATCCCACCTCAGAATTCTCCACGAGAGAAACGGCTTGCTCTTGATCATTTTGAAGGTCTTCAAGAAAGTATTTATAAATTCAGTGGTCGGGGAGATATTTTGCTTTGCGGAGATTTTAATGCAAGGATAGGATCCTTGTCCGATTCTGTTGGGGATCCGACCGATGTCTTCGATTCGTCTCGAAGTTTGTTTGAGCAACGAGTTTCAATGGATAATCAAGTTAATACATATGGCAAGTCTTTAGCTGAGTTATGCTGCGGAAATGAGCTTGTTATCTTGAATGGACGTAGTAAAGGTGACTATTTAGGACGTTTTACGTGCCACACGTATAACGGGGCTAGCGTTGTGGATTATGCCGTTGTTTCGTCGCGTCTTTTTCCTTCGGTGTGCACCTTGTCTGTTTCAGATGCTAGTATTTTTTCGCATCATTCATTTTTGTCTTTTTCTTTATCAATTGGCGGTTGGCAAAATGAGTCGCAAGTCTGTGTTTCTTTGAGTCCTGTTCCAGAAACGATCAGGTGGTCCAAGGAATGTATAAATAGTTTCAAAGACAAATTGCGATCCTCGAATGTTAAAGAAAAGATGAACAATTTACTTCTTTCGTTTGATAAAGACACAATGTGTGTGGACTCTCTTGTCAACGGTTTTTCCGACGAATTAGTTTCTTTGTCCTCTGACGTTTGTGCGGTTAAGCGACCAAGGGTTCGGAAGTCACATACTCGTTCCACGATTCAGAAAAAACAGTGGTTTAATAATAATTGTCATGTTTTGAGAAAAGAATTGCGTGCTGTGGGTTGTTTACTTTCTAAATATCCGGGCGAACCCTATTTACGGGACCGGTTTTTTAGTTTAAAGAAAGATTATAAGCGATTGACCAGACGTCTGAGGCGGCAATTTCATAATGATCTTTTGGACCAAATTCAATTGTTAGAGAATAATAACCCGAGGGATTTCTGGAAACTGGTCAATTCCGTTAAAGGCTCAATATCTAAAGGGGTTTCTAATGAGATTTCCTCAGCGGATTGGTTTTCTTATTTTAAAGAGCTCAACACCTCCACGGTATCATCTGACACGACTTGCATGGAGGCGGAAGTTGTACGGAATTTTTCTGTTTGGGCTTCGTGTAGGAATAATATATTGGATGAGCCTATTTCAGAGAAAGAATTGCGTAGTTTGTCTGTTAAACTGAAGAGTAAGAAAGCTAGTGCACGGGATGTGATAAATAATGAGGTAATAAAGCTTGCGGTAGATAGTTTGGCTCCTTTTTTTGTTAGGCTTTTTAACATCGTGCTTTCGTTGGGAATTTTTCCTGCAGTTTGGTCGGAAGGTTTGATTGTTCCTCTTCATAAGTCAGGTAATAGAATGGACCCTGGAAACTATAGGGGTATTTGTATCAGTAGTTGTTTGGGGAAGTTTTTTACTTTAATCTTAAACTTCCGTTTCAATAGGTTTTTGGAAGAAAATGGCCTTATGAATGATAATCAGATAGGTTTCCGCAAGGGTTTAGGACGTCTGACCATGTACTTGTACTGAAAGCTCTCTTAGATTCGTACAAGAAAAAGCATAAGCCGTTGTTTGCCTGTTTTATTGATTTTCGCAAAGCGTACGATAGTATTTGGCGAGACGGTTTGTTTTATAAGATTATACAGTGCGGTTGCAGTAAGAACTTTATAAAAATACTTTTAAGCATGTATTCTTCTGTTAAGGCGGCTGTGAAGTTGAATGAGGGTGTGACTCCGTTTTTTCGATCCGAAATTGGCGTGAAACAAGGTTGTAATCTTAGTCCTACGCTTTTTAATTTGTTTGTCAATGATATCCCTGGCATATTTGATGCTTCTTGTTCTCCGGTATCTCTGGCTGGTTTTGATTTTAGTTGCTTACTTTATGCGGATGATTTAGTCATTTTATCTGAATCGGAGTCGGGTCTTCAGCGTTGTCTCGATAGATTGGCTATTTACACAAAGCACTGGAAGTTAAGCGTTAACATGAAAAAATCGAAAGTGTTAGTTTTTGGCACGCGTGCTCAGAGGTGCCCATACTTGTTCTCTCGTTGGTCTTTCAGTGGTCAGGTTTTAGAGTGCGTGGAACATTATACCTATCTTGGTATTGTGTTTCATTTTTCTGGTAGTTTTAATTTTGCACGGAAGTGCCTATATAATAAAGCTTTAAGGGCATATCATGGTCTTTTTGCCCATTTCACCAATGTTGAGAAAATTCCGGTGAAGGTGATGTTGAAATTATTTTCTTCGCTTGTGTCTCCCGTGCTATTATATGGTTGTGAGGTCTGGGGTGCTTACATGTTAGGCAGGTTATCTTCTTTGGAGATGTTTAAGCAGAAACTTTTCTCTGTTTTAGGTGACATAGAGAGGTTGCATCTAAAATTTTGTAAGAGGATTTTAGGCATACACTTAAAGTCTACGAATATGGCTGTGTATGCAGAATTAGGTAGGGTACCCCTGATAGTTCAAATCGGTTGTACTATTGTCAGGTATTGGTTACGGATAACAAATCCTATTTTCCGGGACAGTCTCGTCGGAAAAGCGGCTTCTTGGTGTGTGTCATCAAACTTTCGTGGGGTTGCTTTTTCTAATTTCCTCTTGGCTTTGTGTGGTTTTGGATCTTTAGATAGTATTGCAATTCCTTTTGAACAGATTAAGGATGTGTCCAAACAGATTAAAACACAATTATATGATATGTTTTGCGAGCACTGGAGGACTAACGTACGTCAAGGGACCGGTGGAAAATTAAGGCTGTTTAGATCTTTGAAGTCTAACCTGGGCTTTGAGAAATATTTAGTTTCGGTTACTAATTTTCGACATCGTCAAGCAGTTTCGAAACTGCGTTTATCCGCACATAGATTACCAGTGGAAGTTGGCAGATATGCTAATATTGATTATAACTCTAGGAAATGTTCATTCTGCAATCTTAATGAAATTGGAGATGAGACGCATTATTTGATGTATTGTAACCATGCGTCTTTTGTTCATCTAAGAGAATTATTTTTGACTGACATTTTGCAACTGAATGTTTCCTTTGGCCAACTAGGTTTGCGTAATCTATGCGTTTACTTATTGTCGATGTGTGACGAGTCTGTCGTAAAGGTAACTGCCAAATTTTGTTTTGATATTCTCGAGCGTTTTAATGTGATGGTTCGAGATGCTGAAGAATCTAATGAGTCTCATTAAGTCTTATGTAATTGTTTTTCTTTTCTACCTATATATTTGTTAGTGTATCCTATATGCCGTGTAATTGGTATTTTATGGAATAAAGAATTATTATTTTAATAAAGATCGGATCATGTTTAACTATTGCTACTGTCCTCTGGGTTTGATATTCTTCACAGGAATATTATAAAAGTTATGACCAAATTTATATTTACAGAAATGCGCTTGGACGTTTTGTGGAGTCACCTTAAAATGAGCAGCTTAGGGAAACAGTTCAATTTCTTTGCGTGCACATGATATGCTCTCGACCAATAAGAATCTAGAAAAAGTGAACTTTGACACTTGGTATATACTAATAAAATATATTGCTTCAAACATGAGGTTCCAGTATATGAGCAGGGGATACGGAACATTTTCAAAATTTGGGAGGCTGCAGCTGTCCCACTTCTTTTAAATCTAGGGGGTTTCTGCCCCCCCAGGGGCCCATTTTGGATTATTTTTTTCTTTTTGTAGATTCAGCCCAGGAATATAATTCCAGTGATGTTATAACTAGCTAGCCAAAGAAACTGCTAAGTGATTGCAATTACAAGCACATTATTCGGGAATAACATAACAAGAAAATCTGATGATAAATCCAATAATATTACTGGTAATAATGGTAGGATCTGTATTAATCTCAGGCATTAAAAAAATTAAATGCTATTTTTGAAATTAATAAAATTTTGTTTACCGTATCAGTTCTTTTACAATTTGTTGCATCTCCATTTTTGATGGACTGAATTTCTGGCAAATAACTTTTGTTTTTAGCACACCAAGTGAATGTTTATCTCATATTCAGTCTACCTCATTAAGCTGCATTACATAGACGATATTACAATCCCATCTTGAGTGATAAAATTGATAATTTTGAACACAAGAAGATACAACTTTTTTAGCTACCACTGGTCATATACAGTATGGACATCATGCCAATTGGTATTAATGACAAAAGAAATCATTTGCCTTGGATATTGCTCTTCTGATGATTTCTATTGGCCGATTAGCATACCATACAGAGGAGCCACGTTTTCCTTTGCCGTGAGCACTTCACTTTCTATTATAACCTTCTAGTAAATAAATTATATCAGCTGCGAACGTTCATTTACTGTGCTATGACCACGTGGCGTTGTGCTTTCAAGTAGCCCACTGCTACGTTCAACGGTTTAGTTACAAAAACTTCATGGTTCAAGTAAACCAACTATAATGCTTACGAAATAGCAAACGTAATAGCTTACTTGCACTTGTAATCCTGTTTATGAACTACTATGAATTAATTATACACACTCGCGGAGAAATCCGAAACACTGCATTCGCCTCTAGCCTCTATATTCACTAGACATTGCTGCAAATTACGCACGTTTCTCAAATGGAATTCTAAGGGAGAGGTCCAAACATCCGTACTTCTGTGGGTGCCCAATTTGGGGGGGGGGGGGGGGGGGGGGGGGGGGCGGAGCCACCTACCTCTCAGAGCTGAATTTTAACAAAGGGAGCATGCTAAGAAAGGAAACCGTCTGCCATGAGTGTTTTGTTGTTCATTTTTTTAATTTTTTGTTCTATGTTGATTATTGTATAATTGTTGTTGTATATTAGGAAATATGTAATAAAATAAAATAAAAAGTGAAAAAAAAATCTCCTTAAATAAAATAGATATTAAAAGGTGTATGCGTGTATGCTCCAACGCTTTCCTCGCAGCAAGAGGAGTCCATATGTGCAATACAATCAGGTACCCCTAGATCAATATTCTAAACCGTTTATCACGTGCCAGTCATCGACGCTTTTTCCGGCATGTATCCAGCATGTTTCCGTTTCCGTCTCACGCGCGTGAGACCAAGGTCATGGTCAATGCTAAGCCGCAAGGGGCCTAACGAGCTCCTCCTGGAAAAACTTCAGATTTATTTATTTATTTATCCAGCTTCGCCCGAGGGCCGGGAAATCCTCACAGAGCGAGGCTCCTGAATTACGAGGTTCCCTTGTCAGTGTAGTGGTTAGTAAGTTGTAAGCCCTGCACTGAGGATGGGCAACTTCCGACGTCCTCGTGGTTCTTTAACGTGGTTCTTAAACAAGAGAGCTTCAAATCTACGTGCAAAACCAGAGGGCGAATGTCGTAACTTTGTAATTTTCTTCTATGCCAAATAAGCAAATATAACGTCAAACCTGGTTACTAAGTTTTACCAATGCCAGAAACTTCTCGTCATCTTAGCAAGAAATAATACCTAATAACGGCACCTTTTAATGCGACATTCTTGTAATAAATTCATTGGTCTTTCACAATTTCTTTCCTCGGTAGATAATGTTCAAACATTTTAGTAGTTCATGGTATTTGAAATCGGACCCTCGATAAAGTTTAATACATTACTATACAACATAGTGCCGAGGGAAGGGCCCAAAATAATTAGTTTTCGGAGCACTATTAAAATTCAATTCAAGCCAACCAGAATCAGCGTTCTATTTTGGTCACAGTTGACCATAACTGACGGTATTTTTATTACCGCGTTTCTGTTCCGACGAATGTTCTGTAACTTCGCTTGATTCGAGATCACTACAACTGGAATCGATTCCTGGAATTTCAGCCAAAAAAAACGGCAAATTTTTTTTTCTAGTACGACCGGAATATGAAATTAGGGCCTCACAAAAATTTAGATTGTGACTTCTAAAAATGTTTTCAAGAAGATCGGTTCCCAGTAGCATATTTATACATCATTAAAGTAAGATTTCAAAAATAATTATAACAATAGAGGAAAAGACACAAAAGTTATAGCCGTTAGTTTGACGACGCTGATTTGCGCTCTAGACACAGTTGGGTGCATTTTGAATTTCGAATGAGTCACCTTAAGCTTTCCAGGTCAATAAAAATAGTGAAAAACTTACTGGGGTTCCAAATATGGTATGCATATATTTCCTTACAAGGAAGTTGAAGAAAGTCGACACTTTTTCAAGGGAACTACAATCACCGACAAAATTGTTGAGAATTTTATGTCTACAATCGTTACACATCGCCATACCAAACAGTGATGTGTTTCCATATAATAAAACGCTACCGTTCTCGTTAAAACCCCTCCCCCCAACTCAATGTTGTTTTGTCAAACGCGCTAGTGGTTGGGCTTCAACATTGAATAAGGGGGAGGGGAATTAAAGCCAAGAAGACATCGCTTACGCAGTTGAAATGGAGAAAAGCATTTTCGAAGGAAAATTCTCAACTACTTTTGGCGCTGATTGTCCGAGCTTGGGAATACTGGTTTTATAGTTTTCACGACTTCCTGGACCACTCGTATTAGGCGAAAAGCGAATAAACTCACGCAGATTTGCAAAAGCAATCATTTTATAATGATTTTAATGTAGTTATCATGATTTTTCGGATCCACTGGACGAAAAAGTGAGCTTTTTATTCTGGAAAATGCAGCAAAGACAGCCTCGCGCAACCCTTGACGTCATCGATTTGAGGAATCTCCGCCACCAGTCTCACTGTGGTGCTTCATGGAATCCAATAATGGTGTGAATGGTCTAATATGATGCTGTTCAACAAATAAACTGAACAAAGAATTTGGCTTTTTAACGAATACCGACTGCACTACAACGATTTTTGATCAAATTTGACAGAGAAATCCCTGGCAAACAAGAAAAACACAGACAACCAGTTCTCAAGACGCGCATCCGATGCCATAAAGTCGTGTTGTTTACAAGATAACACACGAAAAAAAAAGTAGCACATAAGTTAGCTCTTAGTAATATGTCGAAAAATTATGTGTCGATACATTAGTGAAGAGAGGTCAAAATGAGAAAACATGGCTAATACATATCTTGTTGACGAGTGTAAGGGAAATGTGCCTCGCGATTTTGCTCGAAAACCTCGAAATTTCATATTACCGAGTACCAAAAAGCAACGAAAAGTATTTATTTCAAGTGTTTTATCATTCAGTTTATTCATTTTTTTTTGCCAGGAAATACACATATATAAAAGTCAAGATAATTAAAATAATAATAATAATATAATAATTTCCAGGCGAGGAAGCTCATACGAAACCTTAGGGGCTTATAACCATGAGCTCCCTCCTCATCTTAAATAATTGAAAATAAGTTTACAAACAGACTGCACATAATGTAACGATAAATGAATTTATAATAAAAACAAGCAACACAGACAGACGACACAAACAACACAAAGCAAAGCAAAATAGAAAGCCCAGCAGATAGAGAGTAACTAACTAGCTAAGAAGAAATGTTTTCAGTTTTCATTTAAATAGAGAAATAGAAATTGAATTTTGAATTTCTTTCTTAAGCGAATTAAAGAAAATAGGACCTTGAAACCGTATAGCAAACTTTCTAATATTTGTTCGGAAGGGAAAAATATGAAAAGCGCCAGCATTCCTAGTATTAAAGGAATGAATATCATTTGACAATGAAAACATATCTTTAAAAGCTCTTGGAAGAAGACGTTTTTTAAAAAGAAACATAAATTTGCCGATATGAAATAAGTAGATATCATGAATTTTAGGATTTGCAATTCCTTAAAAATAGGATCAGTGTGAGCATCAAATGATTTCTTCGAAATAATTCTGATAAGCCTTTTTTGAAGAATAAATATGCGGTTTAAGTTTGTTGGATAAGTTGGTGCCCACACTATACAATATGTGAGATAAGGATAGACTAAACTATAGTAAAGGGTATACAAAGGAGATAGTGGAAGGCAATATGATGAGCCCAGGAAAGATTTTCGTCAAGAATAACCCCTTAAAATCCCTGTATCTTGATATGACAAAACCATGACCACGTGTAATATTAAAATTACGAAGCGTCTTTTGTTTGAAGACATGCATCAAAAGCAAATAAAGGCCCTGGAAGCTGCAGGTACAAATCACTCACCACAAAAAAAAGACGAACAGAACAGGCAACAGAATAGGCTGCTATTCTATTGAGATTAGTCTGTGCTACAAGCGGCAAAGAAACATTCTCGAAACCAGATCTCCCCGACTCGTCTCATCGCGGGGAAGGCTCTGGTGACAACCACTGGCCGGACGCATGTGCGTGATTTGATACAGATCATTCTCGTACCCAGAGCTCCCCGGCTCGTTCTCACCCTCGCAGGGGAGGCTCTGGTGACATCCATTGAGGACCTTTTTTTTTTTTATTATTCACAATGTTTATTTCGTTTTATCGATACACAACATATATATACTAATACATGATAAAAGGACAAAAAAAAATACTAATACAAGCTACAACCCTATCACATAATACTATACTAACGGTCAAAATACAGTCTACTCTTAGTAGAAAAAAAAAGCGAAACAGAGAAACAGCAACAAAAAAAACAATGAAAGTCTAAATTTAATCTAATAATAGACTTATTTTTTCCCATTTCTTTAAATATATGTCGATATTATTATTTTCCCTCGCAATTAAGAGCTCCATGCTATGCACCCATTTTAATTCCTTCTTGAAAACTTTCAAGTCCGGTTTCATTCTTTTGTACCTACAAAATAAATTACTTTTTTTGCAAGCAATATCAGGAAATTCAGAGTTAAAAAAACACCTTGTTGTTCAATGATCCCGAAAATAATTTTTTCATAGGATAAATTATTAAACACAAAATCATCACAATTAAACCAAACCGTTAACTCTGACCAGAAGGCCTGAACATATGGACAATCAAAAAAGAGGTGTCTAACTGTTTCAGGTTGTTCCTCACAAAACGTACAACAATTGCTGGAAACTAATTTCATTTTAAATAAACGATCATTTGTAAATAAAATGCGCGTCAATATTTTGTACTGAAACTCTCTCATTTTAGTGCTCATCGTGATTATGCGAGGAAGCAAAAAAATGTTTTCCCAGCTGCGTCCATTTTGCGACAAGTCACGTTCAAATTTTTGAATTGATACTGGGGGTTTAGAAATCCTATTAATGAATATGGTAGTGATTACTTTCGCACTAATTTTATCTAAATTGCTAAACTTCAAACAAATATCATCAACTTGAAACTGATCGGGCGTAACCACATATCTACAAAGAGGGTAGACACTTTCGACTTTCATAGCTTTTCTCCATGTTTCCGGCACTGCATCGTAAATTCGTATGCAGTTAAAATAATCTAAATCAGTAAGTTCAGGAGCCTTCTGCTTCATCTTCTCGTAAGAGAGTAGAGAGCCATATTGGTCTACTAAATCCGCTACTTTAAGAATATTCTGCCTATGAAGTCTGTGGTCCAATATACTATTTTTACCAACACGAATATACTTATTATTCCAGAGATTCTCATTGTAAAAATCGTTCGCGCTCTTTAGATCTTTATTTCTAAAAAGCTCAGACCACACGGATAACGATTCTCTATAGAATAACGAGATATGCGGAAGCTGCAATAAGTCAACATCGAAATTAGAATACAGAAGAAGCGAAGCCCCCACACTATGTAAGTATTGATCCAAAATATATTTCCATGTCGTTTCCTCGCCAAACAAATATTTAACTAGACAAATGATCCTTTGTGCTTTGACCATAGACTCTAGATGGGGCATCCTGAGCCCCCCAAATTTGTAATCTCTAATGAGGGTCAAGCGCTTAATTTTATCTTTCTTTCCATTCCAAACAAAATCGTATAGCAATTTGTTTACATTATTAATAACCTGTGCTGATGCCCAGATTTGAGCCGTTTTATAGACGACTTTTGGCAGAACAAAGGATTTTAAAACTTGGATACGCCCCAATAAAGTAAGATTCCTCCATTTCCAGAAATTTAGTTTTTTTTTTTAGCGAATGTAAAATCAAGTCGTAATTTAATTCCTTTCTCTTTCTCTCATCGTAGGAATAATAAATTCCCAGAATTTTGATGGGTTCATCGACTTTCTTGATGTCTAGCTCCTCACTAATCGCCTTTCTCGCTCGGGAACTACCTAACCACATAGCTTCGGTCTTGTCGTTATTAACGTTTAAACCAGAGACCGACGCAAATTCGAATAATGCCTTCTTGAGCTCAAGATATGATCGCTTATTCTGCAGAAAAACAGTGAGATCGTCAGCAAATATACTAAGTTTCACTTCTTTTTTACCAATCAGTAGACCCTTTACGTTGTTATTTTCTCTTATCGAAATAGCTAACACCTCTAGAGCAATAATGAAAAGAAAAGCGGACAGAGGATCGCCTTGGCGGACGCCTTTTGTAACAGCAAAAAAAACCCGTCTGATGACCATTGTTCATCACAGAACTACTAATATTAGTATACATGGTTACTATCCAACGGACAAAAGAGTCGCCAAAATTAAATTGTTTCAGAGCTCTTACAAGGAAATTTCGATTAAGAGAATCAAACGCTTTCTCGAAATCGATTGTTACAAGAAGACCAGGAATTTCACAGAGATTTGCATAATCGATTACGTCATCGATATTTCGAGCAGCATCCGAAATTGTTCGGCCTTTTACGTACGCATTCTGGTTGTGGTGTATAATCGAAGGTAGTATTGGTTCCAGTCTCAAAGCCAAAGCCTTAGACGCCATTTTGCATCAACATTAATAAGTGAGATGGGTCTCCAATTTTTAGATATCTTCTATCCTTATCTTTTTTTTCAAGTAATTTAATTATCGCCTGACGCTGTGAAATCGATAATTCGCCATGAATGTAAGAATAATTCAATGCATCGACTAAGTCCTGCCCTAGCTCAGACCAAAAAGCCAAATAAAATTCAGCAGTCAAACCATCGTTACCTGGTGATTTATTAAGCTTGAATTTTTTTAATGCATTATAACACTCGCCAATTGTAAGATGGCCCTCGCAGCTTTCTTTTTGCTTAGTAGATATTTTTGGAATATTTAACTTTTCCATAAATTCGTTAATAGATGGATGGTCAATGTTAATGCTATCAAAAGACAGATCTTTTTCAGTATATAGCTCAGAAAAGAAATATTCTAACTCACTGGAAATTCCTTTGGGATCAAATACCTGTTTTCCATTCCGATCGATCACTTTTCTGACACAAGATTGCTTAGTCCTTTTTTTCTCGAGACTCAGGAAATATTTATTGTTCTTTTCGCCTTTCTCGTACCATTCAGCACGGGATCGTATAATTGATCCTTGAACAACATATTCATATAACGATTCGTATTCAAATTTAGATGATTCAAGATTAGCAATGTTTATATCTGATGCGTCATCAGCACACTGCATTTCTGCTTCTTTCAAACGTGACTCAGCTTCCTGCAACCTATCTCTTCTCTGTCTAGCTTTCATTTTGCTAAATTTCATTGATACTTGTCTTATTCTATACTTCACCAAGTCCCATAGGACACGCTGATCATTAACTTCACAAAACTCATTCTTCCAAACAGAATGCTAGTCTTTATAAGAGTAACGTAGTCGGGATCATCAGTTAAACTTGAGTTAAACTTCCAGTAAGAAGGACCTCTGTTCAGCTCAGGAAACTTTTTGCTTGGAGAACGATGCATGAATGGTCCGATTTAATTGACGGTGTTATGTCTGTTTTTGAAATTTCTTCCTGAAAAATACTATCAATCAACCAAAATCAAGTCGTCTCTGAACAAAAGGCTTCCTTTGTCTCCACGTGAAAGCCTTTTTATCCGGATTTCTAATCCTCCAAATATCGATTAGGTCAAAAGTTAGCATCAAATCCTTGACTGCTTTAGTGCCCTTTTTAGGCTTAGAGTTACTACTACTGTCTAAATCTGATGATAAAAAAACATTAAAATCTCCGCCAAAAATTAACTTAGCCTCTGTGTTTTCCACTACAGCAGACACTTCCTCCTTCAAATTTTGAAAAAATGTTAATTGCTCGACTTCTTTGTCAGGTGCATAAACATTAACAATCACAAAGAGCACATCTTGAAAGACTGCGTGCAAAATGATGTAACGACCGTTCTCATCATATTTTACAGATCTTACATCCAAGTCAACACCAGGCTTTGTTAAAATCAAAACACCTCTCGATTGATTAGTACCATGGTTGAAAAATATCTCGCCCTTCCACTCAGTTTTCCAGATTGATTCAATTTCGGGCGTACTATGAGACTCTTGAGCAAAAATTATATCTGCATTGCTCTTTTCAAAATAATTAAACACTGCCGCGCGTTTTTTGAAATCTCTGATTCCCCTGACATTTAATGAAATCAATTTAAAATCAACATTGCAGCCTGCCATCAAGCGATAATACTACGCATATTATTCCGAAATTGGTGGATAGCAAAAAAGCTCGTGAGAAAAAACAATGGTTATTGTCTAAAGGGAAAATGTTTTCCTTCCTCTCAATTGAAGCTAAAACATTTGCATACACGGGAAAATTAGTATTCAAAAAACTTAACACATAAACAGAGAAAAAATAAGTCAAGAACTTTACCATAATTTTCTTATCTTATAAAAAAAAAAAAAATTTCAGCAGACTGGAGGGGTGAGATGAGCGAATGGAGAAAAAAAAAAATGTAAGCTTATATCTCATCCAAACTGTGAAAGGCCTTCAAAAATTATAAGTTACATAATTCAATCTATTTATTACTATATAGGCGAAAAAGATCGATCAAGAAAAACATACTCAAGAATCAATTGAAACGGTGCTATTTGTCGATGTTATCTGTTCGGTTGGATCTTTATAGAGTACACCGTCTATATAAAGTTTATCGAATACTACCTTTGCGGCTTTGCCTTCGAGCTTGGCAGCTTTCATCTTTGCGACGAGCCGCTTCCTAACCTGTAGAACTTCGGGTGGAAAATCTTCTGATAGCGAAAGAGTAGACCCCTTCAACTTGTTTGCTTGTCTCAACACAAACTCCTTCTCTTTGAAGAAACTAAACTTAGCGATGATTTGTCGCGGGTTTCCATCAGTGCTCTTGCTACCAGTGCGATGCACTCGCTCAAGGCTCAACTCATCCACATCTTTCGCCGCCATCATGAGATTGGTCTCCAAGAAATCCCTAAGAATATTCTCTGTATCCCTCGGAGTTTCTTTCACTTTTTCAGGAATCATATAAAAGCGTAGGTTGTTACGTCTACTGTGACCCTCTAATTTGATACCCCTGGTAGTTTCACGCTGTAGGTCGTCTCGTAGATTTTGAAGAGTTGACTCTTGGTCGTGAAGCTGCTTCTTTAACGTATCTATTTCATGATAAGCAAACTCCAGACTGCCTTCTAGCTCCCTGTTCCTTTCCTCTAGTGCATCTTGTCTTTCCTTCAAAGCTCCTATCTCGTCAAGCCTTTGCAAAGCTATATCGAGTTTCCTGTTAATTTCACTCATCTGCTCGGCACATTGACAATGGCCGCATGACTCGCTATTTGCGAGCGAGTCATCATTTGTATCCGGCGTATCGGTTTGAGAGCCTCTACTGCGTTTCCTTTTCTTTTTATCGTTTTCTTGCTTTTCAGCCATTAAAACAAAGATACTTTGAACTGAAAAAATATAATCAAAGCCTCTCACATCATGGAAAAGCCGGAGCTCTCGTTAGCCACGTCCGTACTCCATGACAGTCTCCTCAAGTTGGGGACCTTTGCTGATTGGCTGGTTTTGAACGTTGGTGCATGCGCAGAAAGATCTTTCTCTCAACGGCTCTGTATAAAATCTCGCGCATGCGTCAGTGGCTATCACCAGAGCCTCCCCCGCGAGGAGACGAGCCGGGCAGCACTGGCCGTACTGGGGTCTGAGGATTTTGGGCAATACACGATCAAAATGAAGTGATCTTCTCTCTATACGTACTATTGTTTACGTGATGCACCCCCCCCCCCCCCTATTTGTAGTGGAAGACGTTTTACAGAAATGGTGGATCGTATTTTTGTTTTGTTGATTTTAATAAACGCATTTCATCAAGACAAAGAAAAGGTTGATAAACATTCCATTTTTGTGTCTAGTAAACAAAGCCTGTCTTCATGCGCGCAAATCGCGTAGAAAACGACGACATTATTATTCTTCATGTGGGTAAAGCGCGGCCCGAATGACGAATTTCGATGCTTGTAACGTCGAAATCGCTGATCTAAGGTGTCAGTTCTTTCGAACACAGTGACAGTCCGCCTTGAGTCCTTGAGGTCTCTGTAAACCCGTGAGGGGTGTCTTCGGGAAAAAAATTCTCGTCGCGTCGCAATTTATGCTATGATAATCAGCTATAAATCATATTAAAGCTAAAAGATTACACTATCTTATGAAGTTGTTTAGTTTATCGAAGTTTACATTTTTTTTGTATGTTTAAGATCCCGAACTAAAAACTACCTTGTTTACTTGAGAAGCTCCAGACCACTAGCGGTTTGTTGCACAATTTCACACTTTGTCGGAGTTTAGTCTCGGGAGAAATGAACTGCAAAACCGAGTCAGCGATTTTCGATATTTTGCATATTTACGAATATCAGATCGCGAAGTTCAAAGTCGCATTTTTTACAGTTTGTGGCCGCAATTTCCTCACACGGTATTTTAGTTGTTATCATGTTCTAACGGCACAGAAATTATTGTGGTCCCCCCTTCCAAGTCTTCAGGTTTCGAGAGATCCCCTCTCGCCCAAAAATGAAGTGATCCCCCGGCGATAAATAATGACGCGATAGCGGATAGTGGGCGTCACAAGGGATTGGATGGACGAGTTCAGCATACTTTATGCTAATATCCTGCTAACTTAGAGTGTGCGATAACCTCTAATGGCTCTCTCGGAAAGCACATCCGTCCACCCATCCGACAGAAGCAACAAAAGGTAAAATTCAGTCTTTCAGAAATCCGAAAGCAAAAGTACATTTAGCGGTAACATAACACTGGCCTGTCAACACAATGTTTTTAAACGTTTACACAGAGATACGTCGTTTCTTTGTGAAAACAAATCTAATTCCTGTGAGGGGCCGACCATTTGACTTGAGCGGGAGGGTGAGCTTTTACTTTTTGGGGTGAGCAAGATATTTTGGCATGTGGCGTGCAAGAATGTTTTTGGCTTTAGTTGACTTTTTTTCATTGATCAAAGGAAGCAGGATTTTTTTTTTTCGGCCCTTTGGGCCGTGCAATAATTTTCTTTTTCAAAAAGTTCCACCCCTCAGAAGTCAAATGGTCGGCCCCTTATCCCCCTAGGGCCTCGAAAAGTTAGCTATAGCCTTATGCAGTTCACGCCGAATAAGTGAAGAAAGAAGAAAATATTAATGATAGAAATTGTAAGCCATACTCTAAAGCTCATACGCTCAAGTTAGATGCCTGTCATTCTTTGCTCATCAAGTAGCCTTGGTGACAGCCTCGTATAGAAAAAATCAGGGGCGGAGGGGTTGTGGGGGTTGCAACCCCTCTATGAGAGTGATAGATTAGTAGTTATTTGAACTCAGTACGGATCATAACCAGTCCAACTTAGTGCTGCAACCCCCTCTATGAGAGTGATAGGTTAGTAGTTATTTGAACTCAGTACGGATCATAACCAGCCCAACTTAGTGCTGCAACCCCCCCTCTGAAAAAAGTCCTGGATCCGCCACTGAAGATATATATATATATTTTTTTTTTACCATTATGGTTGTCAATAAAAGTTACTTAACCTCATGGGGTGATATGTACACATCGGAGTTGGCATTCACTCAGTCATAAAACATCATGCAAATTGAATGCATAAACTCTCGGCCTACGGCTCGCCAAATTATCCTAAAATATTGTTGATTCAGTCTTTTTTTAATTTTGACGGCACAAATATTCTTATAAAATATGATTTTGTGAGGCAATAGTGTATGACAATCATCAACCGTTGTTTTAGAGGACTCGTACTCAGGATTCTATAGCTTAACCAGATGTACTAGCTTAAACAACTACAAAAGGCGGAAGTTTTACGGGAAAACTAGGTGGTCTGCGTCGGCGGGGACGTAAACATGGACAACAACAACCAAAGGTTGAGATTTATGTTGAACGGTTGATACAAAACACCATTTTGCCATGGCGTTTAACATAAATCTCATGTTGTCCATACAAAAAGCGGAGTCTGTCATTTTATTATGTCCAAGTTTCAGACAACAGTACGTGGGGTAAAATCAAATTTTTACAATTTGTGGGCGGGGGGGGGGGGGGGGGGGTGATTTTGAAAACAAAATTCGTGCACGGGCCGAAAAAAAATTCCTACACAGCAAAATGGTGACTAAAACCCTTCTTTCTTATTGGAAAAAACTTTCTCGCCGCTAACTGAGGTGTAAAAAAAAACTTACACGGACCAAATCAGCCCCCCCCCCCCCCCACCCATCAAAAGTTAAATGGTCGGCCCCTTAGCTTTGACGGATATCCTGCCCTTCTTTAGTTTAATTTTGCATTGTTTTATTTGTGTGTGTGTATTTGTGTGGAATTAGTGGTGAAGCAAATAAATTAAATTTATCCCAAAAATAAACATTCAAAATTTTTTTTTAAAGTGTTCCGCATTCGTGCCATTTATCTAAGCATTAGAGCATAACTTTCTATGACTTTATCGGCGCAATAGAGCACGCGTGATGTTGGGAGTGACACGAGAACGTTGTAAAAATTTCGAGTGTCTCTCCCAACATCACAAGTGCTATATTTGCCGATAAAGTCATAGAAAGTTGTGTTCTAATGCTTTTATGATATAGCGGGGGAGAACCATTACTTTTTCGGTGTAATAGAGCATAGATTTGGACCAATCAGAGTGCGCGTTATAACGTAGCTATATTATAAAGAACAATAAGTCCTGAAGACGAACTACTTCCAAGTGCGGATCTAAACCTCCGTAAGCAGGTATATCCTGAAGAATGGGTATCGAGGGGCCATTGACCGTTAAGTTAAAAATTCTAGTCGCCGAATTGTGTAGTTTCGTCGCCATAATAATCTGTTCCTCATTGTTTCTCCCGAATAATGCTGCTGACAGCTAATTTTAATAAGGAAATTTTAAAAAACCTTCTTCAGACTTAAGTCACCATTTGGCGACTAGGTTGAAATTTTGAGTCGCCAAGTCCTAAATCTAGTCGTCATTTGCGACTATATGGTCGTATAATTGGTCCCTGTGTAGTGCGCTACTTTAGCCTTGCAATACTCTGTAGTTATGCAACTTCACAAAATACTTCATTAATTCACGTATGCAACATGTTATCGCTACCTTACCGTGTATTGTGCCAATAAGCTGCCTGGTGGATATTGTACACCCTAGAGATTTGTGAATGGTCAATTTTCATTCCAAACACTGTGGTGTCAAGTAACACCTCAGTTCTGATATCACAACTGATCTAAAACATAATGACAAGAATAATCAACAGGAAAAATTATCTTCCATTTGAATAGGCCTTTTGCATGGAACGGTCACGTGACTGTTTGGTGCCTAGCGACGCCATGTTGGATAGCAAAGTTGTCGGCCGGCGCGTGTGACGAGCGGGAAGGCGAGGTAAAAGTCATCTTTTGTTTTTCATTGTTTTGGTCCCTTTTGATCATCAAATGCAACAAAAAAACACCCGTAGATTATTAGCAAGAGACTTTCCTTAGCATTTTGTGTAGTTTTGACATTTTTAAACGCGAAAACTCGAGGCAGTGACATCGTGAAAATGTTTCTTGTTTGCATTTTTGTTAACACATTCCGCAGCTGCTGGCACTAAAATTGTGTTTGTTTAGACTTTTTTCGGGGTTTCTCCCCATTTTGTCAACCAGTGACCGGCCCAAGTTATTTTCCTTGACATTTGTTTGCTAGTTGAAGACATTTTATAGCGAATTTATTCCGTTTTGTGCGAAAAAGACTGCTTCAACACCGATACGAGGTACTTTAGCTGATGGATTACTGAGCAACAAATGGCGCCCGATATCAAAATACTCTCTCTTTGCTAGGCAATTGACTGATTTGAATGTTTAAAGGAAGTAATTTTGCATTGTTGGAGTTTGTTTTTAGTACTCGAAAGATGTCAGGATATAATGTGTTGTTGATTTATCTCCAGGGTATAATTATCTGTCAACACTATGGCCGAGAAGCAAGGTACAATCGAATACTATAATAATGTTCTAATGATATAAGCCTTGATTAAACAGTTTTCTAAACCTTGTCCCGCAGATCCTTTGCCAACCTCAGACATAAGCAGAATTAGAGATTTGAAGTTTTCTGATGTGGAGATTGAGAGATTTGGGATTGAGATATTTTCTGCAAATGATGAAAGTATTAAATTTTACACTGGATTTACAAGTTATAAACATTTCCAACGGTGTATAAAATAATAGCCCAATGCATCAAATATGATATACGTGTAGTGGTACAGTGCAGGAATGAACAGTCAAGACCTCCCCCTCGACAGTTGAATATGGCGATGATTGATGATTTTTTTATGTTCTTGTTAAGGTCAGACTGGGCTTACTTACCCAGGATTTAGCTGATCGATTTTGTATTCATCCTTCTACTGTAAGTAGAAAATCACTTCATGGGCTAACTATTAATTCATTTTAGTTGGGGGGTTATCAACCTGTATGGCAGTAGTATAGAGATGCAGTAATGGGCGAGGCATATACACGCTTGTTTTCAGCTCACTTACCCTTCTACTAGAGTTATACTAGATTGCACAGAGTCAGAAACATATAAGGGAGTAAATGTTTATGACAGAGTTTAATGTACAGTGCCCATCCTTTACTTCTTCAGTCACAACTATATTATTCAGCTGTGCCTCTGCTTATAAAAGTAAACTACCCTGAGTGCCTGGCATACAATTGATTACATTAACATCAAAACAAGACAGCTTGACAGCTGATAGAGTTATGTAGTTATCTGACAGCAAACATAAGCACGCTATTTCCATTTAATAAGAACAGGTTACAATTTTCAGGGTGATCTAAAAAAATGGGGTTTTATTGGCCAAATTTCAGCCTGGTGTTCTTAATCCATTTTGTTCTTATATGCGGGTGTTACTGTACCTATCCCTTGGGGGGAGGTGACTTAGTAAACTAACGGCTACTGAAGGATTTGATATCACAACTATGCTAGAGAAGAGAAAGATGCATTATCTGAACATCTCCCCTCATCTTGAAGCAAGGAAGCAGCTCAAAGTGAATGATTGCAAAGTAAGGATCCATGTGCAACACGCAATACAGATGATCAAAGAGTATCACATTTTTGACACAGAAATTCCTCTTAGCTTCCTGGGCAGACCAAATTTATAATGCAAGGATTGGTCACTGTCCCCAAAAGTTGACCAGCGACTATCAATTTGGTTTATCTGTGCGCTGGTTGTATTCAATTGTTGGTAGATTCTAGTTGGTGGGTGAGGGTTTCTCATACACAGGTAATTATAATGTATGATCATGCAGGGTCTTACATTAATGATGTCTTGTATGCTGTAAAATACTCAAAAGTGTTTAATATATATTCTTAATATTTCTATGTACAGCAATGCAATTTACATGAATATATTCTCACTATAATACTTAATTATTATAATTACAAATATTTCTTGAAAGATTCCAGAAAATATACATACCTCCCCCCCCCCCCCCCCCCATCTCTTTTGCACTCTCTGACCCTCATGTAGCTTGGTAGTCCTGAATAGATGTCTATGTCTGTGAAAAATAATACTGGGGGTGAGGGGTATGGATTTTTTGGGAATAGGACATTAGTTTTTTTTAATACAACTTGTAAAATATTTACAATTATATTAGATAGCATTTTTTTTACAAATATTGTATCATGTACATAATGAAAACTCAGAAAATTGTCAACTAAAGAGATGTGCAGACCATAACAATATTGTGGTCCCAGGGGGGTTTCTCCCAAGTAAGAGTGATAGGGTGCTCATCTGGACATTGGGAAATATACCCTAAAAAATACCAGGACATAAAAAAATACGACGACCACCCCTATCAGGTGGACATGTGAAGAACCCCCCTCCCCCCCCCCCCCAGGTCCAGTTAAAGCTAGTTGACATTGTGCCTGTAAAAGATGTGATGTTTCTTCACTGATAAACTGTTCAAGGTAGGATTTTTGGACAAGTAGTCAACATTGTCAGAATTAGTAGTGCCCTTGGAACCTATGATTTCCAGTGATACAACAGGAAAGTGTACTGGCACCATAGTTGAAGGGTCAAAGACTTTTCGGTCGGGGGAGCAATGCAAGCCAGGGGGACTTTGGGTTGATGACCAAGCCAGAGAGGAAGAGGTTTACTTGTCCTTGCTTAGCAGTACGGGCATCGGTAATGATAGCTTGAGGCTCTAGGTCAATCCCCATCTGCATAGCTGCAGTCACCACTCTTTTTTTTTTGTGTGTGTGTGTGTGGGGGGGGGGGGGGGGGGGGGTTATCTGTGCTTGGCCAAACTTACTAGCTATAATTCTTTCCTTCTCAATTAATGCCATATTTCATTATTGCTTTGGAAGTGGTAAATCAGGAAAGGAAGTACAGGAAAAATAATCTAATAGATGTGACCTCTCATAGGAAAACGTACAATAACGGTTTTCCGTTCCGTTACAAAAAGTAACGGTCCAGTAACGCTTTGCAAGACCGTTATTAACGGTTGAAGAGGACAAATATAACGGTTGGATGAGGAAAAAATAACGCTTCGGAGGGATGGTTGTAACGCTTAGGGAATTCGAAAATAACGGTCTGGGCTTCGCAAAATAACGGTCTGGGCTTCGCAAAATAACGCTCTTGCCTTCGCAAAATAACGCTCTAAGCTTCGCCATGGTTTCGCAAAATAACGCTCTGTCAAGAATTCAAAATAACGCTCTGTCAAGGGGACTGAAAACGTAACGCTCTTTAGCAAATAACAACGGTCTCCTTGCCGACCTGCCTTTCTTGCGATTTTGTGTTTTTGATTGATTACGGTACATGTGATTCCGGTACATGTGATTTTCGGATTCACCAAAATTTAGTGAGTTTCAAATACCTTTATGATTTTAGTGCTTAAATCCGAAGAGAAAAACTGATATTCAGTTTCTGTTGGTGTGAACGCTTCGCCTGGGCCTTTGCAACAATGCTAAAAGATATAGAGGCAGCCTTCAGGTTGGGGATCTGACTTGTAGATGGTAGTTACTGTTGCCATAAGTGGTTGGGGAGAAAGATCAGACAGCATATCAAGAAGAATACAGAGCTCTGCAGAGAACTTGTAACCCGGGGGGGGGGGGACTCATAAAATAGGCAGTGGTGCTTGTAGGGATAGCAAATTGGGTGTGGTCAACATTGAATTTTACCCCTAAGAGATAGCAAATTGGATGCAGAAAATCCTAATGATATTGCAGTCATTTGGGTTACCATCAAGTTGAAACAATTAATTCTGTTGTTGCTGAATTTCTAGGTCACCCCCCAAAGAGATAGCAGGATGAATTGTAAACCTTTCCGCGTATTTTCTGAACCAGCGCTTTTAGCATAATCCTCCACATCAAGACATCAGAAAACTTCAAATCTCTAATTCTGCTTATGTCTGAGGTTGGCAAAGGATCTGCGGGACAAGGTTTAGAAAAAACTGTTTAATCAAGGCTTATATCATTAGAACATTATTATAGTATTCGATTGTACCTTACTTCTCGGCCATAGTGTTGACAGATAATTATACCCTGGAGATAAATCAACAACACATTATATCCTGACATCTTTCGAGTGCTAAAAGCAAACTCCAACAATGCAAAATTACTTCCTTTAAACATTCAAATCAGTCAATTGCTAGCAAAGAGAGAGTATTTTGATATCGGGCGCCATTTGTTGCTCAGTAATCCATCAGCTAAAGTACTTCGTATCGGTGTTGAAGCAGTCTTTTTCGCACAAAACGGAATAAATTCGCTATAAAATATCTTCAACTAGCAAACAAATGTCAAGAAAAATAACTTCGGTCGGTCACTGGGTGTCAAAAAGGGGAGAAACGCCGAAAAAAGTCTAAACAAACACTATTATAGTGCCAGCAGCTGCGGAATGTGTTAACAAAAATGTAAACAAGAAACATTTTCACGGTGTCACTGCCTCGAGTTTTCGCGTTTAAAAATGCCAAAACTACACAAAATGTCAAGAAACGTCTCTTGCTAATAATCTACGGGTGTTTTTTTGTTGCATTTGATGATCAAAAGGGACCAAAACAATGAAAAACAAAAGATGACTTTTACCTCGCCTTCAGGCTCGTCAGGCACGCCGGCCGACAACTTTGCTATCCAACATGGCGTCGCTAGGCACCAAACAGTCACGTGACCGTTCCATGCAAAAGGCCTATTCCGCAATCAGTATTACAATAGCACTATCTATAATTTATTTATTACTTTATTAAGAGTTATAAACCAAGAATGGAGGCTAAAATCGATTTATAAACCAAGGCCCTCACTTTGACCAAAGCTTCGAAGTATAGAAAAGCAATCCGAGTACTAATAATTTCCGTTATTCTTGTCAAAATTACATGCATTGTGCATACATACATCAACTGAATTTGGACACACTAGCCGAACACAACACGGAAGGCTTTCACTTTATATGGAAAGCGGAAAACAGCAAAGTGTTTATACCAATATACGGTTCACCCATTGGTCACAAACCTTATGAATAATTCATGAATTTTAGAATTTAAGATATAATCTCAAGATTACGTAGAAGAGGAGCTTCTATGTTCCAGATTTTAAAGAAATTTGAAGAATATGAATATTGGTGTTCACCTCCGGAGACATTTGGTTTTTAGCGAGTTATTTCGAACAAAAAGCCAATATTCTGAAATGTATGGCGCCGCCTTGTTTGAGTCCCTCGGAAGGACTCCAACCCCCCAACATGGCGGCCAAATTACCAATGTGCCGTAAGGCCACAATATGAGCTAGAATCCTATGATACTTCTTTTTGTCTAAATTGAGGACGAGATATCATAGGATTCAAGTATATTCAAAGCGTTCAGTCGGTAGATTCCGCCGAAAATAGCACTCAAAAGGCGATATCGCTTTTTCGTGCTATTTCTTAGCGGAATCTAGCCTCCTGAAGCTTTGAATAATCCTATTGTGTTGTCCAAAATGTGATTTAGTTGCACGAATGCCCCAAACAGGAAAATTACCTTAAATATGGCGAAAAATCAATGCCTAAAGTAGCGTGACTAGTGTCGCGTGACAGAAATTGAAGCACCGATGTCTCTTTAGTTAAAAACTCCTATTGGGGAACAGTTAATTGTTCTGAAAAGCACAGTTTCATAGAGTCCTTAGCTTCAAAGTTAGGATTTTGATGACGTAATGTGAACACCAAAAATATGAATTTGAGATTTATTTTCTGATCAAATTACTAATTCTTCCATAAAATGGCGAAAAGTCTAATATTTCAAAGACGGATCCGTTAGAAAAAGTCTTTTTGATATATTTTGTTCTTCGTCACAAAAGGAGTTTATGCAAAAAATAAAGTTTATCTGAGTTAACTTGACCTTCCTATTTGAAATTTAGTAATTTTAGCCGATCATTTTCGTTCCGTACTTTATGCTGATCTCCAGAGGGGTTAAATTAAAAATATATAAATGTAACATAAAGAAGGTTCAATGTTTCAGGCGAATCTGTCAAACGGGAAGTCCTAGTGTTTTGTTTTGTCAACATTGGATTCCTACATGCTTTGATCGTCGCCATCCGCTGACCAGATGACGGAAGGCTCAGCTGCGGACCAGATTGCAACAGAGCTCGTCAAGTACAAGTAGCAAACATGTGCTTTTGAATTTTGTAGCAGTCTTACTAAATGTTGTGTTTTGTCAAGAAGTGGTAGGTTTATCGCCTTGACTTGCTTTAGCAATCATTTCTAGCCTTGGAAGGAGCAAAGAAAAACGTTGAAACAGACGCTATATTACTCTCTCCACGTGGTAAGTCGACACGGTGAAGACTGCTGACTGTTGCATCATCCAAAATGTTTCGCAATCGAGGGCTGTTGACGACCAAATTCGGACAAGTACGGAGAGAAGTAGGCATACGTTCTACTGGGCACCTGTTGACCTATGGACCATGGTTTAATCATCGCTATCCAGAGAAAGCGTTTTCAATTATGTGAATTGCGCGAGACTTTCCCCATTTCGCATCGACATCTTTTCTGACTCACGGCGACTGACGGATGGAAAAATGGTTGGAAAATGATTGGTTGTACTGGTCATGAGTGGTCTAATATTGGTTTTAAAGTGTCTCCATGTGTTGTGAATAGATTTAACAGTAGTGGTTTGGCCATATGCTGAGCTCAGGCTGACCTATGCGCCCTATATTTAGTGATTTAGTGCCACTCAGCGACACGTGGTTTGAAGCCGGCATGGTAAAGACAGAAGGCTGAAAACACTCACTCAAAACTACTATTCCAGGCCTACAGCAAAGAAGATATCATTTAAAACAAAGTAAATGTCAAGATTGGTCCTATTGCTGGAGTTTGTAAGACTTCGAGGTCCAGATTCTGATCGAACAGTTTGAGAGTGAACAACAAAATTTGTTCATGCAAGAAGAGATACAAGAAAAGACAAGAGCACTGTCTCGAAATGACTGCAATACGCAATAAAAAGGTAAGTGTTGCTGGCTGGAATATTTGTATCTATTCATAATCAAGTTACCTAGCTGCTTGTTCGAGATTTGATAGTGATTACACAATTTAATATAGTAAACAAAATCATACTCCATTACAAAATAACAGACTGAACATTGCTAGCTACCTGTGCCTTAATACGGGTAAATCCTCCATCGTTTCCTTATGTTTGTTGCTTTTCAACATTATCGAGCTCTAAAAATGAGAGCTAAACTTGATTTTCTGTTTAGCATAGCAATATTGTCCTGCGACAAAATTGGTGTTTTTAAAACAACTTCATCCTATCTTATTCCTTGAAAAGAGTTAAGCATTTCCAAATAAGTATCGGGCGCTATCTGTAGTGTACGTATATCCTAGTATATGGTACATAAGGTAGATATTTAGGCCCTTCTATCTCCTTACTATACACTGACTGCACGTGTCACAAAACCAAAAGCATGGTACGGATTTAATGCCATTTCAATTCTAAGTTGATTATGAGAGAGAAATCAGTTTTACTGGGTTCAAAGATTCAGATTTTTGACAAGGATGACATACATTGTGTTACAAAATATCCGCTATTTAATAAACATAATTTTGTAAGATGCTAAGCACATTTTCATTTCGATTTTCGTAGCTGAAGTCACTTCGTTCACTTTGAATTAGAATGTGATCCGACTTCAAAGGCAGCAATGCATCATGGTTGTTTACGCTCTTCCCTGTAGGCAATGTTTCTCAAATTATCCATTCTATTTAGTGTCTTTGAAAGTGAAGTTCTTCTCTATTTGAAAAGCTTTACAGCAAAACCTGATGAGTACCAGATTCAAAGTGATCACAAATACGAAAGCAAAGTGAATCCTTTTTATCGTGCTTCACTGCACGAATAATGTTGGCATATTGTCAAGTCTGGACTTGTTTGCTCTTGTCTTAGGTTTAGGGGATTCCCCTAATTGAAATTCAATTTTCGGGGAATAAGGAAATAAGGTACTGCGTCACAGCTAATTTTTCGTCTGTGATCAACAAAGTTCCTCTTCAGTGTATTTTAGAGCGATTTCTCCTTAGCGCATTTGTTTATAGGGGTGTATAACGTATTATACATATTTCGGCAGGACCGAACCGTCGTTTAATCCACTTGATTTCATGCGCATTGTACATTTTAGGTAACAAACAAATGACCCTTCCTAGTCCGGGAGAAGGTGTGTTAGTTTGTTTGCGCCGCCGAATAGAAACCCTATAGACCATACTCTAGAATATAGAGCTTACTACTACTGAAACGATCTTTTTTATTTCAACACACTAGTTTATTTTCATTCTCTTTTTGTTTTCATCAATCTGCTTAATTATTTTGAAGAAAATCGCGCGGAGGTATGGAGCAGACGATTGAGGCGTTTGAAGGTAAATTACCTTTCTTTAAGCCGGGGAAATACGAGGCACAAAATCCCTCAACTTGTCGCGCAACATTGTTGCGTTGCAAGTTGATGATCGATGTTGCGCGTTTTTCATCTCGCGCCACAACTTGTCGCGCAACAAAGGTTGTGGAAACTTGTTGCGCGAAGAAGAGCGCGGGTCTACTTTGAGACACAAATTCTGGCTTTGTTGCTCGTTTTTCATCAAACACACAACTTGTCGCGCAATATTTTGCCTACGATTCAAGTTGGTTGGTCAATAGAAATGAAGTATAATAAAGGGCCAAATTCGCCTTGGTCTCGCATGTGTGATCATCAAAACAAAAAGTTGCGCGACAAGTTGTGAATTTGATGAAAAATGTGCAACAAACATTAGACTTGCAACGCAGCAATGTTGCGCGACAAGTCGAGGGATTTTGTGCCTCGTATTTCCCCGGCTTTACCGTCAAGGAGATGGAATTCGCGATCCATTCCATTCCAGTTGCGCCTCCTACAACGAAAAGAAAATCTCGATCAGAGTCCCTATGTTTTACGAAAAAGACAGCGCGCTAGTTTCTATTGCCATATATACTGGACCCTTCATCTTTGCAGCTAGCCGAGCTCGGTGGATCACCAAGAAAACATGCAAACAACACAACGATCGATGCTCTGCAATCCACGCACTCCAATATCAATACTAACGTTTTCTTTTATGTGTGAAAATGGAATGTTAAACTTCAATAATGAAGGTTCTCGATTCTCGGCTGTCTTCGTTCGTTCTCTTTGCAAGATAATGACCTTGAAGCAGTGTTACATAATCTATAAGCATACACTGTAAACTCGTGCTTCGACCTACAGCTGGAGTGAGGGTACACGTGACATCGTTAAACTACACGTTTTTAAATGAAAGTGTGCCAAATTCGGCACACAGATACTAGACATCATCTTTAGCACTACCACATTCATTTTGTCGGATGTTGAAAGGGAAATAATTCGAAAATGTCCCCACAACTAGACGATTTCAACCTCGTACCCAGAGCCCGTCATCTTTTGGCCAGCGGCAAGATTCAGGGCCCTGGGGGAATCCGATTTGTGAGCATGCGTGGTAGGTCAAAACCGTAACGAACTTTCAAACAACGCTCAAACCGGAAACCCAGAATCTGGGGTTTTAAAAAATCGATTCCCCCAGAGCCCTGAATCTTGCCGCTGGCCAAAAGATGACGGGCTCTGGGTACGAGATTGGACGATTTCAGCTGAAATGGATGCGCGCGCAGCATGTCGGTAGTTGTGTTAAATGTCACGAACTAAAGGGTCTTGTGTGCGCGCGTTGCATCGCAGTAGTTGTACTAAGAAAGGAGAGCGGGCGGTTATAGCTGAAATCGCCCATTCAGTCGAAAGCTTTTCAAAAGATACTCCACTCGCTTTTGATCACAGGGAGCACGAAGTGCGGAACTCAAAAGCGTGTTTCTGGCTACTTGTTGAGTAATTATACGCATAATCATATAGCCAGTACGAAATCCATCGTTGTAAACTGTCCAATTATTTTTAAATTGGATCGCGCGCGCTGAAATAGGACACTTTCGGCTTTTTATCATTAATGATAATAATGTAATGTTTTTATCACTCTTTTTGTAGTATGAACTAAATTGAAAGAGGGGTCATGGTCACGAAAATTAAGCGATAAATTAGATAACGAAATATATGATACGCTACAAGCGTAAGCGTTAATTAATGCTGCCAACCCATGAAACCTTTGTGTGGGATAATGGTAGGGGGAGAGAACCCAAAAATGGCAAGATTTCTACCCTAAGGTCAGGTAAAGTCAGATAGGCTTGATTCTTTGTATAGAGTATCCTTATACAATAAGAAACAAAATAGAAATATGTCTTTTTTTCTAATTGATCCGTCATTAAGATATCAGCTGCTAAACTTTGGTTACTGCATCGTTTTATGGCAAAATTTGTACAATTCTAACAAAAAATGAGGAGTAATAATAATAATAATAATATAGACTTATATAGCGCCTTTCTCCTATAGATCCAAGGCGCTTTACAATAATATAGTTTATATAATCATAAAAGTAATGGCATAAAACAATGACAATTTATTAAAAACTGAGAGCATATAGAAATTATCTTACTAATAAAAACTTACTTTAAAACGCAGTAGTACACTAGTCATATGAAAATATTATATATATATAATAATGTACTAATCTAGGTAAAAATGGATATATAATAAGAAATTGAATAAGAATGAGACGTAATGAAAATGAGATGAGATGGGAAAAGTAAATGCAAACTAAACATTAAAAACTCTTTTAAATTAAACTAAACATCAAAAACTCGTTTAAACAGAAAGGTCTTAGCTCCAGATTTAAACTCACTTATCTCGCTGCAGAATCGATATTTTAATGGGAGCGAGTTCCACATTGCCGGAGCATTCACGGAAAAAGCCCGGGCGCCATACGTCTTAAGTTTAAATGAAGGTTGGACCAATAGAGCCTTATTAGCGGAACGAAGGGTCCTTGTGGGTTTATGAAATAACAAAAGGTCCTTGAGATAGGGTGGAGCCAACCCCTGGAGTGATTTAAAAGTTAGAAGAAGAAGTTTAAAATCTATTCTCTCTTTGATTGGTAGCCAATGTAGTGTACGTAGTACAGGGGTGATATGGTCGTGTTTGCGGGTTCCAGTCAGGAGCCTGGCCGCAGAGTTCTGAACGTATTGAAGTTTGTTGATTAACTTCTGTTCAAGGCCAGCGAGAAGAGAGTTACAGTGATCAAGTTTCGAGGAAATAAAAGCATGAATAAGAATCTCACAGTGAGCAGAAGAAATGAAGTTTCTGATTTTAGAAATATTCCTAAGGTGAAAGAAAGACGATTGGCATATGGCGTTTACTTGTTTCTCCATTGTCAACTTATCGTCGAACCATACACCAATGTTCTTGGCACTGCTAGATGATGTTATATATTCATCGTTTACCATAATCGAGTTTAAATTGGGAGGTGAGCGATGGCGTGCATTAAGGACTAGTAATTCTGTCTTATCACTGTTATCACTGCAGTCTGTTAGCGGTCATCCAAGCTGTTATTTCTTTAAGACAAGATTCAATGCGGTTCTTTGAGTGCAGTGGTTCGCTCACTTTTTTGGGTCGAATGAAAGGTAGAGTTGAGTATCATCCGCATAGAAATGAAAGTTAACCCCATGCTGTTTAATAATCTTTGCCAGTGGTGCAGTATAAAGTGAGTATAGGATTGGACCTAGTACGGATCCTTGCGGAACACCACAAAGCATAGTTTGACTAGAAGAGAACTTATCACCAACTTTAACAATTTGGGTGCGGTTGGAGAGATACGATTGTAGCCACGCCTTAGCTTTTCCAGTTACACCATAACGTTGTTCAAGTCGATTTAGGAGAACTGCATGGTCAACTGTATCGAATGCAGCAGAAAGGAGTTACACTTTGGAGGATATGAGGAGGATATGAGGAGTTACACTTTGGTTGCTGCAGCACTTTTTGACATATCATCGTGTATGAATGACAACTTTTATTCAACCATGATTGACAAAGATTTCCAAACAAAAGCATATACAGCTTGAGTGCATCCAATTGTTAGCAGAACACGAATTACGTCTTTTGTTTCCGTAAAACAGCCAGTCCAATCAAGCAAGTGGCCTTTTGTAAAAGCGCAACTCATTAAAGCGCTGTTATTTTTGGTCGGTACGTAGCTGCTTAAAGCTCCTCTCTGGTTGGATAATACAACAATACCCTAGACCTCATCACAAAGAACGAGGATAATAGAGTAGAGACAAAATAACTCCTTTGTAGAACGAAAATAGTAGAGACAAAAGCAACTACGTCCTTACTAGTTATTTTCGTTTGTACCACGCCCTGACAGCTACAGCTACTACAGCTCGATTTGCATAACGTTGTGGAGCAAAACGGATGATTCAAGTTGGAGAAACTGAAGGCAAGTTTCAGGTATTTTGCGCTCATTGGTTGCTCTCTACGATTAGATATGCAAACCTGGGCATGATTTCATCTGTATTTTCAGGTTTACGTCTTTTAAAACACACTCTATGGGCAAGGAGACCAAGCAAGTGGACTGGACAAACGCTTCTCAATTATGGTTCAAGTGAAGGCGTTCTCTGATATCGTGTTTTGTGGCGTTCAACGGGATTCGCATAAAGGATAATCAGGAGCAAATATTGGTTATAGACAGATATAAACTGAGATTATTGGATGTTTTTTTTCGTGGGGTAAGTGTATGGATTTGAATTCACTAGTTAAATGTTTGGGTTGATAATTGAATTAGCCCATTGTGAAAGGGGCACTGTCATGGTCTATCATGAATTTGGTCCAAACTTGGGGTCATTGTAAGTAGCTTAAATGCAGTCAAACTCGCTAGAAATCAACAAAATAATCGTCTACGTTCTTTAACTAACCTTTTAGCTGCTAGATCAATACAAATTTGGAGTATTTTCGTGAATAATCCGGATGGAATTGGATTGCTTATTGGCATTTTTGATTTTCGAACAGGCTTCAAACTTGGAAAGCGTATGTTAGAATGCCTATATATAGCAAATTCAAGTTTCTTTTTCTTTCTAAGACTAATTTGAAACATAATATAGGATTCAGAGTTGTTTGTGTAGAACACAATTTGATGAAACAACCGTGACAGTGCCCCTTGAAGTCTGGAGATATGTCCAGAAATGGACTGGCTTTAGGATTTTTAATTAGGAATCCTAAAAATCCTAAAGACGCAAAAGATCCTAAAAATCATAACTTATGCTCCCTTTAGGATGTTTAGGTTTTTTAGTTTTCTTAGGATCTTTAGGTTTCCTAAACAACACTTTTAGGATTTTTAGGAGCCTTGACTCTACTTCATTGATAAAGGGCCTTTAGGATTTTTAGGTTTTTTAGTTTTCTTAGGATCTTTAGGTTTCCTAACAACCCTCTTAGGATTTTTAGGAACATTGATTCTACTTCTTTGATAAGGGCCTTTAGGAGTTTTAGGTTTTTTAGTTTTCTTAGGATCTTTAGGTTTCCTAAACAACACTTTTAGGATTTTTAGGATCCTTGACTGTACTTCATTGATTAAAGGCCTTTAGGAATTTTAGGTTTTTTAGTTTTCTTAGGATCTTTAGGTTTCCTAAACAATACTTTTAGGATTTTTAGGATCCTTGTCTCTACTACATGGATAGAGGGCCTTTAGGATTTTTAGGTTTCTTAGGATTTTTAGGATTTTTAGGTTTCCTAAACAATACTTTTAGGATCCTTGTCTCTACTACATGGATAGAGGGCCTTTAGGATTTTTAGGTTTCTTAGGATTCTTAGGATTTTTAGGTTTCCTAAACAACACTTTTAGGATTTTTTAGGATTCTTGTCTCTACTACATGGATAGAGGGCCTTTAGGACTTTTAGGTCTTTTAGTTTTCTTAGGAATTTTAGGTTTACTAAACAACACTTTTATTTAAAGGCCCTCTATCCATGTAGTAGAGACAAGGATCCTAAAAGTATTGTTTAGGAAACCTAAAAATCCTAAGAATCCTAAAAAACCTAAAAAACCTAAAGGCCCTCTATCAATGTAGTAGAATCAAGGATCCTAAAACCCTAAAAGTATTGTTTAGGAAACCTAAAAATCCTAAGAAAACTAAAAAACCTAAAGATCCTAAAGGGAGCATAAGTTATGATTTTTAGGATATCTTTAGGTATTTAGTTAGTAGACACAAGGATCCTAAAAATCCTAAAAGTGTTGTTTAGGAAACCTAAAAATCCTAAGAAAACTAAAGCATAAGTTATGATTTTTAGGATATCTTTAGGTCTTTACTTAGTAGACACAAAACTAAAAAACTTAAAGATCCTAAAGGGAGCATAAGTTATGATTTTTAGGATATCTTTAGGTCTTTAGTTTTTTTAGGATTACTAAAAATTCCAGAGCCAGTCCATTTCTGGACATAAGTGTAAGTATATTGCTTATTATGGATTCATAGGTAAGTATAGGTAAGTATCCAGATACTTACCTATGAATCCATAATGAGCCATTTACTTACCTATGAATCTATAATGAGCCATATACTTACCTAGAAATTCAATTGAATTCTTTTGATCAACCCCAACCTTTCCCTGGAGAATTAAAATCCCTCCCCGACTTTTAGTTTGTTTGGGGTCATTGTCCGAGTTAATACCCTGCGAATAACAATGGAAACCGCGTCAACTGTAAACTAAGGTATATAAACCACCTCTGCGTTTGGAATCCTGATAAAACAAGCTGTCTCGTGTTTGATATATTAACCACGTTCTCTGTGTTTGGAAATCCTGATGAAACAAGCTGTCTCGTGCTTGATATATTAACCACCTTCTCGTGTATGATATATTAACCACCTCTGTGTTTGGAAATCCTGATGAAACACGCTTTCTCGTGTTTGATTATTAACCACCTTCTCGGTGTTTGGAAATTCTGATGAAAATCGGTCTCGTGTTTGATATATTAACCACCTTCTTTGTGTTTGGAAATCCTGATGAAAGTCGCTGTCTGTATTAAGTTCTCTAGTCAAAGGAGAGACCACCCAACAACCAACATGCACTGTCCTATTTAAAACTAACTTTCGTTTATATATCAAGCACGAGACAGCTTGTTTCATCAGGATTTCCAAGCACAGAGAAGTGGCTTAAGCAGGCTGCTTACAGATTTTCTTGCGTTTGTAACTATGGCAATTGGCGACACCTGCCTCATTTCGAGTTGTGATCATCTTACTACAAAAAGAATAATCTAACACCACACCAATCAAAATATATTTTGCTTATCTCCATGAATTATCCTGTAATTTAATATCAAACACGAATTTCCGTCATGCAGACTTCACTCTTGTCCCACGAGTAATATAAGGAGGCCATTGCCTAGGAGCGTCCATCTAGGGGTAGGAAGGTGTAACAGCGAAATGGAAAATGAAGCAGGTCTGAAGTTATTTTTAGAACAATAGATTTTCCGCGTGAATAACCTTCTCTGAACAAAGCATACACTACCTGTATTGAACTGGCTGAGCGAATTGTGACATAATTGAGCTTTGCGTGAAATTTAGAAACTAAAAATAACTTGTTTTCGACTGATTTCAGTAAGTAGAATAAGTCTAGTTGGAGTTTGAATTTCGTGCTCAGTGCGCATGCGATTTTAGTCCGAATCTTTTGTTTAACTTCATTCTCGTACCCAGAGCTCCCCGGCTCGTAACTTCGCAGGGGAGGCTCTGGGGACATCCATTTGAGGGCCATCGCTGATTGGCAGATTTTAAGCGTTGGAGCATGCGCTGAAACGTCTTTCTCTCAGCGGCTCTGTATTAAATCTCGCGCATGCGTCAGTGTGGCTGTCACCAGAGCCTCCCCCGAGAAAACGAGCCGGGGAGCTCTGGGTTCGAGAATGGTTTAACTTCTCTTAGTTCTTGTTAAACAAAAGAAATCAAGAAATTCGGACTAAAATCGCACTAAACACGAAATGTGAACTCCAACTAGGTTTATTGCTCTCTGTGATTTTACATTTGCTCGGATACTTACAGCGCACACAAAGCCATCAAAGTGATCTAGAACCTCACTGATAGACTGTAGAGCCATCGATTTGATCAGCTTTCGACGGAACGCGAATCAGCTATCAGCTCAAAGTCTGCTATAAACTGATACACTCAATTTGCTTTGAAATGGTATACAACCTGCTGAAAAAACTAAGTCCTTAAGGCTGTATAAACACGTCATCTTGAATACAATTCGATCGCTTTGTTGCCAGACTTAGAGTGACGAGGGAGCTGTTGATAATGAGACCTCCATGGCAAAGAAAATTTTGTTATAAAAATAACGAAACAGACTCTCAACAAAATACAACTGAAACAAAATGACATGCATGAATGAGCGGCTCGCAAGAGCATCCGATCTGTTACGCTGCTGCTGGTAATAAAGACCTATTATTATTATTATTATTATTATTATGTTACATCCGATCTGTTACGCTGCTGTGAAAACATGGGAGATATGGACGCTCCTAGGTAATGGACTTCTGATAATATGTGTAATTCTGTAATAGTAAGGGCGTCCTCGTCTCGCCTTACTGTGACGATATTTTTTAGCGGAGCTCCTTAGCGGCCGAAGGCCGCAGAGCGGAGCACCATAGGTATCGCAGGAATAATACAATAGCTCAAAATAGAACTTTGGTCGAGAGATCCTCAGGTATATGAACGGCTTCGTCTTTCGTGGTTCAGCGGTATTCCCATGGGTATCGCGGGCGTATCCGTGTCTGCGTGCGTGCCCATACCACAGGCAACCCGAAAACCGTCTCTCATTACTTTAATCTATATATTACCACATAAAAAGCTTACAACAAAGACACACTTTGTTTGTACACCGTCTTGCTAACATTTGCCGTCTGTTAGTCTCGCATAGAGCAGTATAGACGAAGTTGCTTTTGTCTGTTTCATCCTCGTTTTTGTGTTGGGTATTGCTACCCAACCAAACGAGATAGGAGCTTTAATCAACTACGTACCGAACCGTATGGACCAGTACGCCTTTATTGAAAGCAAAGAACACGTGTCATAACATATATAATGTGCGCGGGTCGTTTATTGGCTACCATTTATTCCAGATGCCGGATGTCATCTAGGCTTGGAGTCAAAAAATGTTCAGTAGAGATATGAGATGCATTTAACTAACTAGACTAGTAGACTAGACAGGAAGGAAATTTAATGCCCCACAAGGCGGCAATTATCCATTGCAGTTTCCTTTGATCTAAGGTTTCTACCAGTGGAGGGTACTCGACCCAAAGTTGGGTAGGGGTGTTCCGTCTGAGCCCGCAAAAATGTAACCCTGTTTATGGCAGAACAGCCGCTGGTTCTCTTACCCTGTTTATCAGGTTTATGACAAGAAGTACGACATATTGGAAAATAAATGCCCTTATCGTGAATTGCCCTTACAGGATATTCGGTAATTTGAAAACTCGATACCCCGTTATAACCGCAAACTCGAAAAAAGAAAATGTATACCCTGTTTATGACCAGACAGGGTTCCCACTCTATCATGAAAGCACAATTCCCTGACTTCTCCCAAACGTTTCACTGACCAAAGACAATTTTCCCTGACATCTGCATAAAGGATTTTACTTAAAATCGAAGAAGAAATGTCAATCTCATGTAGAATTTTTTAATCAGTGTCTTTTGCTACTGTTGCCTCAAAATACAACAAACATGTATTATTATTCAGCCATGCCACTATCTCGGTTCTGATTGGCTAAGAGAACGCAGCGAAACCTTGTTGGCGCGCAGTGCCTGACGTCATACTACAGACATTAGGATTGATGCACTCTAATTACGTCATAACGCAAGCCAATAGGTTAGCCGCCATCTTGGTTTTCATTTCCGAATTGAAAGCCGGTTTTGCGAAATATTCTCGTTCAATCTGTTATGAATTTTGCCAAGAGATCATTGCTCAGTATACCTAAACATCAACTATGGCTATTTGAATTGAATACAAAAGGAAAATACCAATGGACGTAAGATGAAGTTAAAAAACCTTGTCGCCGTGCATGGCCTCATCGTTGACTTCGTTTAGCTAGGTAAGAATTCTTGGTTGCTGAATAATAAAACAATTATTGAATTCGGTTTTCGCATGATAGTGAGATTGTCAATGCCTCGAGTTAGTGTTATCCGCCTCAGCTTCGCTTCGGCAGATAACACAAACCTCGGCGTTGCCAAATCTCACTATCATGCTCAACCTCATCCAATAAGTGTTAATTATACTTAACAGAAAACTGAATTTCACAGACAGAGCGGAAATGACCAAAAATGAAATGTCTAACTTTGCCATATTTCAATATATAAGCTCAAAATTCCGTATACAAAGAGTTTCTATGGTTAAAAGCTTAATTCCAAATTATTAAGAAAATTGAAGAATATGAATTTTAGATATGATTGAGCAAAGTTTGCATAATTCCCGATCAAAGTACTAATTCTCCCATAAAATGGCACAGAAACCAATGTTTAAAGCCTAATATCTCAAAGACGAAAGTCATTTTTGATATTTTGTTTTTAATCAGACAAGGAGTCTGTATGCAAAAAAATCAAGCTTATCTGAGCTAACCTGACCTTAATATTTGAAATTTAGTGGGCTAAGCAGGTCATTTCCGCTCTGCCAATTTCACATATTTTGTTTAGAATTTATGACAGAGAACACAATTTGAATTGTTTCATAGCGACTCAAAAGTATAAATTTCCCTGACTTTTCCCTGACTTTGACCTTTTTTGTAAAATTCCCTGACCTTTTTCAAAATTCCCTGACAATTCCCTGACCTTGAAAAATTTTCAGATTTCCCTGACTTTTAAAGGTGAGTTGGAGCTCTGAGAAGCTCAAAAACCCTACCTTGTTCATCGGATCATTCCCGTATGATCAATATATGGGAGTACCGCCACCCCCCCAGGGGTCTGATCAATTTCCATAATGATACGAGGAGAGAAGACAAGAATCAGGAAGGAAAGCGAAAATGCGATCAGGAAAACTGATTGACTATTGGTTTGGCGATAAATGAATGTAGCTGAACAAAACACTTTTATAATGCCACCGCGAAATTTACCCGCGCCCGCTCGTCTGCTTCCGCGGTCACAATATCACAGGCCCGTAGACAGGGATTTTTGTGGGGAATGCTAATCTAGAACAAGCGGATCACATAGACATGGACATATTTTATTGGTACCGTGAACTGTTCGTACATTGATATTTGTTCCAATAATTTTAAACATGAAAAGAGAAAAAAGACGTGGTATGAATTTATTAACCGCTAGTCAAAATTCACTAGAAAAAGCAAATATACGAAACTGGCTGTATGCCAAAGTGACTGCAGTCTTCTGTTTGGCCCATTTAGTTACTAAAACTGTGTTTTCAAACCCTTAAATGTGGACCGTTTTGTCGCGTGGAGGGGGTGCTTGCGCAGTAAACTCGAGTTATTCCTTATATGCAGTTCTTCCAAAGCAAACCAAAATCAAGCCAAGGGATGCTAAAGTTTTGAGTAACTGAATTTTTCACCACTTTTTGACAAAATTGCTCGAAATCCTGGTAAAATTTGTTTTAATTCCTTTCGCAAGATGTATGCAGTTCAGCATCGAATATGTTTCGAGAACTGATGGGCCTCGGGTACTACCCCAACCATCTAAACTGGACACATATGAAATGCCGTTGTTTTGGCCCTTCATACTACTCGTCATCTCTACATCAGGTATTTACATTTAAATAAAGATCAAAAAAATATTTTATAACTAATCTAATAAAGTAGTTATATTTTATAAATATTCAACTATCGCTTGACTATCTTATTCGTATGCCACATGCGCGACTGAACACGCCTCGTTGTTCCATTGGCTAAAGTATTCAAGCAAATATGATCTACGACAGCTCTTCAATTTTGAAAAAAGTAAAAATTTAATACAATATAATATACAAAATAAATCGACGTTTATAAGCTATTATGAATAAAATTCAAGAATTTATTTAAAATGTTGTGTTTGATTATTATGAAATAAGAAGACGATACAAAGCAGAAGACGATACAAGTATGAAGATCGCTCGATGTTCCTGTTTTGCTAAAATATATTGTCATATATTATCCCATTCTATTTCCATATCTCTTCTACAGACAAACCCATAAATTAACCGAGTAATCAATCAGACACGACATTTTGCTTAAATAATGACATACCTTCGAATTCCAAAGAATAATTGCGAAGAGAAGAAAATTCCCAGATATACATCGAACGAAAACCCCATCTTTTTTTCCATTTGTTCAATTTCTCGTGAACGACACGCAAGGCGACTGCCAATCCCCACCTCACAGGGGAGGTTCTGGTGACAGCCATTGACGCATGCGCGAGATTTGATACAGAGCCGCTGAGAGAAACACCTTTTAGCGCATGCTCCAACGCTCAAAATCAACCAATCAGCGAAGGTCCTCAAATGTATGTCCTCAAGAGCCTCCACCGCGAGCAGACGAGGTTTTTTAGCCGATAGTCACTTGGATCTCGAGTTTGTTTTTTTCTTTTTTGTCGACGAAATACAATAATATTCAATGTAAACCAAGCCACAGCTGTACCAAGGGTGCTACGAAACCTTTATGTCAGCTTGCAATTGAAAATTTGCTGTGTTGCATGAGAAGAATATATTTTGTGTCACGACCGATTGGTACCTGAGGTTATACAGTCATGTTGATTGGCTACTGTAATTCGGGGAATCCCCTTACGTAAGGCTGGTGGTTTCACATAGTACTCACATATAAAAATCATGCCGGGGGAACAAAACTATTAAGAGCAGTAAAACAAATAATAAGTACTACTTACCGTAGATAGATTTTGTGTTATTATTTATTTATGTAAAGTGATGACATCGTCAGAAATTAGTCATATTTAGCTATGCAGGGAAGCTTCTTAACAAAACAATAACCATGGGGCTTTCGCTTAAAACATTTTCACGCATTGGTTTTGGCATTCAGACTACAATCCGAAATTCGAATTATGCGAATGTTCGAATTATGCTCCAATGCCTACAAACAATAACCTCAAGTCGAGGCTTTCTTCTGAAATTACTGTAAATGTATTAGAACTTTGAGAAAGCCTCGATTTGAAGCTTTTGTCTTGTGAGCATTGGAGCGTAATTCGAACCTGGGCTATTGGAAATTTGTCGTGTTGATTTCTGTCACTACCGATTGGCTACCTGTGGTTATACAATCATGTTGATTGGTTAGTGTAATTCGGGGAATCCCCTTACGTAAGCCTGCTGGTCTCCCATAGTACTCAAATAATATTCATGCCGGTGGATAAAAAATATTAAGAGCAGCAAAACAATAATAATCATAGTAATAACACCAAAGGACATATAAATACATTTCTATAACGTTAAGATTTACGTAAAGTCATGACATCGTCGGAAATTAGTCATATTTAGCTATGCAGGGAAGCTTCTTATCAAAACAATAACCATCGAGCAGTATTATTGGTATGCTTCTTGTCGTTGGACTATCGGTAGGTAGTTTCTAACATAGCCTGCCTGGAGACAGTAAGAGCCTTGTTGGAACGCGACAACACTACGCAGGAGACCGTCCCAGTAACCGCAGGAAATACTTTCGCTTTTAAACATTTTCACGCAATGTTTTTGTCATTCAAACTAAAGACCGAACTCAACGAAATAAATTGAACGACTGGGTTTCGATAAGGTTCCACTGAATTTGTTTTCGGTTTAATACGCTAAGATATTTGAACCGCCACTAAAATAAACAATCACCTGAAATGTTGTTAAAAATGTATTTCACAGGCAAGAATTTCGTCTCGTCGTATTTAAAATGCGGGTATTGTTGAGCCACTACAATGTAGTAAGGAAAAATAGGCAAATTTTAGTAATTTGCTTTTAGTAATTTGCCTCCCAGATAATAAATGACAGAGGGCAGACGTACGGTTCAAATTCCATGCTTGATCATCCAGCGGCCGGGGGAAGCACTGCTTTCGAGCTGGTGGATACTCGAGCATGGCCGCAAGTTCCATGTTCAGTATTTACGGGTTGTTACATTATACAAGAGACGGATAAGACTTGTCTTGGGAAATCAGAGGCATGGAACGTTAAAGTATTTAGTTTAATACAAAAATATCGGCTTGACTGAGTGACTCAAACATTCCTTACCCGATATGGTAAATCACTATGTATTGGGTGTATTATAGAAATTCGATTCTCGTCTGCCAACGCATTTAGATATCTAAACTATCCAGAATGATAGTAAACCACGTGTCGGAAGTCTTCGTTGAACTAAGAGAAGTAATTTCCTACACTACTATATAAAGGTGCAGTTCAGTGGTCCTGGTCCTGGCGGCCCTTCATCAAGTTTGCAGTTGTCCCTGGCAGCGCACCGAGTTTGGTAATTTGGTGGTGTAGCTATGCTACGTCATACTACGTTACTATGACTACAATGTTGTAGACGCCCCTCCCCCATTCCCACCCTAACAAAATACAGCCCGGGCTGAAGATTTAGTACTGTGGCGGTAGAAATGGGTTGATGTGCAAAGCGTAGATGTACTACACCCTGTATGAAAGTGGCAGCCCGAAGTGGCGCCCGGATCAATCAACCAACCATATTGATTTTCTGTTATCCAAGTACCGATGTAGCTCTGAATTTAACCAGGAGTTCTGAGGAAGCAGGAGCAAACCTGTACTAGGCTTGTATCAGTCAGGTTTTTTCTTTAGGGCTAAAAAGTATATGTTCATGTACAATATAATGAAAACAAAATTATCCATCAGAAAGACCAACCTTTTAGCTTTAAAATGATATATAAACGACGTTTGTGGTGTAAATTGTGACGCGATACGAATTTTTTTCCCGCGACACCCTTCAAAGGTATACTCATACCTTAATATGCGCATTTATCTATATCTAGAATGCCTCGAATTCTCTCGTCTGGGCTTGGTTTAACTATTGGTTAAATATGCACATAGTGACAAATCATGCTCAACATACCACAGGCATTATTTAAGCATGATAATAAGGTAAAAGAGTATAATAGAATGTGATAGCGTTCGTATGAAAATCATTCGAAACACTGCTAGAAGCGTGTTCGATCATGACCCTAGCATAACAGGAGTTCGCTAGACCTACACAAGAAGTCTAGCTGTTTCGGAGGTATAAGTGATAAAGAATATGTCTCTCAATAACATTTTATTCCATGGCAGTCAAACGTCATTTGGGTATCGTGAAATAACATGGACACATCCGTTTGCGTTTAAAACGGCCCAGAGCTCCTGCACTAATTGTTCTGCGCCAACAAGCAAGCGAGGCTAAAATAATGGTGCACTGATAATATTAAAATTTTCGCTCCAGCAGATTTCTGAAGCCTATAACTGTGGCATACCTTACAGTACTGCATGCATTTGCAACTGTTTTCTTGGTAACTTCGCAACCAATGTTAGCTTCTCCGTCCTCTTCCGGTCACACGGGATTCCCAGGGAATTACAACACTGTAAATTCGAACAGACAAAATGATTTAATTAATATATAGATTTAGCCACTGGCTAAAAGCGGAGCTCCTGGTTATAAAATTTTCTCTGTGAATGAAAGGGGGGGGGGGGGGGGGGTTGGAAAAAAATTCCTGCACGGCCCGAAGGGCCTAAAAAATTTTCCTGCACAGCAAAATGGTGACTAAAACCCTTCTTTTTTATTGAAAAAAAAATTCTCACCGCTTAACAGAGGTAGAAAAAAAAATATTGCACCGACAAAAAAGCCCATGTGTATTTGCTATACACATAACTATATTTGGTAAAGTGACTGAGATCCATTGGAAGCAGAGCTTGTCGATCATGGATCCCAGGTAAATAATTAAAAACATTTCTCTATGATGAGGATTACAACGGGCTCGAAATTGAAAAAATCACCTTCATTCATATCCAATTTCGGTAACAGTAACAAGAGTAAAATACGAAAAACAATGTGTATATATCTGTACAGGAAAGTAACAACAACAACAAAAAGAAAAGAGATATATCAATTATATAAACTTGTATACGAAAAACTATAGCATGCTGTGGTCTCAGCACAAGATGTGGAAGAAAGTTATTGCACTACTTCAGAATATGAATTTAATTGCTTTTTGAAAGAGAAAAAACTTTTAGAAGCTTTAAGTTTGTCATCCAAGCTATTCCATATTTGCCTGCCTTTGTAAGAGATTGAATTTTGACCAAATTAGTTTTTTTGAAGGGAAACCTCAGATTGGTGGAGTTTCTTGTACTTTACGCGTGGGTTGCTTTGTTGTTCACTAAGAGGAAATCAAACGTATCTGGAAGTATGTTTTTTAGTTAGCCTAAACATAAAGAGAGCAGTTTCTTGGAGATACAATTAATTAATTTTACGAATGTTTAGAGCTTTAAATAGAGGACTAGAGTGAGCTTGATAGTGGGATTGAGTAATAATACACACTGCTTTTTTTTGGAGTTTAAGTAATCTATCTAGTTTAGTAGGGACTGGTTTATTAATACTAATGGAACAGCTACTTGCCCAGATTATATTCCCATATAATAGGTATGGGTAGATTAACGAGTAATAAAGCATACGGAGAGTAGTCTGTGGGAAGTATTTACAAACAAATCTAAGCACGCCAATGCTTTTTGCGATTTTGTTACTAATATAATTTATGTGAGGTGTCCAGCTAAGTTTAGAGTCAATAATTATTCCCAAAAACTTAAAGGTATCTACCTTTTCTATTTTAGAATTGTCAATGCACATATTTAAATCTACTCTTTGTCTTTTATTTTTCCTATTTGGTGCAAAGTGTTGGGATTTTGTTTTCTTTATGTTTAGGGAAAGTTTGTTTGCTTTAAACCAATTCTGTAACTTACAAAGCTCCTCATTTAAAACCTTAACAAGATTTTCAGTATCCCTACCACTGAGATATACGTTTGTATCATCAGCAAAAATAATAAAGTTCAGTAAATGTGAGGCGTTCTGAATATCATTTATGTATAAAAGGAAAAGCAGAGGTCCAAGAATAGAGCCCTGGGGTACACCACATCTAACTTTTAAATTGTCAGATTTTTTATCCTTAAAAAGAACATATTGATATCTGTTGGTGAGATAGCTTTTAAACCACTGAAGTGGGATACCCCTGACACCATAGTGCTGAAGTTTGGAAATAAGTATTGAATGATCAACTGTATCAAATGCTTTAGAATAGATCTAGATATACTCCTATTGTTTCTTTTCCATGGTCAAGGGCTTGATAAATATTTTCTATAAAATGCAAAATAGCCATAGTGGTTGAATGATTTTTCCTAAAGCCAAATTGTTTGGACATTAAGATAGAATGTTTTTCTAAAAAGCTAAGAAATCGTTTGAGCATCAATTTTTCTATTATTTTGGAGAAGAAAGGAAGAAGGGAGATTGGTCTGTAATTATTAAACAGTTTTGGATTATCAGCTTTGTAGATGGGAATAACCTCTGCAATTTTCAAATTATCAGGAAATATTCCTTGATTAAAGCATTAAAAATATGTGCCAATGGGATAGATATCAGATTAATTACTGGTTTTATTATTTTTGAGCTTATCTCATCCAATCCAGAGCTTGACTTAGGTTTCATTTGAGAAACCAGAGATTCGATTTCTATTGAGTTAGTTGAGTGCACAATAAAGCTTGAACTGAAGTCGCCAGTTAGATAGCTTTTAAAGTTTTTATGACAAGTTGGAATCTTTTTTGCTAAATTCGGTCCAATGTTGGTAAAATAGATACAAAACATTTTTGCTATCGTCTTTGGATCATTTTCCTCTGCTCCATCAATTATAAATGAGTTATTGTTAACAATTGTCTTTTTTTTCTTTAAAACAGATTTTAGTACACCCCATGTTTGCTTTGCGTTTTGTTTCGCTTCCTCTTATTTATTGCAATAGTATTCTTTTTTTGCAGTCTTAAGTAATTTTGATAGTTCATTTTATATGTCTTGTACAGTCTTTCATTGCGCTCATTTGGCTTTTTTATGAACTTTTTATAGAGTCTATTTTTGTTATTAATAGACTTAAGTATAGTAGGGGAGACCCAGGGATTATTTGGAGTATGCTTTCCCACTTTGACGTTTACTAAGGGGAAGCAGTGGTTAAATGTTGATGTGAGTGTTGCTGAAAATGCAGCATATGCCTTATTTGGATCGTTACTTGTAAATATTTCATTCCAATTCTGGTTGCTTACAGCTGTTTTGAGTATTCTGCGAACTCTCGCGTTCGACTTCCAATGGCGATCTGGCTTCCGTCAATCAAACTCTCGGGTATAATTTGAGTCTTAGCCGACCATAAGTTAGGCCATTTGTTGAGAAAAAGATAGTAAAAGATGCTGTGTTTGGGGCATTTCACTAGGATGGCGAATAACTGAATTCTATATCCTCCAAAGAGTTTCAAAGTTTGATTGACGGAAGCCATAAAGCAGTTTAACGGTCGGAAATCGATCTCGAGAGTTCGCAGAATACTCAAAACAGCTGTAAGGTTTCCTTGAAATACTCCAAATTGTTTTCATTATATATTCTTTTTGTAACCCTTCTGCTTCTTGTATTATTAACCACACACCTACTAGAAATTAGGAAATTTGGTAAGTGATCTGAAATGCCAGAATATAATATTCCACAGAGGGTAGTTTTATCAAAGTTGTTTGTAAGAATATTGTCAATAAGTGTTGCAGAATTTCTGGTAATCCTTGTTGGTTTTGTAATTGCAGGGACTAAATAGTGAGAAAAACATGTGTTTAGGAAATCATTAGTTAAAGGGTGTTTATCATGATTAATGAGATTAAGGTTGAAATCACCCATCAAATAATGAATTTTATTCTCTGATTTATTTTTACTAAAGACTTCATTCATTTTTTCGTTGAAAGATGAGATATTGCCATCTGGTGGCCTATAGATTGATCCTATTATGATATTCTTTTTTTTACCATTATTAATTTCTATAAAAACACCTTCAATGTCCTCATTCATAAGGTCTAGGTCTGGTCTTTGTGTGAAGTCAAGTTTATCATCTATGAAAATGCTAACTCCTCCACCATTTTTAATCTTGCGATTATTTTGTACTAAAGTTTTTCCTTCAATATTGAAAAGATTGATTGGGGACGAGTCATTAAACCAGGATTCAGTAATACCAATTATTTGAAAGTTTAGGTTGAGTGAATCTAGAAAAGACTTAAGTTTGTCAATGTTTTTCTTTAGACTTCTAGCATTGATATTGATAACTGAAAACAAGTCAGAACTATGTTCCATATTTGATTTCAGGATATTGTTGAGGTCAGAGTTGGAATAGTAATTACAAGAGTCTCCATTTAGATAAAAATTAGTATCCGGATCAGTTTCAGAATCAGTGGTATCATTTTGTAAAAAGGGGTTAGAAATATTGTTATAAGTATTTTTCAAGCATAGATGACGTCATCGATGACGTCAGATCACGTGACCACTTCATTTCGCTCATTTGGTGACCTAGACACACTACCCAAATTTGGTTGTTTTAGAGTCTTCCTTTCATGAGATATTCATTTTTGAAGCATAGATGACGTCATCGATGACGTCATATCACGTGACCACCTCATTTCGCTCATCTGGTGGCCTAGACTACACTACCAAAGTTTGGTTGTTTTAGAGTCTTCCCTTCACGAGATATTAATTTTTCAATCACTGATGACGTCATCGATGACGTCACATCACGTGTACGTGTTACAGCACCCCCCTTGTGGCATAGACAAAATATCCCAAGTATGATTGTCTTAGCATGTCCCCTTGAGGAGATATAATTTTTTCTTTGTATACCACAGGGTTCCCATGTGTACACGGACGGACGGACGGACGACGGACGGACGGACGGCGTACGCTATAGGTTTAATACCAGAAAAATAAAGAAAAAATCATATCTCCCGAAGGGTAGCTTCTATAGAAGCCAACTTGGACAAACGTCCAAAGACCATAAGAGGAACTCTACAACGTCACGTGCCCTTATGTCATCAATGACATCACCAAAATGATCCATAATGTCCGTGACGTTCAAAAATCAACTCGATAGTATACTATACGTTTTTTCCCTTAGGTATGGTGCTCCGCTTGCGCGGGCCTTCGGCCTGCGCAGGAGCTCCGCTATTAATATTTCAATAGTCTATCGGAAAAAAAAATGGAATTTGGAGTTGGGAGTCGAACTTATCTCTAATAAATGAAACCCCGAGCCCCGTGTTATCGCGCTTTACTCGGAAATCGTTATTTGAATAAGATTATCTTGTCCCAGAGATAATCCTGCTACCAATAAAAGGCGCCAAAGCCACCATCCAAACATAGACAATTCATCTGTGGAGCTGCGAGATATTTTACAAATAAACTAGATAGATAGATAGCTTTATTTCAAAATCATATAGCAGCCCTCTAAGGCTGAATTGCATGACGTTACAAGATATTAATAATACAAATTGAAAAATTTTAAATATATATTCTATTCTTAAAAATTACAAAACTATAAATACTATAAAAGTATAATTATAAATATATGTTTTCTATATACTACTAACGCCTACACATAGATGGCAGAAATGTGCTAGAGAAACGCTTGGTACGCATGACTGGATTTGCAAACTTGCGTTGTTTTCTGACATTGTAAGAACAACTGTTCTTGGGAGGAAGGAAGTGATAAAGTTTATGATCACTATCTCTCTAAAACTCCACATTGGTACTGACGCATTGTATTTTGATTAAAAGAACTGGAAATTGCAAGCGAAATGCGCCGACATGAGTGGAAGCTTCGTTCGCGAGTAAACGTTCTCCTGCCAGACATAACATACCATCACCTGTACGACTTTCTCACGCCGAAATTTATTTTTATCTCAAATGATATTGGGAGCGGCGCACGGTCAACAAACCTACTTGTTATTATTACATGATTGACACGGTTTCCATTGTGTTTTTTGAGGTCGCCAACTAACGTACATACCTCGCAAGTAACTTAAAGCCGGGAAGGGATTTGAAATTCTCTAGGGAAGAGAGGGGCTGATGAAAAGAATTGAATAGATGTAAGTGGAACATCCCGGTATATACAGAGTTAAATACCTCATTAAATATACATTAGGTATTTAACTCAGTTAAATACATGGACATTCTACTTACCGCTACCCAATCTAGTCACCCCAAACTCTTTTCCTAGGAATTCAAATCCATACACTTATATTATCCCGAGAAAAAACACCAAGTAATCTCAGTTTATGCATCTATATGACTATCTGTCTAATTGTTAAATAGAGCGGATTTCATATGACTGTAGTGAGACCAATCGCAACGTTCTTTCAGCAATTCTGAATAAAACCTATAGGAGTAATTACAAAGTAATTGCGAATAACTCACGACAGTCATCTGAAATCCTCTCTATTTGCTCCTGATTATCCTTTATGCGCGAATCCCGTTGAACGCCACAAAACACCATATCCGAGAAACGCCTTCACTTGAACCGACTTGAACCATAAGCGTTTGTCCAGCCTATAACTTGCTTGGTTTCCTGGCCCATAGAGTGTGTTCAAGCAGGTAAACCTGAAAATACAGATGAAATCGTTTACATATCTTATCTTAGAGAACAACCAACGAGCGCAAAATACCTGAAACTTGCCTTCAGTTACTCCAGCTTGAAGCAGTTCCGATCCATGTTGTTACTCAGCATTATGCAAATTGACAAGTAGCAGTCAGTGCGTGGTACAAACGAAAATAGCGTTTGAATGAGTCGCGCTTTTACAAAAAGCCACTCGATTGGCTGGCCTGGCTATTTTGTACGAAAACAAAAGACATAATTCGTGTTTCTGCTAACAAATGAATTCACTCAAGCTGTATATTTTTTTTGTTTGGACCTTTGTCAATAATGGTTGTATTGTTGTATTTTCCAACCAGAGAGGAGCTTTAAGCAGCTACGTACCGACCAAAATAACAGCGCTTTAATGAGTTGCGCTTTTACAAAAGGCCGCTTGATTGATTGGACTGGCTGTTGTACGGAAACAAAAGACGTAATTCGTGTTTGGAAACCTTTGTCAATCATGGTTGAATAAAAGTTGTCATTCATTTACTTCAGCATCACAACTTTATTGTGCATGGCAAAAATTAATTGCAATAAGTTTCTCTGGGAGCGCACTTCTATGAAAGCAGCTAAATAACTAACAATAGTTCCTATCGGAATGCGCTATCCTTTTCATTGTAAACTATACTCCTTGTCAAAATTTTTTAAATTCAATGTGAAGAATGCATTTCATTTGTTCCAGTTTTCTGAAAACCTTGCCAATCCTGTAATAAGCCAATTAATTACCTCGATTCTCGGCAATAACCCAAATACATCCCGCGGGCCTACGGCCCTTGGGATGTATTTGGGTTATTGCCTCGAATCTCGGTAATTAACTCTTACTTGTTAACCTACTTCTCAAGAATGATGGAAAGAAAGATTTAATCTCTCAAGTCAAAACTTTTTTTGCGCAATATTTCATGTTATTTCAAAGGCATATCTTTTTTCAACTTCATAAATTCCCTACAGTTGTACAGGCTGAAAATAAGTCAGAAAGTTCCCTTTTCCAGGTATAATATACATACATGCTTAATTAGTTGGATTGCTGCCCTTCTACAGGGCAGGTCCCAGAGCGTAGGTTGTACATATGTGTTCAGTCTATAAATGACACTATAACAGCATAAGTGGTAAGACTGGAATAGACTGCTTGCAGCCCCTTCTTTGGCGAACGTCCGTAAATCGAGAAAAAAGTCCTAGTCCTACATTGTAGTTTGTTTGCGCGCTCGTATTTCCTGCTCACGAGAGAATCTAGGTGTCGGGTAACAAGCAGCGCCACGGGGAGAAAGCGAGCGAGGCACGAGCGAGCGCCGAAGGCGCGAGACTCGCCAGAGGAGCGCCGAAGGCGCGACGATGGCGTGAGTGCCGCAGGCACGAGCGAGCGCCGAAGGCGCGAGATAGCGCCAAAAGAAGTGACTGCGGACATTCCTTTCAAAAAGAGAGTTTTGAGCTGTCAAAAAATCATTCTCACCCTGAACGCTGAATAATCCCTGAATAGAACCGATGACACATAAGTGTCAAATCTGTCAATCATTTCTATATGAAAACCAGGTGCGGTCCTAGTTTCGTATTAAAGCCGGCATGTCGTTGTGTTTAATGCGAGCGGCGAAGGCAAGCGACTTTAGAGGGGTCTTTAGAGCTTCGCGTGCAATCTATAACTAGTTGGTCGAAAACATCTTCATGAGGTAGTACCCTGCCAGTAGCGCCTACATCTTCTAAGTCATTTAGCTGATCAGTCACTATCGATTTCAGCGGAGAAATAACGAATATCAGAGGGACTTGCTTCCTTTATCAGGTGCCAGCTTTTGTGCACCGCATAAATAGAGCTGATATATGTAGCTTTTACCAAGCCCGTAGGCAACACGGCTAACACGTCTTGTCCCTCGAGCAGACTCGGTCTTTATCTGCTCTTCTTTAAATTCTGTCACACATTCGTGTAAAGTACTCTAGATCGCTGTCATTGCGTAACAAGTCTAAAGGTCAAGTGTGGTTAGTGATTATTCTCCTCAAATCCACCTCAAGTGTTTATTGGTCTACCGCTGACAGACTGGTGTACCGTTGACAGACAATCGGCATGAAATAGCGCCCTCAGCCAATCAGATCTTTCAGCTGAAATTCCACTGACAAATTCTCTTTTTTGAAAGGAATGTCCGCAGTCCCTTCTTTAGGCGCTTTCTCCCCCGTGGCGCTGCTTGTTACCCGACACCTAGATTCTCTCGTGAGCAGGAATACGAGCGCGCAAACAACTACAATGTAGGACTAGGACTTTTTTCTCGATTTACGGACGTTCGCCAAAGAAGGGGCTGCAAGCAGTCTAGACTGGAATGATTTTCTGGACAGCGCTACAGTCCATAAAATTGCCTCGTTGAATATTAAAAAATCTCAAAAATGTCGCAAAACAGGGCCGTGGGACACTATTTCGAGCTGTTAACATCTAAAAACATTTTCTAGACATCCTAAGGATTCCAAAAACGTATGTCTCGTTACTAGTTCCGGGGTGCACGTGAACCCCCCCCCCCCCCCCCCCCCCCCCCCCTACCGACTAGACTTCTTTTGCATTTTAATCTCGAAAGTATGAAATTCTGTACAAGGGCCCATTATTTATGCTCCGACGGGCTCATGTTGGAACATCGCAGTGACTTCGGCACACGTTGATAAGTCATGAGTTTGAGAAATTCGCAATCCACCGAACACTACAGCCACATGCATGAAATAAAAAAACAAAAGAATATTATATCGCATAGTGTGCGTAGAGCTGAGGCAGGTAAGAAGATTCTTGTTTCTAATGGTCCAACCCCAGGGGGGCACTTGGATATAAAAATGACGGGGGGGTCCGACGTATGTTTTTGGGTATGAAACTTGTAATATACCCCGACCTGCTCACAGTCTGACCTGATAGCTCAGCTGGTAGAGCATCGGATGTACAATTCCGGAGGTCGTGGGTTCGAATCCCTCTCGGGGTCAGAGATTTTTTTTCTCTTTCTCCGCTTACTAGGGCTAACGCTCATAAGCACACATGGGACCATTTCAATAGCACGTTAGCTTTCACACAAGGTTAATTCCTTATCTCCACTTTGTAGTAAAAGTATTTTTTGGGTTGAAAATTCTAACAGGTATTTTTTTGGGTGTTGAAAAATCTGCGGGTATTTTTGGGGGGTTGAAACTTCTGACAGGCTAGGGACCGTTCATTCTTTATCAGGGAGGGGGGCTGGTGGAAATGAGGGGAGACCCTGTATTTTTTGGGTGGCCCCCCCTTTCATGTCCGTATTTTTTTAGGTGGCCCCCCAAAATCTAATGTATTTTTTCTCGTGCCCCCCCCCCCCCTCCCCCTATAAATGCTTGCCCTGTAAGATAGACTCTTGCCTAAGTGATGCAGTCTCATTCTTCTTAACGTTTTTCTTACTTCTGTCAAAGCTAAGGAACCGTTCCCCCCTCAGAACTATTAAACGTTTTCGTGACACCCACCTCAGGTCCCCTATTTGACCTAGTAGAAGACATTTTACATAAAGAAGGGGTCACATAATCTTTGCGCGCGAAGCGCGCCCAACTTTTGATAACCGCATTTCATCAAGCCTCAGAAAAAGGGTAGATGGTTTTCTGTGTATAGTAAACAAAGCCTATCAGGAGCCCAGGAAATACGCTAATTATATAGGTTAGATGAAAGCTCCTAGTGAAGGGCTCCTGAGCCTTTAGGTAATATTTTTCATGCGCTCCGCAAATGAAGAAATTATTATTATTCATGTGCTTGAAGCGCGGCCCAAATGACTAAACGTTGAACTCACACTTACCTAAGGTGTGTTCTTTCAAACATAGAGACTGCCCGGCAGGCCTATCAGTGCATATTATATGTTAAATTCTGCATGCGCGCGAAGCGCGCCGAAATTTTTATTAAGTATTGAGTGAAATTAGAAACATATAAGCGAGTTGAAACATGTAACAAACACATTGCATGCTGTAAAAAATACAAACACTCGTTTCCTCCCTGTTATGTGCTTGTATTTTTTTGGGCGACCCCCCCCCCCCCCCTTTAGTGGCGTATTTTTTTGGGTGACCCCCCTTTGAGGCCGTATTCTTTTGGGTGACCCCCCCCTCATTTCCACCAGCCCCTTCTCCCTGATAAAAATGAACGGTCCCCTAGTTGATCATCAAGATATACTGCCGTAAGCTGAAGCTATTTTGGGGAAACATAATGGGATGGGCATCATGTGTAGCCTTTTTAGGCAAAAAAAAATTTTGGTATTTTTTGGGTATCAAATTTTGGGAGCAAGTATTTTTGGGGTTTAAAATTTATGGCTCGGGTAATTTTTGGGTATGAAATTTAGAGCTCCGTCGAAATTTAGAGCTCCGTCTATATTTGTGGACAAAGATACCAAATGTGGCAATTTTTTCAATAAATTTTGGCAACTTTTGGGCAACTTTACGAGAATTTTCACAATTTTTCGAGAAACTTTTAATGAATTTTGCGGCAACTCAGAATGTTGTGATTGCATTTCCAAATATCGCACGTTCCACCTTAACAACCATAAGGGTTTTTTATGCAAAATACAAATAATTCTTGGGAGCTGCAAGATAATGGTGTAATGGTAAACAAAAGGAACTACGAAAAGGATTCTGGTAGTAATGGTATCAAGTGTAATAAAGGGACTTGAGAATTCCGAAAATGAAATATGTTTTATATCTAAAGCAACTAAGCCGAAATATTAATTTCGTATTTGACCTATGCGCTGAACCCGAAGTCGTTCGATTCACACGTGTCTGATTGAATACTCCAAGGATTGCGTGACAAACAAAGACCGCGCTTAGATAAATCACCAAATAACTACGCTTTGAATTTGTCAAATTTTCACTCAATTCTATAAAAAATAGATATAGAAAGAAGCCCGAGTTCACGCAGTTAGAGCGGTTTTCACATGACTGTAGTGAAACCAATCGCAAAGTAATTACACCAATTCTGAAAAAACCTATAGGAGTAATTACAAAGTAATTGCCAATTACTCACGACAGTCATCTGAAATCCGCTCTATGCTTCTCATTCACGCTAATGTGAATGTGAAAAGTGAAGACATTTAGCAGCAAGTGCCTAGTGGACGAGACTGGGCCGCGATGTAAGCAAGGCAATAAAGCAGCACCGGGGCAACTCAAAGGAGAAAGAACTTTTTTCGCTTCAGAACAGTTTATTTATTTCAAATGTCGTTTATTTGCCGCCTCGAAAGTCGAAACCAATTCAATAGAGTTTCCTGTGGCACGGTTTTAGTATTCATGCATGCCATGATTATCGACGACCTACTTATGTACTTTTACTAGACTGCTTGCAGCCTCTTCTTTGGCGAACGTCCGTGAAGCGAGAGAAATGTATTTTTTTCCCGCGGCGGCGCACTTCGATTTGTTTACGGTGTCGAGTTACTCATAGGAGGCGCACCGCGGGTAAGAAACATTTCCCTCGATTTGCTGATCTTCGCCGAAGAGCGGGCTGCAAGCAGTCTAACTTTTACAAACGAAGGTCGCTACTAGTAGGCTATAATTCATAGCCTACTAGTATCTCAACCAATAAGAATGCAGCATTGACCACTAATGTGATTTGACTAAAATACTATATTGTTCTCTTTTTGCAGTCAATGCCCTGATAATCAGTGATGTACACATTATATTGAATTAAATACTAAGAAGACTTGATAGGTTTCCAGTGATATGAGATCGCGGGTGCAGCCGTAATCTAGTTCCCAGACCCTTTTCGTCTTGCTAACGACAACACCATTTTTGCCTCCTAAGTATAACTCGTTCCTATCTTTCGGACATCCACGAGTTAAAAATGACTTCAAGACAATTTTTTTATAGTATAACCTGTTAATTAATTTTGTTAAATTTTATCATTTGTAAAAGTTAGACTGCTTGCAGCCTAACTCGGCCTTCGGCCTCATGGGCTATTATAGACCTTAAGCTGCGACGACGGCAACGAGGACGTCAACGGTAGAGAACAATACACTTGATTACAGAGCACAATGCGCGCACGTGTAAATGTATGAAATCAAATGCATTTCAACCGTTTTTAGAACTAGGACGTGAAACTGCTTTGTTTTACGTTCCGACTAGAACGTGAGTGCGGCTACCGATTTTGTCATAACTTTGTTTGACATGATTGCAGTTGGATGTCAATTTGCTGCTATCAAAGTTAAAATGCAATGGTGGATTCAAAACAGTTGCTGCATATTGAAAAATATGAACAAACAAGTGTAGACGAAGTTCAGTGATGCGTCGTCGTGCTCGTTGCCGTCGTCGGTCTCGACAGAGCCCATTCGGGCTTGAGTAATAATTGTTAAATACGTGATGGATCACAATCCACGAGCTCGCCATTACGGTGCCTTGATTCTAACTTTCCACAAGAGAAAATGACCATTTTCTCTTGCTTTCGACTAGTATAGTAACAACCCTTCGGTACTTCAAGCCATCGGCGCTCGTTTTTTTCGCGCTCGTTTTTTCACGCGCTCGTTTTTTCACGCGCTCGTTTTTTCACGCGCTCGTTTTTTCACGCGCTCGTTTTTTCACGCGCTCGTTTTTTCCGCGCTCGTTTTTCACGCGCTCGTTTTTCACGCGCTCGTTTTTTACGCGCTCGTTTTTTTCCGCGCTCGTTTTTCACGCGCTCGTTTTTCACGCGCTCGTTTTTTCACGCGCTCGTTTTTCACGCGCTCGTTTTTTCCGCGCTCGTTTTTCGCGCGCTCGTTTTTCACGCGCTCGTTTTTTCACGCGCTCGTTTTTTCCGCGCTCGTTTTTCGCGCGCTCGTTTTTCGCGCGCTCGTTTTTTCCGCGCTCGTTTTTTCCGCGCTCGTTTTTCACGCGCTCGTTTTTTCCGCGCTCGTTTTTCGCGCGCTCGTTTTTCACGCGCTCGTTTTTTCCGCGCTCGTTTTTCGCGCGCTCGTTTTTCGCGCGTTCGTTTTTTCACGCGCTCGTTTTGACGGACGTTCGCCAAAGAAGGGACTGCAAGCAGTCTGCATAATGATCCTCGCTTATGACGATTTTGGTGTTGAGTGTCGAATGTTGTTGTCTATTTTTAGCAAATAATATAATGCCCGTCTTCAAGCCATGGGGCTAAAAAATTTAAACACTAACGACGCGGGCGGTCTTCAAATGGAATCCCCTTTGAAAAATTCTATATCCGCCACTGTTATAACAGCTAAAACATGTCGCATTAAGGAGGCCAATCGTCCATCGCAACAGTGAATTTTGCGGTCGCGTAGCAATGCATACAGTGGTAAACGCCGTGGAAAAATGGTGTTTTGCTGATGTTTCGAGCGTAAGCCCTTCGTCGGAGCAAAAAGAGAGAAAACAGAGGGAGTGGGGCTGCATATATAGTAATGTAACGACGTTACTAGGCAACAGATAAACATTCGGAATGACTAAAGGTGATAATTGGTTAAGAATACACAAAGGATGCCGTGGGCCATTGAAATCGCAAACTAGTGATAAAAGAAAAGAAAGAGGAAATATGGTGAGATGGTGAGAATTAGATATAAGAGAAAAATTCATTGATGCCGTGGGGTGATCGGCAACCGAGTGAAAGAATAAGTCTATTCTCTTTCTGGAAGCGAGAATGGTTAGACCCGCTGTGAAGAGAAACACCGCAAACAGTCATATGAACCTTACTGTGACCGGGAAGGTTGAAGTGTCGGGCCACTGGTTTGTTGAAGTCCCCTTTGTTCACATCATTACGGTGCTGCCAAAAGCGCGTAGAAAGCATTTGACCGGTTTGTCCTATATAGATCATGCGGCAAAGGGAGCAAGTAATACAATATATGACGTTGGCGCCTGGTGCAATCAAAGTGATCCATGATGTTAAAAGACTCGCCGCTAGGGCCGAGGATTCGGGTGGTGGAAACGACATGATCACACGTTGTGCATTTTCTAGTACACTTGAAAGTGCCGGGCTGTAGACCGCCAGGCGTGAGAACGCCTCTAACAAGAGAATTGCGCAAGTTTCGGTCCCGCTTAAAGAGAACAAAGACGGCTTGGGGAAAATGGCGGCTGTTTCCGGGTCCCTTTGTAGGATCTTAAAGTTCCTGGATACAAAATGCTTGATTGCTAAGTTAGTAGGATGAAAAGTAAGGGGGAAGGGAATCCTATCCTCTAGAGTGGGTTCTGATGGCTGCAAGGCTGTGGTTCTGTCGATCGAACGGGCGCGGCTAAGGGCGTTAGCGACGACATTGTCAGGGTAACCACGATTTCTGAAAAAGTGCCCGGCACTTTCAAGTGTACTAGAAAATGCACAACGTGTGATCATGTCGTTTCCACCACCCGGATCCTATTTTTCCAGGAATCACTTCTATAGCCAAACGTGTTACCATGGAAACACTAATTAGCATATGGATGTATGAGGTCTTGGTTCTTCTTTGTTATTACCAAGTTTGAAGTGAATTATGCATAAAACATCGTTGGCCTCTATTGCCCTTGTCTTGTTGTGACGTCATTTTTGGCTAATTTGCATAAGTAAAAATCTTGAATATCTCTGTAACCAACGCGAAATAAGCGACATTCTTCCTTATTTTGAATGTGCAATCAAATAAGTCATTAAAATTTCAGCCTTGAGTAGCACTTTAAGCCGACTGACAGACAGTAAGCATTTGTGGCTGCTAAAACATGGCAGGAGAATGTGATTGGTCGCTTCTAGTCCCGGCGTAATCAATCGAACGTTCGGTTTAATCGAACTCAATCGAATACCAATCGTTCGATTGATTTTCGACTTGTTCGGCAATCGAACTCACAGCAAAATCTTCACAATCGAACAAAATCGAACGTTAAACATCCTTAGATTTGTCTCCCTAAAGGTACCAAATGGGAGTGGTTTTAGCTGATTTTGACTCCTAAAAAGTACCAATAAGTCCGAATATAGTGTTGATTTGTAACACACCTGAACTACTAGAGGTTTTAAGCTACAATGTTAAGGCAATAAACCAATGTCGGCAAATGTTTCACGCCAAAATATGCTGCCTGATGTTTTAAGACAGAAAAAATGTGGTAAACAAATGCCTTTCCTTTTCTTACCTCCAAAAGGTAAAAAGAGTCGATTTTAACCCCTAAAAATAACATGGACGGCAAGCATCCCCATCCCAAAGGTTTGGAGTCCCCTCTTTCCCCTAATTGCTGTTAACTAGACTTATTTTCCCTGTCACACATTATTCATAACTTAACACCGAACTAAATCGAACAATCCAATCTGTTCGATTGATGGTGTTCGATTTTGTTCGAAAATCGAACTCACAGCAAAGCTCGAGTTCGATTGTGTTCGATTGCCGAACAAATCGAACGATTGGTGTTCGATTGAGTTCCATTGATTTTTCGTTCGGATTTGTTCGATTGATTACGCCGGGTCTAGTTCACACCCGTTATTTATTGTATGTAATTATGAGGAGAACCATCCCGTATTAGCCTTGTGTTTTTTTTTATGGTTCTCCTCGCCATATAATTTCTTTATGTTTCTTTAGTGATATTTGTATTGTTATTATAATGTGTATAATGTAAATTGTATGTGGCGAAATATACCTTTTTGTTATTATAATGTGTATAATGTAAATTGTATGTGGCGAAATATACCTTTTCGTTCCTTGTTCATAGTTCACATTCCTGAATATGACACAATAAGGGGAAATGGACTTACCATTTATCAATACATGTTCAAAATGAGTAACATGAATATAAAAGTGGTCGACAATGCCAATGCCAAGTTCCAACGTATCTTGATGAGCTAGGTCACAACACCGGCACGTGATATTAGTAAAATCTCCACTATTTCTCTTTCACTTACTGAATCCACCCGACTGTGACACGGTCACGTAAAAGCTCCCAGATCAAAAGCTTACGCGTCGTGTGTTGATTGAAGAACTCGCATAGCCAAATCACCCAAAAAATGAAATCGGTGTAACCGCGTAATTCAGTGGTAATACAATGTGAAAAAAAAAATGTCGGAAGTCGGCAAAGAGTGATGAAAAAAAATAGCGGAAAAGCATATCTGATGCTGCTTTAATTGATAATAAGCGCGAGCTGTATAAATATCTGCCGTGTGTTTTTGGGGTCTAAAATTGGCCATTTTCATGTGTTCCTATGTTTGGCAGGCTTCCCTGAGTGTAGGCCAAAGTACGATTATCAGTGAAAACAAAATCATCTCAACCCGAACTGTCACAATTAAAAGAAGTCAGTTGCTGAATGGTATACTCATAAATTCTTGTTGTACCGCCAAAATAGTGCTCTTTAAAGGCCATTTCCGAGTCCTGGGAGAGTTTCCTTTCCCCGCCAAAACAGAACTTAAAACCTACAACAGTGAAATAAAAAAACAATACTAAGGGGCCGACCATTTAACTCTTGGGCTTTTTTGAAAAAAAAGTTCCTGCACGGCCCGAAGGGCCGAAAAAAATTTCCTGCACAGCAAAATGATAACTAAAACCCTTCTTTCTTATTGGAAAAAAAATTCTCAGCGTCTAACAGAGGTATAAAAAAAATCTTGCACCGACAAAAAAGCCCACCCCCCCCCCCCCCCCCCCCTCAAAAGTTAAATGGTCGGCCCCTAAATGAGCCTTGTTTCTGATTTATCTTTAGGGGCCGACCATTTGACTTTTGAGGGGAGGGGTGGATGATTTTTTTTTGCAAGATTTTTTTTTTACTTCTCTAAGATATTGTAGGATATTTATTTCGTAAAATTAGTTAAGGATTATAACAAATATGCTGTGCAGGAAATTTTTTTCGGCCCTTCGGGCCGTGCAGGATATTTTTTTTTAAATCATCCACCCCACCCCTCAGAAGTCAAATGGTCGGCCCCTTACGACACATTTTTCAGAGTCACGCAGTTATGAGATCACTTTCCTGTTTCAGTTTCCGCTTTAGATCCGGCCCTGGCGTTTTTGTTAGATTATGTGTGATTATTTTTCCCGACTGCGTAGTAAGCGTTTCCTGTGGTGGGTTTCTGAGGTCAGAGAAACGTGTGACAATTTTGGAACTCGCCCAATAATTTCGCGCGGTCAAATCATCGAAAATAATTACTTTCATAGCCTACGAGAGCCGACACCTTTTAGCGCTCGCAAGAAACTCCCGCAAAGACGCATCTGCGCGCTCAGGCCAAACATTCCATACTGATGATGTATCTTGACCCAGATCTGGTCAAAAGTATTACACCACCAGTTTAACTAGATAATACGTAATTTATATTTGGCCAGACCTGGGTCAAAATACGTCATCAGTATGGAATGTTTGGCTTGAGCGCGTAGACGCCTCTTTGCGAGAGTCTCTTTCGGCGAAACGCTATAAAGTAGTGTCGGCTTTTGCAGGCTAGTACTTTCAGGCTTTTCTTTGACCTGAAACCCCACAGAAGCGTTTGCTGCGTAGGAATCGCATAACGTTTAGAGACATTGCACAATGGTCCAATGCCAATATATCTATTAGAAGGACTAGGAACAGTTGGAAAAGCGTGCTTTGCGCATAAAATACCCGAATTATGTTACTCAGATGCGCGCGCAGTCCGCAATAGTGATATATGACAACAAATGACAAAAAAATGTAAAATCTCTATGAAATCTGACTGTAGCATGTGCTATTGTTGCAATGGTCTAAACCCGCCCCTGTCACGTGACCTCTAAGTGCAAAAGGTCTATTCAGCCATACGGCTGCCATGGAACCTCGGTTTCATTTGAGGATCAGTAAAGGGCAGCTTAAACTTTTCGTCACAAGGTGATTGTTTGTTCTCTGGTATGAATTATTTACAGTGTCTACTTTAATCTGCATTTCTTTGACAGGACAAGGTCTGGGCCTCCAGCTTAGTGGTATTTTGAAGTCTGCCCTGTTCCGCAGCTCCTGAAGGGTCGTTGTCATCACAACAAAGTGGGCCCTCCTAATTTTTGTTAAATGGTAGCATAAAAGATGCTTGACGCACAGCTGTGTAAGATAAATCCACTCCAATCTTCAATCTTGAAAACAAAATACAAGTCACTTCAACTTCAGGTGCAAAGCGAATGGCACTGGAAATGAAAATCTTGCTCTTAGCTTAATCTGTAACTCAAGTGAGTTCAGGTGAATTGTGGATTGTACTGGGTTGGATCTACTAAAAACAGTCTAAGGAAATCTAGATCGATTCTATAGATCTTGGAAAAAGCCAAAATCAAAAGAAAAAAAATGCCCTGCAAGGAAGTCCTCTTGCTTTATCATCCAGTCAATTTGTGTAATGACCCACCACTAATTGCAACGGAGTGCATAGGTGTGAGTTGTTGGTGTTTTGGAGACGAAAAGGTTGAGTAAAACGTTACATTCTTGGTGCTATTTTGCGTTGATTTATTGATAGATACGCAGGTGCACTTATGTTAAGTGTTCTTGTAAACAAGAATTTGTTTCATACAGGATCAACAGCACTCGAGTTATCAAACTCACATTAAACCAATACTGGAGCTAGAAAGCTCATAATATATCAAACTTCATTTTTTAGGCATGGAGGGAGTAATAAACATTGGATCTAAGTCTTGTCCAATCAATTTGTTTTTTAAAAGATGTGGCTTAATTACAAAATGTAATGAAGAGCTGCCTTTTGAAATAAATTGATTCAAAGCAACATTTGCCCTAAGCCTTGCTCATGGCACATAGCAGGAGCTACATAACTACCAAAGTAAATATTTTGCTTTCCCATGCTCACTATCTGTCACTTAGGCTTTTGATTTAGTTGTTCTCCTTGACAAAAAACCACTACTGAAGTGCTCTTCTTTTGGCATCAATAATGAAAATAAGAAAGCTTGCTTTTTAAAAGTTTTTTGTTGTTTTGAATGGATGTTTATGTCTCAGCTCAAGGGAAAAGGGGGGGAAATCCTTATCCAGACTGGTCTGATATGGGATTTTCCAGACTGTTTTTGAGCATTGGTAGGAACATCCTAGCTAATCAGTACTCTCCATTTCAACGGAAATATATTTCTCTTGTAATAAATAAATAATATGTCTTTATTGGTTCAAAAGATAAAATTACATATCTTATGTTCCATTTAGTTTAAACAAATAAGCTATTTACATTTAATGGACAATGAATTTATGAATTGGTAATGAAAGAGAAATGGTTTCCTATATATGGACAAGAGGACTAGGTCTAGTACATGTATGGTAATTAGTTGTCTGTTCCCATTATCATTAGTGTGGTTCAATCTCTTTTCGGATAAACTTAAAAATTTAAAAAAATCTTCTAGTCATTGTTGAGATCAGATAGATTGCACACTTAAGCAAATCTCATTCCATAGATCACTTTAATTCAAATAGTCAAACATTTGAGCCAAGTATTATACCGTCGATTGCATCTACCCGTCTACACGCTCTACAAAAACATGTTCTGTCGGCACATGAAACTTTGAAGTTTGCCCGCCCAAGCGTGAAGCTTTGGTTAAGTGAGTGGAAAAAGGTAAAAAGTTCAGTTGATTTATTTCTTTTTGACCAGAGAAACTGTGAAGTAACCAGAATATTAGCTTGTTTCAATGTTTGTTGTTTAAAAGAAAGTGCGGACTTGAATATTGTGACAACAACGTTCAAGTTTGGCCGTCAAAACATTCAAGTTTCACTGTCAAAACTTTGAACTTTCTCATGCCGACAGAACATGTTTTTGATGTGTGTGTAGATGGGTAGCTGCAACAGACAGTATTGCTTTGACTGCCTGGGACCGGTTCCTAGAAGGTCAGTTTAAGAGTTATCTGTAGATAAATGCTTATCCAACGGATAAATCCTGAACAAATCCTATACAACAGATAACTTTTATCCATGGATAACTTCATCCAACCTTTCAGGAACCGGCCCCTGTTCATTTAGGATTAGGTAATCACGACTATTCTTTTCTTGTTCAATTTGGGATTAAAGTAATTGCACTAGTGAGTTTTTCAAAAAGTATCAAGGTAGAGCAATTTGAGCTTTTTGAAGAACTCACAAGTGTAATTAATCCCACATTGAAGGAGAATAGTCGTATGATTACTTATTAATAATATAGTATGCAAAAATTTTCAGAGAAAGACAGCAGACTTCACAAATGCACAAATTCATTTTATACAAGAAGCAAGTGGAATTTGGTTTTGTCAATCATCAACTTTATTTCAGATTTGAAGGTAAAATAACATAGGAGAGAGCCTGGATGAGACGCAGCTAGCACGCATTTGATTAGCTCGTAATACTTGCACTCATTTGAGTGCAAATTACCTTTTTGGAGTGAAAATTATCTTTTTGGAGTGAAAATTACTTTTGTAATTGCATTGCTCTCGACCAATCAGAATCGAGAAATGTTTGCATCTAGTTGGTCAAGAGCAATGCAATTACAAAAGTAATTTGCACTCCAAAAAGGTAATTTGCACTCCAAAAAGGTAATTTGCACTCCAAAAAGGTAATTTGCACTTAAATGAGTGCCACTGGTTTTAGAGAATGTATTTTAAATTATTATTTATAGATTTATTCCATGTATTATGAATATCTAGATAGATTGTATATTTTTTATTTATACTAATGTGATACTGGAATTGGTTTTATCAGTCAATAAAGTATGTAGATGTATATTATTAATATTGTTATTATATCTGATGTGTTATGCTCTGTAGGCCTTGAGTTATATGCAATTGCCTATATTATAGAGTCGTGACTAGAACAGAACTTATCAATAAATGGTTGACTAGTTTTACGGGAAAACTAGGTGGTCTGCGTCGGCGGAGACGTGAACATGAACAACAACAACCAAGGGTTGAGATTTATGTTAAACGCCGTGGAAAAATGGTGTTTTGCTGACGTTTCGAGCGTTAGCCCTTTGCTCCGACGAAGGGCTAACGCTCGAAACGTCAGCAAAACACCATTTTTCCACGGCGTTTAACATAAATCTCAACCCTTGGTTGTTGTTGTTCATTATCAATAAATGGTGCTTGGGCTTGGACCCGTCACAGCATATGGTTGCTGTTGTTATTGGACTCAAGGGAAATATAGGAAATAGAAGTTGTCATATCATAAATAGATTTACAATTTTTTTTTTAAAAACTCATTGATGATACATGTAGTTTGAAAACTCGCCACTTTACTTATCCCCTGGTTACATATTATTCCCAATCTATGACCTCAGCACTTTTCATCTTGCAGTTTGGTTTATGAATATTATTTTTAGCCCTTTAGCCCCATGTTCTATAATAATAACAATTCTAATTTTCTCCATGAATGTGTTTTGAGAGTAAGAATGTTCCTGTTACTATTATTGCATTAAAATATTGACACAGTTCTTGAGGTAAAATTTGCAGCATGCTTCACATACCATTAATTCACATTATGGAGCAATCAGGGCTATATGGCTTCTGTTACTTCAACAAAGTATTTCTCTGATAACAAGTATTGAAAAATATCAGGAAGTAAGTTGGCCAAGGAATGCAATTTTTTTGTTCCAGTGAAAGGCCATGTATAATGAAATGCAAGAGATGTTGCCTTTTTAAAAAATGTTTTCAAAATGTGGTTCTAAAAAGGAAAACAATCTTCAGGAGCCTCAGAATCGTTCTCATTACATGCATGGTGCGTGCGCAGTAGGGGCTTGGTGCAGGTCATGTGATTTTGTGACATGCTCACTGCATAGACAATTTAATAAAAAATTGATGGTGAATTTTTTTTTTTCAATTTGGATATAGTTTTAATTGTAATCAGTTTGAGCTGTTGACATTTTTTGTGAATTTTATCTAAAACGAAAGAAATTCGCATTCAAGAAAGTGCATGTTTCTACTGATAGAATGTTTTTTTTTACTATGAATTAAATGAAACTACTCTTTATCGCACTCATATTTTTACTACAGATTTTTTGAGAAATCAACTGAGCACTATCACTGAAAAGCTATTTCAAGCCTCCTTAAAAATAAATCAAAAATTTGCATATTTTTCAGACATGAAGAGAAAGGTCAATACCCACTGACAACATGTTTTTAGCAGATGCAGATGCGATTGGTTGGAAGGGAAGGTTCTTGTTAAGAGAAAACGGCTACATGGAATTTATGCCAGTTCCTTTTGACAGTCTTATAGTCATGTACAGTAAATCAGCCTAACCAAAAAATAGTTTACACATGCCAGCTCCTTTGACAGTCTTATAGTCATGTACAGTAAATCAGCCTAACTGAAAAATTGTTTACATCCTGAACCATCTACTCAAACCACCATGAAAAAAGCAGTGAACACAACAAAAATTAATAATAATGCACTAAGTGGAATTTACATTTTTTTTTACATGGAATTTATTCCAGTTCCTTTTGACAGTCTTATAGTCATGTACAGTAAATCAGCCTAACCAAAAAATAGTTTACACATGCCAGCTCCTTTGACAGTCTTATAGTCATGTACAGTAAATCAGCCTAACTGAAAAATTGTTTACATCCTGAACCATCTACTCAAACCACCATGAAAAAAGCAGTGAACACAACAAAAATCAATAATAATGCACAGTACTGATGTGCCTATGTTAATACTACACATAGATACCAACTCAGTCTACTGGTTTCTGCTAAACAAATCTTAGTAAGCTATTATGTCATACTGTGACTTAAGCAATACACTTAATGCATACATGTACATATGTAGTATACAGAAAGGTTTTAAGGCAGGCATGAGATAGAAAATCACCCATTCATAATTAAATAAAAATCTTGAATCACTGGTTCATACAATAAATCATATTATGTATAAAGTAATTGCACATTCTACAGACTGATTAGTTACTCAGGTACACTGACTCATTCAATAACTCAAACACTCTACATGTAACATATCAGTATCGATATCGGTACCTACATTTTACAATTGTACAATAATTGGATATGTTTACTAGAGAACTAGAGCGTGATTAGTCATATACATGTAGATATAGTCTCAAAGACAAAAATATTATCCAGCTTGTTTCTATCTAGATTTAAAAACATTGAAAGAGTCCAGAAATGTTTACCCATGCAATGTTTACTGTTAAGCGCCTTTCTGTTGAGCTATAAAAATGTGTTTGAATGTAATTTAAACGAAGTAAAACCGAGTCACTGCTACTATTTCCCGACATCGTTCGTGCACTGGTCGGGGCCGGCTCGGGGCCCCTTTGGCTTAAGATGGGCCTCCCCTATCAGTGGAGCTTGGAAGCATGCTCAGAGTTGGAAAGCATCGAAACCTTTCGCTAAAAGGTTGTTTTTCTCCCACTCACCCTCTCCTGGTAAGTATAATTCTCCAGTGTGACAGGTATCGGACAGGGAGCTGTGGCCCATTGCCATGGTTCTGCTGATAGCCAACAGTCCACGACTGTTGCGCACCATACCCAGCTCCAAACTTATCAGATGATGAGAATGATATCCATCTAGATAATTTTGCTGTGTTGCTAAATGTGTAAATATTTTCTGGTCTAACAATTTCACCCTCTAATAGTACAAAAGGCAGAGCTTGAAATGACTAAAAGGTAAAGGTATTGTGCTTCTACTGTACTTCATGTTGTCAAACTCAGTTTTCTCAACAGCATTAATTTACTTGTTCGTGACAGACATGTGACCTTTCTATCATGTGATGTTAATCACCTGATACAACAACAAGCAGAGTGACATTTTACGCCTTGCTGACTGAGAGAAAGTTCAAACCCGAACAATAACTCACTGACAAGAATCAAACATGTCTGGAAGATCATTGCTAAGAGTCAGATTTCCTTATTGTATTGTTTATTATTTGTCTATGATCTGCTAGTAAGTCAGGTAACCAAAAGCCTATTAGGTATTTATCCAGAAACTATATGTTTTGATCTCACGAAGAATTACTAGATTTGTTTAAATTTACAAAAAAGCAAAAAGAATTTCTCTTAAATTGACATTTAATTTAACATCTAGCTAATATATTTGCTATCTTACATAGAGACAGAAACTCGAAGAAATTAAGACCCTGCAAACACTAATGATATTCTTAGACATCTGACCTTTTATAAAACAAACCCAGACAGAAAAATGCATACATGCAGTTAATGTAAATTTTAATAACTGTGTGAAGTTCAAAAGCATAAAAGATTCTAAAATTCAAACGTATCTTTATTGTATATGTACTAGTAAGGTTTGGAAAACAAAGGTTTGGGTTTCAAATTCAGTGAAAATTGAAATTTTCAGGGATTCCTTGCAAGTCAGACTACAAAATATTGTAAAATATCTGCCAGTTAACAGAATGTTCGAGCATTTTGGTAATGAATGCACTGCTTCATCTGCAACGACGAGAATGCACAGCGGAAGAGGTCATAGGAGATTTAAATGCATGACGTCTTTCTATACTCCTACGTATCCTGTCACGTATCCCGTCATGCTTCTTGCGCTTATATATAATTGAACCATCCAAAAAAAATTGCATAGTATCAAGTATTTTCCTGGAGAGTAGACAGATTTGTGATGAAACTTTCACAGTATTTAGTAGACAGCACCCATACAAGATGTTCTGGAGACTTTCAAGAACAGAAAAGGTCTACTGTCCACACAACAATGCTTGATGCAAGTAAGCTTTTTTTTGTTCAAAATCAGACATGGTCGTAAGTTAAGTTAAGTTACATGTAACATGAGTTTAATTGTAAGCAGTTTTCAAAGCATGAGTAGCTGCAAATGTCAAATCTCGTGATTTTTGTAATATTATCTGTCAACAGAGTAAAGCTGGAAACCAAGAATACAAAACATTTTTCATGTTTAACAAAAAATCTTGCCATTATCATCTATTTTGACTTCAGCTTTTGTAGGCTTTAGCAGGGAATTTCCCCTATAGCTTAAATTTGCCTGACAAAACAGCACCCATACAAGATGTTCTGGAGACTTTCAAGAACAGAAAAGGTCTACTGTCCACACAACAATGCTTGATGCAAGTAAGCTTTTTTTTGTTCAAAATCAGACATGGTCGTAAGTTAAGTTAAGTTACATGTAACATGAGTTTAATTGTAAGCAGTTTTCAAAGCATGAGTAGCTGCAAATGTCAAATCTCGTGATTTTTGTAATATTATCTGTCAACAGAGTAAAGCTGGAAACCAAGAATACAAAACATTTTTCATGTTTAACAAAAAATCTTGCCATTATCAACTATTTTGATTTCAGCTTTTGTAGGCTTTAGCAGGGAATTTCCCCTATAGCTTAAATTTGCCTGACAAAGCATTTTTGGTCGCAATTTCTACAAGAAAGCAATTCTTGTAGGATTTTTGGGCCTGAACATTTCTTGTAACGAAGAAAGTTGTGAGACAAAAAAGTAAGAACTCGTATAGCTTGAAATTGATTCTGGATTCAAATTTTGAGCTCGAGTCGAGTATACACGCGCAAAAGCTTTTCGTGAGCTGCAAAAATCAGAGTGTATAGTTCCTTTAAAACTCTGCAACGTCATGTAGTTTCACAACTTAAGAGGTAATATTGCAGTTGTAACTGCTGTTTTCGTAGCGCTCCCCTTACGTTCTCGCCACAACAGTTGAGCATTTTTTTTACTGCGTGCAGAGAAGGAAGAAAAGAAGAGGGCCGCCATTTTGTTTGTCACGTTAAACTTCAACTACTAGCCTGCAGTAGCGATGCAAGTGGCAACGCACAACTTGATGTAAAATAGAATTATTAAACTAGATTTCCATACCTTTGAAATGCTAAATTCCAAGGTCAGGACCCTCAAACTTGCTCTTTTGATTTCCCAACCCAACACGAAGGCAATTACCACTGCAGTACCCACAATGCCTCCTGCTATGGCATGATCCTTTGCGATCGAGCACTTGGGTGCAGTAGCGCGCGCCCCCCGGCCTCGGCCCTTCCGGGGGAGGGGGATGGCCTATCCGGATGGGGGGCTTTCAGTGAAATCGGCCCAGGCCTCCCGGCCCCTGGCGAAATCACGCAAGGATAGCAGAGTGACTGACCCCCTTTTGTGGTAACATATGGGAACCTTGCAATTAGACGCTCGACTGTCCCATTGTATACTGAGCAATCCGAGATGCGGTACGGACAGGATAACTGCAAGTATAGCTGACGATCGGCAGCACGGATTAAGTGCGGCAAATTACGGTGTATGGACACCTACTGCAAGGTCTACCTTCAGCGACTGAGGAAAGGCAGCGCGCTACCGGTGCCCTGCAAAGAATGCGCCATTGGCACTCAGTCTGAAACGAGACTGTGTCGCACATGTGGAGGCAATCGAGTAGGACAAAGAATGCGCGACGCCGAAAGGCGCCCCCGAAAATCGCGTCCCTGAAAACAGACAGTTAAGATTAGCGTGGCAAACGTACACAATATGCCTGATGACCAGGCACCTGCCTTATTAGCGGGGGTGGTTCAGAACATTCTGGACGAGGATATCCCTGAGGATATCAAACATGCATGCTCTTGTTGCGTATACCGGCAAAAGCGCGCCGAGAGCGCGGAAAGCCCGATGCTCCCAAAGAGGAGGCTTGGCGCGAGTTCGACTCTTTACTACAGCAAAAGGGTCCGGAAACGTTGGATGAAGAAACGCGGACCAATTATCAGCGACGACGGCTCTCGACGACGGTATATCACACGAGAGGGAGGCACTCCGTGCCAACGCTTTGTTCCGCAAGTATTGGAAATTAATGGTGGATCCTGATCAGCCCTATATCAGGCTGTCTGTTGTTGGCAAAGCGCCCGCAATACCCCAAGCAGCAGTGTCGGAGGAGAAGAAGCGTTGGGAGCATAACATGGGAGGATCACTGGTACGACCGAGGTGACAAAATCACGATTGGCGCCCTCGAAGGGATCGATAGCGGGGTCTGGGAAAAGTACCTGGTGTACGTAAGGTATGAGCTCCGTCCTTTGCCTGAGCAAAATGGTGAGCCTGGGCCGATATATGTTTGATCCTGAAGAGGACTGATTTCTGTAACCGCCCTGATGAAGGACTGAAAGTAAAGAGTCCGAAACGTCGGCACAAATCTTGTCTGTTTTGTCCTTTCTCTCTATTTGACCCTGAAGAGGACAAAACGTTCGTCAACTGCGTAGTAAACTACGTCGCCGATTACCTGAAAAACAAGTGCACGGCCCGTTCGCTTGGTCTTACAAAGAAACCTAAAGAAACGGAGCAAAGTGCTAGAGCTAGACATTTGGCGAGAAACTGGGCACTTCAGGATGCGATTGACGCCCTGAGTAACACACTCTGGGTTTCTGGCAAGTCAACAAGGTCACAAGTACAACAACTACAACACGCGTGGACAGATAAGACCTTCCCACAGAATCACCCTGTCGTTACAAGGGTGGACGGCCTCGACCCTGAAGCGGAAGCTGAGATCCAGAATGCGCGCCAGGAGAAACCCCTCACCACTGCGACAGTGAAGACGCGTGGAGCAAAGATACGAGAGGCCCTTATTCGTTTCATCAGCCGAGCCATCTCACAAAGGCAAACTCTACCGTTCCAGAGGGATAGCGTTGCTATTGACAGGGCCTTCACAGACGAAACGGGGCATAACCTGGAAGAGCTACCTGACGACCTGCCTGGAAAGAATACCTAGAGGCCACGCATTCGATGGGTGGGGCAACTGGCTACCGATTCAAAGAAGTGGCTTCAGAGGGAAAGCATTCGCCCAACGCCTCAGAAATACAGGGATGTCTGGCAAGTGGCGCAGGTTGAGGCTAATGTCTGGAACAGCAAGGACGACTTTGGTAAGCAGCCGCACGCCCATTTCGACATGCGCACCGCATATCTGGGGTGCGAAGACAGTGTATTTGGTGGCGCCTCAGATGCCATAGATATGGTGCGGTAATACGGCTTCCCTACGAACGTGTTTCGTATCGCGGATTTTGAGGGTAGGCCCTTGAGCCACGTCCTTCAGCTCGCCGGAATTATTCAGCACCATGGAGTGGGACTTCTCGGAAAATTTCCATCCTTACAAACTCACAGTGGGACACAAGCATAGCCTTGCGTCGCATGTTAAGGCGATTCCCGAACAATGACGTGCCGAGGGTGTGCACGGAAGCCATATACGCAAAAGGCGAGATGCCCAAGGAAGTGAAGCTGGTCGAACAAAATCCGAAGTACGGCGAGTGGCACCACAAAAAGCCTGGGTATGAGTGGAGGCCAGAGCCGTTTGGGAATCCAAGCATGTCGGAAGCATTGCCAAAGAGCCTAGCAGCGCGCCTAGCCTGCCGTGTGATCTCAGTTCTAGCAGCAACCTCATAGAGGTTGTGTATCTAGCTGGCCAGGGAGGGTCGGGGGAAACGGAATGGGCAGTGAAGATATTTCGGGAAGGAAAGTGGTCGTGCTAACTCCCGAAAAATGACCTCGCGGACGATCACCGCAATAATTCGCGCCTTGCCGATGGCGATAAACCCGTCAAGCTTAAACATACCACCACTACCTCTGTATACCGGCCGAAAAACCGATAAATGAGTGGGACCCGTTCTCAATCGGGCACAAGCTTGACCATGATCTTGCCGAGGATCATTGACGAATGCTGCAAAATACAAACGAAGGTCCTTAGTGCCATCTGCAATACCTCGCCACCCGACCCTGCCAGGTAGTGTGCAGTGGTGACGTTGGTCAAGTGCCTCAGTGCCTCAGCAGCAGTGATGGATACAGCGTCTGTAGCAGCAGTGATGGATACAGCGTCTGTAGCAGCAGTGATGGATACAGCGTCTGTAGCAGCAGTGATGGATACAGCGTCTGTAACAGCAGTGATGGATACAGCGTCTGTAGCAGCAGTGATGGATACAGCGTCTGTAGCAGCAGTGATGGATACAGCGTCTGTAGCAGCAGTGATGGATACAGCGTCTGTAGCAGCAGTGATGGATACAGCGTCTGTAACAGCAGTGATGGATACAGCGTCTGTAACAGCAGTGATGGATACAGCGTCTGTAACAGCAGTGATGGATACAGCGTCTGTAGCAGCAGTGATGGATACAGCGTCTGTAACAGCAGTGATGGATACAGCGTCTGTAGCAGCAGTGATGGATACAGCGTCTGTAACAGCAGTGATGGATACAGCGTCTGTAGCAGCAGTGATGGATACAGCGTCTGTAACAGCAGTGATGGATACAGCGTCTGTAGCAGCAGTGATGGATACAGCGTCTGTAGCAGCAGTGATGGATACAGCGTCTGTAACAGCAGTGATGGATACAGCGTCTGTAGCAGCAGTGATGGATACAGCGTCTGTAACAGCAGTGATGGATACAGCGTCTGTAACAGCAGTGATGGATACAGCGTCTGTAGCAGCAGTGATGGATACAGCGTCTGTAGCAGCAGTGATGGATACAGCGTCTGTAGCAGCAGTGATGGATACAGCGTCTGTAGCAGCAGTGATGGCGAGTGCCGGCCCACCTCCAGGCTTCACGACATCACGAGCCACATATGATGTCACTCTCGACAGCTACAGATATTTCGTGAGGAAGGATGGTGTAGAGTTTGATGCTGCTGTCAATCAAACATTGTCTTGGTGCACAGATGCAGCGAAGGTTGTTGGAACACCACAGGAAAATCTACCCCCAATCACCGGCTACTATTGGATTCGCCCCAGACCCTAGTGTGTGTCGCACATCGTTACCGCAAATAAGGAAGGCCTGTGTATGTGCCCGATATGAAGGGTAAATGGTTGATGCGCACAAGGGTACGACAGTACAGGTTCCACTTGACACGGTGCTCATGGGAGGTCCCCTTCGAGTGGAAGTACGCGGGCTGGGGCACCGTCTACAGGGTACAAGGTAAGACTATTCAGTGTCTGAAGCGTCTCTTCATCGTAGATCACAGCCTAGAGGGTTGGATAACGAAACGTAGTATACACGAGAGTGTCCCGACTGCGAAAAGCGGAGCAGATTATCCGAGTCCTGCAACCCAATAATGCACCTGGCCCTCTGGTTCCTACAGAGGTACAGACCACGCGTTGACCTCATTCAGGCCCGTAGCCAGGCGGGTTCCGGGGGTGCGCACCCCCCCCCCCCCCCAACGCGACAAAAAAGTCCAAGTGTTTGGAATTGACTGAAAAACACTGTTTTAGTGATTAAATGGGCCAAACAGAAGACTGCGGACACTTTGGCATACAGCTAGTTTCGTATACTTGCTTGTTCTAGCGAATTTTGACTAGCGGTTTCTCAATAAAATATAATTCATACCAGGTTGGTCCGCTTTTTCTTGATTCGGCACTTTTTCACGCTTTTTCTGGAGCACCGGCAAAGGTGATACACAAAAATATTTCCCAATAAGAGGTTCTTTGCAATTTGCCAACCAGAAGCGAAAGGAGGCGGGAACTAAGGTTCAACCCTCGTACCCCCTCCCCCAGGATAACATTTCTAAAGAGCTAAAACTTGACTGTTTTGACGGCTCAAACCAAGACCTCGTGCTCGAACAATGTTTGAACGAGGATCCGTAAAAGACTTAGGATCCATGGTCGTGCTGAGTGCGGGTACTGTGCGCAACTCGTTTCAAGCAGAGCCTACGCTGATGTTTGTTGTCCCAAGTCAGTCTGGGAACGAGAATGGGTAGTGTGCGGGTGGTGCGCGGGTACGCAAACATATGCCAAGTATGGTTCTTTATTTATTTCACTCCTACATAACCGGACCAATCAGTGAAACTTATAGAAGACTGTTGCTGTGTTTACAAGTCGCCTATCTTCTCTGGGAATCCCAACCTAGGAAACTAAACTAGCCGCCGGCTCTTCGAATTGATTTTTTGGCGGGCGGAATTCCTGTGTCGATCCTTTTCCCACAGGAATCCCGCGCGCCCAAAATATCCTTAAAAAAAAAACACTGGAAAGCCGGCTAGCAGGCTAAAGTTGCTCCAACTTTGTCTGCAGTCGCGTATAGTCTGGTGGTCTGACAAAGGTGGCTCCGTCTCAGAGACTACTGGGTTCCCTGTCTTACCCATAACACTTTGCGAGAAAAGCGCGCACATTTTCTAATTCCAAGATGGCGGGCGATGGCCACAACGAAGTTCCCAATGAATACAAGCTCCGTGATCCGCCAGAAGACGGGATTTCGGCACTAAAATTCAGTCCTGCATCATCAAACTTCCTTTTAGTATCTTCTTGGGATACGGTGAGTAAGTTTTGTTTGGAAATCGAGCGAATTCCACACGTAAAACAAAGTGAGTTTTTTTGATTTTGGTATGAAAATCGAGAAAGCTACCACACACAAAAAGGCACGGATTTCACATGACTGTAGTGAAACCAATCGAAAAGTGATTACTTCAATTGTGAATAAATCCTATTGGAGTGATTGCAAAGTAATTGCAAACTGTTCACGACAGTCCTGAAATTCACTATTATAGGTGGTTTGATCATACCATGTCCATAGTTTATAGTTTTGCTTCCTTTGCACATGTACTTAGAAAGTATCCACGTTGAGTCTTTGATTGATGGATCAATGAATTTATAACCAAGACAATAATTATTTTACTTTATTCAAGTGTTTCACAACACAACTGTGGCAAGGCCGGGGGGGCAGGCCTTGGTCATTCTTTGTTTTTGCTGGGGGGAAGCAGGTTTTTCCCCACATGTTGACACTAAAAATTTTACTTCACAGGGGGGCAACTGCCCCCTCTGACCCTATGCTAGCTACGGCCCTGTGTGGAGAACGTATGGAATGCCGCTCATTCATAACCCAGAGCTCCCTGGTTCTTCTGTTCGCAGGGGAGGCTCTCGGGAAATCCATTTTGATTTTGAACGTCGGGGCATGAGCAGAAAGTTATTTTTCTCAACAGCTCTGTATCAGGGGTGCTTACCATTATGCCAAAATTCCCGGAAATGCCAGTTGGGAGATAAAATGGCACAGTCATTTTTTCGGTAATCCCGGTTCGAACGAGCGGGTTGCCTCAAAAGGGTGCTTACCATTATGCCAAAATTCCCGGAAATTTTCAAGAATCGCGGTTGGAATGAATGGTTTACCTTCAGAGGTTGTCCTTTCATTCCGGTACAATGGATTCAGGATGGTAAGCACCCCTGATTTTGCACTGCGTCAATGAATGAATGTCACTTTGAGTTGACTTGAGTTTCTTCAAAATCTATTTGTCATAGGGTGTAAGATTGTATGATGTTCATAATGACAGCATGCGGCTAAAGTACAACCATGCCTACGCCGTCCTCGACTGCTGCTTTCAAGATGGTGTGCACTCATTTAGTGGGGGACTGGACAAAACTCTGAAAATGTAAGGATTGAAAGGATAGTTCCTGGAGAGTTCAGTTTAAAATCTCGGCAATAACTGTGCGACTATGTCAACCAGGGCATCCCATAAAAAAGTTTGTCATTTAGAGATTCAAACCATTTGAAGGAATTTTTAAAACCTGAACTTCTTCTGACAATGAGTAATTAAGTGTTTTAAAGTTATTTCATAATTTTCACAATTTTCAAAGAAAAGCAAATTTCGATGTCTGAGATCTCAAGCAAGTCAAGATCCTTTGTTCTGTACTCGCTTTCTGATAGGCTAACTTCTTACAAAATGGCCTGGTTGACATAGTTGCACAGTAAAGTAATCTACATTAGTAAAATTCAATAAATGGCAATTTTTTAAATTGATTTCAATAATCAGAAATCAATCAATCAGTTGGGATTGTGTGACTTTCTGTTAATTCAGTGTCTCCAGGGACCATACGGCGTAATTAAGAAAGCAAAAATAACACCTAAAAACATAACACCTAAAAACATACTTTTGAAACAACCAAATGACTTTCAAATTGGCCTTTAATTGATCAGAGGCAATTGGAAGTCACGCAGTTGTTGGAAAAAAATGTAATAGGAGTGCAATTTTTAACAATCATTCAATTGCTTTTGAGTTTTCATTTCCATTTCCATTTCCAATCATTGATTGATCACTCCTGGCTAAGAAGGCAGGATCAAAATCTTATGAGAGTTGATTAAGAGATTCTACTCACTATATTCTTACCTAGGGTGTGCGCAAACTTTTCTTCGCTCTCATTTGCTTTGAACGTGTTCAAATTCAACATGAAGGTTTCTGAGAGTGCCAACCCTTTGATTGCAACCTCATGTAGAGAGTATGTGAGAGTGAATGATAGTCATCTGTAAGCACTGTTATCGCTGATTGAGTCATTAGAGAGTATGTGAGAGTGAATGATAGTCATCTGTAAGCACTGTTATCGCTGATTGAGTCATTTAAAGTCCCAGTTGTGTTGAAGGTGCTTCAAGCTAAAACCTCACTACTTCTACTACCCCATAGTCTCCTGCGCAGCCCCTCCTTTGTGTCGGTCATGCAACACTTCCCTCCCCACAGGCTGCGCAGGAGACTAACTACCCCAGAGCTCATAATTTTATTCCAACTGGTAGCACTAACATTTAGGCACAAACCCTGAAAATGTAGCATTTTCTTTTGACTTTTGACTAGATTTTCTGAATGAGTTTTCAATGAAAACAAGAAACCGTAATTCAATTTTCTGTCATAGAGTGCATTTCAGAGGGTCAATAGATCTCTTTACCTTCGTCATAATGTTGTCCCATTTCAGATCATGTGGCACATTCATTTGAATAATTATCTATGTCCTTTATCCGGTGCGTAGCAGAAAAACAAAGAGAGAATACTCATAGGAATGTCATGTGATCTGAAATGGGACAACATTATGGGTAAAGAGATCTATTGAATGAGTTTTCTCAATGATGTTCTTAAAGCCCCATAGTCAACCGACATTCTTTGCAGTCTCAGTCAGGATAAGGGTTGACTTTCCATATATGAAAAGTCGATGCAAATTTGTAGTTTGAACTTGTGAAATGCAAAGAACAAACCCTTTGGGAATGGATCAGCTAAACACACAGCGGTCAGTAACAATAGATCCAAATGAAAATAAAGTGCAAAGGTTGCTTGTTGACTATGATATTAATGATATTAATGATATTTAATGATATTAATTTTTTTTTATCCAGGTTTGACTTCAATCAGAATCAAGAACAAGTAATTGGGACTCATGATGATGCAATTAGATGTGTAGAATACTGCCAACCATTAGGTAATAACAACAACAATGATAACAACAACAACAATGATAAATGCATTGCCTTATAATATAGTACCTATACAATTTTGCTGTTTCAGTGCTCAGCCTTAGTGGTTGTCCACTTGTCCTGAGCAAGTAAGAAATGCTTCAGAACAAGTGAAAACTCAGGGGCACTAGTCACAGGACAAGTGTATAGACTACTTATTAACCGAGTGTGTCATTACAGGGAAATCTCAGACTGAGGACTTGATTTATTGACCGAGTGATAGCGAACATCAAGGCTGAGGTCTGACATTTTCCTGTAATGACTGAAGAAGTTATTTCATTTGAAGTAGACAAAAACTGGGAATTTACAGTAGGATATCTGCCTAAATAGCTCTTACAGTCCTGCCCTCATGAGTATAAATAATTAGTTTTGAAGGCTGAACCATTAAAATCAAAAGTTGTTTGTGTTATTCCTTCTCAGGCCTTATCATAACTGGAAGCTGGGATACTTATATTAAGTTATGGGATCCTCGGCAGAAGCAATCCACTGGCACTTATGCCCAACCTGAAAAGGTAACCGCAGTGCTCCTTATGTTTACTCTCTGTTGGTCACTATTGTCTCCTAAAAGTTTATAAACACATCAAATGGGCAATTCCAGAAAAATATATGTACCCCTGGGACGGGCAGCATTCGGAAATTCTGAATGGGAGCATGGGGGGTTGAAGCTGGAAGCTAGTTAAACCTGTCCGGAATTCTATATGCATTGGGGTGGGATGGGGGGGGGGGGGGGGGGGGCAATGCCTGTACTCTGGAATTGCCCAATGCTTGTACATTTATGTTGTGCTCTTTGATTTTAAAGACAGCCAGGTAATCTGTTCTTCACAAAATATTAGTGTATACCCCTCTCTTTGTCATCAATGACCTTTTCTGCTTTCTTTGGTCCCAATGAAATTGCATGTAACAGTAGTCAATTCAGGGCCCGTGGTTTGATGCGCTGGTGCGGAAACGCATAATTCGGCTTTCTTCGCATAATGCGCATAATCCTCCAAATCCCGCATAATCGCGCATAATTTCCCAAAATTTTGTGAAAATCAGTAAAAAGGCATCATTTCTTGGTAAATTTCAAACTTTTTCCTATTTTTTCCCACAAAAGTGATACATTTCTTCTAAAATTGTCTGTCCAACGTCAAAACAACTCGATAGAAATGAAAATAACAACAAGGCGTTATATGCTATCACGTTGAGCTGGGAACTGATGTTGACAAGAAATAAAACGTACCTAGTTTAAAATTGGCCAAATAACTAATATTTCCAGCTGAGCAATATATACTCAAACACATGTTTGCGCTTTGGATATTTAGCAAAGTAAAAACAAGCGGGAGAGGACGCTTAACGCGATAAACACAGTCGACTTTATGCAGTTCACATTGATCACATCACTTTACGCTTTTGCATGGATCTTTTACGACAGATGTGGAACGCGTTTCCCACGTTTCCGGTTTCGTAAACGCTCTTACACTACTTCCGACGATAGTGTAGATCGCTCTCGCGATCGGGATTAAATTTGAGAATTACGCGCAGAATGACGGCAAACAAGCACGACCATGTTGTGATCACGAGAGATCGTAACGATAGCTCCGATAGTCTACATGTAACTCTCATGACCGTTCAGTTCATGGTTTAATAGGAGTGCGTTGCTACGATCATTGTGGTATGAAAAAGGTAACGCTTTTTTTTGTAAGAATAAGCTTTATTACAAGTGAAACACACGTCTACCTGAAAGAAAACGTAGTGTGGCATTACGTTAGTAAAGCGAAGCTATTGGAACTCATCGCAAAGCATTTTATAAACAAACAAGAGTTGTTAAAGTCAATTAGCAGCTATATCCATGCAACAAAACAGCTAAAAACAGCAAAATATGTTACAGCACTAGGAAAAAATATTGCACAATCCCGCATAACTTCGTATTTTTAGCGCATAATTCTGCATTTTTAGCGCATAATTTCAGAAAAAATCCCGCATCAAACCACAGGCCCTGTCAATTCCAGCTATGTTGAATTTGATGCTGCATGTCGGTAGTGGGATTACATTTTATGAACCAAGTGCCTTGTATGGGCACATTGCATCCTGGTAGTTGTGTTACATATATATTTATTAGTTCATTCCAAAAACTTTGCATTAATCAAAGCAGTAGAGAGATGCTGGCCTTGTTTTGTTAAATGCTGACATCACCTAATTTCAGAAACTGAAAGAGGGTATAGAATGGTAAAATCCAAGCCTTGCCGAGCCTCCAAGCCCCAGCCCTTTTCTGATACGTAAAATCCAAGCACAGCAAGCCTCACAGTTTTTCAACCCAAAAAATCTAGTCCACATTATTTGAGCAGAGCCATAGAAATTGAAGCTAAGTTTTGCAAATGCTTCTTTTCTGTTTTCTTCTACACCATGGTAGGCATGGATAAATTCACAGTATTGTTCTCTGCCATTCTCGTTTGAGTTGCCTCTCACAGTTGATGTATAGGGCATTAGTACTGAACTGTTCTAGACTAGCAAAAAAAGTGATATTCAAGTCATGCAGTGTGGAAAAGACATCTGCTTGAATTTACTTGTATCTTAGCCTTCTCGCAGGCATTGGACAGTAGTTTTAGGTTGAGAAACCAAAGTTTGCTTTCATGACGCCAGCATCTTGGATTTGTGACAAAGTGTGACCACAAATCCAAGATGGCAGCCACTTGAAAGCAAACTCGCATTTCTTGACCTAAAACCACTGTCCAGTGCCTGCAAACAGGCTACTTGAATCTCAACCACCGCGTCCCTAAAAAGAATCCAATAACACCCCTTAAAAAGTGAAAACAATGCCATTGATAAGATTTTCTACCACCAATTGCAAGGACTAAATAAAGGATGGAAACAAGCCAGATTATTTAGACACATTTTGTGTATCATGATGGCCACTTTGAAAGTCCCCAGGGCTCGTTGGAGTGTTTATGATAAATGGCATCTCTGTAGAGTATGCTACCATGATATCAGCCTGGTGATATGCACTTAAAAGAATGTTTTTATTTTATTTCTCAGGTTTATACTATGGCACTGGCAGACGATAGACTTGTTGTTGGGACTGTAAGAAATATTGTGCATTATATCTTTTATTGTTTTTAGAAAAATCATTTTTTTTGTGTGTTCTACAGTCTGCAAACTGCTTTGCAATTGATTATTTTTAGTTGTCACTTCAATCTTGAGTGTCAGGATTGAAAACTACAACTGTATGAAATTACAGGGTATTTCTGTGGAACAAAATTAATGAAATAATAAATGAAACTAACATTTTTTCCATATTTAGGCAGGGAGACGTGTTCTAGTTTGGGATCTTAGAAACATGGTAAGGAATTGTTTCCACCTGATATTATTATTTTAATTATTGTTACAATTGACACTATTATACTGTTTTCCCCAGTAATAAGAGTCATTAGAAAATAACACCTATGTTGTATTGTGAATGTGCGCATTCTGATTGGTTAAAAAGCGTGTTTGTAAGAGACCTGAGAAACACGATTGTCACGCAACGCTGTCGCGCGTGTGTATGTTATTTTCTAAAAGCAATAAAAATACTTTCTGCGTGCTCTCTGGTTTCTTACAAACACTTGGAGAATGTTGGTCGAACTGATAAAACTTGAAAGACACTCGCCTTCGGCTCGTGTCTTTCAAGTTTTGATCAGTTCTCCCAACATCCCCCTCGTGTTTGTAAGAAAGCAGAGAGCACGCGGAAAGTACTTTTATTGCTTAATCAATAGGCACTATGCAGGGCCCGACATTAATTCTTTTCCCTAGGCGCCATTGGCGACGTATTCACAAAATTTAGTCGCCAAAATGCAAAGATTTAGTCGCCAAATAAACATGGATCTCAATTGAACTCAGAAAGATAGGGTGCCATTTGGGGACTAGCCATTGGCAACCAGCCATTGGTGACAATATAGTCACAGTGTCAGGCCCTGCTATGTTAGAATGGTGTGTGTATTTACAGGCACACTAATGCTGTGCTATTCAAGACATTTCATTATTTTTCAGGGATATGTGCAGCAGAGGAGGGAGTCTAGTCTCAAATACCAGACAAGATGCATACGATGCTTCCCCAACAAGCAAGGTGAAGTGATTGAGTGTGGTATTTCCAGTTTTTCATGGCATATCCAGAAAAGGAAAAGAGGATAGGAAACCCATCAGACGAGCTTCCTTATGTGAATTCACAAAGGAAACATAGCTGCTCCGGGCTCCTACACGTACCTCTGCTACTGTATATCCAGAAAAGGAAAAGAGCATGGGAAACCCATCGGATGAGCTTCATGTCTTATGTGAATTCACAAAAGAAACATAGCCTGGCTCCCGATCGTTGCTCTTAAGTTTTTGCATCTAATAGAAAAACTTCCAAAATATTGTTCTTTAAAAAATGTTTAGAATAGCAGAAAATCAAATGATTATTCATTCCACATGCCGGTACATGCTGGTATATTCATTCCACATACCGGTACATTTATCTTGAGCAACGATTCAGATTCTTAATAGCCATCTTAACAAGTAGCTGACTCATGCCCTTTTTATGAAGTACATGGAGTGCCTAGTGGAAATTTATGAGGGTTTTTATATAGCGTGCAGGGTTCCTGTGTCTATTTCATCAATTCCACTCATTTGTTTTCATAGTGTGGTTTTGGAAATGTTCACAGAGGATTTAGCCATTTGACTTTTTTAGTTCAAAAGTTAAAGTGGAGCCCTGCACTACTACAGGAAGAATATCCAGTCAATGATGGATTGATAAAAAGTATGGTATCTTAAAATTAATTTCTCTCGAAATATAAAAGAAATTAAAAGATATTAATCGTTGCAATTTTGGGACTTATTTGTGACTAATGTACATGGTTTTATAGTCACAAAGTAAAAATTCTAGTTGCTTTTGCAACCATGCCGGTTACGATTAAGAGCCCTGGTATTATCACCCACTCTAGGTAGAGAGCCTGGTATTATCACCCACTAGGTAGATATATTTCCTGACTCCCCCTCCCTATTTATATTTCCAGGTTATGTGCTGAGTTCTATTGAAGGTCGTGTAGCTGTGGAATACTTCGACCCCAGCCCTGAAGTCCAGAAAAAGAAATATGCCTTCAAGTGCCATCGCACCAAGGAAAAAGACATTGAAATGATTCACCCAGTCAATGCCATCTCTTTTCACAACTTGTAAGTATAAAACTAAAGGCCAAACCATCTGCTTTTAGTATAATTACTCAAGTGATTAATAATAATAAGAAAATCTTATATAGCGCTCACTTCCTAAAGATCCGGATCACTGATTATAAGAACTTCCATGCACTGATTGGTTGAGAGGCTTGTTTTCTTGCTTTAATCACCTACAGGTGATTATAACACCTACAGGTGATTATATAACATTGAAAGGATTGAGATTTTGCACACGAGTTTTGTTATGATCGTAAAAAAGGCCAGCAAAAAAGATTTTCTGTCTAAAAACCTTATGAATCACTTGAGCAATTATACTAAAACAATTAGTCGCCTCAGCCTCTGTGATAATTTGCCGATAATTACTATTCGCCGACAATCATGTCGCCTTCAGCGACTAATTGTTAAATAACGTTACATGTAGCAGATAGATTCTAGTATTAGTAAACATAGTCTAGTGGTGAGAGGGGTTTCCATGCGCCTCTTTGAACTTTTAATAAGACATTCATGGTTAGAATCCCTTTAGGAAGTGTATATTTTTGATTTTACTGTATGTGTCAACAGTTGAAAGAATTTCCCCATTGTCTTCATTTTGGCCATCATCAACCGAAAGCCTTTGCCGGTCTATTAGCCAATGGGCAATTACAGAAAATAAAGGTACCCCCCCCCCCCCCCCCCCCCCCCCTCCTTCCCCCGGGCGGCATTTGGAAATTCCGAAGGGATGGGGGGGTTTAAGAGCTCGGAATTCTGATTGCAAGGGGGGTTTTTCGAAGCTGGATTTCTTGTCACAAGGGGGGGTCTGAAGATGCCCAACTTCTGAAGGAGTTCGCATGTGTTTCAGTCTCCTAAAATAGCGTTTTTTAGAAAGAAAATAACGTCATTTCACGCACGGAAAAACAGTTCGCCGCCATTCGATAGATAGAGAATGCTTGCCAGTTCGTACTTGTCCCTTCTAAGACAGAATCTCCATAATTTTCTACTGATTTCGACTTAGTTCAATCACGCAGCAGGTTCAACTTTGTACAATCACACATTGAAATTAATATAAAGGATGTTGGCGATACGGGATAAGTTGAGCTTGCATGGACGCGCAACTTTCACTAAAACCCGCCGCAACTTTCCCTAACATATCTAATGAAATCCCGGAACAACACGGTATAGTTTGATAAACGTTTCTCAAAAATGGTACATGTAATATGCATGTTGAATAATATGTTTTTCTTTTACTCCTTTTTAGAGTTTCTATATGGGTTTTTCCTAAGCCTCAAATATTCGAAGATCCGCAAAAAGTAACAACTAGGCTTTCCAAGCTTGGTCTAGCTCATTCTAATGTGTTTTCCTATTGGTTATATTTGGAAAAATTGTTTTAGAAAGCGATTTGAAAATGTGTGTTGCAAGTAAATAGCTTCCACACTTCATTTGAAATGTCTATTTCCCCATTTCACGATCGAATGGCGAAAGTCTCAAGTTTTTCCGTGATAATATCATCCGATTCTTTGCCCCTACAATTCAAATCTTACAAAATAGCCAGTTAGCTACTAGTTAAACACGCTAAAAATGTAGGGCTCATATTCAGTGGATGTTGCCAGTGGTATATTTTTCTTCAAAATCAAACTATCATGCTCTGTAACTATGAATTTCTGATTATTCTATGAATGCAGTGCCCATTGAGGAGGGAGGTGATAAGGAATTGCTGGGTTCTTTACATCAAAATTGCGATGAACCAGCAGAATGTCAAATGTTGAAATCAAATGAATCCTTAGCTTTGCCTCCGAGAAGGGGCTTGAAATTAGCCTCACTTAATATTAATGGTTTAGAAAGCCACCTAGATGAGCTAAATATCTATCTTGCTGGAAATGATATTGACATTCTTGCAATCAATGAAACAAAACTAAACAATCTAGACAAAAATGAAGTTGTAATGATCCCGGGTTACGAAATTGTTAGACGGGATAGAACCACTGACAAGGGTGGAGGTATTTGCTTCTATGTTAAGCAACACATTAATTTTCTTGTGCGGGAAGACCTTAAAATGGAAAATATAGAAAATCTCTGCATAGAAATTCGTAAACCCCGCGCAAAACCGTTTATCGTTGTGACATGGTATCGGCCACCTAATTCCCTAGTAGAAGTTTTCAGACCATTTGAAACTCTACTGAGTAAACTTGATTCCATGGATACTGAGTATTTTATACTCGGAGATTTGAACTGTAATATGGACGCTCCCGGTGACAACGATACACGTAACTTAACGAGTATAACTGATGTGTATGGTCTCCAACAACTCATCAAGGAACCTACTAGAATTACTGAAAAATCTGCAACTTTGATTGATTTAATTTTCACTAACTGCCCGGATAAAATTGTGTGCTCTGGTGTCCGCCATATTGGCATCAGTGACCATAGTATAGTTTTCGCATACAGAAAATTATCTATAAATGGCTTTGATAAGGGTCATACTAGCATAACTTATAGAAATTTTCGAAATTTTAATCGCGACAATTTTCGTCGAGACGTTGAAACCCAAAATTGGGATTCTCTAAATAACCTTAGGTCTGACCCAGACCGCATGTGGCTCGCGTGGAAGGAGACTTTTTCTGCCATTGTCAATAAACATGCTCCACTGAGAACCTCGCGTGTCCGTTCGCGTAGTTCTCCGTGGATCACGTCAGAGCTAAAGGATATTATGCATAATAGAGATATTTTGAAAATTAGGGCGATTAGAACAAAAGACCCAGATGATTGGGCACAATTCAAAACACAAAGAAACAAAGTAAACAAAGAAATTAAGTTAGCCAAGCAACTATATTATCAAAACACCTTAAACAAGTACCAGGGTGATTCAAAGAAAACGTGGCAGACAATAAATGAAATAACTTCCAGGAAATCTGGTAGAACGTCTGTGAAAGAACTTAAAGTGAATGGGCAGTCAATAACAAACCCAATTGAATTGGCAGACGAATTCAATAACCACTTTGCCACCATTGGCCCAAAACTTGCGAGTGATATCCCTGCGCAAAGTAAAAATAGCCATTTAGACTTTCTTACTGGCACAAACAAAAGGTTTCAGTTCTGCCAAGTCACTTCAAATCATGTTCTCTCACTATTAAACAAACTAAATAAGTCAAAGGCCACTGGCCTTGACAAGATATCAGCTAGACTCATTCGTGAGTGCGCTGATCTTATTTGCACTTCACTCTGTAATATATTCAACCAGTCTCTCAGTCTCGGTATATTCCCTGACGACTGGAAAAGTGCCCGGGTAACACCATTATTCAAGCAAGGAAATCGTGATGACATGAACAATTATCGCCCAATATCAGTGGTCTCAGTTATAGCCAAGGTCTTTGAAAGGATAGTTTATGACCAAATATATGCCTATTTGATTGAAAATGACATAATTTGTAAATACCAATCAGGTTTTCGCAGTCTCCATTCGACCGTCACGGCTCTTCTTGAGGCCACAGATAGTTGGGCGTATAACATTGACAAAGGAAAAGTAAACGCTGTTGTTTTCCTAGATTTGAAAAAAGCGTTCGATACTGTTAATCACGATGTCCTTCTATCAAAACTAGACAATTATGGCATACAAGATATTGCCCATAACTGGTTCAAGTCGTATTTAGACAAACGCACACAAAAATGTTCCATTAATGGCTCACTCTCTCAAACCTGCCTATTAAGCTGTGGAGTTCCACAGGGTACAATTTTAGGGCCATTATTATTTTTACTGTACATTAATGACTTGCCAAACTGTTTGGATAATTGTCAACCACGAATGTATGCTGACGACACTCATTTGACGTATGCGGGTTCCTGTGCCGACAATATTCAATCATGCCTAAACAAAGACTTGGCAAATGTCAACAATTGGCTAATAGCAAACAAACTAACTCTAAATGCGACTAAAACCGAGTTTATGTTGATTGGGTCAAGGCAGAGGCTATGCACGTTTACAAATCTTCCCCAGCCAGAGATAAATGGCGCGCAAATTGATCTAGTGACAAAAGCAAAATCACTAGGAGTGGTTATCGATGAGAATCTCAATTGGTGCGAACATATAGATAAATTAACCAAGAAAATTGCATCTGGTATTGGGGCAATCAAACGAGTGAGGCACCTTGTTCCTCAGACGACTATGCATAATATTTTTCGTGCGCTTGTACAGCCACACTTTGATTATTGCAATGTCGTCTGGGGAAACTGTGGTGTTACACTCCATGATAAACTACAAAAGCTTCAAAATAGAGCAGCTCGTGTCTTGACCCACTCAAGCTATGATGCCAGTGCTAGCGAACTTTTTGAATATTTGGAATGGAAAAATCTAAGCTCCCAACAACAGATTGCGCGAGCAACAATGGTTTATAAATGTTTGCATGGACTGGCACCTGGCTATCTTTCCAGCAAATTTACGACCCGAGAATCGATATATTCCCTAAGAGACTCGGACAACAAAGTCAACGTTCCACTACCGCGAACCAATTATTATAAAAACAGCTTCAGCTATAGCGGTGCTATCACATGGAACAGTCTTCCTAGCGAAACAAGACAAGCCGAGTCTCTTAGGAAATTTAAATCATGTATTAAATAGGGCACGGCATTCATGGAAAGCAGCTCGGGGAGGGTAGGGTGGGTAGGGTAACTAGCGTAGATAAGGGTAGTGTATTATATTTTATTATTTCTATATTATTATAATTGAGCTGATGAATTTTTACCGTGGATAAATAAAGAATATCTATCTATCTATCTATCTATCTATCTATTAATTTTCTTAAACAAGATTATGCGCTTTTGTGTTTTCTTTACTTTGCAAATTTAATAAATTCCCGCAACAACCCTCGCAACTTTTGCCTTTTTCTCCGCAACGTTTCCCTCTCGCAAATTTTTACTTTTTCTCGCAATAATAAACAAGGTGGTGATTATTTGGATTCCGAGGGGGGGGGGGGGGGGGGGGGGGGGGTAAAAGTTGAAATTTCTGAAGGGGAGGGGGTTTAACCTACCCGGAATTCTATATGCACGGGGGGTAAACCATTTTGGAAATTCTGGATGCATGGGGGGGTCAAAAACTAGTGCCGCCCGTGGGGGGGTACCTTTATTTTCTGGAATTGCCCAATCAGAGCACCCGAAATTTGAAAACAAAAGAAAATGGGGCGCAAAGGCTCCCAGATGATCATTTTAAGGTATGAGTATACCTTTGCGCGAGAGATGTCAATTTTTCGCGAAAAAAATCACTTTCGCGTCATTATTTACACTACAAGGGCCATTTATATATCGTTTTAAAGCTTGTGAAACGGCCTTACTTGCTAAGTGGTATATAAATATGCAACTTTAATTTGATGGAACGTTTTCGTCGTTTTGTGCTTCAAAGGAAAAGTACCAATTTTTGCTTTTTAAGAGTTCCTGCCACTTCCAGTTAATGTTAAAAGCTCCAGATTTCCCCAAAATGTATTCCTTAGAGGGCGATCTGAAAAAAGGTGTGCGAGATTTTTTGATATTTTACGTATTTTCGGAAATATTACGTAAAACAGATTGAAAATCGATATTTTTGGCAATGCTAGCACAAAAATTAGCATAAAATATGTTTTGAAAGGAAAATCAAAAATCCCACACACCTTTTTTTAGATCGCCTTCTAAAGAATAGATTTTGATTAAATTTGGATCTGTGCAATTTAATTGGAAGAAGCTGGAACTTTTTTAACAAAGTCGGTACTTTTTTCTTTAGGGCTAAAAAAGTACATGTTCATGTACAATATAATGAAAACAAAATTATCCATCAGATAGACCAACCTTTTAGCTTTAAAATTATATATAAACGACGTTTGTGGTGTAAATTGTGACGCGATACGAATTTTTTTCCCGTGACACCCTTCAAAGGTATACTCATACCTTAAATGATAATTTGTAATGAATGAACTAATGACTATTTTTGTTTACAAATCATTGATTTTTTAAAGACAAATTGATTTTTTTAAGACAAATTCTGGTCACTTTCGCAACTTACACACTAAACCCCTGTGGTAATTAACAACTATCCCCCAAAAGGGAGGTGAATAGCGGTGGGTATATACCGAGACACGAAACATCGAGGTATATATCCACCGCTAGGCACCGACCCTGAGGGGGATAGTTGTTTTAGTATATACCAAATCAGAAGAATAAAATTCGGTGGATCAAGGTTCAAAACGCAATATCGCGCGCGAAACGAGCCACCAACAGTAAATAGTGCTGGATATCTTCTATTTCAGGAACCAATCAGAGCGCGCGAAAATGACTATTCACTGATTTGGTATATACTAATTCTATTTATTCTCCAGGCACAATACCTTTGCTACTGGTGGCTCAGATGGGTTTGTGAACATCTGGGATGGATTTAACAAGAAACGACTTTGCCAGGTATTTATTGTTTTAAATTTCTGCTCGATTGAACTATTTTCATCGAATAATTTTTACCTCATGTGCGGAAAATTGTTTGGTGGCACCTATTAAAAGGATCTATAGACAACTTTCGGAATCTCAGCAGCAACTCATGTGCATTATATCACTAATTCATGGTATTTCTGTGCCTCTAGTTCCACAGGTATCCCAGCAGTATCTCTTCCCTAGCCTTCAGCCATGATGGTTCACAGCTTGCTATAGCTTCATCTTACATGTACGAGCAAGACGAGAAAGAGTAAGTGTTGTGTATACGCGTAGAGCAGATTTCATATGACCGTGTAAAGTGCCGCGAAAAAGTTGTGCTGCGACCGTGACCGTGACCGTGACCGTACCGCGACTACGCGATTTCATTCCGTATCTACACAGCAGGCAAGGTTCCGTGCCGCGACCACGACAGTGATGCACCTAGCCTCCTCCGCAGGCAACGCTCGAAAACGCTCGCGTCTTCGACGCTCGTGCTCAGCTCCTAGCGCTTCGCGCTCGTCGCTTCGCCACAGGACCCCCGTCTCGCGCTGCGCGCTCGTAGTGTCTCCACAGGAATCCCGAGCGGCCTTCGGCCACTATTTTTTTTTTCTTTCGAGCGTTGCCTGCGGAGGAGGCTATGGTGCACCGTGCCCAGGGGTCTCAATGAGTTTTGAAGTAGAAGGCTAAGCTTTAGAAGAGGGCGGCCGGGTTTGGGGGTCCCATATAGAAAGCCTTACAGTCAAAAGACATGAAGCGTGCCCCTAGAGTTGAATATTCAATTCATTATTCCATTATTGATTTCATTTCACAAAATGCAATTTGCAATTCAATATTGAAAATTTTGTAATCTAAATAATTACTCTGGGTGAGCAATTGCTTATTCAGAAATCAAAATTTGATATTGAATTCAAAAATGCATTTTTGGATCGAATAATGACATCAATAATGGAATAATGAGTTGGATATTTAACTCTAGGGGGGCACGCTTCATGTCTTTTGACTGTAAGGCCTGAGCCTTCTAAGGGGTACATGGACATGCTACCCCGGGAATTTTTAGGGGGGGGGGAGGCTTTTTCCTGTGTTTTGAGGGCAAGAAGTTGCTTGAAGTTGCCGGCTGTCCTGTAGCACCTTCTATTGAAACCCCTGCGTGTCGCGGCACTTTTCACAGTCATACAAAATCTGCTCTATTTCAGAAAAGGTTTCACCGTCACAACTGTCCGAGATGTATTATTATGCACCCCCTTGCCACTTAGACAACTTCTCCCAAGTTTGGTTGTCCGAGGTTCATCCCTTCCCGAGATATGATTAATCTTGGTTTACGGGCGCACAGACAGACACGGGCGCGCCCGCGATACTTTGAGCCATTGTATTCTTCCTGCGATAACTATGGTGCTCCGCTCTGCGGTCTTCGGCCGCTATAAAATTTAACAAAATAGTTAGACTCTGGTAAAAACTGAATAAAATGGCAATATTAAAACAGTGTGTTTCGAGTATCGCCATAAAAGAACATTTTCTGTTATTGTGAAAATGTACCTAGGCGCGCGGTGGATTATGGTTGGCGATGGGCCTTTTTACAAAAAAACTTATTGCCCGGGAGACGAACCAGCTGGCTATACAGCTATTTCAAAAAACGTCGGAAGCCGTACTCGCCCAGACCGCAAAGTTGTCTGGGTAGGAGTTCTTCAATTGGCTCACTACGACGCTAACTACTCGAGACATTACTAGCTTGAAACAAAGCTCTCTTTCGTAAAATTTAGCACTCAGGTATCATCAAAATAGGATAGTTTGTTTCTACCCATACTGCCTTTCGGTCTGGGCGCGTAGTCTTGAGCGCTCACAAGACCGACAACATTTATTGAAATAGTTGTACACAAACAAATCACCAGCGGGCGGGATCCTCGGATTGCCGGGCCGGCGCCCTAACCACTGGATCATGTTGCCTCCCAATATAATCGTTTCTCCTGTTTCACGTCTTTCGGATGAGACAATAAATCGAGGTCCCGTCTCCCCGTAAAAAGCTAGATTGAGACGTATCGGTCAATAAAGTCTCTTACTTATTTTGTTGTTCCAATTTCAGCCATCCTCCAGATGACATTTATATACGCCGCGTGTCTGATAATGAGACCAAGCCCAAGTAAATCCGCCATCTTGATAACCAGACCAAGCCCAAGTTAAAATCCGCCATCTTGATACCGACGAGACAAATATCAACCTCACAGACGCACTTTGACTTCCTGCTCTTGTAAATATGCTCAGTTGTCCAAGAAAAAACTGGCATCACAACTAAAGAAACACTGAACGTCTTTGAGGCAGAAAATATGCTGCAAATCGCGTGTTGCCAACTACAGTGTTATTTTATCATAAGCTCAGGGAAGTGACAAAGGGGCGAGCAAAAGTCCACCATACCCTGCTAGCAGTCAGGCCTCTTTTCCTTTGTTTTACCTGAGCTAACGGGCAAAAACGAAGAGTAAGACTCGAAACGTTTTTCACTTAAGCGTAATTTGTTTATGAATCACGCCTATATAATATGATTATATTCTTCATTTCGAGCCATTTAGTGGCCTCTGCTAGCAGGGTAATCCAGGTAGTTTTTAAACCTTAGATGCTCTTTGTAATAACGCGGACATTTCTTATCCTTAACAGTTCAAACCTGTATTCTTTAGTAGTAATAAAATATGACACAGAACATGAAAACATTCCCGCAACAATTAATGTGTCTACCCTGCGCCACGTGTCGTGAAAGTGATACGGCCAAGCCGCGTCTCGACGGCCTTGACAATGCGGAGTAGACCTCCTCGGCTTGGGCGCAGTTTTCCCATTTCGGATTACGTGGCATTCATTTGAATAACCTCTCTGTTTGTGTTTGCGTCATTCCTAAAAGGAAGAATGCTCACCATGAATAATTTAACGATATTTTTGACAATATTACTTCAAATTGACCTAAAAACATTCAAAATATCTGAACTATCAAGACTACTAGTCAGGATAAGGGTTAATACATCGTTTTAGTATATTTTTATAGTATATGCCTCGTTCTATTAAAGATTAATACTATTAAGGTACGTAATCAATAAAACGAGCTGTCCGAACCAGCGAATTCACTGGTAGCGTAGTGGTTTGGGTTAGGGTATAGAGACTGGAAAGTTACAGGTTCGAACCCTGATGATTTTCATAATTCTTTTTTCACTTCTGTAGGTGAGCGCTTATTAAAAAAATTCTAAGTGCCAGTGAGCATTCCTCGATTTAGGCGTGTGTTTTGTTTGGGATGCTTCCATATTCATATCTCCTTTGGTGCGCAGCAGGCCTTCAACTAGCCCTATATTTCCTATATTTTTTAGATTCTCCTATATTTCCCTATATTGTCTTGAAATGCCCTATATTTTGGATATTTTGCACAAAAACGTGAACCCTTTCTTGAACCTTTTCTTGAAAAAGATTATAAGCGGAATGTTGGCAATGCGATCTGAACCCTGCAATCAAATTTTACTCAAACATGCGGTAATTTCACATGCTGGACTCTAAATTTTCTGCGCGCTTCGCGCGCAAAAGAGTTCAAACTTTCCCTAAAAACAGTTTGGGGAGGCTTGCTATGGCCCTGTAACGACTAAAGTATGAAAAACGAAAGACCAGGAACTACATGCAGCCACATCACTGTATTCTGAGGCAAAGGAAAGGCCTTAAAAGGAAGAAATGTGAAACCTGCTATAATAGCTCAAATACTTTTACAGTTATCGAAAAAAACTCTTTCATACGATGGCGACTAGATTTCTATTATGGCGACCAAACTTCACTATTTGGCAACGAGAATGTTATATTTAGGCACCAATGGCACCTCTTGAAAAAGTTGATGTCAGGCCCTGCATCGTCACATGAAACATCGATGTGCTGGAAGTCTTGAAGCTTAAAGTCTTATGTGCATATATAAAGTTTTACCAATGTCCTACATCCCTATTTTTGCACTATATTTTCTCTAGATGCCCTATATTGGCCCTATATATTTTGGAAAAAGGCCCTATTTTTTGAGAAATGATCAGTTGAAGTCCTGACAGCAGAAGAAAAAAGAGTAATCATGGGAATGCCATGTGATCTGAAATGGGCCCACACGCCCAAGACGAGGGGTCTATTGTCCTTAAGCCTGGCTTCAATATGGTGCAGCTGTCGTTGGGCAAACTTGTAACCCCATTTTCACTGGTCTCATTTTGCTCAAGTTAAGTCATGGGAAGGAGACCTGGCGAGCCTAGTGATTGCATGAAAACGAAACTGGGGGAGGGGAACAGCGGAAAAGGCGCCGCCAGGCCCCAGGAGCACAAAGAGATGAAAAAAAAAGTACCAGAAGAAGCGCCCCGCCTGCACGAGTAGAGCCAACAAGTGAATACTAATGAGTAGTGCCTTATGTTCGCATTATTGAGACCAGTGAGAATAGTTCTGCAATTAAAGCTAGTGTGAACAAAGTTGTTCTCAAACAGGTGTCTGGTGGAACCCTCGGAAAAATACTCTTCAACGCCTCTAGACGAGGAAAGGACAACAGGACAACTTAATGTAAGTCTTCTACTTTTATTTGCCATAATTTACAGCCGATTGCGTTTGAGCGTTTTACCCTAACAGTTCGCACGTTACGTTTGAACGTTTGAAAGTTGCGCTGTGAGACAAAAAGTCGGACGTGTCCAAGGGCAACCGCCATGTGTATTTTTCACTGACCAATCAGAGAGGACAGAACTCTTTGGTTCGCCATAGAAACGTCTCGTTTCATCCTAGAAACGCAAACTGTGAACTGTTAGGGTAAAACGCTCAAACGCAATCGGCTGTACCAGAACTCAGTGACGATGGTATAGCAATTTAGCGAGTTTATCGATTACTCTTATACAAAGCCATATAAACACTATAAGTAGTAGCAGGGACATTTGCATACGCATGCGCGGCTTAGATTTATTGAACTCCCTGATGCCTCGGAGAAGGGTCATGACAGCTCAATGTTTACAGGATTTGACCGTGATATGTGGAACGAAATTGAAATGAATTACTCCAGAATTCGCCTAAAGGTTTTTATCTATGTCTTTGCTGCCTATTCTATGGAAAGGAACATGCAATAGGTTCGAGTTGTTATCATGGGACGTTCAGAGAAACTCAAGCTTCGTCAATATTGCAGCCATGTTGTCTTGCTACATCCCGTAATTGGAGGTTGCTTGCTCATTTTAAAGGAGAACCTGAATCATTTCACATACGGTAAGTTTCTCTATGGTAAGCATTGGGCATGTTTTGAAGTCAATCTTGATAATTCGCGTTTGCGATTGTCGAGAACACCAGTGAAAATTCTGTTTAATTTCAGTTTACAAGTAAATTATATTGAATGCTCCGAACCCGCTAAAATTCCAGCAAGGTCATTTCTCCATGTTAAATCTTTGTTGATTGTTCTCAACCAACCAAGGGTATCATCAAGAAACGATTAAACTAGCCATGAAAATTCGCTGATCATATGAATTATACTATTGAACTCAAATGACTATTGAACCTGTTCAAATTATGCGTAACACTCTTGAAGCCGATACCACCACAGAATGACAAATATATCGTATTTATGTATTTGACCGATGTCGCAATACTATAAGAGTGTTGAGAGTGCAGATTAAACAGAGATCGCTTTGAGTTAAATACGTAATAAATAACAATATTTCGCCATCAATTTTTCTTGCATAATTTGCAATGGTGGGCTCCTCTTTTATGTGCTATAGAAAAATATCGAGCTCATTTCTCCATCTTAGTTTTAGCATGATTTTAACCAGTAATGATCAGCTGTTAATTTGTTAACATTTTCTTGTCTTCAAAATTCGCTACCATAACTAAAACGTTTTTTCATTGTAGTACTTTTGTGATTTTTGTTACACGTGCAGGTCTTTAACGACTTTTAGTATCATTCTATTTCGTCATTGGTCTACGTCACTACGAAGTCACGTGAGATAGAGCGCGCGAAGTCGGAGTATTCAGTTCGAGTGTGAGTTCAGGAGTGTTCAGTCACGTTGTTTTTACTTCAGGGGAAAAACTACTTTTTTCTAATGGATACCTCAGCCGACGAGCTTTTGAAAGATGGAAATGAAGAAGAAGAGGATTCAGGAGATGATTTAAGAGAAGAGGCAACCCAACAAGCTGAGAAGCTTGATCTGACGACGCTGCTCGTCAGCATGAATAAAAATATGGCGGCCATGGGCGAAACCCTGAAAACTATGGGCCAAAAAGGGGAAACACAGACCCCCTTGTTAGTGGCAGAACCTGCCCGGAAACGCAAACGTACATCAAAACCCGAGCCAGAACCTGGCACTTCTTCGGGGAAAGATGGCCAAGCGAAAAAGCGCCAGAAACCGGCCGCAGAGTCCAAATCTTGTAAGGACGACAGCACCTCAGAGAGCGAAGAGGAAGATGATATCCTAGATGATATCGCACAGGAAATGACAGATGGGGAAAAAACGGCGCCAAAAACATCAAAAAAGCTAGCCAGTATCATAGATAAGTGTTGGCTTAACAAGCTCACTGACGACCAACTTAAACAGTTGTCAGACAGGTATTATCGCCCTGCTAATTGCAGTCGTCTGATAACTCCAAAAGTAAACCCTGAAATTTGGGGGCGGCTCGACAGAGCTACTCGAGGTCGAGACTTAAAGTTGTCAACCCTTTCAACCAACCTAACTAAAGTTGGGAGTATACTTGCCCAGTCCACACAAATGCTGCTAGCTGCAAGGAAGGGCGATACACTTGATGTTGATGCAATGATCAGGCTCAACACAGATGCTATTGGCCTCATGGGCCATATGAGCTTTGAGCTCGCACAACGGAGACGCGAGGCGATCAAGCCCAATCTCCACAAAGATTATGCCACCCTTTGTGCCTCACATGTGCCAATCACATCATGGCTATTTGGAGACGAGCTGCAAACCGAGCTCAATCACATCAGGGCGTCCAATAAAATTAGCAGCACTGCTACGCCTGGGAATGCAGGACGCAGGAGGCCCTTCAACAGTAATAATGGGAACTTCCGCGACAATCGTTCTTTTTTAGGGAAGCGGAAGTCCTGGGAAACCAGGACAGGTACAACAACTGGAACAACAGGCCCCAGTACAACACCAACAACAACAGATACACCAAACGCACCGACCAGCAGGCGGGGCGCAAGTGAATTCCGGATCGCTAGCCTTAAATGACCCAGGGGTAAGTTTTGAGGCGCATTTACCTGTGTTAATTCATTACTTGGAAGGGAAAATCAACACCTTCCGTGGGGGCTGTTTATCCTCCTATGTTTCACAATGGAAAATGATAACCTCTGATCCAGAAATTCTGGAGTCAGTGACAGGTCAAAAACTTCAATTTAACAGCCGCCCTTATCAATCACGGGCACTTAAACAAACCAAACTTTCAACGGAACAGGAAAATCCGTGGATGGTGAGATAACAAACCTCCTACAGAAAGGGGTAATTGCAGTATCTGCACATGACCAGGGGGACTTTAGTTCACCAATATTCACCCGACCTAAAAAGATGGATCATTTCGCATGATTCTTAATCTAAAATCATTGAACAAGAACCTAACATACTACCATTTTAAGATGGATAATGTTTATTCAGCAATAAGGCTTATGACCCCGGGGTGTTTCATGGCGTCGATTGATCTAAAGGACGCCTATTATTCTGTGCCCATTCATCCTGATTTTCAGAAATACCTCAAATTTGAGTGGAAAGGAACATTATACCAATATTTATGTTTTCCCAACGGGCTTGCGTGCTGCCCTCGGAAATTTACCAAACTTTTGAAACCTGTTTTTGCAACCTTGAGACAACAAGGTTTTATATCAGTTGCTTATATCGATGACTCATGGCTAGCCGCCAGAGATTACGAAACATGCCTTAATAATGTCAAGGAAACGGTCACGCTGCTTGACAAGCTTGGGTTTGTAGTTCACCCAGACAAGTCTGTTTTTATTCCTACACAACAGATAACCTTTTTGGGTTTCAACTTGAATTCAGTTCATATGACTGTATCACTTACAGAAGAACGGACATCCAAACTAGTTGATGCCTGCAGAAACATATTAAAAACCGACATGCCGAAAATACGGGAAGTAGCCCAAGTCTTGGGCTTAATGACCTCTAGCTTTCCTGGGGTTATGTTTGGCCCTTTACACTACAGAGCTTTAGAAATTGACAAAACAGAAGCCCTCAAACACAATATGGGAAATTTTGAGAACCGAATGTCTTTGTCGCCTGAGGCGATTTCTGACATACATTGGTGGATTTCCTCCTTGCCAGACTCCCATAATCTAGTTAGTCATGGTGAAGCTACACTTATAATGAGCACGGATGCTTCCCTTATTGGGTGGGGAGCTTGTTTGGACAAGCAATGTACTGGGGGGAACTGGACCCCTCTTGAAGCATCCCATGACATCAATTATTTAGAGATTCTAGCACAGGGTTTCGGGTAGTCACATCAAAATTCTCGTAGATAATACGACTGCAGTTGCGACATTAAACCAGATGGGCACCTGCCACTCCAAGGCGAACAATGATCTTGTGCGCAAAATATGGTATTGGTGCATTGAAAACAATGTATGGCTAACGGTTTCCCATATTCCTGGAATAACCAACACCGAAGCAGACCGGGAATCAAGGCTCTCTCGAAGGGAAACCGAGTGGTGCCTTAATAAAACCGTGTTTCACGAAGCGCTTGCTAAGTTGGATTTCACACCTGACATAGACCTATTTGCGTCTCGCCTTAACTATCAAGTAAAACCTTACGTGGCATTTAAACCAGACCCGGAAGCAATAGCTGTTAACGCTTTCCATCTATCCTGGAAGAAATTTAAATTTTATGCCTTCCCCCCTTTCTGCATTGTACAAAGGGTGTTACAGAAAATCAGAGAGGATGGAGCCACTGGGATACTTGTGGTTCCCAATTGGCCAACTCAGACTTGGTGGCCATATTTGCTCGACATGCTTATTGATTCCCAGGGGGAAGTCAACGTTATTTCCACCAGCGGAACCGCAAGCAGTGCACCCACTAAACCAAAAACTGGAATTGCTGATGTGCCACTTATCCGGGAAGTATTATCTGATAGAGGACTTTCAGAGGAGGCTGCAAACATCATCATGCAATCATGGCGATCAGGGACACAGAAACAGTACAAAACGTATTTGCAAAAATGGAAGACATTCTGTGATTCACGGAAAATCGATCCAGTTTCAGCATCTGTAGTGCACGGCATTGAATTCCTTTTAAGCCAGTTCAAAGCTGGGCTTTCCTACAGTGCAATTAACACGGCAAGGAGCGCCCTATCAACTGTGATTTTATTACCTAATGGTGTTTCGTTTGGCAATCACCCGCTGGTAACTAGATTCTTGAAAGGAGTTTTTGAAACAAGACCAGCACTACCACGTTACACAGATACATGGGACGTGTCCGTTGTCCTTGATTACATTAAGACACTGGGACCATCAGAGGAACTCAGTTTGAAACCACTCACACATAAATGTGTTATGTTAATTGCGTTACTGTCAGGACAGCGTTGTCAAACGGTCCATGCTTTAACAATCGGAGGAATGAAACAGAGTGACACTAAGATTACTTTTGAGATAACTAAGTTGATGAAAACATCCACACCGAAGAACCATCAATCACCCATCGAATTTGAAGCCTACCTGGCGGATAAAACATTATGTGTTGTAAATTGTATTAGGACGTATTTGTCCAAGACACAAGGAGTGCGCTCTGGCGCAGATGAACTTTGGTTAAGTTTCGTTAAGCCGTTCCGGCCCGTATCAAAAGATACTATTAGTAGATGGATAAAAACTTTCCTCAAGGACGCGGGGGTGGACACAGAGTCCTACTCGGCACACAGTACTCGATCAGCAGCGACCTCTGCTGCGAAAACAAGAACATTCCCATTCAGACAATAATGAATGCTGCTGGATGGTCGGGTGAGAGCACCTTCAGAAAATTTTATGATAAACCTGTAAATACGACCGTTAACTTTGGTCAGCAACTCGTAAGCTTGTGTGACACTAGTTAGGGTGGTCAATAAATTTGACCTTTCTTTTCTCCATGTTGTTTGCTCATGGACACACATGCTTTAAAGTCTCACGTGACTTCGTAGTGACGTAGACCAATGACGAAATAGAATTTAAAATTAAACGAGGCTTACCTGTAAGGTGAAGTTTGATTGGAATTCTATGAAGTCATTGGTCAGGAACGTAGAAGTCACGCCCACCCAACTATTTTTACATCGTTGCCCGCCCTTGTATGTGTGGCCATTCGCAATATTTAAAGACTGAATACTCCGACTTCGCGCGCTCTATCTCACGTGACTTCTACGTTCCTGACCAATGACTTCATAGAATTCCAATCAAACTTCACCTTACAGGTAAGCCTCGTTTAATTTTAAAGTAATGTTGACATATTTCATCCATCTTATTTTTCCAGATCTTCTGAATTGTAGCAGGGGCATTTTCACACCATCAATTTTGTGATTCTAACTGTGCAGAATATGCAACTAAAGAGCTGTAGGGATGGCCTCTAGGCAGGATAGGGGTTGGGTGTTTTGAGTGAATACCTTCTTTGTAATTGGAAGTGTTTCTCTAGCGTCTTAAAAATGACTTGTTCTGCCAAGAAATAAACTAAAAAAATTCAATTTGTCGTTCGTCGTAAATTTTGTAATACTGATTGTGGCAGTCGTCCAGGGCTATAAACCTCGATGGGTGGGTGAGGTCTTCAAGGTTTTAAAAGATTGTATGTAAAATCATAAATTACGTTTTCTTATGAATTCAGCAATGGCTTTTCTATGGTAGTATATCGTATGCTGTACAAGCTGCATGCTATCATCGTTTTAAACAATTTCCGTAACACTGCTCGTAACATGGCTTAAAAGTGGAGTCAGAACATGTTCTGTCGACATCTCGTTTGTTGCACACACAACACTAGAGCTTATCGTAGAAATATTTTGAATTACAAAATAAAAAAAAAAAAGTGCGAGCTGAAAACTTCGCGCCATTATGTCAATTCCGACTAAAACAATGGAAATTGGCAATTAAAGCGCCCGGAACCACATTGAATTGGTCAGCGGATTCGTGCATGCGCAGTACAGAAGTCCCTGCTACTACTATAAGTATAAATATCGCCAAGCCAGAATAAACTTTTTATAGCCATTAACGTTTCTCGTGAAAACTTGAGACCGATTATGTGTTTTCTTTGCGTAAATTTAAGTAAAGGAATGCACGCCGTTTTCACGTTTGCAATTCAAAATTGTATGGAGCCGTCATGGTGTTCATGCAGAAGGACACCAACATGGCAGCCAAATGACCAGTTGTCTTATACATAAAACACTAGCCGTTCCCTTGGGATACGGTTTTTGCGCTAGAAACGTGTCCCAAGTTCTCTGTAGCCTACCATACTCCTCTATAATCTGGCCCAAACGAAGGGCCGGCGATCAGCAGCCGAGACTGTTTTGCTCTAGCGATGCTCTTAACCCTGTCACCAGCAGGTGGTTCCTAGCTTAGAGGCTCCAGTCCGTGTAACTCCTCCAGTTTGTTCCGCATGGGCCCACTTAGCATCCTACGTGGGTTCATTCTTGGGGAACACATCAACATATGGTGGCAACTTATCCAGAACTTTAGAAGCAATGTCTTTATAACATTTTGCCTGAAATGACGAAAATGAGAAGTTGTATCAACTCAAAATTTACCGCCCAAATCGTTGTTTCACGCAAGGAATTTTCAATGTCCTTGCCGTGTTTCGCCTAATGCAGATTTAGCGCCGCGAGCGTGTTCGTGCCGCGCCGCGACTACGCGATTAAATTGGGCTCTCGTTCGAAGGACAGTGATTTTCTTTGCGACCATGCAATTTGATTGGCTGTGCTTGATTTGCCGTTCCCTGCGACAAGTACTCACTGCCGCGACAATACAATCTGGTTGGTTGTCCATGACTTTGTCGTGTCGATAGCCGGCGGAAAGCCGTGTCGACGCCACGAGGCCGAGAAGGCGTAGTTCCGTATCAAGTTCAAGTTCAAGTTTATTTCTATTTACAAAATACAATAATCATTACCAAACCCGCAGGTAGCAAAGCTAATCTAGGCGGGCAGGAAATATATATATATATAATAACTATTTGAGAAAAAAGAAAATGGAAGACACATAAAAAGAGAAAAAAGAGTTGAACAACAAGATTTAGTATTTCAAAAGAGAAAGTAGGAATTATGTAAAATCAAGCATCAGAATTTTTGCATATTGTTTATCAGTGTTGACTCAGCAAGAATAGATATTAATTGAAGATGAAGGGTTTTTTTAATTTTTGTTTTGGGAGCGAACGAATGCTTAAAGGAATGCTGTTCCACACCTTGGCACCAATTCTAGGTATCGACTTTAAAACATAATTTGTTCTTGAATATTTTATTTTATTTCTACACAGCAGGCCAGGTTCCGGGCCACCTGTCACAGTCATACAAAATCTGCTCTAGTGCAGCCAATTGGCTTTTCCTGTCGGCAGAAGACCAGGGAAGTGAACTAGTCGAAACAGAGCAAGGACCTGATTGGCTTAGATATTTTGACTGGCGGGACAGAAAAACAAAAACGAATCCCAAACCAAGAACGACGTTTTGAAAATGTGCAGTTCGAAACATCTGATTTAGCTGTAATTGGATATTTTTTTGCTTTCGTTCTTGGTTCTTCTTTTTCTGTTTCGTTGGTCTGTCCTTATATCTGCTTCCTTGTTTGCTCGCTTCTTTGTCTGTTTCTACCGGATATTTTTAACTGTGTATTTGGGTTATCTTTCCGTTTGTTTGTTTGTTTTTGTATATTTACTAACCTGGATGCTTTCAGGATTAAGTACAACTATGGGCCTCCCCTCATCTGATGTTTCTCGTATCTCAATATCTAACGGGACATCCCCTGAACACAATAGACAAGAGCATGAGGACATGAAGCTTTCACTTTGTAGATCTCATCATTCAAGAATGGGGCTACACAGGAGCTCCGCAATGTGAACAACTGACTCGTTTGCTTTCATACTTCCTTTTCACTCATTTCAATACTACATGGGTCCCACGAATCCTTGAAAACCTGGAAAGTCATAGCCTGCATGCAGGCGGTACTGGGTGTTTTTATCGCGGAAAACCCGGAAAACGCGTCCGTTCGATGATCGGGCGCCATCTTGGATTTTTGAGACGCGCGGTCCCGGGGACGAGACGCGTCTCAAAAATCCAAAATGGCGCCCGTATCGAACGGACGCGTTTTCCGGGGTTTTCCGCGATAAAAACACCTAGTACCGCCTGCAAGCAGGCTAGGAAAGTCATGGATTTTAGATATGCCCTTTTCCAGGCCTGTAATGTCATGGAATTTTACAAAAACCTATCAAAGTCGTCGTGGAAATATTTTCCTAAAGAAACAATTTGCAAGACTGTGTATATTTAAGCAATAAAAGTACTTTCCGCGTGCTCTCTGCTTTCTTACAAACACGAGGGGGATGTTGGGAGAACTGATCAAAACTTTTAGAAAATAACATACACACGCGCGACAGCGTTGCGTGACAATCGTGTTTCTCAGGTCTCTTACAAACACGCTTTTTAACCAATCAGAATGCGCACATTCACAATACAACATAGGTGTTATTTTCTAATGTAAAATAAAAATATAGGAACCTGAATAAAAACTTACAATGTGCTAGCTTTGAAAAGGATACTCATAATTCGCGAAAGTCCGCATTTTTCATTATGGAAGGTCATTAAATTATTTCAAACGTCCTTGAAAGTCCTGGAATTTTGAAAGCCTAAAACTCGGGAATCCTGTAATACTTTGACCAGTATATCCTAAATTACAAAAATTCTCCCAGGCGTGATTATTACCACTTACCCAAAATTTCAGTACCCATTTCTCTGGCGACAGCACGTGCACCATCCTGACCAATATGTATGACTTGTGGCCGCAGTTTGGACATAAATAATGACTCATATTCTGAACAAGGCCAAGAACCTAAACAACACATTTCATCATTAGTATCTATTGTTATCCTGTACAGGTCCATTCATTGTATTTATAATCACTATAAACACTGTCTGGAATTTGTACAGGCTCTGGAAGGGTATCCACAGGAGCCAGTATTTGACGAAATTGTTGTAGTTTGCGATCTGGGAATTTAGAGTGTGGCTGGAAATGCCTCAATATTTGTGCTAAATTACTACCAGATTCTGGCCAAAACGTGTCTGTGAAAAGCTCAGGAATGTAGCTGTAGATACAACAAGTGAAATGTAAAAAAGGTCAACATTATTGTGTATGAGAGTGGGGAGAAATAATTGTTAATTATCTATGGCCACTAGTAAAAACGTACAGGTATATCAACTTTTCTGAACATCTCTGCCCCTCGTCTGGCATCCATAAGAGCTATGTCCTGGGGTGTGGTCACTATCACAGCACCTGTGGCATAAAGGAAATAAATCAATACATGCATGTAGTTCACAGGCATAATGTATTGTGGTAAATAAGAGGTATGGTGTATCATTTTCTAGTCAAAAACCCATTTTCCAGCTTTTCATTTGCCAGTTGTGGCTTTAACACCAGCCTGTATTTCAACCATTTCCTGTGGGTTTCAGAGTACAATGTACCCCCGCCAAGGGCGGCATTAGTTTTTGACCACCCCATGCATCCAGAATTTCCAAAATGGCTCCCCCCCCCCCCCCCCCCATGCATATAGAATTCCGGAGAGGTTAACCTAGCTTCCAGCTTCAAAATCCCCCTATGCAAGCAGAATTCCGAGCTTGAAACCCCCCCTCCCATTCAGAATTTTCGAATGCCACCCATCCCCAGGTACATAATATATTTTCTGGAATTTCCCATTTCAGCCCCCACCCCATATTTTGCATGGCCAAAAAAACTCCATATTATATATTCTTGCTAAGGTGGCTAAACCAATGGTTTTCACTGTTAGTAGGACATAACTAATAGCTTAATAGTAGCTCACCAATCAGAATGCAGCATTGATCATAGACCAGTAGTGGGATTTGAGTGGTATATTGTCAATGCGGCATTCTGATTGGTTGAGCTACAAGTAGGCTATAAGTTATAGCCTACTAGTAGCAAAAAGTTTCGGATTTCAAAGTCCGAAAATGGCAAATGACCAGACTAGAAAACGTTTTTATCTATACATTGACCTACTAGTGTGATTTGACTAAAACAATTATTCCTCTCGCCCTCATGGCCTCTGAGTCAATAGCCCATTTGGCCTTCGGCCTCATGGGCTATTGACACAGAGCCCATTCGGGCTTGAGGAATAATTGTTAAATAGTCACCTGAGACTGGTATGAGTTGAGATATTGACAGCTGGGTGTCCCCTGTTCCTGGGGGCATGTCAATCACAAGAACATCCAGGTTGCCCCAGGCAACCTGACGGAGTAACCTCTCAATGGCCGACATCACCTGAAAATGGAACAACATTGTATCAGTATAGCTGGGCCATGAAATTTTTTCATTGGATGAATTCGCACACTTGTGTGGGTATTATTGTAATTGACTGTTTACATGTGCAAATTATGATATTTCTCAGTGGCTGAAATCCTGATAAGGCATTATGGTTTATAACAATAATTAATAAAGAGGATGATGATGACTTACCATTAGACCTCTCCAGACAATTGGAGATTTGTCATCAACAAGAAACCCCATTGACATGCTGATAATCAAGGGAAAACAAGAACATTAACCTGACAAGCTTGAATGTCACCAACAGAGATCCATCACATGGATAAGAAGTGGGGTAGCAAATGATAAATCTGAGACTTGCCGAGATGCCAACACTGGTAGTTTAAAATTTGAACCCGAGACTGAAGAAAATATCAGAGCTCATATATTTACTGTATTTAAAAGTTTGAGGGCGAAGATCGGAGGTTCCGAGACACATTAAAAATTCTGAGATTCCGAGACTCTGCTAAAATTTGGCGAGACTCTGCGCTACCATTTGCTACCCCTAAGAAGTGATCTGCATAATTTTGATTGACAGCTAAAACATCTTACCATGGAATTCCAAAGTTCACTAGTGGTTTCATTTGATTTTCTAAAAAAAGGAAATGCCAAATTAGCTACTGTTTGCTTGGAACTTCCCCTATGCAAGCAGAATTTCAAACTACCCTTGGATTTTAGAAATCTGGAGATTTTTGGATGAAATACAAATGCTATATCAGAAAATTCCAAGGAAGAAAACAGGGAGAAATACAAACTTAAATATATATAAAATTTCACAGGGAGACAGGAGTGAAAAATCTTGAGACTCCCAGCAAAACCAGGAGAGCTGACATCCCTGCCCCACCAAATTTCCCAATGCTTTCCTACTTACTAGCAGTCAGTTCAGGTTGTCCCTTGAGATTCATTAGCAGTGGGATAGAAGGTCCATAAACATCTGCATCAAGGAGCCCTACATGGAGTTCCTTCTTGACTGACATCATTGCAAGTGCAAGGTTTACTAGAGAAGTAAAGAGAAACTTCAAATTGACACCACTTTGAATTTCCAATTTCCTTCGTGGATGGGTTATGGATCTTTTCTAGATAGATAGAAAATTTTCTTACATATGAATCATTTTTACAAAAAAAAATCACACAAAAAAATCATTTGGGGGGGCTAAAATAACATAATAATATCAGGTGAAAATGTCTGTAGACATGTGTGCACATATAGTTTTTGCAGGAGTCTCCAGGTTTCTACTCTTGATCTCCATGGAAAAAAGTGAAACTTTCCATATATTTACTGTATATCTCCTGGGTAAATTTCTCAGGATTTTCTCATACAGTTCTTGCATTTGAAACACAATCTCCAGGTTTTGGATCTTTCAGGGTTCGCAGGTATGTAGTGGGCTCAAGAAATGGTCAGCAAACTGTCCAAGGTTGTGGACGCCCGCAAAAGAAAGCAAGTTTTGATCCAGGGTAGAGGTCTCTTTTCCTTGCGACCCTTTCACCTTCAGCCAGTGAAATGCATCAAAAGAGGCCTCTGCTACAGCCGATTGCATTTGACCATTTTACTCGAACAGGTCGCACATTATGTTTGAACGTTTGAAAGTTGTGTTTCTAGGATGAAACAAGACGTTTCTATGGCGAACCAAAGAGTTCTGTCCTCTCTGATTGGTCAGTGAAAAATACATATGGCAGTTGCCCTTGGAAACATCCTACTTTTTGTCTTACAATGCAACTTTCAAATGTTTAAACGTTAACGTGCGAACTGTTAGGGTATAAAACAGTCAAATGCAATCGGCTATAACAGTTCAGTGATTATCTTAACAACAACACTGCAGGATGAAAAACCACTGTTGTTGTGTAGTAATTGTAACTTTCTTCACCTGCAGTTGTTGATTTACCCACTCCACCCTTTCCAGATGCCACAAGAACAACATGTTTGACGCCAGCAATGGGCCATTTCTTGGGCAGACCCCTCCTAGGCTGTGCTCCACTCTTATCTCCTCTTATACCCTGAGATAAAACACAAATAAAATTGCTTAAATATATACATATGCTATTTACCGGTTGGGAGGTCCGTATAGGGAACAACTGTGACCAAGGGCTGGGAAATGATGGACGAGGTCGACTACGAACTCTGCACCCCCCCCCCCCCCCCCCCCCCCCGTCATTTTCATATCCGAGTACCGCCCCTGGCACCCCCGTCTCTCACCGCATCTCCAGATCAGGAGAAACCATTCGAATCTTTGGAAATTAATACGCCGATAAAAATAAACTCCAAACGATCCCATACTTACAAATGGATTGGTATGACTTGATGCCAGCCTGCATCCGACAAAACACGCTGGATTGGCAGCAGAAAATACTCTAAAACCACCAACACGTATTCTGTTGACCAACCTGGAAGCCGCCATCTTGGATTGAAAGGGAAACCGCTGCCCAGAAAAATATTTGCGGCGCAGACCACGCATTCTCTTCGCGCGCTTATCGAGAAAATACACATGGAACTTTGACTATGCATTCTCATGCAAAAATGCACGAGCGCTATGATCATTTGATTTTCATTTGGACAACTTCATTCAAAAAGAACAACAGTTTTTACACATATCAATGCGCACTGTTTGAAAGTGCTTGAATGCGCAACGTTGAATGTTTTGTAGTGCGCGCTTTACAAGAATTCACGCTGCAACAGAAAATGAAGGTATAAAAAGTCTGCTTGGATTACCAATTATCATATACACTTTGTACTGCAAATTCGACCCGGTTGCGAGAAAGAACTGAAAATGCCACGAGGAAAGAAAGCAACGCCCGCCGATAAAGAGAACACCGCTCCGCCTCCTCCTGCCTCAGAATCAGAACCAGAGATGGAAAGCGCTTCTGAAGACGTCGATTCTATCTTAGAACCAAACACAAGCAATGTGCCGGCAACGAAGTCTTCAAAAGGACGGCCACGTGGTGTCAAGGCAATGCCGGGCGAAAAGCCAAAACGAAAGAAGAAATCGGTCGAAACGTACGCATCGTTTCTCTATAAAGTCCTCAAACAAGTTCATCCAGATATTGGCATCAATAAGAAAGCTATGGGAATCATGAACTCGTTTGTAAATGACATTTTCGAGCGACTAGCTGCGGAGTCGTCCAAGTTAGCAGCGATGAATCACAGACACACGATATCGTCTCGAGAAGTTCAAACTGCAGTTAGACTTATCTTACCGGGCGAGTTGGCCAAACATGCGGTCAGCGAAGGAACCAAGGCAATAGCTAAATACACGAGTCAACGATAGATCGATTTGTATCGATGACGAACATTGACGAAAAACGGAACAATGGAAGTTGACCGACACGGGAATGAAATATAGATTTGAAGTTTTCGATGTTTTATTTTTTTGTACATAGGAGATAGGCACGATGGAATTGGCCATGGGATTTGGTTTTGCTTCTGGTTAATTTCATAGAAATATAAAGTTATAAAAACAATGTACATAGTGTGAAAATATGACCAATATCATTATTTATTATGAATCCAGTAAGAATCCTAGGAAATGTATAGTATTTGTACCGTATTTTTTCATATTTATTAATGGACTGTATTTTTATATCGCTTGTATATTTTTGGATCAAGTCATAAGAATTTACGAGTAGTATATTAAAGCTTGTTTGAATTTTATCACAAGACAGTTCCTGGATCTAGTTGGGTTGGTGGTAGTTGTTCCTCTCACAGAAGAATACAATTTCAGTGCGTAAAAAAATGCTGGGAAATAATACACCAAGAATCTTGCTTCTAAAACAAAGTGCTGTTACAAAAAATGAAAGGCCCCGAAATGTCTACCGGATAATTAATCAATATTTTGCAACCATCAACGTTTATTGTAGCACAGGGGCACCCTTTCAAAATTATTGGGAGGTGTTCGATTATCGTGTTAAAGCCTAGTTTCCATATAGTCGTATCAGTCAACCGTAAAACAAAAGAACAATTCCAATTTTCATTGTTTCACGGTCGACTGATGAGACAGATAAGACTATATGGAAACTAGGCTTAACCAAATACAGTCTCATGTATTGCTGGCTTGCACGTGACCTCACAGGCAGCCATGTTGGTATTAAGCACAAAAGAAAGTTCATTTGTTGCTTTTGTTCTGTACACCAACATGGCCGCGGCGCTTTTGGTGATTTTATGCCCATAAGAATGAGTGCAACCCAAGAATAGACACTAAAGCCTTGTTTCCACATAGTCTTATCTGTCGTATCAGTCAACCGGGACGAAACAAAAGGATAATTCCAATTTCCATTGTTTCAAGGTCGACTGATGCGACAGATCAATCAATCAATACTTTATTCACATTTCCATTCAATAAATAATATACAGGAGAAAAGATGTGACTATATTTCATTACTAGTTTTGATATGTTTACATTTGAAATTAATAAGGAGAAGAAATACAGAAGTATGTTTATAAGGAAATGCCTAAAGCCTTGTGATTCCTTTGGGTGGACACTTTTGTTAGTTCGGCACATGCACTCGTGCACTCGGTCGAGAGAGAAAACGTTGACTTGTAACCGCGCAAAGAAATCATCACATGATTTGAATCGTTTGTCGATTTGTCTATTGTAGAATCATTTGGCACATGCAGGGTAAGTATGGCTACAGTAGTTTTTTGCAGTAAATGAATGGGAAATTAAGATTTCCGGTACCGGAAGTGACGTCATACGTCTGTTTTGGTGCACGTATTTGCTCCCAAGACGCATGGCGGACGACGATAGACATTTTTTTTGGGGGGGGGGGGGGGGGGGGGTGCTCGTCAGGAAACGTACTTTGACTCCTAAAAGGTACCAACAAGACGTAATTTCCCTCGTAATTTTCTCCCATATTTTTTTACGACGGAAAATACGTCTGAAAATCTGGCCACCAACAAGTGTGATTGGTTTGATTTGCTAGAACGGACGTCAAAAGGTACCTATCTGGAAAAAAGTTACGTTTTCTAATTTTACCCCTAAAAAAGGTACCAGAGGCTTGATTTTAAACCCTAAAAGGTACGACGAGTACCTCCGCCCAAAAAGTAGGGGAGTCCCCCGGGAAGTTGTGACGGCGCAACCTTTTCTGAAATAGGTGTAATCCATGCAACTCTTCCATTAATTCAGATTGCGTTGAAAAGGGGTTTACTGTTTGACAGAATTCCATGAATAGAGGATGTTATGTCTCCAGCTTTTGTAATCAAATTGGCACGTTAAATGAACAATTGATTCAGCTGTACATTTCTAATATCACTAGAATACAGCCCCGAGTAGTGAGACAAAGAGGATACTCCCGTCTCTCCCTCGATCAACCAGGTTATGTTCTTTAGCTTGCATTTCACAAACATCGCTTTTCTGACGAGCTCGTGATGGCCACATTTCTTGACCGCATTCTTGTCTTCTTTCTTGTTTCTATTTCACACCTTTACGTGTCTTTAGCAGAGCAATCATTTTACTCCAGCGTGTGTAATCCGGTAGATACAGGATGTTTTTTTCACAAATATTCAAGACTTGATCTGGCGAGAAGGCCTCCAGTTAAGGTGAGTGTTTCAGTTTATAACATCAGGCATAGACACAAAGATCACCGCAAAGCTGAAGGAGAATCAGGGTTTGCAAATTTCAATTCTATCAGGTGTACTTTTGAAATAGTTTTCCTTGAAATGGAGCGCATGAAATCAGAAAAATTGCCTTCAGTCATAAAGAAATTCTAAAGAGCCAGAAAAGTTCAACTTTACATGGCGAAGGTGGAAAAATATGTTATTTCTACTAGTCTTTATTCCTTTTCGAGTCAGGCTACTATTTTTTCAGTTGGCCAGCTGCGGCCAGTTCATGGCATTTGAAATCCCTCTTTTGATTTGTATTTATTATTCTTCCCTTCATTCTCGAGAAAGAATTAACCCACGAGATAATAGTAAATAGATCATTAAAACGATATAAAAACGCTATTAAGCCGAGAATGAATGTCTATAACACGGTCAATTAATAGATTTATTTTTACCGCTCGTCATTCTGTTTTTGACTGACACTTCGCCAAAGTGGTTTAGCTGTGTATTCTAATACACTTACGAAAACAAGTACTAGGAAGCTATAGACTATAAACACAATCCCCTCGTCGCTTGGGCTTATTTCAAAATTATGGGCACGTGTTACTAATGATTTTAAAGACGTCAGAAGCCCACAACTGACAAGAGTTTTTTTTATGCCTCAAAATCTCAAGTGTAAAGTCTTTACTTGCACTGCAAGAAGGGGTAATAAAAGGGTAGAGCTGGGGCAATCAAACTTGGTAGTTAATTGTATTTGTGTCATCCTTGAAAAATTGCCATGGCAACCAGATGAAGGGGGCACGGTGCTAGTTTTGCATTTTGCGCATTCAAGCGAAAATGGGCGGAACGCAAAGCACATAACGATATAAACTTCACATTACATTGTTTAAGTTTACTGAGAACCTTCGCGTACCTCCTCGGAAAAACAATCACATACGTCCTTAGTTTAACCAAAACATGTGAAACTAATGTAATTTAAAAATGGACTAGCAGACTACAGCAAAAAGAACTACCTTAATAAATAAATTGTTCAAGGATTGGTTACAAAAGCTAACGAGCTAACGCCGCCGAACTGATTTACTCCCAAGAAGCACATAAAGTGTTTCTCAAAAAGCGTGAATTTTGCGTTTAGTTCAAAAGTAATGGAATTTCGAAGGTCAATTTTATAGCAATTTCACCAATTTCAAAATCAGCCAGCCAAACGTTCATATCATTAATCCCAAAACACCAAAACTCTAGTGACACCTTTTACAGGGGTCGCCAGGGGGGGGTCCAGCCCCCCCCCCCCTTTCTCGGAAATTCTCGGAAATACATTTACTGTATTTGCTGGAGAAAATTTGCGCATTTTCGTCCCATGTTTTCACTATCCGCCCCCGCCCCCCTCCCTTCAGAAATTCTTGGCTACGCCGCTGTTTTAACACTAAAATGACGGTTACAGGTTGGTCATGTTCAAGATCTCGAGCTCGCACCGGGACGGTTTTATAAAATGAAGACATTAGCGATGGCGCCGCCTATCTTTGGTGAGTTAAACAATGACAAGAGCCCTTAAGTAGGAGCTTTCATCTCACCTATATAGTTGAGGCAGCGCATTTCCTGACCTAGTTATTTTTAGATACGAATTTGCATTTTAAATTTGTTGCTGGTCCGCAAACAGTGCCGAAACACAAGATTGCGGTGGAGGCCAAAACGCGATTTTTCTGGGTACTTTGAGGTTTAGAAATCTGCTATAATCGTTATCCCAACCGAACCGAGTAATAAACTACTATAGAGATTTACAAGTGGAATTTGACTCGCAGAGTCAGTCTTCGCTTCTTTCCGCCATGTTTATCGATGGAGATAATTTATACAATATTGAGACTTGGAAGCCGCCTGGACGCTGATTGGACAATTTCTACAACGTTTCGCGCCAAATGTGTTCTAAAAATAGATAGGTTAGGAAAAACGCTGTCTCACGGACCCAGTACCAAAGATGAAAGCTCCTACTTATGAGCTCCTGACAATGATCAATCAGGTGAATGCGAAATGATAGACGGACAAATTGACCAAATTCCGAGCTATAAATTCACGATTTGTCCGACGATTTGTCCGGCGAGACGATTTGTTCGTCTTCTAGTGTGAAAACGGCCATTCACTGTCACATACTCTCATGGGTTTGCGGTCAAACAGTAAAGCTCGCAGCAACTCTCGAATTTGAACATGTTCCAAGTGAACTGAGCCGATAAGAGTACATAACAGTAAGTGCGTGAAGTAGATCATGATTATCATTATTATTATCAAAAAAAATCTAATCAATCTCCACAGCTCATACTGTTTGATCCGCAAGCACAATTCCTCGTCGGCTTAATTTTATAGTCACGCTTCGCATATCTCCCATTATTTTTCAGAAATCCCGAAATTCCTAACGGGAGCAGAATGCGACCATATCATCGAATTGGCTCAGAAGCAGGGCCTGCGGCAATCCTCCACCGTCAGGGAGGGGGTGGAACAGGATATAAGAAACTTAGGGGGTGCTACTGAGGAAGCATTCCCATACTGGGATACCGACAATAGCAGCTTCATTGACATCGATGAGGTAATCAACTTCCACGCACTCAAGTCTACTGATCAAATAATAATATTATCCAATATATAATGCATTAGCCTACCTTCGATTTGTTGCTAAAACATTTCAATGGTTTTAGATGGGGTTTTACGGTAGCTTTTTCGCTTCTCAGTATATCATTTAACTATCTATTATGTGATTGATAGTGAGTAAGCGGAGCCAGGTAGGTTTCTACTAATAAAGATCATCGTTTAACCTCGCGGGATAGTAGTTACTAATTACCTAAAATAGATCACGTGCCAGCATACCAAGCACTCGACAGGAGTTCGCGAGTTCCCTCTCCGGATGACAAGGACCCCTGGGCTAACGAAATCCGTTTATGGTTGACAGATGTTGAAGGGGCTGGAACAGAATATCGACTTTTCAGCAGATGAACAAATTGTGCACGATATGTAAGTATGAGGTATGTTTAGGTAAATATGGTATGCGAGGCGCGTTGAAAAATCGTCATTTTTTTAAAATTCACTCAGGTATCAACACACGAATCTGGACAAGAATGGTGATGGTAAGCTGATGCCAACGGAATGAATTTACCCGAGTCGTAGCTACCCTGCGAGCAGTGATTTCCTTCTCGCAGTCGTCGGACTAAGAGAGGAGGAAACCACTGCTCGCAGGGCAAGTCTAAGAAGACTTGAAGAGCACATTTCTTCTGTTCAACGCTTTCGAGTGGCATACTGCAGAATATCCGGCTTGTCGTTAGCCGACACTCGCCGCCTGAAGGCTAGTGTGACGCGTGGGATATTCTGCAGTATGCCACTCCCGAAAGAATTGTACAACTAGTACATATACCAATAAAAAAGCCTCCATCTACCCAATAACGGTCTAGCCATATGCACAGTTAGAAGAGTGTACTTTTACAACTCGATGATCAATAATCGTCGTCGCGTGAATTTTACACAATATCCACGAGTTGATCATAGCTTAGCTATGATTTTAGCCAAAGGGACCCAGTAATAGCGGTGGCGAATCATCGTGTGGAATTCCCCGAAGCACCGAGAGCAAGGCTTAAAAAATCAAACTTTGCACCTGATGAAAACGAGAAAAAAAGAAGAATTTCGCGAGATTCTGCATTTTCCGAACAACCATTCGCCATCCATCCTGCTTTGGTTTACATATCAAGATAGTTCCCGTTGAAATGTGTCGTTTCCTAAAATGTCCTAAATAATGAAAGTTTCTATTCTAGTTACCATATTTGGAATTCCAGAAGTTTCCTAGCGTATTTCTTGCTCCCAATTGCCAAAAAGTTGGTGTTCTCTGCGTGTGGGCGGCCGCCAACTTTGTTTTGGCCCAAAAGAGTCTGTAACAGAAACACAGATAGCCCGCGTCACGCAGGGTAGGCACCTAGCCCCGGCACCTACCCTCTACCCACCCACCCACCTATCCGGGCTGTTTGCTTGTAAATTATTATAAACACCATAGGTTTGGTAAGTCTGGACGAGTTCATGTCACGCAATACCTCAGCCATGGCGCAGTTTGTCAGGAAGGTGAAAATCGACAAACCACAGACAAAGGGACGGCATAGCAGCCAGGCCTGGTTAGAAATCGATGGGAATGAGCCAGACGAGATCATGGATGCGATCCAAAGAAGGTACATATCAAGAAAAATTTTTTTCCATAAACTGTCGCGAATTTACCGTATTTGAAAGGTCTGTAAGTACTTCTCGATCTCGTATCTTAGCGGAAAAAGCAGGAAAATTCACCAAAACTTACAGGAAGTCGAAAAACATCGTTCGTTTGGTCGCCATTTTGTTTTTGTTCCGTGCCGAGGGGCCTGAGACGAGATATGAACACCAATAATGAACACCACAGGCAGCCCGCGCGGATTCGTATAAAAAACGACAGCACTCTTTATTTATCAGGCAACAGCAAACTTGTGCCAGCATCGCTTTATTATTTACAGGGTTCCTTTCTGAATAGTTCTGTACGTACGTTGAGTCATGTTTGTGTGAGCCGAGCTCACGACGTCGATCCAGGGCCTTTCCCGTCGTTAGTGCAGTACTGTGTGGTATCAAGAGTGGATTAACAAGAGTTAGAATCTTTCGTACAGTATTTGTCCACATCTCAGTCAGAAAAGTGTCTATTTTTAGATTTGAATTTCGCGCGCGAAAGTATTCGAATGTTCAGGCTCGAATGCTCGTATACCCAATACACAACAAATAGAGAATATCCTATCTTATCTTTGCGACTTTAAAGGTTTTTCGATTGATTTGGGATTTATTTTAGACTGGATCTCACAACTGTTTGCGTGGCGAGAAAGTGGGAACCCTGTGGATGACGAATTTTCGCGGCAATCCTAGTTCTAAAAATAGACACTTTTCTGACTGTGATTCGGGCATACATAGTAAATATGGAAACTCTAGGCAATCCACTCTTGGTTGTATAGAGCAGATTTGGTATGACTGTGCTGTGAAAAAAGCAGCAATAAAATTGTGCTCCGCCTCGCCCGTGTCCGCGCCGCGACTATGCGATTTCATTTCGTATCTAAAACAGGCCAGGTTCCGTGCCGCGACCGCGACCGTGCGTGAAACACCGTGTCGCGACACCTTTCATAGAAGTCTGCTCTATATGATATACCAATCTCATCCCAGGATCCTTAATTCGTCTTGACAGCGGACGGCGACGTGCCAAGGTAGGTTCTTATATGGTTCATTATAGTGTACTCCTTACGATGATTTCGCCAATGGAGTAACATGAACCATATATATGAAGTATCTAGGCGCGACAAAGGCTCTGGGAAAATCCGATCCCTAGATGACCAAAGGCTCTCTGAGTGAGGTTGATGGCATACCACACAAGCGAAGGGAAAATCCCCGGGAACGAATTTGCTGCGAGCTCAAACTTTCTAGGTATCAGTTTTATTGTTGCAATGTTGAGAAGAACTACGTGAGAAAACCAGACTTCGCTACACGACGCAGGGATTTTCTGTAGAAGCGTGTAAATATGCGCAAAGTACGCGCAAAAACGAGCTAAAAATTGGCCATTTTTAAATCAATTTGGTTTGCAAAGCATGTACCTTTCATCTTGAAACCTATTGCTACGCTTGCGCGTACCAGTCAAAACTTTCCAGGAACCATTCTCGTACCTAGAGCTCTCCGGCTCGTCACCTCGCGGGGGAGGCTCTGGTGACAGCCACCGACGCATGCTCAAAAGAATGGTGGTTTTATGCCTCCCAATATACCTTTAGAGCATTCAAGTCGAAGGCATAGATTGAAAAGACGACTAGGAAACGAATGCCAGTGTTCTTTTGACAGATACGTTTTGATAAAGCGAGATTAAGCTACTTTTATGTGCGCGTGTGCGCCATTTCAGCCAATCAGCGAAGGCCCTCAAATGGATGTCACCAGAGCCTCCACTGAGGGGCGACGAGCCGGGGAGCTCTGGGTACGAGAATGTCCAGGCACGCTCCCAATGGGAAGATCCTAATGACAGTTAGAAATCCTGAAAAAAAATTGTATTATATTGCTTTTCAGAGTCCAGATGCTGACGATGTTGCCGATGGAACTAATACAAGCTAGCGAGTACCTCCAGGTTTGTAAACTGATTGCGTTTCCATGCGTGAGGTATGATCGTGAGCGAAGACGAAGGCTAGAATTCAGTCTAGCACGGCCAACATCTCAAGAGTCAAGAGTCCATTACTAAGGCCTAATTCATACGTCGATCTTTTGCCGCGTCAATTCTAATTATTTGTAATAAGCGCATGAGGAGATCGACGTATGAATCAGCCACTGAATTAAGAGCGACGCCAAGATGAAAACGACCGCTTCTGTCGCTCGAAACGACTAAAGATCGGCGTTGATTCAAACACCGCTCTTCTTCATGCGTCAATTCTAATTGCTCACCCAATGTTTATCTGTGCGGTCGCCGCAGATCGACTGCTTGTAAGCTCAATTTTATCTATTGAGATAGGCAGATTACGATCGACGTCTGAATCAGAGGCGAGTTTTATTCAATTCAAGTCGACCTTCCCAATTAGAATTGACGCGGCAAAGATCGACGTATGAATTCGGCCTAAGAGTGTTGCCGATTTGCAGTTTGCCGCCAACACAGTAAGTAAGTTCTATTCATAGAATCTCATTCCCACTGGAACTCCTGTATTCTCAAATCAAGGGAATCATATCAACCTAACAAGTAGTCTTTGTTTGTAGAAATAAGTCTTTCATTGACTTCTTCTCGGGTTATGAAAATTATTGAGCATCGTAGTTCAGATTTGGCAGATTTGGTTAAAAGAGCAAAGAGCAGACTTATGCTAAAAGCCCCCCCCCCCCCCATCCCTAAAAGTAGTACAATAATCTACAGTGTTAGTGGACGGTCCTAATGTGAAAGATCGTCCATTTCTCTGAGTGTCTTTGCAATGAAATGCTTGCTACGAATGCGCACGCTATAAGAGTCGGTTCTAAGACGGGCATTCTTTCCCTGCTAGCAGAGGCTGCAAGAGAAAAGAGGGCCTCTGCTAGCAGGGAAGGGCATTCTCAAACCCAGAACTCTCCGGCTCGTCACCTCGCGGGGGAGGCTCTAGTCACAGCCAGTGACGCAGTTTTGATACAGAGCGTGAGTTTTGATACAGAACCGTTGAGAAAAAAAAATTCTCAACATTAAAAATCGGCCAATCAGTGAAGGCCCTCAAATGGATGTCCTAGAGCCTCCCCCGAGAGCAGACGAGCCGTCTACAGGTGTCACGTGATTTGTACTACAGGTCGTGAGTTATGGACCTCAAGGTCACTACAACTGTCACTTGGACTCAGACTTCCCTCAGCGAGATCTTGAGTGCTGTCACATTGTTGGTGCGCAAACAAGTAGATGCAGGATTTGTAGGTAAACAACTCCACAACTACAGAGCTCTTAACAAGAAACACATCAAGACGTTTGTAGTCTAACCTAGTCGACTTGCTGCTTTCCCTATTATTAGGAATTTCCCTTACCTTATTTGGAAGGTCTGTAAGCAATTTTTCTCCTATTTTAGCGAAAGAAGCACAGAAATCCACCAAAACTTGCAGATGTTCGTACTCATGGTCGTCATGTTGTTTTTGTCCCCGCAAAAAGGCCTGGGACAAAACACAGGTAGCCCACGCGTATTCGTAGAAAACGACAACTCTACCACGATATGGTACTTCTGTTTTTATACAAATCTCGTCTCAGACCATAAATATGCATCATATTTTCATAATAATGAAGGAGGTTTTGACAGATCTTGATTTGTATAGGAGAATTTTATTCCTTCTTTTTCTTAGTGTTTCAGTAGCTATATGAAAAGAAACAAACAAAACAAAATGGAGACCAAGCGGAACGACGTTTCTCGAGTATCTAAGAAGATAATATTTACAGACCTCCCAAATAAAGTAAGGACATTTCCTTCGGCAAGTCGGCAAGTCGAGTTTTTTGGCGAACTTTTTCTTATAACTTATGTTGGTTGACTTCGTACTGATTAAGGTCCAATTTTGTTGCCAAATCAGTGTTCTTATATTAATTTTCTACTTACTTTCGCTTATTTGGAATTCCAGAAGTTCTGCCACCCATTTTCTGTAATTTCCCACGCTAAATTACCGCAGAACCCCTCAAAACTTTACTAATTTCAGAGAAAAAACATTGGTCATGTAGGTCGCCATCTTTTGTTTTGGCCGTTAAGAGCCTGGAACTAGCACACAGGTAACCCGCGTTATGCGCATTGACATCACCTCTTTCTTGATATAGGACGAGTCTAACTATAATGAATGCGCGCACTGCATGTCGGTAGTTGTGTTACATTTTTTCTAAATCAAGTGCCTTGTATTCGTGCGTTGCATTCTGGTAGTTGTGCTAAGGCCATGTTACGCGAGGTAATTTTTCTTGCAACTCGCAACGCAGCGATGACGAATTGAAAATCATTGCGATTTGCCGCGTGATGTTACACGCTCGTAATATCTTTTGCAACCTGCAATGTACGGGTGGTCCATAAGTGCACGGCAAAACTCTTACTTCTAACGGCAAACCTCTTACTTCTCACGGCAAAACTCTTACTTCTCACGGATTCAGGGAACCTTGCGCGACAAATTGCCAAGACATATTACCCCCATGTTACACGTAACAACTTGTCTGGAAACGTTGCGAAAGGTAGAGCTCGGTTCTACAATTTTTCTGCAACGCGACAAAATATTGGGGGATGTTACACGCGCACTTTTCGCTGCAACTCGCAAATACTACGTTTGTCTCGTGTGACATGGCCTTTGCATTCCAAAGGCATTTCTAAAGAAAAGAGAGCGCGTGCGCGCCAATAGCGGGAATAAGTGTTGGACGTACAGCAAATCTGAAGCACCTCATATAAGAGACGGGAAAATTAATTAAAGGGGCAGTGTGGCGTTTAACCCTACGCTCTGTTGTATTTATTATACATATTGTTCATCTACCTGTAGGTACCTGACGGTACTGTAGTTATTGTATTGTTCATGTACCCAGGCGCCCGTTTCTCGAAACGCCCGAGAATTCTCGGGCCCAAGAACTTTGTTTTGCAATTTTTATGGATTTATCAAAAAGATTTTCGTTTTCTTTTCTACCCTGCTGATTTTAATAGTCTATAACTCCCTTTTCGTAGTTATTTCTATTTTATAGTAATTAAAGAATTACGTGAGTTTAAACCGAACTTTTCGGGCGCCCGAAAAACTCGGGTGAAAAACAATGGAAAGTTTTCGGGAGCAACTGACCTCCCAAGACTTTTGAGGGTTTCAATGAAATAGGAAATTTCTTTTTTGAGACGTAAACACTTATACATATTCACGGATAGGAAGTTCTAAACTACTTAAACCATCAGGGTAGAAAAGAAAACGAAAAACTTGGGATCAATCTATTAAAATTTCAAAACAAACTTTTCGGGCCCGAGAATTCTCGGGCGTTTCGAGAAACGGCCCCCAGGTACGTGACGGTGCTGTAGTATTTATTGTATTGTTCATCTACCTAGGTACCTGACGGTGCTGTATTTTCTCAATAATGTCGAAGAAGGCGGCCAGACAGCCTTCCCGATAGCAGACAATAACACCTTTAGCGAACAGGTACAGATAAGTAGTTATTATTTGCTATTCTTTTAGCGAATAGAGCATTCTACCTCATTTACAGAACATTTTTGTACTTGGATCGGTGTCCTTTTGGTAGTTTCTTTTCTTTGCGCGCCCGCTACTCGCCCAATCCACCTGACTGCGCGACACTACAGCGGACTTAGCACGAGTCTGTTTTGTTAAATAATCATTTAAACCAGTTAAATCAAACCACTTTTTTGATAGTTGAAGCGCCAGTGCGAATGAGGTTATTTGTTTGTTTGCGTTTGTACTTCAGGTATGGATACGAGACGAAGAAAACCTTTGTAACCTGGCCAAAAACTGCCACAAAGCTAACGTGGTTGCTAAGCCAAAAAAGGGCAAGGCGATCATGTGGTACAATCACGTGATCGACGGACGGACCAATTGGATGGGAGCACTAGACCATTTGTCATTCCACGGCGGATGTGACGTTATAAGGGGCCGGAAGTGGATTGCTAATAACTGGATAAGTGTTGGGAATGACCGGAAGCGGGATATATGGAATTGGATTGAACTTGCTCATAATAAACATGCAGGAACCCCAACTGCAGGTGAACCACAAGGCAGCAAGGGGAAGGATATCTCGCCAAAACAAGAACTCTAGAGAAACAATTTGCTCATCAATGACATGGGTCGTGCTGCGTGAAAAACTTGTTAGCTCAGCAACGTGTATTGCAGACAAGGCGTGAAGGGCGTGGTGGCCTTGCTATTCTTGGTGTGCATGTGACGTCACTGGCGGCCATGTTAGCCTGCGAGCGCTAGTGGCGGCTGCTTACGCAGGCTACGGCCATGTTGGATGTACAGAACGAAAGAAAGTTCATTTGGTCCCTTTGTTCTTGCATCCAACATGGCCTACGCGCTTTTGTTAGGAATGATTGCACACCACTGAAGAGTAGCTGGCTGCGATGCTAGGCCAGAGTAACCAACAAGCCAGAAACATTGGCTGAAATTATTTTCATTAAAGAAGTAGTTAATCAATACATAGTTAGTAGATCATAGTTACTATGATCAATACTGCTAAAACAGACAATTGTCCTAGCGTTTTGCATGCCCTGAATAAAATCACACACCGCGAGTTTGGCTGAAAGACGGTCTGTGTTCGTAAAGGGTCCCGTCGAACTGAAACAGCTGCCCCTTTGTAGCAACGCGTAGAAGATCAACGAGATCAGTATTGGTCAAGTTTAGACCGTAGGTTTTATTGAACCAGTCGTTCTCGAAAGCTTTGCGTGCCAGGATGTGGATTGTTTCGTCCATTGTTTCGTGCTAAAGTGTTTAAGTAATTAGCTTTATACTCTTATGCAAATCTTTAACTTAGACTTTTCGCAAACCTTTTCGCAAACTTTATCATTAATTATGTACCTTGATAATGGCGCTAGATGCACCGAAACGTCGGTTTTTATCACTTCTGTTTCTTGTATCATCTATTTCTAAATCGTTTCTTATAAGAGTTTTTGTTTATACAACAACAAACAGGGATTCTCGTCAACCGTGTATCGTATCTGTACTCTTATAGCAACATGGCTCTCGGCCAATCAGAGCGCGCGATTTACTAGTGCTGTTGTATAAATTACGTATACGTTAAGCTTACTGCACTTGAGCTCCTCCTTGAAAAACTGAAAAAAATATCATGTGTGCTTTTTGAATCTTTTGAATTCTGACTATCTGATGATCAGATAGGAATGGTGTTTTAAACGCCAAAAGTAGTTCACATTTAGGGTCGTCAATGCTATAACTTGCTTGCTCTGTGTCAAAGTAGCGCTTCTGGCGACACATTTTAGGACTTTTAGGCCATTGATTATCATAAAAGAAAGCTTCCATGCGAATCTGGCGTTCCGTGACACTAATATTATTACAATATATGGCTCACTAACTACTGTACGTCACAGCACACCTGTAAATTTACCATTCAAGCGGCGCAACGTCCGAGTACAGATAAACAAGTGCTGATCACTTTGCACGTTGTCATCGACGGAATCAGCTACAAACGCTCAACACAGTCAGTGCAGGTGAGTAAACAAGTAGCCTGCTCACATTTTGTCACAAATACAAAGATGGCGGCCAAGCGAAAGCAAACTCGCGTTCCTCGACCGAAAATCCGAAAACTACTCTCCAACGCCTGCGAGCAGGCTAGTAAACAAGAAAAACATTGTGTTTATAGTTGTGTTTTCTAGCTGTGTTTATAGGTTTTGTGAATATTGTTTCATGCTGCTGTTTTCTTTATTCTACGTATTGTTCGTATTTGTTTTTCTTTTCTTCTTGAAGTAGTCGAGGGAATGAATTGTTATTTGAATTTTCAAAGACAAAATACGAAAACAAGCAAAACCATAAAGCGAAAATGTCCGACGTTTCGGCGTCATTATCAAGGGTAGTAAATTATGCGAGTGTTCAGAGTACTTAGAGTTCAGAGTCACTATATTTACATAAATCAGACAAAGACTTTGGCGCGTATCAATAGTAACGTGATGAAGGCCTATTAAATCATAGTTAGATGTTGAACTTGAATACAGCTTTTATTCTTTTTAATTTGAAGATGGAGAGAGAGGCAACTTCACCGTGAATGGCAGAGATCTGTCCAGCAATGGCAAAAAAAGACAAAACTTCATGCAAAAGGTAACCATAAAAAAAACACTGGCTTCCATTCACACAAGCGGTTCGTCACTTTTCCCTGAAGACTCGATCTCCAGTGGCAACCGATGCTTTGCTTTTACTTTTTGACGATAGAATTCGTCATCAGCAAATATGTAATTGCTATATGTCAAACCATAGTTAGTCAAACAGGACGTATCATCTTTGAAGCATCTTTGTTATTTCCGTAATTTTGTGTATTTGCTGGAGCAAGGTTACAACACTTTGGCCTACATTATTTTTTACTTTGAGCCCCCTACCCCTTTCTGGCCACTGTTCAATCGACCTCCACTTGTGTTAGGTGATTAGCTTCACTGTAAATAAAATGACCCGTTCACCGTTTACCTCTTCAGCTGTACCCAAGCATTTCATCACGCTTTTGAGAGAGCCTTCAGTGCCCTGGGCAGCGGCATTGCATCACATCCATGGATAACCATCATCCTTAGCGTGCTATTTGTTGGTGCATGCTCAGCTGGGTTCGCTGTGATCCAAACAGAAGAAAGAGCCATTGAACTTTACACTCCGTCAGACAACCAAGGCAAGCAAGACATCGCACGAGGGGGTAAACACTTCCCACTCTCGGCGAGAGATGAGCAAGTAATCATCTTACCCAAAAGAGGAGGGAACGTCCTCACTCGGGACTGTTTCGTGGATATTATGAAGGTTCACAACGCAATCATTAGTGTGGAGAATTTTCAAAAGTTTTGTCAAAGAAACATGGAAAATATGTGCCGCTTTGCAAATCCACTAGAGTTGTTTGACTTTAATACCAGTAACATCATCAACGTTACATCTCAACTGACGCCAGCATACAGGAACTATAATCTAAAGCCAATGCGAAATGGACGGCCATTTTATTTGAATTTCAACAGCATGTTTGCGGACGTCAAATGGGACAGTTCAACGGGTGCTCTCCAGGGCGCAGCCGTGGCACAGATTTATTACCTAATTATGGACATACAGAAAGAGGAAGCAAATTACGAGCAGATGATGAAATTAGAGAAGATCTTCTCGACAAAGTGCGACAAATCGAGGCATCATTAGAGCATGTGTCTGTCTATATGTCGACGGTCCGTAGTGTTAGCGATGCGACAGCGGAAAGTAGCGGTTCCGACTTATCGTTGGTCGCTATAACTCTGACATTAATGTGTTTGTTCGCGTGTGTTATGCTTGGTAAAATTAGAAATCCTCTAACGGGCCACGCACTACTTGCATTAATCGGCATTCTTTCGGTTGCATTCGGGATCGTTTCGGGATTAGGACTCGCCCTATGGGCACAGGTGCCATTCGTCAGTATCGTAGGTGTTTTGCCGTTTTTGATAATTGGAATAGGAGTCGATGACATGTTTATTATCCTCGATGAACTTGATCGCGTAGACACCAGCATGCCTGTGGTGGATGTTGTCCGAAAAGTCATGGGTAAAACAGGTGCAACTGTTACCATGACAACTGTTACCGACCTTGTCGCCTTTGCTGTCAGCACGTCGACCGAATTCAAAGGCATCAGATATTTTTGCATTAACGCTGCACTGGCAGTAACGTTTTCATATTTGATGTTAATTACCTTTTTTATCGCATTCATGAGTTTTGACATCAAGAGGATGAAAGCAAACCGCCGAGACTGCCTTCCGTTTTGCCATGCTCGGTCCCCGAAAGACACCAATTCCCCAAGTGATCCCCCCAAACTACAGATTTCCAACAAAATAATGAAAATCTGGGCAAAAGTACTCATGGTCAAGCCCGTCCGTGTAATTATAATACTCATTTCCATCGGACTATTGGTAGCAGGTGTTTTTGGAGCGATGAAAGTTGAGGAAGACTTCAACAGCGAGATCTTAGTAAAGGATGGTTCACCATATAAGACATGCTTGAATCTTCGAGATAAATACTTTGGTAACAGTTTTGCGGTCAGTATTATCATAGATGAAGAGCTTAATTATGAAAACAAGAGCATTCAAACTCAGATTGAAAGCCTCACTAAAATTGCCAAAGCGAACAAGCATTACAAGAACACTAGTTTGAGCTGGCTCGATGAGATGACATCTTTTGCAAAGAAAACCAACATCACAATGACAGGAGCTGGGTTTATGCCGGCGTTAAAGAGTTTCCTTGGTACTCCAGCATACATACACTTCAATGAAGATGTGAAGTTGTCCTCTGATAACACCAGCATTGTTGCCTCTCGAGTATTGTGCTTCATAAAGCCTTCTACTGGTTCCTTGTTCGAGAAGGACGCCATGCTGACGCTGAGAGATGACCTTAAGACAAAGTCGGATCTTCCAGTCTTCGCTACAGCACGGGTAATACATTACACGGGACTTTATCTTTATTTAGGGCTCATGTTAGGTTAAAGCGCTTTCTAAGTGCGTCCACACTACTAGTCGGCCCATGTAAGGGATACAGGATCCAGAGGTGTGGGTCGGGATCCGGGATCCATGGGTCGGGATCCGTCCAGAGTGAGGGATCCGGGATCCATGGGTCGGGATCCGGGATCCAAAACGTCTGCGGATCCCTTTACATGGGCCGATACTAGTGTTGAAAATTTTTCACGCTCAACATAATTATTTCAAAATTTTATCTCGTCCCATCTGCACTCCTGTGAAACATCACAACTGACAATGTGTTGTTTGTCCCTTCCCTGCGAAAAATGTATTAGATTTTCAATAATTTCCAAGGAAATTGAAAGGAATTCCATGTAGAATAATTCCATGAAATTCCATGGAATGAAGGTTTGATTTTCATGATAAATTCGAACATAGAATTCCGTGAAATTCCAATCATTTTAGAGCTTGACATTTCCGTAGAATTCCATATTGAATTGAGATACACGACATTAAATTGTCTGGCGTTATCTGTCTCATCTCTTGCAATTTCATGGAATCTCTTGGATAAAGTGAATTTCGCAGCATTACAATGACTAAATTTGTAATTAACCGGACCCCGATATAACGATACTTTCAATGGCTTCGCGTGATATCGTTAAATCGGGAGTACGGATACAACGATGCCCCGATTTTACGATACAGTTTTCCTGTCCCCGTGGTATATCGTAAAATCGGGGTTCCACTGTAACTGTTAGAGCGGATTTCACATGACCTTCACTACTTATGTTATTGTGATTGCTTTGCGTTCTCATTGGCTGCTCGTTTTCCTAAGCCAATCATATTCTGTAGTAAATACAATTGTGTAATAACTTAGTAATAGTAAATTCTCTCGATTCTGATTGGCTAGTGATTGCAATAGCCCATTTCGCGGGCGGCACTTTGTGAAGCCTATATTTTACATCAAAGAGAGGCTCAAGCGGGCAATGTTTTTTATTCAAGCGCGCGTGTTGTTCCCAATGGTGGGAAAGTTGAGAAAGTTACATTTTCGCCACTACTGGCAAAGGTAGCTCAAAAAGACTTGCTACAGTATTTTGACAAAGGGAAAACAATGCCCACAGAGAGCATTGCCCGCTTGAGCCTCTCTTTGGTGTATAATACAGAGATTGTAACCGCGAAATGGGTTATTGTTTTCACGACAGTCATGTGAAATCCGCTCTATGACTACCTTCTTTTCATTTCAGGTGTTTATGTACTGGGAACAACACGTCGTTATCAGGAGAGAAGTGATCAGAAATCTCGCTATAGCCGGTGGCACCGTGTTTGTCATCACCATCCCATTTCTGCTCAGTATCTGCGCCAGCTTCATCGTCCTTCTACAGTTCGGGGCCCTTGTGGTTGAACTCTTCGCCATTATGTGGTTGTGGGGCGTGAGCCTGAACAGCGTGTCCATGATTAACCTCGTTATGGCGATTGGATTCTCTGTTGACTACTGCGCGCACATTGCGCATGCGTTCGTGACGTCACCAGAGCCCAGGCCAGAAGGCCGCGTCATTAGCGCGATGAGCACGCTGGGCGCAAGTGTACTCATGGGAGGTAAGAAAAAAACAAGCAAACGATGGTCACAATTGCGATAGGGAATCAGCAGATCTTGCTTCCCTATCACCAGGTGAGAAATCTTTAGCATTCTCACCTCGCCTCGCAATAGGTTCTTAGTGTGACAGCCACTGACGCATGCGTATCAGAAAATGACCTTTTTATGCCTCAAAATTACGTGTAGAGCGTACAAGTCGAAGGCATAAGTAAAAACGACGACTAGCAAACGAGTTGTGATGTTATGTAGCCATACGTTTCTCAAAAGGAAATAGAGCTGGCTTTATGCACGCATGCGCGCCGTTTTAGCCAATCAGTGAAGGTCCTCACATGGGTGTCACCAGGGCCTCCCTCGCGAGGGGACGAGCCGGAGAGCTCTGGGTACACGAGAATGAGTCTTCAGAGACTCGAGCAAGAGTTATACAACCGGGGAAAGAGCAAGCTTAGTTATCAATAAAGAAATCTATGGGGAAATTAAAATGTCGTAATCTCTAAATCGCACGTTTGTATGTTCACATGTTGATGGTGGTAATTCCTTCATCTGTTTTGCAGGAGCAAGTACATTTATTGGTGTAGCGGTGTTGGGTTTTGCGTCGTTCGAGCTGTTCCGTATCTTCTTCAAGATGTTCCTTGGTATCATACTACTCGGTCTTCTTCATGGTCTCGTCTTTCTACCCGTATACCTTTCAGTCTTCTGTAGATGGTCTTCCGTCAAAGTAAATGTAAGACCACTAAACCAAACTTACTTTTAAACTTGATCATTGAATTATTGAACAGTTCCTTCTTCCTTCCAATTCCTGTTCTTAAACGTCATTGCGAAATTCTGTTTCAGACTTCAGAGGAACTTCAGAGTAACCATAAAGAGGGTGCCAGAAACGATGCTTTCGAGAACGATAAGAATACAGAGTTAAGAAATGTAAGTGTATGCTATTGCTACAGCTCACTAAAGTAGTAAGAAAAAAACAATGTGATCATTTAACGTTTTTTTACGGTTCGATACGGTCATCCACTATCGACCAAGGACGTCTTAAAACTATGGTTACTTGACATTTTGCCAAGACCAAGGTTCATGGGAGACCTTTGTCAGAATCATGAATTCAACGTTCTCTCAACAAAGAGCTGCTTTAAGGTCGCTCGTGAGGTCGCTTTTGCCCATTTCAGATCATGTGGCATTCCCATGAGTATTATCTCTTTGTTTGGAATGACTCCATATTCATATCCTTCGGCGCGTAACAGAAAAAGAGAGAATACTCATCATGGGAATGCCACGTGATCTGAAATGGGAAAACATTACGCCCAAGCCAAGCCTAGGTCTATTCCCAAGAAAAAGAAACACACAATAAAAGTACATTACTACCACGCATAGGGATTGCCTAGATTATGGCACTCGTAATGCGCAAGCTCCTTGTCTCCTTGTAGCTTGTATCGGTAAACAGAATCTAATGCGAATAAAGGGCACCATAATGGTTGATAATTCAATGTTCTTTATCCTACAACCAGGCGACAGAGCTAGAAGTACCTGAAAATCAATTGAACGGAATCGTGAACAAGGACGTCCATGAACAGAATGCCGACCAGATTGTCTATCGAGGGAATGATGTAAGAAAATATTTACGTGAATGATACGAGAGTTTTCCATAAATAAGCATTGTTAACTTCTCCATTTTCGCATGTTCTCTCTCCCATTGCACGGAAATTTCCAGTTCCCCTACTGCCTTTTATATGATCGATGCTTCTTTCCCTGTAAAACGAGTTCCCCCATGTTCGGCAAACAAGCTCTCGAGGAAACGCAACTTTTCATCTCGTGTCAACTCTGAAACTCTTTTAAGAATCACCCAACTAGTGGACTATTGCCAATGCTGCATTCTGATTGGCTACGCTACTAGAGGAGCGCCGATTTTGAACATGAAAATGGCGGCCGCTTCTCGTTTTTTCGAGGTTTCTGGTGATTGCTTAAACAATTTTTCACTTTTTTTGTCCAACTAGTTGGGTGATACTAAAACAATTAAACCTCTCGCCCTCAAGGGCCACGGGTCAATAGCCCATTCCGCGGCCTGCGGCCTCATGGGCTATTGGCCCGTAGCCCTTTTCGGGCTCGAGATCTAAGTGTTAAATAGCCCTGCACCATTTCGGAATGCTGACCCTGGCATCTTCTGAGAATTGTGTGGAAGATGTCCCTCACTGCTGAGTCATTCGAGTATTCGCAGTGGCTGATCCAGGGTTTTACTAAGAGACTAAGGCGGGGGTACCATTTCTTCTTCACTCCATCTAAGACTGATACGTGCAGTATATTAAGAAGAGCTCGTCCATGAGCGGTCTGGGTATCACAATAAAATCCTTATTGTTCTGACGCTCAAGGAGGGTTCCATGGACCCCTTGGATCCCACTGATTCGCCACTGATTCGAGTCTTGGCTGCTGTAAATATATTTTGGTTAACTCAGACGCTCAGGCTACGGTTACCAGTTTCGCTTTAACCACTAATTTTACTTCAATTATTTACTTTTCAATCGTAGATAAAGACTCTAGATCTTTACGAGGTAAGCTGATGGAGAACAAGGTCTCGTATTACCAGCTATTTTGATGCTTCCCCTCATAAGAACGCATCCGCTGATGTGGAGGACGTGAAATGTGTACAGTGCGCCCCAAGTGTCTCATTTACAGAGGTTACTGACAAGTGTTCTAACTACATGGCGTCCCTCAAGGATCACTACCGGGACCTTTGTCATTGTATCCAAATGCCTAAGTGTCTCAATTACAGAGGTTACTGATAAACACTCTAAAGCTACATGGCGTCCCACAAGGATCACTATTGGGACCTTTGTCATTGTACCCAAATGCTTAAGTGTATCGCATTTAGAGAGGTTGTTGATAAGCGCTCTACAGCTACATGGCGTCCCACAAGGAACACTACTGGGACCTATACCATTATACACAATTGCCCAATTGTCTCATTTACAGAGGTTACTTATAAGCGCTCTATGGCGTCTCACAAGGATCACTACTGGGACCTATGCCATTGTACACAATTGCTTAAGTGTCTCATTACATAGGTTAATACTGATAAGCGCTCTACACCAACAGCGTCCCAAAAAGATCACTGCTGGGACCTTTGCCATTAAACCGAATTGCCCACGTGCCTCATTTACAGAGGTTACTGATAAGTGAGCTAGACATAGACGTGGATATGGGCCGTGTAAAGAAAATGTCACAAACACCAGAAAAGAAATAAACATTTCTTGGTAAATATAGTTTTCATTCAGTTCTGATTTATTTTTACATTAGAGACTGAACTTGCTCTGTGACCTTCAGAGCTGTTGCACGGAGCAGATTTGACATGACTGGGAAATCACACTGCCTGACAAGGTTGCAGTAAAATACTTCGAAACGTTCTACTAGGCATCCTCATTGTTGCATGCATGTTGCATTGTCCTGACGATAGGCCGACGGCGAGCGATACCCTGCGAGCAATGGTTTCCTCCTCGCTTAGACCGACGGCGAACGAGGGAGAGGGTCGAGTTGTATCCTGGCGATGAAGGAATCACGGCGAATGACGGTCCGTTCCGTCTTCTCACTAGGTCTTCTTCAGGCGGTAGAGCCGCCACCGCCTGTTAGCAGTCTAGATAAAATTTCTCACAGTCAGATGAAATCTGTTATAAGACAATGATAGTAATGTGTGGACCATAGTCACGGTTTGATATGATAGACTGTTGGCATAGTCGCTTCCTATGTTTGTCAGAAAGAAATACTAGCTCCTGAGCATATATTATACCCATAGTCTCCCCGCTGCCGCGTGACTCCGATCTACTTTTATACCCAGGCAAGTTAAAGGAGCCGTCTTACCTGCCCATAATGCACTGCGTCGCCGCTATTTTTGATATCATCAAAATTCAGCGACTAAACAAAAATAATCAATTACTTGATACTTTAACAATTCTGCGCATTTTACCATACAGACATTAGAAAGGCTCGTAAAAGTGCAAATCCTTTGCATGATGTAAGAGCTTCTGATGAGCAATGCATCATGGGAAGAGAGTCGGCTCTCATGTCGGTTGTACATGTCACGAACACAGCTAACCACACGACCTAATGATATGTGATTGGCAAGATTTTTTATAGTCGATTTATATCTTAATAAACGTATTTACAATATATATATATAATAATTTGTAGCTGATAATATACCTCGTTAAACTACTGTTAATTAATTTTCTATATTCCCAGACATAGCTTAGTGAGAAAGAAATACCAATGAACGCACCATAGAATGAAAAGAAAAAAAAAACAGAAATGCAGAAAAAAGTGCACAATTGAAACTCACTATATAATTATAACAAAAATGTGCCTTGTGCGAACACTTATAAATGTCTCTACTGCATGTTTTTTCCTGAGTTTGCCAAACCTTAGGGTTCCATGCTATTTAAAATTACAAATTCATTGTGAAATTCTAATGCAAATCGCAAGGTTGACCATAGTCCAGTCCTGAACTCTCCTTCGCGGCTCCGTTGTTTCCTGTGGTCGCCGAAAGGAGAGTCCAGAAACCTTTGGATGCGCATGCGCTAGGTCTGACCAAGAACTTGGGTTTTTTCGTTAGTGCGCATGATCCAAATACCGTTGTCGGAAATTGACTGTTGGCTACATGAATTTTGTCCATCAAGATAGGACGCCCTTTTGACCGTAACCGCTGACATTCAACAAACAATCTCCGGCAGCGGTATTTGGATCATGCGCACTAACAAAAAAAAAACCAAGTTCTTGGTCAGATCTAGCGCATGCGCATCCAAAGGTTTCTGGACTCTCCTTTCGGCGACCACAGGAAACAACGGAGCCGCGAAGGAGAGTTCAGGGACTGGACTAGGTTGACCAGAAAGATTCTATTAAAGATTCTTGTCTCCCTGAGGAAGTTCTTCCAATTTCTACTAATACATTTTTCCTTTTTGTTAAATTGTTATGTGCTGACCATTCTGGCATTATAAGCCATTCACATTCAATGTATTATACTTTTTCAAATTTACTGGACCAGCCCTTCATACAAAAATGCTTTATATGGCACCAGTGGCAGATGCAGCGACCCTTTAGAAGGGGGTTGCTCGTACGTTGCTCGGGTGGCTAATCTAAAGGTTATACCAGAAATGTGAGAAAAGGGGGGAGGCTATCCACCCTAATCTGCACCTAGGAATGATATCCAAGAGTTAAACACTTTATTATACTAACTCTCAGGCTCTAACATAATCGTTTTGTTTCACTAGTCCTGAAAATCATCTATTTTGGGTTTTGAGGTGCAAATGGCCCCATTGCTTTCTTTAGCACTAAACTATGTCTGGCCTCCTGCTATGTTCTCACAGATAATAATGTTGAACTCTTGTTACTTCCCTGCGGCTTTGCATTAGGCCGTAACCTGTTTGTTCCATAATATTCCAATACATTCTTGAACATTTCTGTATAACAAGAATAGTCCACGGCAGATGAGCAATTTTGTGCCCCACCCTGGGAGGTTGGGGACGTTCTAGTTCTGATTTCACTTGTTCTCAAGTCACTTTTATCAGGATCAACAGAGCTAATATTCGGAGCACTGAAACTTCTTCTATTTGATGTGGAATTCCAAGTGTTTTCATCTGTGTCCTGGTCTTTGTTCCTCACCCAAGAGTTACTTAATGGTATAAAGCTTTGTCGTCTTGTGTAGCTATTGCTTGGCCTTGCAGGTGGTTTTGGAGACTTGCCAGGGCTTGTGTGTGTCAAGTGGGAGTCAATGGATTTCTTGTAAGGAGGGAGTGGTCTTTTTCTGTGCCTATAACTGCCCAAGATGCCTTTAAGAAGAGAAAGAGAATGACATTATCATCAAAGGATACAATGATACACTTCAAGACATAACCCCCAAAATAGCACCATGTAAGTTATAAGAGGGCACAGGATGGTAGAATTGGGGACAGGGAGTGCCTGCTCCACACCCAGACAATATGGACTGCAAAATTTGTATACAAAAGCTTAAAAACCAAAACAATTAAAAACAAAATAACTAACTATACGGCATTAAGAGTGGTTTTCATAAACCCGTGGAATACACTTTTTTTAGCATATTTAGTAGTAATACACTCTAATTTCTGTGTTCTCTTTTGTGCTGGCTTGACTGCTACTCTTTGACTATTACATGTTGTTCCACAGGTTTATGAAAACCATGTACATTTTTATATGGATCTTTGTGAATAAAAAATGTCTATATAAGGAAACTAAAATGAGTAAAATATAATTGTGTGTGATCCATATCATCCGCATTCCCACACATATTCCAGACTGAGGGAATCCTGTACCAGTAACTAAGATTTTTAATGAAAAAGTAATTAAATTTTAGTACCTTAGCAGTGTGTGGAGAGGTGATCACTGGTCTACTAAGGCTACTTCTGTAGGATGTAGCAGTTGGCAGATCAACTGTTTGGTCACTGTGTATGGTGTTCCTACAAGAAATTTTTAAAATAGAAAAACTGTTAAAAACCAACCCATAGAGCAAACTTATATATCATAGGGTTATGGGAGAGCACACAAGAAAAACGAATTTGGCCCCTAAAAGATACCAAAATGGGTGTAGCCAAGCTCCATAATAACCCTAAAAGATACCCAACACCAGATACAATGCCAGGAAACTGACAGAGGTTTACGATGATTCAAAGTATTTTTTTATAATTTGAAGGGAAGTTGCTTGATAATGGGCACCTTAAAAGATAGCAGATCCCAAAATTTCCTGGCTTTCATATTTTTGCCCCCTAAAAGATACCACAGGCCATGATTTGAACCCCTAAAAGATATAATAAGCACCCCCGCCCAACCAATATGGGAGCCCCCCTGCATTTTTACATGCATGGCAAGAGAAAATAATTCAAGTCGCACTCCAAGATCAAGCAACAGAGACTGTCTGCTCCTAATAAGCACATCCTCTGTACTAAATAAAGCAAGCCCAGAAAAGGAGATTCTGATTCCTTTAACCAAATTTCAGTTTCCCAAAGGGGGCCCACAATGATTTTGATTATTAAACCCATCACTGTTTTCAGTGACATTTCTCTGGGGCCCAAAAGCCCCTCCTCCCAAATATTTCTATTACTGGAGCCTTGGAAACATGTGCCATTGTGAGTGGAACACTGGAGCCCATAAATTCTTGTGAATCGTTTAGGGGCCAGAAATCTCAGATGTCTAGATATCCACAAAAGTTTCCAAGGTTGTGTAATCCAGATGGGTGGGAGGGTTCAATAACCTCTTGTTAATTTCCATTGCATTCTTCACTGGAAATTTCCAGGGTTTTTGGCACCTCTGGGCAATTACAGCCGATTGCATTTGACTGTTTAACCCTAACAGTTTGCATGTTATGCTTGAACGTTACATTTCTAGGATGGAACAAGACGTTGCTATGGAGAACCAAAATGTTCTGTCCTCTCTGATTGGCCAGTGAAAAGTAAACATGGCGGTTGCCGAAACGTCTCACTTTTTGTCTCACAATGCAACTTTCAAACGTAACGTGCGAACTGTTTTTTTAGGTTAAACAGTCAAACGCAATTGGCTGATGCCTTTTACTTCCCAAACAAACACTGTATTTTTTCATGAAGGGTGGGGTGGTGTGATATTGCAACCCCTTCAGTTGGAACAGCTTTTATTTGAAATTGATAGTCCTTCCAAAATCTGATATCATGCCACAATACAGAATAAAAATGCTCGCATATATTTTGCTTTCACTGAATTCTGATTGCTTTTACCAGTCATGACTCCAGGGGCATAAAAAATGTTACATCAGGGGCGTAGCCAGGGGGGGGTTCCAGGGGTTCCGGAACCCCCCTCTCCCGCAGCGGAACCCCCCCTCGCCTCTGTTCTGGACCGACTTATTACTAAAATTCGGTAAATATTTAATAGACAACAAATAAAAGCTCCAATAAAATGTAGCAAATTTCTTCAAACGCTAGTTTTTCCCGAGATCAATATTTTTGGCTGGGTTTCCTGTGGCGAGAACGCAAAAAACGTCCGATTTATGTGGAGTTTTTTATTTTTTGAATTTTGGAACCCCCCCTCTCATAAGTGCTGGCTACGCCCCTGTACATGTTGTATTAACGTTTTTCGTAGTTTTATCCAAGGGCCCACAGTAATTGGCTTTGCTGTTGTGGTGTCCCTGTCTACATGTCGTGTCAATTTTTAGTCTTGTTTTTCTCCTCGCACGTTATTTTTTTTTTCCTTTCCTGTATCATTTTGTAGACGAAGCATAATAAATAAAAAATAAAAAATAAAAAAAATAAGTAGGGGCATCCTAGGGTAACTGTGACCCCCCTTTTAGAAGAAAAATACAGCAAACTTTAAGAAAAAAATCGGTAAGCTGGAAAAGGGCACCATACATTTGTACAGATGTGACCCCCCTTCTCAAATCCTGGCTATGCCCCTGGACTCGACATACTTCACTAAATATACTGTGAAAGATTGAGTTTGTTTATGGCGTCTGGCAACCGAATGGTTGAGAAAACATGACTCTGACATATATAAGTAACTTTGGAGGAGAAATGCAAACTAAAAATTCCTTAGTGCTCCATAGTGCAGCAAGGATTAATCCTTTTAAAAGCTAATTGGTAATATATAGTATGAAAGCTTTAAGTTCCATTAAATATAATGGTAAATATATCCCAAGAGACAGAAAATTAGAAACCTGGATTTTTATAGTTGATTCAAGCAAATTCCTGCTCTTAATTCAACACAAAAATATTGTGGCAAAAACATATCAGAAATAACAATTTAGTGAGTTCATAAAACCACTTCAGTCCCATCCAAATAAAGAAGTGACATTAAAATCCTAAAAACAACATTGATAATTATTAAACTTAAGAAACTGCGCCAAAAACATTTGATTGTCAATTTCACGCATGACAACTGTCTAGACTGAATATATTTGAGTGTGTAAACAACCGTTTGTAAAGTGTTAAATTGACATAATTATTACTTTAGTAAATACAAACTCACCAATTGGTAGCGTCCCTTTTCGGCTGAGGAGTAGTCCTTATGCAGGCCATCGGGCGGGAGTATAGCCTTTTATTATTTTGAGACATGCCGGAGGTAGAAGCATTTGCGCGGCTCGTGACGAAGTTATAACAATCAAAGGACTAGCTGGGACAGTCTGCTTTGTCTCTCTGTAAATAGCAGGCGGCCGATAGATTTCTTTGCATGTAACGACTTCTCGATTTCTTGTACAATCCTCGCAGGATTCGGGACTCTTTCTGGGGGTGTTTCGAAGTAAATATTCATTTAATTCTCTCTGGTAGCGGTTTAGCTTCCCACCTCGATACTGCTCAATGTAAGCTGTCCCGTTTGAGAAGTGATGGAACTCGAATTCCGCGTCGCTCCTAAAGCTCTGCCTTGAATTACTTTCCTAATTGGAAATAGATTTGTTCTTTGATCCTTGGAGGCTGTTTTTGCCAACTTTCTAGCACCATTACATCTGAAACGATTGAGATCTGAACTAGTTACACACCACCCACATAATTCATCTCGATGGAAGCTCTTTGACGAATTCTGCACTTGAAGTTCCAAATCTTCTCCGATGTTTGCCGATTCTTTATCTAATATCTCGGTAATGGGGGAGCTATACTCCGCATTGTCACATAGCATCGTTTAAGTGAAAGTTGAAGCACTCAGAAGGCATTGAGTGTTAATAAAACCTCATGAACGCGAATCCTGAAATAAGCGGCCAAAGTGCTAAACAACTCGAGTATGCGTGAGGGTTGCCCCCATTGTTGTGTATTTTTACGGGAGGGTGGTTAGTTGCCATGGTTATGTTAATAGGCCCACAGATCGGGAGACAATAAAATAAACATTGGCCAATTTTTCGTGCACCTCAGCTGGATTTTAAGGGTTTATCAACAGGGATCAGTATTATTGAAAAGAATACTCAAAACTTTAAGAACGCACACGCGTGTACATCAGTGAAAAAAGATTACAAAATGCTTATTGACTGACCCAAATTATATTAAGGGGGCAACAACCTACTCTTTCGATCGGACAGCGCATATAAATTCTTTGAAACGGCAGAACTAATAAAAACGTCATACTAAATGTTTGTGAGTTTGTTTTATGTTGGAAGTCATGTCTATCAAAACTGAGGCGGCTGAAAACTCAGGGGCATAGTTTTATGCTGGGATACTCTGCGGTGAACAATTTTAACAAATAGTACCTATTCGCAAATTCATTTTTTTATTTCGCAAATTCATTCTTCAGGAAAATATTTCCATAGGTTTGTGTAAAAATTCATGACTTTCCAAGGCCTGGAAAAGGGCATTTCTAAAATCCAGGTTTTCAGGACCCTTGGGAACCTTGTCACGGGATTTGGAGTGCACGCTTTTTTCCATGACGCGGTTTGGACAATGCGAAAAGACGTTGGGGTCCAAACTGAACCCCAAATAGCAGTATGAAATGCCACACTACAACAGAAACCAATAAATATTTCACGCAATTAATTACAATGGATTAAAAAGACTTTATTTCCTCAAAATCAAGGCGGGTATTTTCTACGAACAATACCGGACAGGACACACAATTCTTTCTTTATAAATGGACAGATAATAAAAACTTACTATAAACAAAATCATCGTCTAAAATTTATGAACGTTCTTGTCTATTACAAAAACAACTCAGCCTGCGAATTACATTTTCATTTACATAAAATACTTAAGAATACTGTAGTTCTGTACGCCGAGTTTACAACAGCATAGAGTAGATTCGAATAAACCTGTGACAAAGTGTAAAAGAAAAGACAAAAGGAGCATGTTTCACGGGTTTATAAAAACACTCTACAAACAGACAAAGTTTTGACTGGGAATCCTAACATGTAAACTCACTGCCGAATAAAAGTCTAATATTCTATTTTACAAACTGTACCCAGATATTGAGTTGACTTCAATAAATAGGCTCCAGGTCAATGCATGGTTAACTTCGAATATTTCCCATGCGGAGTAGGTAGCAGAGACATTTTTTTACAATGTGATATGCATGTACTTTGGTTCACATTAAGTTGGAAGAAAAACTGACTCCAAACTTGTTACAGTAGATTCGTGTCTTATAACAGTAAACAAGCATATATTTTACAGTGCTTTCATTCTTGAGCAGCTCTGGTTCAGCTCTTTGTATCCGGGGTATATTTTCGGGGATGACTTCTAGCGGGCTTGTTCAACTGGTAAATAAGTAAGAATTTAGATTATTCCTCGAATTTGTTGTCCAAGTTTTGGACATGCTGTCCCAAACCCAGTGACCCTTTATTCATTGCTGTTTCAGTGCACTCTCATAGACCAAATCGACTAACTGTGTTTACAACTTGTTGCCACCCAATTCAGATCATTTGATGATTCCTTTGGGTGGATACTTTTGTTAGTTCTGCACATACACTCATGCACTCAATAGAGTGAGAAAAAATTGACAATTGTAACCACCAAAGGGAATCATCTGGGAGGCAACAAGATGTAAACACTGTTAGCCGATTTGGTCTATTACATGTAAAATTCTTGAAACAACGATCTGATATCATATTGGGCAATCATAAAAAAAAATTCACACCCCCTGTTGAGGAACTCTGGAATTCCAGGGTGGGTGGTCGAAATGGAGCTCGGAATTCCAGGGTGGGCACCCTTAAAATACAAAATTCCAAGGTGGGTAAGCACAATTTCCACGGTGGTCATGAAAAAAAAAAACACTGGAAATCCAGGGTGGGTGGTTCAAATTAGAAAAACCCAGGTTGGGTAGCTGTGACTGAGGTCCTCAACAGCACACATTTGTTTTGCAACTGCCCATTGAGGTATACTTACTGTACGAGGACATGTCTATTTCATCTGGTAATTCTCCTACATTGACCTCAAATCTGTCCTGTACTTCATTAAGTGTTTTCGCATCCTTTTCATCTGATACAAAGGTTATTGCAAGGCCTTTGGTGCCAAAACGGCCAGCACGGGCAACCTGAAAATTTAATTGATACCAAATATGTTACCAAGCCATTTACATTTAGCAGGGCTATCTAGGAAAAACAGGGCCATTCCATTTTTTATCTGTACCCACGCTACAGAATAGTTTTTCAAAGGGGGTTTAGCAAAATGGCCTTTTCTGAGGGCATCAAACTGAGAAAAGGCTTTTCTCAGGGGCAGATCCAGGAATTTCAGAAAGGGGGGCCCGATAGTGAAAACATGGGACGAAAATTTGCAAATATCCTTCATCAAATACAGTAAATGTATGGGAAAATCACCCGAGAAAAGGTGACCGTGGCCCATCTCTACTCAATTGGTAAATCAAATCTGAAACTTTATTTAAAGATGTTGATTTAGAGATTTCTAACATGTAATTCATCAAATAAAATCAATAACAAAGGAGTGGCTGTCACAAGGTCTTTAATACCTGTCAATTTCAAACCCTATATCATGTGATTGGGGCTCGGCTAAGAAGTATTAACTATTGCCCACTGTTATTGTATTAATGGCTCATGCAATAGTTAAGGAATGGTCCATGCTTAGCATGCGTATATCCAGTTCTGGAGCACACAGATAGTTGATGAAGTACTCTGGTAGCTAGAGATTCTCTAGGCGCAGGCGAGAGAATCTCTAGTTACTTTATCAACTATTTAAGTGCTCCAGAACTGGATATACGCATGCTAAGCATGGACCATTGCTTTTATAACATAGCCAACTGATTTCCGTGTAAAAAGGCAGCTCTATTCAAGCAGGAATAAAAACGCATGAGCGAACATATTCATTGAAAACATTGCATTTGCACCCTCAAAAAACGTCAACTGGCTTAAAATATTGAACTTTCAAGTCAAAATCTCAATGGCAGTTTACAGCCAAAGACGCTCAAGCGTCCCCCTCTAGAGTGCAATAATGAGTTGATTCTTGGAATATTGGATCCATTATTCGATTCAATAATGCATTCGGCTTGGAAAAACGTCTTTCAATTTGAACTCAGATTTCGGCTAGATTATTTACCTGACACCACGCTCCGACACTCTTAAGTCACTGACTTTGTGCTTCTTGGAATATCCCTGATAATATTAATCCACAACTTCTTCTCTAAATGAACGAGGGAGAGATTTACCAGGCTCGTAAAGTCTACCAGGTCCGCCATATTGGTAACAAAACTCGCAAACAAAAGGCTCCCTGTGGATTTTTCCATATATGGAAGCGCCTCCGTTGTCTAACGTCCAATCAAAAAACGAAAACCCAGTTCAAATCGAAAGACGTTTTCCCAAGCCGAAAGTATTATTGAATCGAATAATGGATCCAATATTCCAAGAATCAACTCATTATTGCGCTCTACGGGGGACGCTTGAGCGTCTTTGGCTGTAATTACATAAATTAGAATTAGTTTTTTCTAGGTTTGTTGGATCAAAACAAGGGAAAAAGCAAAAAAAATTATCAAGGCGAAAGCTTCAACCAAAGAACAAACAGGTGCAGCACAATAACCAACAACACTAAGGCCAAAACATTTTGTCTATGAAACATTTCGAAAATAAGCTACAGAAACACCAAAAAACCTTACAAAATTCTTTAAATACCTGTTGCGTTGGTCAAGTCCCTTCATATTTGAATCCTTGCAATTTCCACCAATATTTGAATTGAATCCATGTAGACATGGAGAGCGGGAATTTGTTGTGAATTTCCTTTGCCGGTCGCTCGCTTTTCACACCGATTTTTGACACAAAGCATTCAAATTTCAACTAAATCGAATAAAATTCACATCCTTATGCACAGTCCCACAATTAGACATGCTTCATAAGCTCAATTGTCAACTTGTTAGCCATGTTTTAGCCAATTTAGACACCAAAAACGTCCTTCAGCGAAATCTTCCCGCTTTCGGCGAGTTCAAAAAGTGGGGGAAGTTTATGGGGGAAGTCCTGTTTGCTCTAGGACGGCTGTTACGTCATAAAAACAAGTAAGGAGAAAATTGAAAATTATCATCAAAATCCCTTTACATTTTAGCGCTTGTTTGAGCTCGTGAAAGGAAATGTCCCGGCGGATTGTTCTCGGTCTAAAATTGACTTGAGCGTGCACAATCTCCATGCACAATCCATTTTATGTGCATAGAAAGGCGACCAATCAGAGCGCACGTTATATCGTAGCTATGTATAATCATGCTTTTCTTACTTTGGAGTCATTGGCCATAACTAAACTGAAACCCTTCTTGAGGTTCCATACCCTATTTTCTCAAATGCCCTGGCGGACTAAAACATAGAACACTCTCTCTCAAAACAGGACCTTAAACAGTCTCTAATGATACCTACCCTATGAAGGTATGTGTCTGAGTCTTCAGGCATGTCGTAATTAAATACAATGTTGACTCTCTCTATATCCATGCCACGACCAAACAGGTTAGTGGCCACCAGTATCCTCTTCTCAAAGTTCTTAAACTGTTGATATCTTGAGAGCCTGTCAAGAATGACAAAATGAATACTGAATATGGCTGCACAGAGATTCTAAAAATTAGATAACGAGACTCAGACAAACAATCCCTCTGAAATCCCATTCAGAAGGATCACACTAGAAATACAACCCAGAGTAGGAGTACATACAAGCTCTGCTTTACTGCGGTTTTCATAATTCTGCGAACTGTCGCTAACGATTTCCAACCGTAAAACCGCCTTCTGGCTTCCGTCAATCAAACTCCCGAGTCTTTTCGTCGTTACTCTTTGTGCTTTTTGATTGGCCAGCACGTAGCGTTGCTGTCGCGACAGGAAGCCATTATAGCACTGCTTAGGCGCTGGCCAATCAAAAAGCACAAAGAGTAACGACGAAAAGACTCGGGAGTTTGATTGACGGAAGCCAGAAGGCGGTTTTACGGTTGGAAATCAATAGCTAGGGTTCGCAGAATTACGAAAACCGCAGTAATGAGTGGAACTACCAGTTTACCAATTCATTTTGTATTGTTCTTTAGAGAGAAAACTGAGAAAATCTATATTTGTTTGTCTGAGTTTTTAATCAGCGTGACGTCATCTGGTGTGGGTGGACAATCAGAAAGGATGGATAGATGAAACTGTGGTTCTCCTCATATTTCAGTGGCAGATCCAGAGGGGTTCCACGGAACCCCCCTTGAGCATCAGAACAATAAGGATTTTATTGTAATACACTGACAGCTGGCGGACGAGCTCTACTTAATATGTTGCCCGTCGCAGTCTTTGAAGAAGTAAAGAACTGAACCCCCTTAATAAAATCCTGGATCCGCCACTGTATGTTGTGCATCTGCCCAATAAACCCTCCATTGTGGGATCAAGAAATCAATGAATGCAAAATGGTAACACCTGGGTATACCTTTCCTCTTGTGGCATCCCACGGTGCATGCCGATAGCAGGGAAGTTCTGTGTCACAAGGAGCTGAGAAAGAGCCATGCATCTCTGTACTGACTTCACAAATATAATCACCTACAATCAAGTTTATTTTATACCATATTAGTTGTCAAGTTCACTACAAATATTCAACAAATCAAGCTGGGACTGGCAGACTCTCGGGACTGACCCGAGAATCCTCTAACCTAAAAAACATTTGTTATACAGAATCACCGCTGCCATCTCCCACTCCTTACATCACATATGATGTAAGGGACATGCACTGATGTCTTGTTGTCACTCTAAGAAAGTGAGTGACAGCTTGCTAACGGTTTTGCGATTAGTGAATAGTTCTTTTCGTAAATTTGATGATAAACATTTATTTAAATAACATCTTAAGTATGCAAGATGAGTCAATCATGAAACTCAGCCTCAAGTTTTGTGGTGAGGTTTTAAAATTGTTTGATTAACAAGTATGTATTTTGTGGCATTTAATTATCCAAATGTAGTTTTTAAATTATCCGAATGTACTATTATTTAGTATAATATATTGGATTAATCTCTTCATAAACTGGTATGACCAACACAAGATAAATTTTGGATATAACTTTTAGTTTACCATGAACTTGAAGAGTTTGATACAACTTGTTGGTCAAACATTTTACAAAATGCCATGCAAAACTCTGTATAAAACTGCTGCATTGAGAAGAATGAATGCACTGAGTGTCCTGACAATGAACAGGTATATCCAATGCACACAGATTTATTTTGTGGGTTGAACTTATCAGCTGCCAAGTAATATGAAAATGACTTCAAAGCACTCTAGGCAGTGCCTCCTCGGTGGATCTGGAGGCCACAGAATGGTGCTGGCTCTCCTTCTCAACTCTTGGTCATGTAAGTTTAGGACACACCAGTTCTTGGAAATTGAATTCCCATCCAAGCAGTTGCATGTAGATACTTCACATGTAGCTCAAAATCTTTATTTCATAATAGAAAATCTCAACCTACCTGATTAAACTCCAGCACATCAAGGAGATCAAAGAGTTTTCTGTTCTTTTCATTGTCTTTTAGTTTGACATAATATTGCTGAAGGCCGTGTAGGGTTAATTTTGTTTCGTCATCAACATAAACTTCCATTGGCTGTTGAAACAATAAGAGCACAATGTTGCTTTCCTAAAACATTCATTACCCCTTTTGGAAATTCTCTCTGAACGCGATGTTAATTTGTTATTGACATGTTAGTTCAAATCACTTGTCACACACCTGGAAAGTACCTTAACATGGGAGATTTAATTAATTTTTCAGGTGCACTTTCCCATGATTTTGATACATTTAATCTATCTTGCAGGTCTGCAAAGTTTCAAATTTTCAGACACTGACACACAGGCTCAAAACCTTGATAGTATCACTAATTTTAAGAAGCACGCAGGCCCTATAATACCTCGATTCTGGCCACGTTGTTTTATCTCTGCGAGATTTTATCCAATCAACACCAAATTTTAAATGTAAAGAGAACTCATTGAGCTTACAAACTTGTTCTTTTAGAATTTTCAATTTAACGGTTTTTGGCGGGAAACTGATGTCATCAAATGCTCATTAAAATTCAGAAATCAAAATTTGCCATTTTTGAGTGCGCAAAATGAAAGATCCCATCCAGCAGGCATCAAAATTGAAAACCATTTTAAAATATCTTATTCCCTTCTGGAGATATGATGTTTTGAAGTTTGGAATTTCCGCCATTTTGTTACTAAAAATAGAACAAAATGGCAAAAATCGAAACTTTGAAAGCCCATAACTTCCCAATGGATTAAGCTATCTCGAAAATTTTAAGCCTACTTATTCAGATCTTTCATTTCATACTCTCAGAAATGACCAATTGCGATTTTGAAATTTGAATGAACATTTGATGACGTCATTTTCCCACCAAAAACCGTTAAATTGAAAATTCTAAAAAGAACAAGTTTGTAAGCTTAATGAGTTCTCTTTACATTTCAAATTTAGTGTTGATTGGATGAAAACTCACAAAGATATAAGAAGGTGACCAGAATCAAAGTGTTATAGGGCCAGCGTGAAGCTCTTTTCCAGTGTTTTTGCTTAGATTGCTTGTCAGAAAATTTGCCAACTGCATGACATCCCAATCTACCCACCCACCTCCAAAATTATTTTGATATTGCCCTCCAAAAAGAAATAACCAAGGAGAATTTTTGGCCCTCTGCCGTTACTTCAAGATTTTGGTGTTACTAAACCATGTCAAATTCAGACAAAATCACAATCACTAAAGAACAACACATTATTATAATTTTGAAGTGTTACAGGGCAGATTTCTTGGTTAGTTTCCTGGTTTTCTATAAACAGCAAAATGAAAGTAAAATCAAGAAGTTTTCATGATTTCACTTTGATTAAGCTTTTTGAAACACTTGAAGATGTTGGGACAGTTCCCAAATCCATGGCAACATAAAACATAACATCGTCTTTGCAATGCTTTTTCAGAAGCAAAAACCACTTAATCAAAACAAGAAAACTCCTCAAGAAAGCTGCCAAACCCACCATATTTCACGTATTACTGGAGACACACAAAAGACACAAAGAAAACACACAGAAATTACAACAACATTATACACACAGAAGATGACAGCATCACAGTTGAGCAGCGTGGAATCACTCAGGCATGGCAGTGGTCCTCAGTCTTCTGTGAGAGGTCCCGTCGACCCAATACATCACAAGCCAGAGCTTGATCAGTGGTTGAGGAGGGGTTCCATCCACAGAGGTTGTGGCAGAGATGGTCGCCAAGTGCCTCTTGCTTCAGCTACCAGATGTCAGCCATGGAATAGCTTCATCATGGATTGCAGTGTTGGAAGGACCGACTAACTGCAGCCTCCATCCACAATGCAGAAAAAAAGCCAGCCACTCAAAATATTTACATTTTGACTTCATCTTAACAGCATTTATTTCCCCTCTCAAACTGTAATCCCAAAACACCATGTTGCTAAGCCCAACTTGTAATTTTTTTCAAAGAATCTTCAAATCCATCAGACCAATTCATGTAACACTGTCATGAGCTCTCCAGCGCTTTTCTTTTTCCAAAAATCAACTTAAATATCCCCATATCTCATTCAACAACTTGCTATCACAGTTAAGCTCTTCACGTTTCTTTTTCCAAAAATCAATTTAAACAATACCCACATCTCATTCAACAACTTGCTATCACCAATACATGTATGCCTGATCTCCAACATCTTTATCAATAATTTATAGAATCAAAACCTTTCTCTCTGCCCTCATAACCAAGTGACCAGAACAATTTCCACCAACTTTTCTTTTGCTTTCCACCATCACAAACTCTGCATTGCAAATGAAGAACTGCAGAAAGACAGGCCATCCTCCAGAGCTTGAGACCCCACCATCTCATCTCATGCTACCAAATTTTGGTAGTTGTGACCCCCTCGTCTGCTGCTATTATCAGCTGTCAGTGGGCGGCGATAGCTACAGGGGTACAAGTGTGGGATAGAGGTAGTAAGGTAGTTGGTGCTATAATTACATCTTGCATAAATTTCTTGCAGACGGAGCGGATTTCCTTTGGTAGGGTGGCACTGAACATCATAACTTGCTTCTCATGTGGGGTCATGCGGAATACTTCCTGGACATCCCTGCGCATGTCTGTGGTACAAAAAAGGATTGATCAGAAAACTGGAGGTAATGAGGTTATCACTTTGCAATCACTCCTTTACAATTTTCATAATTCTGTGAACTCCTACTTCACATTTCCGAACACCGAACTGTGTTTTGGCTTCCGTCCATCAAATCTTTTAAGTTTACAAATAAAGATTTAAAAAGCGCTAAAATTAATAATTCATTATTAATTTTAGCGCTCTTTTTAAATCTTTATTTGTAAACTTGTACTCATCAAGCGCTACGCAGAACCTTCGTACTCAATATAGTACAATTTAATTAACATCAAATCTTTTAAGACAGGCACATGTATTTGTTATTTTCTATTGCATTTTATGGTGGAAAATAAACCTAGCTAGTCTTTATTAGTTCAAAAAACCTCTTGAAATCACCCAGAGCCGTTCACTCATTCCATTGATGGAAGCCATGACTGTGGTTTATTAGTTGGCATAGAGATTGCAGAATTATTACTGAAATCACTAAACTGCCGGCACCCTCGAAAATTTGATCGATCGTTTGTCAGTTTGGGTTCGCTCGTCTCACTGTTTTGATCGATCCAAATGGTCACGTGACATTTAAATTTTGTACTTAACAATGGAAAAACACGCTTTTTCTATAAATTTAAATGTCACGTGACCATTTGGATCGATCAAAACAGCCAGACGAGCGAACCGAAACTGACAAACGATCGATCGAATTTTTGAGGGTGCCGGCAGTTTAGTGATTTCGGTAGTATGAAAACTGCAGTAATTCAGAATTGGTGTAAGTACTTTCTGACAATCATCCCCAACCAGAAAATATAGGAGTCCCACCCCTGGGATGGGTAGATGCAGCTGATGGTTTGCATGCAAACTTACCAAGCTGTTCTAACATCTTGTCACATTCGTCAAGGATGAAGTGCTTGGCATGCTTCAGGTTCAAGGTCTTTTCTCTGGTAAGTGCTAGGATTCTGCCTGGTGTGCCGACAACGATGTGGGGACAGTTGGTCTTCAGGGTCTGCTGGTCCTTCTTGATGTTGACGCCTCCAAAGAAAACTGCAATCTTGATATTACTCATGTACTTACAAAACCTTTCGTATTCTTTGTGAATTTGAAAAGCCAATTCACGTGTGTGGCACATGACCAGTACGCTGACCTGGCCGTCAACTGGCTCTAGTTGCTGGAGTGTAGCCAGGACAAAGACGGCAGTCTTGCCCATACCACTCTTAGCCTGGCAGATGATATCCATACCAAGGATGGCTTGTGGGATGCACTCATGTTGAACTGCAAACAAGAGAGAAAAATGTCAATTTAATATGATGTCTTCTTTTAGCAGAATGAACACAACCTAAATTTTGCATGAACTAATGCACTAGTCATTTGCTTCCACCGACCCCCAACCCCCGCGACATGCGGGGATTTTGCCAGGCAATAGTGGGGGAAATATCAGTAGTTTGTCTTGTATTCTTGCGCTGATCCCCAGGGAGTTTACTTCAAATTTGCTATGGCTCAGATAACCGGCCGGGGGAATGGCAGGGGAAACAAAACATCTGTTTTTTTCATTTCGGAAAAGACACTCTACTGGTTTTCATAGCATTAGGAAAGTTTCTTGTATCCATCTTGTGGAGGGTGGAATTTGTCCCTTGATGTAGGAAATGTTTCCCCGGGGTGTAGGGAATTTGCCAAGGCGTTCTCCCCTGGTAGGCGGTGGAATTATTTCAAATTTGACAACATCTGTTTCATATTCCCCTGCTATGTCGCGGGGGTTGGGGGTCGGTGGAAACAAATGACTAGTGCATAAGTTAAACCTTATCAGTCAAAACTCAACTCAATATTTTTACACCCTACAATTTTGGACTTTAATTCCTCCTATTCTTCTTAATTGTTACGAGCCTCACGAAAATCCTAAAAATGATTCTTCTGACGTTTAATTCAATTTTCTCAAGTTCATTAATTATGCATTTATGACCGCGTTTTCCGCGATCACTCGAGACCAAAGTCAAACAAAGTTGAACCAGCTTTATAGGCTATATAGGGCACTATAACAGGCTTGTAGGTGACTCGAAAGTAAAGAGTGATGTCATGGAAAATGATTCACGTCGCCATTTAGCAGCATATTCGAATCTTAGCTTCTCTTACCTTCGGAAGGATGTTCAAAACCACAGTCGACGATGGCACGAAGAAGTTCAGGTTTCAAAAGAAAATCTCGGAAACCCGAACTGTGAATGCTCACATAGGTTCCTTTGACATCTTTCTTGACCTGCTCTTTGAGCTGGGCTCCCTCGGCTGGCGCTTCGTTCTCCTCTTCTTCGTAATCCAACAATTCGTTTTCAACATCGTCGGTCGCCATTTTGGTTTGATGAGTTTCTGTCGGTTACGGGAAAGAGCGATCTTTAGTTGAAATGGCCTTCTATGCCGAAGAAAAGCACTCGGCTTGTTGAAAACCGTCATGATCTACCAATTTAGGAGGTTTTATAGTTGGATGGGCAAAAAAGGGGGTGATTTTGACGGATAAAAAATACCTTTCGTATCAGCAAAACTTCCACGAGCACACAACTGAAAAGAGACGCGAAGTCAAAAGCCCCTGATATTGCTTAGGGGACCCCCGCATTGTTTTTCCGAAAGCGGCGCGGAAAACTGTTCGGAAGATCTTCGAGCGATCGATTGGCACTCGGATTCACTTCGTAAATTCTTCGTCAAGTGTTCGTTGTACAAAATGGCGACTTGACACGGCGTGTGCAAAAGTGCGAGGTCCAATATATTTTATTGAATTCGCTCAATTTACCTTGCCTGTTTCGCCAGGAGGTAAGTATAATAAGACAGTAGAGAAATTGTGCTTTCAAGGGGTAACATTTGACCTAATTTGATCGCTATATTCACTGAGTAAAACACACTGCCAGATGTCGCGACATAGATGAAGAAATCTTTCCATGTTTTCTGTGGTGATGAATCCGTGGTGATGACTAGTAAGCTTATTGGTCTTGTTATTAATGTTGTTTTCACATCTCAATCATACGTAGATAACCGATGTCTTCCTCGATTTCTTGGCTAATAGCAAGGTACAAAGTCTATAACATTTCGTAACTATATAATTATAATCACACTTCTCTCAGGTAGGTTGCACATTCAAATAATGCACCAGTCAATTGACAACCCCCCCCCCCCCCACCCCCATTTTCGTATTAGCGGGGCATTCACCTTTTTGGCAAGTGAAAAGCAGTGAGCGCCTCGGTTTGCGGGGACAATCTGAGAGGTGAATGCACCGTCCCCAGAGTAACAATTAAGAGTGAATGCGTTCCTTGCCCAAAACATTTTTACTCACTGAAAAGAGTCACGTCAATGGTGCCCAGTTTTCAATGCAGCCGCAGCCGATCGCAAAGCGCAATAAAACCATATTTTTCTACTTGCATGTACTTTGGCTAGTGTAGATTAAAATTTAATACGTGTAATTCAAGTAACAAAAAATCTGTATTTATCGTGTCTTTTGTGAAGTAAGGGGCTGTTCATATGGAGATGAGACAGCCCGGAAAGCGGGCTGGTTTCTGTTGTGTTGTGTCCTGGGGAAGAGAGTGACTCCCCGCTCGATATACTGTGTGGAAGTCATGAAAGAAAGCCCATCTCCCGACCAACGGGGCAGTAATGTAGTGTGAATTATGTACGAAAGCCCCGCTAGTACCCTGCTAATGCGCGAATGAGGGGGTGCAGGGCTGTCAATTGACTGGTGCATAACTGCTAAAAAACAGTGCTTTGGTTCATTTCACATTGGCTGGGTAGTTTGGTTTGATGACTAAGCTCGATTTTTAGCAAAAGAAATCGAGCTGCAAAAAAGTGTTTTTGAATGCTCGTTTCGTACCTTGTCAATCTATTATAACATACGGTACGGGTATTAAGAAAAGGTCCAAAAACACCCAAAATGCAATAAAATAGCTCCAGGAGCACTTTATTTGACAACTACAACATTCAAGGAGATGTCACATGATTTAATTTCAATATATACATAAGCTCTTACATTTACATATAATTTTTACACGTCAACCTTGCATGTTTCCTCCCCAGTACCCCACATGACTAGAGCTTGGATCGCCTGTGTTTTAACCTCTTTTAATGATTATTAGGTGCATAGACTCAATAACATCTAATTTATATTCTTGGTGTGCATATGACCTCACAGGCAGCCATGTTGGATTTACAGAACAAAAGAAAGTTCAATTGTTTCCTTTGTTCTGTACCTCCAACATGACTGCCATGCTTTTGTTATTTATTCCAAAAGAAATGATTGCACACCAAGAATAGACTCAACCATTTATTATTGATAACTGGCTCACATCTCTCTGGCATTAATATCTTGATTATACTGTATTAACCTTTTCAGGCCCAACATTTTTCTACAAATATAGCTGTTTTTCTAAGCCAAACAGACAAACCCATGCCCATTTTTGCATATCAGGTCTAGGTTTCTGGGTTCCTGTTTTTTATTGACAGGGAGGCTGGTACTACTTGCAGAGCACTACTGCTGACTCGTAAGTTGTTTTCCAGTGGTGGCTTGCTATCGCACAGTTAGACATTTGATAAAATTTCTACAAAATACAAGCTGAAATTCCACTAGAAGAGGCCATAGGACATCATTAAGTCTATTGTGGGGAATGCTTTTGTGCTGTGCTTCAAGAAAGAAGTATAGTGAAGGGGTTTCATTCACTTTTCCTTTGTTCTTGTGAGAATTCTGGAAGAGAATGACTCTCGCCATATCTTGCTTGAAACTTCACTAGGAATCTTGAAACTTGGGCTTGGAAGTCAGGAATAAAAGTAAAACGAAATGCAATATGCTGCATGTTGAGTTGTTTTTGTCTCTTTTAGAAAATAACACGAAACGAGGTCCTTGTAGCATACACTCGAATGTGTGTTTTGGCATGTCAGAAATCTCGTGTTATTTCGCCAAAACAAGCGATTATATTACGAAGGCCAAAGCCTGGAAACAGCTAAACTTTATCACAAGGTCCCTGCTCCTTTTGCATTCGGAAGGAAAAGCTGTCTTAATGCAGAGTTTTATTGCAACAGTCTTCGACGTATGTGCTGTTAAAAATGCGAAATTTTCCGTATATGGGCGTGAAAGGGTTAATTAACCATTCAAGCTACCAGTCCAGTCTAATAATTGTCATGAGCACTTCTCACATATTGTCCATTGGGCTTTTGCATAAAACATACCCCATGGTTGAGGACACCTAATTTCTTTTACCAACTGACATTTCAGTTTACCCCCTGGATATTTTAAAATTGGATATTTGTTGGTGTGCCCATGCAGGCAATTGAAAAAATAGTTTTCATCAGGACTTCTTTAACTGCTCACAGTACCCCTGGACATTTTAGTTCAGGACCCTGTAGAAAAAGGCTCAAACCTCCCTGACAAAGTGACATACCCATAACCCTCTCCCCTCCCCCCCAAAAAAAATCCAAACAAAAATAAATATTAATTAAACTATCTATCTATATATCCATCTATTCTCTATCTATTCTATGCCATCATGGGCTTTAATTTCACTTTTTATGAAAGAGTTCTGGACTGTTTTTGTAGGCTCCCTGTGTTTTTTTTTTCAGAGAAGTAGGAAAGAAAAAATATCTTGTAAACAGTATTATTACTAGCACTAGAGTGTTTAAAAGGAAAGATCAGGTACCTGCAGCAAGTGGTAAATTGAATTTTTGACTCAATTCATAAGAAAAAACAATAATTTGACTTTCACTACGGTAAGCTTAAACTGTCACATTTAGCTCAAACTTTATCTAGCTTTAATTTAATTGGCTCTAAATTAAACTTAAATAACTGGCCAACAAGTTTTCAGGTAATTGAAAACAGAAACAAAAGGGAGGCAGAACTAAATGGCACTTAACTGCAGCAAGGGTTTTAATAAGTAGGTCACAAGCATTCTCAGAGAAAATTATGTAGTAGATATTCAAGTATCTTTAAATTCCTATACCACTTGAGCAAAAAAAAAACCTTGAAAAAGGACTGTTTTCTGATAGCACTCGTGTTAAACTTAGAATAAATTTTTTCTTCCTAACTAGCCAAAGATAAAAAGCCAGATGTGAAAAATCTGCTATATATTTTAAGTTTAGAATGCACAGTGCATAGCCTATACCCACAGGGAAAAGGCATTGAAACATTGGATTCTAACAGAGTGGAATCTTATTATTCTAACAGGAAAAGTCATGCCTGCCAACTCTGCCGGTTTTCCCAGGAGACTCCAAGTTTTTACCCTTAGTCTCTCGAAAAAAAATGAAACGTGCTAAGATATATTTTACTGTATACCCCTGAGTAAATTTCTTGCAATATTCTTATACAATTGTTGTATTTGAAACACAATCTCATGATTTTGGAGCTTTCAGGGCTGGCACTGTATGAAAAGTGAAACCTTTTATAATCCTTTCCATGAATATCAAGGTCTTTGGAAACAACGGAGAGTTGAAAAACGTTTCATTCAATATAGGATTTCACTTTGCAGTCACATAATGTAAATGTAAATTGTATCACTTGTATACTGCAAATAATAACAACAACAACAACAAAACAACAACAACAACAACAACAACAACAACAAAAATACTTTATTTGTCCTCTGAGATAATTAATTACATAGTATTGGAAATAGATTATAGGGGGGAGAACAAAGCTACTTAAAATATCCAGGCATATGAATGTTCCAAGTGGTTAACAGATGTGGACATGTCTGATCCCTAAGATGCAGACTGTTTACCGGGTAGCCTCCCTTTTGTTCTGGTTAAGCGTAGTGGGCTTAGAGATGGGGCGGTTTATTGTCTCATCCTTTGATAGAATGCTGTTCCTTTCCCTTTGAACTGCATGGGCTGTATCATATTGTACAGTATTTAAATATATTTCTCTTTTATTGCAGCATTGTTCAACTCTGCACTTTTTTCATACTTGTTTTTGGTGTGACAATTGTAAAAATGGCCAATTTTGTTATGGCATTGATATTTGGGACTGACTTCAAGAAATCGTGCTTTGGTAAGACCATCCGCCATACAGACTTCTTCCTGGATCCAAACATAGTTTGTGTCAACAATGGGTCATTTGGTGCTCTGCCAAAAATGGTTAGGGATGCTCAACAGAGATTAAGGGTAAGAAACATGTTGTGTCAAATGTGTACAATCTACTAAGTATACAAACTACTCATTTCATTTCATTTTTATCGAGATATTTATAAAATATAAAATAAATAAATGGACTAACCCGCAGGCATCCTCGCGCGCCAGTGTCCTTCCCTCACCTCCCCCCAGGGGACAGAGGAAAAGGACCCTGGAATGGTCTGGTCACGTTTCACCCAGATTTGGGTGATAACAAAAATTCCCAAGCGGGGGTAGGAAATGCGCCGTTGCTCCTTGCGTTTTTCATTATATTGTCAAGACTTGTTAAAAATGCTCCCTTTACATGGTATAAAAAAACTCATAGACCATACTAGTACATTGTCTGTAAAGTGAACTTTGCACCAGGTACACTTTATAATATAAGGTATCATAGCTCAAAATAGTAATATTTTTCATCCTTTATTGATATTCAGAACTGCTTTTGCAGCCATATTGCTTTTGGTGCTCATGTAAATTGTCAAATCATAAACAATGGAACTTGCCTATCTGGTGATGGTTAATTCTTTTCTTGTCTTTCAGAATGAAATGGAGAGTTGCCCGGACAACTTTAAATGGTATAAAGAGGAGGATCTGTTAATGGAATCGTTAAGAAAAATAGCTGAATTTCTTCATTCTAATCCAAAAATATTGTCTATGTCCCTAATGCCACAAGTGGGATACACTGTATTCTACAATCTCTGGATTTAAAGGAGGGTGATGCAGTACTTGTTACAAATTTCACTTATGGAGCTGTGTATCTCAGTGCTCGAGAGACTTGTCAAGCCAAGAAAGCCAGTCTGGTTATTCTAAATCTGACCTTCCAGACCTCAGATGAAGATGGAACTTCTGCGTTTTATATTGGTGACATTGTTGAGCAGTATCAAAAAGTACTGAAGGAAAATCCCAATATTCGACTGGCTATTGTTGATTATATCTCCAGTGCTACAGCTGTGTTATCACCTGTAAAGAAGTTGATTAAGGTGTGCCGGGAACACAATGCGATGGTGTTGATCGACGGTGCCCATGCACCTGGACAAGTTCACTTAGAACTTGACAACCTGGATGCTGATTTTTTGTTGGTAAGAAAATATTTAGCTCCTTTCCTGGTTTCCTTTGCAGGAATTTGTTTTGTTGAAGTATTTATATGATATATTCACACAAGTTTTATCTTCACTCTTCACAATGACTTTCGTAAAATAACTGTCAATTTGGTATTTCACTGATGTTTATATAATAAACAGAACGTTACATGGCTACTTGGAGATACAGATTTTATCTTCTTGTGTTTGCTGCGCTCACTCGTGAGATAAATTTCCAACACTCAAAGATAAAATTTGTATCTCCGCATGGCCATGTAATATCCTCTATATAATATGTTATTCTATTCTCTTTCACTTGACTCAGACAAGTATTAATTATTTCTGGTCTCTAAATAAACTGTGACAACGGATGAGGAGCATCATGCCTGTGACAGCGTCATTTATTAATAAATAGAGGATATTATATGGTCGTGCTGAGGTACAAGTTTTATATTCGAGTGGAAGGCTGGAAAATATTGACCAAAGGCCATAGGTTGAGATCAACCTTTTCCGGTGAAGGTCACAGTTTTTCCCTATGGACTGACCTATAGCCAGTGAATAACTTTTTTTTTTCCAACTCTAAATGTTTTTTTTTTTCATGAAAACAAGCATGCACAAACGGTTACCATGACCTAGGCCAGAGATAGGAAAACATTGTCAGTGCATACATGCGTTATGAAGCAATCAGAAAGCAGAATTTGTTACTGTGCCCTCTAGAAAAAATAAGGGGGGTCACATTCACCCTAGGGCCCCTTATCTATGCCTCTGCATGGTGCAAGTAAAACCCTTTTTAACGTTTATAGGTAATCTTCACAAGTGGATGTTTGCACCAAGAGGCACAGCCATCTTATGGGCCCACAAGAAATACCATCAAATGCTCAACCCCCTTGTTGTATCATGGAACCAAGACTTGTCCTACCAGGATAAGTTTAGTCAACAAGGAACCTTGGATATGACAAACTATCTGGCTGTGGAGGCATGTATTGAGTATCACAAACAGCTTGGTGGCTTGGTAAGTCTTGTTCAATGATAATAACTTGTAAATATTGTATAGAGAGTGACTCTCTAGACTCGCAGCCCGTAAGCTCAATTATGCTGGATCTCACGGCGCCAATGGCTGCCAAGTGGTTGCAAGCATAGGCACTGAGGATGGTCACTCCTGTGTCCTAGCAGTTCTATAATGTCCTTCTGGTTCTGGTTAAACACAAGGTTCCGGTATAAAAGGAGCGAGCCCAACATTTATGCCGTCAGTTGTCACTCAGCTGTCGTAGGGTCAACATCTCTGTGGCATGAAATTCAAAATTTGTATTCAAAACGCGAGAGTTTGGCTCAGATAAAAGCTTTTCGTGCGGAGACCAAGACTAATTAGTATTCATATGGATCAAAATATTCTGAACCGCTCTGAGGAAGTTGTTCTGTGTGAAGTGTGTCGCTCTGTTGAAGTGTTCAGTGATCAGTGAGCTGGGGTAGCACCTTGATAGTAGTATGCCCCTCAGTTTGTCCAGGCTAGCCTGCAATTGATCACTATCATCAGTGGTGATGGTGCGGTAACGTAGTGCTTGACTATACAGTATAGTTCCCTTTTTGCATGAGAATGTGTGGAGTGAGGAGTGGTGTAGTAGGGGTGTGCTGTCCGTAGGTTTGGTGTATAGTGAGGAGTATCCACCTTGGTTGAGGTGTATGTATGTGTCTAAGAAGTTCAGATTTGTTCTAGATTGTTCATGTGTGAATTGAATAGTGTGGTGAAATGTGTTGATGTGTGTGAAGAAGTTGCGAAGTGCTGGTTCCCCATTACCCTGGGCACCAGAGGCTCGAAGTGCGTTTTGTAAACGAGTGAAGCTTGGAGACTCTGGTACCCAGGGTAGTTCCCCATGTGTCCAGATAAGAAAGATGTCGTCAATGTATCTAAGCCACAATAAAGGCTGTAATTGGTGTGGGGCTGAGTGTAGTAATTGTGATTCAAGTGTGGCCATGAAAAGGTTTGCATAGGATGGTGCCATACAAATCCCCATAGTCGTTCTAGTGAGCTGTAGATAGTGTTTGTTGTTGAAAGAGAAGTAGTTGTTTCTGAGGATGTAGTGTAGAAATTGTGTAAAGACTGGGAGTCGTGGCTGTGTGTTTGTGTCTGTTTTAGATATTGTTTTGATGGCTGTTTTTATTCCTTCTGAGTGTGGTATGTTGGTGTAGAGTGAAGTGACAATTATGGTGACTAAAAATGGTGTCTTTTGGTAGTGGTTGTTGTATGCTACATATTGTGTTGAGAAAGCGTGTTGTGTCTTTAATGTATGATGGTGTAGTTGGCACTAGTTGTTTTAGGAAGTGGTCAAGGAAAAACAGATAATTTCCGTGTGGGTGAGTCACAGCCTGATATTATGGGTCTGCCTGGTACATTCGGTTTGTATATTTTGGGCAGCATGTAAAACTGGTGTTCTTGGTGGTATGTGAGTCTTCATCTATAATGTCTGCATCACCTAGGTGGTCAAGATATTCCTGTATTTGTGTGGTGAGTTGTGGGATGTGATTGTGTGGTTGTTCTTTGTAGTGTGTCGTGTTGTTGAGTTGTTTGTGTATTTGTGTTTGTGTATATCCCTGTATTTGTGTGGTGAGTTGTGGGATGTGATTGTGTGGTAGTTCTTTGTAGTGTGTCGTGTTATTGAGTTTGTGTATTTGTGTATATTTCCTGTATTTGTGTGGCGAGTTGTGGGATGTTCTTGTGTGGTAGTTCTTTGTAGTGTGTCGTGTTGTTAAGTTGTTTGTGTATTTGTGTTTGTGTATATTTCCTGTATTTGTGTGGTGAGTTGTGGGATGTGCTTGTGTGGTAGTTCTTTGTAGCGTGTCATGTTGAGTTGTTTGTGTATTTGTGTTTGTGTATATCCCTGTATTTGTGTGGTGAGTTGTGGGATGTGATTGTGTGATAGTTCTTTGTAGTGTGTCGTGTGGTTGAGTTGTTTGTGTGTATTTGTATTTGTGTACATTTCCTGTATTTGTGTGGTGAGTTGTGGGATGTGATTGTGTGGTAGTTCTTTGTAGTGTGTCGTGTGGTTGAGTTGTTTGTGTGCTTCCTGAAGGTAAGAGTTTGTAGACCAGAGGAAATAGCCCCTCCTTTGTCTGCTGGTTTGAACCGTGAAATTCAAAATGTGAACTGAAAACGTTAGTAAACATCAAATAACCAATTATTTAGTATTCTAAAAGGAGTTGCCCTGCCATTTATTCAAAAAGAATGTTATTTAAACTTGTTGGGGGCCCTATAAAAAGTACTTTTGCCGGAGACTGAAAATTCTCGACTTCATTCTCTTGAGTTAAGAATTTATAATTGCCGATTCAAGCGTGAAAGTGGGCGGTCTTATCCCTTTTATACCAGAACCTCGTGTTTAATGTGGACAGACGGGACCTACGGTTTTACGTCCTTATCCGAGAAGACGCGAAGGTCTAGCCAGTTACAGATGTTGGAACAAAGGCAGCACCTTCTCCTCAATTATTTAGAAAAGAACCTGAGTGTTGGTCCGGCCGGGGTTTGAACTCCCAACCTCCCGCACATAAGCCCGGCGCTCTACCACTGCGCTAACCGGTCGTCGGTAAGACCCTGAGTGTTGGTCCGGCCGGGGTTTGATGTCCCAACCTCCCGCACATAAGCCCGGCCATCTACCACTGCGCTAACTGGTCGGTGGTTTAATAGGAATGATTAATGTGTGTCGGAACAGAATTTGAAAATATAGGGGGCTCATTAGAGACACTGATAGCAATATTGGGGGACTGCGTTTACAGAAAATATACGAAAATCTGCTGAAATGTGGGGGTCTGAATTCTTGAAATACACAGTAAGTGCCAACCAACAAACTGCATTTTGGCTTACCCCCCAGTGGTTTATGCATGAGAGCACACTTGGTGTTTCAATGAATGTGTTCTGTTTGCAGGGAGCAATCAGACATTACAACAGTACTTAGCGTTGTGGGCGTCTCACATGCTTGTTACAGAATGGAAGACTGAGCTTTTACCCATCGCTGAATCCATGCGTGCCCCTTTCATGGCCTGCATCCTACTTCCACAAGAAATCAATGCAGCTTATGGTGCAACAAGGGCGGGAGAAGCTAAATGCAGGTTGGTTACTAATGTTACAGCTTTACTTAGCGTATCAGGCTAAACTAGGACACGTTGCCTGCATGTTTCTCCGCGTGGCTAAACTAGAAAACATCGCACATCGCACGCGTGTCTGGGACACAAAATGTTTCTTGTCTTGCGAAGAAACATTTCATTGTGTTCCGGCTACAAATTTTGTTGCGCGCGACAATGTTTCCAGCGCAGCTGAACCAGAAAACAGGAAGGAAACACGTGTCCTAGTTTAGCCAGGCCTTAAAATTAGTTGTAGAGCGCAGGTCGAAGGTATTGGTTGGAAAGATTACTAGCAAACGAATATCGGTGTTATTTATCCAGATACTGTTTATGAAGACATGTGTGCTGTTTCAGCCAATCAGCGAAGGCCCTCAAATGGCCGCCACCAGAGCCTACCCAACGAGGTGACGAGCCGGGGAGGTCTGGGTACGAGAATGACCATAACCATTCCTTGATCTTTCCCCTTTGTTTTGTCATCATCAGAAAATTGACCTATTGAGTCAATAGTCCAGACCTGGAACCCGCGCGCTCGCCTTAGAGTCGCGTTTCCCAAGGGTTAATACCCACAAGTTTTCGTTCACAATCTCGTGCTCAGAGGCCGCGTACCCAGAGGCCGCTGGCTCAAAGATGGAGCACTGGCTCTGGGTACAAGATTGGAGTATACAGGCCAGGATGCAAGTAGGTCGTACGCGTGCTCCAAACCTTCAGTACGGGCTTACAAATCGTCACCCATTCAAAGCATGCTTGTGATTTCCTCATTTTTCCGAACATAGGCTTTCAAACGTTCACAGCTTCTCTGAATTCTTTCAGCTATTTTCCCGGTAGAAAAAGATGTGAATTGGCTTTTAAACAGCTCATGTTTTTTAAATTCTGTTTTGTTTGCTTATGTAACCTTGATAGATGACGCACAAGAAATTTAACGCTCGCGTATCCAGAACACAGAATTTTAAACATTTGCAGGCACCGCACACCGATTTTGCAAATCTACAGGCCAAGCTCATGAATGCAGAGCAGTACTTGTACCAAAGTCATCTCCCCCAAAACATTTGCAGGGCCGCACACCGATTTTGCAAATCTACAGGCCAAGCTCATGAATGCAGAGCAGTACTTGTACCAAAGTCATCTCCCCCAAAACATTTGCAGGGCCGCACACCGATTTTGCAAATCTACAGGCCAAGCTCATGAATGCAGAGCAGTACTTGTACCAAAGTCATCTCCCCAAAACATTTGCAGGGCCGCACACCGATTTTGCAAATCTACAGGCCAAGCTCATGAATGCAGAGCAGTACTTGTACCAAAGTCATCTCCCCCAAAACATTTGCAGGCACCGCACACCGATTTTGCAAATCTACAGGCCAAGCTCATGAATGCAGAGCAGTACTTGTACCAAAGTCATCTCCCCAAAAACATTTGCAGGGCCGCACACCGATTTTGCAAATCTACAGCCCAAGCTCATGAATGCAGAGCAGTACTTGTACCAAAGTCATCTCCCCCAAAACATTTGCAGGGCCGCACACCGATTTTGCAAATCTACAGGCCAAGCTCATGAATGCAGAGCAGTACTTATACCAAAGTCATCTCCCCAAAAACATTTGCAGGGCCGCACACCGATTTTGCAAATCTACAGCCCAAGCTCATGAATGCAGAGCAGTACTTGTACCAAAGTCATCTCCCCCAAAACATTTGCAGGGCCGCACACCGATTTTGCAAATCTACAGGCCAAGCTCATGAATGCAGAGCAGTATTTGTACCAAAGTCATCTCCCCCAAAACATTTGCAGGGCCGCACACCGATTTTGCAAATCTATAGGCCAAGCTCATGAATGCAGAGCAGTACTTGTACCAAAGTCATCTCCCCCAAAACATTTGCAGGGCCGCACACCGATTTTGCAAATCTACAGGCCAAGCTCATGAATGCAGAGCAGTATTTGTACCAAAGTCATCTCCCCCAAAACATTTGCAGGGCCGCACACCGATTTTGCAAATCTACAGGCCAAGCTCATGAATGCAGAGCAGTATTTGTACCAAAGTCATCTCCCCCAAAACATTTGCAGGGCCGCACACCGATTTTGCAAATCTACAGGCCAAGCTCATGAATGCAGAGCAGTACTTGTACCAAAGTCATCTCCCCCAAAACATTTGCAGGGCCGCACACCGATTTTGCAAATCTACAGGCCAAGCTCATGAATGCAGAGCAGTACTTGTATCAAAGCCGCACCTGCAGGCATATAGGCTGCATGCGCCACTGGCGCCATTTGCGAGAGCGTGCACCATTGAAAAGAAGGTTCTTTGTCCCCGAAACGCTTGCTACGCAGGCTACCATGACGATGGTGTTGATTCATGGTTTTGGATAGGATAACTCACTTCACAGGTGCTATCACGGAACAACAATGAGACCTCGTGCGGGCGGCAGATAGTGTAGCGGAAAAAGCCCGAAGTTCCTTATCGTGGCCGGCATCTTGGATGCGCGACGGCGACGGTCATGAACTTAGTATTTTCCGCCATAAGAACATCATCTACCACCTGACAGCCAACGTGTTATTGAACTACTCCTGCTAGCGGAGCTCTTTGCACCGCGCGAGCGGAGCCCCATAGCTAAGGAGTAAAGGTAGTACATGCCGCATTTTTTTTTCATAGGCGTGACTTGTTCGAGCATTACAAAGTCTCTGTGGCGATTGTCTGCATCCAGTCCTCCCTTTGGTGCCGTATATCCTGTCACGTGTACAATTGTAAAAACGACTACAACAAGCTCTCAGATGCGGTCCTTCGTCTCAAGCAAGAATTAACTGATGGAAAATACGTGCCGAGGGTACAGCAACTGGGCGTCTCTTCGCAATTTCCAAGTCCTGCTGTGTCGTTTGAAAGCATTTCCGAGGCAAGGCATTGTGCTCCTAATGATCTTTAGAACTCCATCTAACAGCTTGCGAGGAACAGAATCACGGAGCCAAGGGAAAAGACTGATTAGGGACCTGTCGTTATTTGATAATAAATAATTAGGGGTGGTAGAGGAGAAATGTGGGGGTCTTGAAGAAAAAACTGAGGGTGGGGCTGGGGCTGGGAGGTGGCCGATAAATACGAGTCATTTCGTGCTGAGTCTTGTGGAAATAATCGTTTTGTTTGTTTAGTATTCATTTCCAGGGGTGAAGATGGCGTCAAATCTTTTAGCAATATTAGAGGGGTTACCAAGAAACACTGACCGCTGGAAATCTTGGATCTGGAATGGTTTTACCATCTTTGACCTTTTATCCTTCACCACCCCCTCCAACTTGAATAGAGCAGATTTCGTATGACTGTGAAAAGTACCGTGACAAAGTTGTTCCGCGCCGCGACCGGGACCGTACCGCGACTACGCGGTTTCATTGGCGATTTCATTCCATTTACAGCAGGCCTGGGGGTCGTTTCTCGAAATCGCCCGATATTTTCGGGCCCGATAAACTTTTCGGGTGTTTTTTCGGGCGAGATTTAGGAGTCCCGAAAAGTGTTTCTCGAAACTCCCTAAACCCCCCGATAATTATCGGGAACCCGAAATCAAAATTATAATTTCCAAACTTTGCGAATACTTTGTATAAATAGACAATGAAAACATAGGAAACTTATCGATTCGTCGCTGTCAGGGGACAAAGTGTATCGCCTTGTTGGTATTTCCATCGATAAATGCCAATAAATTAGATAAAATGTGCGAAAAAGCAAGCATTTTGCACCGAATTCGACTTGTAGATGCATTGGTACTTGTTTACAACATGTCAAAAAAAGTTTGACAGCTCCTCGTCAAATTTGACAGGCGAGCTGTCAAGAGAATGAATTTGATTGGTCAAGAAGAGATATGCTTGCACCTGATTGGTGTATTTTATCGGGATGGCGGTAAAAGTAACTCGGGAGAGTTACCGGGAAACCATTTCGCGACAAAGAAAGAAACTTTGGAAACAAAGCAAGACACCTTCATAAATGGCTGTTTTACGAGAAGAAACATGCACTTTCGGGGAAATTCAACTTCGCAGGTACTGGAGGGATAAATAAAGTCGCAAAGGAGTGAAAAATCGTAGTTCATTTTGTTATTTTTCTTCCCTATTCTGAGGATTTTCGGAAACCCGAAAAAGTTTAGGGGAGAAGGGTTTCTCCCTTACCAAGGGGCGAAAAATGACGCAATTTTATCGGGCGCGAAAAACTCGGGAGTTTCGAGAAACGCAAAATTCGTCATCCGCACGCTTTTCGGGTAATTTATCGTGCTCGAAAAGTTTTCGGGCGTTTCGAGAAACGACCCCCAGGTTCCGTACCGCCACCGCGACAGTACCGCGCCGTACCGCGGCACTTTTCACAGTCATACGAAATCTGCTCTAATGACCGCTCGTCAGACTCAGTCGTTAATAATTATATTTTTTCTATTTCGCTTTTGCGTTACTGGCTGCTAGCGATATTGCGTTACTTGACAGGCGCGCAAAGAATTATGGGAAGGTCGCATTTTCTGTGAGTTCGTTCTGATCGTGATGCACGGCGCACCTTGAAAAAAGCCCGACCTGACCGTGATGCACCGCGCGCCTCCTCGAAGAGAACAATAAGGCGACTGGCTACGAGTCTGACCGTTCGTCTCAGCGCTATAATATTGAAAGGAGTGGTTGTGCTCGCGCGATCGTGAAAAAAACCAACAAAACAAAAAAAATTGTTTAAAAACCTTATGAATCGCTTTAGCAATTATACTAAAACAATGGACGATTCCAGCTATAAGCGCGCGCGCTTTTCTTTATTCAGAAATGCCCAAGCCGTGTCCCACAACTACCAGAATGCAGCGCGCGCTTTTTACAGTTTGTTTGACAAGTTTCCCACATCTACCGACATGCAGCGCGCGCGTGCGTTATAGCTGGAATCGTCCATTAGTCGCCTCAGGCTCCGTGATTGTCTGCGATAATCACGTCGCCTTCGACTAATTATTAAATAGACCTATCAAGATTCCACATCAAGTGCTTAATATATTTTCTAATTTATTGTCAAACATAAAGTGTCAGTTTTCAAGATAGTGTTACATGGGCTAGCTGATGAGCTCATGCCTGCAACCTCGATCCCAGGTCCTTTCACCCAAGACCCCACAAGCGAAGGGAAAGGCACTGGGATCGAGGTTACTCGTGCCAGTTCAATTATTTCATGTGTGTACGTATAAATGGTTAACTTGTAAAAGCCATGGCATCATATTAAACTTTAGTATAAACCAACTAATGGTCTATTACAAATCCTGCATTCTGATTGGCTGAGCTACTAATGGTCTATTAGTGATAGACCGTGCCTGGCAAAACCACCACCTTTCTTTGCAAGAAACTTGATTTTTTCAACATAAAATAATGGAATTCATTGCCAAAACTGACCAACTAGTTGGTTTATACTAAAACAACTAGATCTCTCGTCCTCATGTGCTATGATATCAATAGACCATTCGGCCTTCGGCCTCATGGTCTATTCATCATAGCACATTCGGCCTCGAGGTCTAATTGTTAAATATAGTTTCTGATATTGGTTTATAAGCCTGTTTGTTTTCACATCACTCAAACAATGCAATGGTCAGAAATCGCACGCTTGATTCAAACACGAAAGTCAATAGGCCACTTCAGAAGCTCATAAGGCCACTTGCACTAACCGGGTCACGTGACCCAAATCCAGTACATTTTCAGTAAAATCTTGAAAATTCAACTCGCTGCCATTTGCTCCAGGTTAGAGATTTCATGCTGAAACTTCAGTTTCTGACTAATATATCAATTCCTTCTGATCAATTCCAGTTCCTTTTAGCGGAGCTCCAGCGCGGGCCGAAGGCCCGCGCAAGCGGAGCACCATACCTAAGGGAAAAACGTATACCATCGAGTTGATTTTTGAACGTCACGGGCATTTTGGATCATTTTGATGACGTCATTGATGGCGTGAGGGAACGTAACTTTGGTGTAGAGTTCCTCTGATGGTCTTTGAAAGTTTGTCCAAGTTTGGCTTCTAGAGAAGCTTCCCTTCGGGAGATATGATTTTTTCTTTATTTTTCTGGTATTAAACCTATAGTGTCCGCCGTCCGTCCGTCCGTCCGTCCGCCGTCCGTGTACACATGGGAACCCTGTGGTATGCAAAGAAAAAATTATATCTCCTCAAGGGAACATGCTAAGACAGCCATACTTGGGATATTTTGTCTATGCCACAAGGGGGGTGCTGTAGCACGGTCACGTGATGTGACGTCATCGATGACGTCATCTATGCTTGAAAAATGAATATCTCGTCAAGAGAAGACTCTAGAACAACCAAACTTGGGTAGTGTGGTCTAGGTCACCAGATGAGCAAAATGAAGTGGTCACGTGATGTGACGTTATCGATGACGTCATCTATGCTTGAAAAAATAATATTTGGTTCTAAAAGAACCAAACTTGGGTAGTGTGGTCTAGGCCACCATATGATCGAAATGAAGTGGTCACGTGATATGACGTCATCGATGACGTCATCTATGCTTGACTCGTGAAGACTCTAAAGCAACCATACCAACCTTTCATTCACATAGAAAATTTTATAACCAGGAGCTCCGCTTTTAGCCAGTGGCTAAATCTATATATTACACTAATTGGGATTTGTGTTGCGCCCATTTGTCGCGGCGATTTTTCTCGCGCTAGTTGCAAAATAATACTCTCTTGTGTATAAAACGAGATGCAAATCCGGTGCGATTTCTGTGCTCTCTTTTCTTCGAATCTCATGAAGTTTCAAAACGTTTCGAGCATGTTTGAAATCTCGACAAAAATCGCGGCAGATCGCGCCGAGTTGCACCTAGTTTACATAGTGTTATTTTGAGTTGGCGCGTATAACGTGCGAGAAAACTCGCCGCGACTCGCGCGACAAAAATGAAGTGTAAAACGTGCCTTTCTCTGAGTCGACTGAGTCGGCCTTCGGTCTCGAGGAATAATTGTTTATACATAATGACACCTCGTCAGTCTCGGTCTGCCTCTAAATCCTTTTCTTATATGGCACCTAAGGGGCGACCATTTAACTTTTGAGGGGGGGGGGGGCTTTTTTGTCAGTGCAAGATTTTTTTTTATACCTCCGTTATGCGGTGAGAATTTTTTTTCCAATAAAAAAGAAGGGTTTTAGTCACCATTTTGCTGTGCAGGAAATTTTTTTCGGCCTTTAGGGCCGTGCAGGATTTTTTTTTTCAAAAATGCCCAACCCCCCCCCCCCCCCCCCCCCCCTCAAGAGTTAAATGGTCGGCCCCTAAACTATGGAACGCGCTACCTCTTCAAATAAGAACTTGCGAATGCTACAGTACTTTTAAATCTCTGGTTAAAACGCTTCTTTTTAGGAAAACATATGATTAAGTGAAGTATACCATTATTATTTTTTTTTTATTTATCTTATTTTTGCTTTTAATTCTATTATTGTAATTTTTACTACTATTTTAATATTTTTATTGTACGTTTTATGATTTTAGATATCTTGCAATAACTTGTATTTTCATAGGAATTTTAATCTAGGCCATGTTATCACCAATTGTAAAAATCTTAGTCAGTTATTTGATTTTAAACTGTTGTTATGATATATCATTGTAAAGCGCCCACTGGATTTTTAGTAGAAGTGGCGCTATATAAACTGATTATTATTATTATTGCCTCTAGCTCCAGCTCTTTTTTCTGATGTAAAAATAATAAAAACAAAGTTAAAACAACGATGCACCATATATTATCGATATCTAAAATAGTTTTCAGAAGGTTTTGAGGTAGCAATAGAGTCCTAAAGTGATGACGTCACAAAAACAAAATGTTCGATTTAGCAATTTTTTTTCCTTGATTTCGAAAGGGCATATCGAAAGCTACACACCAAAAATGAGGTGAATCGGTTGAAACGCGACCGAGATATGGCCCGCTGAATACCAAAATACAGTGATTACCGCTGAATACCGCTGAATACCAAAATACAGTCCAAAATACAGTGATTTGTTAAATGAAATTATGTATTCATTGGGCCATAGCTCGGTCGCGTTTCAATAAATTCACCTCTTTGCATTTTTTGCATGCAACGTTCTTCGAAGTTGGTCTTTCATTATCCGTGGACTAAAATCTGAAATTCGAAATTTTTCAAATTTGTGACGTCACACTTTAGGACTCTTATATATAGAATATCTTGCGCCTTGGAAAATCAGACCAATCTTTGTAAAACTGCAAAAAAAAAAAAAACTTTTTTTTAAACCTGGATCCGCCGTCCCTGGCAGCAGAGGCCTCTTTTCTTGATACTGCTGAGCTGAGCAGGGAGATCCGCCGCTGCCAGCAGTAATTTTATTTATAATTCGTTTTTTTTTTTGTGTGTGTGCTATAATTAACAGGGTAGGGCCGGGTGTTGAGAAAACTCAGGTAACTTAAGGCCTGGGCGGAAGCCCGATCCAAAATGGCGGACGTAAAACTGAGGGGGTAGTCCATCTCAAAACCAATGCCTCTGAGGGATGCAAACAATCTACATTTGAATACCTTTGATCATTCTCAATCATTTTCACCATTGTTGGTCTCTATGACAACAAATGCATGACCTCTGACCTTAAATTTAATTTCTAGGAAAATGGCCTCTGCATTCAATGGGGAAAAGGGAAATCGTTCCCCAGAGTGCATTACAGTGTTTGTTATGTAGTGTGTTGATCCAACGAGGATGGCTGGAAATGTTTTTTAGGATAGCTTTATTTGTGATGATGTAATATGATACCTCTCCTTTCTTAAAATGTGGATAACTTGGACACCCATCCTCGTTGGAATGGTAATATACGCCGGACACTGGTCATAATAAGACCCATTGGGAAACCATTGGTATGACCCCCATCGAATGCAGAGACCTGAAAGAAAATTGTGCCTTTGTCACGCTCTTACAAGTCACGCAACTCGTTGACATGGTAACCAAATACATCAAATGAAACGTCTCACCGGGTAGAGCAACCTTAACGAAAAACATTCTACGCAAGACATTTTATCTACACTAGGGAATTTTTTTCAGTATTTTTCGCATTTTTTTGAACACCCATGCCTTAATATACCTGAGAAGGGCATAAAAAAGCTGACACCCAAAATGCAATAAAATCGCTCCTTTATTTGACAACTACAATATTCGAGGAGATGTGACATGATTTTCATTTCAATCTTTACGTACATTTTAAATAATTGCAAAACTAACATTTTCGAAACACTCAATATTCGGTTTTAGGCGTTTCTTCATAAGTTTCTTTTTTATATGAATACGGCTTCAAAAAACAATCGTTTTTTTTTTGCCGAGACCAATCTATCGTTTCTTTCCTTCTACGGTCTCCCTGTGGTTTATGCAAAAATAGTTCAATGCCAACCGTTTGTTTCTATCGTTTGAAATGATTGGTTTATCCGCTCGAGCGTAGTTCTTTTTCCGCTCTGTGATTGGTTGCCTTATTGACAGTGCTTGATTCAAAAACTGAACATGTGTTGAAAGTTTACTTCGAAAGATCAAAGCTTCGTTGCAGCAGCGCTGTGTTTTATTCCTTTTTAGCGTTTTTAACATTTTTAAACTCATGAATACTAGAACTTTTTGATTTTAACACGGAACCATGGATGGAAATGGAATAGTTTCTCCGGATAAGGAAAACTTTGCTCCAAATTCAGGGCATCTTTTGGAGAGGTCCGTTTCGGAGTCACCGGTTTTCGACTTCCAAGCGTGGATTGTGGTTCAGTCCTTGCAATTCTTCAAGGAAAAAGCCTGATTCTCCAGAAAGTGACTTACCAACTTTAACCCTAACTCATTTCGCTAAGACTCCGAGAGTTGGATTCGGGAATGTCAGAGTTGGATCTTCAAAAACTGAAGAGCTTGTTGTTTGGAATCCCAACGTTGAAAGTCAAACTCTGCGAATCGAGAAGCTGTCTGTTGATCGTGGTTTTTGCGTAGATTTTACCGATTTTAAGAAAGACGAACAAGGTCGAGAGATCTTAGTTGTTGGCCCTGAAGAGGAAGTTTTACTGAAGGTGACTTGGGAACCGAAGGAGAGTGGAAGATGTAGGGAGTTGATTGTGTTCAAGTGGGAAGAAACACATCGTTTGGTTGCGATTGTGTTTGGCACGGCAGTCGATGCAGCGAAGAAGGTAAACACTAAGTACGTTATACAGAATTAAATGACTAGCCGAGGAGTTAGTGGTTATTCAGAGAATGGTTACTTAAAAAACAGACGCAGCTCAAAATTCGCAGCGTTAGTTATATCATTCCTCAAAATATTCCAACCAAATCGCTGTGGAAATTAATAATTCCAGAGTGGAAAAATCCTGCGCTCCTCTCTTTATAGCTTTATAGGGTCTAAGATGGAAAGGGTATGCTCTGTGGTCCATGATATGGCTTGTGTATGACTATGAATGTTTCCCTGAGTGGCTAAACTAGGAAACGTCACATGCTTGTGTCTCGGACACATAAAATATTTCTTGTCTTGCGTTTGAACTTTGTGTCCTGGCAACAAAATTTGTCACAAGCGACAATGTATCCAGCTACAATATGCTTGACTTTATGTAAAGTAGCCAAGGAGGGCAGTCAGTGGAGTATATTTATTTTGTGAGTTTATTTAGATCTGATTTTGTTCTAATTGCTTAATGTTTTGCCTTCAGAGGAGATCTTCAGTGCTTACCTCAAGCCAGACATTGAACAAGAGCCGACAAAGATGGTCAACCACCAAACCGCGGTTCTCTGTTGTCACAAAGGACAGGAAATTGAGAGCAGTTTCACCATTGCTTCCGCCTAGCATGGACAACACTCCCCTTACCAAGAATGACTCCCTAGAGAATATCCCAAAGCTAGCTGCATCACCACATACTCCACCACAGCAGGAAAACATCCATATACATAAGATAAATGAACTGAAAGCAGTCTCTCACCTAAAGAACCTTCAGTTTGGAAATGTGAAAATTCCACAGAGTGTTACAGATGAATTAGGTACGCCTGAAATCAGAAGGGAAACTTATGTTGTGCCTGTTGGTACCCCCAAAGGTACACCACTTATTACTAAATCGCCCATCACAAGGCCTCCTCAATTTACAGCCCTCAAGCCAGACTCTCCACTGTCCATGGCTAAGCATCATAATGTGGTGGATAATAGTCCCAAGACCTCAACAGACAAGGCTATATTAGGAGTGGAGAGAGTTCCGAAGCCTGGGGGTGCTCCAGATTCAACTGAGCTCATTATAACAAATTTGTTAGCACAAAAAGATAAGAAAGCAGTCACGAATGGAAAGACTTCAAGGCCTCCTAAACCAAACAAGCTTGAAAACTCAAGAACAGTGACAGGTCCTGAAAAGATGACTAAAAAAGTAAAGGCGGACCCTGCAAAGAGTAGAGCATTGAAGGCTGAAGAGCGAAAGGAGACAAAACTTGTGTCTAAACCAGTGGCTTTCTCAGTTCAGGCTCATCAGAAAATTGCTGAAAAGAAAAGGACTGCCCAGAATGGCAAGAACTCCAAGCACGCTAATACTACAGTAAAAGGTAGGGATCTTACTGAAATATGTAAATAATTCCTACTCTGCTATATAATAAAGCTTGTAATAGACCATACAATTAATCATTTTCATGGAGAATACTAGCCTGCGTAGCAAGCATTTCCATGGGGTTTCAGGGGACAGAGAGAAGTTCGAGATTTTCGATAATTTAGCTGCACGAAGTATGGGGGGAGTGAGGAAATTTTTTTTGCTCGTCAGATCATCAAACTTCAGGCTTCTCTGTCCCCTGAAACCCCATTGAAACGCTTGCTACGCAGGCTAGGAGAATACAAGTATGATTTCTTACATGATCTGACTGCAAGGGATGTAAGTATGTAGAACAATAGTGACCTCCTAAATGAATAATCATGTGATCTGATTTGGGTGGCAGCAAGACATAAACACTGTCAAACTGATCTTGTCTATTATGCTATCTATTTTGGAAAGCTGTTGATCAGGCATAGACTAAATACTGCCTGCTACCAGTCTCTCTGTGACTGCAAGACATGCTGTGCGATAAACAAAAATCTGGCAAGCAGTTGAATTGACTGTTTTCACAATGTTGTGTAAACAATACCCTTGAGCCATTCCGACTCGTAGTGGTGAACATGGCTTTTGTTAATATTCAAAACAGACCAGCATTGTTCTTATCCCTTTTGTGTTGCATGCACAACATTGTGAAAACTGTCAATTCAATCTCTTTATCTTCAAAAAAGGCTCCACAGCTGTCAAGAAAACTCACAAAGTAAAGTTGAAAGTTGCCGCTAAGGGTGTGGCTCCTACCAGACTGAAACTTGCCAAGCCACCCAAGACCAGCATTCCCAGGCACCCATGCCCTTTGCTGCCAAGAACATGTACTATGATGAACGCTGGATTGATAAACAAGAAGAAGGTACAATGTACTATCCACTTACCATTTCCAGGAAATCTTAAAAGTAGCACTGTAATCTAGCAAATTTCAAGATGGCAAAAGTACAAAAATGTGTGGGATTTTCTCCCCTGAGAAGCACATTTTACATCCATTCATTATTATTTTATTCTTTTTTGCTTAAATGTTTTCAAGGTTTTACAAGATGGCTCAATTTTGTCCTCACACCGCCGGATGATTGTGAGGCTCAAGTGCAGAAAGAGAAGAAAGGTTAAGTGTAGTTTTCTAGTGCTGAACTTGATTTTTGAAACAAAATGGGCTTTGCAAAAATTTTGCAACTCTCTGTTGAGGACCTCAGTTTCAGGAAAGCAACCCAGGAAATTTCCTACCCTCCCTGGAATTTTAATAAATCACCACCCTGGACATTATGTTCACCCACCCTGGAATTCCATATTTTGGGAATACCCACCCTGGAATTTGGCTCTAGTGCTAGAGTACCCACCCTTGAACTCAAGGCTGCTCTGGGACCATCCACCCTGGAATTCCAAAGGTCCTCAAGGTAGAGGGTGTGCAGATATTTTTTAAACCGCCCAATGAACTACATTGTTCAATTGAATGCTATGCTGAAAAAAAAAAGACGACATAACAAAACATATTTTTCACAGATTTGTTCTCTCATCCCATCAGTGTTGTTTACGTCTTTTGGATGGCATGGCTAAGAGAATTTAACTTCCTGGATTCCGTTTTTGACATACCCATCCCTTGTTCATCCATAGATTGCGGCATCATGTCAGTTTCAGGAACACAATCCACCAAGTCCTCTCAGCCACTTGCCCCTACAAAAGAGGCCCTGTCATTTCGGATCTACACTGCCCGTCGTCGCATGGCCCGTCTTCGTAGATGTGCTTGCCTGCTCTATCAGTCCGAGCCTGTTGTGCGTGTCATTCGAAAATAGAAGCTGAAGTGGAAGAAGGGCGCTTGGCTATCAGACCTGATAGAAAGATGCACGCGGACCTGGGTAAGTTGCGTTATAGGCGGTGTCAACTTACAACATTGTTTTATTTTTCGCGCAACGAGTTACGCCTTGAATTCGAGGTGAAATGTTAAATTTCCCTAGTGTCCTTTCTCTGGGACGTCTCCGGGCGTCGTCACTAGATATCGCTTGCTAACATTGCAATACTTTCTTGAATAGTCATTTCTTTCTTATGTTTATCCGGATATTACATGTAAAAGTGAAGTCCTGATAGTGTTTCTTTTTTTTATGTTTCACAGGAATTAAGCAAACTGTAGTGAACATGTTCCTGTCCTACAATTCACTTTGGCTAAGAATCGGCCTGGAAGTAAGTGACAACGAAATGATTTGTCTGGTATTTCCCTAGTACCCCTCTTGGGCTCCAATAATGTATTTTTGAGTCCATGACATCGCTAACAATGGTAACATTTATGTTGTTAACTTTTCAGACCATCTATGGAGAGATCTTGCCTATTCAGAACAACAACGATATCCCCGGCTTGGCAAAGTTCTTGACGGATCGGTTGCTAGGCAACCCTGACATCGCACGGGCGTTCGCACATCCGACAGTCCCAGGCCTCTACCGTGATGGCTACGTCCTCCAGCTCTCCAAGTTCACGCTCAAGAAATTCCTTCTTCTTGTGCTGTTTCTTGACCACGCTAAATTGACGAGACTAATCGATCATGACCCGTGTTTGTTCAACAAAGATGCTGAATACAAGGTATAGTTCAGTCAAATACGAGACACAAAATTCCTCAGCTTGTCGCGCAATGTTGTTGCGTTGGAAGTCTTCTATTTGTTGCTCGTTTTTCATCAAATGCACAGCTTGTCGCGCAACATTTTGATGATCACACATGCGAGCCCAAGGCTAACATCTCATTCCTACCGACTAATCATTGTAGCCAGTATGTTGTGCGATAAGTTGTGTGTTTGATGAGTCATAATTTGTGGCTCAAAGTGGACCCGCCCTCTTCTTTTCTTTTTTTTTTTACAACTTGAAACAATTTTTTTTTGTTGCATGACAAGTTGTGGCGCGAGTGACATTTCTAAATGATCTAACACTGGGCTGAGTCCGTATGACTGTGAAAAGTTCCGCGACAAAGTTGTGCGGCGACCGCGACCGTGCCGCGACTACGCGATTTCATTCCGTATCTACAGCAAGCAAACAGCAGGTCAGGTTCCGTGCAGCGACAGCGCCGTGTCGCGCAACTTTTCACAGTCATACGAAATTTGCACTAGACCTCCGAAGATTTATTCAGATAATTTTTATATCGATTTCCAGACCAGTCGTGACCTTCTGTTGTCGTTCTCGAGGGATTATTTGAAAGGAGAAGGCGATTTGACCAAACACCTCAGCTATCTCGGATACAACGTGTCGCACCAACAGGTAAGGTTGGCGCAGAACATCCCTACCTTATCTGTAGCTAAGAAAATACAAGTAACACGTGGGATATTCTGCAGTTTGCCACGAGAATTCATTATAATATAGCTATTTTTTACCACGCTACAGAAATTAAAGGCAAGGTTTCACGTAAGTGCATTGCACGATGGGAAGGTTGAGTGGAATACCGCCGAATATACAACGCCATTCCTGCATTCTGATTGACTGTATTTTCTGTGGCGTGGTATAAATTTGGGTTTGTCATCATTATCATTACTATCATTGCTAATAGAAACGTTTTTCTGTGACCAACTTTATTCGAAGCTCAAAATTTATTAAGGAAGGGTGGACCTGGGTTATACGCGCAAAACAAGTCGTTAAGTTTATAACAATGATGTATATTTAATTGAAACGCTATCCTTTATCCATCGGGTAGGGACACCTTGTCTCACTTTAAATGTCGGTTACTATTAGAAAAAAAGCTATTCAAGAACGTTCTACTGTTTTGTAACCAAATCTCCAAATGTTGTTCTACCTCGACCTCAAACCAAACTATGGTAGTATTGCAGCAAAACAATAATTTCTAACTGGTTTCCGGCGCACATTTTGCCACGTGGCAAATTTCAGCGATGTTGCGCTCGTTCCAAACTGTCTCAAGTCCAGAAATTCTTGAATACGGTCCGTATTAGTGAACTTTTGAGATACTTTAGCAATAACTATTCTTTTTTTAGCGTGCAATTGATGAGGTTGACTATGCTGTGACCAATATCGCCACCGACCTGAGAGACGGACTTCGACTTACGTGAGTTCAAAAGGGACGCTGCTTTATTTTCCAAAAGCAGAGAGCTTTTGTTCGGGGGATCGTACGACCCGGGTTCTTCGTATGCCTCCCGGGAAACCTTGGGAATTCTCTAAGAGACCCATGGAGAACTCCTGGAATGCAGAAAGGCATTTTGTCCAAGAAAAATCTAGTGCAAAACCTGCTCCAAAAGTTGTCGTCTGCATAACATTTTATGAAAACGGCATTTTGATAACGAGCGACACGCCAGCGGCTGCAAAGGAGGCTACATTTTGATTGGCAGAAAAAAAAAACGTCTGTAAAATTCCTGGATTTGTGACGAACCCTGTCTTATTAATATTATTTCTTTCAGGCGAGTTGTTGAGCTTCTGACACACAACTGGCGACTGTCTGCTAGTCTGCGAGTACCGGCCATCTCAAGGCTACAAGTAAGTCAATGCACTTTTATTCTGTTTTATGGAAAAAACAAACCTGGGAGAAAACAGGCTTAGAAGTGAAGAAATATTTCAAGTCGAAAATTTGTTCAAACGTCCTGCTTCTCATGTGCCGATTGTAATTTCATTGGCAGATTTGTTTTCTCTTGGTAACATCCAAAAGAAAAACATATAGCAAAAACTAATTTAATATTACAATTGTTTTTTTTTCTAGTCGCAAAAGAAACACGTTTAGTCGCAAAAGCGAGGCGGTGGCGATTTGCTAGCGCAGCTTTTTCTTTTCTCGTACTTCTAGATGTGTATTAGCTGTGAGCACGCTAATACACATTTTAGATGCTTTAGAGACAATAAATTATATTTCCTTCTTAGAAAATTCACAACGTGGAAGTCTTCATGAACGCCTTGAAGGAGAACGGGATACCAATTGGGCAAAGCGAAGGTACTTTTGCTACTCCAGGGACCATGAACAGCGTAAACCAAAGACAAAAGAAGATAGGATGAGTTGGCAGTCTTAAACCGCGGTTTTCTTCGAGCTCTGTACCGACTATTTCCTTGTGTTTTCAAAGCGTTCCCTGAGCCAAACGTTTCTTCTCTCAAAAAAGGTTTCTTCTCTCAGACAAAAAGCGCTTTTCTGCTTGCTGCATGCTTTTGGTTGTTTTGCTGCTTTCCAGGGCTAACAAAAGAAGCCAGTACTTTGAACTTCGGTGTGCCTGCACGGTGTCGGATTTGCTAGGACGTCTTTATCGTTTCAGCGTTCCGTATACTATAAGTAGCTCTGATGTCGAAGGTCACAGCAAAGCTCGGAAATTCTGAGGAAACGATCTAGGAGTGTAAAAGAGATGCCCTTGAAATTGTAATCTGCTAACCTGTGTTTTCATTAACAGCGAACGACATTAATCCCCGCCACATTGTAGATGGACACAGGGAGAAGACACTCAACTTGTTATGGATGGTCATCTTTCACTTTCAGGTATTGGTATAGTGGTGCTCTTCATAGAGAAACACTTTGACATTGGCGCGTCAAGCCACTTAAACTTTGCTAACCTGCCTTTCCTTTTTTCTAGGTGAACATTTTGTTGAGCGAACAGCAACTCAAAGACGAGATCTCTTTTTTAGAGAAGACGTCATACCTGGAACATCGTCTGGCTGCCACTGACATGTCCCGGATGTTGGGCCTGCGCCGTAGCAAGCGTGAATCTTTAGATGATGCTGTGTACTTCCGGTCCGAAAGACTCGGGCTTCTGCTCAAGTGGTGTAAACTGGTTTGCAAAGGATACGGCATGAAGGTACTGCTCGCCCTATCGCTCAGAACGCAATTACGAAACATATCTATTCTGTACCTCCCCCCTTGGGTCTGGAATTTCCATCAAACTTACAGTGTTATGTAAGACCTTATTGACACAGATTCTCAATCTCAAATCCCCAAGGCCACCTAAACATGCAATCTGAAACAATTTCGGGCATGTTTATGTTGACAATTTCATCTTCACTTCTTAGGGACCGTTCATTTTTTATCAGGGAGGGGGGGCTGGTGGAAATGAGGGGGGGGTCACCCAAAAAAAATACGGCCTCAAAGGGGGGTCACCCAAAAAAAATACGCCACTAAAGGGGGGGTCACCCAAAAAAATACAAGCACATAACAGGGAGGAAATGAAAAGATTGTATTTTTTACAGCATGAAATATGTTTTTACATGTTTCAACTCGCTTATATGTTTCTAATTTCACTCAATACTTAATAAAAATTTCGGCGCGCTTCGCGCGCATGCAGAATTTAACAATAATATGCACTGATAGGCCTGCCGGGCAGTCTCTATGTTTGAAAGAACACACCTTAGGTAAGCGTGAGTTCAACGTTTAGTCATTTTGGGCCGCGCTTCAAGCACATGAATAATAATAATTTCTTCATTTGCGGAGCGCATGAAAATATTACCTAAAGGCTCAGGAGCCCTTCACTAGGAGCTTTCATCTAACCTATATAATTAGCGTATTTCTTGGGCTCCTGACAGGCTTTGTTTACTCACTTTGGCAAGAGTCTATCTTACAGGGCAAGCATTTATAAGAGAGGTAGGGGGGGGGGGGGCACAAGAAAAAATACATTGGATTTTGGGGGGCCAGCTAAAAAAATACGGACATGAAAGGGGGGGCCACCCAAAAAAATACAGGGTCTCCCTCATTTCCACCAGCCCCCCCTCCCTGATAAAAAATGAACGGTCCCTTATACGGACTCATCTAAACAAATGGTGCGGTTTTCAATGAAAATGGAACATTTGTGTCACATCTATAGTTCAAAAAAAGAAAACTCGTGGCCTTGGCTGGACTGTAACGAATATTTCTAAATGTAACGTTTTGATAGATGCGAATTCGGTATACCAGAGTTCATTTTCTCGGTCAAAGAGGAACACACCTTCAAGCTTCATTTGACAGGCGGCGTCTCCAACAACACGTAAAATGCAAACAAAGCTGATGTCACTGAAGAAGTGTAGGGCAGGTTCGCTGATAAATATTTGCTTTACTAGTCTGTTCGTGGAAAGTGAAGCCATTGTCGTCTATCAACCAATCCACTTATTAAGCAATCGATCTTCTTTCGTAGGTTGAAAATTTCACCGTGTCATTTTCGGATGGTCGGGCGCTGTGCTACCTTCTCCACCATTACCACCCATCTTTACTCCCCCTGACCATGATTAACCAAGAGACCACTCTGACGAGAAATCCGGGTGTCCTCGACAGCAGTGATAGCGAGGGGGAGGAGGGGATGTTTAGGGATTCTTGGGCAGGATCCTTCAGCCCTGGATCTGGAACCAACCATGAGATTGAGCAACTGAAGGCAAATGAAAGGGAGAATTTCAAAGTCCTTCTTGAAAAGGTAAGCATTTCTGCTTCACTTGGAGTGGGATATTTGTGTCACAAAACAACACAAACATCCTAAAATAAGTACTCTCAGAATCCTTGTATGCTAATGGAAACAGAGCCGGTAAAACAGAAATGGACGTCTTGCAATCTGTCTCACATAAACTCTTCATGTCTAGAAATAGGTTTTACTAGGCCAAAACTGATGGATTATGACAGGACCAAACAAGAAAGAATAAACTTGGCTGATTATGTACGCCTGAAAATCGAGCCTATTATCGAAAGTGCATTTGTAACTTTTAAAGCATCAGGTGTTACACTAGTTGTCTTAATATAGTTCATATAACATCCCTTCGGCTTGTAGAACGCACCAGCGAACTTTCAGCCCTGTCGTCCTAAAACATGCGAAGCTGCACTTCTTGTCTTGCTAAAGTTCATGTAGCATTACAGCATGCACCAGCGAACTTTCAGCCCCATTGTGCACTGTTTCTCTAGCTTTGTTGACAAGATAACAAGCAAATCTCTTCGCATCGGCCATGATATCAGTTCGTCGTGGATCAGAAGTTAGTTAACCTGCCACTCCTTTGTTATTGTTTTCATTCGATATCAGCGGACGAACTACGTGTAGAAATCTCGAAATATCTATCTACAAACAAAGTTTAATACTTGATCTACCGAATTCAATCGAAAATATTGCCTCACATTCCCTAAATCAGCCGATGGAAATGGATGCTTTCTCGGACTCAGTGTGTTGTTGGCTGACAAAATGGCGGCTGACAGCAACTAGCAGAGTCCTTTATTATTTGCTGTGTTTCGTTTGCCAGGTGCAAGCCCTTGGTGGAGTGCCCTTGATGACCAAGTTTGCTGACATGTCCAACACTATCCCGGATGAGAAGGTATAGACGACACAATATACGCCCATGGGCCTATATCAAGGGTCTAGTTTTCGAAATGTTACTGTAGCTGCAAGTTTATTGCTAAAGGACTGCTCTTACTTTCATAACTTCATACTAACAGGTCCTTTGGGGACGCCAGCATCGTGTAATCACCACACTTGGCTTGGCACAATTCACTTTACCGGGTCTATTTTCCTGTGTTCAATATCATGAATGTAAACACCTCCAACCTTTAACTATATTATTGCATTTTCACAACACATTACAGAAATGAACGACGCTGACTCACGTTATTCGTTGTTTAAATAGAAATTAGAAATGTGCGAAGCGAAAGAGAATAGAAGCAGACTTTGACATTCCTTCCCTTCGGGTCCGCCCTTTGAAATACCTTTGCTTCCCAATGCGCTCGTAGCTAACACCATTTGTTTTCAGGTTGTCATCACTTATACGTCATACCTTTGCGCTCGTCTACTTGACCTGCGAGATGAGACCCGTGCCGCACGCCTTATTCAGATGGCCTGGAAGCGTTACCGATTGAGGAAACTACTCCAAAGAAACCAGGTAAGGGGGTCATCAGTTTTGGTCGAACGTTTCATACGTGACCTCTTTGCTCGGGTGATTGGGAGACCACTTCAAACGTTACTACGGAATTTACAGCCGATTGCGCTTGAGCGTTTTACCCTAACAATTCGCACGTTACGTTTGAACGTTTGAAAGTTGCGTTTCTAGGATGAAAGAGACGTTTCTATGGCGAACCAAAGAGTTCTGTCCTCTCTGATTGGTCAGTGAAAAATACACATGGCGGTTGCCCTTGGAAACGTCCGACGTTTTGTCTCACAACGCAACTTTCAAATGTTCAAACGTAACGTGCTGTACTGAACCGTGGTGCGCGACGAAAAAAACGTCTACGATTCTGCCCGCTCGGGCTCATGTTTTTGTCTGCATTCCTTTCTCAACGTTTTTCCGACGCGCACTACGGTTCGGGGAAATCCGTAGTATCGACATGAAATAAATCATTACTCATTACCATACTAGAAATACCTTCCGTGAAGTGCCAACGAGAGGGAAGTGACCCCGTATCAATATTTTGCGGCAGCTAAAATGAAACACTGGAAACTGATAAGACGAAGGTCTCACGGCTACCGCGAAGAACTATGAATACAATAAAGAGAGAACTTGCTGTTGTCCGTTGCCGTTCGAACACAACTCGAATCACTGAAAGGGGTTGTACCAAGAAACTCGACATTTTCAAAATTTGCCCTACACCTAAAATTCCAGACTCCTGTACAACCCCTTTGGAAATTTGAAACAACCCCTGAGGAAATTCTAAGTTTTCTTGTCACCCCTGTGGAAATTCGGCGCAATAAAACTGGGAAGGGCTATATGAGTTCGAAATTGCGTAAATAGTCCCGCACTATACCGCATAGCTGATGACTTGATTTATTTTATTTCACAACAGGTCGTAATCACGAGCGCCGTTCGTATTCAGGTGAGAACATGCTCCCATTTCTTTTGCCAGGGGATTCCTTTTTTAAGCTAGACAAACTAGAAAAGCCATATTAGGGAGATGATAAAATGTTTGGAAACATGGTGGCAGGCCGAGTATCACACCATGGAGTTATTATGCGCATAATAAGTCCACGATCGGACGTGCCGACACTGAAGCCTTTGCGCCTTTTACAGTTGACTCTCGCTTTGTGGACACCCCGCTATTGCGGACACAGGGCCAATCCCGGAGTGTTACGCTCTTGGTACTACGGTTTTTTCCGATTTTGTGGATGGTACAGGTTTCAGTGCTGATGAAATGACACATTGAACGTTTTTTTCTCGGTTCCAGGCCCTCGTCCGTGGCGTTTTCACCCGTCGCCGTTATCTTTGCTTAAAGAAGGCCGCTGTGCTTCTCCAAGCTACGTTCCGCGGGCACTTCATTCGACGCGAGCTCCGCACACGTGATCTCGCAGCACGACATATCCAATCGTATTACCGCACCTTCAAAGCGAGGCTCGAAGCGCGAGCGCAGTACTTGAAGTACCGGAAGTGCGTCATCGCATTGCAAGCCGTTGTCAGGGGCACTCAAGCTAGAAGACATGTGGCCAGGATCCGAGCTGCCAGGGTTATCCAGTTGGCTTGGAGAGGTTATGTAATAAGAACGCATTACCTTCGCATGAAATGTGCCGTAGTCAAGTGTCAAAGTGTTCTAAGAGGCCACATGGCAAGAACGAAGTTTCTTTGCATGAAGAGCTCAGTTCTGGTTCTACAGACGAGGTACAGAGCTTTTCTGAAACAGAGAGAAGAGAGATGCCAGTATCTCGAGCTCATAAAAGCGGTCATCCTTGTTCAAGCACTTTATCGTGGCAAACGTGCTAGAAGATTCGCTGAGATGACGCGCGCGGCCGTTGTTCTACAGAGCGCATTCCGCATGCAAAGAGAGCGTACTAACTTCGTGAAACTCCGCCAAGCTGCTATACAAATACAAGCCATGTCTAGAGGATATCTAGCAAGAAGAGCTTACAGTTCACTCCGATATGCCACAGTTGTCTTGCAAACACGTCTTAGAGCCATTGGTCAAGGAAGAGTGCAGAGGAATACTTTTATCCGTACGAAGTCTTCATGTGTCAAGATCCAAGCCAGTTTTAGAGGATTTCTTTCGAGGAACGAGTACATCAAGAAAAGAGTGGCTGCCATCAAAATCCAAGCCTTGTTTAGAGGTTTACTCTCAAGGAGAGAGTACACCAAGAAAAGGGTTGCTGCTATCAGAATTCAAGCTTGTATGAGAGGATTCCTGTCACGAAATGATTACTCCAAGAAGAGAGCCTCTGTTATCAAGATTCAATCCGGTTTTAGAAGATTTCTGACGAGGAGAGAGTATACTAAGAAAAAAGCCTCCGCTGTTATGATCCAAGCCTGTTTTAGAGGATTCCTGTCACGTAAAGATTACGCCGAGAAAAGATCATCCGTTATCACTATTCAAGCCTGTTTTAGAGGATTCCTCTCAAGGAAAACATACACAAAGAAAAGAGCCTCTGCTATCAGGATTCAAGCCTGGTCTAGAGGATTTCTCTCGAGGAAAGAGTACTCTAAGAAAAGAGCCTCCGCTATCGAGATCCAAGCCTGTTTTAGAGGATTTCTTTCGAGGAAGCAGTACATGAAGAAAAGAGTGGCCGCTATCAAAATTCAAGCCTTGTTTAGATGTTTACTCTCAAGGAGAGAGTACACCAAGAAAAGGGTTGCTGCTATCAGAATTCAAGCCTGTATGAGAGGATTGCTGTCACGAAATGATTACTCTAAGAAGAGAGCCTCTGTTATCAAGATTCAAGCCGGTTTTAGAAGATTTCTGACAAGGAGAGAGTATACCAAGAAAAAAGCTTCCGCTGTTAAGATTCAATCCTGTTTTAGAGGAATCCTGTCACGTAAAGATTACGCCAAGAAAAGATCATCCGCGATCACTATCCAAGCCTGTTTTAGAGGATTCCTCTCAAGGAAAACATACACAAAGAAAAGAGCCTCTGCTATCAGGATTCAAGCCTGGTCTAGAGGATTCCTCTCAAGGAAAGAGTACTCTAAGAAAAGAGCCTCCGCTATCGAGATCCAAGCCTGTTTTAGAGGATTTCATTCGAGGAAGGAGTACATCAAGAAACGAGTAGCCGCTATCAAGATTCAAGCCTGCTTTCGAAGGTTTATCTCTCAGACGAGGTACCAGAACTTGCGCCAGGCAGCCATAGTCATTCAGAGTAGCCACAGAAGCCGTGTTCTTGTTCGTGAAGCTGTTAACAGGTTCACCCAAGTACGCCACGCGGTTATTGTTATCCAGACAGCCTATCGACGCTATAGAGCAAGAACCGCATATACCAGACTTAGAGCAGCGACTCTGTGGATCCAATCTCGCGTGCGAGGATGTCTGCAAAGAAGGCGATTTTTACAAACGAAGAAAGCTGTTCGAGTGATAGAAGAGAGGTATGTAGCTCTCGTGAGCGGGAGGATGGTAATGCGCGCTTACCACATTACTAGAGGAGCTACTATAACTATTCAAGCTGCGGCACGAGGGTACCTGGTACGGAGAGAGCTTCAAGCGCAGAATGACGCGGCAACGACGATACAGGCTGAGTTTAGAAGGCATATTGCACTGGCTGAATATATGAAGAAGAAAACTGCTGTTGTGGTTCTACAGCGCCGATTTAATGCTGTGCTAACTGGGAGAGCGGAGATGCGGAGATACAAGAGGATAAGAGATGCGGCGATCATCATACAAGCTTACACAAGGGGCGCGCGGGTCAGGAGAAATCTCCGGCAGCTGAACGTCGCCTCTATTGTGATTCAAAGCGCATTTAAAGCTTCCGCACAGAGAACAAGGTTTCTTAAACTAAGGAACGCGGCGATGGTCCTACAGCGACGTTACAGAGCTCTTATAGTAGGAAGAGTAGAACGGGAGAGGTATGAGCGCGTACAAGATTCAGTGCTCACAATCCAGGCTTACTACAGAGGGGTGAAAGTCAGGAAAGAAATGCAACTAAAGAACAAGGCGGCTACTACTGTTCAAGCGGCGTTCAGGGGCTTCACTCAAAGAAAACGATTTACACGTCTCAGAACTGCGAGCTTAGTGATTCAACAGAGGCTCAGAGCTTATCGCACAGGGAAAGCCGCCATGGAGAATTTCAAGAAAGTAAGGGTAGCAGTTGTTACAATCCAGGCTTTCTACAGAGGCATGAAAGCGAGATGCGAGATTCGCAATATGACCGAAGCCGCTGTACGTATTCAGGCGATCTATCGCGGGTATTCGCAAAGGTCCAAGTTCTGTGAGCTTCGCTGGGCTACCTGTGTTATTCAGAGGCGTTATCGAGCTTATTCTATCGGAAAGAAAGCTGCGATGGAGTTTCAACGCATGAAAACGTCTGCTGTTAGAATTCAGGCTTTCTACAGAGGTTACCTTCAAAGAAGAGAAAATCGTAACCAAAGTGCGGCAGCATCGCGTATCCAGGCATTCTTCCGGTGCTGCAACCAGAGAAGGCAGTTTGTCAGGCTTAGAAAGGCGGCTATTGTGGTTCAGCGTCGTTACAGAGCAGCCATTTTGGCAAGAACAGAAGTCAGTAGGTACCAGCAGATTCGAGAAGGTTTGATCAAGATTCAGTCTTGTTACCGTGGATATCTGGCGCGCAAGGAGTTAAAGAGGTTGCGTTCTATAGTGAAGATCCAGTCCGCTCTCCGTGGAGTGATTGCGAGGAGCGAGTTCCAGCGCACCAAGGCGAGAGTGATTACTCTCCAAGCAGCCGTGCGTGGATATGGGGCTCGTGGCCATTATAGAAGGCTACGAAAAGCAGCTATAATTATTCAGCGACGATTTAGAGCCTTCCAACTCGCGAGGAAAGTCTACCTCCAGTTTCACATCAAACGAGGTGCCTGTATTGTAATACAAGCCACCCTACGTGGTTACCTGGCACGTCAAGGGTACCACAGACTCATAGAGGCTGCGCAGTTACTACAGCGTAGATACAGAGCTAAGTGCGAAGGACGCCGGCAAAGGGAGGAATACAAGAGAGTTAGAACAGCGGCAGTTACTATCCAGGCATGCGTGAGAGGTATGCGCGCACGTGAACTCGCGAAGAGGCATCGTGCTGCGCGCGTGATTCAGGCCTCGTATAAAATGATCTGTGCCCGAAATGAGTTCTTGAGGCTCAGAGAGAGTGTGATGAGGATACAGGCCATAATACGAATGAGGCAACAGAGGCAGCGTTTCTTGGCACTAAAAGCATCCACTCTAATCATCCAAAGGCGCTTTATAGCTACTGCGCAAGCAAAGAAGCAACAGAGAATTTACCATATAGTCCGAGGTGCAGTTATTACACTGCAGGCGGCGTTAAGAGGTTATCAAACTCGTCGTACCCTTCGCCAGCAACACAACGCAGCCATCGCTATCCAATCCGCCTATCGGCGCCACATCGCCAGACGAAGATATCTAGCAATACGAGAAGCAGTCCTTACCTTGCAAATTCGTTACCGCTCCTTCCTGCTCGGTCGTGCTGTAGCCAAGAACTATAACGTCTTAAGAACCTCGGCAGTTTGTATACAAGCGTTATATCGGGGTTACCAAGCCAGAAAACAAGCTAGACAAATTCGCGCAGCCTTTAAAATCCAAGCAGCATATAAGACTTTCGTAGAACATCGTCGTTATCGGAATCTGAAACACGCCGCGATTGTTATTCAATCCGAGTTTAGAAGGTATCGAGCTCAGCGGGCATTCCAAGAACTCCACGCTGCTAGTTTATTTGTACAGCGAAGGTATCGTGCTCTACAGCAACTGAAGAAGGACCACGTTCGATTCCTTGTTTTAAAATACTCAGCTATTACTGTACAAACAGCTTTCAGGGGTTACATCCAGCGACGGAGATACATTGCCTTGAAGGAGGCTACTATTTGTATACAAAACAGGCGCAGAGCTTACGTCCAGGCGCGTGCGCAGAGAGAGTTGTACCTTAAGCTTCGGGATGCCTGTGTTGTTTTCCAATCAGCTGCAAGGGCCTACAATGCAAGGAAGCTCTATGTGCGCATGCGTGCTGCGCGTGTGATTCAAGCATACTACAAGATGCATCGAGCACGAACGGATTATCTTAGGAAAAGAGACAGCGTCATCAAGATGCAAGCTCTTATTCGCGGGCAAATCGCACGGAGAGAGTTCATCGCTTTGAAGAATGCAGCGTTGGTATTACAGAGCCGATTAAGAGCTTACATTGCCTGCCGCAAACAGAGGCAGCATTATGTCAGTCTGCGGCGAAGTGCGATAGTCATGCAGTGTCTTTGCCGAGTGCGCAAAGCTCGCGCACTTTTGCGAAAGATGGCGGAAGAGCGAAGAATGCGCAACGAAGCAGCGTCAAAGATCCAGGAGTTTTATCGCGGGCACCGAGAAACGCAGGCGGTTGTAGTGCGGTATCACGTTATCCGAGGTGCTGTAATCACTATTCAGTCCTTTTACCGCGGATGGCAAGCACGACAGCGCACGCGCAGAGAACGTGCTGCTAAAACAATACAAATCCACATACGCGCGTTCTTCAAAGGCCGCAAAGTACGCCGGGACTATGCAATGATGAGACAGGCAGTGGTGGTGTTGCAGGCTGCTTATCGGGGTTCCTGTGGTAGGCGTGAGGCGAGGTTGCACCGTTGTGCGAGGCTGATCCAGGCTCATGTGAGAGGCTTCGTTGCCAGGAGACGTGTAGAGGTGAGTGATATTTAACTTATTTAAACTACTTACGCCGTAGTAAGAATATGTAAAATTCTAAATTCACTAGCCTGAATAACTCTTGGACGATCAGACAGTGAGGGGAGAATGAAAATGGAGAAAGGGGATTTTCATATTAAAGTCGCTCGCAGGTTTCAAATCTAAGTACGGGGTTTGTTCTATTGCCCTCGTCATGTGGCCTTTGTCTTCACCATTGGTGAAATACAATCACGTGACACGATAGGAATACACGAAAGGAATGTGAATGACAGTACTTTACAACAAAGAGATGATGTTAGCTGTATATCTGCGAGTGAACATTTTTCGCTAAGTTTCAAGAATATAATAAATATAGTGTTCTAACCTGCATACAGACTACATTACTAAATATTTTTTTGCGCGCCAAGCTCGCTGAAACGACTTAAACAATGGCACCGTTTGTCTTTGTCTTAATGATGCTATTTCACTTTTCAGTTGATAAGAGAGACCCGCCGACAGTGCCTGGCACGTTTCACAGCAGCGGCGTACCATAACCTAGCAGCCATCAAAATCCAGCGGAGCTACAGACGCGCATGCGCTTTAGCGGCTGCCCGGAAACAAATGCACTCCATTCTTGTAGTACAAGTAAGTGACATAAAGATCTGATCACAGGGAATTTCTGCAGAAACCCATATCTGAGAAAAGCTGAATTTCCCATGGTAGAAGAATGGGAAGTGTTCGGATTTCCCATGACTAGCCTTGGGAAATTCAGCTTTTCCTATGGATGGGTCTCTGCAGAAATTCCCTGTGGATTTGGTGGATGCACTTGTACACCGTGAATATTCGTACGGAATATGCTCAAATTAATCGGGCTGTGCCAAGTTGCCAAGTTGTTGCTATCTATTTATACTTAATCTTCTGCCGAATAGCTATCAAAAGTCAAAAGCTGTTCGGCCTGGTAAGAAATCAAAATGGCCAATTCGCAAACCAATTCCATCTGCTCGATATTACACGAAAATACTCCAGATAATTGTACTTATCTGACCGTTGGACGATTATTTTGTTTTGTTCCTGTAAATTGGTTGATATTTTTAAAGTACCCCTTCATCATCGCACTATTTTTGAGAGTTTCTTTAAATTTTTGTTTCAGTATTGGTGGCGAGGGATGCTTTGCCGTCGTCGTTTCATGGGCATGCGCAATGCGGCGATTGTCATTCAGCGATCCATTCGTCATCGCCTCGATATGAAACAGAGAGCGGCCACTCGGATCCAGGCTCTTGCAAGGATGTGGCTTGCAAGGAAGAAGTTAGCGGATATGGAAAGTGCTGTCCTCCAAATACAGGTATGATATATCGCACTCGAGAAAATGTTTGACTTTCACATTTATTTTTTGTTTCCCCCTATCGAGAAACCTGGAATTTCCACAGTCTCTATTTTGGCCAACCTCGTCCCCAGGGTCTTGTGGATAATTTTCAAGATGGCGGTTGGTCGAGCACAAGACCCTTGGGGAGGCTGAGTCACATGGCCACTGTTTAAGGACATTGGAACGAGGTTGTCCTTTGTTTTGAAACGGTCATGTGACTCAGCCTCCCCCAGGGTCTTCTCCCAAGCTAACCACCATTGAAAACGACCAAGAAGACACTGGGGACGAGGTTGTATTTTGGCTGGAGAAAGTGTCCATTTCCATCGGGCCGATTTAAAGAATATAGAGCAATGTTCTCGATTGAATTCGGTAAATCAAATCTGAAACTTTGTTTTTAGGGAATTCGTCTTCTAATATTGAACGAAAACAATAACAAAGGAGTGGCCGACACAAGGCTCTTTAAGAGAACTTTGAATTTCCTTACAGAGTTTTGTTTGAACAGCTGAATCCTTAGTTGCGATAAAGTCAGTCCATCATTCCTTGTTGTCAATTGGATCAATAGGTTTTACTGTAGTGAATTAGAAAGTTACTTTAAAGTTACACTTTACTTTTCAGGCCCTGTGGCGTGGCTACAAAGTACGCACTCACGTGACTAGTCTGCGCGTCAAGAAAGCGCGCAAGCGCATTGCAGCCGCAAATGAGGCGGCCACTGAACCCATGAAGCTTTGCAATCGTACCCGCTCCGCCCTGGACTACCTGCTCCGCTGTAAGAACTTGTCCACCATCTTTGATGCCCTCGTCAACCTCGGTAAGAGAATCCTTTTTCATCAAAAACAGACGCTATAATTGTGTTACTGCGATTTTCATAATTCATAAACTCCATACCGACCAACAAACCGCGGTTTGGCTTCCGTCAATCAAACGGGAGAACAACTCTGGGTGATTTCACGGAGGCAGATGACAGATCTTGTGAACTGACAGGGTCTAGCTAGGCTTCCAAACACAATTTTTCACTATAAAATACAAATAATCAAACTCAGAAAACATGCGTGGAATTAACTTAAAAGGTTTGATTGACGGAAGCCAAAACGCAGTTTCGCGTTCGGAAATGTCAAGTGGGAGTTCGCAGAATTATGAGAATCACAGTAAGAGCAAGACTGATCATCTTGCGAATCAAAAGCTTAATAGACCTCCTCGGCTTGGGCGTAATGTTTTCCCATTTCAGATCACCGGGCATTCCCATGAGTATTCTTTTTTTGGTTTTTCTAATATATGAATATGGAAGTAACCCAAACAAAGAAATACTATTCAAGTGAATGCCACGTGATCTGAAATGGGACAACATTACGCCCAAGCCGAGGAGGTCTATTCACCCATTCACAAGACGAGACAAACGAGCGCAATTAAGTTTTTTTAATCGATACCTCCATTTGTATCATCCTCGTTAACCGTCGAAGACGAGATATGCCAACGAGAGAAAGCTGTATTCTGATTTTAAAAAATCCAGTCTTAGTGGGAATTGAGCCTGGGCTCCATAATAACTAGATCGCGCAGTGTGAACGTGCCTTTACGTCCCCCTGGTACAATAACTGAGGACCTCGTCTTCCCCATTATATTCCAAGGCATCATTGTATCTTACCTTAGAATCTCTCTTATTAATCAACAGAGGTAGTAACCCGACTCTCGTACGTGTGCTGTGAGCAGCTATTGGCTGATAACGCCCTGTGCGTCATCTTCACCGTCATAAGGAACTCGAATCGCAGTCTCCCGCATATGCAAATCATCAAATACGCACTCGCCATACTTCTCAACGTCGCCAAGGTAATAAGTGCCCCGTGTTAGCAGAATATCGTGAACAGAGACATCAGACAAAGACAGCACAATCCTTTATAAAAAATCTATTAGAATAACTTTGGCGAGCAAAGGCCTTTATCACGCAATATTGATTATTATAATATAGCTACGATATAATAACGCGCGCTCTGATTGGTCCAATTCTATGCTCTATTACACCGATAAAGTAATGGTTCTCCCCCTCGCCTGCGGCTCGTTTTTTTAAAACGTTCTCGTGTCTCTCCCAACATCACACGTGCTCTATTGCGCCCATAAAGTCATAGAAAGTTGTGCTCTAATGCTTAAATAACATATAATAGTTATCAGAAAATGGAATCCAGTTTTCCAGTGGTGTGATTTTGTCGCAACAGCTCGCTACTGACTGATTATTTGATCATCAGCGAGTCTTTTGTGCCTCCAAGATTATCCCGATCATAAACCCCGGGTCTTTTGATCGATTCTTTGTAAAGATTAGAGGCAACGCGCAGAGACCAGTGAAGAAATTAGAGGCAGTGTGCGGTGAAATATTAGTCTCAGTTCTAACCAACTCTTTCGGTCCTTGATCATTTAGTGTCCAACCACTTACCGCGCAGTTTACGAGGAGCCAGACGCGCTATCCACGCTGATAGAACTGATGAGTATTTACCGCGAGAAGGAACACATCTTCTCGAAAACCTGCTGTTTGCTCACCATTCTGGGCCGGAGGGATAGTACTATTATAGAGGTACAAGAGATATTAGTGAGACATGCTAATAACAAGTAGTTCAAATGCATTACAATAAATGTATTACATTGAGAGCTCTCATTTGCCCCTTCCCACCATGTAATTTTTAACTCGTGGATATACTGAAAGCATCAAACGAGTTATTGGCTGATTGCATTTTTAAACCGCACAGGGGGGTCGAGAACCTCCCTTAAAAAGACCCCCTTCCCTGGAATTTCCACTCGTGAAACAGAGCCCCCTGGATTCCACTGGAATTTCCATTTTTTTTCTGCAAAATGCCCCTGGAAAATCTATTTTGGGATAAAATGGCCCTGGAAAGTCACCTTTTTTACCCCTCCTCCTCGGAATTTCCAATCTCCAGACACACCTCCTCCCGTGGAATTTCCAGAGTCCAATACAACCCCCCTGGAAAATTTTCCGTAGGTCTTCAGCCCCCCCGGTGCGGTTTAAAAATGCGATCCCAGCGAATTCCCTGCGTCGTTGTTAGCACAACCAGGAGACTCGGCTCATGGCAGAACCATGGGCAACAGGATAATACTTGGCCATCCGAAGCCGCGCAGGTTCCATTATGCTCTGATATTTCCAGAAAAGATTCCTTCTGCCAGGCGAAATTAGCAACAAGAAGTCAACAGCAGCATTTCTCAAAACAGTTACGTACGGCTTATTTTGGTTAGCTGTATCCGAAACCGTCCACGTTTGATTATGCTTCGCCTTAGGCGTATCCACGAGTTCACCGTAGCGGTGCTTTGATTACATGCTCGCTTCATGCGCGACGGAGTCAGAGGATAGCTGACGCACCCCAAATAGCGCGCGAAACATTGGTATGGACCCTCATCAGGAGCCCATAAGTATGGACTCCTTCCCTCATTTAATTTTGCCCTGCTACAGCTTTTCGTTCCTCGAATTATAGCCTCATCAAGAGTACCCGCCCTTTATTTTTTCAGCGGTCCGGTGTCCATCAAATCGCGCGCTCTGATTGGCTAGCGAGCGGTCCGGAATCCTACGATCCGGACCCCGGGTCCGGAAGAATCGCGCGCGCTCTCATTTCTGTGAAGTTTTTATGCCGTTTCAGTGGAAGCAAAAAAAAAAAAAATATATATATATATATATTATTTACCGGCTTGGGGTCATGAAATACCATGAGATCTCGGTCACGGTATTTCACGATCCGGATCTCCCAGCCGGTAAATAACATATATGGAATTCCAGAAGTCCTTATCAGAATGAGGTGTTTTTCTTTACTGATGCATACCATCACGACTGTGAGGACACGGGTGATGGTAATCAAGAGGATAGATAGATAGATAACTTTATTAAAGTGTCAAAAACCGTCTAGCGTGGGAGAAGTCCCACACTAATATGGGGACACAACAAAAAGGAATAAAAATTAAAAGGAATAAAAAGGATTTTTTAACATTTCATGTTTTTACATTCCAGGACATTACTAACATGCCAAAAGTCGTTCAAAAGCTGCACAGCATCAGCTACCTTGTGGAGAGAAAACACAAACGCGAGGCGAGACGAAGTGCAGTCAATGCTAAACTTACCAAAGGGACCCCATTCAAGCAGCCCCCACCGGCCACGCCTTGTAAACATACCCCCTTCAAATCGCACACTCCTTATAAGGCAAAGCGGAAGTCAGAGTGGGCCATGTGGCAGGAATACGTCAACAGAGTCCAGGATCCTTTGCAGGCTGTGCGCTCTTTGTTAAAGACGTACCACTTGGGGAACAGCCAACAAGTAGAGTAGTACCTACCACTTGGGGAACAGCGAACAAGTAGAGTAGTACCTACCACTCGGGGAATAGCCAACAAGTAGAGTAGTACCTCCACTTGGGGAATAGCCAACAAGTAGAGTAGTACCTCCACCTGGGGAATAGCCAACAAGTAGAGCAGCAAGCTAGAAGTGGGTCTTCTTGTAGCCCTTGGGGCATGGCTTTAGGATTTTAACTTTTTAATTTTCACTTGAGCTCAATCACGACGCGCAATCCCGTTCCCAGGAGGTTTTCGTTCATGCTGACTGACGGAGGTTCTGGGGCTTTTTATGCGCGCGCGTTCTTAGTTCTCAAGTTCCTGTCCCTTCCCCTGTGAAGTGTGTGTTACATGTGGTGGTGGTGGTGGGGGTATGGTACAGGACGCTAGCCGCGCGAGGGAATGAGCCCAATCACGTGCGCCCCTAAAGGGAGGCCCATCCAGATGTAAATATCTAAACACTGTTTTCTAACTTGCAACTAGCCTGCGAGCCGGCTCTCCAGTGGGTTTTCCAAAGAAGAATTCGTTAGGGCGCGCGCGGGGTTCCTGTGGCGTCGGGAATCCCGCGCGCCAAAAAAATCGAATATCCGAAAAAACCCACTGGAGAGCCGGCTAGCAGGCTACTTCCCCCCGCGACACAGGAATCCCGCGCACCAAACAAATCAAATATCCGAGAAAACCCACTGGAGAGCCGGCTAGCAGGATACTTCCCCCCGCGACACAGGAATCCCGCGCACCAAACAAATCAAATATCCGAGAAAACCCACTGGAGAGCAGGCTACTTCCCCCCGCGACACAGGAATCCCGCGCACCAAACAAATCAAATATCCGAGAAAACCCACTGGAGAGCCGGCTAGCAGGCTAACTTGCAACCCTCGTCCAATGTACATATTTCTGGAGTTCACATTCTAAATATTTCGACATTTCTGGCTGTTCTACGTGCTGTGTTAGATGATCTGAGTTAGCAATGATTTAGTTCTAGTGTTTATGAGTTTATAGTTTTATAAAGCATCCTCGGAAAGCCAAGGTTTATCTAACGTTTCGCTCACGAAAGAAACAACCTTGGATTTCCGAGGATGAGTTTTTAGAAGCTGATTCCAGAAAAGCACCTCGAAGACATTTGATCATCATGGCCATGTTATCATGCCATCTAGTTCATAATGATAGGAGCCTTGTTATTGTATATAAATCCATGCATAGAAGAACAGAGGCTGGGAACAATAAAACGACACATTGCCATTCATAATGTCTGTTCAGAATTCCTAACCGCCTTCTCCCTCCCCCGTGGGGATGAAATCCCGAGCAATCTCGTACCCAGAGTCCGTCATCTTTTGGCCAGTGGCAAGATTCAGGGCTCTGGGGAATAGATTTTTTTAAACCCCAGATTCTGGGTTTCCGGTTGAATGGCGCTAGCCTACGTAGCAAGCGCAAAAGGAGAGAGGGGGCGCACTCGGACTTTCCGCTCGTATACCATTTGCTAATTTTTTATTTCGGCTCGAATCGGTTACCTTTGGTGATTACCATTTGTTCAAAAAATATCGGTGGAAATCAATTTAGTCGAATTTTTTGTCATTCTGGTTTGAACGAGTGCATAAGTGCTAGAGGTTGCCTCACCATTCCGGTTGGAACGAACCTAATGGTCTGTACTATTGGTACTCCAACTGTTTTTATGACCCAATATAACGTAACCGATGCGAACCGAAATAGAAATGGTAATCGGGATTTCATACGAACCGGAATATTTTGTACTATTTGACGCCGATCAAACCAAACGGTTTTCCTTGACAAATGGTAAGCACCCCCTACCAGAATTGTACAAACCATTTCGATCGGTTTGCTTTATCTACTCGTTAGAAATTATCTGACTAAAATTGGCCTGTGCTATTTATTCCCAGTTCACTAGTAATTCCTGGCATCCGATCAGGAAAAGCTCGCGGCGATTCCAACAGTGGAACAGGCCGCGCAAAAAACTCTTGAAGTGGCGAAAAGGTCCACGGACAGGCTTAACGGGAAAAATATTTTCCCCTGCGCGGAACCTCGTTCCAGGGCGCTCTCGTATTGCGAAACCGTTGGACGTGCCTGGGGGGACGAGGCAGTGTTTCGCGCGTATCCTGATTTTACTACTCGAAGCGGCCAGCCACTGGTAAAACTAGTCCAGCAGTTACATGGCACGGGCCACCCCGACCCCAGTAAGTGCTACGGCTCTGAGAGCAGAATTCGTATGACTGCGATAAAGCTGTGCCGCGCCGCGACTACGCGATTTTAAGCAATTATTGGATGAGGTTTTTGTGATTTCCAGAATAAACAATGTCGAGACAGGTGGAATCAGGCGAGACCGTAAGGCCGAGCCTGATTCCACTTGACGAGACATTGTTTATTCTGGAAATCACAAAAACCTCATCCAATAATTGTTTTATTATACATTGATTCAGTAAAAATACTTGTTTTTCTGTCAATCAATTTCTTTTACAAAAGCGCCTTGTTAAATAGGGAAAACATTCAAGTGCTCTAGTCCTACGATGCATTGCGCGCGTAGACTCAAGAATCAGCTAGCTGATTCTTCAAGAATCAGCGTGCTGATTCTTGGAGACCCTCAAAGTGCGTGATTCCCAAAGTAAAGCGCGCGTTTTTAGCCAATCAGAATCGAGATAGCGAGGACAATGTATAATAACATTCGGTATCTACTGCAGGACAGGTTCGGTGGCGCCACCGCGACAGTACCGCGCCGTGGCTAGTTTCCATTTCGTAAACGGTCGAGGCCTTTTAGAACGGTCGTTGCCATTTCTGTGAACGGTCGATGCCTTTTCAGAAAGGTCGTTGCCATTTCTGATCCCTTGGGACAGTTAGTCATTATCATTCATATAGCTTCGTTCTATAGATACTAATAAAAGATAGTACAAATCCAATTAAAAAGCACCTCCAACCCAGCGAATTCACTCGTAGCGCACTGGTTAGGGTTTGGGTTAGTAATAAGGTTACCGGTTAGGGTTAGCTGGTTCTAAACAGGGTAGAATTAATGTAAGATTTTTTTCCTTTTACCTTAACTGAGACAACGAAACTAAACGTGAAAATTTTCTAAGTGCCGTCGAAAAGGCAACGACCGTTTACGAAAGGGAAAATTGCCGCGCCGTGTCGCAGCACTTACCACAGTCATACGAAATCTACTCTAATGCTTGACACAGCACGGCAATTTTTCATAGCCATGAAATCTGCCCTGGATTTGTAACTGTATCCGTACGTACAGACACAGTAGTCTAACAGCAAAGTCGTTGACAAGCAAATCGGACATTAACTAACTTTTATTGAATATTCTAGTGTTTGTTTGCAATAATTCATTCCTGTGTACAACATGCATCATCTCCTTTTCTTCATGGGTTTCTTTCCTGAGATAACTTTCTTAGCTTTCGCCTTTACAAAGTTCTTCTGTTTCTTTGATACTAATGCTTTGGATAAACCAGAACTTGTTTCCTTGGATTTCTTTGGTCTTTTACTTGAGTTCTCAGCCTATAAATTCGTAAGAAAGATAAAAAAGTTAAATTCTCATTCGATATGCAGCCAGTTTTTCCGTGTCAAAATAAAGATTAGTGTTTCCTTGTCAAAATAAAGATTATGATGATGATGATATAAGCCGCTATTTAAAAGTAAAAAAAAGTAAAGTAACCGTGCTTATATAGCGCTTATCCTCGCGGCTCAAAGCGCTTTACATTAACGGATAACTCATCTTAAAGAAACCAGCTTTATAAACATGAGTGTGTGTTAGCATTGTGAGTTCTGTGACACAGAGGTTGGGCAACTTCCGACGGTCTTCGTGGTTCTTTAACGTCCCTCTGGTGTAGTGTATGTGAGAGACGGGACCTACGGTTTAACGTCCTTATCCGAGAAGACGCGAAGGTCTAACCATTTGCATTTTTCAATGTTGTGTGGACGCCCATATTTTTTGGTCGGGGATAATCGTCGAGAATTCTCAGTTTCACCCCTAAAAGATACCAGAAAGGGCGTGGGTCAAATAATTTTTTACCCCAGAAGATACCCATGAAGAAATTTCTGTCTTTGATTGTTGTCTAATTTATTGTCTTATCGAAAAGTACTCTCTCTCTTTCTTGAAGATTTGCCGTTGTGTTAGAGGCCTTAGAGACACCAATCTACTATCCTCTGGATTCCGGATTCCAATATAAAAAGAGAAACGATGGCATTTGGATTCTGTATTCAAGAGGCCAGATTCCGGAATTCCAAAGCTCACAAAACTTCATAGTATAATAAACGGTCTATTTTTTTTTTTTGCCCCAGAAACTCTTTACTCGCCGACGAGGGCTACGTTTTATTTTCAAAATAAACTGCAGCTGGCGTGATACAACGCTCATTCTCAGGGGCGTAGCCAAGGGGGTCCAGGGGGGGGGGGCCTCCCCCCTTTCTCGGAAATTTTCCCATACATTTACTGTATTTGCTGGAGAAAATTTGCGCATTTTCGTCCCATGTTTTCACTATCCGCCCCGCCCCCCCCCCCCCCCCCCCCCCCCCCCTTCAGAAATTCCTGGCTAAGCCGCTGATTCTCGCTTCCCGGCTTGTCAGCTCGCGGGAGAGTCTCTGGTAACAGCCATTACAGGGCCTTCGCTGATTGGCTCATTTTAACGTTGGGGCATGCGCAGAAAATTCCTTCTCTCAGCATTCTCGAACCCAGAGCTCCCCGCTCGTCGCCTCGCAGGGGAGGCTCTTGTGACATCTATTTGAGGGCCTTCGCTGATTGGCTGATCATAAAAGTAGTTTTATCTCGATAAAAAGGTATCGACTGTCAAAATAACACTGGCATTCGTTCCCTAGTCGTCTTTTCAACCATGCCTCCGACTTGAACGCTCCAGAAGTAATTATGAGGCATAAAACCACCATTTTCTTATACGCATGCGTGAGAGATTGTCACCAGAGCTTTCCCCGCGAGAAGAGAAGGGAGCAGTGTGCATGAGAATTCGCCTTTGTCACGCGCCGCCATTTTGTTTCCAGAATGACCCGGCAAAGCAGAAAAAACAGTGATCCAATCAACTTTTTGGTTCTTAAACAAATAAGGAGTACTTTTTGGTAGCTTGGCCAACTTTTGTACCCCAAATCCCAACATCAGGCTTCGCTTTTCAACATGAGCAAACCCCGTGCCCTGCTTGGCCTCGTTTCCATGCTGAATAAATCGGCTGCAAAATCCAAGTTGGCGCTTGTGTGACAAAACTTCTCATTGTACCTCGAGTTTTCTTTTCGTTGACGATTCCTTGTTTGGTTTCCCTGTGGTGTCATCCTCTTCTATGAATACAAACACGTGATCAGGGCGTGACCAGCATTTGGGAAAGGGGATAGGGGGGGGGGGGGGGGGGGGGGGGGGGGGGGGGGGGCAGGTGATGGGGGGAGGAGTCACTACTACTGAAAATGTATGATGAGCGGGGAATGTATGATGGCAGCGGATGATGTTTGAAATGTTTGAGTAAAAGTTCCATGACAGTGGAAGTTTGCTCTATTTAGTATTCTACACACATACTGAATTCCAGGGAAATTCTTCAGGACCACCCTTGAAATTCACCAGTCCTGAAGTATGATAACCATCCGGGTGAATTTGTTCATGTTCACGACTGAAATTCCCTATTTTAGGAGATACCCACCCTGGACTTTCAGTTCCAGCATGCAATTCCAGACTGCTCTAGGACCAACACCTGGAATTCCAGTGTTCCTCAGCAGGGGGGTGCATATTTGCCACAGCCTTACCTTTCATAACTAAAAACTCCTGATCTTCCATCTTCTTGCCATTTTCCTCTGTGCTGACCTGCTCTTCCTCGTCGCTTCCCCTAAACTCCTCCAGGTCTGGAGTATAGTCATCTTCCGAGTCCGACTCCTCATCCGGTGGCACCCAGATATTCATGCTCTCATCCACATCTTGCGTGTTCTTCACTCCTGGTTCACCAGCAAGCTGGGATGTGCCATCATCTGAAACACGGATTGAGAAGTATGGGTGGGTTGTAGACAGACAGACAGATTGACAGACACGAGACAGGCTGGCAGCCCAGCAGAACAAACAAAACTAGTAAACAATGTGTACGGCAACTTGAAAATGCGAGAAAACAAGCAAATACAGGCATAAGGTTGCCGATTAAATACAACGCCTAAATAATTCAACAATGACTTGAAGATATTGAATTTCAACGACAGATAGACAGACGGACAGACGGAGACAGACAGACAGACGGAGACAGACAGACAGACAGACAGACAGATACCATACCATACTATCTTACATTTCCCTAATGCTCGTTTGAATCTTCTTCCATTAAAGTGTCCAGTAATGTGATGTGGGAGATTGTTGATGTATTTTCTTGTCAGCTTACAAAACAGCTGATTCCTGTCATGCAAACACACACATTGTTAATTGTGAAAAGGGGAATATACCTAAAAATATAAGTACTACTGGACTTCAGACCTGCCAACTGTCACGAATACGGCGTGACTGTCATGCCTGAAGGCTAAAAACTGGGCATGTCACGCCATCTCATGATGGTGTGACAGTGTTGTGATCTGTTTTTTTTGTGTTGATACGGGAAGAAACTTTCAAGAAAATTAGGAAAGAGAAAAAATACATGTCTTCATACGGGTTTAAAGCTCCAAAACGTAGCGCAATATCCAAACGCTTTTCTATACCAGTCTCGTATCCACACGTTATTTTTTTTTTTTCGTCTCTTGAGGTGATTTTCTCTATGAAAATTGTTTTGGAAGCGTAGGGACTGGGAATGAGTATCACACGGCGCGCAATGAAGAATTTTTCTCCGCATATCCCATAACTCTCTGCGCGCCCTGTTAAAACTATCCCACAACTACCTGCGCGCCCTGCTAAAACTATTCCACAAATCTTTGCGCGCCCTAAAAAAATCGGAAAGCGTCTGGATACGAGACTGTTTCTATACTGCAACAACTTAAACAGAATCTAGTGATTTGCTACCCTTTTCTATAGTGAAATTCGCAAAATCGCTACCCTTTTATATGATTTGAGCCTCAAAACCCTGCCCCTTTCGGGCGGAGCATCCCCGTATAGTCGATATGAGGGAGTAACCACCGCCCCCCCTCCCCTCCCTCCCCTCGGCAGCCATACCTTCTTCTCTGTGACGGCACTAGAAATACTTTCCATTCTTTAATGGATGACTCTGGGGTGTCATTGTCATTTTGTTTGCCACAAAGCCTCTGGTATTTCTTCCCCTTGATGTAAGTATCAACGGCAGCCAGTTGGCATGGAAGTTCGTGACCCGTTAGTTTACACTTGACCTAGAAAAGACAAGTGGGGTTCTGCTGATTTTCAACATTGCAGCATGTTTAGGCCCCTAAGTATATTGCTGGACAAGGTCTTTTGGTGCACTATCTGTCGGCGTATCTATAACTTTAGCCAGATCGCACTAGTGGTCTATTGTCGTCAATGCAATGTTGTGATTGGTTGAGCTACTCTAGTAGGCTTTATAATATAGCTAAGATATAACGTGCGCTCTGATTGGTCCAAATCTATGCTCTATTTCACCGATAAAGTAATGGTTCTCCCCCGCTATAACGCCTGCGGCTTGTGATTTTACAACGTTCTCGTGTCTCTCCCAACATCACGCGTGCTCTATTGCGATAAAGTCATAGAAAGTTGTGCTCTAATGCTGCGTAGTAAACGTTTCCGTGGGGTTTCAGGGGACAGAGAAGAGAAGCCTGAAGTTCGATGATTTGGTCGTGCGTCTTATTTCTCGCCCCATACTTCGCGCGGCCAAATCATCGAAAATCTCGAACGTCGGTATTCTCTGTCCTCTGAAAATCCACAGCAACGCTTGCTACGCAGGCTATACTAGTAGCTAAAAGTGCCGGATTTGAAATCAAGAAAAAGGGAAATGACCATAGAGCGGTTTTCATCGGACTGTTTTTTTTTTCTATTTCGCTTTTGCGTTTACTGGGCTGTTGCCGATACTGCGTTACTTGACAGGCGCCCAAAAGATTATGGGAAGATCGCAGATTCTACTATGAGTTTGTCCGACCGTGATGCACCGTGCACCTTGAAAAAAGTTCGACCTAACCGTGATACACCGCGCACCTCGAACAGAACAAGCAGACGACTGAGTGAGTCTGAGAATCCTCTATAACCGTTGTTTCTAACAAGGTTGTTTTAAAAGACGCGGTAATGAGTCTAGTTCCGATATATCTCAGTGAAAAACTCACTAAAAGTTCAAGCATCCATTCGCGCATTCTCTTACCCAGAGGTCCCCGGCTCGTCTCCTCGCGGAGGACGCTCTGGTGACAGCCACTGACGCATGCGCGAGAGTTTATACAGAGCCGTTGAGAGAAAGATCTTTCTGCGCATGCACCAACGTTCAAAAACCAGCCAATCAGCAAAAGTCCTCAAATGGATGTCACCAGGGCCTCCCCTGCGAGGTGAGAACGAGCCAGGGAGCTCTGGGTACGAGAATGACATTCGCGTTATATGCGAGGTGACTCCACGAGCATGCGTACTGAATGCATAAGAGCGTTTTCGTATGGATACGCGTTGTAATGTGGACGGGCGAAAACGATACGAAACGATAAGTGTAGACGCAAATCTTTTGAAAACGGAGCAAAAAGTATTCATTTTCGTTCGAAAACGGTGTAGTGTGGACGGGGTCTAACTTAAATACATGCTTGCGCCGCAGCAGCACAGGCTACCCGGTATAACACTTTTCTTTCGACATATAACACGTGTTTTTTTTCCGACGTCATGCTTGCCCTGCAGGAATTATTCATTTTTGTTACAAGTGTTTGGAACGTGACTTCCTGATTATGTAAATAATCGTACAGGTGATTTCCTTACTTGGAAAGCAGCACAGCGGCAGTGTATTAACGTATTAACGTGTAATAACGTGTTTCCGTTTTCCAATTATAGTTTCATTTAACAATATTATTACTTAAAGTAGTAGCCTCGGCCCCCAGGGGGGGTACTCGAATATAAAAATGACGGGGGGTCCGACGCAGCTCCAAATTTCATACCCCCAAAAATACCTGAGCCATAAATTTTATACCCAAAAAAATACCTGCTCCCAACATTTGATACCGCAAAAAATATCCAACTCTTTTAGCCTAAACAAGACTATTTCATACCAGCATTGTCCTTTTTCTTTGCCTGGGAAACTAGCTTCAGCTTAAGGCAGTATCTTCATGATCAACTAGCCTGTCAGAAGTTTCAACCCCCCAAAAATACCCGCGGATTTTTCAACACCCAAAAAAATACTTTAACTACAAATTTCATACCCAAAAAATACGTCGGACCCCCCGTCATTTTTATATCCGAGTATCCCCCTGGGCTCGTCCCAGGGTTCTTTTTGCTGCGCGGCTTGTCTGTTAGTGGCGTCATGGATGATTCGATATCGAGGGGTTGTGTGACAAGGAGAGCTTACACGAGAAGCCTAAGGACGAGTCTAACTAAGTAGGATTCTTGGACTCAACCATGCACAATTCCGTCATATTTAAAAAGGTAGTCACATACACCATATACCTATTTAACTATCCTTTTAGTAGAAACCCACTCGCATACTTTCACAAATTCTGTAATCTGATTGGTTCCGTTACTCACTATCTATCACGTAAAAGATAGCGAGTAGCGAAAAAGCTATCGTAAACTCTCAAAACCAATGAAAATAAATGCATTTATTAAGGTATGGGGAAAGGTTTAAGGGCTCTTTTGCCCGGGGGGGGGACTCCCATATTTTTGGGGCGGGGGTGCTCGTCGGGAACTTTCGATTTCACCCCTAAAAGGTACCAACAAGATTTTCCCTCGTAATTTTCTCGCATATTTTTTTACGAGGGAAAATACGTCTGAAATTCAGGCTATCAACAAGTGTGACTTGCTTGAATTGCTAGAACGGACCTCTAACACGTACTTATCTGAAAAAAATTGCAAGTTTTCGAATTTTACCCCTAAAAGGTACCAGAGGCCTGAAATTAAAACCTAAAAGGTACGACGAGCACCCCCGCCCCAAAAATATGGATACCCCGGGCTCTTTTGTCACTACAAGAGTTGTCATTTCGACATCTTTTAAGCTACGTTCATCTATTATATGTCATTTTAAAGCGTTTGAAAGGTAGAACACAGATGTGTTATTTTCATTAACTATTAATGAGTTATTAATAAAATCAATAATAATTTGTCAAAGACTGATTTTCTCGTTTGACCAAGTTCTAGTCCGTCAGAATTCAATACAGCCACCCAGTTTTGTATCATATTGTATAATCCTATATCTTCAGAGGTCAATTACTGGCAGTTCCTATTTAACAATTAGACTACGAGTTCGAGTTTTCTGTAAGTCAATAGATAGTTAACGAGGCGCGCGTAGCGCCGAGATGACTATTTGACTCATAGAAAACGAGAACTTGTAGTCGTTTCTACTAAGCGGCCGACCATTTGACTTTTGAGGGGAGGCGTGGATGATTTTTTTTTGCAGCGTTTGTTTTTAGCCTAAGGGGTACGCAGGGTATTTTTTTCTCAGGAGTTAGGGTTTTATTGCGTTTTGAAGTTAGATAGTTGAAAAAGCTCGAACTGAAAGAAAAATCGTCATAAAATTGGAACAAATGAAAATTTCAAAAATCGCTGGCACACTTTTGTAGTCCACGTTAGGGTCATGGAAGCACCCCAAACAAAGAAAGGTTACTCAAATGAATGCAACGTGATCTGAAACAACATTACGCCAAAGGTAAAAGAAAAAACTACCTCTAATTTGTTTTCGGTTCGAGTAAGTATCGTAAGTGTAAAATAAAGAAGCATCCGCTTCGTTGTTATGTTAAAAATTGCCTTCCGCGTTCTGTAAAAAACCACAAAACTAAGCATATGTCAACGTTTCTATGCAAATGCACAATCATAGAACATCTCCCTGGAACGGACTACCTTTCTCGTGGCAGCCACAGACTTAACCACTCGAAAATAACGCCAAGCAAAGCATATTTCATTCAAATTCGCCAATTTCGTCTAAAAGTGCTAGACTATTTATCAGTTGTCGAATTTTCAGCCGTAATGTCTAGCAATTCTTCTTTGCGCGTTGATTGCTTCGAATTGTCAGATGAGCTTGACTGGTACGATGTTCAGGTGACCAGCATTGCTACTATAACTATTCTAGGCGTCGCTTGTCCTTTGACAGTGTTCCTCAACTTGCTAGTAATCTTGGCGCTATTCAAGAAGCCTTGCTTGCGAAGTAAATCGAACATCATTCTGGGGTGTCTTGCGATGGTAGACCTTTTCGCAGGTGCCCTTTGTCAGCCATTATATATAGCTAACCAGGTAAGCAGATTGCTGGAAGCCGGTACGGAATGCATCATGAATAACACTTTCGCGACAGTTTTCAAGATTCAGTTGGGTGCTTCTGTGAATATCACTGCCGTGTTAAACATTGAAAGATACATCGCCATGAAATATACCTTAAGACACATAACCATAGCGACGAACAAGCGAATCATCATAGCCGTGACCGTCTCATGGCTTGTACCCGTCATTTTGAGCCTTGCAACATTTATAGACCCGCTTAGTGTTATTCCTGTACGAGTTCATATGGTTCAAGCATCACTCTTTGTCGGCGTATCTATTTATTGCTGTTCTGTAGTGATGCGCATTTGTTGGAAACATCAGCAGCAAATAGCTTCCCAGCACGTGGCCACTGGTATGCCTACCAGGAACTTACAGCAGAAGAACGTAAGAATGGTGTTCCTGATTGTTACTATCATGCTAGTTGTGTCGTTTATACAAGCGGCTGTTGTGAGGGTACTTTTTACAGGTCGTTTGATGCATCTCTTGGTGTATGGAAGTACTATTTTGCTGCATCTGACTGCCCTTTTCAATCCCTTGATCTACTGTGTTAGGCTATCAGCATTCAGACAGGCATTCAAGGAACTGCTGGGCTCGGGGAACTAACACGGCGCATAGGGAGGGCCACAGTGATTGCAGGGGAGGGGGTGGGGATGGCAGGGGAGTGGAGGGGGATAGAGATGGCAGGGGAGGGGGATAGGGATGGCAGGGGAGGGGGATGGGATGGCAGGGGGATGGGGATGGCAGGGGAGGGGGATGGGGATGGCAGGGGGAAGGGGATGGCAGGGGAGGGGGATGGGGATGGCAGGGGAGGGGGATGAGGATGGCAGGGGGATGGGGATGGCAGGGGAGGGGGATGGGGATGGCAGGGGGAAGGGATGGCAGGGGAGGGGGATGGGCATGGCAGGGGAGGGGGTGGTATTTTGTTCTACAGAAACTGTGAAAACCCGCAAAGAGCATACCCTGTTCCCAGAAGGGGGACATTTTGTCCAACGATTTCATGCTCTGATTGTCTTTACTAATGAGGACGTATAGGTTGGACACTAAACTCTCTGGAACTTTTGCCGACCAGGACATAAAAAACACGTCTAACCTATATAGTTGAGGTTGCGAATTTGCATTTTAAATTTGTTGCTGGTTCCCCAAGAGATCTGCACAGTGCCGAAGCACAAGGTGTTTCACAAGGTATTTTTGAGGTTCGGACTTATGCTATAATTGTTATCTCAGATACTGAACTGTGTAATAAACTATTTTCGACATTTACAGAGGAATTTGAATTATGGGCTCCTGTTAGCGTTATCTTCTTATCATTAGCGTTATCTTCTTATCATAATAGCCTGAACTTTCAGCAATCTTTTCTCCCTACACTACAAGACGCGCTGTGGAAGGAGAAAACGACTGAACACCGGCTTCCAAAACGTGCCTAGGAATTATCCTGGATCTTCCAAAAAATATATATATATAAAAAAATAAAAAAATTAGTAACTCAATTTATAAGGGCGGAGACCCCGTATAACACCAGGGAGTTCTCCCATAAGTTTCAGCTACCTCTTCCTAAATCAAACAATGGGAAGAGACGCGTTGGATATAGGTGTGCGTACGTACACCTGAGGAAGTGTGCAAGTCACAAACGTTAACAGCTTTGAAATGAAAATTACATGTGCTTGTATAGACTATATAAGCTTTGATAGATGCACATGGTATGTATGAAAGACAGCATCGAGGGGTTGACCTCATAGCTCCCCCCACCCCCCTGGAATTTCCAGTGAAGAATACAATAATTGTATTGGTAATAGAATGTGAACTAAGCCCCCTTTCTAGAGTACAAAAGTGGATGCCGATTTTGAGATATGACCTATTTTGAGTAGTCATTGTTTAAAAAGCATTCCTTGAGCACCTGTTTTGCTATATGCAGCATGGAGCTCATTAAAAAAGTATTCTCATGGGAAGAATCCATCTGTTTACCCAAAGACCTGTTTGTCAAAGATTTAACATCCTCTGTCAAGTTTCATACACTTTTACAGAAATGTCCTTTATTATTGTTTCATCCTGTATAGGCAGTAGATATTCTGGTTTACATTTTGGCTGATTGGCAAAAATAAAATAGAGAATCAGGCGGCTCAGCCAAGATAGAGAATGTTACGTTTGGAATATCAATAAGGCAGGGCCTCTGGTATTTGGCATGGTCGCGGACCTGCAAGGAGGAACATTTCTCATGAAAAAGTGACAAAGTTGTTCATTGTTGTCCATATTAAAACACTTCTCAAATCAAAAGTCTAAATAGAGACCATTTGCCCCTAAAAAATCTAGTGAAATTGGCTGTTTTTTTTTTCTGCGAATTTGAGCCTAAAAATCCCGCAAAATTTGGCTTTTTCGTCTGACCTGCCAGAAACCCTGATGCGAGTGAATAAAATGTGATTGAAAAATTGGAACTTAAGAAATGAAATTGATTAGTGCATGGGGTGCAGCTCGATTTAGAGAAAACATGTGAGCTAATGAGTGTTTTGCCCCAATGATTTCACAAAAGTGTTAAAAATCTGAATCTCAGCAAGGAACATTTCTAATTAGTCAATGCTCATGCCTAAATTCCTGTCATTTTTGTCACATGCAAATGTGACCCAGCAGAAAATCAACAACATAAATATTTTGCAAAGCAACAAATCTAGGGAACCAAAAAAATGTTCATCCACTATTTGAAAATATCCAGCTGATAATCAACTAAGGGCAGGTTTAAAAACCTTTCAGTAGGGAAACTTTTGTTGTGATAAAAGTCACACTTGATTGTCCAAGCAAAATATATATATGCATTAGCATCACTTTTTGGCATCACATAAAAATACATCCTACTGCTGTCTGTTGTAGCCAGGCACCGAGTGCCTCGGTGAAATCGTGGATACCGTTTATCCAAGTTTTGTTCTTGTGGTCCTGTTCCCTTCCTGAGATATCAATTTTCTAGTTGTGATGACATCATCGATAACATTATACCAAGTGACCTTGGTGCTGGACCCCCATTGTCACGAAGATAATTTATTCAAGTTTGGTCACCTTGCGATGTTCCCTTCTCGAAATAAGGGGTGTACATAAGGGTGTACATAGGGGGTGTACATAGGGGGTGTACATAGGGGGTGTACGTAGGGGGTGTACATAGGGGGTGTACATAGGGGGTGTACATAGGGGGTGTACATAGGGGGTGTACATAGGGGGTGTACATAGGGGGTGTACATAGGGGGTGTACATAGGGGGTGTACATAAGGGGTGTACATAAGGGGTGTACATAGGGGGTGTACATAGGGGGTGTACATAGGGGGTGTACATAGGGGGTGTACATAGGGGGTGTACATAGGGGGGTACATAGGGGTGTACATAGGGGGTGTACATAGGGGGTGTACATAAGGGTGTACATAAGGGGTGTACATAGGGGGTGTACATAGGGGGTGTACATAGGGGTGTACATAGGGGGTGTACATAGGGGTGTACATAGGGGGGTACATAGGGGGTGTACATAAGGGGTGTACATAGGGGGTGTACATAAGGGGTGTACATAGGGGGTGTACATAGGGGGTGTACATAGGGGGTGTACATAGGGGTGTACATAGGGGGTGTACATAGGGGGTGTACATAGGGGGTGTACATAAGGGGTGTACATAAGGGGTGTACATAGGGGGTGTACATAGGGGTGTACATAGCGTGTACGTAGGGGGTGTACATAGGGGTGTACATAGGGGGTGTACATAGGGGGTGTACATAGGGGGTGTACATAGGGGGTGTTCATAGGGGGTGTACATAGGGGGTGTACATAGGGGGTGTACATAGGGGGGTGTACATAGGGGGTGTACATAGGGGGTGTACTTTTGTGTCTGAAAGGGCACCCCAGAAAACCCCTGCCCTTACAGCCCTTCTCAGTTACACACGGTCGTCGGGAAAAAAGCTTGCAAGCGAAAACTTGTTTTGCTGTCTTGTCTGAGCGCGACAAGCTGGCGAAAGCACATGAGTTGCCATGGAAACTTTGACAAAAAATGAGTTTCGCTTGCAAGCTTTTTTCCCGGCGACCACGTGTAACTGAGAATGGCTGTAATTTCCAACCAACCCAACAATAAAAAATAAGAAATAATATATGTGCAGGATTGTTTTGTCTGATGTGTCCATGCAGCCTTATGGAGGACAACAGTAATCCCATGACTACTAAAATACTCAAGCAGCATTTACATTTCAACCCGATAAACAATCTGCTCTAAATGTTCAGCCACAAAATTTCTCAATTGAAAAAAAACTGAAAGTGTTAACCCCAAAAAGTTGTTCGACCCCTTACACATTCAGACCAATTCCCCCCTGGGCAGACAGACAGACAAATGAAAAGATGGGCAGACTGACAGATGGTACAAGCTTTTCAAAATCATACGTTCAAAATCAAGACTGACGGACGGGTGGACGGAGCGACAGATAGACAGATAGAGGGGGCAGAAGGAGGAATGAAGGGAGGGACAGACAGATGTGGTGCGGTATGTTACAAGTTCATGGGTAGTGCTCTAAATGAATTTTCTAAAAAAGTGTTGTATAATGTTATCCTAAGATAGAGCTTGTTTTAGATGAGTGTCAAACATTATTTGTATGTGTTAGACAAGCATTCTCTTTGGTGGCTCATTCTATCAACAGGAGACCACCTTGAAGTGGCAAAATTTCCTGCAATTCTCCCAGGAGAAATACAGTAAATGTATGGCCATCTTAAATTTTTCCTGGGAGACGAAGTGAAAAATACAGTAAATGTATGGCCATCTTAAATTTTTCCTGGGAGACGAAGTGAAAAATTTGAGACTCCTGGAAAAAACGGGAGAATTAACGTCCCTGCATCACATATATTCTGAACTAAAAGCAACTGTGGGTTTTAGTGATCACAGTTCCCAGTTTAGTTCATTTTATCTATTTACACTTCTGTCCTCAGGTAGTAGAGCTACAGCTTAAATTCAGGTGGGCAGCAAGGAAAAAAAACTGCTCACCACATAATAGTGGCATACCTGCCAACTTTCCAGGTTTTCCTGGGAGTTTCCAGGTTTTTTATCAAATCTCCCAGTCTCCAGGTAAAAGCATAAAATCTCCTGGATTTTTCAACATATACTTTGATTCATAGCAAGGCATCAAAAAGTCAACTGAAGTCTGCACAATCGGCAAAGATTCAGAGAGTGTTCGGCCGTTTTCGGATATCTCGGGAAGGGAACAGCACCAGACGACTAAAACTTGGAAGGCACTCGGTGCACTGTTTTTGTTGATCATTCTAAAATTACATTAACAAACCCTTATCCTACACACAATTCATTGCACTTATTGTTAAACCATACCTTTCGTCTCCCTAGAGCATCTTTTATAATCTCCAAATTTGTGTGGTTCCTCAATAACTCTTTCACGTGCTTCAAATCGGCCGCCATCTTTGAATCTTGTCATACATCAAAGCGAGGCAAGACATGACAATTACTTTTTCTCCGTGGGTGACTAAGTAAATTTGCAGTTGCTAATATCAACAGTTACTTTTTGATTGCAATAAAAAATCCAACCTTTAGATCTCATCAGAAAGCAGAATGAACCAATGATTAAATGTGTAAGCTTTGTTTTCATTTTTAAAAAGCGCTTTAAATTTGAGGGCATTTTACCCCCACCCCCAGGGGTTCGAGAAGCTTGGGAATCGCCATAGAAATAAAACATCAAAGTCAAAATGGCGGCCAAACATGAGAGGTTTAGGTACTCGGAAGTAGATTCCATTTTTATTTGTTCCTCAGTATATTCTTGATACTTTATTTGGTAGTTAGCTTTACAAAAGGCCTGTTATTCAGGATAATCAATTCAACAATGTCTGATGGCTCGGGAAACTATTCATTCTTTAACCATAAACTTCGAATGCCGAGCAACAACCGAACAAGCCGCTCCATTTTCAGCAGAATAAGCTTCTAGAACGACGGCCTTCTTCCTCAGAAAATACTCTACACCGACTCGAAAGCCTCACGATTCTTTCTCCAAGAACTTCGAATATGGAAGTGGATCCATTTAGAGGTGGTTTATGCCTCATCCGCCTTCGACTCCGCGATCGAGCGAAGATGAAGATTCCACTCGTAAGAGCGCGGTTTCTAGATTTCGTGGCAAGAAACGAACCAGAAATGATTCCCCTAGAACATCTGGATCGGATGATGAGAAATTCAACAGGAAATTCGCTTTTACTTCGAAAGTTTCGCCTTTATCTTCGCCAGTGACTCCAAGAAGGTCAAGTACCGGTAGTTTAGGATCAAGGGAAAACTTGCAAGGTTCCCCAAATGAAGGTGATCTTTTGAGAAAAAGAATTGTAAATATTCGGGGGCTGGAACCTTTGAAGGGAATTGGAACGGATAAGGAGCTAGTTTCAAATTTTAAAACTTATCAACATAATGCCAAAAGCTCCCCAATGAAGCCTTGATGCCGAGGGGAAAAGGTGTTTTATCTCCAATTTTGGTAAAACCTGAGAGATCGAAGGAAGTTGCAGATTTGAATTTATTGGAGTCCGAAGCTAAAGTGACTGAAAATCATACAGAATGTGTACAAGAAGCAGAGTATGCAAATATTGGGACAGAAAATGCCAAAGATGTTAAAGAAAGTAAAGACTTGACATCATCTTTGTCATCAGAAGACAGTTTCACAAATGTTAGTGGAAATGATGATGATTTTGAAGATGATGATTCATTTATATCAACCTCAAGTGATGAAGAACTGAAACAAATAAGTGAAAATATTGCAAAGGAGTTGACAACTAAAAGATATCCTGATGCAACTTACCTAGTTTACCTAGAAATGGAACAATGGAATCTAGTGGGAAATATGAAAACGTAGGTTCAGGGACTTATGAGAATCCAGTTTCAGCAGTATATCAAAATACAAATTCTGAAATGTATGAGAATACTAAAGATAATTCCAAATCAAGACAGTATCAAAATATTAACGCGACTGTGTCTTCAGTAGGTGAATCAACTTTAGGGATGTATGAGACAATTTCTGGCTTTCAGGATCAAAACAGAGCTGAGATAGCACAATCAGGTTCTACAGGGGAACTAAATAAGCTTGGTAGAAAACCAAGTGGGTACCATTCTACAGGTTCCAAATATATTCAGAAACTGATCTTTCTATGACAGCTGGTAGTGAGTTTTCAAATGTGTCCAGGAATTCTCAATTGCCAAGGGTTCCTGCCAGAAAAGTTCGCATGAGGAGTAAAAGTTTTTTAAAGGAGGAAATGGAGAGATACTTTCCAGATCACAAAGTTGGTGTTTTTGTGGCAACATGGAATATGCACGAAGAAAAGGTATAGATGTAATAGAGCAGATTTGGTATAACTGTGAAAAGTGCAGTGACAAAGTTGTGCCATGCCGTGACTGTGCCACGACTACGTGATTTCATTCCATATCTACAGTAGGCCAGGTTCCGTGCCGCACTGTGCCGGGTTAATTTTCATAGTCATACGAAATCTGCTGTAGGCATCTGCTTAGGCTATTGCATCAATTTACTTCCAGAATTCGTTTTAGTTTTCTTTTCTTATGCAGATAAACCCCTATTGGAAAACAATAGCCGTGGGTATTGTATGAACAAAAGGCTTTCAGTAGACAATAGTAATATATGTGAAAATGTCCTATTGAGTCAGTTAATTCTGTAGCTTTATTAACTTACGGCGGTAGGAGCTAGTTCACACTTGAATGCAAAGCCATGAGTGCAAGGAGAAAGAACATTACAAGACTATCTATATGAAGCAAGAGCAAGCCTGCACTTGTGTTTACATCTATAACTAGCTATATACCAAAATCCTAGACACAGCCCTGATTTTCCTAGGAGTGTGCTGTGTCAGCATCCTTTATCTTAGACCAATAAGCAGAATTCATTAGGCATATTTTTTTGCTTAAGTTAACTGTTTCTTTTGTTGAAGAAATTAATGTCAGTGTATGATTTGTAGGAGGTACCTGGATATCTGGATGACTTCCTCTTACCAGAGTGTGTGGATTTCTTACAAGACATTTATGTGATAGGACTTCAAGAAAGCACTTCCTCAAGGTGGGAATAATATAGAGGGTATAGAATAGCCCCCATACAAGTTCAGGCTCGTAGAGCTCAGATTTGGAATATTTGAATGAAAGCTAAACTTTTCTGTTTATGAGGCTCGAAAAGCTTGTCTCAAATTGTATGTGAGCTCAATTTCTTGGCCGAAAAACTACAGGCTCAAAAAGAGGAATCCAACAAAGGCTTTTTAAACACTGAAAGGGCTCAAAAAGTATTTTTAAACAAGGGGCTATCTAGAGATTCCAAGATTTTACCCTTGTATACCCCCAATCCTGTAATGAATGGGTGCCCTGCATGTTGGTAGTTATGCCTGGTGCACACTAGCGACATAACGACATAAGCACATGCTCTCTTGTACTCTTATGTACAAGTGTGAACATCCGACATAACAACATACATTGACATAACGACATGAGCGCGCGATCTCTTATGCTCTTATGTACAAGTGTGAACATCCGACATAACAACATAACGACATAGACATAACGACATAAGAGAAAAAACATGTTTTTTCTCTTATGTCGTTATGTTCTTATATCATTATGCACTTATGTCGTTATGACGTTATGTCGCTAGTGTGCACCAGGCATTACAGTTCACAAATCAAATGCCTGGTATGCATGCTTTGTATTTGGTAGCCACATGTTACACCCCAAAGGCATTCTCATAATAATGCATGTATATCTTTCCCATTCTACTGCAGGAGTGAATGGGAGATTCGTTTGCAGGAGACTCTAGGCCCTAGCCATGTGTTAATGTACTGCTGTAGTTTTGGAGTGTTGCACTTAGCTGTGTTTGTGAGAAGGGAACTTGTCTGGTTTTGTTCTGGTGAGTAACGTGTGACCTACCATAGGTGCACCATACCATTACTGTATTATTATCTTCCACATTCTGCACCATTCTACTGAATCTGTGACATTGTGTCTTGTTCTGTGTAGCTGTTAACCAAGAGACCATAGCCACAAGGCCTGGTCACATGATCAAAACTAAGGTATGTAATATTTTACAGTGCAAACCATTGGCGACCAATTAAAAAAAACTTGTCTTCAAAAAGCATATTTAGTCACCACATAAACATGGATCTCAGCTGAACTTGAAAGACAGGGTGTCATTTTGGTGACTAGCTCTAAAATTCTGGTTGCCATGCCCCCAAACTTAATTGCTGTTGGTGACAAGTTACAGTTGTTGTTCATGTCAAACTGTGGCCACTCGAGCAAAGTTTCTTTGCAAGTTGTTTTACTAGCCAGCTCCTCTTGGAATTATTCCATTTCTGAACTGAAAATAAAGAGAATGGAAAAGAAAAAGCCCTCTGTTATAACTAAATTAACTAACAAAGATAAATTTTTCAAACTTGTAAGAAACTAGTTGCTTAGTTGAATGGCCATGCTTGAACAATTCACACAACTATTATAAACTCAGCTGGAATTGCGAAAAGACAGGGGGGGGACTCTAAGGTTAAAATGCTAGGGGTGACCGTCAGGAAACTCGAATTTTGACCCTAAAATATACTGGTCGGAAACATTTCCACCCTAAAATCATTTTCACTCTGAAAATATCCTAAAAAATACCAACAATTTTGACAGATTAAATTTTAGTCTGGCTGTTTATTAGATATACATCAAATGTATCCTCTCAAGTTTCAAATACACTATCATTCTTTCAAATATTTTGGACCTATGTATCACCAGGGTATCACCAAGTTTTCTTCAGCATACCTTATTTGCGCGAGAACCCCTTAAAAAATTCCTATGAGTCCCCCCCCCCCCCTATGCCAAAAGCAGTTCATTTCATGACCCGGAAAAATATTGCATGGGGATGGACATTGTACAGGTCACCCCCCCTATGCCAAAAGCAGTTCATTTCATGACCCGGAAAAATATTGCATGGGATGGACATTGTACAGGTCACAAAAATTAAAAAATAAGGGTACAACATTCTTTAAAGGCCCATCACCAACCGGGAGCCTTTGTGCTCTGTTTTCTTTTGTTTTCAAATTGATCCATTGCTTTTTGGGTGCTCTGATTGGCTTAGAGTCTGCAAAGGCTGTTGGTTGGTGATGGGCCTTTAAAACCTTTCACGATGGCCTAAACGAGATCATTTTCCTCCATCTCGCTATGCAGAGAGCTGGGAATTTATCCGATTTATGTCAAATTGGCAAGGTATTAGTATCTGGAAAGATGTTTCGATTGATGGAAATCTGAAGATGATGACTGACAACGTGACGTCACTATATGCCGTTGAAAATGGCGCCAAAGTTAGGAATTTGTATATCAACCATTTTAAACGTTGGTAAATGTTCTAACCACTAAGCCGACTCCAAAACCGAAAACTTCATTAAAATCGAACATATAGATCAAAAGTTATTAAGAAATCGTGATTCGAAGCTCCCCGCCGGAATCTCTGTAATTTAATTGTTCCTTGACCATATAAGGTAAAATTTCGGCGATTTTAAACATCAACGCGTTAACTCCTATGATGTTGTTTCAAGCAGTTATAGCAATATTTTAAAATTTGTAGTTACTTTGACTTTGGCATGAAACTCGATACCTTGTTTACGTCACTTTGACGTAAAAATTGCATGTTAGAAGACGTCATACTGACGTAATACGACGTCTAAAGTATCAGATGACTAAGTCAAAGTAACTACAAATTTTGAGACATTCCTATATCTGAAACGTATGTCTCCAACAGATTTAAGCAGCGCCCTCTCTAAATCGCCGAATTTTTACCATATATGGTCAAATTGACCATCAAAGCGGGAAATTGAACTTTTTTAATTAGTCATAACTTCTCTCGGTTTTATCAGAATTCAGTCCGGTTTTCGATACAGTCGTTCATTTACTGTGACGATTAAATAGAAACTGATTGCATAGCCGATTTCCTAACTAACATTTTTGGGCTATGTTCCCACGGTGATTATGACGTCACATTGTCAATCAATCAAACCGTGTCATCATATTTTTTGATTGGCATTCCCTGGGCTGCTCACCTGCCAAGTTATAGCTCATTTGCGCTACGTGTTAAAACGTTATGAGCGTAATTTGTATGAAAGCTGTCCAATGGAGGAAATTAGCTACGTTATAACCATCGTGTTTTTAAAAGGGGTTCTGCTATAAGACAGTTTAAACATTTTTTCAAGCAGCTCATTGTTCCCTCTTATTCGTGCATGTAATTATTTCATTTTTATAGGGTGCACTTGCAGTGTCATTCAGCTTATTTGGGACATCATTTCTGTTTATTAACTCGCACCTAACATGTAAGTATAATCATATTAGAGCAGTCGTACAGTAAAATAGCACTTCCATTCAACTTTAGACACTTTAGACATTTTTTCCTTGAAGCTGATGAAGGCAAAGCAAGAGATCGTGTGAATGATTACAACAAGATCAGGAAGGCACTCTCACTTCAAGCTGATCAAAAGCCATGGGTGGACAATAGTGAGTCCTAACTCTTTTTAATTACTGTTTACAAACAGATATGTACCATGTAATAATATATGATTTTAATTGTTTTCAGCTCTCCAAATAGGGGTAAACAAAGGCTAAATACATTTGTGGAAAAAAGCTTTGGGGGACTAAGGTCACATCTACATAAGACCTCCTTATTGGAATAACTTATGCCCATCAAAAATATCACTTCCGTTGTTCAAAAGGGCCCTTATACTGGACATAATACTGGAAGTTTTAAGGAGCGATCAAACACTGATGAGAGGGAATGAGAGTTTCCTATTTGATTGCTAACTCTCATTGACTCTCATCAGCTAACTTATATGTTTCTGCTCATTCATTCTCATCTACTCTCATGCACTTTGAACATGTTCAGATTTTTCATGAGACTTGTTTACCATTTGATCATGTGGATGAGAGTTGATGAGAGTTTTTCAGTCAGCAGGCAGCTGCTGCCAAAAGAACTGCAGGCTCATTTGGTTCCATTTGTTTACACTTTCCTCCATTTACACTTCCTCGGAGGAAAGAAACTGGGTACTAATGCTCACAAAACATGCTTGCACGACTTCCGGCTGACTCTCATCAACTCTAGCACCGTTTGATCACTTCTCGTAAGAGTGGATGATAGTTTGGAATTCTCATTAGCTCTCATCACCGTTTGATCCCTGCTTTAGTATCCCTAGAAATACCCCTCCTTAATATGAATACCATGACAAATTTGTGAGCAAGAAGTTGAATGTCCTTTTTTCCAGGCCCTGATGTCACAGATCGATTTGACAGAGTGTTCTGGCTTGGAGACTTTAACTTTAGAGTGGACATGGAGAGAAGTCTGGGACAAACTGATAGCTGAATATCAGACTCAAGACAAACCAGATTATAAGGTACAGATTCGAGTGGATTTTACTTGTACCTAACTGTTACTGTACATTACATAAATGCCAGACCACCATACCCCATGCTATCTGGGATCCAGGGCATTGCAGTGCAAGAAAACGAGGCTTGCAGAAGTTGGGAGAGGCAAGAAGGAGAAAGAGGAGTGGTAAAAAATGTATATCCCTCGCTCCCTTCTCTTTCTTCCCTCCCTTCCCCTTTTATGTACACTTTGCCCTGGTCCTTTCCCTCTTCTTTCTGGTCAGAAAAAAAGAGGACTCTGTGCAGCTGTTCATTTTATTATACATGTACATAAGCACTAGTAAAATATGTGCTCTGATTGGCTTGCAGCGTGGCTGTGTGTGATTAGATGCTATGATTTGATGCAAGTAAAAATGAGATCTATATTTTTGTTAATTAGTGTTATCATTTTTACCTTGTAAAATGTATTTCTTTCTAGGAACTTCTTGATAAAGACCAGCTAACTAACCTCATGAGCAAAGGTAAATTTATCATGTTTATTTGGAGCTCTTTTCAGGTGAGTGTTCAAAACTTAGGCAGACAGAAACAAAACCCATTCAAGAACAACAAAGCAAATCATGGGACAAAGTATTTGGATTCAGTTGTATTCTGATTGGCTGGCAAAACAGAGACCTTCAAATGGGAATGCTCAGAAAACATAACTCTGGTTTACTTCCCACAGTTATTATCGAGATTTCTTGAGTGGCTAAACATGGAAACATGTGTCTTTCTACAATGTTGCGCGCTACATGTGTCTTAGTTTATCAGTTTAGCCAGGGTTTTATGCTTCCATGGTTATAAAATCGTTTATTCCCATGTATTTCTCCTCAGATGAAGTATTTATTGGTTTCTCTGAGCCACCCATCACTTTTCCACCCACGTACAAACTTGACATTCAAAGTGATCAGTATGATTCATCGTCAAAATGAGACTCCTTCCTGGACGGTAAGATACAGGGATTTTCTACAGAAACTCCATGGGAAAAGCTGAATTTCCCATGGTAGAAGAATGGGAAGTATTCAGATTTCCCATGGCTATCCATGTGAATTCCGAACACTTCCCAAGCGTACATACATAGAATTTATTTAAACACGGTTTCCATCAAATATCCGAAAAAAAAAACACTGAAAGCAGTTTTTTTTTTAAATTTTTAAGTAATTTTTTAATGTGCTTACCCACCCTGGAATTTCGTATTTTAAGGGTGCCCACCCTGGAATTCCAAGTTCTACTTTGACCACCCACCCTGGAATTCCGAGCTCCATTTTGACCACCCACTCCGGAAATCCAGAGGTCCTCAACAGGGGGGGTGTGCGAATTTTTTTTTGCGACTGCCCAATGGCTCTTACCATCTTGTTAATTTCTATTTGGGTTAGACTCTGTTCATAAACCGGTTGTAGTATCAATGACACAGACCATTCCGATTGGTTTGTTCCAGGGCGGAACGGCGAGAGACTCTCTAGAGCTGATCCACTCGTTACAAATGAAATACAAAAACATCGTGTGTACCATTTTCATTCCAATCGGAGTATGATTTTCTCTCTACAGGATCGCGTTTCTCTACAAGTCTCGCGCTGACCACACCATCACATCTCTTGCTTGCTACGACGCTTGCACATCAGTCAAATCCTCTGACCATCGGTATGTTGACAAAAGGTCTCAATTTGTGAAATAGTTTTAAAGTGACACTCGGGCAGAAATCAAGCACATTTCATCGAAAGATCCATTATCTTAGACCCCGTCCACACTAACGCGTTTTCGTTTGAATCCGTATACTTTTTGATACGTTTAGGCCTTCCGTCCACACTAACAAGCTTTATTTAGATATAGGTGTCCTCGACGGCCAATGTGTCGAAATACTTCTAGCGTGCCACTTGTATTTCGACACATTGGCCGTTTTCACACTAGAAGACGAACAAATCGCAATGTTTTACCCTCGAATCAGTCCCCCCTGCCCTCTGGGGAGAATTATGAAAACTGCAGCAAGCAATTACTCAACAAAATGCTGAAGCTAATTTTGGTTGCGCACTGTAGGCGAACTATGAGCACACGCCCATCCCATTAAAAAAAAAACTCGTCTTTGAACAGTGCACACAACGTTTGTACACCAGATGTATTTGTGATCAGTTTTTATTCCTTTCAGTCCTGTCTACGGCATTTATGAGGTCACATTGAAGCCCTGCAAAGAAAGGTAATGCCGCAGAAATATTTTTTCAATGATGTGAAAATTATACTTCTCTCGGTAGCTGTACAAAATGGTTTCTTGTCTCATTCTTATATATTATTTTATTTCAGTGTGAGTTTAACCGGGGCAGTTTGTTCGTGATGTCTACATAGAAGGTTAGTATGGCTTTTAATACTAACTCGCCTATTTAGCTTAAGTTAATGTCTACGGCCGCGCAGGTCAGTTCTAAAACCTGCGCAGGTTGCCAGGAGCCCTGAGAACAACATAGAACCTCAATCCGATTTGTGAGCATGCGTGGTAGTCCAAAAACGTAACGAACTTTCAAACAACAATCAAACCGGAAACCCAGAATCTGGTTTTAAAAAAATCGATTCCCCCAGAGCCCTGAATCTTGCCGCTGGCCAAAAGATGGCGGGCTCTGGGTACGAGATTGAACAACATAGTGAGCAGGCGACGTCTTGACAGTAGGCTAGGTTTAGCAATTACTTCAGTTGGCGTCTGACGTTTGTTTTTCAAGAGTACTCTAATAAGCCTAGTTTAAATTTCGTGTTTAGTGCGCATGTGATTTAGTTCGAATTTCTTGATTTCGTTTGTTTAACAGGAACAAAGAGAAGTTTAACAAAAGATTCGGAGTAATGCCCACTGGACACGAAATTTAAACTCCAACTAGGCTTAATTTAAGTTCGAAACCTTGTACGGTAGTTATTCGAGACAAAGCGAGCTGCGTACTTTTGAAATCTCTTGAAACAAAGCTGAATTTCAGAATTCGTGTTACCACTTATTCGCTTCACTACAGTCAAATAATGAAAAAAAGTTTCCGTACTTTCGAACCAAGTTTGAAGTCGTTTGTTGGTTATTTCCAGTATTTTTTTGCGTCTTTTGCGGTGATTTTCTCCAATCGATTTCTCTATGAAAATTGTTTTGGAGCCGTAGGGACTGGGATGAGTACTAGACACGGCGCGCAATGAATTGTGGAACAGGCGCTAAAAATATCCCATAATTCTCTTCGCGCCCTGTTTAAAACTATCCCACAAACCACTGCGCACCCTAAAAACCCCGAAAAGAGCCTGGTACGAGACTGGGTTATATTTCAGTGGACGAGACTGGGTTATTCAGTGGTAGGTCGGTCTGCATCAGTGATTCTAGTCTTGCTCTGTTTTCTTGCTGAAACTTCACCCTGGGGACGCTTTCCAGAAAGTATAGTTCTATCAATCAAAAACGCCAGTCCCAAAGGCGGAGTTTCGAGACCTTACAGCTGGTTGTGGTGGAGTAGTGGCTGCCTCAAACAAATTGTATTATTTTCTTTTTTCTCAGCTTATCGCAGGAGCGTTCAACTGCCACCCATAAAACACAACAAGACAGTTCCGTCTGTACCATACTGTGATGTAGGACAAATACTGGCCAGATCATCCGTACAAACATCGGCCCAGGTTCGTTGGTAAATCCCAATGCAGGACCAATGTTGGTGGGCATATTACGAGGCCCGGCCAAGATATCGGCCCAATGTTGGCTGTGCACCACCAGACCCACACAAGTTCATTGGCAAATCCCCAATACAGGGCCACGTTGGTGAGCCATATTACGAGGCCCTGCCAAGATATCGGCCCAATGTTGGTTGTACATCACCAGAACCACCCAAGTTCATTGATATGTCCCAATTGTAGGACCATGCTGGTGGGCAATGTTACGGAGGCCCTGCCAAGATATCGGCCCAATGTCGGTTGTACATCCTCAGAGCCACCACGTTCACTGGCAAATCCCCAATGCAAGACCAATGTTGGTGAGACATACTAAGAGGCCATGCCAAGATATCGGCCCAATGTTGTTGTACATCCTTAGAACCACCCAAGTTCATTGGCAATCCCCAATGCAGGACCAATGTTGGTGGGCATATTACGAGGCCCTGCCAGATATCGGCCCAATGTTGGTTGTACATCCTTAGAACCACCCAAGTTCATTGGCAAATCCCCAATGCAGGACCAATGTTGGTGAGACATACTAAGAGGCCCTGCCAAGATATCGGCCCATTGTCGGTTGTACATCCTCAGAGCCACACAAGTTCATTGGCGAATCCCCAATGCAGGACCATGTTGGTGAGACATACTAAGAGCCCTGCCAAGATATCGGCCCAATGTCGGTTGTACATCCTCAGAACCACCCAAGTTCATTGGCGAATCCCCAATGCAAGACCAATGTTGGTGAGACATACTAAGAGGCCCTGCCAAGATATCGGTCCAATGTCGGTTGTACATCCTCAGAGCCACACAAGTTCATTGGCAAATCCCCAATGCAGGACCAATGTTGGTGGGCATATTACGAGGCCCGGCCAAGATATCGGCCCAATGTTGGTTGTACATCCTCAGAGCCACACAAGTTCATTGGCAAATCCCCAATGCAGGACCAATGTTGGTGGGCATATTACGAGGCCCGGCTAAGATATCGGCCCAATGTTGGTTGTACATCCTCAGAGCCACACAAGTTCATTGGCAAATCCCCAATGCAGGACCAATGTTGGTGGGCATATTACGAGGCCCGGCCAAGATGTCGGCCCAATGTTGGTTGTACATCACCAGAACCACCCAAGTTCATTGGCAAATCCCCAATGCAGGACCAATGTTGGTGGCATATTACGAGGCCCGGCTAAGATATCGGCCCTGTTGAACCACCCAAGTTCATTGGCAAATCACCATTGTAGGGCCAATGTTGGTGGACAATAATAGTGAATCGAGCAGAGCGATAGCGCGACTTCTTAGTGTTTTCATGAGAGCTGAAATTTGAAATGTGTAAATAGTATTTTAGTTTCATCCACGGAGCGATTTCAGATCAGATATAGCCGTGTGTTTATTATTTAATGCAAATATTTAAGGGCGCAAGTGATGGTTTGACAGAGGAGGAAACAATCGAGCTTGAATGTAATAAACAATGTTTATTCTGTATGTAGATATGTTATTTACCCGGTGGTATTGTCTTGTTTGTTTTGGGAGATAGACTGTTTGGAGTCCCTTCTTTGGCGAACGTCTGTGTGAAGCGCGTCAAACGGCAGAGGACGCGATCATCGCGCCTTCGACGCTTCTCTGGCTTTTCACGCGCTCGTTTTTTCACGCGCTCGTTTTTTTCACGCGCTCGTTTTTTTCGCGCGCTCGTTTTTTTTCACGCGCTCGTTTTTTTCACGCGCTCGTTTTTCACGCGCTCGTTTTTCACGCGCTCGTTTTTCACGCGCTCGTTTTTCACGCGCTCGTTTTCATGGACGTTCGCCAAAGAAGGGACTGCATGCTGTCTGTTATGTGGAGGGTGGGGTGGTGTATGCCGCAACCAACCTTGTTTAGGGCGCGTCATGTCCATTTTTAACTGCGAATAATGAATACAAAGATAGGGCCTTTTAAATTCGCGTCATATATTTTTATTGTAAATACTACATTCATGTAATTCAGTCTTTCGACTGCAAGGTGTATTTTATAAATAATCGGTCTATCATCTTTAAGCACCGTCGTCTTTATAGCGAGAGCAGCACATCCATGCAATAACAATGCTAGCCTGCGGTACGGGTGTTCCTGTCTCTCCTCTCCCCCCTCCCTTCGCCCGATTTTTGCGCTCGCCCCCGGGACCGCGCGCCTCAAAATTCCAAGATGGCGCCCGATCAGCGAACGGACCCAGTACCGCCTGCAAGCAGGCTACAACAATGAGGAAATGGACAGTGGCGTGAGTTTAATAATGGATCAAAACAGAAGTGTTTTTCCTAAAAATATAATGAGTCACACGAGCAATTATACAATGATTATACTTCGTGATTATATCGGAATAGAGTTTGTTAAAGGACATCCCGTTCGAGTACAAATGTCAACCTCGTCCCCAGGGTCTTCTCGGTCGTTTTTCAAAATGGCGGTTGACTCGGGAGAAGACCTTTGGGGAAGACAAACCTCGTTCTCGTGTCCCAAACAGCTGGTCATGTGACTCACCCTCCCCCAGGGTCTTCTCCCGAGTCAACCGCCATTTTGAAAAACGACCGAGAAGACCCTGGGGACGAGGTTGTACAAATGTTTGATATGGATATACAACAAAAGAACAATAGAATAGTCCATGATAATAGAGTAATAGAAAATTATGTATTCAGCGGGTCTGTGTCTCGGTCGCGTTTCAAACGATTCACCTCATTTTTGCATGCAACGTTCCTTGGAGTTGGTCTTTCATTATTCGTGGACAAAAAACTGACATTCGAAATTTTTCACATTTGTGACGTCACACTTAAGGGAAGTGAAGAGTATTGGTTAAAAGCCACCTAGAGCAGTTCAGCCAATCGCATTTCACACATACACAAATAATTGGCAAAAATCCATGTAGGCAACACCGCGGTGACGTCATAGGTGCCGACCTCTTACACATGCGCACCAACGCTCGCGTCCCCATGGATAGAAAAATCGAAAAGTAAACCTATATATATGTTGGCGCGGGTGTGATAGTAGTCGAGCGTATTCGCAGGCAAAAGGGGGGGCTGTCTGCGGATACGCTGGACTACCCTTGTTTAGGGACTGTTCGTTAATTACGTCGCAGGGGGGCTGGTGTTTTTTTCTGCTCGTAGGTTTTGTGAAAACTTACCCCCGTACAAAAAAGGAGTTTCAATTTCTACCCCCTCGAAAAACAGCTATTTGCAATTTACCCCCCCCCCCCCCCCCCCCCGTACCATTGTTGAAGAGGATGTACCAGTAGAACGAGCTCTAAACTGGCAAGAAAAGAGAGGAGAAGTTCGACAGAAATCTTTAGTAGGAAATCTTTAGTTGGCTCAGGACACTGCAGATTTATACAGTGCTCTGCCTTTCCCGCAACTGCACTCAATCTCAGTCCTAGTCTGTTGAAAGAAAATTGCATGACACTGAAATGCACCCCCCAAAGGTTTCTCGTGTTCTAAAAATTTACCCCACATTTTTCGACGTTCTGCCAAATTTACCCCCCTATAAAACCACCAGCCCCCCCTGCGACGTAATTAACGACAGTCCCTTAGCAATAATAATCCCGTTTCTATTTGTGTATGTTTGGCAATTATTCGATAAGTAGTTGTCCACTTTTTGAAAAACACTTAGTTTGTGCTTTTACTTGTGTTTTCATTTTCGCTTGATACCCGGGGGGGGGGGGGGGGGGGGAAAGGAGGGCTCGTCTAGAGGCGTTAGAGTGTTTGCGACGTTCCGAGGGTTCCACCAGACCCCTCTAACCAGAATCTCGAACGCTCCACATTGCGACCAAATTTCTTCGATAAATCGCCACTCGATCGGTGACCTAATCACACCAGGAGAACCGTCTTGTCATACATCTTTCCTACAAAGCAGTGCTGTCTCGATTAAAACATCTGAACACGGTGAATCGTTGAACTCGACAAGCCATTTTCACCGAAGTCAAAGCCATTTGCCAGTTTGCGTTGTTTACATTTTCAAACGGCCAATCACGTAGCGAGTTAGATCGACGACGGGGAAACTCCCTACATTTTCAACGGCCAATCACGTAGCGAGTTCGTCATCGACGACGGTGACCTTCGGACTTCGCATTTAAATTCGCGCAGCGGCACATGCCCACCCTATATCAAGCCAAAATACCCCCCCCCCCCCCCCCCCCCCCCCCCCGCCCCAGGATACAACCAGCAGTATTTTTGCGAGTTTTGCTTCGAGCCATTTGAGCAACATTAAAGCCCCAATAGCAGTAGACTTGAAATCCTCGTGGCGTTGTACGAGGCATCACAATTCCATCTTGCTTCGTTTATCGTTCAGCTTTACGTGTCGTTTTGTACCTTTCGCGGGTTTCTGCCTTTCGCCATCTGCAGATTTCCGATGTTCGGGTACATTCGGAAATCTTCCGACTTACACTTGATTCAGGCACAACCTCGGGCTAACGACATCCTGAAATAACTCGTTCCAGTCCTTCGGACATTCACGAGTTAAAAATGACGAAAATGTCTTATGTTGACCTGCAAATCTGTCAAGGAAGAGGTGGCAGAGGAGTTAGCGATGAAAAAGACGCCAGGAGTGGAGGTCGAGGAAAGTTTATGAGAAACTCTAGAGAGAAACCTTGGCGAGTTGGAAATAGAAAAGGCAAATCTGTTGAAGTTAAACCAGTTGTCAGTAATGCGGAAGTAAGTAGAAGTAGGGAGCAGAAATCGCAAAGCTATATAGGACAGCAGAACCAAAGGACAATGTAAAAGGACCCGACGTCGCACGGCTGTGAGACCGGCTTTGCCTACCAAAATCCATCCCGGACATACTTACAAGATTCGAACGAGAAGGCAGGATTTCGGTGTGATTCCTTGTGTTCTGCGGTTAGTCTACTACGCCCTGCCATAAGGGTGGCGTGACACGCCGGCTGCGAGGAGAAGAGACTAGCCCTGACTGTATGTTAGCATCTTGTTTGGCTTATGATTGGTCCACAGAATTTGTGTACACATCGGAGGCCGCCGGGTCAAGATAAGGAGGCGGTTTGCTTAGCTGAAGGTACAGTTCCGCTTTGCCAACCAAAGAGCAGAAGGAGCGCTCGGTGATCACTCGTGCGAAGTTCTAAGCAAGAGGTAAGTACTAGTAGTCAGTCATTATTTCTCCATTGAATGTTCTTATTAATCAGCTGTTAGATTGGAAAATGTTGATGATATTTCTCAGACGGGACGCTGAACTGTGAGGTGTCAAACCTCTTCTTCTTCTTCCTTATGAGCCCACCTCCTTCTGTGCGGAAAACCTCGTAATTTTCTTTGCACGGCCTTGCAACTAAACACAGCAGACGGCAATAGCCTTGCATTATTTATTTGAAAACTACAAGAGGTTATATTTTAACTTTATTTAAACATCTCTGAAATCTCACCATGCGAGAATTATCACTATTTATGGCACGTCCGAGTCGTCCGTATCCTGATTGCAAAATGTTCTGGTAACTGATTGTAGTTAATTCAAAGTATTATGATTTGAAGTATAATCAGAAGGGCTGGGCGACTTGAGCAATCGCTTTAAAATATCTCATCACGTTTGTCGCACGCGGGCGGGATCTGAAGAGACGAAACTGACACAGCACGTTGAAACTTTTGACCTTTCTATTTTACGTGTTCTTGCGTGACGGTTTTGTGTCATGCGAGATGTTTTGGCCGAGAAGAACGTAAGAACTGGAAAGAACTGTCGAGCTTTTTACAAATTAAAAAGAGTTAAGAACAATCGGCGAACAGCTCTTTGTCTGATGTATATCACACTAGGATATTCTTAGACGGTTTGTAAACATTGTGTGATTTGAATCTGTTGAATGCATGAATAAATAATCTATGAACCAGATGACCAGAGCTGTTTGTCATGTCTCTACATGTCTGTAAAACTGGGGAAGACTTTCCTTTTCAAGCCCGGGGTGGATCCTAGGGCAATGTCATGGACGGATTTAGAGGGGAGCCGAGGGGGTCGCGCCCCTCCAACCCCTTTCTCTGAAGATTTTCCCACATATTTACTGTATTTTTTTAAAGAAAAAAATCAATTTCTTCTCACTTAATTTCAATGACCGGCCCTCCCTTTCTGAAGTTCCTCGGATCCTCCCTATGAAGATAGCTATGGAAGATTGTGAGGGTTGCAAAAAGAACTACTGCAGCCAGCGGGAGGGGGCTTAAATACAATAAATGTATGAAGATTTGTCAAAAAGTGGGCGTGGATCTTCAGTCCCCCCAGCCTCTCCTCTTCGCGCGCCGTGTAAGGACCAAAATAACTGTTAAAATGGAATGGATGTCACGAGGGTGGGAATTCGATTCGAAGAGTACCTGTCAGGCAAATAGTGGCCTTCTTTGTCTATCTCGAGAAATAATTACGTCAGAAGTTCTGGTGATCTCTCATAGCGCCTGTGTAACAAAGCGAGATCTTACTTTTCTTGTTTTTTTTTTTTGTTAAATCACTGTGTTGTGGACATGGTGCAGCTTGGCAGTATCGAGAGGTAAACAGGTCAGATAAATGCGGCCCAGGACGGCTAGCAAGCTTCTCCTAGAAGGCACGAGTATTCGAGTAGGATTCCTTAACACCGCCGAGTATCCTTGCTCCAGTCACATTTCCCTGTCCTGTTCGCTTCGTTACTTTAATCTAATGTGTTGTAGAGTAAAATTCGTGTCGTATTTATGCGTCAGGACCAGCCAGCAATGTGTATGGGGTAAGAGAATGCAAGATAGGTTTTCAAGTGGAAACGGTCCAAGTTACTGTTACGCCAATCAACCCAAGTTGTTATGACTGGAATTGCTGCCTGTTCTGACGCATTCAGGAAATTAAGGAAGTTGATGTGTAGTTACTTAGCTTGCAGAAGTAAATGCGCATGACCTAGAAATTACATGACTCTAAATTAAACCAGTGCGCATGTAACAAAAGAGTAACTTTTTCACCAGGCTATGGACTTGCGTACCCAAAAGGTTATCAAAACTTGGAGGTATAAATTGTTAAACGTTCCAACCAATAAATCTAACTTTCATCAAACACTAGAGCCTCAGGAGTTTAAATAATTGGTCTGGTTCTCAGTAGTGTGGCTAAAACTGCTGATTCTTCCAAAGATTAGCAAAGTGGTGGGTCATCGACGAACAAATCTCTGAGGTCAATTCTCATGACTTTCTTCCAACGATTCAGTTATTTTGACTAAATGTTCAAAATCTCCACGCGCATTACAAAATGGTCGGAAATAGCTACAATAGTGAATTATTACTAAGTATATTTATAAGTTAATAAGTGTCCTGTACACACCTGCCATACTCTACAGCCCGAGAGGCAACACATTTATGCAAAAAAACTAGCATTCTTGGAAGAGATTCGTTGTACTCAGTTTTTCAGGGAAACATTTATAGCATTTTGTCGTGTTTCCTACCTGTTTTGTGACCAAAAACTCTGGGCCCCAAGTTAGGGGGGTTCGTTCAAAATCATGTGCCCTGGGAGGGGGTCGGGGTACCGCCCAGTACATACTAAAAGTATATGTAAGAAGTTCCAAATTCCTCCCGTAGTAGCCCCAGTAGTTTATTGCAATAAAATTATGATAGTAAATGACACTTTGAAGCTTCTGTCAATAGAAGTGTGAGGGTTTTGTCTCTAGACCTGTAGGATACCGGGAAACTGCAGCTGTAATTTTCAGAGAAAGCCAGTTGACCTTCCTGGTTGACACTGCCAGTCAGAGTCCAATTTTGTATTTCTCAGAACAACGGTAGTTGCTATTTCGTAGAATTTACTAGATATTTAGTAATCAGATTTCTGCGCAAAACTTGTAGTAAATAGCGTACAGTTAGCATTGTTTCATTGTCAGTGGTGCTTTGCCGTTGTTTCAATACTTCCATCCAAGGACAGGTAGGAGTCCATATGACTTGCCTGTATCTTTGCATGTCCATAGAATATCGCAGAAAGTTTTTTCTAGCATTCTAGCAATCCATTTCACAAGAACTGAAGGTTCCAGTTCCGTGTTTGCAACAGGGTGCGACCTGGCGCGGTAGCAAAAGCAGGCTGCGTTTCCCTCCTAAAAATGCCTAGAATTCGATTTTCTTGAAGGCAGAGATTTCAGCTCTTTTCGTACATACAGAGAAAGCGGCCTTCGCTGGGAGAGAACGATTTATGAACAGTGCACCAAACATAAGCGATGCGTGACCGACACAAAGAACGGTACATGCTGCGCGGGACAAAACAGACGGAGATCAGAGACGAAAATGTGCAAAAAAAAAATTGCACAGTTGAAAGCCTTCCTCAACTTACGTGTTGAAACTCAAAGCCACCCGCCGGCCATCATGTACAAGAAATCAGACTTTAAAATGACTTTCTCTCCGGGTGATATTTATTTTGTCTGCTAGCACAAAAACTGGTAAAACGTTCATCTATTGCCTACGTTTTTAAAAGACACAAATGTAACTATTTCGCTCCAAAGGGTTTGCTTCTTTTGTTAGAAAACAAGAACTTTCTAGTAGGAGATAAGATTTCCTATGAACAAAAACACACAGTAAGATCTTTAAATAGGAATATGTTAGTTTTATGTCTGACATTAAAAAGACAGGTCGCTCGACAGCTGAATAGATATTTCAGCGAAAACAATCGTGGACAATTGTCATTCGTGCGAAAATTAAAACCCGCTTAAAGTGCCTCTCAACACTCAAGGCAGACATTTACTTTATTTCAGCAAATATGATTAAAACTAACTTTCCCGAAATAAAACGTTTTGCGCGCGCCCTGAATTTCTTGCCAATTTTCTTGTCTGCTTCTTTGTTTGGGATCCTGTAAATATTAGATACACTGCATTTTCCCATTCATGATGCCAACAAAATTCAGACTCAATTCTTGATGTTCAGATCGGGAAACATTCATTTTTAGCGAGTTATTTCGAACAAAAAGGAGAACTATATTTTCAATAGTTTTGCCAAGTTTTAGACTTGTAGCTTATGTTGCAAGCGTGACAGAAATCGAGCGAGCACCGATATCAGGATTTTGATGACGTCATGTGAACACCAAAGAATAGCGTTTTTCTTATTCATATCATAGTATGTATATGCTGAACGAAATGTGCAATTATGTGTCCTTATATTTTACATGTAACACTCTCCGGCATGTGAACACCAAGAATACAAAAGCTAAAAAAAAACGCGAGGCCCGTAAAAGTCCTGGGTGCGTCGGTTCATTGTATTGACCTTTCATTGCCTTTGAAATCATACATCATACATGTTATGGCTCGGAGTCCAGCACAAAAGGAAAGATAAAACTCGAAAATGTGATGCCTTTTTCTCTCTTCTTTCAAACACTCTGCACCGTTTAACTCGCAATGCGTCAAGAGTAGAGTCAGATAAAAAGACCCTTTCCAAACGAACGCCAATTCCAACCATAAATGAAAACCAATTCGAACGCCTGCGGAGGACTTCGGATTGGTACTGTTGAGAGGAATTCATTATTTCTGAATATGTTTACAAATATTATGCATAGCAAGCTACTTTACATGTTATTTTTCTATCTATGTGTTTAGGCCTGTTGTCAACTCCTATATCGACCCAGTACGATTAGTTTATCAGATGGCAAGCTTGGGAAGTCCTACACTTGTAAGTATGCCGACATCCAACACCTTTTTGAATGTATATTAAATTTAGCTACAAACCCAATAGTGCTATTAAAACCTCCTTGATCTAACAGAAGGTGTATTTCGTGAAACAAGAGTCGGTACCAAACTAATTTTGCATACATAGACTTTATTATAATTCGCCATTTATCAATTTAAGAGTAGACTGTGCCAGTTAGCCCCAACAAAAAACAATAATGATACAAACAATAACAAAACATTATCTAATTAATGTAGGCATAATACTCGGGTTTTTAAAAATTCTGTGATAATCTTTAACTATACCTTCCGGTGATTTGCATATCAGTCTGCGATCCAATCTCGTTCCCAGGCTTCTTGATGAAAATTCATATTATGGTCCATTTCTTTAAAATCTGAAAACACTGGAATTTCACTGGAAATGTGGAAAATGAAATCATGACTTGGCGCATGCGCGCACGGCAACAGAAAAGTGAACCATCAAATAGACGTCGCATTGTTTGAATTACAAAAAAAACTGCTGAAACAATAATGGAAATAAGACCTGATTAGTTAATTAAAAAAATAAACAAAACAGTTAGGTAAGCTAAGGTTCACTCAAAACCAACAACCTGTCCCACATGGACAAACGTAAACACTATCGGACCTATAAATATTTGGTGACGCATGATTAATGTTGATTGTTCACTAACGGTACAAGGGGCGTCCTTATATGGTCTGGTGGCCGGGCGTTCTCTCACCCATAGGTATCTAGCTACTGAGCAATTCAACACCAGGATAGCGACTGTCAGGGCCGAAATCTCTGGCGTGGGCGTAAGAACCGTACGGTCGCCATACGACGCTTCAGCTCTTTGTCTGGAAGTATGGTCCTATTTTTTTTTTCAAGTTCAAAGAGTTTGTTAAACGGAGAGCAGCAACTTCGTCTCGTTAGTGACTAATGTATCAGTCATTCCAGCGGTGACCATCCCCCCCCCCCCCCCCCGGGACACCATGGGGCATTTTGCACGCCACTGCCTTCCCTGGGGTGGGGAATTTTGAAAATGTTGTCACCGCTGGCATTGACTGATACATAATCTTCCGTGTATTGTATTTGCTTCCCTACAGGACTGCTTTCGCAATGGTTCAGTGATTCAACTGAAGTCCAAGGTGTCCGGCAAGACGCTTTATCTAAGAGAGGAGGGGTGCTCAGTGGAAATGGCGTCGTTGGTTTTTATTGTGAGTTGAAATCATTTACTACATCGTGTTTCGTATTTCTGCGAGCTTTCTGTTTGTTGCGTGCTCTCCTGCGTGCGTGCTGCATGCGTATAAGAAATGCAGGGCCGTAGCTAGCATAGGGTCAGAGGGGGCAGTTTGCCCCCCCCCCCCCCCCCCCCCCCCCCCCCCCAGCGAAGTAAATTTTTAGTGTCAACATGTGGGGAAAAACCTGCTTGCCCACCCCCCCCCCCCCCCAGCAAAAACAAAGAATGACCAAGGCCTGCCCCCCCAGTCAAAACTTTCTAGCTACGGCCTTGAAATTGTATCCTGTTTGCCTCACCTGAGACAAATAATTGTGGTATTGAGTATACTCCCAGTTCTACAAATGTCTGTAACATTTCCAGTGTTCAACGTACGTTTTCTCTGTATGGCAAATGACAAAGTAAAACCTTGAAGTTTACTGAAGTAACGGTTTTCTTTCCAGTATCAAAAAATGACTCTTTGATATCCTTGATACCGGGGACTGTTATTATGACCTGAACTGGAGGAAATAATTCGAGAAATGAAAAAAATATGAACAAATTATCTAGTAGAGACTCATAAAATATCCCTTTCTTGTTTCTCTCCTCTCGATTATTTCATTCTCTTGTTTTAACTTCTGTAAATGTTATATTTAAAAAGCAGTTTTTTATATGTAACGTATATGTATCCAACGCGGCGCCCGGATTTTTCCCATCCAATTTAGAGTAATATAAACAAAATAAAGTTCAAAGTTTCTGACTCTATCAATACAAAATGAGTCCTTTAAATTTTCGATGTCATTTTCGAAAAAAATATGACTTTCTCTCGTTTTCGTGCCTCATGTAGCGGGCCATCTCGGGCCAAGTGCTCCAGTGTGGGCCCGTTGGACGGATGGTACATATCACCAAGGGACCATATCCCATGTGGACTCCAAGGTCCATGTGAGGTACAATGACGGGGACACGGTGGACCACGATATTAACGACCCTACTGCTGTGCTTGCTGATGTGAACCCTGACCCTGAGGTATGCCTGTGGTATTTGTGGAACAAGGGGTCTAGGCCGGGGCGATATCCCGTTGGGGGGAGAGTAGGAATTATGGTGTTCACCTTCGGAGACATTTGATGTGCCTCGTACTCAGGCTCGTTCTAGTGATTTTCGAGGCGAGAGTGACTGGGAGCGAGCTAGTGCGAAAGGCATCATGGGAAGGGCAAGCGGAAGAACCATCCCGTGATCCTTTGCGACAGCGCCCGAGCCTTCCCATGATGCATTGCGCGCCTCGCGATTTTACCTTTCGCGGATCGCCGCGGGTTTTTGCCCTTTTTTGACACACCCGAGACGCCTGGGTACGAAGCAGAATGAACACGATTTGTTTTGAGATTATTATTTCGAGATTTCTACACGGGTACAATGATTTTTACCCTGGAAACCAGAGGCTCGAGGTCCAAAGAATTAAAATTTTCGAGCGTAGCGAGAAAATTTTAGGCAAGGTCGAGCGCAGCGAGACTTTGCCACGAGGAGCCAGCTCCGAGTTTCCCGAGAAACAACACAAACGCGAAAGGGCAGAGTTTCAGCCTCTGGTCCCCAGGGTAAATGATTTTAGGAGTGGAGATCTGAGGTTCCTAAAATCTCTGTCCTTAACTCTTGATGAGGATGTCATGTTTTTATCGTTTTTATTTACGCAGGTTCTAAAGGTAGGCGCTCGAGTCATCGCGCAGTTCCGAAACAGTGCCAAGTACTACACTGGTCGGGTTACAGAGGTCGATGCCGCCAACCCGCACATGCCACGCGGACATGTTCATTTTGATGACGGAGATAAGGACTGGACCCAAATAAACTGCATCCGTATGCTGCCGGAAATAACTGCTACAGGTACAAATACTTCTGTACTACAACTTCTATATAATATTAGTACAAATATTGACTGATTGTCTGATGGTTTTCTAGCAAATAATGGCGAATATTTCATAAAAAGTTTACAAGACGACTTCAAGGGTGGATTAACAAGAGTTAGAATCTTTCCCTACTGTATTTGTCCACATCACTTCAGAAAAGTGTCTATTTTTAGATTTGAGTTTCGCGCGCGAAAGTATTCGAATGCTCAGGCTCGAATGCTCGTATACCCAATACACAACAAAATAGAGAATATCCTATCTTATCTTTGCGATTTTAACGGTTTTTCCATTGATCTGCGATTTAATTTTAGGCTGGATCTCACAACTGTTCGCGTGGCGAGAAAGTGGGAACCCTGTGGATGACGAATTTTCGCGGGCATCCTAGTTCTAAAAATAGACACTTTTCTGACTGTGATTCGGGCGGGCGTACATAGTAAATATGGAAACTCTTGGTAATCCACTCTTGGCGACTTCTATATTTTAACATACATCAGACAGACAGAAGGGCAGACAAACAATGAGACACAGATAGAGGGCAGACGGACGGACAGGCATTTGATTATATTGCAAATAGATGACTGAACACAATACTTTTCAACGAGCTCAATGTGAGTACTTTCTCCCGTTTTACAGACTTAGGGACCCCTCCCATAGTAACACACAGCCGTGTCCTCGGTCGGTGGACCAATGACCAGTATTACCGCGGTCACGTGACAAGTGTTGGGGCCAAGATTGACATCTCCTTTGACGATGGGGACAAGATCCAACATGACCCTACTGACGTCAGCGCTGTCATCTATGACGTCACGCCACATCCGGGACTCCTACAGGTATATAAGATCCGTTCTTATTCTTGTGCCCAGGGCAGGCCTGTTCCATCATATGCGTCTGATTTTTGGTCGCAGACTCAAATCTGATTGGTGCGATCGAGATACAAGGTAGCCTGAGTATCAGGCGGAATTTTAATCTTCTCGAGAGAAAATGAGGGAGGAAAAAATATTGTTTTTTTCTTTTCTATTTCCCGGTATTTAATATTTTCAAGGGAAACGAGGGAGAACCTGATCCTCGGGTTAGATACAAGGCTAGCTGAAATACGTACAACTGAAATAGTTATCAGTGAGTGGTAGCCTCCTTGCAGCGTGGTAGAGGTTCACGATCTTAGCCGATTTCTCTCTCTTTCTCACCGCACCCTCTTGTTGTCGCTTTAGTCGCATAAATCCAAGATGGCGTCGAACTCTGGGGTTTGCTGCGATGATAACACCCTGCAAGCAGGCTAACTGATTGACTACGATCAAGATCCAAACCCTATTGTCCTTTTGAAACCTGTTTTTTGGTGAAATCATAAATGAAAACAGAGATGCTGAGCTTTTTGTTCAGCTAGGAAAGCTACAGTAGGTCTATGTAAATTCCTGATAGAAACCTTCTTGTGAAATATGTACTCCTAAACACTCCCTGTTTCAGGTTGGCACGCGAGCTGTTGGTTTCTGGCCTGATAAAGGGAACTTCTACCTTGGTCGTATTGGCCAGGCTGATTATGGTAATCCCCAGTACCCGCGTTTCCTGGTCAATTTTGATGACGGAGACAGCATCTGGTGTGACTTAAACCAGGTCCGGCCAGTACCACTCAAAAGGGACCAAGGTCAGTTCTTTGAGGGATTCCATGCATGCTACATTCAGGGCCTGACATGACGATCATATGGTCGCCAATGGCGACAGATTTAGGTTTTGGCGAGCAAACATTTCAACGTTGTCGCCAAATGGCGACTTTAATACATTTTCAGTCTGTATATTTTTTTTTTAAAGAATGCCTTCTCAAAATAAGCTTTCAACAGCATTTATTCGGGAGAAAAAGATGGCGGCCAGATTGGCGACCAGAATAAACTATTTGGTGCGACTAGAATTTTTTTATTGAGGCACCAATCTAGCACCTCTCGAAAAGAGGGAAATCGAAAAGCATCGCGAAATATTATCTGACTGGATCTATTTAGGCGACGTGATTATCGAATAGTTACCGAGACGAATCTGCGACAATCTGTGTTCGCACTATTTGAAATGTATTTCCACAGGCCCAAATGGGAATTTGTTTTTGATGTTGCTACAGTAAATGAGGATCATCTATAGCTTTTAGAAAATGGAAACAGAATTTAACTATTCCTAAAATTACTTCAATATATAAATCATCTTCAGGGACTTAGGCGGTGATTACATGAGACCGGTACGAACTCAGAGCGATCTGAGTTCATACCGGTCTCATGTAATCACCACCTTTTTGATCTTGTTTACGCGAGACCGGTACGGATGCGAAAGTCGTTCGTGTCGGGTCAGCAACCGGAATGAACTCGTGCCGGTAAGGACTTTTCCAGACCGGCCTCATGTAAACGCATATAAAGAAATGTATGAGAGCCGATACGAACTCAGATCGCTCTGAGTTCGTACCGGTCTCATGTAATCACCGCCTTAGAACTAACGTATGCCAACCAGAGAAAACTCACCTGGATATGAAAAAATCCCACTCGGCCTGGATTTTTTTTCAAATCCAGGTGAGTTTTCTCTGGTTGGCATACGTTAGTCCTAAAATTACTCTAGTACAAGATTTTTGTCCACCAAACCCTTAATTTGCTCGATCTCTTAATGGATTTTCTCTTAAACATTCTTTTCCATAGTTGACTGCCTGGTATGGGGGCGTTGGTCCGATGGTCACTATTTCCACGGACGAGTAACAAACGTGTGCGAAGGCAAAATCCATATCACCTTTGACGATGGCGACCAGATTACTCACGATGTAGATGACATCAGCGCCGTGCTAGTGGACATTGTACCCAATCCTGTCCACGTGCCAATTGAGGCCCGCGTGATCGCCGCGTGGCCGGGAAGCTCGAAGTACTACAAGGGGCGCGTGACAAGCATTGATTCCACCAATCACTACACGCCTAAATATCACGTGAAGTATGACGACGGTGACGAGGGTTTGGTGAACTTTGATCAGATCCGGTTATTGCCCATGCGCGCAGATGAAGGTGAAGTAGGGTTCCTCCAATGACCTTATAGAGTTCTTAATACTCACGCTTAATTCTGGTGGAAAATTCTACATATTTTCTGCCACATTTTTAACCCTTCTATCTTCTATTCTCAGTTGGCGCGCGTGTGTTCGCGCGATGGACGAACGACCAGTACTACCGCGGCACAGTGGACCATGTGGGAGCAAAAATCCAAATCAATTATGACGACGGAGACAGCATTGCACATGATCAGAGTGACGTCACAGCTGTCATAGTAGACACCAGCCCCACTCCGGGCCGTGTTGTCAAGGGTACCCGCGTCATTGCTGCTTGGCCGGTAAAGACAAGTTCTATCTTGGCACCGTGACGGCTGTCAACAAAGATGTCCCGTTCGAGGTGAAGTATCACGTGAACTATGACGATGGAGACAAGGGATGGGTTACTGTCAATCAACTGAGGATCATCCCCGCCCCTGGACCAACACCCGAAGGTGAGTCCACCTCTATTGGTCCCCCAGGAGGCTGTTACCAGGAGTCGTAACCGAATATTTTACCTCGTGCCTTATCCTTCACATAGAATTGGTCCCCCAGGAGGCTGTTACCAGGAGTCGTAACCGAATATTTTACCTCGTGCCTTATCCTTCACATAGAATTGGTCCCCCAGGAGGCTGTTACCAGGAGTCGTAACCGAATATTTTACCTCGTGCCTTATCCTCCACATAGAATTGGTCCCCCAGGAGGCTGTTACCAGGAGTCGTAACCGAATATTTTACCTCGTGCCTTATCCTTCATATAGAATTGGTCCCCCTGGAGGCTGTTACCAGGAGTCGTAACCGAATATTTTACCTCGTGCCTTATCCTTTCCCTGTATTGAGTTATTTTTTATCGGTGACTGACAACCAACTGAGGATCATCCCCGCCCCTGGGCCAACGCCCGAAGGTGTTTCACATCTATTGGTCCCCCTGGAGGCTGTTACTAGGATTCGTAACCGAATATTTTAGCTCATGCTTCGTCCTTTCCCTGTATTGAGTTATTTTTAGAGCCACCAGATGATTTGTTTAGGACATTCAGTAACTTTCAATTATTAAAAGGTTTTGACTGACTTTGTGTCCTTACTTAGTGGTTTTATTACTGCTATCATTTTACTGACACACAAATAAAGTATTTATTATTATTATTACTAGAATTTCGCTAGCTGCTCTTAGCACCAATATACCGTTTGTCAAACTCCCAAACCTATTAGCAGCGGTGGCTGATCTGTCTTTCTAGCCGTCTTTCTATTATAATGTCTGGTATACGCAAAGATATCAAATTCATACATTTCCCTTATGCGCAAGAAAATCGAGACGTTGCGTTTCGTTGTACGTGCGTCTAGTGCAAATCAGGCGAACGGAAGCAAACCGATTAATGTTGATTTTAAGCTTGCGTCGCTGTAGCCTTGAGCTTGCGTCTTAAGGCCCGTTTACACTTGCGATTTTTGCTGCAAATTTTGTCGCGCGAGTCGCGGCGATTTTTCTCGCACGTACGCGTCAATTCAAAATCACTAATGTAAACTAGGTGCAACTCGGCGCGATCTGCCGCGATTTTTGTCGCGTGATGTCGCGGAGATTTCAAACATGTTCGAAACTCTTTGCAACTTCATGCGATTTGAAGACAAGAGAGCACAGAAACCGCACAGGATTTGCATCTCGTTTACACTAGAGAGTTTGAATTGCAACTCGCGCGAGAAAAATCGCCGCGATAAATGCAACAAAAATCGCAAGTGTAAACCGGCCTTTACGCTTGCGTGTGTAAACTTCATGTGTCCCGTTTAATAAGAATGCTCGATGCCAAGGTAGAGCAAATAAATTACAAATTTTCAAAAAGTGTACCAGACACAATAAATTGAACAATAATTTAAAAAAATAATTTTTAACTAATAGCCTACTAAAGGCCCGTTTACACTTGCGATTTTTGCTGCAAATTTTGTCGCGCGAGTCGCGGCGATTTTTCTCGCACGCACGCGTCAACTCAAAATCACTAATGTAAACTAGGTGCAACTCGGCGCGACCGACCGCAATTTTTGTCGCGGAGATTTCAAACATACAGCGATGAGAGACGGATGAATAAAGGCCCGTTTACACATGCAATTTTTGTCGCGCGAGTCGCGTCAACTCAAGCAACATCACTGATGTAAACTAGGTGCAACTCTGCGCAATCTACCGCGATTTTTGTCGCGTGATGTCGCGGAGATTTCAAACATTACGAAACTCTTTGCAACTTGATGCGATTTGAAGAAAAGAGAGCACAGAAATCGCACCGGATTTGCATCTCGTTTACACTAGAGAGTTGGAATTGCAACTCGCGCAAGAAAAAGCGCCGCGACAAATGCAACAAAAATCGCAAGTGTAAACCGGCCTTAACTAAACTTATCGATAGGTACGTTCTTTCCCCTTGCTCTTTAAAGATAGAACTGACACGAGGGTTTCTACCTGTCGGAGAAGATCTTCTGGACGCGCTAACTATGTTATGTGCATATTATAATCTTCACAGCTCAGTTCATGGCGGTCCAGATCGGCGCTGGTATCGTGACCTTGAACAGTATTGCGCACCCACACCTTTACCTTGGCTTGGACCGTGGTTACGTCAGAGGAAAGGTAATTTACTTGTCATGTCGCGAATACTTTTGTATGAGTATTTATCATAGTCTTGGAGTCGGAGTATTATGTTTGGTAGTGATACCCCTGTGTAAAAGTGTTGGCTTGGACCGTGGTTACGTCAGAGGAAAGGTAACAATACTTGTCATGTCGCGAATACTTTTGTATGAGTAACTATCATAGTCTGGAGTTGGAGTATTATGTTTGGTAGTGATACCCCCTGTGTAAAAGTGTTGGCTTGGACCGTGGCTACGTCAGAGGAAAGGTAACATTACTTGTCATGTCGCGAATACTTTTGTATGAGTAACTATCATAGTCTGGAGTCGGAGTATTATGTTTGGTAGTGATACCCCCTGTGTAAAAGTGTTGGCTTGGACCGTGGCTACGTCAGAGGAAAGGTAACATTACTTGTCATGTCGCGAATACTTTTGTATGAGTAACTATCATAGTCTGGAGTCGGAGTATTATGTTTGGTAGTGATACCCCCTGTGTAAAAGTGTTGGCTTGGACCGTGGCTACGTCAGAGGAAAGGTAACATTACTTGTCATGTCGCGAATACTTTTGTATGAGTAACTATCATAGTCTGGAGTCGGAGTATTATGTTTGGTAGTAATACCCCCTGTGTTAAAGTGTTGGCTTGGGCCGTGGTTACGTCAGAGGAAAGGTAACATTACTTGTCATGTCGTGAATACTTTTGTATGAGTAACTATCATAGTCTGGAGTCGGAGTATTATGTTTGGTAGTGATACCCCCTGTGTAAAAGTGTTGGCTTGGACCGTGGTTACGTCAGAGGAAAGGTAACATTACTTGTCATGTCGCGAATACTTTTGTATGAGTAACTATCATAGTCTGGAATCGGAGTATTATGTTTGGTAGTGATACCCCCTGTGTAAAAGTGTTGGCTTGGACCGTGGCTACGTCAGAGGAAAGGTAACATTACTTGTCATGTCGCGAATACTTTTGTATGAGTAACTATCATAGTCTGGAGTCGGAGTATTATGTTTGGTAGTGATACCCCCTGTGTAAAAGTGTTGGCTTGGACCGTGGCTACGTCAGAGGAAAGGTAACATTACTTGTCATGTCGCGAATACTTTTGTATGAGTAACTATCATAGTCTGGAGTCGGAGTATTATGTTTGGTAGTGATACCCCCTGTGTAAAAGTGTTGGCTTGGACCGTGGTTACGTCAGAGGAAAGGTAACATTACTTGTCATGTCGCGAATACTTTTGTATGAGTAACTATCATAGTCTGGAATCGGAGTATTATGTTTGGTAGTGATACCCCCTGTGTAAAAGTGTTGGATTGGGTCGTGTTTACGTCAGAGGAAAGGTAACATTACTTTTCATGTCGTGAATACTTTTGTATGAGTAACTGTCATAGTCTGGAGTCGGAGTATTATGTTTGGTAGTGATACCCCCTGTGTAAAAGTGTCGGATTGGGCCGTGGTTACGTCAGAGGAAAGGTAACATTACTTGTCATGTCGTGAATACTTTTGTATGAGTAACTATCATAGTCTGGAGTCGGAGTATTATGTTTGGTAGTGATACCCCCTGTGTAAAAGTGTTGGCTTGGACCATGGTTACGTCAGAGGAAAGGTAACATTACTTGTCATGTCGTGAATACTTTTGTATGAGTAACTATCATAGTCTGGAGTCGGAGTATTATGTTTGGTAGTGATACCCCCTGTGTAAAAGTGTTGGTGTAGAAGCGTGCGCGCATGCTGATGTGAGAATGCTGATGTGAGAAGAATTCTCTGAACTCTTAGACTCCGTTCACACGAGACCGGTACAAAACCGAGCCGGTGCAATTCTGGCACGGTACCGCCTGTTCATACGGTACCGGTACAATTCTGACACGTTCTGGAACAGTGCTCACAAAGCCTAGCCGTGCCAAAATCTGTCCGGATCCGCAGGTCCCATGTGAACGCGCGACGATACCGTACCAGAATTGTACCGGTCTCGTGTGAACGTTTTTTGTTTACCACGGCAAATCAGCCAATCAGTCGTATTACGAGGACACCAACTGTATGGTAAAAAAATTCGCCTAAGTATTGAATTTGAATTTGAGTTTATTTCCACACACAGCTTACATTACAGTTTGACAAGTAAAAAAGGAGGTGGCAGGGGACCCATGAAACCATCAGGTTTATCGAGTAGGGTCCCCTGTATTTAAGTTAAATAGTAATAATAATAAATTAGTGAATAAAAGGATTATGTCTTAATAATGTTCATTTGCGTGCTGTTCTCAGTATATATTTTTCGTTTTTTATATATATATATATATATTGCTACATTGCCAGAAAAGTTGAGAGATTTGATTTGAATGAGGGAAGGTTATTAGACGATGTTACAAAAAGAGGGAGAGAATTCCAAATTTTAGGACCTTGATATAAAATAGTAAACATCTTGATATTTGTTCTACAGGGGTGGCTACGGAATTGAGGGGCAGATCGTGTGTTATAATTATGAATATTGCTACCAGTTAGAAATAAATTGTGAAAGGGGGCTGGTAGTAGATCATGATAGTAAGAGAACATAAACTTAGCAACATGAAATGAATTAATTTTGAATATGTCTAGGATTTTCAGTCTTGCAAAAAGGGGTGCTGAGTGGGCTCGAAATTCAAAATTTGTAATGGCACGGACCGCTCGCTTTTGGAGCAAAAAAATACGATTTAAGTTAGAAACATACGTTGAAGACCAGGCAATGGTGCAGTAAGTAAGATACGGATAAATTAAGCTATAGTAAAGAGATACTTTGGTTGCAGTCGAAAGAAAAAAGCGAGACCTAAAAATAACACCGGCTGATTTAGAAATTTTTTGGCAAATATAGTTAATATGAAATTTCCACGATAAATTGGAGTCCAAGTAAATGCCTAAAAATTTGACATGATCTTTCTGCACGATTTGCTGGTTATCATAGAGTATAGGAGCGGTGATGCGCGTTAACTTTTGTTGAGCTTTGAAGAAAATGCAATTGGGTTTTTTGGCATTAACAGACAGTTTGTTAGCTTTCATCCAGAGGTCAACGTCAACAAGCTCCTTATTTAAAACATCAGTAACAATTTTTGGGTCGGAATGCGAATAAAAAATACTTGTGTCGTCAGCAAAAAGCATAGCTTCAGCCATTCGGAGAGTATTGGGAAGATCGTTTATATAAAGAACAAAGAATAACGGGCCTAATATTTATCCTTGAGCTGCCCCGCACTTGACAAGCTGCTTGGTGGAACAGCTATTATTAAATTGAACAAATTGGTATCTATTAGAGAAATAGATTCTGACCCAATCCAAAGCAACTCCACGTATTCCATAATGATCTAGTTTCATAAACAGAATGTTGTAATCAAGGGTATCAAACGCTTTGGAAAGGTCAAGGAATATACCGGCTGTTATTTTACTTTGATCAATGGCAGTGGCGATGTTGTTAATTAGATGAGTGAGACAAAGATCGGTAGAGTGGTGTTTTCGAAATCCAAATTGGAGGTGGTAAAGAACATCAAGACGATCAAGAAATGTAGAAATTCGGTTATGGAAAACCCTCTCAAAGAATTTAGAGAAGATAGGAAGTAATGAGATTGGTCGGTAATTGGAAAATGACTTAGGAGAATCGCTTTTAAATATTGGGATTAATTTAGCAATTTTAAGTCTATCAGGAAATACACCTGTAACAAGAGATAAATTAATCATATTGGTTAGTGGCTCAGCTATTACGTCAAAAGTGTTCTTAACTGCCGTTACTGATATATTGTCGTACCCTGGCGCTTTACCCGTCTTTAAAGAACTACAAATATCCTCAATTTCTCGTTTATCCACAGGTTTGAGGATAATAGACTCATTTATGCGATTTGACAAAAAAGATTTAAAATCAGTGCTAGTTTTGGGGAGTTTATTTGCGAGACTGGGGCCCAAATTTGTAAAATATTCACAAAAACGATTAGCTATGTCTATAGGATCCGTGACTACTTTACCGTCAGATATAAATGAAGATGGCAGAGAGGCCTTGGTTTTGCGCTTATTGATTACCTCATTTATTAGTTTCCATGTCTGTTTAATGTCATTTTTGGCTAGTTCAAATCGCTTGTCATAGTATTGCCGTTTAGCAAACTTAATAAGATGATTGAGTTTGTTTCTATAAGATTTATAGGCCACTTCGCGCGTTAGACTGGGAAATTTCAATAGTTGTTTATACAATTTATTCTTTCTTTTTATGGACACCGACAAAGAGTTTGATATCCAGGGGAATTTGGTTTGCCATTATATCTAAGTTTAACCTTTTTAAGCGGAAAGCTGAGATTATAAAGGCGTAAGTATTCATGGGAAAAGTTATTGTATGTATCATTTAAATTAGATTCAACAAGGTAATCAGACCAATTGACTTGGGAAAGATGGGCTCGGAAAAGGTTCAAATTAGCCGCACAAAAATCTCTTCTCATTGCGTAATTAGGTCCTTTGTTAGCAGATAAAGGGTTATATGGAACATAAGCAAAAACAGGTAGATGATCAGCTATGTCATTAATAATAATACCGTTGAACACATTGGGCGTATGGTGATTAGTTAAGATATTGTCTATTAGAGTACATGGGGCAGAATGAGTGGACATTCCGATATGCAAATTTATGCATAAGCTAGTGAATCACTCTACGTCACGGTCTGCGCGCGCGAAATTCAACCGAAATACAAAGGAAATGTCCAAAACCGGCCCTGTCTACTCACAGTAAAACTCATTCTTGAAAATATACTTCACTTACACAAAAAAGTAGCGGCGGGTTTAGATAAGTGAAACATTACATTAGACAAGCATACATTTTGTTTGTCTAAACATCTTAAATTGGGCCTGTAAATGGCATTTGAACTTGGGGTATTTTGAGAGTCATTTTGTGTGGGAAATGGTCGTGTTAAAACTTAGAATGGCTTTTCTGCTAAACTTTCTATAGACTTTAAAAAAAGTAGCAGCGCAAAAGGCTCTATTTTGACCTTTATTCACTAACTATAGTTAAAAAATATGATTGATATTTATATCCCGCCTGTACGGGGAGTTTGTTTTTCAGTAATGAGCTAGTTCCCTAATTTATATTCATTCCGACGTAAAGTCGTATGCATATCGAGGTACCCGAGTTGAGCTCTTTCTATTCTCCCAAGGGAAACCCTGCTTTTCAAGCTCCACCTTCCCACTCTAAAGCTGGAAATAAGCTCCTCCTCTTTTACTCGATTGTTACAACCCATCAGGGAAATTTTCCTGGATCAACGTTGAAGCTAGGCGGAGTGAGGAGTTATGCGAGTAGGTCTATTGATCAGAAGAACAAACATGTAAGAGAACAGACTATCAATGAATTCTTGTGTGCAACCATGATCAGAATAGCGTAACAAATCCAGGTTTAATCACCGGCTACGTAACAATACTTGTCACCTTTGGAAATTTTTCCAAGGATATCATTGAAAGCGTCAAGAAAAGCTGCTAAATTTTGATTTGGCGGTCGGTAAACAGAGCCTACGATAATATTTTTCCCAAAGGGGATGTTAATTTCAACAAAAAGTGATTCGATGACTTCGGAATTTGTATAATTACAGTCGGACAAAATTCTGAATTCGAGGTTTTCTTGTAAATAAAGGCCTGTTCCACCTGCATTTTTATCAATGCGATGATTTGAAATAAATGTGTAGCCCGGAATATCGATAAGATCCTTTGTTTGATCCGTTAACCAGGTTTCTGAAATACCGATGACTGAGGTTGGTTTTTGCAGACGACCCAACAATAATTTGAATTTATCAAAGTTGCCGAGAAGGCTGCGAGCATTAACGTGTAGTATAGAAAATGAAGCGTCTGAAGAAAAATTTCGCACTTTATCATTTATCTCTTCCTCAACGAAATAGTTACTATCGGGGGGGCTGAGGTCGAGGTTTTGATCAGGATCGGGAGGGGTATAGAATGAATCCCTAGACCTTAAACGGTCAGATATAGGGCTGAATTTTAGGGAACTTAGGCGATCAAAATCATAATTAAGTGAGCCATGTAGCATTTCAAAAAGAGCAAAATGAAAGGAGGTATTGTCTAGTTTGAAAAAGGGAAGTGCAGAAAGCGGATTCGCAATAGTGGATTTCTAAGCTAAGAATTGACATTAGGGATGAGATATACTTATCTACTGTCCATTTAGGTTAACATTTCCAGCTCGCTTCGAGTAAGCTCTTCCAGTACGCTGAGGTCTGTGACTTTGATCCTATCGCTGTCCTTTGTCTCTCGAAGGTAAATGACTTGGTTCCTTGACCAGCAGTAGGCGTATTCAAACTTTGTTTTAAACTTCTTTGCCTCAGCGTACAACTCTTGGGTCTTGGGTGGTAGATGGTCCAAAAGCATTGCTTTAGAAAGGTTAGCGTCGTCAGCTAAACCAAGGGCGGCAGGCATTACTTTGGAGGCTTTTTGCCTCACTGACATAACTTCGTCTCGTGCAAGTCTTCTAACAAACTTGCAGATTATAGGCTTTGGCTCGCCTGGCTTGGGAGTCCGAGTTGGTACACGATGGGCAATGTCGATATCCCTGATATCGACATGAGCGCCCATTGCACGGAACAGTCCCACGCAGAGGTTGGAGGTGTCTCGAGCTGACTCACCATATCGCTCTTCGGCAGTCTCGCTCTCTGGAACTCCTAATATCTTGATATTGAACCTGTAGTTGTAATTTACCATGTCGTCCAGGACCCTTTCCATTTCGTTAAACTTTTTGTTAAGCGCATCAAGGCGTTTCTCTAATAGAGGCAGAGACTTCTTGGCTATTGTGCAGAAGCCATTAATACCATCATATTCGTCACTGAGGAACTGGAGTGAGGTCGCAGTTTCTGATTGACATGGTCCGCCATTAGTCGCCGCTTCTGTGTTTGTGATGTATTAGTGATGTATTAGTGATGGTATGAATGTATTTGTGTAGTGTTGGGCTTGGACCATGGTTACGCGAGAGAAAAGAGACTGGGCATGCCGCGTATTTTTTTGTCTGAGTAACTACCATAGTCTCGGAGCCGGGGTATTTTGTTTGGAAGTGATGGTCTCAATTTGCATTTGTAGTCCCAGTAGTGTTTGTATATCCAAACCACATAATTCCTTTTTTATTATTTTCCTGCAGTATTTTGATAACTACTGTCATTTCTACCTGCGCGAGTTGCCCAACCAATACATTGCTCTAGAGGCCTGCATGTTGCCAGGGCAACACATCGCAGTGACGCCAGACGGCTCCATCCAGCCGCCGGCCAGTGCGTGCGCAGGCTCAGAGCCAACAATGTTCGAGGTGAAGCTACTGGTAAGTTACTCAGCTGTGAGGAAACAAATGACAAACAGAATTTATTTCACTAAGCAAAATAGCTTTATCAGGATATTTAACAAATGTCCTCTGATTTTCCGTGGTATGTCCTCTTATACCACGGAATGACATAATAAAGTGGTCAAAATTTGTTTTATACCACAACAACTCCTGCTGTAATATGTAAGTTATCAACTGATATTTAATGCCACCCTCGATTATTCAACAAAAAGGCAAAAATAAAAACAAACACAGCGCGCGCGCGCAGCCAAACGGTGTTTTCATTGATTCTTTTTAGCGCGCGCGTTGATGATTGCGCGTTCCGTGGTATATTATGTTTAAGCAATAAAAGTACTTTCCGCGTGCTCTCTGCTTTCTTACAAACACGAGGGGGATGTTGGGAGAACTGATCAAAACTTGAAAGACACGAGCGAAGGCGACTAAACCAAGATAAAATGATCCCCAGAGAACGCAACCCCATGACCCATCTGAGTGGCAGTACTAAAAATAGATTTCCGTTGGGAATAGGCCAGGTTCGAATTACGCTCCAATGCTCACAAGACAAAAGCTTCAAATCGAGGCTTTCTCCAAGTTCTAATACATTTACAGTAATTTCAGAAGAAAGCCTCGACTTGAGGTTATTTATTTGTAGGCATTGAAGCGTAATTCGAACATGGCCTATTGCACGCGCAGTCGATGGTTTAGAAGCGCGCGCGTGTTGATGCAAGCAGCGTATCAGCCAATCATGTTGCTAGGACACGTCCAATCAGAAGGCGCCGCTAAAAATAGCTCCCTGTTCTAAAAATAGAAAGTGTCACGCTCTTCTCCCACTGTCATGGAAAGAAGTCCGTGTGTTGGGGTTGCGTTCTCGGGGGATCATTTTCTCTTGTACCAATGGCTGAGAGCAGAAACATATAAGTGAGTTATATGTTTCTGCTGAGAGCCAATCAGAATTCGAGAAACGCGCGCGTTGTGGTATAATAGTAAACAGTTCTCAATTTCCATGCGTCTGTACTGACAGATGCACAGATGACGTCATAGTGTGTCGTGAAAAAATGTGACACGCTATGAGGGTTATGACGCTAGACTCAAGGAGAAAAAGAGCTCTCTTGTTTTTCACTACAACAAGGACAACCATTTTTCCCAGGATGAAGGTACTTGAAACCAAAAGATACTTGATTTTCATCACGCGATCATCGGTATAGTCATACTTTTGTGTCTTGGTGACAAACCTTTGATAACTTCTTCTAATCAACGTTTTTTAAAGTGTATGCAGGGTTGCACTTCGCGAAAATAAAGTGAGAATTCAATTGGGCACCGTTGGGTTGAAACTGTGCGTGTAAAATAACGCCAGAACTTAACCTCACCTATTTCCTGCCTCCACAGTTCAGTCCTTACGGTCAGGTCTACACTGCAAATCACGGAGGGGGATATCCAGGAGGATACCCGCAACCCGGTGGCTACCCGCAACCCGGCGGCTACCCGCAACCCGGAGGCTACCCGCAACCCGGAGGATACCCCGGATATTGACCCACCTTGGCACTGAAGGTAAACGAGAGAGTTATCGCTGCTGCATACCTAAAGTGTATAGACGAAGGCATCCTGCTTGCAGCAGCTTAGATTTTGAGGTGCGCGCTCGTGGTGTCGGGAGCAACGAGAAAAAGAAACCTCTCCTACCTCCCCTTGATTTTTCTGCTCAACCTCAGACAATTGTCAGCAGTCCTATAATTTAGCTTCAAGCTACAATAGGATGGAATAAACATATTATTATTATTATATTATTATTATTGGACCGCGCGCGCGTGCCTCAAGATGGCGGTGGCGATTGGTTTTCCCTGGTTTCTCGACATAAAAACAACACTCAACCGCCTTCAAACAGGCTAAGGCGCGCGTAGCTGTTTAAACTGAACATTTAAGCCCGGTTTCCATGCAGCTGTCGAGAACAAACTTGCTACGACTGCTGCATCACACCGGTTTCCATATAAATCGCAGCAGTCGCAACCAAATTGTGGCCCAGGTTTCCATTAAAGTTTCGTGTCGTAGCGGTCGCAACAGTCGCGAAACTCCAGCTGCAGCTGTCGCAGAGATAGAACACAGGCGATTCCTGCAGCGTGTTGTAGCAGTCGCGATCGCCACACGTTTCCAAATAGTTACAGCGGTCGCAATTGTCGCAGAACAATTGCGACAGCTGCGACTATAAGAAAACCGTCCGTAAATTGTCCAACTCTCTGTCTGCTTGATCATTTTACAGCTAAGATCGTTGCATCGCGACCCGCGTTTTCAAAACATCGATTTGTTTTTGGCTTTGCTGTTCCGCCAGTCAAATCTTATGAGCCAATCAGATTCTTGCCCTGTTACGCCTAGTACAGTCGCCTGGCTTTCCGTCTCGACGTTGTCTGGTTTTAGTTCATAGGGAAGCCAGTTGACTGCACTAGGCGAAACAGGGCAAGAGTTTCATTGGCTCAGATAGTTTGATTGACGGAGCAGACATAATTTGATGTTTTTGAAAACGTGGGTTTTAGCTGTAATGGTCGCCTTCCATCACCTGAAGGATATTTTTATCATCCACAGACTAGAAAACATGACCTAAAGACATGCACAGAGGACGATGCACGACAAGTGTGTTTAGGACATGGTTATTGTCGAGAAAACAAGTTTAGTTGATTTGAATGAAATTGAAGCAGAATTAAAGTGGTAGGAACGTTAGGCGAGAAATTCTAGTTGCGTCAAGGAATAGTACACTAGAAAACACCGCGTTGAAAAAAGGCCCACTCTGGGTTCTAAAGTCGCATTTTACCTAACCTTTAACAAACGCCCAAAAGGCGTCTAAAAAAGCCCTAAACGGCTACAAAATTTAGCGTTAATGACCGTTTAAAAAACGCCCGCGCCGGTCCATGCCCTAATTTTCCTTAAAATGCCTAATGTCGCAGTAAAAACCGCGACTTTAGGACCTGGGTAGGCTAATTAAATGACTTCGCCTGTGCAGAAGTAAAGTGCATTCGTCGAATCCCGTGTAGCTGGTAGTATGAAGTGCGTCAGGATACACGGATGAAATAGTTAATCATTTATATCTAGGTAAAGCTGTCAGAAAGAAGAGGTCCAAGAACTTTGATTACTATTTCCTTGAGTCTAACTTTTACATTTATTTGTAGCGTCTTTTGTTAATCTCTATGCCCATTCAATAAAGTTGTTTACAAAAAGCTCATTTTCCTTTGTTCAATGGATCCTCCTCGTGTCCTCCTCGTGTTCGGAAATCACTATATCCCAATGGTTGAAACCAGAAATCTATATAAATCTATATAAATCTTTTATCATACTTCGTTTTATTCAAGAAATGAAGAGAACTGTCAAAACAGTAATTTGTTAGGGATTAGAGTAAGGATGGGGTTTTGGTTTGTTTAGATATGATTTTTACTGTATATTCCTCGTTCTATATATGATAAATTACATAAAATGCCATAAAATTAGTGACCTGACCAGCAAACTCTCTCGTAGTCTAGTGGTTAGAGTCTCGGGTTTATAATGATGTTGGTCCAGGATCAAATCAGCAATAATTTTTATAAGCTTTTTTTCTTTGAAGTTTTCTGAAAAAATCTAAGTATTTGGGTCTGTTCTGGTTTCAAGCATTGGGATATAGTGACTTCCCTCGTGTTCAGACCACGCAAGACATGCACGCCAAAAATCCCAGGTGGCGGTGACGATGGCTGACAGAGCTCCTTCCCCGAGTTTATAGCTTTGAAAACAACTCTTCTGTCCACAGACCATACATCACAATAAAAAAAACAAAAAAAAAAAAACAGACAACTTGTTAATCTTGTGCGCATTGTTAATTTGCAAGGCGTCCAAAATAAACGCGTTATGCAGACGATCAATCTCTTTTAATAAACACATTCCAAGCTCTGGTAAGCGATTAATCGATAAAACTTGTGCCTTGAATATAATTTTAACAGATGAACTGAAATTCAAGTATCTGGCCCACGTCATAGATAAGCAGTATAAACGCCTTATTCTGTTTTCCTGTACGAGCCAAATACTTGCAAAGTGCGCCATGGAAGAATCTGAGATCATGTGAATGCTGGAGCCAAGCGCGCATCTCCTGTAAAAAGTCAAGCGCGCAACATTTTCACGACGTCACGCGAGGAGTCGCGCGTGACAATCAATGACGCCACAGTTCTCTCCAAATGCTACCATAGCAACGAGCGCTAATGTTCTAATTGATTTTCAGTTCCTTCGAATTGCTAAAGCCGCAAAGTCAAACAAAAGTTTTTCAATTCGTTGCGAATTTTATAAAGTCTATTTAAAGATTTATTCTGACGAGAAAAGAGTAAGTTGTTACAAAAAGATCTCGTTATCCAATGGAGCAATCTTCCAAGAACGAGCAAGCAGCTTCTCCTTCTCGCCAGTCATCAAAGATTCCTGTCCGAATTTCCGGACAGCTGAAACAACAGCAGTCCGATAGTGTCCCATCAAAAGAGAGCCGCTCTGATGCCGCCCGAAACGCTTCTCATGTGCCTCGCCCTCCTTCATCACCCAAGCCATCAAGCGCTCTCGCAAGGAGGCGTCCACTGATGACCTTAAAGCACCCGTCCTTTAGAGTGGAGGGCAGACCCGTGGTGGCAGGGCTCCGGCCTTTATCAGCCGTAGAGGCAGCCCCGGTAGCACCAGGTGGCGGGATGAAGAAGCCGACGAGGGACAAAGTTGATCCGGCATCAGCGACTCTTCAGAAAAATAAGGTGACAATTTGTTTGATACAGTGACATGAGAGGAATCGAATTTCGTGTTTATATATCACTCAGGAAATTACGCGGCATATAGTAAAAGTATAGTAACGTGCTATGAAAACGACTATAATCTAAGTGATATATTTTATATCAGAAAATAATATTCGTAATCAAGGCAATAATGAGACCAGCAAACATGTAGTGTTATACTTAGCCTTCGCTAAACTGGGACATGTGTAGCGCGCAACATTGTAGCCGGACACGTTTTTTTTTCGTGTTTCCCGCGTTAGCCGCGCGTGAAAAATTGTTGCGCGCAACAAATTTTGTAGCTGGGACACAAAGAAATGTTTCTTCGCGAGACAAGAAACATTTTATGTCCGAGACGCGCGTTCGATGTTTCCTAGTTTAGCCACCCAGGGAAACATGCAAAGCGCTACATGTGTCTTAGTTTCGCCGTAACTTAAAAGGAACAGAATTTGGGTGCTGTCAGGAGTCCATCAACAGGAGCCTCCAGCTACAGGTCTAGCCATATGCACAGGAGTAGAAGAGTCTATTCTAGACTGTGGATTAAGAGTTTTTATATATAATCGGGCAAATTTGGTTTGATTTCGGCAAATTATCAGGCGAGTTTGGTAGAACCGTGGTTTGTATTTTGGCGAGACGCAGTCGAGCCATAAAATTCCCTTTGGCGAAACTCATGTGTTAACCATTTCAAGTTTTTTACAAGAATTTTAGATGAACTGTTTGCAAATTAGGTCAGTGACCGGATACCGTAGAATATCAGGACAGCTCAGCTATGTTAATGCCTGGGTCTCAGTTGCTTTCAAAATGGCGGCTCAAAAACCTTAGGGGGTGGTCTATATCGAGAACTTTTAATCTTTACCATTCATTTCTTATTTAGAATTGTTGTTCGGCAAAAAGTAAACAAATTCCTATTTACATCCCCATGGCAACGTGGAATGTGACCTTTGAACTCTAAAGAAAGGAAATTTTAAAAACTGCTTCGCGAGGAAAGGAAAGGCAAAAAAATTTAAGGATATTAAGATGTTATGTAATTAATGCTAGGACAAGTATCACTGGTCCAACTAGATATGATGTCCATTTAATCAGGAAACCTATTTTTGGACATTCTGAAATATGATATCTGCTAATAACTTCGTTAATGAAAACATTATGCACGATATCTAGTTGGACTGATAAACTTCAGGGTATGGCCTATTACTTCATTTACTTTAATCGCAGGTTTGTTTGCATTTTCCACTCCTCGTCAAGCTTTGAAACGAAAATTTTTGAAACAGAGGTCAAAGGTCGGGCTTTTATTTCTATGGTAACAGCAACTTATTAATTTATCAAGGACGTTGAGGTCTTTAATATTGTAAGGGAATTGGACGGATAAGTTGGTCGTATCTTTACTAAGAATGAATCTAATGCTAAACAGGGCGTGGTCCCTTTGACCCAGGCATTAAAGTGCCTGAGAGTAGATTTCATTCCTGATTGGCTGACGAACACAAGTGGGATGATAAAAGCGTGAAATTGGTACTTTGAGAATATGGGCTTCAACGCGTGCAGTGCTATGGCGGCGCTGTTTTTAACCACCTTACTTTTGAGAGAGGGGACATAACCATGTTGACTAATGTTCGTGGTATTCAAAATAAAAATCAGATTCATCTCCTCATGTGCTTCGGTCGCTGAACAATATAGGTGATGGAGTCTTCTGTCGATAGACCACTGACACGGCTAGTTATACTGTCGTGTGAAGCATGGTTGCGTTATAAGGCCGGTTTACACTTGCGAATTCAGTTGCATTTATAGTGGCGATCTTTCTCGCGCGAGTTGCAATTCCAACTTTCTTGTGTATACGAGATGCAAATCCGGTGCGATTCCTGTGCTCTCACGTCTTCAAATCGCATCAAGTTTGCTTAGAGTTTCGAAAATGTTTGAAATCTCCGCGACAACACGCGACAAAAATCGTGGCATTTTGCGCAGTTTCACCTAGTTTACATTAGTGATGTTGAGTTGACGCGACTCGCGCGACAAAAATTGCATGTGTAAACGGTCCTTGATGTATCCGTCTCTCATCGCTGTACCTCGCGGGTTTGATTCAGAGCTGGGGTTCATTATAATGGGTTGGATATTTGGGGTATTTATCATATTTTCATTCAAGTTTATTTATCTGGACTGCCTAGGCGCACTTGTTGAAAATTCCATCCTATTTATCTAATAATTTTATCTGTGTTTGTTCATCAGACCAGCAGAATACCCCGTTTTATGTTCTTGCGTAAAACAAAAGCCAAGGTCGACAACGGTGGCAAACCAAGGTAAAACAATGGCAATAAAGTGCCAATGGCATTATTTCTGGTTCTGAAACAACAAATTGTCCTTGTATTTCAGAACCCCAAGAATGTCCTCGCCGCCATCTGAACAGGCGTCATGTGAAACCATCGCTACATCCTCTGATGCGGATGACGGCGACTCTGCTTACTGCTCCGGTAGCAACAAAACCATAGGACCACTTGATGGTGTAGGTGTTACCGGGTCAACTGATGGCGTAAGTGTTACTGAGTCAACTGATGGTGTAGGTGTTACCGCGTCACTTGATGGTGTAGGTGTTACCGAGTCACTTGATGGTGTAGGTGTTACAGAGTCAAATGATGGTGTAGGTGTTACAAAGTCAACTGATGGTGTAGGTGTTACCGAGTCAACTGATGGTGTAGGTGTTACCGAGTCAATTGATGGTGTAGGTGTTACCGAGTCAACTGATGGTGTAAGTGTTACCGAGTCAACTGATGGTGTAAGTGTTACCGAGTCAACTGATGGTGTAGTCAACTGATTACCGAGTCAACTAATGGGATAGGTGTTACCGAGTCAACTGATGGTGTAGGTGTTACCGAGTCAATCGATGGTGTAAGTGTAACCGAGGGAAATGAAGGTGTAGGTGTTACCGAGTCAACTGATGGTGTAGGTGTTACCGAGTCAACTAATGGTGTAGGTGTTACCGAGTCAACTGATGGCGTAGGTGTTACCGAGTCAACTGATGGTATAGGTGTATCACATACACCATCAGTTGACTCGGTTACACCTACACAATAAACCGATGTCCCAGCAACAAAACCATAGGACCACTTGATGGTGTAGGTGTTACCGGGTCAACTGATGGCGTAAGTGTTACTGATTCAACTGATGGTGGTGTTACCGCGTCACTTGATGGTGTAGGTGTTACCGAGTCACTTGATGGTGTAGGTGTTACAGAGACAACTGATGGTGTAGGTGTTACAGAGTCAAATGATGGTGTAGGTGTTACCGAGTCAACTGATGGTGTAGGTGTTACCGAGTCAAATGATGGCGTAGGTGTTACTGAGTCAACTGATGGTGTAGGTGTGACCGAGCCAACTGATGGTGTGGGTGTTACCGAGTCAAGTGATGGAGTAGGTGTTACCGAGCCAACTGATGGTGTAGGTGTTACCGAGTCAACTGATGGCGTAGGTGTTACCGAGTCAACTGATGGTGTAGGTGTATCACATACACCATCAGTTGACTCGGTTACACCTACACAATAAACCGATGTCCCAGGGGCACCCAACGATAATTTTAGGTAAAATATCTGTTCGGATGGCGCTACGAGACCTGAGACTTTCGCTTCAGAATTTCAAGCTTTAACTTTCGCATATAGATCATAAGATCCCCTGGATTTTTCGAATTGCACAAAAAGGTTAAATTTTACTAATTTTTAGGGGATTTTGCCGTTAAAAAGGTCACCTAAAATTTTCGGATAGAGTTTTTCCCCTAGCATTTTCGGAAGACTTGATTTCAATCCCTAAAATTTTCGCAACCCAAAACTTTCAGCTAAGAAATCCGAACAGATATAAAATTTGTAGGGATTAAAAATACCCAGTTTACAGTCATTTGTATGCTCAATAACGACTTATAATGGCATTCTGAGCTGTTTTACGGTATTGTCTCGTTGGGTGCCCCTGATGTCCCGTCTCACTTTTAAGCTGATTCTATGACGGTAGACGACGAACTTCAACAGTTGTCACCGCCGCAGTCGCCCCTAAAACGGTTCAGAAATTGATTTTGTCTGTACCAGCCCCTGTCTGTACCTAATAACCAAACATAGTGGAGAGAGATGCAAATGAAGTGAGCCTTTTGTTTTCAATTGATTCTGGTCAAACGGAAACAAAAGGCTCGCCTCATTTGCATCTCTAAGGTTCTTATGCACCAGTCAATTGTAACCACCCCCCCCCCCAACCTCGGGAGAGGCCCCCCCCCCCAACCTCGGGAGAGGGTGGGGGCAACGTGGGGCATTTATAAGTATCGGTCAGGTTTTGGTCCCGACTACATGGGGGATACTCTTGCCATGGACCCCCACCCCTGAGTGTGGGGGATAGTTGGGGGATAGAACATGTTCCCAATTTCTCTCTTCACCTTGGAAATAAATATCCACCTGTAGCATGATTGCTGACCACATACACGCCAAACGATTGATGTGATTTTCCGAGGAAATTTTAGGTCAATGCATTTGTAGGTGGGTGCATTTTCCGCCAAATTATAAATTCAAAAAATTTAACAACGTACAAACTCACGTTCAGCCAGGTTCAACCTCACAAACTCAGGTTGAGCCTTGCAAACAAACATAAACAAGCCATATTTTTACAGAGGTTTGTAAAAATCTTGCCCTGGCCCCAACAAATAGAATATCTATCACTTCGGTCCCTTTTGACGAATTGCCCTTAAATTGCTTATTGCCGCTATGCGCTCTTCGAATGGAAGGTTTAGATTTAGATTTTAGCTACAATATAGTTAAAGATATTAGAATTATATTTACGTTTTTATAAAACCGTTTTATTTTTGACGTGCCGTCGTCGGACTTCAACTTTTATTGCTCAAAATTGGTTTTCTGACTAATGGTCAATGTGATCTTTTCCGTGGTATGGATATATTTTAACTTGGACGCCTTTATCAAAAGTTGAAGATTTCGTGACGTCGCGATGCGCCCACCTAAATAGGCCGCTTTCACTATAATTGTCGAAAGTGTTCTCCGCAGTGTATACTCACAAAATAATATGATGCGGTGGCCGACTTGAACAATGTCTGATCAAAAACCCCTAATGTCCGGCCAACTTTCCAGTAGAGACAACTAGGAAAAAGATTGAAGGGTCATATTCTGATCAAGTAAGTTAAAACTTATTTCCAGCACATTAGGTGTGTTAATTTAACATTAACAACATTCCCCAGCAAAAATGGTTCTGCAGAGGATTCAGGGACAAGAAACACTTTTATTCAGGTGAAAGGACGCAATATATTGGCAGAGTAGCCTCGAATCACTTCAATGCTTGCCTCGAGGGAATTTCCAACACATTCGCATCAGGTGGGGGGGGGGATCTAGTATTGCTCAGCTAGGAATCCATGTCCCCACCCTTCCCGAGGTTGGGGGGGGGGGGGGGGTGGTGGTGGTTACAATTGACTGGTGCATTACGCGGAACAACTCCATTTAAGAATCTAGCGTACGCGTTTTTACTTGTCCATTCGAATACGCTGCATCGTTTTGAAAACGCTATTTATAAGCCGTATTGCGCATGTGCAACGCATGTACAGTGAGAATCTGACGTCATTGTTTTCGGAAGTTACGTTTTCACGCGTCCACGCGAATACGCTACTGTTTTTCATAAAATCTCCTCTGGATATCGTTTTCAAAAAGTTGCGTTTTCGGTCATCGTTTTCCCATCGTATACGTGTGTATGATAGCCGTATCCGTAACAAAAGAGTTGCGTTTTCAAACGATAACGCAATCGTGTGGACGAGGTCTTAGTCGTCGGGAGAAAATGATAGATGGTGTGGTCTAAGCTTTTACACAAGTTGTTAGGCAACTTTTCGGCAACTTTTGACAAAAAAGCAACTTTTCTTGGCTCGAGCAACTTAAGTTCGGGACATCTTCGGAGAGCCTTCGGCTATCCCGAAAGCCCCCGAACAAGATAGGTTAGACTTCGTGACTCGGTACATCTTCTGGTGCGCTTCGATAAATTTGGTGTGTCAGGTCAACCCTTCCCTTCCAGCTATCAATATATTTGAAGATTCAACAGTAACTTCTGAACAACTTTCAACAATTTTTCGACAACTTTTAAGGAATTTTGTGGCAATTTGTGTAAAGCTCTCGGGTGGTCCCGCGAGAAAACTAACCAAAATGTTCCTTTATCACCAGCCTAAGGAGGAGAGTTCCCTTCAGGTCCTTCAGCTTGACGTTCAGAACCCAGTCGTACAGAGCCTCGTACAAGAACACGAGCAGATCTATCAAGAGCTACAGCACTTGAAAAGGGAAGCCTGTGGTGACGACAAAGAGAAAGGTCTGGGTACTAATTCACGTGACCTTGTCATCGGCTCACGTGGCATGACGAATCCTGTGACGTATGTGAGACAACTCACTAAGGATATGAGAACATCGATCACAGAAATCATTGAAAGCTTTCGGAAATTGAAATCCAAAGTAGAGGAATTGAAGTTTGAATATGACGAAAAGATCATCACCAAGGACAATGAGTTAGATTATCAGAAATCGATGTTTTTTTCGCTAGAAACGATGACCTGTGGTCTACAGGAACTTAACACAAACCTGGAAAGAGAACTTGAAATCAATCGGAAGGATTTAGACTTCAGAACGCGCGAGTTTGTTAATCTTAGAAATAATCTGAAGGCCCGAGAAATAGGTGATGCAAAATACAAAAAGCTACTGGGCGACTTTCTCGACACATGTAATCAGAGAAGCGATCTCCTTCGCGACGTTACTCTCTTACAAGAGGAACTCAAAGACGCGGAGACCAGGACGGGCCAGTTAGAGAATGATAACATGGGACTTTTGAAGAGGCTTCTCGAACTCGAGGAGTCGGTTCGTGCTTTGTCAAATGGGAAAGTAGAGCTTACAGCACCGGTAAAACCAGAGAAAAAGAGTGCTGGCCCTTCAGAGGAGGAAAACACGTTGGCCAGCGATACCGATGTGAAAGCACATGATGCGCAAGCTCGCGAGACCAATACGCCATCGATGGACAAAGGCGTAGCCAAAACTACGGAGACCAAAGGGGACGAGTCACCGCACATATCCCAACAAAATTCCCTTGAAATTTGCCCTGTACTAACTAACGGCCAGTTAGAAGAATTCCAGGAGCGATTTGGAAATCTCATGGAGGGAAGCCAGGAATTTGACAATAAGCAAGCTGAAGAGATGGCCAGGGAACAAGATCATCAACAGGGGAATATCCAGGGTGAGAAGATCCAAACGAGGAAGGAAACTCTACGAATAAAAGAGTACACCGTGGAATGGGAGAATGAGGTACAGGGAGAGCACTTAGAAGAATGCCAATCAGCAAGTGAGTGTGATGGGCAGAGAACAAACCAAGCAGATGAGCAACACATGGCCGGACCAAACCGCGGTGGTGAAGTCTGCATGATAACACAGGATGAAAATCAACAAGAGCTGATCCGAAAAAGGGACGAGCTAATAAATGAAAATATGCAGCTCAAATCGGCACTGAATAATATGGAGCAGGAAAGAAACACGCCTGGTCGGAAAAGGCAGAGGATTCCTAAGCAGAGGAGACGCCTCTCCCCGTCCGCTTTAAGAAGGATATGCTCCCCCTCGCCGGCAAGTGAATCTGGAATGGCAGTCAAAAAGAGAGACACAAAAAGGGTCCACTTGTACGACAAAGACAGCTCCAAGATGGACACCCTTAAGCTTCTCCCTGACGAGGCCATGCTTCTCCGCCTACCTGCTAACGGAACTGTAGACAGCTTTACCAGCAGCTGCACGGAGGGACCTGTCTTTATTGATAACGGGACTGTCATCAACGGGAACGAGCGCTTACCAGTTAGCTCAGTTAGAGGAGCACTTAGTCCTCATACAAACCCCCTACCGGATATAGCACCTCGGGGTGGTGCCATCTGTGGGAATGTCCCTCCAGACGAGGAAGACAAATTACCTGCACAAACTTCACGTCAGCCTGCAAGGACCCTTACCCCATACGCCCTACTGCCTGGGATATTGTCTCGAGCACGTGATCAACTGAGACGCAAAGGCCCGGATGAGGCAGGCGAGGTGGATAAGTTAAGAGAGATTCTCACTAAAAGACCGAGAGAAAAACTAGGACAACTCAACAAACGGGTACGTACATGTATTGGGCAATTCCAGAAAATATATGTACCCCCTACCACGGGCGGCAATAGTGCATCCCGAATTTCCAAAATGGCTTATCCCCCATGCATATAGAATTCCAGACAGGTTAAACTAGCTTCCAGCTTCGACCCTGCTTATGCCAAATCAATCGCATGAAATTTAAAACTGGGTAAACACGAGAATTTCGCTCTTCTTAAGGCCGCCAAACACGGGCCGATTTTTCAACAAAACAAATCCTAACTGATCGGCTCTCGTGCTCTCGTTCGTATAAAAAAGAAATGAAAATTATGATCATTCACACAAAATCCAGAATTAGAACAATCCGCATACCAGGATCCGGAATTCAGCACCTCTTTCGGTTACCTGTCATGGGGCGATAGAACTCAAAAGTAGAAACGAAAAATATACTGGGAAGACCGAAATTGGCCTTGAAAATCCATGTGAATTCCCATGCGTGTTCCTTGGGAAATTCAAATTCCCTGTGAAACATGACCGCCACGCTATGATATTCCTATTCCCTTAGGCCAAGCGAAACGTCGAACTCCAGTCGAACCTCTTCTGTCGAACCATTCATTTTGTAAAGTCGCTTCATTACACTTTACAGTAGTGTCAAGTAGGAATATAAAATTTATTTTACAAATACTACTGTTATAAATATAAGTTCAATATAAATACCACACTCTCACTTCTCACTCTCTCAAATGTCTTTTACTTTGCCGACACAGAGTTCATTGCTTCACATAGTTCTTCACAGTTCCTCGAGGTTCTTTGGCTTGAGCAATAACTGTTCTGTGGCACTAATTAATTTCACGGCTACTTACACTTTTCGCAAGTAAACTTTCCGCCGTTTCCCTTCAATTCCACCACCAGTTCTCGTATGCCCGTTTCACCATAACCCTCAGCAGCATTTCTGGATTTTGTAGAACTTCAGCTTGACCACATTGATCATTTCTTAGCTTACTCACACCGACTAACTTAATCTAACTTTGAAAGTTCTTTTATGCACACGTCTTTGATAAATTTTACATAATCTAGCGTTATTCAGTTCACTTTTCCCGACTCAAAATAAACAGTCTTTGTTCCAAACACTACGAGTACCTAAAAGTCCTTGAAGTTGCACGCTGAAAGGCGTTTAAAAGATCTCTTTACGTCGATTACCTAATTTCTATAGTCCATTGCATAACATTCACGTGAAACAAAATATTCAATGGGCATAAGAGCCCGCGATTTCATGAAGTAAGGCGTGACTAGAGCGCGTGACATACGGCGTTACTAATAGACCGTGACAAGTAGAACAAATTCTATTGTTCTGGATTGGAACGGCGCGACGTTTGCCCTAGGTTGATTGAAAACAAAGGATATTTTAGACCCTACGTCAAACGTCATGCCAGAGTCGCGCCGTTCCAATCCAAAACAGTAGGGACGTTTTTTTTATTATAAAGTCTAATGAAGCGGCATCCTTTGAAAAAGGAAAGGTTCAACAGAAGAAGTTCGACTTAAGTTCGGCGTTTGCGCTGGGCCTTGCTCGTCTACTTTTCACTTGTTTCCACTTTGCTTTGCCTATAGAGATACCCAGGAACATCAGATCTGTTCAAACAGAAACCGCTGTCGCCAATCACTGAGTGCTCACAGGAAGTGACGTCACCATCTGGCGCTAGAAAATCTCCTGATGGAGTGGACGACAAGCCCGAGGCGAAACAAACACGAGGTCACCACGTGACACAATCAACAGGGGATGGCGATCATTCTTCGCAGGAGCGCTGAATAATGAATCAGAGGACACTGAAGTGGACACAGACGTCCAAGAAAGGTATATTTAAGCATTTGAGCATAACTTTCTATGACTTTATCGGCGCAATAGAGGACGCGCCTGCGGCTCGTGATTTTAAAATGTTTCGAGTGTCTCTCCCAACATCACAAGTGCTCTATTTGCCGATAAAGTCATAGAAAGTTGTGCTCTCTAATGCTTTTATGATATAGCAGGGCGGAACCATTACTTTATCGGTGTAATAGGATTTTGACCAATCGGGGCGCGCGTTATATCGTACCTATATTATAACTAAGCTCTCTGGTTTCTTACAAACACGAGGGGGATGTTGGGAGAACTGATCAAAACTTGAAAGACACGAGCCGCAGGCGAGTGTCTTTCAAGTTTTATCAGTTCGACCAACATTCCCCGAGTGTTTGTAAGAAACCAGAGAGCAAGCGGAAAGTACTTTTATTGCTTTTAGAAAATAACATACACACGCGCGACAGCGTTGCGTGACAATCGTGTTTCTCAGGTCTCTTACAAACACGCCTTTTAACCAATCAGAATGCGCACATTCACCATATAAAATAGGTGTTATTTTCTAACATGAGTTAGAGTGGATCACAGATGAGTGGCGAAAAAAACAAACGCAAAAAAAACACATGGACAACAACAACATATCAAGATAGTTCCCTTGAAAATGTGTCGACTTTCTTCAATTCCTTATAAGGAAATATCTCCATACCATATTTGGAATCCCAGTAAATTTTTCACTATTTTTATTGACCCAGAAAGCTTAAAACTCAGCCAGAACTCGAATACACTAGAAGAAAGATGCTATGTGCATTTTCTGCCGTTTTTATCGCGGTCAAGAACCTGGTAACAAGGTAGACAAGACACCACAGGAAGCCCGTTCGATTGCTAGAAAGTCGACACTGTTATCTTGATATGCCAAAGGTTTAGATTTATATTACACAACGTGGAGAACTAGTGTTGCTGATGTTTCGAGCGTTAGTCCTTCGTCTGAGCCCTTTGAAATTAAATCTTTTCTGGGGTGGTTTGGTGCTATCGATGTACTGAATAATAAAACCAAAACCATAGCCCTGCTCGATTTTGCAGAAACTCCCATAGCTCAATTCTTAGGCACGCGGAGTAAAATTTAACGTGGAATTCAATGGTTCAAAGCTGAATTCAACAAAACAACAGGTTACCCGCGCGCAAAGAAAGTTCAAGGCTCGAATCATTACACTAAAATAATATCAAATCTTTGCTATGGGATTCAAGAAAATTGATCATTTGACTCGTGAATTCCACTTGAAAAACTCGTCGGCTAAGTGTCAGACGATATTCTGCGCAATCTCGCAATAGTTAATAAATATATTTTCCCATTTCAGTTCTCAAGTAGACAAGAGCGATTCGTCATAAGAGAGTCCAAGTAGACATCACATTTCAGCTCTCAAGTAGACAGTAGCGATTCATCATCCTGGAATGTCTACCTGGAATGTTCCAGGTAGGCATTCCAGGAAGACAATCAAGGAAGCGAAATCATCAATAGAATGCACATTTGAAATATTTATATTTATGATACAGTATTGCACATAGTTTTGCATGAATATGCATTTTGATTCCTCAGACTAAGTTAAGATAATGCTATATGAGGAATAGAGAATAGAGAGAATTAGTTTACAACAAGAGGTCAGATTACCTATGTATACACGGTAATTGTATTGTTGCCATTTATCAATAAAATTTCAACCAGGACATAACCGGCTCACTGTTAACCGTGCAAAAAAGGGTTTATACTCCAACGTTAAACGGAGCCTGACACGCAACTGCGCAGATGTTCTGCGCAGGGAAGTATCGTCCCGTAAAGGGCCGTTCACACGTGGCCATTTCAGCTGCGATCTGAGGTGCGATTTCTGTGGCGATCTCATGGTGATGTCATATCGCGCAGTGTGATCGGCCGGCGATCTTATGGCGATTTCACTTGCGATGTCGCCGCGACGTCGCAGGCGTTTTGAACATGTTCAAATTTCACTGCGATGCGGGTGCGATTTCTTTAGATCGCCAACAAACAGACAAATATCGTAGAACCAGATCGCCGGCCGTTCACACCGCGCGATATGACGTCGACGATCGCCGCAAAAATCGCAGCTAAGATCGCGCCGTGTGAACGGGCCTTAACGAGCGAAGGCTAAAAACCACGAAAACAATCGATCCTTCGGGCCAATTGTTTAAGTTTTACATATTCTTCAATAGTTATCTGATAGGATGGTCTAATTAGTTGTGGAGCATGCGTCATCATATTCGCGACAGACTCTCTTTTAACACGAGGTTACGGTATACAAGTTAATTCTTTTTGCCATAGCTCGCTAGTCCATTCTATAAGCTTTCCACTGATATATAGGTTGGAATGTTTTGGTTAAACTAAGGACGTGTATGATTTTTTTTCCGAGGACGTGCGCGAAGGTTCTCAGTAACCTTAAGTTAACCAACTTCAGAAGTTGGTTTTGGGTACAAATGCAAGTAGCCTAAACTTTCTGGCAAGCTACATGTTATTCCATATTTTAAATATATATACATGAGTATATCGTCAAAAACGTTTTAACCATCATTCATGCATGGAAAGGTAAAGTATGTACAGAGCCTTAAGGGAGTCACCACCGTGACCACAATGAATTGCGCCATTTTTTCATGCCATTTAATTCAGAGACTCAAAAAAATAGCCACAATATTATTCATATTTCTGTAAGCAACACTCACTGGTTTCTCTTTCCTTCATTCCTGGTGGTTGTCACAGCATTGATCCACATAAATTACTGAGCTAGTAAATACAGATGGTTGTTTCGGCTTCAGACGGTCCTGATGCGAACAATGAACCATTTGGTGTGAAACAGCACGTGTGGATTTCATCAGTATCACACTGGTGACAATGAAACAGAAGAACAATTATTTGTACAAGTCGACTTCCAAATTAGACACAGCATGCTTATGTCCGGAGGGAAGACTCACTACAGCAATAATTTTATTCTCATATCGAGAATACTGCTCTACATCCCCTAAAGGCTGGTTTCCATATAGTCTTATCTGTCGTATCTGTCTCATCAGTCGACCTTGAAACAATGGAAATTGGAATTATTCTTTTGTTTCACGGTCGACTGATGCGACAGATAAGACTAAATGGAAACTAGGCTTAAATCAGCCGATGGAAATGGATTCTTTCTCTGACTCGGTATGTTGCTAGGCTGACAAAATGGAGGCTGACACAGGCTCTCATAAAATAATTACGATTTTGAGACGGCAATACCACAAAATATTGACGGCTAGTTGGGAGAAAATATTTTCTTCTTTATGCTGTACATGTCATGTACAAGTACTTGCTAGAGTGACTAACCTCAAGGATCTTGACACACTTTCCAGTCTGAATATCCCATACACGAACCTGAAAACACCAGAAGTTTGGTTCGTGAGAAACTTTGATTACAAGAAATTAAGGACAACTTTCTAGAACACTAAACCATCGATTCCAATTGAAACTGTTAAATTAAATTATATTTTTTTAATTGATGTGCCATTTAGCATTCCCCTAGGACAGAGCGGTGGGTATTGCCCCCTCTCTTCTTTAGAAATGCGCACTCTCTTTACTTTAAAAGTGCGCACTCCCACTTTTCTTTATAAGTGTGCCCTCTCTCTTTTTCTTTTCTTTAGAAATGCGCACGCCCTCATTTCTTTATAAGTGCGCACTCTCTTTTTCTTTAAAAGTGCGCCCTCTCTCTTTTCTTAAAAGTGCGCACGCTCTCTATTCTTTAGAAGTGCGCACGCCCTCATTTCTTTAAAAGTGTGCATGGCACAACTTTGTACAAGATCTGCTCTAGCACCAACAGGTAAAAATCCTTGTTTTGAATGATAAACTGCATCGTTCTATTACCGTTTGATCATCAGATGCAGATGCCAATAGATCTCCTCTTTCAGAAAATGAACACGCCTGCAACATTGAGAACTTGGTCAGGCAATAGGAACTTACAAATGAACAAAAGCATCAAGTAGAGTGGATTTCAGAGGACTCTCGCGAGTCATTGGTGAACACTTTGTAATCACTACAGTCAAATGAAATGAACTGATAAATTGTATGAGGCTTTGGCCACTCATTTTGGGTTCAAGAACACCAACAGAAGGGAACATGGCGTAATTTACGGGCGGGAGTTAGAGTTGGATTTGCTGCTGCTCATCACCTTTCAGGGGGAGGCTTAGTGCAAGATTTGATACAGAGCCGCCAAGAGAAAGATCTCTCTGCACATGCCCAAACATTCACAATCAGCAAGGTACCGGTACTCACATTGCTATCACCAGTGCCTCCCCCAAGTGGTGACAAGCTTGTGGTGGAGGCCCAGCAAGGTACCGGTACTCACATTGCTATCACCAGAGCCTCTCCCAAGTGGTGACAAGCTTGTGGTGGAGGCTCAGCAAGGTACCGGTACTCACATTGCTATCACCAGAGCCTCCCCCAAGTGGTGACAAGGTTGTGGTGGAGGCTCAGCAAGGTACTGGTACTCACATTGCTATCACCAGAGCCTCCCCCAAGTGGTGACAAGCTTGTGGCGGAGGCTCAGCAAGGTACTGGTACTCACATTGCTATCACCAGAGCCTCCCCCAAGTGGTGACAAGCTTGTGGTGGAGGCTCAGCAAGGTACCGGTACTCACATTGCTATCACCAGAGCCTCTCCCAAGTGGTGACAAGCTTGTGGTGGAGGCTCAGCAAGGTACCGGTACTCACATTGCTATCACCAGAGCCTCCCCCAAGTGGTGACAAGCTTGTGGCGGAGGCTCAGCAAGGTACTGGTACTCACATTGCTATCACCAGAGCCTCCCCCAAGTGGTGACAAGCTTGTGGCGGAGGCTCAGCAAGGTACTGGTACTCACATTGCTATCACCAGAGCCTCCCCTAAGTGGTGACAAGCTTGTGGCGGAGGCTCAGCAAGGTACTGGTACTCACATTGCTATCACCAGAGCCTCCCCCAAGTGGTGACAAGCTTGTGGTGGAGGCTCAGCAAGGTACCGGTACTACATTGCTATCACCAGAGCCTCCCCCAAGTAGTGACAAGCTTGTGGTGGAGGCTCAGAAAGGTACCGGTAGTCACATTGCTATCAGCAGAGCCTCCCCCAAGTGGTGACAAGCTTGTGGTGGAGGCTCAGCAAGGTACCGGTATTCACATTGCTATCACCAGAGCCTCCCCCAAGTGGTGACAAGCTTGTGGTGGAGGCTCAGCAAGGTACCGGTACTCACATTGCTATCACCAGAGCCTCCCCCAAGTGGTGACAAGCTTGTGGTGGAGGCTCAGCAAGGTACCAGTACTCACATTGCTATCACCAGAGCCTCCCCCAAGTGGTGACAGTGGTGACAGCAGGTTCTAGACTTGCTCCAACTCGGCCTCTCATAGGATACTGAAAGCGAGCGACTGTGAAAGGGAGCCAAACCCCACCAAGCCAAGGACTTTGAGAAAGTCTAGGGCATGCTAGGGAGGCTCTGTTGTTAACCACTTTTTTTCTTGGTTGTCTCTACTGAGAGTTGGCCAGACATTTGGCAATTTTTATTGGATATGTCCAATGACCATCAGCAGAAACATATAACTTATATGTTTCTGCCATCAGTAATTAACAACTCTGGGTGACAGTTAACAAGTCCTCTGATTTTCCATGGTATGCTTTTGTTGGTTCTTTTTAGCACGTGCGCTGGTGATGGCGCCTTTTGTGGTATATGGTACACTTTGATGTACCCACGGATGAGAGCCAATCAGAACTCGAGAAACGCCTGCCATGTTGTATAATAATTAATTGATGCCTTGCTGATGAGCAACATCAAATCAAACTCTAAGAACCCCTAAATTATGCTGCAGTGAGCACGAGGTTTACCTGTACCCATCCATCATGCCCTGTAAGTGTCTGTAACTTGTCTCCTGTCCTTCCATCCCATATCATAATCCTCATGTCCCATGAACCGGACGCCTTTAAACACACCATTAACAGTAGCATTAGGTGTTCGATTCCCTCTGGAATTTCCAATCCCTTCCATGGGAAGGGTATGGATATTTTGTCTGGAATCATCATGTCTAAAAGATCCGTCTCATCCTTCCCATAATGCACTGCTTCACCGCCATTTTCCATATCAGAGACTCAACAAAAAGTGCTCAGGTTAGAGCATTTTACTGTACAAGCACAAAACTCGTAATAGTAGAATCCTTTGCATTACGTCAGAGTTTCTTATGCAATGAGTCATGTAAACAAAAACAGAGCAATGTATTATGGGCAGGGTGAGACGCCCAGGGGGGTACTCGGCTATAAAAATGACAGGGGGTCCGACGGAGCTCCAAATTTCATACCCAAAAAATACCTCAGCCATAGATTTTATACCCAAAAAAATATCCACTTTTTTTATCCTAAAAAGGCTATTTAATACCAGCATACACATGATGCCCGTTTCATTATATAAACCCCCCAAAAATACTCGCGGATTTTTCAACCCCAAAAAATTCTTTTACTACAAATTTCATACCCAAAAAAATATGTCGGACCCCCCCGTCATTTTTATATCCGAGTACCCCCCTGGGATGAGACGGATCCTTTAACATAGTGTCAATATCCATGGAGCAGAGGCTTTTTTGTTGCTTTTTTCTCTATATATTATTTGAATTTTCCCCATATGCATACAGTAATTTATGCTTCAAAGAAGGCGGCCCTTGACCCCTGAGCCCTCATCTAGCTATACCCTAATACTACATGACTGTATCCATGCATGTAATGCCCACAGCACCTTCCATTATATACCCAACCCCCCCTTTCTGTGGATAATAATACAGTAATTGCATGAAAATAATTACGACTCACCAATAAATAGCTGGACGAAAATGCAAGAGCATGTACGTTACTGGTGTGGCCCTTCAAACACTTGACAGCTGAATCCCCCTCGCAGAGTGGCCAAAGTCTTACTGTACAGTCCCATGAGCCCGTTGCCTAGCAATAACAAGTAAGAACCTGATTTAAAACACCTTTAACAGAAAATAATTGGAGCACATTATGCCTTCTCAAAATTTCTGAAGTCTGTCGAATTTATAATGTGCAAATTTTAGAAATGATCCGTAAACCACCCAACCTCCCTGGAATTTCCAGTGAAAATACAGTGAATGTATGGGGAAAAGGTGGTGTATTCCTGGCCCTCCCAATTCCCTCCACCCCCACCCCCTGTATTTTTCAATAAAAGAAGCTACTATACCATCATTGATAAAATAGAAAGGGCAGTCCACTGAACAGCTTACCACACTTTTGCTATCATGAGAGAACACACACGCCTGGACCACATTCCTGTGCTTGCTCAACACATATGTAGGCATCCCATTCTAGAAAAATAGTACTGTCAACTGAGTACGGTACATTAATTATCATAAAAATTAAAACTAAATTCCTACTTTGCTGTATGTTCATGCACAGAATGTGTGATTCCAGAAAAGATCCATAACATCACCTCGTATTTCCCATACAATCGCTGGGAGTTTTTCACTGGAAATTCCAGGGGTGGGGGTCCTTAGGCAAATGTCCTCCTTGGTGGGGGTATGGATCATTTCTGGAGTGAGCTGCTGGTGAACCATTAAATGGGCATTTTATCGCCCTAAGGGATAGGCGATAAAGGGGATCTGGGATCAAGCCAAATTTGAGGTTTGGGATCCAGAATCTAGCATATGGGATTTGGGATCCAAAGTTGTGGGATCCGGGATCCAGAGCATGGGATCCAGGATCCAGGATCCATGGGTTGGGATCCAGGATCCAAGGACTGGGATACAGGATCCACTGGTCAGGATCCTGGATCCAAAACTTCTGTGGATCCCTACATGGGGCAAATTTCAAGCTTGAATGCAAACTCTATTAAAGGTTAAAGGTTCAAGCTTGAATGCAAACTCTATTAAAGGTAATGAAGGTTTCACTTGTTTAAGCACTCAACAATAAGTTATATGCAGTGCAGATAATTTGTATGTTACTTATTGAAGTAATACATACAAGAATATGATGATGATAATGACAATGATAGAGTAGAATTGATGTCATAATACAAATAATAGTACCTGGATGTCCCAGACAATGGCAGAGTTGTCCCATGATCCCGAGCACAAGAGTCGACTGTCAGGTGAAAAACAGCATGTCTCCACACTATGGGTATGCCCTGAAATGTAAAATGTTTGCTTAGTCGTAACTGCTTTGAAACTTCTTGCTACATGCATTAATTTCTCAAAAGTGTATTCCAGAACAAAATACACACCACTAGCATGGAGGGGAAGGGGGGTCAATTTGATCCCCATTTTGCAGGGCTGAAAGACCCCATTTCCCAAACAAATGTATACTTAAACTTTATTGAGATGATATTCACGCACACCCCTATACAATAAATTATAACAACTATTAATTATCTAGTATATGCTTAACACTTGTTTTCATTTTGAAATAACACATTGGTGGCAGACAATTTGGTAAAACTCTCTTCATGGTATGAAATGTTTTTGGGAAGTCAAAATTAATGTTATTTAAACGAGCATAATGTAGGCTTTTCTCATTTCTCTTTCATGAGGGCTTTCAGAATGTTCAGAAATAGGTGGCCACACCTAGTAGATGTGGCTAGTTTTTGTTGTATTTGAAATCATGTTTATAAAATAAAAACAGAGTTTACTGCGATTTTCATAATTCTGCGAACTCTCGCTATCGATTTCCAACCGTAAAACCGCCCGCCGGTTTGACGGTTGAAAATCGTTAGCAAGAGTTCACAGAATTATGAAAATCGCAGTAATCTGAACAGATGAGAATACAAAGTCATGTATCTATAGCTGGGGTAAAGCTCTAATCACTGCCTTATTTTGAAATTATAGTTATCCCTGGCTGTTGCCATTGTTTTGTGAGCTGACATCAAACTTATACTTGCTAAAAGTAGGACAGCAAATCACCTTGTAAGCAGTGAACTTGTTTTCCTATGGCAGTATCCCATATTCTCACAGTATGATCGTAAGCAGCTGAGGCAAACAGTTTTCCATCAGAAGAGAAGCACACACACTTGATAGCACCAGTGTGGAGTTCTAAACTAAAAAGAACTTTCCCAGTCTTTGCATCCCATAGTTTTACCATCATGTCATCTCCTCCTGTGACTACTCTAGTCCAGTCAGGTGAAAATGCACATGTGTTTACCTGAATCAAGAGAAAATTTGCATAATCAGCTATTAACAATGCCCAAATAATGTCTACTTTAAAGTAATAGTAGTATTGCACTTGCTGGTTGCATTTTTAAACAGCACCAGGAGGGTTAAGGACCTCCCTTAAAATGACCCCCTCCGAATTTCCAACCTCATAAAGGATCCCCTCCCCCAACCATAAAGAGCGATGTTTTCTACATTCCTTTAGAAATAATCAAGGAACCCCTTATCTTTTATATAATTTTCAGATCACAATACACACAAAATATTGATGATGGTGTAAATTGTAAGGAAATATTTTTCAAATTTATTTGCTGCACAAAGCTGTCCAACAGAAAGTAATATTGTGATCTAGCAGGAAAAAAATAATGTTTTTTTTTTTATTTGATGAAGCTATGGTTGTGTAGATTCTTCAAACAATTTCCATCATTCAAATAAAAGTATTAGACTGTAGCTCCCTCAGTTTGGCTGCTGACTATTTCAGGTTCTTAGTTAGGCAATTCATACAGTTTACATACTGAATATAATTAATATATCAATAGATTTCGAAGGAATCCTTTCGAAGAAGAAGAAGAGGGTACAAATGCAAAACCGATCGAGAACCGACACAAAAACGGATTTTTGTCTCTATTACTAACCTCATCTGTATGCCCAATCAGAGATTTCAAGTTGATGTTCGTGAGCTCATCGGGGCTCACCAAGCCATTAAAATCATCGCTCGATTCTAAGTCTTGAACGTCAAGCAAATCGTCCTGCACGTCCACTGACTTACGACCTGATTGACTTCTACTAGATCTTGCCATACGAAAATTAAACCCTTCTTCAGCCTAGATCTTGGCAAGGGTTGTGGGGCTCTTGATAATTCATCTGTCAACTATCTTATTTCTGGTTGGCAAGCATTTCAAAGAGGAGAATTCAGATAATAAACACATTGTTTCCAGTGTTCTACATTGTTGGCAAACTACCCTGGAGATGTTGACTTCTGCCAGGCGTCCCTTGACTCGACCTCAGTCCTCGCTCTTTAACCAAAACAGCTGAGAACTTTAGAAATCTCAAAAATGTCTTGAGCCTTTAATGATTTTTCTCAAATATTTTAGAGGGGCACTGCAACGTTTGTTTCAATGAGAAAATGTTGTAAAATAAGACACCAGGGGCCGATTCCTAGGAGTTTCCACAAAACACTGACCCCCGGTCCATGGACCTCTCGTGGACCCGGGGTCTTAGGCTACGGCAAACGCCGAACTTCAGCCGCTCTTCTTCTGTCAAACCTTTCCTTTTTCAAAGGATGCCGCTTCGTTATACTTTAAAATCAAGAAATTTCTATTTTTTGTATTGGAACGGCGCGACTCTGGCACGGCGTTTGCCGTAGGTCTTAGCTTACCTGTGTGACTTGTGTAATCCTCCATTATTGCGGATTTCATTAATAAAGTACGGCCTGGAAGGTTTTTTGTGCATAATTTCTTTTGATGTGCTGTTAGGACTCATTTTTGTGCTCATGTTCGCCGATTTTCCATTTCATACAATACAAATTTTGTGTGTACGCTTTTATATTCCTCTCGGCTTTTATTTTTTCGAAAAAATACTATGTTTTATAGGGGGTCCATGGACCAGGGTCCACGAGAGGTCCATGGACCCGGTCCACACTACACCGTTTTCAAACGCGTTTTCTAAAGCGTTTTCGTACGGATACGCGATGTAGAGTGGAGGTGCGAAAACGATAAGTGTGGACGCAAATCTTTTTGAAAACGGAGCACGAAGTATCCGTTTCCGTTTGAAAACGGTGTATAGTAGTGTATGGACGGGGTCTAAATTCGCCCCTAAAGACTGCAAAAGGTCAAGTTTATCTATTCAGTATCTAAGATTTATTTATTTCTTCATTTAGACCTTGAAGATGACTCACCTTACGCCTCCTTACCTATGACTTATTACCTGTCATCCAAGGAGGAGGCATAAGGTGAGTCATCTTCAAGGTCTATGAAATTAATAAATTAATAAATCTTAGATACTAATACATAAACCATACCCCCCCCCCCCCCCCCCCCCCCCCCGGGCAACCCCCGGGATTTTGGTCATTTCTAAAATTAAAAGTAAATAAAAATTCCCCGCCCCGGGGCTGAAAAGATGCAAAATACCCCACGGCGGGAAGACAAAAAATGGACAAATGCCCCTCCCCCGGGACCAGAAAGGCACAGATTCCATCGACACTGCGTTTCAAAGCTTCGCAACAAAATATTTCCGCTCAGAACTTCAACTCCATTTATTCTGTCCAAATATTTATGCCTTTATGATTCGTTTTTTAACTGTACTTTATTTTTCTCGTCTCTGAAGAAGTTCTCGTTTCACTGAAAGCGAGACAAAATAAAGGTAAACACGTGAAACAAATCCGTCAGTCTCAAATCGTAATTGAAATTCTTCTTCTACTAAGGTATTACAACATTAGTAGGCATACCTTCAAAAGTCTTCCCTAATTTCTCTCGACCATTTCGCAGTTGCAGCCATTTGGCTACAAATTCCATTCATTTCTCATCCCCGGCATTGCTCAATCTCAAAACTAGAGTGTGCATACGGGCCATGCTCGGCATTTTATAATTTTGTGTGACGTTATTTTCTGTAACTGGGACAGCTATACTGGTCAGGGAAGTGAACTGGTGTTGTAGTTCCGCAAAATTCAACGCGCAAAAAGATTGTGAAAGAGAACCAAAATCCCGACCCCCCGGGCCAGCAAATCGTCAAAATTCCCTTCCACAGGGAACCCATTGGTTTGCAAATGCCCCACCCGGGGGGGGGGGGGGGGGGGGTGATGGTCAACGCTGGAATTGACTGATACATTAGGGCGAATTTAGCTTACCTGTGAGACGTATGCGGATTTCGATTTCTTTGAGGTGCTGCTATGCTAAAATGTCGGCTCATTTTTTTTGCGTTCATGTTTGCCGATTTTCCTTTTCATACGATACAAATTTTGCGTGTCGCTTCTATATTCCTCTCGGTTTTTTTTTTTTTCGAAAAAAACGCCTATGTTTTATAGGGGGTCCATGGACCGGGGTCCGCGAGAGGTCCATGGACCGGGGGTCAGTGTTTTGTGGAAACCCAGTTCCTAGAATGTTTTGGAAACCCTCCCCTGACAAGATGCAGGAAAAATGTCGGCCCTCCCAAATGTGGTGACATATTTAATGGCGACCCAGATCCCCCATCATTCACTGGATCTAGATATTGCTAAAACGACATTTTTACTTAGTTTCTTCACAGGTTCCCCAAGCTCCGTGGGAGTTTAAGATAATTATTTGAATAAAGCTTAATACCGTACATAGAGATTATTACATGGTAAGAACTTGATATCGTTTTTATTTCACGAGTTTTCGTGTCGTAGCGCGAACGAGCGAGCCTTCGAGCGTCATAATTTGTTTATTATATACTCTGAGTCTGATAAAATAGCAAAAAAATAAAGAAATATTGATTTTTTTTCGTGCCGTCAATGATATCGTATCATTCACTGATACGATTTTTATCAACTGGTGTTATCACATGGTATCTGGTCACAGTATATAATAAGTAAGAGTTAAATACCGAGGGCTGAGGCAATATGACATATAAATACCGAGGGCCGTAGGCCCGAGGTATTTATATGTCATATTGCCGAAGACCGAGGTATTTAACTGACTTATTACATGATCTAAGGTGATTTTACTATCGGGTGGAGCGCATTTCAATTAAAAAATCGAAAATACTTCGTCAAATAAGCGATTTTTAACCATATAAATCAACCAGGGATCTTTATTTTTTTCCAGTAGAGGGATATCCCCTGAGGTTTAAGTCGTATCGGAACAAAAGGATGAAAAAAATTTTCAAAGCTATTGTCGTCAGTGTTGGCTGGGAAATCTGTGATGCCTTGAATGTCTTTTTTCTTTTCAACTTCTCATAATAACGTGTATTTTGCGTGGCAATCTATTGTGCCTTTCACAATAGATTTGTTTGCATTCTAAAGCCCCCGTTTCTTCATTAAATTAAAGAATATATATTCCTAGAGTGGTTGGGAGACTACAAACAGAAGTGTGGGGCTATTGTTCCTTTAGCTTTCATGCATTCATTTTTAAACGACCAATGGAAGTACTTCTTTTTGTACCAAACAACAAAAGAAATCAAAACACCTGTTTTTCGCGATTTTAGGTCGTCATTTTGTAGGAGTCAGTGCTTGAGTGCTGAACTAGTAGTTCTAAGTTGGCGACTGAGAACGAGTTTCGGAGGAAAAAACAACGCTTGAGGTCTCAAGACTAAAAGGGTGCATTATGCGCGTGAAGAACTCGGCAGTCAATGTGTGGTTTTAAGCTGTTCAAGAGATAATACATTTCAAAGTGTCCTGTAGTTGGCGATTGAGAACGACATGGTAAGTTTCACTAAAGTTCTTATTTATAGCTAATTCGTTTTATTATAATAGTTGAAGTTGACCTGTCTGGTGAATTTATATTGCATGACTAACTTGAACGTATTAGACCTGTGTGCCGTTGATGCTGCGACGTACGAGGTCCATCCTAAATTTGACAAACTGGTAAAATGTATTGATGAAAGAAATTTAAAATGTGTTGTGCAAATGTATTGTTATGAGCTCAATGTTCTAAATTATTTTTATTTCTATTTCTTTCACAGTTTGTTTGAGCGTGAAGCAGAAATGGAACCGGCTAGCAAGGTTACCTATAACATCTACTTATTCCATATTAATTATAGTTAAATTTAGTAGAAAAGTAGAAAGAATTGCCAATTTGCAATTTAGAGACACACTATTCAGTTAAAGCTAGTAATTACATTTTTCTTGTTCAAATATATATTTATTTTCAATTTAACCTAGCAAACAATTTTGTAGTATTTATCATTTAGCTGTAAATGTGTTTCAGCATCGGAAGGGTGGGGCTTTATTTTTGTCTAATTAGTCATAATTGCTCCTCATTATAAATGCGCCGGGTCATTTATGAGAATCAATTGTTCCATAAAGACCCGCGCATTTATAATGCGGGTCATTTATGACTAATTATTCAATAATAGCCCCAATCTTCCCTGCTGAAACTTCAAACCCTCCCCGTTCTTTAAGAATGTAATTAATTCATAGGGATTTAAGTAAAATAAAGGGTCTTGAATAACAATAGAAAAGGTGTCAATCATGTAATAATGTTTGTTATTGACTTCACTTTCGCTAGCGACTGTATTGAGTCATCACATATCCCTTTTGTATTAAAGTTTGACAAATATGAACTTCAGAACTCAATATTTTCAAGACTTCAATCTCAGTATTTCGGACTTCCGAGATGCGGGGGCAGCTCTAGTATTTTTTAGGGATCAAAATCGACTCTCGGGTAATTTTTAGGGGGTATCGGAGAAACGTTATGGCTTTCACTAATAAATGGTATTTTTTAGGGGTACGCAAATGAATGAAAGGGTCACAATCCAAGCAAAACGTTTTCTGGCTTTCTTTATTCATTTATAGCCCTAAAAACAAGCTTGTTTTGAGATGACAAACATTAAACAACAACAAAAAGGTTTATTGTTGGTATTTTTTAGGGGTCATTCTGTTTTATAAGGTATTTTTTAGGGTGTGGATTTTTTATGTCCTGGTATTTTTTAGGGTATATTTTCCGATGTCCCGACGAGCACAACAAAAGAGATTCTGTTAGGAAAGCTAGGGAGGCATACTTTATCAACAGCGGTCAAACTTTATCCCCCAAAGGTCTCAATACTAGAGACGAAAATTTTAACAATTTCAGCTGTTAGATCTATATCATGTATTTATGTATCTTTTGTGTCTTTCTGTTACATTTTATCACGTGACACTCCACTTGTATGTATCTATTTCACGTTTGAATTTTGACGGTTATTTTATTTATAGTAGTTACCAATGTAAATATTCACCATTACCTGAATAAGGTCGGTTGGTACTGCGGATGGTTTGTTACTGATTTTTATTCAACACAACGTTCTCTGTTCGTACATGTAGTCCGCCATTTTTTCCCTCGTGTTCTTGCTAGTCCCAGACCCCCTAGGGCACAGGCTTCCCGCCCCAACATTCTCCCCCCTTTAAGAGCGGTTCCGGGATAGCTCTTACTAACTTAGTTATTGATAATGTCCAGGGGACACACCCTTACTATGGGCCTAATATAAGTGCTCCCCTTGAAATTGACTTTGACTACTCGCACATGTCCTTCTTTGTCTGGAAACACGTCAACAATGCGACCAATCGGCCACTCTCCTCTTGGCGCATTTTGCTCCACGACAAGCACAACGTCTCCAGTCTTCAGGTTCTTCCGTTGTTCTGTCCACTTCTTTCTGGTGTTGAGACTCGCGAGGAACTCCTTACGCCAGCGTCTCCAGAAACTGCTCACAAAACTTTGTATCAGCCTCCATCTATTCCTCGGGTTGAAGGCGATATCGTCCGATCCTCTCGGAGCCAGTTGGCCACCCAACTGCCCTATAAGGAAGTGATTGGGTGTCAACGCTGGTTCATCTCTTGGGTCCGTACCCTCATGAGTCAGCGGTCTGGAGTTCATCAATCCTTCGGCTTCTTTGATAGCTGTGTTCAGTTCATCATCGGTTAGACCAGCATCACCGACTATAGCTTTCAGGGCTCTCTTTGCAACCTTCACCAGCGACTCAAATATCCCTCCAAAATGGGATCCTAGTGGTGGGTTCCAGTTCCACTTGATACCACGATCTGCGGCGTAGTCGTTAATCTTCTCCTTCTCTGCTTCCTCAAACAATTCCCGAAGCTCCCTCTCACCGCCCACAAAGTTCGTCCCATTGTCACTCGTGACCTCTTCCGGTTCCCCCCTCGTTGCTACCATTCTACTGAAGGCTTGCAGAAAATCCGTAGCACTCAATGAGTTTGCCATTTCCAGGTGCACTGCTCTTGTCGCCGAGCAAGTGAACAAGCATAAATATCGCTTTGCGGTGACACGCCTTGTTAACTTGGTAATGAACGGGCCGGCATAGTCAACACAGCGCAGCTAGAAAAAGCCCTCATAGACTCTCCGAGTCGTGTCACGGGTAGCGGGGACATAATTTAACTTGCAGGCTTTACTCTTCTTCGCTCGCACTTCAAACATCTTCTGTCGCATCTCTTTACTTCTTCCCTACCATCGATCACCCAGTAACTCTGTCTTACTTCTGCTAGAACATAGTTCACACCCATGTGATGACAGCGTTGATGGACCTCTGAGACTATCAATCCAGTAATGTGGTGTTTCTTGGGTAATATGATAGGGTGTCGAACATCGTACGGTAGTTCAGCTCGCACTAGTCTTCCTCCGACACGTAATACTTCCTCCTTGTCTAGAAACGGAGTAAGGGACTTCAATGTGCTACTCTTGGCTATTGGTTCTCCCAACTTGAGACTGACTTTCTCCTCCGAGTACCTCTCGCTCTGCGCGTACTTCACCCAGAATTCTTCTGCTTCTCTGGTTTCCTGCGCTGTCAACGAAGCTCCCAAGTTATCCTCTTCCGTATTCTTTGTCTTCTCCTTACAACGTCTGACGAACCTAAGAACCCACGCCGTGACTCTGCGAAGTCTGCTCCAGCTTGAAAACTTCAACGGGTCGATTAATGGTTCTGTCGTCTCTGTCGCAAATGTTCGTCCTTCCTTGGATATCTCGCTCTGAGCGTCTTCAGTGCTTTCCGCAACGCTAACATGCTTGCGCTCCGGCCACTTGCTTTCTCCTTCGTACAGAAACTCTGGACCTCTAAACCAGCGGTGCCCTGGCTCCATCTCCTGGGCATTCAGTCCTCGTGACGCGTCATCTGCGCAGTTGAGTTTCGTCGGTACATAACGCCAATGACTAGGATTTGATTTCTGATGAATGTCCGAGACCCGATTCGCCACGAACGGCTTGTACTTCCTCGATCGACCTTGGATCCAAAACAAAACATCCATGCTGTCTGTCCAATAGTAGCATGCTTCAGGAGGTAATCCAAGTCCTTCCCGTACTTTCTCCGCTAACCTCTGTCCCAAAACTGCAGCCATCAACTCTAATCTTGGGATGCTGACTGCCTTTGTAGGCGCCACCTTGGCTTTCGCCGCAACAAATCTCACCGACACGCTGGAATCTTCATACTTGATCCGTTCATACGTCACTGCCGCGCACGCGTGCTTAGAGGCATCCGTCATCGTGTGCAAACTCACTTTCTTCACCACTTTGTCAGGCTCTCTCAGACATCGGGGTATCTGAACACCCGCTAGCTGCGGCAATTGCTTGAACCATTCGTGACACTTCTCCCTCAAGTCATCCGGGAACTCCTCGTCCCAATCCAAGCCGCGCAGCCACGTCTCTTGCAGAATCATTCTCCCTCTAATCGAGAATGGAGCAAGCATCTGGAGTGGATCGAACAGGGTAGCTAATTTCTTCAAAAAACCTCGCTTAGTATACTGGATATCTTCCGGTACATTTAGATTGAACTCGAACGCATCTTGCTCTGCGTTCCACTGCACTCCCAACGTCTTCATGACAGGAAGCTCCGAATCTTCAATGTTCACCTTAGACACCAAATCTTCTGCGGGTATACCCTCAAGTACGTCAACGTCATTGCTACACCATTTGCGGATCTTGAATCCTGCTGATTCAAACATCATGACCAGTTCCTTACGCGCGTTTACTGCGTCTTCTACATTCTCAAGGCTAGTCATGATGTCGTCCATATACATATCCTGGAGTGCTATAGGTGCCGCTAAGCCAAATTCCTGTCGGTGCTCTTCAGCGTGCTGTCTGACAACGTACTGTGCTAGAAAAGGGGATGCTCGATCACCAAAGGTAAGCCTCACTGCTTCGTATACATCAGGCGGCCGAGATGAGTCGAGGTCTCGCCAGAGAAAACGATGATAACGTCTGTCCTTTTCTGCCATCCCTATCTGAGAAAACATCTCCGTCAAATCAGCGACCAGCGCTACTGGATTCTTCCGAAACCTTAAAAGAACATCGAACACCTCTTGTTGCAGTTTCGGGCCTGGCAGCATGACGTCATTTAGGCTCACTCCTTGACTTTTACTCGCTGAGTCAAAGACAATCCTAACTTTACTGGTTTGGCGGTCTTCTCTTACTACTGGGAAATGGGCTAGGTGCCATGTGGGTCCACTATCCATTTCATGGGCTTCCACTTTTCTTACATATCTTTTGTCAACGTTTGCTTTCATCACCTCTCGGTACTTCTCGGCTACCTGTGGACGTCTTTCTAAGTGCTTTTCCAGCGAGATTAGTCTCCGCTCAGCTACGTCAAAGTTATCGCCAAGCTTGGGCTCCTCTTCTACCCAGGGTATAGCGATTTCGCATCTGTCGCCGACATATTTCCGCGATTGCTCAGCCTTCTCTAGCGCGATCGTTTCTTCTGGAGTAAAGGAATGTCCCTTGCTAGGTTCCAAGAGATCGTTGTCCCACAGCTTTTTCATGATTTCATCAGCTCGCTGTTCTGGCGATATTACTGTGTGAAGTGTATAGACATGCACGTTCGACTCGGCACACTCCTCGTTGTTTGGAACTCGACCAACTAATGTCCATCCTAATGGGGTCTTCATTGCGACTGGTTCGCCAGGTTGCCCAATTCGGTGCTCGGATGGTAGGAGGAATTCGCGGTAATAATTACTTCCTATAAGTATATCCACATTAACCGTTACCAACTGGTTTCTGAATGTCTAGAGTACGGAGATGCTCATATGCTGCCGCGTGTCTTGACCAATCCACTGACTTCATTTGACATATTTTAGGCGTCGTCCACATGCGCACGTCGTGTCTCGTCTCTTCATCTGTACTCACCACTTCCAATTGAACTAGTCTACTTTGAGTCACTACAGTTCCGGCGCCAAACACAGACACCCTCAATGGCTCTTTCGTAGCCTCGAGATTTAGTGCGTTCGCCATATCCTCCGTTATGTAGGACGACCCTGATCCATGATCTAAGAAAGCATTTGCCTTCACGTGCTTATTGTTGCTTCCTACGAGTATTACAGGGATGGTCTGAAGCGCTACCTTTCCGGACTTGATAGACTTGCTGGAGTTTGAGGATTCTTCGTCTACTACGTGCGACGTTGTACTGTTCTGATTGCCAGGGTCAGATACGCCTTTCGGCTTGGCTGGATTCTCATTCGGTGTTTTCTGGATTTCCTTGTGTAACTGAGGATTATGCCTGCCATTACATCCATTGACACCACACGCGTCTTTATCAGAGCATTTCCACCTAGTATGCGCGCTCTCCAAACAACGGAAGCATAGCTTGTGTCTCTTAGCCAATGACCAGCGCATGTCTACATCAGCCGACTTCCACTGCTCGCAGCTCCCGGCGCTGTGTTTCCCTTCGCAGATTGGACACTTAACAGCCGGAGGTTTCGGAGGGGTGGTGACGGGCTCGGCTTCAGTGGCATGTGTCTGTTGTTGTTGTTGGCTCCGCCTCTTCTGTTGCTTTGGTTGGTCCTGAGATTTTGATAGGTCCTGGCTGAATGTAAGCTCTTTGACCTCTACTTCTTTCTTCAGCCAGAGTGTGAACACATCGAGGTCTACGTTTCCGCCAAGTTCTAACCTCCTTCTGCACCATCTTTCCGCGGTCACTGGTGGAAGTTTCTTTACTGCCTGTTCCAGGTTTGTGCTCGCTTTTAGATCGGCTTCATGACCGTACGACCGGAGCATTTCAACCGTAGTGTGAAGTTTGTCTACAAAGGCGCGCATCAAATCCTTTGACTCGTTTGTCAATTTAGGAAGATTAAGAAAGTTCTGAATCAATGTCTTAGAAATCAGTTCTGGGTTTCCGAACCGCTGGTACAATTCTGCTAGTGTTTTTTCATACATTGACCCATCGATTAGCATACCAGCTACCGCGCTTTCTGCTGCACCTGTGAGCGCCGATCTTAAATGCACCATTTTCTCTGCTCGCGTAATACGCTGTTCATCCACTAAAACCTTAAAGAGACCATACCATTCGGGCCACTTTAGGGGATTCCCATCAAAGGTAGGCAACTTTATTTTTGGGAGTGATGGGCGTTTCCTTTCTTCCCGTTCTGGGGGTATTCTGGGGTTATAGGGAGCGTTCTCAGCCATTTTTCGACTTTCTGGACAGGGGACTGTTCCTGGGCAATAGGGGTGCTAGTAATTGGTTGCCTCATCATTTCGGGCCTGTTATGTGGCTGTTCAATGGAACGCTTAGATGGGATACCTGTGCTTGACCTTGACCTTGCAGACCCCTCCCCCCTGTGACCCATATTTCTTTCACGAATTGGCTGTCCAAGTAATCTGGGCCCTTTAGGTGACTGTTCAAATGAATGTTCAGATGGGACCCCTGTGGATGACCTTGACCTTGCAGACCCTTTCCCCTGTGACTCTGGTTGCTATTACCACCCCCACTTATGCCACTATACGGGTTCATTCTTGGCTGAATTAGGGAGCTTTTCTGGGACTTGGCTATATTTGAGGAGAGTGGGATACCTGTGGTTTCTGGCTCTGATTGGAACGACCCCTCCCAATTCTGATCTGACCCGTTCCCATCAACTCCTCTTAAATCACTGTGAACACTTTTATGGATGCTTGGTTTTGCTTGTCTATGGGACTCAGCTTTATTTGAGGAGAGTGGGATCCCTGTGGTGACTGGCTTTGACTGGAACCACCCCTCCCCTGCTTTATCCAAGCTGTACCCACCACCCCCATTTACTTCACTATAGATACTTGGTGTTGTTTGGCTCTGGGGACTTTTAGGGGACTTGGACTTCTTAGGGGAAGTTGACAATTCTGTGAGGACAGTCATTGATTTTACTGACCCCTCCCCCCTCTGTTCTAGGTAGTCATTAATCTCAATCTCAAGCTCTTCAATTTTGTCCCTTTTGCTTAACATCCACATTTCATCTGTTTTCTGTTCTTCGATATCAGAACTGTTGTATAGTTCGTGGTTTTCTGAAACTTTATTCCATAGCTCTCTTAATTGCTTGATTGCTAACTCTATAACTCGACTACTCTTATTTCCATTCATCAAATTGAGGATTAAATCAATCTTTCTATCAAGGCTTTCTCTCAGACTTTCTCGCCTGCACCTTAAGATTTCATCATCTACCTCTTTTTCCTGTTTATCGGCTTTTTCCGGATTAGTGGGACTCCTGTAAATTCCTTCAGATGTTCTGGTTGTTTCACCACTCGATAGGCTCGCTCACTTATTGACTTTCTTCCACCGCCGAACTCTGCCATTTTGCTACTTTCAGCTTTTGGAACTTGTAAGTCCAGTGTCTTACCTCTATTCTTCTTAGATCCGGCTTCGGAGGGACCACTTATGGTACTGCGGATGGTTTGTTACTGATTTTTATTCAACACAACGTTCTCTGTTCGTACATGTAGTCCGCCATTTTTTCCCTCGTGTTCTTGCTAGTCCCAGACCCCCTAGGGCACAGGCTTCCCGCCCCAACATCGGTACTGGCTGACCGAAATATCGTGTAAATGAAAATTATAAGTTGTTAATCAACCATTCAAGTTTTTATTATTTCCTATCACTCTTACTTGGGAGAACCCTCTCCCCCCCCCCGGGGGGCCTACCCCTTCTATAGACTTCTTTACCTCCATATGCAAATTGTCCATTTCAAATCATGTGATGTTTTCATCTGTTGAAATGGTTCAATATCCACGTGAATAGTGCCATAGATTGTGCTTGATCAAGCTAATCGCGCTTTCAAATGCGGATTTTTTTGGTAACTGTCCCCACAACGCATTGCAGGCTATAAAACGTGATTCATGTAATATATCAAACACTAGAGAGCGTGTTTATCAGGATTTCCAAACACTGAGAAGGTGGTCAATATATCAAACACGAGACAGCGTGTTTCATCAGGATTTCCAAACACTGAGAAGTGGGTTAATATATCAAACACGAGACAGTGTGTTTCATCAGGATTTCCAAACACCGAGATGGTGGTTAATATATCAAACACGAGACAGCGTGTTTCATCAGGATTTCCAAACACTGAGAAGTGGGTTAATATATCAAACACGAGACAGCGTGTTTCATCAGGATTTCCAAACACTGAGAAGGTGGTTAATATATCAAACACGAGACAGCGTGTTTCATCAGGATTACCAAACACTGAGAAGGTGGTTAATATATCAAACACGAGACAGCGTGTTTCATCAGGATTTCCAAACACTGAGAAGTGGGTTAATATATCAAACACGAGACAGCGTGTTTCATCAGGATTTCCAAACACTGAGAAGGTGGTTAATATATCAAACACGAGACAGCGTGTTTCATCAGGATTTCCAAACACGGAGAAGTGGGTTAATATATCAAACACGAGACAGCGTGTTTCATCAGGATTTCCAAACACTGAGAAGTGGGTTAATATATCAAACACGAGACAGCGTGTTTCATCAGGATTTCCAAACACTGAGAAGGTGGTTAATATATCAAACACGAGACAGCGTGTTTCATCAGGATTTCCAAACACGGAGGTGGTTAATATATCAAACACGAGACAGCGTGTTTCATCAGGATTTCCAAACACTGAGAAGGTGGTTAATATATCAAACACGAGACAGCGTGTTTCATCAGGATTACCAAACACCGAGAAGGTGGTTAATATATCAAACACGAGACAGCGTGTTTCATCAGGATTTCCAAACACCGAGAAGGTGGTTAATATATCAAACACGAGACAGCGTGTTTCATCAGGATTTCCAAACACTGAGAAGTGGGTTGAAAAAACAAGACAGAGCCGAGTTTTTTTAACCGACTTCGAGGTGTTTGAAATCCTGATCAAAAACTATATCTAGTGTTTGATATAGCTTCTCTAACGAATAATTTAATGTGCATAGAATTTTGAGATTTTATTCCTTCTTTTTCTCGAAATTAAGATCAGGCATCAAACCCTCCTCCACGGTTGTGATTTTCGAACTTGATGAATTATTAATGAGTTGAGAAGATATATGATTCCACTTAGGCCTAGTTTATACGTCGCATTTAATTAGACGAATTTAATTGATCAATTAAATTCGTCTGTGCGACGTATAAAATGGAGGTTCGTTTTATACGACGAATAAAATAAAACGGAGACATACTTCAGACGTTGTATACGTCCGGGGTCGACGTATACAACGTCTTGGACGATTATAATTTTCGACCTTTTTAGGTTCGTTTTATACGTCGCATTTCAGACGAATTTAATTGCGATAATTAAATTCGTCTGAATTAAATTCGTCCGAAATACGACGTATGAACTAGGCCTTAGAAACGATTTTTAAAAGTGTGATAGGTATGGAGGTATATCATGGTGAACAGCAAATTTTAGCCTGTAAATTCCTGGACTAAACCACCATGGTTTCCCTGCTAGCAAAGGCCTCCTTTTAGCCGTCTTTTCTCTGCATTTCGCTGGCTGAGGTTCGGATGGAAAACAGACCTCTGCCATGGGTCGAAACTCGCTTTGTTTTGCCGCCGTCCACCAACCTTGTACGGTTTGCTGACCATTTCTTTTAATTTTACAGCTGCTTTGAATAGTCCGATGCTGAAAAATGCTTATGCTAATGAACTCAACTTGTATAAACAAAATAATCGCTCATATGCACACGCATGGAGACGTTTTCCGCTGCGAGGCTCAAATAATATCAGCGGAAAACGTCTGTAGACATGCGCGCGCATATAGTGGACTCAAGAAACGGTCAGCAAACTGTCCAAGGCAGACGGAAGACGAAGCAATGAGCTGTAAAACCATATGTGTGGCATGCGGGCATGAGAGGCGTGGCCAAGAGAAAGGAAGTGCAATACAATCTGATTGTGTAACTTAGTATCGGAGGGGCGGGCTTGTCGTGTTGTCGACTTGTTGACATCGAGAGCGAGGTTTTTGTAGTACGTAGTTAAGAAGTAAAAGAGTATTTTAAACATTTATGTTATGGAAAAATCCATTGGAATCTTGAAATGTTTTCTAGTGTGTTTAGTTTCCTGTGATGAAGCGTACAGAGAAAGGCAAATAAACTGACAATGTTTATACCTATCTCTTTTGGCACGAATTTCTAGAAATGGAATCTCGATCACTATTCCAAAGGAATTCATTTTTCTGTAAGCATCTAAGTACTAAACCAATTTAAGTTCTTTTTTATTATTATTAATAATTATTATATATGCGCAACACAACTTTACGATCCAGAGAACCCAAACATAGAAAACTATCTGACCGCACATAGATTACCAGTGGAAGTTGGCAGATATGCTAATATTGATTATAACTCTAGGAAATGTTCATTCTGCAATCTTAATGAAATTGGAGATGAGACGCATTATTTGATGTATTGTAACCATGCGTCTTTTGTTCATCTAAGAGAATTATTTTTGACTGACATTTTGCAACTGAATGTTTCCTTTGGCCAACTAGGTTTGCGTTTACTTATTGTCGATGTGTGACGAGTCTGTCGTAAAGGTAACTGCCAAATTTTGTTTTGATATTCTCGAGCGTTTTAATGTGATGGTTCGAGATGCTGAAGAATCTAATGAGTCTCATTAAGCCTTATGTAATTTTTTTCTTTTGTACCTATATATTTGTTAGTGTATCCTATATGCCGTGTAATTGGTATTTTATGGAATAAAGAATTTGAATTTGTAATGTGTCTTACAATTTGTCTGTTACTGCTTTTTTGAATTTTAATTTTCTGATCTGAATTTACGTTTTAGCTGCGCGGGACCAGCAGTTATTGGCACAGGCTGTCGTGCAGTCCCTGTCTGATCATTTGTCTGTTAGAGCGGATTTCAGATGACTGTCGTGAGTAATTCACAATCACTTTGTAATCACTTCTCTAGGTTTTATTCCCAGAATTAGGTCATCACTTTGCGATTGGTTTCACTACAGTCACGAGAAATCCGCTCTATACATTATTTATTTGATTCATGTACTGTATTTTATATGTGCTTGTATCCATGTTTGAGTTTCCTATCTTTCCCTTTACAACCTCTTCCATGTATCTCTAAATGTACACAGGTGGATCTAATGACAGAAATAATAGAAACCCGTATTATTGCCCTGGTCTGCCCCGCAGTTCTTGTTTCATGCCTTCCCTGGCTCCCCCCTGACGTGTTTCATGCCTTCCCTGGCTCCCTCCTGACGTGTTTCATGCCTTCCCTGGCTCCCCCGGAAATAAGGAGTGGCCTCACAACTGGCATGATCACGTGTTATGCTTTTATAGACGTCTTCAATTTGCTAGGGTAATATTTACTTCAGTGAAAACCTCAACAAACCAACAGTCGCCCCTTATCCCACTAGCTCAACAACACCCTACATTTGAAGATGAAAACCTTCACTGCCGTGCTCTTGGTGGCTGTACTAGCAGCGTGCATTCCATGTGGTGAGCAGAGAAATGTTCCATGCTGTAGCTTTACTGTGCAAGAGCACATAGTATATATCATTGTTGATGCAATCTTTACTATTACCAGATCATTGCTTCAATCATAATCGTCGTTTTCGCTCTCTACTTGCTGGCAAACCTTCCTTTTTCGTTCCGTACCCGTCAGCTTTGATAACAGCCTAATGTTTTGCCTGTCAGCACTGCCTCAATCTGGTTATTCATTGTGAATCAGTAGGACTCCTAAGTATATGAGAATTCCTTGAAGTCTAAGAGGACATTGTTTGGCTATCAACAAATTTCAGGCGTGAAGGGAAGCTTTTTTATATTGATGAAAAATAACGTAATTTTGTTTTGTTTTGTTTGATGTCAACCATTTTTATACGTTTACGCAGTTCATCATTCATTATTTTCTTCAGACATTAACGGGAGAATCAACGTAATAGTGATAACAAAACATATACGTCATACGTTATATCTGTTAAATGAAAAACGATTTGGATTCTTAATAAAAGATTGAATGCAGTGGTAGAGCGCCGGGCTTGTTTGCGGGAGGTTGGGAGTTCAAACCCCGGCCGGACCAACACTAGGGGTCTTTTCTAAATAATTGAGGAGAAGGTGCTGCCTTTGCTCTAACATCTGCAAATGGTTAGATCTTCACGTCTTCTCGGATAAGGACGTTAAACCGTAGGTCCCGCAACCGGAAGAAGAACCACCTAGTGGAATCCGACTTGCGTAACCATTATTATTATTATTATTATTATTATTGTCGTTGTTATTATTATTATTATTATTATTATTATTATTATTATTGTATACAACGGCGATCCAAACAAAAATGTACTGCATTTAATATGTAGAGAGCAATCGTACGATTGTTAAACAACAGAAAACTGCTTATAAGATATTGGTTTTCACTACGACGTAAGCATTTGATTCTTTTGCTTACGCTTATGTCGTAGCGAAAACCACACTAAAGAAAATAGTTAGTTTGATCCTTATACTTATGCTTATGCCTGTTGCTAGTGAAAACCAGCCTTTACCGAATAAAAATTGTTGGAGCTTTTTCAGATGATCTTGCAGTGGCATCCGTCTAGAGGTATCAACTTCTTTATGTGAAAAGCTAGTGTCATTCAGATAGATATACTGGATAACTAGGCAGTTTAACTAAACATTTACTGCGATCACTGCGATGGTCAGGCTCTAACTAAACTTTCGACTACGGCATTTTGGCGCAATGGCAATGACCGACCGATTGATCGTTAGTAAAATTCTTTCACTTGCGGCATCCGTTCAACAAAAATTTTACTATGAATTTATCATATATCGTTTTATCTAACTCAGTGTGGAGGGCAAACGAACTTTTTAGTTGACTTGTTTACGAAATCGCAAAGAAAATTAACTGGACAACGTGGCATATTTGAAGTTAATAGACCAAATCGGCTAAGAGTGTTTATTTCTTGACTAAAAGCTTCGTGAGTCTCCGCCCGAGACAATAATTATCGTTAGATGAATGTTAGAGGGGCTAGCCATGCAAACTAAACGGTCATTTGGTTTTGAGACGGAAATTGAAGGAATGAGCTGTAAAAAACAGGAAATGATAAGTCGATGGGACAGGGACGGGACAGGGACGTGTGTTTCTTAATGGTTTTCAGTGGTACACGACCGCAGTAACTAGCACTAGTGCGAAATTTCGAGTGGCTCGAGCTCCTTTCTGTGAAAATTTCATTCCATGTTATTAAGGAGCTAGAAGAATTCTCAGCCTTTAAACTATTTTTGTTCGCTGCCATTAGGATTTTCGGTTCCACTATAACCACAGGCAGACCAAAAATTGATTATAATTAACTCTTGCCTCTTGGGCGTTTTGAAATCAGCCATAGGAGAGTCTTGTAAACAAGAAGACTAATTTCGAACACTGACTGAGAAGTGACTAAAATCAAAACCAACTGTGATAGGACGTTTTTTTTAGAAATCGGACATGACACAAGGATTGATAATATTTTGAACGAGTACCTTCAGTTAACTAACGGCTTGGATATCAGTGGCTGCAAGGTTAGAAATTCGGCATTTTGACGTTTTACGACTCCCAGAAACCTTTACGTTCAGGAGTTGCACTATTGCGCCCAGTTTTACACGACTACCAGAATCATTTTCAGTTTTCTTTTTAAACTACAAACCAAAACTATCTACCAGTCTACCGGACTGGTTGTTGGAATGAGCCGGCTACATGAGCGGGTTACTCCCTCAATAACAATATTAGGGAGGCTCCTTCTGTTTCTTCCTTCCGTTTTCGTTTTTACCAATAGACTTCTTTTCCGTTTTCATGATTTTTGGGGTGGGTTGTATATAATGGGTGGGTTGTTTGGGGTATTTAATCACACGGCTTGCTTGTAAAACAGTATTTTTATATATTTTTAACTGAATGTAACTACCGTGTTTAAATAAATTATATTATTATTATTATTATTAATATCAACATCTTACGTTTAATCATTAATGTCAAAGTTTTAACTTCTCCTTTTCTAATATTGTGTATTTGTTTATTGCAGAGCTTTCCCTCAAGTGATACGCTTGTACTTCAATGTCGAAAACATGCAACGAAAATCAAGTGAAAAATTGCTCAGCGCCAGCAGACAACTGTGTGAAAAGTGTCGTGAGTGGGGCCGGTAAAACATTGTATGTACGAGGCTGTGCGACTGATTCAGAGTGTAAAAACACCATGAAAGAGGCATGCGATAAGATCAAGGAGAACGGTGGTGATTGTGAATACGGTTGTTGTAAGACGGACATGTGCAATACCGGAAGTGACGTCATGAAACCAGCTGCTGTGATGTTACTGGTCCCGTTCCTTGCTCTCGCGCAATCATTGATGTGAGGCCGTGTAGACTAGACGAACTTACGGAAAATCGTACTTCATGAGGCATTTTTTAGTAAAAGCTGACAGCAAGTGCCATCTTATGCGAAATTTTACGCTGAATCCGATTTTTTTTTGTTGCCAACGCAGATTTTGCAACAAAGATTGCGATATTATCCGATATTAGAATTTCTGGTATATTTTTACTGTTAGCGATGAGATACTAGATGCAAAGTATAGAGAAGTAATTATCAGATAACTATCTGATATCCGATAGTACCGTAATAACGCGGCTAAATGCATTTTCTACCAAACCTCCTTTTGACGGATGTCGCTTTATCTTTATACATGTAAAATCCTTCTGCTGATGAATCTGGCTCAAATTGGCACATCTTAATTGTACACATAAACGATTGGACATAAATGCAATATCTTAGTTGGTTTTCCTTGATTCTTAGCCAACACACTCCATATAAATCAGCAAAATAGTGGTAAAGTAGCGAGAGGACCGTAGGCCGCCATGTTGTTTTCCGACGATTTCCGAACCTTTCCGAAGTTACCTCCCGAAGTAGTCCCGAAGATCACCTCCTTCTGAAGGATGACATCTAGCCACGACCTTGATGTAAAACGTCATCCAAAATGGCGGATCCAAGATGGCCGCCGTGCCGCCATTTTGGATATCTGTTGATTGTTTGAGGCCATCACGTTCAAAGGCTAAACTTAAAAAAAATGAAAGAAAACTTAAACGATTTTGCAATACATAAAAAGTAGCAACTGACGATTTTGGTAGAAAAAGAATAATATATAGGCAAATATATGATTGTTGTTAGTTGAATTTAGGTAGGAAGCGCAATCCACAAAATTATTGAGTATCTTAGTCGTCCCTACTGTAAAAGTTCTCAATATGACTATTGATTTCAAAGCCTATCACTGAGTCAAATACATCTACGACTATTGTTTTAAATGCATGCAGAATATTCCTCTTACACACACAGGAAAACAATGATAAGAAAAAAGCAGAGATAAGGGGGAAATCATTTTTTGACAAATTAGGCGCTGCTCCAGCCTTTTCGAATTGTTTTTAAGCCTGGTGGTAGCAAATTTGAACTTATAAGCAAAAGTAGCGAATGTAAGACTTTAATTTGTCCTCGGAGTAGCTTTCCTCTATGCCTGAAAGCCCTTTCCTATTCCAACCTCTTTCTAGTAAGAGGTTTCCTTTTTTAGGTTTTCTGCTGGTCCTGAGGTTTCCGCTATTTTTCGATTATGCCACGGGGGCAGCACATTGCATGATCGTTGAGAACGAACTTTGATATAAGGACTTCAAAGGCACAGTTTTGTTTCCGGGACCAAGGATGATCATCGATCGAAAAATGGTGATATCGTTTAGATCGTAAAATCAAGCGGCGGTGAATCTGATTCACCTTTTTATGTTGATTTGCCTTTTATTTTTTTAATATGGCTTCATTTGACCAGCAGCACTGCATTTCATACTGTGATACCTTGAATTCATTGTCAGGTATTTATTTCTGATAGTTTCTAAAAATCAAATTTGACGATATGGCGGCCATCTTGGATCCGCCATTTTGAATATCTGACAGCAGCGCCATATCCGAATAATACGACAATTTTTCGTATAGAACATTCTAAACTGTCCGTTTCAAGTTAAATATTCGTTCGAATTTGAAATATAGCGACAAAACTATTATAGCTGTCAATCATGATGACGTCATTTTCACCCATTAAAATGCAAAATCAGGGATGGCAACAAGAAAATTCAGATTCAGCGTGAAAAATTACATACGAAAACTCCTGTTGCCAGCTTTTACTAAAAAATGCCTCATGCGTCTTAAATATTGCAATTTTCTGATATTTCGTCTAGTCTAGTGGTACCCCAACGTTTAAAGAGTTCATGCAGGGCATCCAGTATGTGCGTATTTGGAAAACGTAGCTTAGTCCACTATGATGTTTAACCACATTTTATTTAAAACAAAATTAATGCACTTTTGAATTGTGGGAGTGTAAACTGTAATAACGTTTTCCTCCGATCATAAATGAATAAATATTGTGTAAGCTACTTGTCAGTACACTTGTATCCTGTTGCAAAAGGTTCGAATAAACAGTAATCATCATAAGGGACCGGTCATTATTTATCGCCTGGGGGGGGGGGGGGGGGGGGCAGAGGATTTTGGGGGGGATCATTTTGGGGCGAGCGAAAGGGGGGATCTCTCAAAACCTGAAGCCCTGAAAGGGGGGACCACAAGAAATTTTCTAAGTAGTTATTGCAGCAACTTCTCTATCATTTGCATTTTTCTTCCTCACTTCTTTCAATACATACTAAAGAATATCATCTAATATAGTATTTGGCAACTCACGCAACGAAGACACTACCTTCGCACCGTTCACAAGAACAACTGTATCTTGGCGAGGAAAAGTTAGTGTCATTCAAATAGATATACTGAATAACTATGCAGTTAAACATTTACTGCCGGCATTTTGGCGCAATGGCAATGACCGACCGATTGATCGTTAGTAAAATTATTTCACTTGCGGCATCCGTTCAACAAACATTTTACTATGAATTTATCATATATATCGTTTTATCTAACTCAGTGTGGAGGGCAAACAAACTTTTTAGTTGACTTGTTTACGAAATCGCAAAGAAAATCAACTGACAACGTGGCATATTTGAAGTTAACCATGAAAGAGGCATGCGATAAGATCAAGGAGAACGGTGGCGATTGGCGGTTGTTGTACGGACATGTGCAATACCGGAGGTGACGTCATGAAACCAGCTGCTGTGATGTTACTGGCCCCGTTCCTTGCTCTCGCGCAATCATTGATGTCAGGCCGTGGCACCCCAACGTTTAAAGAGTTCATGCAGGGCATCCAGTATGTCCGCATTTGGACAATGTAGTTTAGTCCACTTTGATTTTTAACCATATTTTATCTAGAACAAAACTGGTAATGACGTTTTGGAATTTTAGGAGTGTAAACTGTAATAACGTTTTCCTAATAAATGAAGGAATGGTGTAAGCTACTCGACCCTTTTAGTCAGTATAACTGGAATCTGTTGCAAAAGGTTGTAAGGGCCATAGGGGGGTTGTAACCTCTCCCAGGGCCCTAGATCCGCCCCTCTGTATACGATGGATTATATTAGCGACCTGGCATAGATAATCTTCGCATTTGTGATGGTTTTGCGGTATGTGCGTAATTTGCATTTTTGTCCATATCCAAAATTCAAAATTCAATGTCCTAATAACTAGGCTTCGGCACAAGTTGCCGATAAATTGCTCAAAAGTTGCCGATAAAAGTCCTTAAAAGTTGCCGAAAAGTTGCTACTTTATTCAAAAAGTTGCCTAACGGTTGCTATTTTTTCACAAAGTTGCCGAAAAGTTGTCAAAATTAAGGTTTTTTTAAACTTGTTTTCAGATTTGAAATATTGAAGTTTCACGCTTTCTTGTCTTGTTTCTTATCAACTCGAATAAAGATTCTTTTTCTTAATCTTTCTTCTGTGCTGACCTCACTGGACAAACATGATTAATCGTACACCAGCTTTCAGATGACGATTTTTAGAGAGACAAAATGTTTACTCCCTGTGAGATTGTATCTCACAGGAGAGGAAGACGATAAAAAATAGGAGATGTGGAAGCGAATTTTTACACGAGTCGAACTCATTTGTTGAAATTCAAGAGAATCTGTAAAGTTAATGCTTTGGTCCTCTTTTTCTTGCAAAATTCCTCATCTTGGGCAGGGTATGACGGTTGAACTCATCATAAATATTGAGCAAACATCCTCCCTTGCACTGCTCCGTGTTCGAACGCGCCGCCATCTTGCTACTATCACAGAAATGTGCAACCGCTGACTACGACTCAACTCTTTTGTGCGAACGTACCGCTTTGGCGCGCATTTATGCCCGCTGTGAAAGGCGCTATCGATAAGCGAGCAATGCATCATGGGAAGGATTAGCGTTAGCGCAATGCATCTACTAGTTTCGCTCGGCCAGAAATCCGCAGGAACGCGCTTGGGTGCGAGGCAGTTCTCTTGCCGATAGGCATCACGCAATATTGATTAATAATATATAATAGTTATCAGAAAATGAAATCCAGTATTCAAAATTCTACATGATCCATATTAGTAAAATTGCAATATTTGGTGAAGATTGCTTCAATACTGACTGAGATATGAATTTTCAAAACTTCGTATTCTGGCTTATTTTTTAACAAAGAAATGTATGGGAAAATAAATCGAAACGAGGCGCCAGCCTCGACTTGACGTATTTGCCCATACATTTCTTTGTAAAAAGTAAGTCAGAATAGGAAGTCATTTGAAAATTCATATCTCAGTCAGTTTTCAAGTAATTCTTTTGAAACTTTGCAGCTTTACTAATACGGATGTGTAGAATTGGAAACGGGATTTCATTTCGGATAACTATTATATATTAATAATCAATATTGCGTGATAAGGTCTATACTAGAGAGGGACGCCCCTATATGCATGGCGAAAAACGATTCCCTACCGTAGACCTCAGGAGCCCCAAAACCATACCCAGTACAGGGTCTGGATGGGGTTAACCGACTAGCGACAAACGGCCTAAAAAATAACCGACTACCGACAAAACGGGGAAAAAGTTACTGACTACCGACAAAAAAAATGTTTACTGACTACCGACATTTTATGATTGCCCGTATTATATACTCTTCATTTCTATCGTCAACATACATCTAATTTATATTCTTGCGAACTTGACTATCTACTACACGAGCGCTTTTATATAAACCGAATATAAAGCCCTGGCCAAACGAAACGCAAGTTCACACACGTCGATGCAAGTTGTGACTTGTACAGACTTTTGTTCACTTGCGCTGAGGTGGCCAAACGAGAATGCAAGTTTTGATCAAGTTAGGGGCCGACCATTGACTTTTGAAAAAAAATATCCTGCAAGCTACGTTCCCCAGAAAAAAAAATCATGCAAAAGCAGAAGAGTAAAAGACAAAATTCTGCGATTGTGCACCCTGCATGCGGTAACTTCACATGCTGGGCTCTAAATTTTCGGCGCGCTTCGCGCGCAAAAGAGTTTAATCGATTTTAGAGTTTAATCAACTTTCTCTACAGCTTTCTCTACACGGTTTTTATCACCGTGCCCCACAGTTTTTGGAGGTTTGCAACGGCCCGGGTTACGGCCCGGGTTTTATTGTTACGGCTCCCGTGTAGCTTATCATTGTGTGAGTGAGAGCTGCAGAAACGAGTGCTGAAAAGGCTAGGACATCTCTGTTTATCATTGAGATATACTAAAATAATTTGGCAATGGCAAAACGAAACATAAAACACGGGATAACAGATATAACGTCTCCAAAACGAAATATACACAAATGTTTCTCCTTCTGTTAAGTCTGCCAATCTGTTTGCAGCAGCAACCTTGAAAAAGATCTCTCACACTTCCCTGCTGCCAGTAAATAAACCAGCAAGCTGAATAAATTAAAACTATTGGCCAATCAGGGGGCTCGAATCCCTATATTTACTGGAAAAAATTATGCTAATGTTGGATATCTACTATACTTCAGGAACCAATCAGAGCGCGCGAAAATGACTATTGTTTACTGATTTGCAGCGCTTACTACTCAGAAAAATGCAAAATATCTAAATAGAGACTCCAATCGTAGAACCTGAGAGTAACATTGTTTTTAATATTCAATTTTACTACTTTTTAATTATTTACCGACTACCGAAATTTTTAACTGACTACCGACAAATTACCGAAATTTTAACTGACTACCGACAAATTACTGAAATTTTAACTGACTACCGACATGCGGACCCCCCCCATCCAGACCCTGCCAGTAGGGCGGCACATACCTACATACCCGTACACCATAGTTTAGTTAGTTTAATTTAGTTTATGAAACATTAATCATGACGGAGAAAACGAGGATTTTGTCCTTCGATCATTCAAGCTGCGCGCTCCGCGTGTCCGGACATTATAAATTTACGCTTTGTTGTCAATGCGCCGGTTTGTTGATGTGTTTATACGCCCATGGGACTACTAAGGAGGGGTCCCCTGGGACGAGAAACAAAGCCCCCCCGTCGTATTTCTAGTACTCTTTTTGTTATCATAGAGACCGTACAGGCGGACGCCAAAAATGTCACTACTGACTGATGACACGAACCGCAAAATTGTGACTAATTGATAACTAACTGATAAGTGTGATAGTGGCCTATGCTTGTTTATCTCGAAATCGGACAGGTATGATGTGCGGCATATAAATATCAGCTGGTTATGTGATTTGCAACAGACATTATTGTCCGAGGTATGTTGTTTATCGTCTACACAGACTTAGCCTAACGTCGCGAATCTGAAGGAATTTTAATAGGTGCTTGTGAAATCAGCTCCGAATTGATGCGCTGCTAAGGAATAGTTCATTATACTTTGCGAAAAGTTATTAACTTCAAGAGGACAGGAAGGACTTCGTGTAATATGGCTCTGGATGCGCGAGACATGGAAGTGCTTCGCTTCCAGAGAGAACAGTTAAATGAAGCAGTTCTAGACCCTTTGCAGAGGATCAAAACAACCATTGGACGGTGTTTACAGCGTACAGAAGTACGCGAGATTAAATCTCTGCTCACACAAGAAATCAGAAATGATACTCTGGCCAAGATCAATGACGGGGAAACTCTGGTTGCAGTATTGGATATGTACTATGGGCGAGATAATCTCAAGTTTTTAGAACGACTGCTGAACAAGACAGATTGTCATGATCTTATAGAAATGCTTCACGATTGGAAAAATACAGGCAGCAGCTTAAACCCGAGTTTATTTGAAGGTACGTAATTCTCTCAAACAAAGAGCTATGAGCTTTATTTTGTTGGTAAACATCCGTCCTCAACGCTAAAATACTTTTAAATATAGAATACTGCATAGTATATCACTTAACTAATACTTAATTTAGTTGCGGTTTCTCTTTGTATAATTACATTGAATACATTGAATAGTAAAGTGATTAACGTTTTCGATGGCTTTCATTGAAAATTCCTTCGATTTTTGGCATAACTTTTCAACTTCTTGGAATGTTTTCTTATCAAACTCTCATCGATAAGACTATTCGCAAACATTCTATCTTTTTCTAGTTTTCGATTGCTTTATAGTCAGGAATTTCCGCAATCGAAGAGTATTTATCACAATAATCCCTTGTTATTTGTTTTGGTGTTGAAAATGTCTTGGATGCTTCACGCGTTTACTATTCACTAGAAATAATGCTAGAGTTAATACAAAACCAGTCTAGGTCGGATTTCTGGGGTCATTCTGAGCCGCGTGACAAGTTTCACCCCCTTCCCCATTTGTGTGCTGATCTCTGGAATATTGGTCGAATATTACTGCGGCGTAGCTAGCCATTTCCTGCCTGCCTCGTCCCTAGGCGTCTCTATTTGGTAGAAAAAGAGAGAAAAGCCTCTTGCGAGTGTTCTGGTAGCGAGCGTGCAATGCATCTTGGGAACGTTTTGTTTTCGCAATGCATCATGGGAAGGCTCAAACAAGAGATGCCTTTCGCGCTAGCTAGCTCGCTCCCAGTCGCTCTCGCCTCGAAAATCACTAGAACGCGCCTGGGTACGAGGCAGATTTCCTGCTACAAAAACAACAACAACAATCAAGAGCCTTGCTAGCCATTCGGAAATGTTTGTTTTCGGGTGTATCCGCTACTGTGCTAGCAAAACTTTAAAATCCGGTAATCCCTCCCCTACTCACTGGCGGATCCAGGGGTGGTGCTTTGGGTGCGGACTCACCCCGTTTTGGGATGCAGGCTTAGATACAAAGTTAACAGCCCTATTAAACAATCTGGCCTGCGAAACACAGCCTTAGCGCGCCCGTTCTAGCGCCTGTTGAGTAGGCTACGAAAAATCTGGCTTCACAGACCAATAACGCACCCCCTTTTTTCAAGGATCCCCTCCTGCTACTTGTGCTTTTGCTTACACATTCCCCCATGTGAAAATGGGCCATGTGCTCGATACTAGAATTTTTTTTCTGGGTGGGTGGGTGGGTGGGTGGGGGGGGGGGGGGGGGGGCAGGCCTTGGTCATCCTTTATTTTTACTAGGGGGGCAAACAGGTTTTTCCCCACATGTTGACACTTTTGTACTTCGCTGGGGGGTGCAACTGCCCCCTCTGCCCCCTACGCTATAGCTACGACACTGATGTTTGTATTTTGTTTCTCTATTGCGATTTGGATGCGATAAGGAGAAACCTCTCAATCAAACGGCAAACGGTTTTTACATTTTAGAGGAATAGCCTGCGTATTAAGCGCAAGGGGAGGGTGAGGGGCGCCGAGGGCCGCAAGGGGAGGGTGAGGGGCGCCGAGGGGCGCGAGGGGAGGGTGAGGGGCGCCGAGGGGCGCAAGGGGAGGGTGAGGGGTGCCGAGGGCCGCAAGGGGAGGGTGAGGGGCGCAGAAGACGCGAGGGACGCGTCTTCGTTTGGGGGAGTCGGCGTCTCTCGCAGTGTACTGAGGTCCTTGCTGGTGGATTTCACTGTCTGTCACTTGCCAAAGCCTTGGTTTTGCTAAACCGGAGGAAGCAAGTGTTACCGTTGAATCCAATGTTGTCTTTGACCAGGGACGTGTGAACAGTGAACACCCTGGTTTGATTGAAAAAATAAAAAAATGGAGGACCATACTTCCAGACAAAGAGCTGAAGCGTCGTATGGCGACCGTACGGTTCTTACGCCCACGCCAGAGATTTCGGCCCTGACAGTCGCTATCCTGGTGTTGAATTGCTCAGTAGCTAGATACCTATGGGTGAGAGTACGCCCGGCCACCAGACCATATAAGGACGCCCCTTGTACCGTTAGTGAACAATCAACTAACTAATTATGCATCGCCAACATATTTATAGGTCCGATTAGTGTTAAGTTTGTCCATGTGGGATACGTTGTCGGTTCTTGTGACTTGAACTTACCAAATGCTGTGAGAAAGGTTTTGATATTAACTGATTTAGGTGCTGTTTGACATGTTTTGTTTGTCACATACCAATGTTACTTCGTTCATGGCTTGCTTTTTGCATTTTCCGTTGCGCATGCGCACACACGTCATTCTTGTCTTTTTGATGCTCGGATTAATTTTTACTAACAGTTTGTGTGCTCGGTAATGAATCTTCCATCAAAGGTCAACTGTTTTTATAGTCGTTCACTTTGTACTGCTTGGGGACGCGGTTTTCGAGGTGGCAAGCGAGGAGAAAGAAACGCCAGTGAAAGAACAACGGTGGTCGGATATTTTTTTCGCTACCTGTAGTAAGGAGGAGAAAAGCCAAGACTTACTTTTTAGTGTCTTTGTGTGCTTTCTTTTGGAATAAAATTTATTAGTGCTCACATCCGCGTATTCGGTAAATTTAAAATTATTTTCTCGGGACACGCGCAATTATAAATTCAATACACACGCTTTGATTATTATTATTATTATTATTATTATTATTATTATTATTATTATTATTATTATTATTATTATTATTATTATTATTTGATAGAGAGCATCTATTTCAGCTACCGTTGCTCATAAACCATTCTCCAAAGCTCCCTACGATTATTTCTTGCCTGAAATCGCATTTTATTATTTTGCATGTTTCTTTCAGAGTTTGGTTACTTCCCTTTATGGATAAAAGTCAACGCCACCTTCACCGAGTTCTCCTCACACAAGAAGCAAATCCTTAGCACCCTCAAAGATGTGTTCGCTATCCCGTACTCGATGAAAACGACCCAGAGCTTGACCCCCTGGTATTGATGGGCGTGTCCCTTGGCAAACAGGACGTCCTGTTTTGTGCGCTTATACCTGAATGCGTGCGTCAGCACATCAAAGTCTCTCTTCAGTACCGAGAAGTCGTGGGCATGCTGGAAGATGTCAACGTAAGCGGGATTTACTTTTCCAGAAGAAAACATGGTACATCTGGAGATGACTACAGACGGTTAAGCAGCTCGCGCTCCAGCCTTTCCTCAGGTAATGGATCAGTGATGAGTGACTTTGGACAACTTGGGGACGCGGTTTTCGAGGTGTCCACTCAAGAAAAAGAAACGCCAGTGAAAGAACGAGACTACGGTGGCCGGATTTTTTACACTACGTATAAAAAGGAGGAGAAAAAACCAGAGACATTCGAGAAGATTTCAGAGCGGTATATTGAGGATTACGACCGAGGTTTTGAGTCAACACCGCCAGCGTATGGAGTCGTGGGAAGTTTTAAACCAGATTTGCTTCCTATGAAAGAAAAACCAGAGAAAGAAAAGTATGGCTCGTGTTTCTTTATAGATTACAGAAGACCTAATCAAGTAAGTCAACAAATATTGCTAAGTAAGGAAGGAGGGTGGAAAGACAAGGTAGAAAAGGAGCAAATGATCGAATCCGTTGATAAAAGTTTACAGAGTCAATACAGTGATTACTCATGCAAACTTCCTCAGCCGGAACCAGAATCGCCACGATACCAAGACTCATATTTTCCCCCGATTGACCAATGGGAAAAAGACGCCGAAACGAGGCAAACCATGGAAGCAAAGTATTATCCACAGGGTTCCCAAAGTGTGGAGTCCACTCCCCCGGAACAACGTCCCGGTAGCGACACCACAGGAAAACCGAACCAAAGTGAATACGCGTCACACAGTCTACTTTCGTCACCTCCATATATGGAAAGGGACGAGCAGATTCGCCCCAGTCTTTACATGCAATATAGAGGCGACAGGGTTAATGTTCGCGAGGGGAACCCACGGCAGTCTATTATTTTCATGCACGAAGAAAACGGATCTCAACTCGGCCAACGATCAGACACTCAAGATGGAGCATTCCCTAATGGAAGTAGCCGGCGGTTGGATTCCCAAGGGGAGAGGGGTAGTGTAAAGTTTGACATAACCCCTCCCCCCTACAGACAACCCCCTGGTTACGAGGACAGCCTTAAGAGGAAATCACAAATGTCCCTGGGTAGCCTTAGTAGTATAGGTAAGTAGTAAGTGAACGCTTTCTGCTTTTTTTAATCGTTCGAGATTCCTGCTATTTCGATCCATTCGGGCGTGGACTAGTTTTGGACGCGCCCTGGTTCGAAAGGTTCTTACTAACAGAGGGCAGTGTTGCGTGGTTGATGGACAGACATCTAGGATAAGAACCCTCAAGTGTGGCACTATTCTAGGTCCTTTATTATTTCTAATTTACATCAATGATCTGCCTGCTTGCCTAGAATACAGCGACGCACACATGTATGCGGATGACACAAATTTAACTGTGGCCTCACAATCTGTGCAGGAAATTGAAATCAAAATGAATAAAGATCTCGACATATCCGCACCTGGCTGTATGCGAACAGGCTGAGTCTAAATGCCACAAAATCTGAAGTTTTGGTTGTAGGATCTAGACAAAGGTCCTGTGGTATGTCTTGCCCCACGCTTTTTATAGGTGACACAATTGTGCCTCAGGTGAAATCCGCGAAATCCCTGGGTGTACACATAGATGAAGCGCTTACATGGGCTAACCATATACAAGAGGCCTCCAAGAAGATCGCAAATGCGATCGGAGCCCTAAAACGTGTTAGACAATTTGTCCCATCATCAACTCTCCAAGCTATGTACCAATCTTTCATCCAACCTTATTTCGACTATTGTTGCATGGTTTGGGAGGGGCTAAGCGCTGTGTAGCTCAAAAGTTGCAAAAACTTCAGAACCGCGCAGCTAGAATCGTAACCTTTTCTGGTTACGACTGTAGCTCTGCCCCTCTGTTGCTGGAGCTAGGGTGGGACAAATTGTCTACACGTCGTATCAAACTAATGGCAATCGAAATTTTCAACATATACGCCAGTATATCTGTTGTAGAAAGTCACGGATCGTATGTAAACCAGCTTTAGCTGATATGATGCCGTGCGAAAATAAAATTTCTATCTATCTATCTATCTATCTAAAGGCTATGTTTGCAACGGGCACAACGAATATAACATGGATTCAAGTGATCCATCCAATCATTCTTGCTGCTTCGCTTGTCAAACCATCTGAGACCAATAAGATTATTACCCTGTTTCGCCTAGTGCACTCGAATGGCTTCCCTGTGAACGAAAACCAGACAACATCACGACGATCGATGGGCGACTGCACTAGGCGAAACTGGGCATGACTCTAATTGGGCCATATGGTTTGACTGAATCGGATCGATTTGACTGACGGAAAATAAATTGTTGTGAAGCTGGTTGCGATGAACTCTAATTGTTTATTATGCCTTTTAGATTCCAGAGGAAGTCGCCGGGGGTTTAGAAGTCCCCTGCTCTCGGCACACAGCATCAGCTCCATTTATAGAGAAGTAAGTATGATGATTTTAACGAGCAGTATTCCGAGCGATAGCGACTGATTTTGTAATTCATCATCATCACGGCGACCGCAGCCGAGTCGCACAATGACGGAGACCGCCCCCACATCTCTCTTCAGGGTGTCAATGAAGGTGGAGGGCGGTCTCATAGGATGAGCTCTCCAGCCAGGTTGACATGCCTGTTGCCTGGCCTGCGAGACCCAGGCGTCTCAGGACAATTTTGTAATTGATTGTGCCATATTCTCCTGTTCGCAGAAAGAGATGTTTCTAAGCACTGATGAACTGAATGAGAGCATCAAGTCCGCCGAGGAAAGAGAATGGGAGAAATATGTAAGCACATTATATCACTCCCCTAGTGGAATGTCTTTTTGTGAGTATCTTTTTTCGTATGATGACGAAAATACTTGGGAACCACTTTTTTTTTCGGAACCACTTTGTGAGCGTTTGAAGTTCGTCATTTTCCTGGCACATTTAGACATACTTCACTGCAGTACGCTTTGGCCTTGGCTGCCATTAATTGTGAAACGTTCTTCGAGTTCGCGCGCAGCAGAACAGGGTAAAGCGAGGAACGCCTTGTATATTTGGTTGGTTTACCACGGCCGCGTTGCATGACGGTCGACAGGCATTCTAACACCGATTTCTATGGTTTATCATGTGATGACGAACGCATGAGTAGCACGAGTGAACTATTCGACGAGTGCGAGTGAGCTTTTCGATTGTTCTCCCTACATCCCACGTGCGTTTATCACATTTATAAACCAAAAGAAACGGGTTTCATTGCTTTGATGAAATAGTATTTTTGTGCATGTGTTTATAACTAAGTAAATCACAGCCCTTGGCCATTTAGTGTGCGGCACTATTTTATTAAAATAGAGGATGTTTATACATGGCCGCGCGGAGTACGAATTTTATCTTCGAGTGTTGAAAATTTATCTCACGAGTGAGCGCAGCGAATGTATGTAATGTTCTGTTTATGATATAAACATCAATGAAATACCAAATTCCAATTTTATTTAAGTTTAAGCCTAAAATCGAGCATTAGCAATGCGAAAAGGCTAAATCCCCTTTCTCCTCCTCCAAGGTCGCACACACACGCATCACTCTATTGCCCTGTTTCCTGTCAACCGATAGTGACTTCTCTGTCAGTGCGATTCCAATTATTCCAATATTGAAATCTGAATCAAAATCTAAATATGACTCCGTTTCGTTGCGTTAATTTCAGTACGTGCGGTCACGTGATTTGCTAACAGCGGCGAAGATTGGTGACGACAATGAAGTGAACTCCTTGTTAGAATATGGCGTGGACGTCAATTATCAGAACGAGGTAAGGACGCCGCGCTGAAAAAATTGGAGGCATAAAAACTGTCATTTCCATATACAATTAAGGGAATAAAGGGAAGGGGAGGGAGTCGGGGCGAGTGGAAAGCGGAAATAGCGCGGTCCACAAGGGTTCTGGGTTGGCTTCAGCCTCACTATCGGGGTCAGAATAGCGAAGAGGTTACGAATGATTTCGTGCAGTTGTAAGACCTGCTACCTTTGCAGTGTTAGACGCAAAGTGTTACTGACCTTTGCAGCGCAACGCGGAAAAATACTCTGAAAATAACTCGGCCTGCGAGAGAGAGAGGGAGATCTCAAGAACTAGCGATGCGCTCCTGATTTAGGACAAGTTGGGCGTCTGAAGGCTCCAGGCTAAGATTTTGTTTTACCTTATAAGAGATGAGATAGCCTCTGTTCCGAACAGACCAGTCTACAATCTCTTCCCATTAACTATTATTTCCATGAACTATTACTGTGTCGTTACGTACAGTGACGTTACGTAGTTTTTGAGCCCATGAAAGTCCATGCTATTATAAGGTAATGTATCAGTAGCGTATAGGGAAATCAGTCCGTTTAAATCTCATGGATTTTCGATCCATCTTTTGGTGTAACACTGATTTAAGTGATATTTAGTCATAGAACAGCAAACTAATGGTGTTATTTTGGAAAGTTTCTTATCGTATTAGATCAACACAATAAACCAATCATAACATTGTCACACCCATCTGACACATCGTCTTCAATGCGGCCGCCGAATAAAATTCTGGCCATTAAAACTGGCAGTATAGAGCAGATTCCGTATGACTGAAAAGTGCCGCGACACGGCGCGGTCGGTATGGTCCATGAGAAGTGGGGGGGGGGGGGGGGGGGGCTGAATTTAACGAAAATGTATGAAAACTTGACGAATTACAGCCCTCGGCTCCGCCGTCCCTGGGAACCTGGCCTGCTGTAGATACGGAGAATGAAATCGCATAGTCGCGGTACGGTCACGGTCGCGGCGCGGCACAACTTTTGTGCGGCACTTTTCACAGTCATACGAAATCTGCTCTATTATTCGTTTATGCCCGATATTTCACGTCTGTAGTTCGGCCATACTGCGCTGATGATGGCCAGCAGAGGAGGACATCACAAGGTGGTACAGACGCTCATAGCAGCTGACGCAGACGTCAACGCACAGGAAAAGGTGACGCTCCTTGACGCATATGATGAATATTGACACCACAAAAAAGAATGTGTTTTTCTATTACTTTTACATGTTTCGGAAACGTTCCTTGCAAAGACATCAGCCAATCAGAAATGTTCCTCACGCAGACATCAGCCAATCAAAAACGTTCCTCTCACAGACATCAGCGGCCAACCAAAAACGTTCATCGCACAGACATCAGCCAATCATAAACGTTCCTCGCACAGACATTAACCAATCACAAACGTTCCTCGCACAGACATCAGCCAATCAGAAGCACAGAAAGTATAGCGCTGTTCACTGTTTATCAAGTGCCAACCGTAGATTGAATAGCGCCCTTTGTTCTGTGAACCAATCGATTTCTGGTTGGCACATTAATAACAATGGATGACGACAGCGCGAACAGCGCTATAGATAGTGAGCAGCGTAACGTAGATCCAAAGTCTAATAAAAATAGGCATGTTGGCCTACTCCGGGTGCTAAGATCGCCTAATATCGCCCAAGATGATTGCCCAAGATCACCCAAGATCACAACATGAAATAAAAAATCAAAAGATCGACCAAGATCGCCCACGATTACGGCGATCTTTGACCCGAGTAGACGTACGAGCGTTCACATTCTGATAAAAATATTGCACGAGATTGGCCCGTTAGATTGACATCCATACTTTCTCCTTTTCTCTAGTATGGCAAGTCTGCTCTTCATGAGGCAGCCTGGAGTGGTCAACACCGCGTGATCCATGCGCTCGTCTCTGCGGACGCCGATATTAACATACTTGACGAGGTCAGTTGCTATTGCTATACCACGGTGCTATATCGCCAAAGCCCTTTGTATTGTATCGCGTAGCTTTTTCTAATCAGCCGGAACATTACGGTGGTATTCTGGTCAATTCTTCAAATTGTATCTGTTGTTGTTATTTTATTTGTAGTTATTTTATTTGTGCGTGGCAGGACTCTTGGATACTTTACTGGTAGACGCCCCGTCATTACCTTAGAGCGGATTTTACATGACTGTCAAGACTTGTTATTAGCCTGCGAAAGCCGACGCAACTTAGCACTCGTCGAAAGAGACTCTCGCAAAGAGGCGTCTGCGCGCTCAAGCCAAACATTCCATACTGATGACGTATTTTGACCCAGATCTGGTCTGAAGTATTACGCAGCCAGTTTGACTGTTTGATATTTAATAATACTTGTTATAGCATACAAAGCATTTTATAGTAAGGTATTCAAATAAGACGAAAAAAGATGCAACAAAGTTAAAATGGCCACGTAATTCTTCTGATCAGATCTGGGTCAGAATACGTCATCACTATGGAATGTTTGGCTTGAGCGCGCAGACGCCTCTTTGCGAGAGTCTCTTTCGACGAGCGCCAAGTGATGTCCGCTTTCGCAGGCTAGACTTGTTATGTAATTGCGATTGCTTTGCGTTCTCATTGGCTACTCACTTTTCTCAGCCAATCAAATTCTGTAGTAAATACAATTGTGTTATTACTTAGTAGTTGGTTCGGCTTGCAATTGACTGAGAAAAAAGCCATTTAGGAGCAAGGTTTATAATAATGTTGCAAAGTCCACACCATCTTCTCAGTGATATTTTTTACCGATTATTAAAGTTTCATTCATAGCTGGGAATCTTGGCGCGGACTAAAGTGTCCTTGAGAGATTTCCCTTTACTGAACGAAACAAACGGCTCATCTTTAAAGATGTTAGCGAGTCTAGGTTGCCCTTTTATAATATGCCAGTGTTTCATAAGGACTCTTTTAAGATTTGGTACTGTCGGGTTGTACTTAGTGACAAACGGCAGTATTTCCTTTGATATCTGTTGTTTTGGTTCAAGCGTTTTGAGTCTCTGCGAGAATTTTACTTCTGACAAGATAGGAGTTACAAAATGTTCGGGATAGCCCCTAGCAGCGAGGCGTGTTTTGAAATGATGTAACTTATCTTTGAAGTTTTTCTCGTCTGAGTTCGTTCGCAGTAGTCGTAAGGCCTCTCCTTTGACAAAACCTTTCTTACAATTGAAAGGATGACAGGATGAGAAATGAGGATCCCTAAGATCCTCAGTGGGAATAGGTATACTTGTTGCGTAAAACTCTTCGTAGTTTTGGCAAACTATGTTAATACCCTCTATCTGGGGTATATTGGTGTAAAGAGAACTAACATCAAGACTAGCCAATAGGGCGGTGTCCGGAATGTGCGTTTTCTCTATGAAGTTTATAAAATCAGTGGTGTCCTTTATGTAAGACTCTTTCGATTTTGCTATAGGTTGCAAGAGAGAGTCAACAAAGCTAGAGATTCGTTCGGTTGGTCCTCCGCTGCCAGATATAATTGGTCTGCCCACTGGTATTTTTTTGTGTATTTTAGTGAGCGTGTAGAATTCTGGTATGCGGAGATTGGTAAATCCTTCGTTTAACCACTTAAAAGTCATTTTGTCAATGTGTTTGTTTTGGAATAGTTTGTTAACCATTCTTCTCACTTTGACAGACGTTTCAGATACCATAGGGATCTCGAGAGGTCGATAGAATTGCTCATCTAGGAGCTGTGATTCTGCCTCTTCGATTTTAGAGTTGGTATCCATGATGACTGTAGTAGTTCCTTTGTCCGCTTTCTTTAAGATGATACCTTTATCGTGTTTTAGCGTTAGAAGTGCTTGTCGTTCTTGTGGGACTAAATTATCCTCGAAGCGACAGACGGTTAAGTTTGCTAAATCCGTGCGCGTGTCGTCAAGATACTGCTCGAGTGCTACAGAAGGCTGAGCTGGCGGTTTCCAGTCAGATTTCACGTAGAATTTGTGTAGCGGTTTCTTCGGAGTATCTGCGAACATATAGCGTAGGCGCATACGACGTGCGAAGGCATCAAAGTCCTTTAATAAAGAACGTATGAGAGCAGTCACGTTTCCCGATTTAGGAGTTGGAATGAATTTCAACCCTTTTGCTAATAAGCTAACTTCGCTGTCCGAGAGCGTACGTTTAGAGGCATTGTATATAAATTCCTCGTTTGTGGCTCTATCGTTCAGGAGTAGTTTTTTGGCGGCGGGCGGATCGTTTGCAGTTTCTATGAGGGGTGCGCGCTTGATAGGAGCGCGCATGAGAAGTGAAACTGATACGGTTGTAAGATGAATCTCTTTGTTTATTAAGGACAGTCAGTGATTTTACAAGATTCTGTAATTCAGAGAATTGCTTCTTCATAGTCCTTAACTCGGCCTCTGTATCGGCCAGTTTCTTGTGCGCTGGCTTTGTGCGAACCTTCTTTGGCGCTTTGTACGGGCGGTGGTCAGCTTTGGTGGGAATCTGGGACTCAAGGTCAGCAATGGCCTTTTCATCCGCTTTTAGATTGCTCTCTTGCTGCTGGACCATAAGGTTTAGAAGGTCAGATTGGGCTTTGGCGCGTATCTCACGAACTTTGGCCAGGAAGTCTTCGCTTGTTCTGACGTGAGGGTTCGGATTGTACTGGAGACCAATTGGGCAGGTCTTCTTGGATATGAACTCTCTCAGATTGGCTATGGACTTCTTGGTCCGGGCACGTCTGGTCTGCAAGGCTGACAGGCGGTTTCTGGCATGTTTCGGCACCCCTTGTGGATTGGCACTGTGGCGCTTTGGCGGGGGCTGTGAGGGCGGCGCTAGGTCGGCCTCATCGGTATCAGATCGCTTTCGCTTTGCTGGCGTGTCCTTGATCGGTGAGATCAGAGGTGGGCTGCATGACATTTCTGCTAAGGCGGAGTCCAGTGATGCGTCAGAGACATCAAGGTTGGAAGCCATAGTCTGTAGTTCTAAAAGAACTGTCTATGCGTATCAGGTTGAGCTTTTAAGTTTGCGAGACTAGTTTCGGATGCTGGATAGGCGTCCTTCTTCAGTCGCTTAGATTGCTCAATTGTAATTATTTTCACGATGGTCATGTGAAATCCACTCTAACATCGCCCGCCCTTGTAGTATACTACATTACGCGAAAAAAAAAAGAGTTGTCTGAGCAGGCTAAATAACCGCTCCTTTAAAGGGAGGCTGTCATTCTCGGTAAAGCGAAATATTGAAAAAAAAAAGACCCGTCGTCTTCTCAGACAACCCCTAATAATCTATTTATACTTCATGTGACTTTTAGAAATCAAAAGAAGCAAACTTATTGAGGTTTGCATTCGTTTAGTAGCATTTTTTGGCATATTTTCAGCTTTTGACAACTGCTTCGTAATGTACGGGCCGTAACGATTGAAAAACAACAGGTTTTAATCCGATTCCATCCGCTCAATAACAGAAGCAGATACGCCCAAATTTGTATCCGTTTGACAGATAAAAGGTTCATCTACAAACCTAGATAGTTATTTTGGCTATTCTCAATGAACGAAACTGTTTTTTAGCCTCTTCAAAGTAAGACTAAATTTCGCCATGCCGTGACAGCCTCCCTTTAACATTGGTTCGGTTTCTCACGGGTACTCGCGGACCTGTCCCTCACACTCTTTCACTGTTGGCTGGCAAACTGGGAAGGGAACCTTTTACTGGGAAATACTTTTGCATTTCACTTTTGCTGGCAAAAACTTCCCGTGTGCTGGCAAACTCTTGAACGACTTTATTTAATCATATCCGTCATAACTTTTTAGCAACATCGCACACCCTTGCAGTACGCCACGTTGCGTGGAAAGAAAAGAGTTGTGGAGGAGCTGCTGTTGATGGGCGCTGATGTTTCTATTAAAAATGCAGTAAGTATAGAACCAGGTATAAAACCTAATAAACCTTTTCCATTTTTTTTTAATTCTAAATACCTATTTACTATATATACCTCTCGACTTATCCCGAGCAGACATTGGGATGACGTTTGCATTGTGGTGTCACGAAAGTCAAGATTTCATGAGAAACATCATCCAGTTCTATAACGACAACAAACAACAATAACAACAACTTTCCTCCGATCTCCTCTCAACAAAAGCCAGCGCTCTACTAAAGTTACAACAACTAAACAACAACAAAGATCAACCCAAATCCCAAAAGTACAACACACAGATAACAAAACACAACTACAACAACCATGACAACTTTTCTGGACAAACGTTATCTTGCCATGCCGGCAATCACGAATTCAAAGAAAGCGACAATATAAAAGCTAAAAAGAGAGACAAACGAAAAGATCATTACTTGTCCTCTGTCCTCTCTTCTTCCCCCGCTCGTCTCTTTGACTATGCCTTGCAGAGGAGAAGAGCTACACAAATAAGACACAGCCTTAAAGGGGTACTTGCACGCTTAATATTCGTCCACCGTGGACATAAAATAAGTAAACTTGTGACCATGAAAACACATGTACATTTGCCTGTAGTAATAAAAATAGTCCTCCAGATTAATAGAAAAACCTTTCAAGTGTAAGACAAATGCAATTCTAGGTTGTTTTGACCTGTTATCAAGAGGATGCAATTGGATTGCGATTTGAGGTATTTTCTTGTCAAGACGAGTGGCCAGCAAGCATGCGAGAGCCCTTTAAAAATCCCTCTCTTTCGCGGGAGTGACCTTTTGCCAGCTCCAACAGAGGTGCTGGACCATTGAGCACAGAAAGGAGAGAGGAGTGTTAATGACTAAGTCGCACTAAGATATCCACTGTATTTCTAAAGCGTGTTTTCTTGGCCTTAGGTTGGCGAGAGTGCGATTGAGATAGCCTACTGGACCGGCCATCGTGACATCGTCAAGTTAATACTCTCCTCCACTGACAAGGTGATTCAATACCGCAATAAATATGTATTTATCGTAGCTGAGAAATGCTTTATCGCGGCTGCTGTCTATTGATTTTCGCGCACTCTTACCAGAGTACAACACCCAGAGTCTTTTCCCGGCATTCCTGAGTCCAGAGCTCCCTCGTTCGTCAGGTCCTGCCAAGAAGACTCTGGTGGCAGGCATTTGAGGAAATCCTCTCGCGCCTGCGCAGAAAGCACTTTCAGGGCTGTCACCAGAGCCTTCCTGGCAAAGGCTGACTTGCGAGAGAATACTGTGTACGAAGATGTTCTTCTGGGGATTGGGAGGGTAAGAAAAGTAGGAGTGAATCTGTTACTTTTGGTCATGTGATATAATGCTCAAATTGATGTTATGTTTGTACTATAGATAAAACGTAAAGAGATGAAGGGACAGATACGCAGACAAAAGATTGAACGAATCAAGTCGGCAACGTCTCTACCAAATCTAAACAAGGTAGGTATTAAAGTGGGAAAGATCAGGGTCATGAGGTAGTGCTCCTCCTACCGGGTTATGGGGTGGGGTGTCGTGGGGTGGTGCTCCTCCTACCGGGTTATGGGGTGGGGTGTCATTGGGTAGTGCTCCTCCTACTTCCGGGTTATGGGGTGGCGTGTTATGGGGTGGCGTGTTATGGGGTGGCGTGTTATGGGGTGGCGTGTTATGGGGTGGCGTGTTATGGGGTGGCGTGTTATGGGGTGGCGTGTTATGGGGTCGGGTGGTGTGGCATGGTGGGGGCTCCCATGAAAATAAAATAATCGGGGAGCTCGACAGGAAATATTCAATTCACTCCTAAGAGAAAGCATGTGGCTCGAAATGTTAAGAAAGACGAAGCGCAAATGCTGAGCAGGTTTGTAGCTATAAGCTCTGCATAAGCAAAATTATGGGGCTACAATTCACGTAGTCATTGCCCACCCGGGATGCACTAGACTAAAGTCGACCGCTCTTAGGATTGAGCTTCGTCTCGCGAGAAAAAAATCACGATCTAGAGAAAACAGAATAACTGTTGCTTTAAAGTGCCACTCAAGGCAGAAATCAACCACATTTCATCAAAAGATCCATTATCAAAGGGAACAGTAGCGAAAGAAAAATGTGTTTTGCGCGCGCCGTGAATATTTTATTGTTTTTTGAATATTTCCGATTGGCGTTTTTTTCGTTCAAGCGCGCCGCAGCTTGTGGGATGAACAATGGTCCCTGTGACGTAACAACAAGACAAAGAAAGAAAAACAAAGACGTGGCTTTGTTTTCCTTTATTTGTCTTGTTGTTACGTCACAGGGAACATTGTTCTAAAGAGCTTCTCCCCCAAGATGCTTCGCGCATATCCGCCAATCGGATATATTCAATAGTCAATAAAATATTCACGGCGCGCGCAAAACATTATTCTTTCGCTACTGTTCCCTTAGAAAATGGATCTTTTTGATGAAATGTGGTTGATTTCTGTTTTGAGTGGCACTTTAACTGTGACTCGGTAGCAGTCATTACCGCCCCTCTCTTCGGAATATCTTCCCTGTGACAATAGTATTCCGTCCATCCATGACAACACATCAATTATATGTAAAGTCATTAGAGTTATGTTTTTCTTTCTCAGTCAATTTCCCTGAAGGACCTTGCGCGATCACGCAGCCGCCCAGACCTCAACAAAAATAGCGCATGTGTAATACAGTGAATGGAGAAATGTACTAATCTAATGGTAGGATAATGAATATCTCTGTCAAATGAGAATGAGAGGTAATATTGTCACAAGTAGAATATATGAGTTTGACGGCAATAGGTAGTTTTACATTAGTATGCGAACTCCACCAACGCGAAACTAAATTTTGTTCTCCATTCTCGTCCGAGAGCGAGGGGGGATCTGGTGAGAGCCACTGACGCATGCATATTCATAGTTCCGACCTGTCATTCAAAGCCATAGTTACTGTTGTTATGTCCCACAAACAAACCAGGCTTTTCCTTAAAAAACAGGCCAAAAATATTCCGATCCCGCTCAGGTTTACCAGATAACTCTATCTTCGGATCATCTCAGTTTACACTGTCATAAAAGGCAAAAAAAGTGCTGCAAATCGACTAATTTCGGAAGTCCTGAAATACTGTTTGTGGGACACGATCAGTTCCCGCGGGAGAAGCTTTCCATCGCTGATTGGTATCTCCAGATAGCGTGAAATGGCTTCATTGTTTGATCGGAACTATGAATTGTGCGTATAGGTCGAAGGTATAGATTGAAAAGAGGACTAGCAAACGAATGTCGGTGTTATTTAGCTGAGATACGTTTTTTTAGCAAACGAATGTCGTGTTATTTAGCCAGATACTTTTTTTTAAAGCGAGATAGAGCAGATTTTATGTACGCATGCGCACCGTTTCAGCCAATCAGCGAAGGTCCTCAAATGGCGGTCACCATCGCCTACGTCCGTGGAGCTCTGGGTACGAGAATTCGGCAAATCTAAACATTTTGTAATCAAAAGTTAGTATGGAATGTTTTAGCTTGTTACTTAGACGTCGTTTCTCGCAAAAGGGAACCCAGAGGAAACAGCGCGATAGAGGATACTGTTAACTCAGGGTATCCAGTTTCAAGCCCAGGGACAGGACTGGCCTTATCCTTTTAGGGTCTGTGTCAGCCGCCATTTTGACAGCCTAGCAACCAATACCAAGTCGGAGAAAGCATCCATTTCTATCGGCTGATTCAGAGAATAAAGAGCAATGTTCTCGATTCAATTTGGTTAATGAAATTTGAAATAGAAACGGCTTGTTTTTAGATGTTTATTACGAGATTTCTACGCGTAATTCGTCTTCTAATATCGAACGAAAACAATAACAAAGGAGTGGCTGACACGGGCTCTTTAAGGACTCAGGAGGTTACATAACAACTCTTATAACATTGGCTCGGTCTTCGTGGTTCTTGGCTTAGTATAGCCTGCGTAGCAACCGTCGCTTGGTGCGCAGGCTATGCTTGGTAAGATGATCAATTTCGCTCTACTATCACAATTATTGCAGCGTCAAAACGCGCCTCGAGCCTCCTTTACCCTTTAGCTACTACACGGCTCTAAAAGCACAATAAACCTAATGTTTTTAAGCCCTCCTAGCTCGTGATAATAGCATTGCAATTGCAGTCAGATTGTTCCAAAATTGTCACTAAATCAGGAGTTAATGGTTTTAGACCTCAAGAGTACTCCCATTTCACGTAATGTTTTACAGGTTTTATGGATTAAGATAGCTAAATTTATCATCTGTTTCTTCATTAGTATAAAGAAGCTCTTGACTAATGTGTGTTTGATGGTTGTTTTGGAGGAGTTAATGGGGAGGATAAATGAGGTGCTATTTTTGTGAGGATATCTCCGATGCGCTTTGTACCATTTTTAATATTTTTCCGCCCGTCACTTTTTCCCTTTTACTTTTATAAGCGTGATTATGATGATTACACCTGGATAAGGATTACGGTAATGCAGTTTTGAAAGCATTTTACAATTTTGGTTTGTTTATGGGTTTTTTATTCGCTGTGCTTCCCTGTGCTTCGGACGCCCACCAATAGGTGATGGAGGCTCCTGTTGATGGGCTCCCTGTGCTTCGGACACCCACCAATAAGTGATGGAGACTCCGGTTGATGGGCTTTCTGTGCTTCGCACGCCCACCAATAGGTGATGGAGACTCCGGTTGATGGGCTCCCTGTGCTTCGGACACGCACCAATAAGTGATGGAGACTCCGGTTGATGGGCTCCCTGTGCCTCGGACGCCCACCAATAGGTGATGGAGACTCCTGGTGATGGACTCCCTGTGCTTCGGACGCCCACCAATAGGTGATGGAGACTCCTGTTGATGGGTTCCCTGTGCTTCGGACGCTCACCAATAGGTGATGGAGACTCCTGTTGATAGGCTCCCTGTGCTTCGGACGCCCACCAATAGGTGATGGAGGCTCCTGTTGATGGGCTCCCTGTGCTTCGGACACCCACCAATAAGTGATGGAGACTCCGGTTGATGGGCTTTCTGTGCATCGGACGCCCACCAATAGGTGATGGAGACTCCGGTTGATGGGCTCCCTGTGCTTCGGACACCCACCAATAAGTGATGGAGACTCCTGTTGATGGACTCCCTGTGCTTCGGACGCCCACCAGTAGGTGATGGAGACTCCGGTTGATGGGCTCCCGGTCAGTATTTTGTAGGGATTTTGTCGCTTGCTGCAGCGACTCTGTGGCAGTCTGTACAGTTACTGCAGTTTTCGTAATTCTGCGAACTCTAGCTATTGATTTCCAACCGCAAAACCGCCTTCTGGCTTCCGTCAATCAAACTCCCGAGTCTTTTCGTCGTTACTCTTTGTGCTTTTTGATTGGCCAGCGCCTAAGCAGTGCTATAATGGCTTCCTGTCGCGACAGCAACGCTACGTGCTGGCCAATCAAAAAGCACAAAGAGTAACGACGAAAAGACTCGGGAGTTTGATTGACGGAAGCCAGAAGGCGGTTTTACGGTTTGAAATCGTTAGCGACAGTTCGCAGAATTATGAAAACCGCAGTAATGTTTTATAGCCGACAAATCTTCTTTGAGCGTATTGCATCACACGGTCTCATAAACTTTAAAAAGTCGAAACATATTTCTGTACATATTTGATTGATTTATATACCCTTTCTAAAAACTAAATGGACGGATAGCTCGTTTTTTATCGCCTTTATCTTTCATCAAAACTGCTATAGTTGATCGGTACTTAAGAACAAATGTCACTTTAGCGCACTTTGAAATCTTGCGACTACAGCTTTTAAAGCATTAATGAAAAGTGAAAATAAATGCCTCTTATGTATACTTGTTTATAGTGCTATTTTAGCTATTCTAAAAAAGATCGTGCTCTTTACGCGTTCACATTGTTCATACATGTCGTTCTTCTCAACAAGGCCTTTCTCGAATATTTGAAAGGATAAGCGAACAGTGAATGGTGAATCTTTTTCATGATGTCAAACATGCATAGGTTTTTTTCAGTTTCAGCGTCCACTTTGATAATGGACTTCACAAGATGCCACTAGAGTCACACTGATAAGATGTTTTGAGAGGCAGAGACATTAGAAGTCATTAGCAGCGAGAAATGTATCGAGTCATTTTGGGGTTTGCTACTTAGATGAATGGTCTAAATGGACGGGTAGTGTTTTACCCATTATACCCCCCAAGTAGAATATGAATAACGAGGAAATAGCATTTTATCTCTGTTTTCGTAATAAGACCGCAATTTTCATAGCCATTTTCCAGTGTTATTCCATGCTGCTTGCAGAGGTCTCCCAGTCAAAGGAAAGAGTAAATAGAGGAGGGGCCTGCCAAGATTCTAAATCTTGTAGAGAGTAATACCTGTCCTTTTTTACAGCTGCTCTGTAATATTTAGTGAGAAATAGCACTAAATATGATATTACCATTTCAGATAAGTGATATTTTAGGAGTGTTCCATGGTAATATCGCGAAATATAATTTTGTTAAAAAGGTATCAAAACGAAATTGCTCAAGTTTTTCTGTATTTTTTATATAGCTGCAAAGTTTAATTGATGACAGTTATGATTTAAGATTAGTGGTATTTTAGGAGTGTTCCAAAGGTACCAAAATGAAATTCTCAAGTATTGTATATTTTCTTTATTTTAATAACAGTTTCATGTTTAAAGTACTAGAAGTTGAATCTCGAAACTATTGTAACATGCCAATGCCAGGCCAATAAAAACCTTTGTTGAAAACGTCTTGTATTTAGTTTAGAAAAACAAAGCGCCTGTCCACTAACAACTGAGTAAACGACAAACTTGTTCTGTGTTTGTCATGTAGAATTTTCCAACAACAAAACACGTCAGGGCTTTCTTCCTTCAAGTTAAACAAATCATCGCTTTACCAAACAGCAGCTTGACTTGTGTTTTCTATCCCTGGACAGGTGAGATCATCTTGACAAGTTGTGCTTACTTGTAACCCAGCTGGGCCTGGTTCCTAAAAAGCGGGGGAGCTGTGGGAGGGCCCTTGAACACTAGTGTGCCTGATGCGGAAACTTTAGATTGATTGTCAAGCATTGATAAGATAGGCGAATCTTGAAAGTCTGTTTTAACATTTACAAGTTGACTTTGATCTAAACGGACCACTGTCAAGAGGGGCAAAAAAGGGTGAATAAAATATTTTACATTTTGTGGATGATGACTAAAATGGAGAGGTAATCCTTTTTGACATCAAAGATGATTTGGGACACTTCAAAGAAGGACGAACAATTAGAAAATGAGCCATACTAGCAAACGATAACGCAATGTCTTGACAATAACGCATTCATGCAAGGCCGTAGCTAGAATTGTCTGGGGGGGGGGGGGGGGGGGGGGCAAGCCTTGGTCATTCTTTGTATTTGCTGGGGGGGGGGGGGGGGTCCCCCACATGTTGACACTAAAAATTTTACTTCGCTTTTACCCGCTAGCTACGGCCCTGTTCGTCTTGGTGATTTTATTTTTAGCAGAGTTTTAATTTAAGAAAATTTAAGTTATTGCCAAACAAAAATACAAGATTTATTCTCTAGCTTCTATAGTCCTATTACTTTAAATATTTAACCCCGCTCGCTTCCTAGTAAATTCAATAGATGTTAGGGGTGGACCATTAGAAATTGGGGGAGGGGGGTGGCAATTTTTTTGTGCATGATTTTTTTTTCAGGGATCAGGTTGTGCAAGATTTTTTTTCGGAATTTATATAATGTTTTTACTAGCTTGGATCTGTGCAAGATTTTTTTTTTGGAAGGATTGGCCTTGCTCGAATTTTTTTTGGGGAATTGCCACCCCCCTCCCCAAATTTCTAATGGTCCACCCCTTAGCTAGTCTGTCCATCTTCAAATCACCGTATAAATGGCTAAACACCCGGAAATCTTTACTAGTTCAAAATACGCACAGCAGATTCAAGGACTGCGATAAACATTTGCAAACTATATTAAGTCATAGGTCAAGAGAATTATGTTAATATTTATGTGATTTTTGAGTTGTGTTTGGAGCGGAAAATTTGCAGGGTATTGGAAATTTGTAGGAAATGAAAAATTATAATTTTTTTGATAAAAAAATTATAATTTTAAAAAACGATATGGATTTTATTTGAAATTTAATGGACGCCGCAGCACATGAATGTCCGACAGCGCTCTGGTGTGATAGTCGAACTGGGTGTGTTCTATTTTTTTTTTTTTTCGGGCTCCTTTTTGTTCCCCTGAAACAACACTCAATTTACCACAAAATTTAACTGTAATCGATTACGATTATTATAAACTGGTGCTCCCCCTTGGAACAACTTACTTGTACCATTTTCTTAGAATGGCCGAAAGCAGACCCTGTAATCTTCAGTTTCGTAGCTTAGCAAAAAACTCGCGGGTTTCCTGTGCCGTACAAACGCGCACGCGCGCCAAAATGGCGGGAATTTAGGCGCAAAAAATTCAGCCAATCAGTTCAAATTGTTCCTCGCACAACTTGAATGAAGAGAAGTTGAGAATATCTGAAACTACAAAGGAATTAAAATTGGAAACGACGAGCGACGATCGAGAATATCAACGGAAACTACATTCTGACTAGCTTCTAGCATTTTCGCGTGTTTGCATGAGTTGTTTAAAACGTATCCATGTTTCGTGTTTGCAAAAAAAGGCCATTACATGATGCACTATTACCAGCTGTGAACAACAATACATTTTAAAACTCATGCATTAGTATAATACAGTATTGTACGTTATCTCAGGTTGGTGTCAACCCTATAGGATTTATAGGTTTGATACCTATTGCTCCTATAGACCTATATACCTATTGTGCTTTAGGTTTGATACCTAGTGTGATTTTGAAGGTTCCCATAAAAATAAGCAGTGGTATTCCGCCAAAAAATTCCCTGTGAATTTTGAATTTTATGATTTTCTCAGTTTCCCATGAGAATTGATCACAGCTTATCACTTATATTCATACCTTCCAAAAAAACCCAATACCAAGCCGAAAGATGTTTACTTTTTAGTAACGATTTTTGACCGCTTCGGTTGTTCGCAGTTCTAAAACAACCTGTCTTAAATAGGAAACTGAGTCACACCGTGCTATTTCGTTAGGGTATATTAATTTTATTTTGCACATAAATAGGGCATCAAGCAGTTAACAGTTGATTAATTGAGCAGCAATTAATGCTATCATGGGGGTATATGCGCGTTCTATTATCCCTGAGATGGGTTAATTACTTCGGTTCTATAACTCCATGATTGATTAGCTCTCAGAACGAAGCAGCTTATTTGTAAGTACAGAGAAGCTAGCGCCATGGGACTTCCGGTTGGTATTTTTATTAACTGTGTTTTTATACTTCTTTCCTTTTTAGTTTATAATTAATATTTTTAATTAAGCTACCTCATAGTCCACAACCCGTTTTTATCCCTCCGATTTGACAAATAGTTTGTGTTTGTGAGTTTGCACATTTGTATTAGAACTTCACTTTGAAAAATACCCGTACATTTATTGCTGTTTCTCATTTAACATTTCAAATCCTATTAGCTATTAACATAGGCTTTAAGTACGGCTTTCATTAAATTTGATAATCAGCTAAATTCACAGTAAATTGCATGTGACATTTTTGTGAAATGAACCCGGCTACCGATTAAAGGCTTTGCCGAAAAAAGTCAAAGTAACGCAGTCACCAACTCGCGGATAAGCACTAATGACAGCCGAGACTCATGAGGGTCTGGGAACGTTAGCCGTGCACATTGACCAAAGGGACGTTCTGATTTCTGTGAAACAATAGAACGAGCAGCATCACAATATATCTATGCCTCGTTCTATTGTTTCACAGACAATAGGATGTCCTTTTGGTCAATGTCAAACGAGTGCTAAATGAATGCTTCTATAATACACTAATATTGGGTCGTTGGAATAAAGATTATCACACACAATTATATGAATAGAAAGTTAAATCATGTATGAACTTCCCTGTAGTTCAATAACGACACGACCTCATATAGCAACGCAATAAAAAATAAGCCTTCTTCTGTGAGAACCGGCACTGATGTGGGATTGGAACGTTCTAGGTCGCATTGTTTTGAACACAACAACAGACGTTAGACATCGTTCACTCGTTTCTTTATTTGGGTATCCACGAGTTGAGCTCCGTCGTCAAATTATCGCCAGAGCCCCCGCGGGTAATTAACACATTCCCAGAGGTTTTAAGTGGTGTGGACTGATTTCACACGAGAAACCAGCCAATCATTTTACGAGAAGGCTAACTGTTATGGTAAAATGCTCCTATGAAACTGTCTTCGCCAAGTGATTTGTACCGGAACGACCATAAAACAGCGCTGGTGCTTGAGTGCTGTCTGAGAAAACATTGCCTTGTGTGCAAAAACCACAATATTTCTGCTGCCTTGAAAAGGCGACGCGACTTTGTGCATAAAATAAAGTCATTTGCTGGTCGAGGATCAACTTCATCTGTGCGACCGCCGCTCGTTTCTTTTGGAGCACCATGCCTGGCATGCTGCCGTGACGTCATACGAAGAGCGGCTATATTGTAGAAAAAATGGCAGATCCTTTATATATGGTACACTATAGTGCCCTCCGTATAAATATCTCCTATGTCTTATAGAACGAAGATATACCGTTTCCGTGAAACGTGTCACCCTCGGAGACACAGAGGAAAAATCCCCTGGATCTACGAGGATGCACAAAGGATAATGGGGGCATCTAAACAGCCGACACTATAGGTCTACCATGCATATAAGTGAAGGATCTACCGGAAAAATCGCTAACCGCTGCAAACTCCGCTCCGAAAGAAACACCCTTTACGAACATTTTGCTGTTTCTTTTATTTGCAAAATAACTGCGTTAAAGCTTTCTGTCAAAATCACAAGCTGCATTGTGTGGCAATTTTCAAGCAAATAACCATCCGACAAAAAAAAAACCTGATTTGCCACAAATTCAATCGAAAAGATTGGGCTCTTTCTTGGTGTTGCAAGGCACCAGAGGCATAAAGACAATAGAAGACAAAGTTCCATCAAAAAATACAATACATCTTGCAACACCAAGAAAGACCCGAAGATGGCCCTTCATTCCCTACATCAGCCGTTGGAAATGGCCGCTGTCTCTGACTCGGTATTTTGCTAGGCTGTCAAAATGGAGTATGTTGATCTCTTGTGGGAGTCAAAGGTGAGCGGCGAGCACCTTCTTCCCTTCTCCCCTCCCCCAATTTGTTTCTCGCTCGTCGAGTCTTCTCCGTTTTTTTTTCGGTTTTCTCTACTATAAACTCCACAAGAACGCTTGCAACACAGTCTACGTTGTGGGTAAATGTATTTATACCTTCCCTCCCCTTCTCTCTTAATTTAACAAAACGTAAGCCTTGGTCGCACTCAACCCTTCTCAGACAAGCAAAAATAATTTGTTAAATTTTAATAAAACTTTTTATTTTATTTCAATGCTATGTCAGCGAATATTTTAATTTTTCTTCGTCGTCGAGCTTTTAACAAATATCTGTTGTATGAATTATGAATTCGGTTGTTTAAAATCGGTGACTCTGATTTCTTCAAAATAAACAAAGTCAACGGTGTTGCTATCCGTGAACGAAGATTAGTCTATTCTTTACAGCCATTTTCATTATTCTGCGAACTCTACGCCAACTAAGGCCCTGTCCACACTAACGCGTTTTCAAAAGTATTCGTTTTCAAACTTATACGGATTCGCAGGGTGTTTGTGTGGACGGGAGACTTGGCTCCAACTAAGCGATCAGTTTTTATTTGATGTTGGCGTGTGCAAGGACAGTCTCAAATTAATGGTACAGTTGACGTTTTCATTTTTATCCGGATTTGACCGTCCACACTAAAACGATATGTATAGGGATTCGTTTTTATTCACTTTCGAGAGCGTTTTCAAACAGTATACGGATTCGATGAAAACGATCAGCGTGTTAGTGTGGACGGAAGGACTAAACGTATCAAAAAGTATACGGATTCAAACGAAAACGCGTTAGTGTGGACGGGGTCTTTCGTCTTCCTCAATCAAACAAGTGGGCGATTTCACGCAGGCTTTGAGATTGTTTTTGAACTCATAAGGACTAGCTACAATTGTAGGCTTCAAACCAAAACGTAGCTCGGCGTTTGGAAATGTAAAGTGAGAGTTCGCGGATTACGAAAACCGAAGTAATATGCAGTTCACATCCATCGCCATGTTTTCCTTATTTTCATTAAACATTTTCTCTTTCATTCTTTTTTAAACCGCTTGAATCAAAGTGTAACATTGAAACCTCACAAGGGTATTGTCCCATCGCGCCGAAACCTTTCATTCGTTCAATTATCTTAACAGTTCGAAACACTCCAGTTCTATTTACAAAACCGGGGCGAGATTTATTTCAATAGAACATGACCTCAAGCAAAGAGGGACTGAGTCAACATAACTACAAAAGTTAATTAACACTGCTTTAACAGATTGACAATACAAGGCCAACTCATCTCTCACTCTATTATTTCTTCCGAAAACTGATTAAAGTTTGGACTTTCAAAATGATCTTTTCGCACAATTAAAATAATAACGTTGTCGATTACTTCGCTAATGAACTTCCCATTCAAGAACGTCATTGTTAATTTTTACATTATTATTTCACAAAATAGCTTTTAGTTCAACCCTCTTTATTATTGTTCAGAGATGGGCTTAAAAATAGTGTGAAAGGATAATTTGGCTCATAGCTTAAGTGCCGGAGATTAATGAAGAATTGATGAAACCTTTTTTGCTTAGGAATATTTTGACGAACTGCGGCATTAAGCAAAGAGTGCTTTTCGGTTTCTAAGCGCCATACCATTCATTTTGTGAAATCCGACACTGTCGTCTATTTGTCAGAGAATCATTCAACTCTATAATCCACAAGAAAGCCAATGAGCCAATCTACTACTTAACTGCCCACCATTTTGCCCTATATTCTTAACCGGCTTGAGTGCTTTTAGTGTACGAAGTATGACATTTGAAAATGACATTTGTATGTAGAGAGATCGGTAGACAGTGCTTCGTAGTTGGTTAATCCCGATAGTAGAACACCCTATTCATGTACACAAAATTGCTTACCTTTTATTAAATGTCCGCTCTACAATGCCAAGAATTCTTTTTCTAAATAGTCAAGAAATTATATTCACTCTCAAATCAGGCATTCGAATACTAAGAGTTCATATTAACGCAACTTTTTCAAGTACGAATACGTGAGATTACAGGTAAAAGGGTGTTCTGCTAGTATAGCTGAGATTTTCTACTTCGAGTTGGTTTCTGAAAAATGACAATGAATTGAACTTTATCGCACTGGAAAATATGTCTTAGTAGTATACTCCTATAGACCTTAATCTTTGGAGTATGAGAAATACAAATTATCCTAGCAAGATTGACTTATCTGGGATAACTTTTCCCTACTTTGCCGGCACTAGAAACCGTATTCAGAAGCCATTTAATAAAAACATGGAATGTCTTTTTCTCTGACAATCAAACTATTGCCTCCTTTACATCATATACATTATATCTTACTGTATATATAGGCTATATACATTCTATCTCTATATAATAACAAATTTTAGAATCTTTTATCTCTAAAACTATACTGTTTTTCGTGAATTCAAAGGGGTGTTTCTAATATCTGCCCCTTTATCGGAAACGCGTTACTTTGGATGGGAAGCAAACCCTTTCCGTATCATGCAAGTTTCGTCTTTTCTTGGTGTTGATGGCACGCTTTTGTCTTGTTTTTCCAAAATGGAGTTCTGGAGGCCAAACCGCTCTCAATAGGTTCTTGAAGTAAGATTTGGCCTTTCCAAGACTTTCTATTAGCAAACCTAGAAATAAAACACAACAAGAATAAGAAACAATAGAACGAATGGTACAAAGTCTACTCCATCACTTAGTTTCTGGCATGAGAAAGCTAATTCCCTAAGTATTACGTGTGTTAGTTAATGCAATATATTTTTGCTTGGCACTAAAATGCGAAGTGTCCTTCAAGAGTCTGTCAAAGTGTCAGTGTCTTGCATGTTTCCCTAAGAGCTACCTTAATGATATAGTGAACCCCGTAAATATTTCAAATATTCTCCTTTGTAAGACCAAGGAATGTCTATATCCAGCACTTAAACTATGGAAAAGTCGATGGAAAAGTGAAGAAATTTCTAGAACTACTTAAGCCGTGAAAACGTTCCATTTGAAACCTTTACGCATAATTACTAAAGGAGAGTTTTTTTGGTGATATTTCAGTTCATCTATTTCGAACATTTAGACTATGAAAAGCTTAAAGTAGATGGGAAAATGAAGAAATGGAAGTTCTTATAGTGTGACCTACCTAAACCGGGAAAACTTTCCATTTGGAACTTCAACGTATAATTAGCAAATGAAAGTTTTTTTGTGATATTTCAGTTCTTCTAGATAAAGCGAACTTTAATAAATATGACCATGTATCTTACAGTCAAGCAAATAGCTTGACAGCCTCTTTAACTATGACTCCGCCTTAATTGTGCGAGAAACTCGAAAATCCGAACTCACAAAAAGTACCTTTTGTAATTTTTAATACCTCGATCATGAAACTTCCTCGAAGATGGCTAGGAGAACCTTGGTATTAAATCCTGTGGTTTTGTGGGCGTTGGAAGAAAAACTCATCGAAACAAAACATACGGTGTTGAAGTCCTTTAATGATAGTAATAGAAAGCCTTGAGTGACAAGTGGTGTTTTATTGGGACAGCTTTAGAAAGACAGGGAGATGTTTCGTCAGTTGTGATATCTCACCTTGTCATTGATAACTACTACATAAAATAGCACACAAAGATATCTGATAGAACTTCCTATCAACATGAATTTCAGGTATATGTATCCGAAAAGGGTGTGTGTGTCATCAATCCCTCGGGACGCAGGAATCATTTGCGTTGAAAAATGATCACACCTTTATATCAGTTTCTCAAACAAACAAAAAGGCAAGGCTGGTTTTAGTTGTAACACTCCTAAGCGGTTACATCTATTCTTCGAAATGTAGTTTAAAAAAAATAATTTTTCAAAATATGTTAATATAAAACAAGTGGTCACTCTATTGTTGATAAAATATACTTTAAAAAATGAACAAGCATCGGTCTCTTCTTTTTTATTCTATGAGCAACTTATGAGAAGAACAGCTTAGAAAACGTAATTTTATTTCTGTTGTGGGGTAAACTAGGATTTTTATGGGATTTTTTCAGGCCTGGGATAGGTCTGTTATTCTTTCACATTTTTACTATTTCACATATGCAGAATCTCACAAGAAAGGTTCAGTCTCAGGTTCTTAGGGCATCTATGGCACGCCCGTACTCAAAAATCAAAGAAGTAACTTCCATTCATTACCCGCTTTCGTAGCTAGCGGACAAAAGTATAGGACCATATCTAGATCCCCATTTGTGAGCTTTAATTGAAATTTTGTAATATTAACTGAAAAAAAGATAGAAACTGACACTGCCATAACGGCATGCGAATTTTGTAACTAGTTGGTAGAATTTTAATTAACGTGGCCTAAAACACTACTTCGCAAGATAAATTAGTTACTCCTAGCAATTAGCGGCCTATTCTCCAAGATTAATAAGTTTCTCTAATGTGTCATCTAAACTTTAAAAGGCTTCCATTAACCTAAAAAAAATCTTTTCCGTGCCATATTACCGGATCGCACTTAGGCGAAACTTCCACGCCACTGTGATAGCTTCTTGGCAAAAGCCGCATGAGCCATTTATATTGCTGTTCGCATTATATATGAAAAGCAATCAATATGGTTGACATAGTATAGATAGTCCGCAAAGACTTAGCTTAATTGAACTTTTGGCGTTATACTTTAGGCGTCAAATAATCGAAAAGCTTCTCAGAATCACCTTTCATACATTGTTGGCATTTAATAAAAACTGACTGCAGTGCAAAAGTATAAATCTACTTCTATCTCATGTTCTCGTTATTAACTTTTCTCTCAGATATTCTAAAACGGAGATATTAATGGCAACCCGCAGTTAAGCCTTAATAAGTTTTCCATTTTAATTCAATTTAATTTCTTTGTTCACTGGACTGTACAAGTCAACTGAACGTAAACGCTTGCATCAAGGCTTGCATGATGTGAACAAAACGTTGTTTTTTCGCGTCTTTCAAAAGATTGTGTAGAAAGCTTTAAGACTTGGAAAACTTTCTTTTAAGTGTTCTTTATACACGCCACCTAACTAATGACTTAGCCTAATGCATCCACTCAAACTACGTCTGCTGAGAACAAAACCCTAAAACCCGATAGTATCTGCGAGACGAATATCGGATAATAATAATATCTATCCGCGGAAAGCTCCCCGAGGCTGAAAAATTAATTGAAGAAGTTTTACTAAGATTATTGAGGCCGTATTGAAGCTGTGAATTGACAAGGTGACAGTTAAGTGCAGAGCGAGGCGCTTAATATTGTAACATTTATCAAGCCGACAAGTCGGTGTTTGCTGCTTTAGACTTTTAATAAAAACCGCTTTGACAACTTCGAGAGTTGACTAGCCCGCCATTCAAATGAAAATTGCTTTTTTCTCCGCGAAAACAGAGTGTCAATTTGACCGAATACATATTAACTTAAGAGAAACAAGCTGGATATTAAAATCAAATAGACGTAACGTCCCTTCACGGAATTATTAAAATTTTGTTTTGACAGGTTTAGGATACGGGGTAATTGAAAACACTGAATTTCACTCACCGTTTGCTTTGCTACGTGAAGCTGCTGTTTTAATAAATTTGGGTCGTCGTTTTCGCAAAATAGGCGGCCGTTAACCACATGGAATCTATCTCCAGAGACCAACTGGTTGTGACACGTTGTACAAGTAAAGCAGTGTAGATGGTAGACCTTCCCCAGTACCTTCATTACCAGTTCGGTGGCTGGAATAAGTTTCGCACAAACCGCGCATGCGCCAGAATTGCCATATAGTCTGGGAACAGGAAGAACAAAAAAAGTAAAAAATGAAATATGACCCTCTATCACGTATCAGATTGTCAGGGATTTAATACGTCCTAAGTAATTAGAGATAAAAGCACATAATGACAATATTTGAAATGGCCATAAATTGTACTTCAGCAAAGCCATTCAATTTGACGTCGTTAATTTACTGGGCTCGTTAACCAGGCTATGCCATCAGCGACAGAAGAGCTCAGGGATATTGAATAGCATGTTTATTAAAACCAAACGTGTCAAATACATGAGGTGGAACCTAGCCGAGGCCAATTTAGAGCTGAAATCCAATTTAAACTCTCGTTCAATTCATCCGAGGCGTCAGATAATAAATTGCAGTTTTCCCAACCCGCCATTTGTTAATAACATTGTAGATTTGTTTCAAAGACTAATTACAAAGCTGTCGTGTCTTGGTCAGCGTCTGATATTAATTGCTTCTCATTTTTTCTGGCGTTAAATCTATTCCAAAAACGACACGAATTTCCCTTCCAAACACAAAACGGCAAAGCCTTAGTCTTTCCAAAGAAATCCAAAAAAATCAAGGTAATAAAAACTAATAAAAATCTTAGTTCATTACGTCGTTCATTTCCATGACCGCTGCTGGATTAATATCTTTACTCTAAAAGTTTTTCCCTTTGATGAATTATCGCCTGCGGTTCCAATAAACGGGAAATTTCAATACCCCACGGAGCAGGTTTTTGACTCGACTTAGAAACATTACCAGCCCCGAGTGTTTGGTTATAAAGTGCATGATGTATGGGAGAGATCTTACCTCACGTAGTCAGTCTTGCATAAGATCATCCCCCCTTTGGAATAACACGACGTCCCGATCTCACCAAGTCTCGCGTCGCAACACGAGCATTTGAGGCAGTTCACATGCCAATACTGGTCCAACGCGAGCAGTAGAAAGCGGTCAATAATTTTATCTCCACAACCTGCGCACACTCTCATGCTTGTGCCGAGTCGTCTTTGACCTGTGAACGCAAGACTATGTAGTGAACTTTCGGAAGCCGAACCAAGCGTGACAAGATCTTTTCGTACCACGATGAATCACTAACAGGACTCTAGAGCAGTCCTCTGAAATGCCGCACGAACGTAAGAACCCGCAAGCGACAAACATGAGTTGGCGACCGCTGGATATTATTTTGAAGACAATGAAGACACATAAATCTCATAGACTAATATACGCTAGGTGTTGGTGTGATGTATTTGGATGAGTAGTGAAGGGAAACTGCTTACCTGATGTGAGTTGATCGTCCATTCGCGGCGATGTATAGTCGATGGTGGGTTCACGGATAAGCAGGGCCTGTGTGTCAGAGAGTGTGAATTAGCCGAATTTTGTTATTTGCTGAGACAACTCTGAGCGTTATTGAAAACATTCATGGTTTGACAGCGAATTAAGCTTAATCAATTCCACATCAAATCAGCTCCAAACCTTAAATGAGCGCAGAGCAATTAGTTGTCAGCAACTAAGTGATGTACCATTACTGCAAGACAAGCGCGCGCCGTGATTGGCTGAGAAACATCAATCATGCGCCTCTGTGCTCATCCACCTCTCCACCGTCGTATCAGTCAGTTTAATTACTCCACAGATATGAGGCCGTTTCTATACTTTAATTAAGTCACACTCTTCGGTATCCTGCAATTAATTTGCTTGTGGCTATTGTTATGAGCGATCCAACTAGGAATGCAATAAAAGCCCATTTTTCTTTCCTTATTACGGCTTTTCCCGCTGTTCTTTGAACCTCTAGGAGCCTAGTAAAGTGGTTCATGCGAAGGGCTATCGAGCCTTAGTAGGAGGCCAGCGATTGATTCATAGGATACACTGACTGATCAACAATCTAAATTGACTTTTTCTTTTCTCTTCACAAGGAAGCAATCTATTTTGGTGCGAATCGCTTGAAAGAGTCATTTGTTGCGTACACAATTGGATGTAAAGGGGAATGCAATTAGCAGAGCTGACAAGCTAACCCCGTCAGCAGCTGTCGCGGAGAAATTAAACAAAGCTATTTCCACCAATCATCCTGCGTTTTGACAAGCGACAATGTATTACGTGTAGCCTATGTCAATATTGCCTACGGATTCCAATATAATTCATTAGGAATAAAATAATGCATGGGCTAATTACGATAGTAATCGAAGTGTTTGCTCATTTCTCAAGGGCACATTATTGAAGGCGAATTTATTAATTCTATAAATCCGTTCTGCGCATGTGCTAATATGTTTCAATTTTTTTTCAACTTGCGCCACGAGTTTGTAGGTATCATTAAGTTATCAGTTGAATTTTCTATTATTCAATCAAAGATACAAATGTAGTTTATACTATAGCAATTCTGTGAGTGGCCCCTTTGATACACGTTTGAAAATTTATATGAATTCCAACCGACTTGCTAGGTAAACCCATTTAGGTGACACAGCGGGCGAAGGCAAAATACCATCTTTCATACGATCGAACCAAGGGGTTCCTCGAACAAAGTTATTAAATTCTTGTGGATAACTTGGCGGGGCAGCCAACTCGTTAATTAGCTTGTAGAATAATAAGAAATATCATGTGGTGAAAAGCTCCCGATAGAAATTAGTTAACTTAGTGTTTCACGATTATTGCTTTTACTCGAGTCCCGATTAAGATATAAGAGTTTTACCTTTTGTTTGTCGAATTAGATGCACTGGCCTAGCAAGTGGTACGAATAGAAGGATTTGTAGTTGTCTTCCTTGAAGAATTTGAGTGAATTTCATTGATTTGTTGCGGGAATCATCGTCCAGGTCTGTTGTGGACGAGTGCCTAGCCGAATAGCCTGTAGCGAAATGGCAGAACAAGGGTTCAAAGAAAGCGTAAATTTGCTTAACAACGGTATAAAGGTGGTCCACTTCATCCCTTGGAATCACAGTTGGAGAAAAACGCAATCATCTTCAATGTGTTTGGCAAACATTGCATGGAGCAAGCAGGTAGTAACACTCAGACCCCTATGTCAGCGGATACACATCAAAATACAACAAAGCAAATAAATGTCAACAATGTGTTGATCAATTTCAATTAATTAATCACGAAAGCCAATCAGCGATAACTGCAGACTTTCGATATTGATAAAGTTTTCACTAAAATTTATTTGAAATTTATATTGAGAGAAGGAAAAGTCTGAGCTCATTAGGAGCGATTGACCACATGCAGCGTGGTAACTTGCCATTTCAACCCTAATGGAATTCCTTGCACTCCTTGCACATAAACTTGATCCTCATAAGCTTGAAATACTAGCAGTTCTAATGTTTCGTCGGCCCTGTTTGCACTCATTGCCGGCGAATCTCAAAGCGTTTGGTGTAATGATTATTGAACAGTGAGCCTGGAATTCCCGTGGTGTTTGTGAGTAATTGAGTTCCTACTGCAAACAACACTGCAAAGTGACGGCACGTGCCGCTATCTAGTGCAATCCTAAAATAACCATGAGTTCTCAAATCACACGGAACTTCTTTAGACCTAAAGCACTCCAGATAAACTACATAACATGCCGTTTTTCTCTACTCGTTCTCGACGCAATTTTCAGCATGACTGCCAACAGAAAGTAAACGGCTTAAGTAATATTTACATAAATAATTAAATCAAATAGAAGTGTAAATAAGGACTTTGTTATTACCCCAAATACTAAAAGCTAATTGAGAGATGAGAATATATGATTGGTTCCTATTGGCTAGCACCTTCAATGATTCACCACTGTTTTTGACTGTTTATATTGAGTCTCGAAGTCGCGAAGTAATAGGGTTTTTAATCCTTCCATTAGGAGAAACTGAATCTGTCTTTATAACCAAAAGCCGCGTCTACCATGTTATGAAAAACAATCAACGTGAAAAGGCGATTTGTGCATTAGTGGGAATTCAAGCGAAGACTCAGAAACAACCAAGTGAGCAGGTTAAAATATTCACTAGATGTTTTCTTCCCTTGAAGCTCTATGTACAATGAATCGGGTGACGTCCAAAGTGATATTTATAAATTATGTTTTCATTAAATGCGGCAACTAAAAGTTCTGTTTTAGTTCTAAGATAAGGTTACCTCACCATGGAGACTAGACAGACTAGAATTACAAACTATTACTCTTACCCTGAGAAAGGAGAGCTTGTAATAGCGAGTGGATCGAAACAGAGTAGAAGTCGAGAAGATCGGAGTCAAAGCGCGCGAGTAACTACGTCCTTTCAATGTCGCATCCAAATGGAACACAGTTACTAAAAACAGATGATATCAACTCACTTAGGGCCAGCTCAAGAGCAGATTTTATGGCTGAAGGGGTTCCTCAAGCGCCTAATGGCTAATGGCATTTGATTAAAAGCCATTAGGTTGAGAGGTTTACTTGTCGACGACATTTTCGGTACGACTCTAAGGCACCATTTGGTAATATCAACCATTCTAGTAAGGTAACTTTGTTAATGACTGGGCTTCTGTGAAATAAGGACTTAAGCGTAGGCCTCGGGCCATGGTATTCAAATAATAGACGGCAACGCTTAGAAGTTTTGTTAAGAACTGTGCTAATTAACAATAACATTACTACTGCCTTCTCGACGTTCGCGTAAAGCTAAACACGTGTTCGGCTATGCGAACACTTCATTTTATTTTCCAGTAACGACAGTAAGGACCGAGTAGGTTCTGGGAAAAGTTTCCTTTCAACAATAGGTAGATAAAGAGTAGTTAGTTTATCAATCAAGTCAAGTCTTCTTCACCTGTTGTAGAAATAATAACCACAAAAAGTCGTAGGCGCTAACGAAAAAATCTTGTTTTGTTTTTGTAAGTACCAGACTTTGCATTCAAGTCTAAATTTTTGAAGACACAAGGCTAGAAATATTAACTGACCCACACGCGCGAACTAAACCCTTAAAGTAATATTTCTCTGATAAATTACAAAAGGACAAGCGACTATAAGTGCACATCACTCATCAGTCGCAATTAAACCGAAGCAATAAATTCCAAATGTCTCCATCACTGCGTCAGTTATCCATAACTTCAAAATACGTTTTCCTCCTTTTCTTTTCTTCTTTTGTTTGTAGTAGTTAAGTTGTAGTTTTAGTTGTAGCTACTTTCTTATGTTTCCATCTATTCGTATTACTGTACTTTATTTAGACAGTGCAGAAAATGGACGAATCAAAAGGCGAAAAGGAGATGATAATTCCATACGAGCTAATTTATTTTTAATTTTTTTTTTCAATAAAGGTGACAAGGAAAATTGTTAAGAAAAACTATTCTCCAGTTACAGCTCAGCAAAGTTAAAAGGGGCCATGTCACGTTTTTTCAACAAATAAAATATTAGTCTTAGAAAAAAAGGAACTGAAACTTGCATTATAAGTGGAAAACATGGAAAACAGTTTTACAGTTGTTTTTATATTATTATTTGTAAAAGTAACTATATGTATAACTGATGTTTGTACCGTGTAGAAATAAAGTCCATGTATGTTTGTAAGTATGTACTGAGTATTCTTATTCATAGCTTTTGCTATGACATTTCCAAGTTTGAAAACTGTTCAGCCAAATGCACAATCCAATTCCAACCGCTCGATAACACCCGAAAATACTCCAAAGTTTCTACATATCTAGCAGTTGAAAGGTTATTACGAATCTTAGACGATTATTTTGTTCATTTTTTGTGAATTTGACTACATTTAAGTTACCTAATGTGCCAAAATTAGCCCTAAAATCGTGACGATGAAAGAACAAACATGCAGGGTCAAGTTGGACTATAAAGCTAAAGGGTAGTCTAAATATTTGAGACATATAAACAACGGATTCTAGATATTAAAACAACCTTGCGGCAGTTTCTATTAGTGTGTTTAACAAAAATTAGTAAACACACCACGCTTGGCGGCATGCATGCCTACAGGCATTTTCACTTGCGCGTCGCCCAGAAGAGATCAACACGCAACCTCTCGATACAATTTCAATGCAATATAAAAAAAAGCGGTGATGAGAGGTGAGATCAAGATCAGCTAAACGTTTCGTGGTAATAATGGGAAACGTAATTTCCAACAAACTAACAATATATTTTAGTATAATCACTAAAGCGATTACGCGCGCTGATTGGTCGAGACGTTCGGGATTTCGTACGCTTTGAAGCGGCCCATTTTGTCAATAATTTTCCATTGCTATACCAGCATGCGATGCATGCAGGCAAGAGGTATTGAGTGAGGAAAAAACAAATCAACAACAGCAAAAAATTACGTGTTTTATACTCTTTTTACCGAATTCCATCGATATAATAATAATAATAATAATAATAATAATCTTTATTCCGTATATCTAACAGATACATTGGTGCCAATCATGCAAATACAGCAAATGTTCTACCTAAATAACTAGCTTACTATATTCAGATAAGATACTACTACAAAAACTAGCAAACAGCTTTGTTACAGAATTATCAATCATCAGGTAATTTCCAAATAAAAAACTCAAGAGCTAATTATGTTTTAAAGTTTTCTAGAATTGGTGCCAAGGTGTAAAACAGCTCCGCACCCAAAGCGAAAATTTGAAATAACCCCTTATTGTCAGTTATTTCTTTCTAAACTAGTTATATATATGTATATATATTTCCTGCCCGCCTAGATTAGCTTTGCTACCTGCGGGTGTGGTTATGTAAATTGTGTGTTTGTTTGTAGAAATAAACTTAAACTTAAACTTAATCATTGGTCTATGATCTCTTAATCAGACGATGTAAATGGATGCTTTCCCGGACTCGGTATGTTGCTAGGATACAGACAAAAGGTTGACTGTAACAGATGGCGAGTCAGACTGAGCATGCGTCTTGGTGATGAACGGTGTGATGGGGTGTGGTAAAGAGGGAAGAGCGAGCTTTTATCTTCATTTTCACCATAGGCAAAGATCTTATGCAATTTGACAGTTTTGAAACTGTATCAATCGATGTCCAAACATTATGATGCGATATAAGAAAAGTGTAGTCCTGAAGTGGACCAATAAAGTGGCTGATGCAGAAATTGCCCTGAAAGGGTAGTGTCATGACTTTAGGGTTGATTTACGTAGCTCTTAAGTGCAGTCAAATTTACAAGAAATGAGCAAAATAATCGTCTAGGTTTGTTGAATAACCTTTCAACTGCTAGATAAGTGCAAATTTGGAGTATTTTTATGTGTTATCGAGCGGATGGAATTGAATTGCGAATTGGCATTTTTGATTTCTTTCCAGGCTGAACAGTTTTCAAACTTGGAAAGTCAACTAGCTATTAAATCTAAAGAGTGCAAACTTGAGTTTCTTTTCTTTCTAAGATAAGTTGAAGCATAGCATATGATTCTGAGTTGCTTGAGTAGACTGCATTTGTTTGAAACATGATCGTGAATATATAACCCATTTAATTCTAGCATTACAGTCATACATGTAGAGGTTGCTGAAACCTATCACGGAGGTAACTAAGGGCTATTAAACCCACTTTAACGTCTAGTAACTTGCCGATACTTTAACCAACATGGACGTACTAGTGAATTAAAAAAAGCCCTCTTAGGGACGTGTCATCATTTACCGGGGGGGAGGGCTCCCATTTTTTTCAAACAAGGCTAAAAAAATTAGGACCCTCCCCTTGAACATGACAAAAAATGCGACCCTCCCCCAGTCAGGTAAAAAAAATTGCGACCCTCCCCATGTAATTTATATTTTCTGAAAAACCTGTCAGACTCTTGTCCGAGTAAAGCAATGTCTCTTTCATTCTTTTCTTATTTCTGTCAAAGCTAAGGAACCGCACTCATTATTTATCGCCTCGCGTGAGAGGATTTGGGGTAATACACGGTAAAAATGCAGTGATCCGCCATCTATAAGTACAATGATTAACGCGATCCCACCTCTCCCGTCCCCTATTTGATCTAGACATCACTGAAAAAGGGGGTCGCATTTTTCTTTCCTTGCGCGCGAAGCGCGCCCGAATTTTGATAAACGCATTTAACCAAGCCTCAGAGAAAGGGTAGATAGACATGTTTTGTGTACGGTATGTAAACAAAGCCTGTCAGGAGCCAAGGAAGTACGCTACCTCTACTATATAGGTTAGATGAAATCTTCTATTGATGGGCCCCTGAGCCAGTTATATTATTCATGCGCACAACTGCGCGCCGCAAATGACGAAGTTATTATTATTCATGTGCGTGAAGCGCGGCCCAAATGACGAATGTCTATGCTTGTAACGTCGAACTCACGCTTTCCTCGCGCCAGGTCTATCATTGCAAGGAATTTTTGGGTTTTCTTTTCCTCGTGAAGATACGCTTGTCCTTGTTAACGGCGTGAAGGTAGTGTCTTGATTGGTAAAATAGTACATTAGATGTCATTTTTTGCGCGCGAAGCGCGCCGAAATTTTTATAAAGTAAAAATGCAAATGATAGAGAAGCTGCTGAAATAACCACTATCGGCATCTGTTTTACCTTCTTCATCGTCCATATGTCGCTGAAAAAATTATGACCCTCCCCCAAACAGGAGTGAAAAAAAATTGGACCCTCCCTTTAGACACACGAAAAAATTGGGACCCTCCCCACAAAAATAGGAGCCCTCCCCCCCCCCCCCCCGCTAAATAATGACACGTCCCTTACTGCACATTACTATTAAATTCGTTTTCGTAGATCAGCCTTTACGTAAAACCACTTTGGACAATTTGGTACAGTAGGAATAGAAATGGAGGCAAAGATCACGCACAATGAGGAAACAGCCGTTTTCAATTTGTTGTAAGGCCACTGGGGGCAGACCTTTCGAAGTATGTCACTTGTATTTCATCAATAAACATTGAGGTCGCTAATTTCTCATGCTACTATTCAATAATTGAATATCACTAATAATTCCTAAGAGTCCACTCTCCTACTGCTGACATACAATCTTATCTTTCAGATTAGCTAAGTGATGGAAGCTCCTACAGCTAAAAAACCCTAATCTTTGCCAACATCTGGCTTATTCGATTGAGCATTTGAAAAATTTCCAAGCACCAATATTGCTTGATGCCAGAGGGATATCTAATGCGACATAGATGTTGGTCAATTATTTCTTAAACATTTTTAGCAAAACATTTTGCGCGGGTTTGTAGCGTTAATGCAAGGGTTTTTTTTTGGTAACAGACGTAGAAAGTGGAGAATGTAAAAAATGCACTTATATAAATTTTATTGAATAATTTTACTAATGTATTATACTGTAGTCAGAATAGTTTTGATACGTCTTATATCAGAACTTTATAAAGATTATTATTATAATTAAAATTATTATTATGATCATTTTGGTGTTAGAATACAGTATAAACTTATGGTTTACGAAAGAAAGGATAACTCATTTTTGAAAAAATTAAAACCATTCATAAAAATTGAGTTTATATGTTAATTTAGATCTTGCTTTCGTGATCTCGAAACAAAATGAATTCGCATTGAATGCTCGTGTAGAAGTTTATTATCATATGAAGATATAAATTCTCGTTGAAATGTGTCGTTTTCTAAAATGTCCTTATATGGAAGTCTCTACTTACCATATTTGGAAGTCCAGAAGTTTTCCTAGCTTATTTCTTACCCTAAATTGTCAAAACGTTAGTTGAAACTTGCAGATTTTGTAGAAATGCTGTCCGTATAGGCCGCCATCTTTGTTTTGGCCCCATGAGCTCGGAAATACCTACACAGGAAGCCCGCGTCACGAACGGGTTGGCATTGACAAAAACGATGACATTTCTTTAAAAAATCTATCATTCTAATATATATATTTTTTCTATAAATTTTGTTTTGCATTTGCACTTTGCATTTTTCTCCCTTTTCGAGTAAAAAGAAAAAAAAGTGTCACAAAGTAAGTAGATAAGTAGACGAGCAATGAATTTTAAAGCACTTCTTTTCTTCCTTTTTCGCCATTAATTTACATATTTCTAACAAATATTTTTTCGTAATGGTCAAACGAACAGCACTAGTAGGAGCTAAACCCTGACATCACCAGCTGATTTCCACAGGACCGTAAGCTATATACTCATTTTACAAAAAAAGTATGTACACATTATTTACACTAATTATAAAAATACTTCTAAAAGTCAGTAGTATTTGTGAGAGGCTATTTTTTTTTCAAAAAGGCATTTAGGGATTCACCGATTCCCTTGTCTCAGGAGGCAAACTATTCCAGAGCTTGGTTCCGCTCTAGTTTTTTGGAAGAGGTGGAGCCCCTAAGATTAATATCTGTGACTTCATTTTTAAATTGAAATAGTTCTATTAAAGCATGCTGGGGCTTGACCCACATTTAACATTGTCGTGGACTTGGCATTTGCTCTATGAATTTCTAAAGAGTCCAACCATAAGGCTGCTAGTGCCTCTGTATAGATGGCGGAGTCATTGCTCCATTCGGGCAGCCCTGTTTTGCAAAATGTGCAATCTTTTAGCATGACCCTGTCCAAGGGTATCCCAGCCTCACTGCAATAAGCTTAGTATAAAATTTGGTGTTGAAGTGCGCATGCGATTTTAGTCCGAATTTCTTGATTTCGTTTGTTTAACAAGAACAAAGATTCGGACGAAAATCGCATGCGCACTAACACGAAATTTAAACTGCAACTAGGCTTATACCCGAGTTGAGGTTGAATATTAAAGTGTCTTTGACCCTACGAACACTCTCACTCTCTGAAAATGGAATCCAGTTTTAAATTCTACACATCCGTATTAGTAAAACTGCAAAGTTTGAAGAGAATTACTTGAAAACTGGCTGAGTGTGAAAATAAATCGGAACGAGATTGGAAAACAAATTCATATCTCAGCCAGTATTGAAGCAATCTTCACCAAACTTTGCAATTTTACTAATACGGATGAGTAGAATTGAAAACTGTATTCCATTTTCTGATAACTATTATAAATTATTAACCAATATTGCGTGATAAAGGCCTATTATCATCAACATGATTGGCCCATGACAGTCACTCCCAACAACTTACTATGGGATACTTGCTAAATGTAAGTACAAGGGTCTGGATATTTCATCGGTATATCTCATTGATCTCAGAATATCTGAACAAACAAAATCTGAATTAGTATGCCGAGAAATCACATCAGAGATTGCTACAAAAATAGATTTTCTTATCAATATGGGTCGAAGTACATCCTGATCTTCACTCTTATTATTGTAGTCCGGTCTTATCTTTACACTTATTCACTTGTCTTATCTAACATACTGCTTTTTGCACGCGGTTGCATTAAGACTCATTGAAGACTGCCAACTTTGTCCATTATTTAGAGAGCGGACAAATTTTTACAAAATATCAGGCTCACATTTGCCAATTTGTGCTCTATAAGTGGCGAAGCCCTTCACTTTTCAACATTAAAACCACGATTAGAATGAGATCATCTATAAGAGAGTAAATTCCCTGGTTTGCACTATAAAATCGAATGATTGATCATAACCATTCGGTTTGGTACAGTCGAATCTATAACGAATGTGGTACGGATTCAATACTGCAATAACATCGACTAGTTTACAGTCTTTCATGGCAAAGTTATCAGAAGTTTTACTATCTAGATGAGAACAAACCGTCCGTTCTGCCTGTTTTTTTCCCCTCCTCTGTGTACCTTCTGTCGTGTGTGAACCTTAACTGTTGGTCTAATTATTTGCTACGAGGACTCAGAAACCGTAGGGCTTGTGCGAAGAGGTCCCTCGCCACTGCTGTATCATTGTGTATTTTGTTTTTACGTGTGAAATTAAACTTGTAAAACGTCTACAAAAACTTTCAACTTTAAGTTGCTATCAGGATAACAAAAACGCCAATGCACATCCTACAAGGTCATTAAAATGAGATATCCCGAATATTAATAAGAGCCTTAGCTATACTCACAGTGTTTCCCGCGCCCGTTCCAAGGTTGAACTGAAATATTAACTGCGCGCTTACACGCTTTTCTGTTGTTATTTTAACCCTGCAATATGGCGGCGGTCTGATCTGCCATAACATATGCTGCCCTTTTTGCCCGAGATAAAGTTTTTCAGTGCTGATAATAAATTAAGATTGTCTTCACTTGACACTTCTCCGCTATATAATTAACAACCTTACTTATCTCTTAGCGCCTTCTGAACCTTTAAGAATCCAGATGAGTTTTAGTAGTGCAGGGGAAGTGCTACGTTGATGTTATTAAATGACGTCATAAGATTGCGGCAAGTAAAAAGACGAACAAGACGCTGGTCTTGGCATGTGATCAGTACCTCAAGTCAAGACATCCCGTTAAAATGTCGGCTGATTCTCGGCATGACAGATGCGCTGTGCATAGTAAGGGGTACGTGATCTGTGCAAGTTCCGTTCATTAGTAAAATAGCTTGCATTTTATTCAAAGTGAAAATATCTGCATCTAACTCCCGATAACTCGAACCACCAGCTTGGTAACTCGAACAATTCGGTGACTCGAATCAACTGGTAACTCCACTAGGCAACTCGAACTACTCGGAAACTCGAAACACTCAGTAACTCGAATCACACGAACCACTCTTTAACTCGAAACATTCGGTAGCTCCAACCAAAATCTGTTTCGAAACCTAACGACACAGAATGCGTTACCAGTTAAATAAACCTAACGACACAGAATGCGTTACCAGTTGAATAAACCTTTATTGAGATCGTCTGCGCACGTACGAGAGCAACAAGTCGTGTTCTCGTTGCGTGGCACTACCAAATAAGAGTAGTAGTGGTGGTTCTGTTGGTCAAAGCGTTTATCGAATCACAAACTACACGGGAACGGCCCACCTCAAATCTTCTCCTTCCACAAACAATAAATGCTACTATTTACAACGTGGTAGATCTGACACACTGTGCGCACATCCGCATGCGCGCTCGCACTTCGCACTTACAGTTTTAATCAAACATTCGATGGCATAAAGGTGCAGGAGTACGAGACACAAAATTCCTCCGGTTGGAAAACACGCAATAACGATCCAAAACTTGCAGCAGTCAAACCGTGCTTTAGAAGCTTTCTTCGATAGCACAATTCGCCTTTGTCACACGGCAGCCATCTTGGATTTTCTAATACAGCGAAGCTGGCATGAATGTCCTCTTCACGTGACATTATTTATTTATTTATTCCTTCCAGTCACGTGTAGAGTCTCTAAAATTAAAAAAACAAATAAAAAATAAAAAAATGCGAGGCCAAGCGTGTAAGATCACCCACGCATAGTAATTTCTGTAAGAAAAAATCCAAGATGGCTGCCGTGTGACAAAGGCGAATAACAATGAGCCGCCAACCCCACAAATTGCAAAGGCACCGGGTATCTTAAGGCCGATTTAGACTGTACGATTTTCGCCTACAACCATCGCATGCGACACGCTTGCGACATGACTTAGCTCCTAAGCGCATGTCGTAGAGGAGTTGTAGGGCTGATTTAGACTTTGCGATTCGAGTCGTATGCTGATGCGAGCATGTCGCATGCGATGGTTGTAGGCGAAAATCGTACAGTCTAAATCGGCCTTTAGGGAATAGGTCAAAACACCCTTACTTTTTTGGTACCCAATTTGGCGGGGGGGGGGGGGGGGGGGGGGAATGCCGGAGCCACCTACCTCTCAGAGCTGAATTTTAGGAGCAAGTATCTCCTTAAATAAAAAAGAAATTAAAAAGAAAAATGTGAGTTTTGTCGCGCAATCAGATCAGACATGTGCTCTGTTGTGTAGACGGGATCGACTCTACCAAGGTTTAGTAGAAATCCACTTGCATACTATCACGAATCAATCCTGCAATCTGATTGGCTCCGCTACTCACTATCTATCACGTAATAGATAGAGCAGATTTCGTATGACTGTGAAAAGTGCCGCGACAAAGTTTTGTCGCGCCGCGACCGTGACCGTGACCGCGACCGTGACCGTGCCGCGACTGTGACCGTGCCGCGACTGTGACCGTGACCGCGACCGTGACCGTGACCGCGACCGTGACGGTGACCGCGACCGTGACCGCGACCGTGACCGTGACCGTGACCGTGACGGTGACCGTGACCGTGACCGTGACCGCGACTGTGACCGTGAACGCGACCGTGACCGTGACGGTGACCGTGACCGCGACCGTGCCGCGACTATGCGATTTCATTCCGTATCTACAGCAGGCCAGGTTCCGTACCGCGACAAGCACTTTTCAGTCATACGAAATCTGCTCTAGTGAGAAGTGAAAAAGCTAGCGTGAAACTCTCCAAACCATTAAAATAAATAAGTTTTAGCACCAAATCGAAGGTAGTATGCTAGTGGATTTCTACGAGTCAAAAAGGGTCGAGCAAAGTAAAGTACAATGACAAAAACCGAGTCGAGCAAACCAAAAGAGTAATGAAATGGATTTTTTTTTTCGATGCCATAAAATACTTCAAAGTACTCAAGACTTGGGTATTATCATTGGTATATATTGAAGAATAATTCTGTCCAAAATTTTCTCTACTTTTGCAGTTTACTTGTCGATACTTGAACTTATGCCAAACAAAATCGAACGCATTATAATAAGTGAAATTTGGCTGGTAGATCAAGTGAAATTTGGCTTGGGTTTGTAGATCATGCGGGCGGCAAGGATCTTTTCATTACCCAGGTATCAGCCATTCTTTGTCCACGAACTCTTTGCGGCATAATAACTTTGACATTTTGGAGCCTAAAAATGTCCGTTCGAATAACATAAAATCGGCCCAATGAATTCTCTTCAAACTTTCTGTGATCATTGTCAGTTACTCAGGGATTAGTGTAAGGGGTGTCATTTTAAAAGTTTAGATCGAGCAACGCGACTGATGGCCCTAATAATAAACAAGGGCGTGGTTATTACGTTGTTACAGCAACTCCGACCGTAACAAAATACACAATACAATAAAGTTCAGACCCTCCAGGATAACCATGTGAAAGCTCAGTCTGGTACAAGTTTTTTGAGCTTGAACAGCAGGCAAACAAAGTTTTATGGTCGAGGCAGAAAAAATTGTAACCAGCCTCCTTAAATGCAGTGGTAGACGTTTTAAAAACGAGCATGAAAGGTAGTTAACTCGACAAGCCCAGCAAAATGAGTCATAAAATGCACCCCAGTAGAGCCACTATATTTGCTACCTGAAATGATATAATGAGCAGCCTCAAAGAACTGGTCATTCATGAAAATTCTTGGTGACAATTTGTTATTACGAGAGTTTCGTTCCCTTACCGTGCAATTTACGTCCTTCGCAAGCCTCGTGATGTATAATAGTTATTGAAAAAGAGCAGTTCTCCAAATGAAGAGCAAGAAAAAACTTCAGGTTCTCTTCTTAGTTAATAAAAGAAAAATGTAAATTGGCCGCAAAATAACACTAACTATATCATTTTGGTGAAACATATTTGCGTTTACATATGAGTTTTCATTGTGAAGGCATCACATTCCTGGTTACGAAACAAATAGGAAAATAATGAGATATACGAATAGTTGGTCAAGGACGAGGAAAACGTGGCGCTTTTATCTGTGTAATTCTAGGCAATTCGACCACGTATTTGAAGAGGAATCCTAAGAGGCCGATTTCGTAGTTTGCTTACTGGAGAGAAAGTCATATAAACCTAAGTAAATTAATTAGAAGAAGCAAAGTCATAAAGCAAAGTAATTTAAAGCACATGTTTAAACAGCTTTTGAACGGAATATTGCTTTTGAGAAACTGTTTCGAGTTCAGAAATGAAAAACAAAGAAGAGTTGTTCTCGTTTTGAATTCATTCTTGCAATTTGCTAACTTTTTCTATGCTTTGTAAAAATCATTTTAGTGAATCCGTTCCACTTTTTACTATCAAGATATCAAGATGGTTTTATATATAAACTGCGAAAGACACCCCCTAGGTCATGCTGTATTCAGTTTATGATTAAATGTAGCAAAACCATAGTAAATAAGTTAAATAGCTCACATGAAAGAATGAAGACAAGTTCCCCTCGCGAAGCTGGCTTGCCCCTTGGTAGAGACCTCCACCGATGACAGAGAGAAGGACGATTTTGGCGACTGAGTACTGGGTTTCAGGTTAACTTAATTAAGATAATTCCTCCTTCTACCCTGTACTCATAAAGCTCCACTCACACTAATATAGTTTGCTCTACAAACATGTTTATTAAAATCCACTTGATTAAATTTTTTCAATTTCAGGAAGTTTAAATTAAATTCTCGCTGGGAAAAATAAGATATTTTCTGGAAACACAATTAAAAAAGCTGGGTTATTAGATTGTCGACTCGAAAACAAATTAAAAAAGTTATCTTATAATGTGAACCTGATCCAATTTTGGGAAAATCCAAAAGCACTTTATGCTATGTATATGTTTGTCCACCTTTATGAAATTCAAAAGCTTTCGTCCATAAAATCTGTATTTAATGCAAGGAATCCATTCTGGGATCACGTCTGACTCACAAAACCTAAACGTTTCTTTTTCATAATTTTCATACTTCGGGACAAAGGCCCATCGGTATCTATAGTTTGTTAGAAAATGTAAGTAGTTTCGATGTACATAATGAAATAGAAAATCTGCGAAGAATTTTCTAACTAAAGCAAAGTACAGAATGTTATCAAGTGCACAAAAGACATACGTGGTAGATCAAAGCCGACTTAGATTATGATGTACAATGTTTTGACTACTTACGAGTCGTTAGAAGTCACCTCTAGTTCGCAATCTGTTAACTATGCTTTTCCCAAGTCGTTTCCCCTTTTCGATCTTCAGGCCTCTTTACAGATGTATTACCAAATATTTAGTTTTCGCCCCACTAGATCTGAGACGCAGATAACAATCAAATTATACCACCTGAATAATATAGCCAGCTTTGCCCGTTTTTAATTCTCCCGTAATAAATCCTAGTCTGATGGCGTTATTGTCAAGACTCATTGCATCTGTGTCTCCCATGGTTATATCCCTGTTTCACTCGTATTATTATCAACAGTAATCTTATTTCCATTGAAATTATATGAAATTAAGAATTCTCGTACCATTTAATTGCATTATCAATTATCGGTCTATATGCAAAGGGCGATATATCTTGATTAAAGCACAAAGACAAAGAAAAGTAATATAAAATCACTACTCGTTTTGATGGAAACTTCCAAGCCCTTATTTCCACTATTTCCTTCACTTTGACACTTTCCCCTTAGATTTCTTTCAAAGCTGAAAACTGACTTGACACATTCACAAGCTATTATAGGCGTATGGTTCACCTCATTTTATCTGAACATCAAATGCTATCAATTTAACAAGGAAACCTTGTCTCGTGAAAAACATCAATGTTTTCACATTTGAACCTGTTACGACACGCGACAAAAAGGCGTTTAAACGCGCAAGTTTGAACAGACAGTAGATAAGCACATTTTGGCATCTCTAGAAGGGTTTGGGGGTTAATTTCTCGTCGTTCTGCTCTATACTATAATGGGGTTCAACTAATAACCTGAGTGGCCAACATTAGGCGTCTCGGAAATTTGCTCCAAGTTAGTCGGTGGCGGCGCGTTATCTGTGTAAAGACACTTCACCTATCGATTGCACTTAACTTGGCAAACAATTAAATTGAATTGTGCTTCTTGTTATTAACTTTTTGGACCCCCATTTCTCCCTCTTAAGAGAGTGGATAAGGGGACATTGGATACCAAGTCGTATTATATTGCGTTTTATTGATAAAAGTTTTCTTTAAAAGAGCCAGGGGGTCATAATAGAAAGCTTATTTCATTTTAGAATTTTTTTGTTAACTTCACACTTGATCTTTTCCGAATACGAAAAACAACTAATTAAAATTTCGTTTAGCTTTGAAAAAGAAGAAAAAAATATATATCTATGCTTGCTCAAAATAACTGCATGTGTCGTTTTATTTGTATTAAATTAATATAAGTACTGTTTGATGCCTGAAAGTAAGCGAATAAAGACCTTTACTTCGATGTCGCTGATGATTCATACAAACTTCACCTTAGCCGAGATTCCTCATCACCAAAGAACATTTTTAATTTCGAGTCTTCCATTTATTAAAGACGGTTTATTAGAGATAGAAGTGGGCAAAGTTTTAACCACGATGCAACCACAATTACATTCCCGTATTCTATGAGACGTTAGCCATGTGAAGTGGTTTAAAAAATTAAATAGTCATACAAGTATCATGAATTTCCATTTGGCATTGTCTGAACACCTTTTATTTTACAAAACGAACAAGAGCGACCTCCAGGAGACTATTACGTTCAATTTGTTTGTCTTCCTTCTAGTTTTCCTGTTTTTCTTCTATTTACCGATACTTGGTAGTGTTCTTTAACTAGATGTTTGTATTATATCCGTATTGTATGTTGTTTTGTTTATAACGATCGCGCCATGTTTTGACTGTGTTATTATTTCCAATAACAACGGGATGCTACATTCTTGTAAAAGAAGCTTAAATTTGGAGTTTCAGTAATATGTTCTTTTATATGATAAAACATTCCTGCGAGGGCACAAATGCAAAGAAAAAACTAGAGAAAAACAAGCCACTTCCGTATGAATGATAAGGTTTTCGCTGGTTTCATGAACTCCATTTGAATGGGAGACAAAGTTGTCCTTTGATTGATTTCAGCCTCAGCTATGCCTTTGGTGTATTTTTATTTTTTTCCTATTCCAACCAAGGCAAAAGATCGTCAGATCAAAGTCCCTTTGTTCTGATTTACAACATACATTTCTATTTCGCTAGCACTAGTTTTTATACTTATCCGCATACTTCGGTTTGATTTTAAGTTATCCAAACCTCGTATCTAAATTTACTAGTTCGCTTTCCTACTTTTTCGTTTCGAATCATATTAAGATATTCTTATCCTTTCCCGTTTTTGAAATTTAAGCTCTATTTACACTGTTAAAACTGTTTTAAGCTTTTTACTTTAATGAAAACCAATCTTAAAAATCCCATTAAGAGTCGACCGTAAACATTACTTTCTTCCATCAAACGTAGCTTTTCGAAAAAAAGTTTTTGAAAGGGGCACAATCTTGTCACCTTTTTGAAAATTATAAAATCGCATTGTCAAACTTCAATATCTGCAATAAATCGAGTATCCTTGGCTTCTGATTCTATCTGTCGCTAATTCTCATTACCCTTTCAAGATGTACACTAAATGAGTCTTTTAAGCCGGTCCTTCTCGGAAGTTCTCTCGTGTTATCAGTACTGACTCGTGCGCTCCTCGCTTAATGACTATTTTCCAATACGTCCTCCACTTAGAGTTCCCCTCTCAGCCGAGAAATACTAAATTGGCGCCGTAGAAGATCGAATTAGAGATATCAGTTCAAATGATCAGATTAATCCGGATGAATTGCGCACTTAAATAACTTTAGCGTCCTTTTATTGCATGACACTTGGTGTTCCAAGTTTGGACGTTTTTAGAAAAGACACCGATAGTGCACTTTCTGTTTGTAAATACAATATTGCTTTTAGTTTTGTTTACTTAAATCAGAGCTCTAAAGAGCTACTTAGTGAACCAAGGCAGAAGATCTTTACAAAATTTATTGATATTTACAAAATATTCAATTTGCGTATAACCTTTAAGGATATTAAAATAATGGAAATCTTACATTACGAGATTACAAGATGATAAAACAACATTAAGGGATCTGTCGACGTTATATGAAAAAGCGAACATTTATAACGCACCTTTGCCCCTTTGTCGCTCACTAACGAAATACAAATGTACACAACATACGCAAAACAAGCAAACAAACACGCTCAACCGACAAACAAACAAACAAACAAACAACTGACAAACAAAATTAAATACAATGAATAATTCACCTATATGACTTATAGGAAACATGCTATTCATATTTTAAGGATATGATATTGGTTCATGGCAATGGCCGCTAGAAAAACTCTATGACTTCGAAGGATTGCAATAACTTAAAGAAAATGTTTCTACATTTGACCAATTTCCAAACTTTATTTACAAAGATGAATACTTTCACTTTTTTTAAAAAATAACAAAGACTTTTCTCCAAAATGGGAGCGGACGATTGAACGAATCAACTAAAGTCAGTCTGAAATACAAATACTGTTAAGGTCAAAATTCACCCAGTTTTTCAAAAGTAGTTTTAAGAAAATAAATACTTCCGCACTTTTTTTTTAGAAAACAACGAAGACTGATTAAGGTCTCGGACGAAAGGAACCGACTAAAAGTCAGACTGAATTCAAATGAATAACAAAATTGCAATCATTAGTCATTTTGTTCACCAGATTGATATGGAGCCGATGACGGAAGAGTTTCCTTTGAAAGAACTTTAACTATATTTTGTATACCATACCATCACTATAGGCGAAAACGTTCACTATTCACCAATACAACACACGATTATCGACTTCAAAAAGATTTTGTGCCAAGAAATTCAATATGGAAATGCTCAGGAAATATTTTGTCGTGCAAAGATGCAAAAGACTGTGGAATGAGTTACCATCTCCGTTAAGAGAATTACCTAAGAACACATTTAAAACGAATTTGATGTCGAGACACAAGATTGCTATATGGATTCTCAATCAATTATTCAAAAAATGAAAAAAATTAGATAATATAGGTACCAGTGTTCATCTCAGCTAGCTTTCCCTCTTTTCGTTGCAATAATGTAATATATTAATCTTTATTTCATCTAGTTTTTCTTTTAAATTTTTCTTTTATTTAAAATATTTATCTTTTTGCTTTCACTAAAATGTTTTACAACATGCCCTGCCTTGACTATAGCTTTGCTATTTGCAGGGCATCCTATGTAATCTATTTTTTGTTTATTGATAATAAATTGATCTATTTTTTTGTTTATTGATAATAAATTGATCTATTTTTTTGTTTATTGATAATAAATTGATTGATTGATTGACTGAAAATCTTCCCTATAAGGCGTCGAGGCATCCAGGAGCTTGAAGCGTGAAAATGCAATCATCAAAAATATCATTTTCAACAAAATTAGCCACTAAAAGGCGACAATGCACTACATATTACGTTTCCTATGGGCTGGCCGCCCTAGATTAGCTTGGGATACCTGCTGGCCAGTAAATCTATAAAAATATCAATGATTATCAAGAAAGAAAGTCTGGATTTTTTCTAATCTATGACTTGTTAGCCTCGGTATTAATAGTGGCAGTGACCATCTCAAAAGCATCTCGAAATGCTACTATCGTCACTGCGCACCTTTACTTTTTCTCTTTTCTAATTGTAATGCTTTTTTTCTTTTTATGGATGTATTTCACTTATATTGTTAAAAGATTGTAACAAAAAAATAGTGCACAATAAACTGAAACTGAAACTGGAATCTAAGTTTGAAAATATTTGGACGATGATGTAAACTATGAGCCCCTGTGCAAACCTCATTTTGTGAAGATTTTGACTCCGAAACGTTGGCTCCTTGCTCGCGCACAAAGTTGGTCGACCATTTTCTCCGAGCTCACGCCATTTTTTGTGTGCAGCGGCTTCACGGGTGAACGTAGGGCTGGAAATTGTGACCAGGTGGTTGCCTCGGCAACCGACGACCGGTTAGCGCAGTGGTAGAGCGCCGGGCTTGTGTGCGGGAGGTTGGGAGTTCAAACCCTAGCCGGACCAACACTCAGGGTCTTTTTCTAATAATTGAGGAGAAGGTGCTGCCTTTGATCTAACATCTGCAAATGGTTAGACCTTCGCGCCTTCTCGGATAAGGACGTTAAACCGTAGGTCCCGTCTCTCACATACACTACATATAGCGCTAACTGAGCGGATTTCACATGACTGTAGTGAAACCAATTGCAAAGTGAACAATTCTGAACAAAACCTATAGGAGTGTTTTCAAAGGGTGCTTACCATTGGTCACGAAAATCCGGTAATTTCTGTAATTTCGGTTGGGATTCCAATGGTACAGTCGATGTTTGGGTCATTCCGGTTGGTACGAGAGGTTCAGCTTCAGAGGTTGTCTCGCCGTTCCTGTAAGAACGAACCGATCGAAACGGTTTGTACCATTGGCACTCCAACCGGTTTTATGACCAAATAAGGTAGCCGATCCAACCGAAATGCGAATAAGCGAATAAGAGTTCGAACCCTGGACCGTATCGACTTTCCTCCGTTCCGAGTAGCTTGCTTAGCTTTGAATTCCTTTCAAATGGAGCTCTGATAGTGTAAGGGGGTAAAGTGGTACACTGCTGACCTCAGGTTCGTCAGCCGAAGGCAGTTACAAGTTATCGACGTAAATTTTTTTTTTCTTGTAATCTTTATTTGTCTGTTTCGTGCTTGAATATTTTAATATAATTATTTAACTGTAAAGAGGGGGCCTCCTCGCACAAGCCTGGTGGTTTTTCGAGGCCCTCTCGCCTCTATATTCTTCTGTGTGTACTGACTGTATTTAATCCTGATGATGGCAAATAAACTTGACTTGAAATAAGAAACCTTACTTCACGTTTTACTTTACTTGAAATAAGCAACAGTAACCTCCCTGAAGAATGACCGAAGTAAATGTCCGAAAAGTCGGCACTTCTCATAATAATCTGTTTTGTCCTTTTGTATTTTAATTATCCACATTGCATCGTTTTGGACTCAGATTTGCAGTTGTTTGTGTTTTCCTCTAATTCTACTTACAATTACCTGTCACAATAAACCTGCGACGTAAGGGACGAAAATATTTCGTGTGGTACATCTTACATCTTCTCTTAAGCAGTATGGACTATGGACCACATACTTATTAATACTTATTATACAGCAGAATTGACAACTGTTTGCTAAACCTAGCCTAGCTAGCTACACAGGGCGTAGCCTGTGGGCCTTGGAGTAAATTTTTAAAATTAGTAATTGGATTTTTAAAATTAGTAATGACGACTCGAAAATTACTTAAAAAAGAAACTACAAAAAAAAAAACACCTAAAAATTACTGAACGACGACAAAAATTATTATTAAAATTTAATGGGATTCCGATAAAGATAGCTAAGATTTGAGCGAATGAAGATCGTAACTTAAGAATGTTTGAAAAAGTTGGAAATAACCTCTAAAAACAAAGTTGTATGCTTACCGAAAGCTCTAGATTTACCGAATTCAATCGGACATACCGCACTGCAACCTTCAATCAGCCAATGGAAATGGATGCTTTATCTGATTCGATCTGTTGCTAGGTTGACAAAATGGCGGCTGTTTGAGGCTCTCTAATGTAGAATCCTCTTTCTGCCGCTCTGTACAGGTGTGGCTCACTTTATACCTGATTTTTTTCGCTCAATAAATTTCTAGAATATTCTAAATGGCACATCAATTGGGAAAATCAATTATAGCACAAGAAAAACAATTTTCTATTCAATCGCCTCATAATAAAACATTAAGGTCAATAAATAAGTAGTTTACCGGTTTTATGGCACTTCTCTCGACAGGGCAGAGATTTAATAGTAAATACTTGATAACGTTCAAGATGTGTCCCGGAGGCCTTTTAGTTTTTAACGGACCACAGGTAGCCAAACGTTAAGTCACGTACCAGCATTTTGAACTTAACCTTCTCGTCAATACTCGCCTTAAACGTCTGAGGACCCGGCAGGAAAACTGTGTTCTATTTGATAGTTAGCCTTTCTGCAAACCTTATTTCCGCAGAATCCTTACGAGCATTTCCGGTCGTCCGTCTTCGTGTGGGACTTGCTATTAACCCTCGTTTAATAGGATTTTTTTACAATTAGGGACCGTTCATTTTTTATCAGGGAGAGGGGGGCTGGCGGAAATGAGGGGGGACCTTGTATTTTTTTGGGTGCCCCCCCCTTTATGTCCGTGTGTTTTAGGTGTCCCCCCTCCCCAAATCCAATGTATTTTGTTCTGATGACCCCCCCCCCCCCCTTAGTACATGCATACTATACGTACATATTTATTGCGTTTCCGACGGAGGAAACGCCACCTATTCGGGGAGTTTTCGGCTGGATGCTATGCCATTTTATCCTCGAGACTTTGAGACTTTGAGGAATGGCCTCGTTTTCATGCAAGAGAAGTGACGTAATATTTTACGTTCCCAGACCCCTAGATCGTTTTGGGACGACCGTTTGCGCATGTCATAGAGATCGCCGGCTCAGAAACATGCCTCGTTTTCGTGCAGAGACATGTTTTTTCACAGGAAGGCTGTTTTTATACCTTGAGGTGAACTGTTGACGAGTCACTGAGCGCATGGTAAGAGACAAGTAGTTCTGCACAGTTCTTGTGCGTGGATTTTTGACTTGTGCTTGGACAAAAGACTCAACGAAAGGTGACATTGATCACAACATCAAACATTGAATAGACTCATAATTTATCCGTTCTATGATCATTTGCAGTTCATGAAGAGTTGTTTTACTGCAGTCCTCTCTACCTCTGGTTAGATACACTAATCGAAGCCCTGCTTTGAGAAACTAACTTTTCGTTCCCTCCCTGGTGCCTATTTTTGGGGTGACCCCCTTTAGGGGGGTATTTTTTTGGGGTGACCCCCTTTAGGGGGGTATTTTTTGGGGTGACCACCCTTTAGGGGGGTATTTTTTGGGGTGACCCCCCTTTAGGGGCGTATTTTTTTTGGGTGGCCCCCTTTTGAGGCCGTATTTGTTTGGGTCCCCTCTCCCTGATAAAAAAGATGAACGGTCCCTTAGGACATCACATTTTCAGTAGCTGTTCAATGTTCTGTTATATACAACTTTTGCTATGGGTGGGTGTCATTTCGTTGCCATGGTAATGAGTTATGACGTCTTCAAATTTTCAGATATATCCTTGGAAATTACTTCCTTATATTCTTGCCTAATATTTTAGAAATAAAGTGTCTCACTCATAACGAGTAGCTGAAGTTTCAAGATATTTAGACCATGCCATCCATGACCCATTTTTATCCAAAAAAATGTTTGTCCGGCTAGTCAATTTGTGGAAAGTTGGACAAATATGTAAGGTAAATCAACTCTAAGTTGTGCACTAAAACATTATGAAATTGGTTGCAGCGTAATGGAAATACAGAGCAAAAACTGCGAGATTAAATTTTACTGATCCATCATTTTTGGCTAAAAATGAAATATTCGTTCTTTTTTATATGTTTTCTGAAAGTTTTACTTAGAAATAGTCTTAACGTAAACAAAATGTAACATTTAGCTGTGATACGTCTTAACTCACTGATTACAGGGAAAACCACGTGAAAGCTACAACAGGAGAAAACAAAGTACAATGACAAAAACTGCCTCGAGCAAACCGAAAGAGTGGTGAAGTTTAGCATTTTTTCTCGGTGCCTTAAAATACTTCAATGAACTCGAGACTTGGAGGGTTATTTTTGGTATACATTCAAGATTAATTTACGGAAGTATCAAAACATTAACATATGAGATTTTTGTCAGAGGCGAAAAGTGTAAATTTTATAACAAACGTAAGATTTATAATATAATTTCTCAAATTTTGCAGTTTGCTTGAACACATGCCAAACAAAATCGGAAGCATTCTAAGAAGTGAAATTTGGCTGGTACATTGCCTTGGGTTTGTAGATTATTCGGGCGGCAAGGATTTCTTAATTCCGCAGATATTATTTTTCAAGGAAATACTTTGCGGCATAATTAACTTTGACATTTTGGAGGCTGAAAAAGTCCGTTCGAGTAACATAACATCGGCCCAATGAATTCTCTCCAAACTTGCTGTGATTAATGTTAGCTACTCAGGGATTAGTGCGAGGGGTGTCATTTTAAAAGTTTAGGTCGCGCAACGCGTCTGATGGCTGCTAATTATAAACAAGGGTGTGGTTATAACGTTGCTATAGCAACTCCGATCACAACAAAATGCACACTACAATAAAGTTCAAACCCTCCAGGGTAACCATGTGAAAGTTCAGACTGGTACAGGTTTTTGAGCCTGAACAGCAGGCATACAAAGATTGGGTGTTGAGGGCAGAAAAATTGTAGGCAGCCTCCTTAAACGTCGAACTTAATTCTGTCGCACTATTGACTACAATTGACTGGCTTTATTAGCCAGTAAAAACAAGTAATTTCGATACGAGTGATTTTATGAGATTAATATAGCCTGTCTAGCGAATGGAGAATACCTCAGTCCTGATTTTAGGAGCGCTGGAAGGATTCAAAATTGTAATTTAGCGCGGCAGTAGCACGGCGTTGGTACGGCAGATAGCGCCGTTCCTAATGCAAATGAGCTAGAGACAATAGCTCTAACTAACTAAACAATAGGAAATTGACATTTAGTGCGACAAGAATTAAGTTCGACGTCTAAAACTGGCCTTACACTTGAGTCCTGCGATGCGTATCATGCGTTCAAGTGTGAATCAGGTTAAGGTGGCTCGGGACTGGTTCGAGATGAAAGCTTAAGGGTCACATTCTAATTAGGTAGGCCTTTACTTTCACTATAGTTTCATCGTTTTTTAGCGTTCTCGTACTTTTTTTGTTCTATAACTGCTCTTTCTGTTTTGAATAAAATATTTAAGTTTGGACGAGTAACATGTATTTTCGTTTTGCATAGTTGTTCCAAAAAACCCTTTATTTTTTGCTAATAAAAGTATCACCTCTCCCAACGTTGAGATTCTTTTTCTCAAAATCACATCATTCAATTTTGCTCAAAATTTCGATATTTCTCTTTGGTCACTAGAAGAGTGGGCATGCAAATCAGAAACCTTACATCTATAAAGACAGAGAATCTCGAAACCATTTATGGGTCCTGTCAAGTAAGGTAAGCCCTAACCTTACCTTAAGACGGTCCAAATCTTTTGACATATTTCAAAACGTTTTAACAGTTTTTCTTTTCTCTCTACATATCGCTTCTTTGCTTTAGGATTCCGATCCTCGGCAAGACCGAGGATACATACATACTCGTTTTATTTAGACACGGTAGGAATCTTCGTTAGAAATACATGTACAAAAAGATTACTGATGAACAAGATTGCAGTGTGGAAGTCCACTAAGTATGCTAAAAATATTCGTTAATTTTCCTTCTGAATTGCCCAAGAGAAGGGGAGGAAGGGTTATCCCGAGGGAGGAAGTTCCAAAAAAAAGCCCCATCATAGCTTATTGCTCCTTTCAAGTAGTTGGTACGAGATTTGGGCAATTTAGTTTAGCTTCGGTATCTCTAAGAGTATAGGGTGTGGATTGGTCATTATTGAATACAGGGGCTAACTCGTTTTAGTATAAACCAACTAATGGTCTATTACAAATCCTGAATTCTGATTGGCTGAGCTACTAATGGTCTATTAGTGATAGACCGTACCTGGCGAAATCAACACCTTTCTTTCCCAAGAAAACTTGATTTTTCAACATAAAATAATGGAATTCATTGCCAAAACCGACCAACTAGTTGGTTTATACTAAAACAATTAGACCTCTCGTCCTCATGTGCTATGATATCAATAGACCATTTCTATTCATCACAGCACATTCGGCCTGGAGGTGTAATTGTTAAATGGCACGGATGCCATGTCGTGCTGTAATACTGTCTTGATGAGCCAGTGTCAATCACACCTTGCTATTGTTTTCGTCTATTTAACGGACGAATTACGTGTAGATTTCTCTAAATCAACATCTAAAAACAAAGTTTCAGATTTGATTTACCAAATTCAATCGAGAAAATTGCTCTTTATTTTCTAAATCAGGCGATGGAAATGGATGCTTTCTCCGACTTGGTACCGGTATGTTGCTATGCTGTCAAACTGGCGGCTGACACAGGCCCTTTAACTAGCCCACTTCTTGTGGCAGGGGCGGATCCAGGAACTTTCGAAAGTGGAGGCCGCACATAAAAACTAAGGGAGCACTTCGAAAATTTCTCTCGTAAATGTAGGGGGGGAACCCCCATCCCTCCCCTTGATATTCGAAAGTTGGGTTCAGCATCAGAGTATGAAAACTGCCTTTTTTAATTTGTTAGAAAGGAACATAAATAATTTGTAACGTTGTTGGAATTTTATTTTAATTTCGCGCGTTTTAGGTAGAGGGCTAAATTTTGTAGCGTTGGTAAATCGTTTGGGATTTCAAGTTCTTTGGATTTTGTAATCAGTTTTCTCGACAAGTGAGAACACTATCTAACAATAAAAAAGACAATAAAAACAATCGACGACAATAAAAATACAAAACAAAAAGGAGAGACACCCGTTCACGTTGCATTATCTAAAACGCATAATGTGCGATGAAGTTCGGCAAATCGAGCAATGAACTGTGTTTACAGACAATTATTTCGAGGATTTTGTTAGTTTGGCTACACCAAGACAGGGCTGTCCCAGACACCCATTTCTTAATTAATGTTAGTGACATCAACTCTGATACTAAGACTTTTTGGACGGACAACGCATTAAAGCATTAATAGGCGGGAAGTTATAGGTCCAATTTCAATTAACACAAACTCATTAGCAGCCCTTACGTTTCATTTTATATTTTCAACCCGTTCAGGGTATTAGTGGGGTATTAGTCTTGAAGACATACAGAAAGGCTGATATAATGTTGATGGGCCTTCAGGCCTCGTGGGCCAGGTTTTAGCTCCGGTGAAACGACCTCTTTTCTAGATAAAAGGGATTCCAATTGATCAACATAAGATTTCAAGGATCCATTTTAAACACAACCAATAGCTGGTTAGGAGGGTCTGTCGTCTCACGTCTTTGTATCAAAGCTTGCCGCCATTCAATTTTATCGCAATTAAAAACAACAACTTCCAGTCACTTAGAGCCATTAACTTATACGTAGCAATGTGATTGGACAGCATCGGCTGTTTCCTTGTCCTTAAAGGTGAGCTATTAACTACTAAAAGTGCTGTTTTAGCGCCGGAAATCGTTATCTGCCAAAGCAGAAACCTTTTTATCGAGCTACGCGCAACTTGTCAGCCCTCTAAACCGATAATGATCACTTTTAGATGAATTAAGCAGCGAAAAGCAATTAAAACCCGGGGAATAAAAACAATTAAGAAACTGCACGCTGAAAGGAAGAACAACAAAGATATTTCCTAGAAGCAGGAATATTATTAAAAAGTGGTTTGCTAAGCTAAGTTGAAAGATTTATTCTTGATAGCATTGTTGGCTCGTTGTCAAAGGAACTAGATTACTTAATTTAAGTATATCTTAAATCGCCTTCTGTCTCTCCTTTATTTTCAGCTTGTTTATATCAAAACGAACGATTCCCCATCAATGCTGGCCTTGTCGAGGAGATAAGAGCACAAAAGGGGAGATAAATCTTTTTAATAACGAGCTCAGAGCGTCCAGTAATAACAGGATTTATCAAAACAGCCCTCCGTAGGCGCACTGCGAATCGTGTGTAGTATCTTTGCCTATAGAACTGAATAATAAGAAGGCAAAACTGTATCCTTAATTGATTGTTTCTTGGCTATTATTCACGGCTTCCCACTGTTCCTGAGCTATAGGATTAATAACTATTCTCCGGGGATATTCTTGGCGAATTTTATGCGCACTGCGGCGCCCGCGAAGTCGTATTCTCCACAAACTCATGCTCGCTGCCGATATTTTACAGCACCCGATGGGATACCACCCAAATTGCTCCTTTCCCCTTATACTGATTTTCCCACAATTTTACCTAGCCATTTAGAAGCAATCCCGTAATGAAAAAAGTACATACAAATTGAACTCAGCAACGCAATTTAAATAAATTATTAGGCTGAGTTAATTACTTGGGAGGCTGCCCTCTGTTTTAGCGGTTCGGTTGCGGATTGCGGGTAAGGGCACAAAGAAAAGTGTTTCGAACTAAGATCGCCAGAAACCGAGGAAAAGCGAGTTCTACCAGATAAATGAATATTTGTAAAATAAGTTTTCGCTTGTTTACTTTTGTCCAATTTAATCTCGCAACGCGTGATCTTATTTTCTAAAGCAATTTTCGTGCCATTCTTGATTGTGTTACATTAGCGGTTTATTAGTGGAACCCTGCAAGCGAACACACGACGTTTTAGGGATAGCTGCCTCAGAAAAATGCCTACTTAGCCAAATCTCATAAGAAAAAGCAATGATTTACCTTTTAGATGAAGATAAAAATAAAAGGTGTTTAAACTAAGAAGTAATGGAAACGCGATTCTTACCTAATTCCATGGGATACAGTAGTGACTCTTATGTTGCCAAGTTTCCCTTAGAGCCGCTTCTATCCACTTTGCAAAGCACGATGTGACTGGTCAAGTGAAGTTGAAGCTATCACCAACAACGCTTGGAGTAGTTTCGGAGGTGAGTGGAACTGGTAAACTGTGAAATAAACCGTTTGTAACACTTTAAGAAATCCAAGAACTCACTTAAAGTAGATTCTGAACTCGAGGCACGATCGATTCTAAGTGAGACTTGTAAACTAGAACGCAGAAATATCGCTGAAAACTGAGCGCGAAGAGCTAGCTATTACTCGTCGCAAGCGGAGCGAGAGCGATAAACCTGACAGTTACACTTGCGTTATCGCCTAGATTAGCATAACACTAATGAAATTTCATTAAATAGAATCTGGTGTGTACTGCTGATTAAGCTTGAGCCCACTTTTGAAATGGTTCTTTAATTATTTAACCGGATCCTGTCGCGAATCCTTGTAAATTGACGAGAGCCTTGGGGTATGCCACTAATTGCCTATACCACACACAATTGTTCTAAGTTTCATTATGGTAAAATTAAGCGTACTCAGGAATTAACGAGGAAATCGTGGATAGTTTTCGTGGTAGTTTTGGTTTCCTAGAAGGGAACTTGGTTAGGAGTAAAGCACAGAAGTTAACATCGAATGCCAGGTTGTCAGTAATGAGGGAAATTTCGTATCGTCAAGTGACACGGCCGAGACAATGATAAGACTGGGCCGTGTTCAATTACATTGCCTTTCAAATAATGGGCATATCCAAATAACACTTAAATCCACTAAAGCACTAATGTAAATAACAGCTTTCTTGCAGCTCTTTTTTCATTAGGAAGTTACCGCGAATGGAGTATTTCCCTAAGCTAATGGTGTTACTAAAAACTCTAAAACCCAACAAAGATAGCGTCGGCACCCAGAGATAACGGCGATGCCTAAGGGTCCTGGCGCGGAGATGGTTTAATTAATTTCGACAAATAAGCCATTTAATATTTCCATCTCTGCTCGTTAATTACACGAGTGAAAGACCAACTTGTGACGTGGAGCGACGTGAAATTAAAAATCCTTCATCAGGCAAAATTGTCTTGCTGGGTGGGAGAGAAGATGAAATCCTTAATTACAAATCACGAGCCCTGCACCACCCTCTGTTCAGCTTCTACAAAATTAATTACAGCAAAATTCCCCGCGAATTCCAGCACGGACAAAAAGTTTAGAATAAAATAATTGATGTTAATGGATAGAAACCAAAGTATACCCTCTGCCTTTTCTCTCTCAGGAAATATGAAAAAAATCCACTTACAATAGATACGTGCTGAACAAAACTTTATTCCTTTTTCGACTCAAAATTAAATGAGAGCAATGAATCAGTGGAACCAATTTAATACTATACACTATCAGTAGAAACCCACTCACACACTATCACGAATCCTGCAATCTGATTGGCTGTGCTACTCACTATCTATCACATATTAGTCAAATCACACTAGTGGTCTATTGTCAAAGCTGCGTTCTGATTGGTTGAACTACTGGTTAGAGAATATTGAACATTGTTACTATAAAATATAAGGCCTGGTCGCTCAGCGCCACGCTCAGTTCGCTCAGCATTCTGTAACGAGGTAGTCCGTTTGTGATTAAATCCTTGTCGAATATCATCTGAAATGGAGTCATTCCTATTTATGCTGAGCGAACTCTAGCAGAGGATCAAGCTAGCAAGCGATTTCCCGTCTTAAAAAGGTCGAAGAGCAACGAGCCCGTGCTTCAAAGTGCATAGTATTGACATCGTGTTTCTCTCACTGGCCGCCATCTTGGATTTTCTCGGTGCGTGACGCGTCAACTCAGGTCGATAAACCGGGACGCCATCGCCGTAAGATATAACGGAAAAGCAAGAAAAGCCGACAAAAGATGCCGATATACAAATGCCCGTACCCGGGGTGCACGTACGAGACAGAAAACGTCGAGGATGCGCTCGCGGCCGTGCTACTTTCCGTCCACTCAAACGGCAATCACGCTCCAGCACCGACGATCCCAGCAACGGCAGCCGTACAAACCGTCGCCGCTAAGATAGAAAAAGTACGAAGGCCTACAATTTCGGCAGCAGGATCAAGCGAGGATTGGACGTATTTCCTGACACGCTGGCAAGAATACGTGGAAGCTACGAAAGTGTCCGGGAGAGACAGGGTTATACAATTGCTAGAGTGCTGTGATGAAAACCTTCGAAAAGACATCACCCGAAACGCGGGCGGCTCACTGGCAAATAAACCGGTAGAAGAAGTCCTAACAGCGATAAAGAAACTCGCAGTGAGAGAAGAAAACACAATGATTGCTCGAGTCCAATTGAACAACATGAGGCAGGACCGAGATGAGGCTATACGGAGCTTTGGTGCCCGCCTCCGCGGCCAAGCTGGCGTCTGCAAGTTTACAATCGCGTGTCCTTCATGCAGTGCTGAGGTAAACTACACCGAAAATATCCTTCGCGATGTCCTGACACGTGGCCTGGCTGACAGCGAAATCCAGCTGGATCTCCTAGGAGACAAGAACCAGGGCATGACGTTAGAGGAAGTATTTCAATTCATCGAAGCAAAGGAGGCAGGAAAGAGATCCGCCGGCCGACTCCTACAAACTCAAGGAGCAGAAGCTGCACGTAGCAGTCAGTACCGCCGTGCCAAACAGGACGAACTGAAACATCGCCCAGTCAGAGCTGACCCACAAAAGCCCGGCAACAAACAAGAACTGTGCTCATATTGCGGCCAGCGCGGCCATGGCAAGAACAACCCACCTAGTGCAAGGAGAGCAGAATGCCCAGCCTATGGCAAATCATGCGGCCACTGCAGCAAACCACACCACTTTGAGACCGTCTGTCGCAGTAAGGAAAAACCTAGACAGCAGTCTACCCCACTGCACCCCTCAGGAGAGGTGGAAGGTGCCATCTTCGACTCCCTCTGCACTGCGACTAGCTTCACTGAGTATCACCGCGCAGATGCCATACAACTAGACCACCATTTGTACAACAACCTGACTGAGCGCTGGATCCGACAACCCTCGCAGCCTCAACCGTTCCTTACCTTAACGGTTACCGCTCACCCGGATGACTACAAGGCATTGGGATTCAGGCCAGTCATATCACGCCCCCACACCGCAAAACTCCCTTCCATGGCCGACACCGGCTGTCAGAGTTGCCTCGCCGGCATGAATGTGATCCGCCATCTCGGGCTACGTGAGAAGGACCTACTCCCAGTAACACTTCGCATGCACGCTGCCAACAATAATGGTATCACAATCCTCGGCGCCGTTATCCTGAGGTTCTCCGGCAGAACTGACTCCGACAAGACTCTGGAAACCAGGCAGGTCGTATATGTAACTGATGACTCGGACAAGCTGTTCCTGAGCTGCGAGGCCTGTGCCGCCTTAGGCATGATTACAAAGAACTTCCCCTCTGTGGGCGACACCCATAATCCACAGGCTTCCTCCAGTATCACAGAGACCTCCAGGCCTGCTGCGACACCCAAGAGCACCCAACGTGCAACCTGCGGTTGCCCACCCCGCCAGAAACCCCCACCCAAGCCCACCCAGCTACCATTACCAGCAACAGCAGAGAATCGAGAATCACTTCAACAGTGGCTCCTCGACCACTACAAATCCAGCACCTTCAATGTATGCGAGCACCAAGCCCTCCCACTCATGGACAGTGTACCGATGAGGCTCATGGTCGACCCAGATGCCGAACCAGTAGCCCACCACACACCAGTCCCTGTCCCACTCCATTGGCAGGATGAAGTGAAGGCTGGTCTCGATCAGGACGTGGCACTAGGAGTAATCGAACCAGTACCTGTGGGAGAACCGGTGACATGGTGCCACCGCATGGTAGTTTGCGCCAAGAAGAATGGCAAACCCCGAAGGACGGTAGACTTCCAGGCTCTCAACCTACATGCAGCACGAGAAACCCACCACACACAGAGCCCGTTCCATCAAGCACGCTCAGTACCAAGCGGGAAAAAGAAGACCGTGTTCGACTGCTGGAATGGATACCACAGCATTCCCCTCCACACAGACGACCGTCACCTTACCACCTTCATAACTCCATGGGGGCGCTACCGCTACAAAACAGCACCTCAGGGCTACATTGCATCTGGGGATGGGTACTCGAGACGGTTTGATGAACTTGTCTCTGATTTTCCTAACAAGACGAAGTGCATCCGCCCTCCTTTGGGCGGACAACATCACTGAGAGTTTCTTCCAAGCAGTTGATTGGCTAGACCTCTGTGGCAACCACGGTATTACCCTTAACCCAGATAAATTTGTGTTCGGAGCTGACGAGGTTGAGTTCACCGGCTTCGAAATCACCCTCAACAACGTGCGACCCTGCAAGAAATACCTTGAGGCTATCAAGAACTTCCCAACCCCAGCCAACACAACAGACGTGCGCTCCTGGTTTGGTCTAATAAATCAAGTTTCATATGCCTTCGCCACAGCCGGACGAATGCTACCATTCCGGGAACTACTCAAACCTGGTGTGCCATTTCATTGGGACGACACACTCAACCAGCTGTTTAACGAATCCAAAACAGTCATCATCAGCGAGATCGAAGAAGGAGTCCGAATTTTTGACAAATCCAAACCAACCTGTCTGGCCACTGACTGGTCAAAACACGGCATCGGATTCTGGCTATTTCAAAAACACTGCAACTGTAAATCCATCGAGCCATTCTGCTGTAGAACGGGCTGGAAAATCACACTAGTAGGCAGCCGCTTCACACACGCTGCAGAGTCACGATATGCACCAGTTGAGGGAGAAGCCCTTGCGGTCGCCGACGCCCTCGATAAAGCTCGCTTCTTCGTCTTGGGCTGCACCAACCTCACCATTGCAGTAGACCACAAACCCCTACTGAAAATCTTCGGCGACCGGTCCCTAGAGGACATCTCAAATGCCAGACTACGTAACCTCAAAGAGAAAACACTTCGCTACCGCTTCCGGATGACCCATATACCAGGTGTACGACACAAAGCAGCCGACGCCCTCTCTAGGCACCCTACCGGATCAACCAGCCCAGAGCTAATGGTGCTACCAGATGACATAGCAGCTGCACACGACACATTCACTCCCCTCCCAGCTGACCCTGCTGGGCACTCCTTTTTGGCAGGCATTCGCAGTGAAGAGAACCCCCAAGAATCATGCTCACTGCCAGTCGATGATCAACTGAAATCAGCAGCTACTTCGGCACTGACCACCATAGCAATAACATGGGACAGGGTACGACTGGCCACGACAAGCGACCCGGACATGATGGCACTAGCCAATACCATCGAGTCAGGCTTCCCAGCATTTCGACACGAGTTACCCCCCGCCATCCAAGAATACCACCAATTCCGGGACCACCTATACTCTGTTGATGGTGTCATCATATACAAGGGCCGGGTGGTCATACCACCTTCCCTCCGCCAACATGTCCTTAATATACTACATTCTGCCCACCAAGGCGTAACCTCCATGACTGCACGAGCTGAATCACCGTGTTCTGGCCAGGAATCACCCCTGCCATCACATCCACAAGGGCCAACTGCAGCCAGTGCAACCGCATGGCGCCCTCCCAACCAAGTGCACCCCCATACCCTCCAATAGCACCAACGTACCCCTTCCAATGCATCTGTGCAGATTTCTTCCACTACAAGGGGATGCACTATCTTGTCGTAGTCGACCGCTACTCCAACTGGCCAATTATTGAACGTGCACAAGAGGAATCAAAGGGTCTGATAAATACCTTACGACGACTCTTCGCCACATTTGGAATCCCAGATGAATGTGCGACTGACGGCGGGCCTGAGTTCATTGCAACTGCCACCACCAAATTCCTGCAAGAATGGGGTGTCCACCATAGACTTTCCTCTGTGGCATTTCCACACTCAAATTGCAGAGCGGAAATAGGGGTGAAGACAGTCAAGAGAATTATTACGGACAATACAGATGCACACGGCAGCCTTGACACGGACGCACTTCAGCGAGCTATTCTCCAGTATCGCAACACCCCTGACCCAAGCACCAAGCTCTCTCCAGCCCAATGTGTGTTTGGTCGCCCCATCAAAGACTTTATACCCATCCTGCCTGGCAGATACGAACCCCACCCCACCTGGCGTGACACCTTGGCAGCTAGAGAAGATGCACTCAGGAACAGGCACATGAAGTTAGCAGAGAAATGGACGGAACATACAAAGCGCCTTCCCCCCTCACAGTCGGCACTCATGTACGTATCCAAAACCAGACTGGCCCTCACCCCACCAAGTGGGACAAAACCGGTGTAGTAGTTGAAGTCCGCCAATTTGACCAGTACGTGGTGCGTATGGATGGCTCAGGAAGGATGACGCTTCGCAACCGGAAATTCCTGAGGCAGTACACTCCAGTTCATATGCCACCACCCCGCCACAATATCAATGATGACCTTCGCCTTATCATCAAGCCTCCATCCAAAGGCATTTCAAATCCGGCAACAGCAAGAGAGACACCACCACGTGACAGGGACACAACACCTGGCTCCAGCAGCAGTAACCCCACAGAGCAGCCCACAGAGCAGCCCAATCCAAAAGTCCAGCCACGCCTTAATATGGCCAGGAAGCAGCCCCCAGCCACCCCACCAGACATGCCTGCTGAAGCTCCAGCCACACCTACCACAAGCCCTGCATCTCGACCCAGCCTAAAGAAGCCACCTTTAGCCCTACGTCGGCTTATGGATTTTAACAATCCAGGACTCAAAGAGAACAGTTGATCACACAAAACTAAAGACACTAATCCTGATCACTAGTCTGGTCAGATCATCTTATGTTATGTTATCTTATACTATGATCTTGTGATTTCATCAGTCTTCACCGTTCCCCACAAAGAACACTAAAGACCTGGGGGGAGATAGAGAATATTGAACATTGTTACTATAAAATATAAGGCCTGGTCGCTCAGCGCCACGCTCAGTTCGCTCAGCATTCTGTAACGAGGTAGTTCGTTTGTGATTAAATCCTTGTCGAATATCATCTGAAATGGAGTCATTCCTATTTACTGGTAGGCTATAAGTTATAATCTACTAGTAGCGAAAAGTGTCGGATTTGAAAGCCAGAAAATAGCAAATGACGAGACATTCCGACCAACTCCAAGACTGTCCTGAGAAATCCAGAGTACATCCCGAAGAAATTCCGAATCAAATTAACATATCTCCTTGACAACACCAGCAAAATGTAATCATTATAGAATTAATACTAATCCCCCAAAAACTCTATTATGGTGTGGTTTAAAAATCAGCCATTGACTAGGGTCTGGGTAGTTATGCCCCATTTTGGATCTATGCAATCTTTTTACAAAATGTGTAATTTTAGGAGGACTTTTTTTATTTTATAATATTATAAATATTATTGTATTTTTTAATTGGTTTACACCCAATTAAAAAAAGGTTGCTCTTTTGGGAATTGGTCTTTGAAACCCATTGTTTGGTTGTCATTCAGACAGAGAATCACATAAACTTTCTCGAAGTCCTTTACAGTAATTTTTTGTGTGCTTGGTTGGGTCATTTAAAAGGACTTTTCCAGTTTTAGTTCAGTTTATTAATTTAGCCACAATATAAATACAACACTATACATACATTAACATTAAGACCCTGTCCACACTACACCGTTTTCAAACGAAAACGGATACTTTTTGCTCCGGATACGGCTATCGTCCACACTACAACGCCGAAAACGATCACTGAAAACGGCGAAAACAATACGAAAACGATAAGTGTGGACGCAAATCTTTTTGAAAACGGAGCAAAATGTATCCGTTTTCGTTTGAAAACGTTGTAGTGTGGACAGGGTCTAAATAAAAAAGTGACAAGGAGGGCCATAAGAAACCACAGGGCTTATGCGAGATGACCCTCTTTTTACAAACATAAAATTATTTCTAAAATACTATGATCCCATTGCAGCGTAGATAACATTTAAAGAAGAGTTAAACATGGAAAACTAGCAGAATATATATAATAAGCACATAATACACACAAAATTGAACTAAAGAAGAAAACTATACTAACAGAAATCAGTAGTTTTAAAAAGATCCTTTAAGGAGGCTGCCTACAGTTTTTCTTGAACTTGGTCTCTTAACTTTGGATGACCACAATTCTGAAATATACTTACCTACGGATTTGAAATTTTGACCATTTGCTGTAGAAAGATCAAAGTTAAAGATGATGCACGGTTATTGTCATTAGAGTTTACATAGCAACGAAACAGGGGGGTCAATGCGGAATGTCCTTCTAGAGCTAATAAGAGCTAAACGTGACAGGTTCGGTTCACTGAATCATAAAAGAGCTGCTACACTTGTCCATGCTGGAATGTGAACCGAGGTGAAATTTGAATAAAAACTACAGCCGATGAAAACTGCAACAGCTTTAGAGTCTTGAGCGGAACTAGGAAGAAGGTGGTGAACTTTGGAATTTTACCAGGCGCTATCCGCAATGTAAATTTTTTCTTACACGGATAGCATCTCGCTAATATGGTCAATTTAAGTTAAGAGCGCGAGAAAATAATTCGCCATCAGGAACTTTCTCTGGAGCCTTAGTTGTGTTCGAAATAACATTTTGCGAATTTGCTAAAAAATGTGAAGTTTGTGTCGATGTTCATCATGGAAATCAAAAGCACTTCCTGGCATCAAATTTCCCAAACAAGTAGTTGTATACCTTGGGATGAATTTTGTGGCAAGAGATGTCGCTACCCTATTTCAAAAGCCATTAAATTCATAATAACTAGAAAGCAAGTGAAAACATTTTGAATTTCAAAGGTAAAAAAAGTCGCCTGGAATATCTTGAAATCGGCTTGGCGAATTTTCTCTAAACTTCCTATACGTATAGACAATTACCTAAGGATTACCGCTTGATGTGTCATTTTAAAAGTTTAGATTGAATTTCACGTGGAACTTTTGCTAATTAAAAACAGTGACCCCCCTGTTTCGTTCCTATGGAAACTCTAATGACAATAGATCATGCATCATCTTGAACTTTGATCTTTCTACCGCAAATGGCTCAAATTTCAAATTCATAGGTAAGCATATTTCAGAATTGTGGTCATCCAAAGTTAAGAGACCAAGTTAAAAAAAAACTGTAGGCAGCCTCCTTAAGCTATTCATAAATATTGAAATAGATGAAGCAGACTGAACAGGTGAAGATAATGAATTGTAAAATTTAGGTCCTTGATACTTTAACCCTATTCAGACTGGGCTTTTTTTGGCCATCTGTGACTGGGGGGGGGGGGGGGGGGGCTAATTCGCCCCCCCCCCCTCTATATCTCTGGAACCACTGGGGCTATGATCATCAAACTTTCACACAATGACCATGAGCCTTAGACAAATCACCACACCCATTTTTGTCACGTTGGAGCAAAATGTGACGTCACAATGACGTCATTCTCAATTTTTATCAATTTTTAAGTAATTTTATTAACTTCCAAAAACTTGGTAAATAATACTCTAAAAGCCAACATCAAGATAATGTAAATGTAATAATTTGTGACATTAACACATAAATGTTATTAAACTTGCGTCTTAAAGCCGACTTTTGAAAATATTGTCCGCCATCTTGGATCCGCCATCTTGGATTTAATTTAATTTCCATTTGACTCTTCAGATAAATACTCAATGAGAAAAAAATGGTCAGAATGTACAAAATACTCATCAAAGAAGTGTTTGACATTCAAAAAGTTGAATTAAAAGGATATTTGTGAATCCCAGAGCTAGTTTTAGACCGTATGTTAAAATGAACAAATTCCCCCTACCCCTCCCCCCAAAGATTTGTGTCAAAAATTAATTAGCCTGTACATAAATTACTAATGAGTACAAGCTCCGATAGTCATAAATTGGGCAATGTGTCCAATATTATGCACCAGTCAATTGTAACCACCAGCCCCCCAACCTCGGGGGAGGGTGGGGGCAATGTGGGGCATTTCTACGTATCGGTCAGGTTTTGGTCCCGACTACATGGGGGATATTCTTGTCATGGACTCCCACCCCTGAGTGTGGGGGATTAGCTGGGGGATAGACTTTCTTCACCTTGTAAATCCACCTCTAGCAGGAGCGCTGACCACATACATGCCAAACGATTGATGTGATTATACGTAGAAATTTGAGGTCATTGCATTTTATATGTTATAGGTGGGCGCATTTTCAGCCAAATTGTAAGTTCGAGAATTTTGTCACAAGCTCAGTGGAAAGAGCGTGCTGAAATTATGCCAAGTTTGTGAGACCGATCGGTGACAAAACCGCGAAGATTCGACAGCCATGCAAAAATACGTAAACAAGCCATATTTTTACGGATGTTTGCAAAAATTTTGCCCCCAAACAACTTTGGTCCCTTTTAACGGACTGCCCTGAAACTTGGGATTATTGTCTATGTATGCGCTCTTCAAATGGAAGGTTTAGATTTTTGCTTGCTTATTAATATTAGAACTATATTTCAGTTTTTATAAAACCGTTTTATTTCTGACGTACCATCGCCGTACTTCAATGTGATCTTGTCCGTGGTAAGGGTAGATTTTCACTTGGATGCCTGTATCAAAAGTTGAAAATAGGGACCTTACGCTGCGACAACGGCAACGAGGACGACAACGGCAGAGAACAATACACTTGATTACAGAGCACAAAGCGCGCACGTGCAAATGTATGAAATCAAATGCATTTCAACCGTTTTCTTCAGAACTAGAACGTGAAACTGCTTTGTGCAGGCAGGTGAGTGCAGGTACCGATTTTGTCAAAATTTTGTTTGACGTGATTGCAGTTGGGTGTCAATTTGCTGCTATCAATATTGAAATGCAATTGTGAATTCCAAACCGTTGTAGTATATTGAGAAATATGAACAAACGAGTAGACGAAGTTCAGTGAAACGTCGTCGTCCTCGTTGCCGTCGTCGCTGCGTAAGGTCTCTATTATCTTGACGTCACGATGCGCCCCCCTAAATAGGAAATTTTCATTATGACGTATTACTACGACTACCAGAAACCTTTGCGTTGTCCGTTATGTTCGTGTAATTCAGGGGCGTAGCCAGGGGGGGGATTCCAGGGGTTCCGGAACCCCCCCTCTCCCGCAGCGGAACCCCCTCGCCTCTGTTCTTACTACTAAAATTGTAAATATTTAATAGACAAGAAATAAAAGCTCCGATAAAATGTAGCAAATTTCTTCAAACGCTAGTTTTTCCCCGAGATCAATATTTTTGGCTGGGTTTCCTGTGGCGAGAACGCAAAAAACACGTCCGATCTATGTGGAGTTTTTTATTTTTTGAATTTTGGAACCCCCCTCTCATAAGTGCTGGCTACGCCCCTGTAATTACCGCCTATTGTTTCCAATAGCGGCTTATCTGCATAAGAAAAGAAAACTGGAAAGGATTCTGGAGTCGTAGTCAAATGACGCAATAGTGCAAATGTCCTATTGGTGCTTTCATAATGTCAGTATATACTTTCAAAATATACGATGCGGTGGCCAACTTGAACAATGTCCGATCAAAACGCCAAATGTCCGGCTAATTTTCGAGTAGAGACAACCACGAAAAAAGATTGAAGGATCATATTCTGATCAAGTAAGAACAATTATTTCCAGCTCTGTTTCCTAACGGCTTCTGAATTAAAGCATGCCGAAGCTGAGCTCAATCATTGTTGTCCAGTGTTGATCATGGTACCACATTGGATGTGTTAATTTAACACCAACAACATTCCCCAGCAATAAATGGTTCTGCAGAGGATTCAAGGACGAGAAACACTTTTATTCAGGTGAAAGGACTCGATATGTATTGGCATAGAAGCATCGAGTCACTTCATTCCTTGCCCACAGGGTGGGGGAATTTCCGACACATTTCGCCTCAGGGGTGGGGATAAAAATCTAGTATGGCTCAGCTAACAATCCATGTCCCCACTCTTCCCGAGGTTGGGGGGGGGGGGTGGTTACAATTGACTGGTGCATTAAGCTTAAAATATAAAAAAATTTAAAAAAACGTTTTTTTCGGGTTTTGCAAAACATGCATGTCAAAAATTGTTTGCCATGGAAACTGGGCCGTTAACATTGACATGTCATTGACACCAAAATGTCCCCAGATAAATTTTAGGAAAAGTCACAAAGTTTCACCATCATAGCTGCAGTGGTTTTAGAGTAATCAGGATTTTATTGGAGGGGGGGGGGGGGCGAAAAGCCGCCCCCCCCCCCCCCCCCCCAGTCTGAATAGGGTTAAAGAGAATTTCCGAAAATTTTCCAAGTTGTTTGACGCCATATTTAGTTGTGACGTCAGCTCAGCCCACCAATCAAAATGTGAGACTAGGATGACGCAATGGTGAACCGAATGTTCTTCTTCTTCTTCCTTATGAGCCCACCTCCTTCTGTGCGGAAGATTCTTGTGGGCGTGTGCTGTGCTGTGCTGGTGTGAAAAATTAAAATTCGACGCGAGTGCAGGTGCAGATTAAAACAAAGGTACTATCGGTCAGTCGGTGGTGAGGAGGTGGGTCCAGAGCCGCCCCTTAAAGGCATCAAGGCTGGGGGCCATCACCACTGTGTCCGGCAGAAAGTTCCAGTCACGCGTTGTCCTGGGGACGAATGAATATTTATGATAGTCCGTGCGTGAAGGTGGAATGAGAAGTGCCAGACAGTTAAAGTGGCGTGACTTGCGATGAAGGGGCTGGACGATGTTATTTCCTAGATCCACCAGGCCATTTTGTATCTTGTACATAATTATCAGTCGGTCGGCAAGCCTTCTTGTTTCCAGAGAGGGCCATCCCAGCTGGTCAATCATTTCAGAGACACTGTCCGTACGGCCGTATCGATTAAGTACGAATCTTGCCGCCCTACGTTGTACCGACTCGATGCGGTTGATGTTACACTTGGTATAGGGGTCCCAGACAGATGAGGCGTATTCGAGTGAGGGACGAACGAGTGCAGTGTAGGCCATTGTTTTGAGAGTAGGTGTTGATATTCTCAGATTTCTTCTAAGGAAGCCTAGTGTGCTGTTGGCCTTGTTTGTGACATTGTTGACAAGCTTTGTTAAATTTAGCCTGAGTATCAGGACCCTCCCCCTCCTCGAAAAAAAATGAGAGAAGGAGGGAAGAGGGCCTGACACAAAAGTTCATGTTCAACATTCAGAATCTGAATGCTGCGCTGATTGGCCAAAAGACAAAGGGACGCGTCACGTGAGTTAAACCGGAAGCGAAACTGGAAGCGTTTGCTCGTTCGAGTACAAGCCGCGATGGGAGAGGAATCTTTCGGGAACACGAACGCAAAGATTTTAATAAATTCGTCCTTTCAAATTCGGAATATGGACGAAAGAGAGTTTGAAGATGATGTAGAATCTGGAATACAGTTTTTTCCTGCTATACAAGTAAAAGAAGAGCAGACCGCGTGCCTCAAATTCTAGTAGTTTTGCCAACTGCTTTTGACGAACGCTAATTTATCAACACCGATGCTGTACGCTAGCTTCTGGCTTTAGAAAGATGGAGAGAAGACCCTTGCGAGTATCGTTACTAGGCCCGAAAGCAGCAAGTCGTGCTAAAAGCGTAGGGAATTTCAACGGCATCCCTCGAAGATCAACGATAACAAAGAAATCCTGCTCGGCAGCGCTAAATCTTCTCCTAGCTCAGGCTAAATTGTTCCCGCAGGATTCGGCAGCTTTCGCTAGAAAAAACGGTCCTTTGAGCTCGTGATAAGCTTATGCAGTTCTGTAGTAGAAATTTCCTTGCGGAATTCCTGCACACATCGAGACCCGCTCGCCGAAGTTCCCACGCAGCACGCAGTCCACACTTTCAAGCAGGTCCCAAAATAACCGACCGAGCTCCAAGCTTTCCAGATACTTTTGTTGGAGAAAATAAGTGTACTGATCCGGATTTGAGCCATATCTAATAAGCTTGATCTTTTACAAACGAAATAAAACAAACAAGCTCGACTGTTTTGGTTTTGGTTCAGGGAAACGTACTTGAGCGAGACAATAGGCGATGACAGCTGACGACAATTTTTGATATGATTTTGACAGCCGCCTTGAAAGGGGCGGAAGGCGCCGCAACAAGTGATTGTGTCAGGCGTAATTCTATTTTTCCTCTCTCATTTTCTCACAGAAAAATAAAATTCCGCCTGATACTCAGGCTATGTTAAATTCGTTCAAGGGGCATTTATTTAAATGGCGTTAATTAGATACTGAGACGTTCATTAGAGAGGAAGCGTTTATAAGACCATTTATGGTAGACCAGAAATCATGCAAGCGGAACAAGTTGACCTCTCGCAACTTCTTAACTCACTCAAAGCTTCACAACTCACAAAAGCTCGACACGCTCGCTTTGCAACTCATCTCAATTTTGTTAGTATCCTTAAAGAGGTTGACTTGTGGCACAGCCCCCCTGGAAACCAGCGTTTACAGTATTAGGTAAATTACTGTACTTGTTGTGTGAGGCCACTGTGCCTAAATAAAATTGTATGTATGTATGTATGTAGTCTAATGTATCAGTCAATTCCAGCCATGCCCCCAAAGTAAAAATTCCCCGCCCTGGGGGCTGGAACAGATGCAAAATACCCCACGGTGGGGAGACTCCCTCAACGCTTCACGACTCACAAAAGCTTGACATGCTCGCTTTGCAACTCATCTCGATTTTGTTAGTATCCTTAAAGAGGTTGACTTGTGGCAAGTCTAATGTATCAGTCAATTCCAGCAGTGACCATGCCCCCAAAGTAAAAATTCCCCGCCCCGGGGGATGGAAAAGATGCAAAATACCCCATGTCCCTCCGCGGGACCAGAAAAAGACAAAGATTCCATCGACACTGCCTTACAAAGCTTCACAACAAAATATTTCTGCTCAGAACTTCAACTCCATTTATTCTATCCAAGCATTTATTTGTTTTTTAACTGTTTAGTTTTCTCGTCTCTGAACAAGTTCTCATTTCACTGAAAGTGAGACAAAATATAAGTAAACAAGTGAAACAAAGCCGTCAGTCTAAAATCCTAATTGAAATCTTCTACTAAGGTATTACAATATAGTAGACTTATGGTAACTTCAAAAGTCTCCATTATTATTATTATTATTTCTCTCAGCCATTCATTTCAAAACTAGAGTAGTGTATACGGGCCATGCTCGGCATTTTATTTTGTGTGACATTATTTTCTGAAACTGGGACATCGAAACTGCCAATTGATAGTTATAACTGGTCAGGGAAGTGAACTGGTGTAATTGTAGTTTCGCAAGACTTAACGCGCTAAAAGATTGTGAAAGAAAACCAAAATTCCCCATCCCCCTCCCCTGGAGAAAAACAAATCCCAACCTCAGGGAAAGCAAAATTTTCAAAATTCCCCACAACGGGGAGCCCACCCAGGTTGAAGGTCTTGCCAGGATCTTGTAAGATCCTCCAAGATCTTGAAAGATCCTGTAAGATCTTATTAAATCTTGCCAAGACTCTGATCGAAGAAAGATTTCCCAAGACCTTACTTTAATCTTATCAGGATCTGACAAGATCTTGGAAAGATCTTACTGAAACTTTTGCAATGAGAAAGACAAGTAAGATCTTGAATGATCTTTCAAAGATCTTGGCAAGATTTTTCAAGATCTTTTCAAAATCTTGACAACAAATTCTTACAAAAATCTTGATAAGATCTTTCAGGATTCTTGTAAGATCTTAATTGATCTTGGCAAGATTTTTCAAAGATATCTTTAAAACTTGACAACAAATTCTTACAATGTCTTGATAAGATCTTTCAGGATTCTTACAAAATCTTGATAAGATCTTTCTTTGATCTTGGCAAGATCTTTCAAGATATTCTAAAATCTTGACAACAAATTCTTACAATGTCTTGATAAGATCTTTTAGGATTCTTGTAAGATCTTAATTGATCTTGGCAAATTTTTAAAATATATCAACAACAAGTTCTTGTGAACTTTACAAGATCAAAAAACTGCCAGAGGTAAAGAGGGATTTAGTATTTTATTGTTTCTTAAAAAACATCAATTATGAGGTGACAGTCACAACTGTATTTTTCTCTCAATCAGTACATTACAAAGGGGATATTTAAAGTGAAAAATGAGCAGAGGATTCTCATTCCATTTTTTACGTTGTATCATGGCATTCATGAATCAAAATAGTGATAAAATTTTGATGAAAAAAATATCAAAAGTTACAACAAAAAGTAAAAATTTAATTTCCATGAATCGTTTCTCCTTTTTTGTTTCTTATTTTTAGACTTCTGTTGAAAGTCTAGATATCAAATAAAAAAGAAACCAGAAAGGAGAGCAATAAAACCTGTGGCGTGCTGATGTGCGGGGGCTCCTGTTGGGAGTTAAAGGTCTGCTAGTCACGTGACCCGCATTTGAACTTCGAGCGGTCACTCGAGCAAGCAAGTCATTAGGATGTGTGCCGTCTTTATGAAGAACTTTCGACTAAATTCAAGAGAATATGGATGCCATACAGCCGCAAAGGAATATGTAACAGACTTTGGCTGTTCAGGTGAGTATTTAAACCAAACGATCGCTTATTTACGCGAGATCTGCATGCTAAACTGAGGGTTTTCTACTACGAGAAGCGGATCGATTTATATTCAGGCAAGCAATTCGGCCTAATGCTTTCGGAACTTTGTAGATAACTAACTAGTATTACATTTCTTCATATCACAATCTTACAAAGTGGTAAATTCCTAGCATGTATTACCTGAATGTGCAAGATTCTCTCCAAAAAACTAAAATCTTGTCTGTAAGTGTACAAACAACGGCACTCGGTTTCCTACTCGTTTGCCTTTGTTTGGCCTCGTGTTCAGTGACTCTACCGGTAAAATACTTTTAGGTCTGCTCAATTTTATGTGTGTCTGTTTTGTTTGAAACTGAAATATGTTTAGAAGGCTAGGATTTGGTGGTGATTACATGAGAACGGTATGAACTCAGATCGTTCTTAGGCCCGTTTCAAACGTCATGCTTCTCATGTGCCGAATCTAATTGTCCTGAAAATTATTTCGGGCTTAGAAATAGTTTCAAGTATCAGGGACGTAAAAATTATAAGAAAACAGACAACCTATAACAAAACCAATTGGAATGTTAAATTAGTTTTTGCCGTATGTTATGGGCCCGAATGGGGAAGGCAGTTAGAAGGCACAAAATATCCATGGGCCTTTTTCCCACATTCTAGAGCAAATTTCGAACAAACAGGTTCCAAGGGGGTGCAAAGGCAATTCCCTCAATAGGGGCAGTACACAAATATCGAAATCCGAGGGGGACATTGACAATTTCCTCAGTAGTGGTAGCTATCATTCAGTTGTCCAAGGGGGTCTATAATTGATTCCCTCAATAGAGGCAGAGATGAAGAAGAGAGAATCCAAGAGGGGTCAACAGCAATTCCCTCAATAGGGTGAGCTTATTGTGGATTATATACAAGGGGGCTTACGCAGGTACTCATCCAAGGGGGATGTACAATATTGTCGTCCAAGGGGGGTATCTGAAGGGCTCCCTCAATAGGTGGGTTGTGAATAAAAAATGGAATGGCCCAATACAATAGCCGCCGTATTCACACTAGAGGACGGAAGAGTTTCTCGTCAGAAAAAGTTCCTGCTTTATTTCAATTCTGCTCAGAAACACTTGGTTGTTATCTGTCTAAACTTTTTCTTCAAAAAAATTGTTTTCACGTGATCACAGAATCGAACAGAAGAACAGGGAACCATATTCAAAGCGAGAAACTCGTCTCAGACGGGAAACTCGTCTCTAGTGTGAATACAGCTAATGTGAGAGTTGGCTCGCTCACAGATTTGTGTGTCTCAAAAGGCAGTAAGATCAATGGGAGCGACTGCAGAATACCCCCTCGCGTATAGCTCCACCTTTTTAAAAACTCGTCAACTGGTCAACGTGTCAACTGGTCAACTGGTCAACGTGTCAACTCGTCAACTGGTCAACTGGTCAACTGGTCAACTAGTCAACTGGTCAACGTGTCAACTGGTCAACGTGTCAACTCGTCAACTGGTCAACTGGTCAACTGGTCAACGTGTCAACTGGTCAACTGGTCAACTGGTCAACGTGTCAACTGGTCAACGTGTCAACTCGTCAACTGGTCAACTGATCAACTCGTCAACTGGTCAACGTGTCAACTGGTCAACTGGTCAACGTGTCAACTGGTCAACGTGTCAACTCGTCAACTGGTCAACTGGTCAACGCGTCAACTCGACAACTGCTTAACGCGTCAACCGCGGTCAAATGATCCACTCTTTAACTTGTCAACGCGTCAACCTGTGTAAAATAGTTCTCTCAGCGCATTTGTAGAACAAGGCTGTGTATAAAGAACTACATAGCTCTCTCGCGTACATTTGTAGAACGAAGCTATGTGTATATGATCGAACTAGTTCTCTCCAGCGCATTTGTAGAACGAGGCTGTGTATAGAGAACTGGTTCTTTCTTGCGCATTTGTAGAACGAGACTATGGGTATATTGAACTAGTTCTCTCCAGCGCATTTGTAGAACGAGGCTATGTGTATAGAGAACTAGTTCTTTCTTGCGCATTTGTAGAACGAGGCTATGTGTATAGTGAACTAGTTCTCGCCAGCGCATTTGTAGAACGATGCTATGTGTATAGTGAACTAGTTCTCTCCAGCGCATTTGTAGAACGAGGCTATGTGTATAGAGAACTAGTTCTTTCTTGCGCATTTGTAGAACGAGGCTATGTGTATATTAAACTAGTTCTCGCCAGCGCATTTGTAGAACGATGTTATGTGTATAGTGAACTAGTTCTCTCCAGCGCATTTGTAGAACGAGGCTATGTGTATAGAGAACTAGTTCTCTCCAGCGCATTTGTAGAACGAGGTTATGTGTATAGTGGACTAGTTTTGTCGCATTTATTTGTATAACAGGACGGTGTATAGTGAACTAGTTCTCTCTAGCGCATTTGTAGAACGAGACTATGCGTATAATGAACTAGTTCTCACCAGCGCATTTGTAGAGCGAGGTTATGTGCATAGTACTATACACTTGGCCTTAGTTTTACAAGTGCGCGCGCGAGAGAAAAAGCTTAACATTGCCTCGGTCTGCAATTGAACGCGCAAGAACTAGTTCACTGTACGCATAAAATAGCGCTGCGGAGAACTAGTTATACACATAACCTCGGTCTACAATTGCGCCGCGAAGAACTAGTTCGCTGCCATTATCCGTGTTTTTAGAAAAAATATATATACAATGAAAGGTCGACGAACAGGTTCCTTTTTCAGGATCCAGCTGGCAAAATACCTCGTTCGCCGATTTTCATACACCCCGTGTTTGTAGACCGTACCCCGTGTTGACGGGTTGACGCGTTGTCACATAGCCTCGTAACGCTGCCATCAGTTTCCGTGTTTTTAAACCGACCCGTTGACGTGTTGACGTGTTGACACATAGCCTCGTCGACTCGTTGAAGTGTGGTCGCGTTGACGCGATGACGCGTTTCTTTTAGGGTATAGCTATACGCGAGGGGGTATTCTGCAGTCTAGCCGATCAATGCAAACTGGAATTGAACAAAATTCCGTAGCTTTACCTGACAAAAACGATGAAATCGTGTCCAGAAGCAGCAGAACATTCAAATCTTCCGCCGCCATGTTGAACTGACGCGATATGAGCCCGCAAAAGTACCGCTGAGCAATCTCGCCGATCGGTTGTGGGCTCCCTGTTGCCTCGTCCCTAGGCGTCTCTATCTTGCGAGTATTTTCAATGGTGTCATTAGTGCGAATATTTAAGGTATGACTCATTAGCATTCACTTGACCATTTGGCTCTATCCTCTGCTTCGTGCGGTCGCGTCCACTCGTCCAAGCTACAACCATTTCTACAACGCCGGGATATAATAAAACTCCACTTCCTTCATGGCTCCACTCGTTTCTACGCCTGCTCTCCTCTATTCGTGCTCACAGAGTCTTTTGTGGCTGCTCGATGGCTATTTTAGTTTCCCATTTGTGTCGCCTGAAGTCTGGCGAGTCAACCAACTTCACGTGGTGCAATGCGAGAAAATCGTAGTGTTCCCCGAACTTTCTTCTCACCAGGAGCTTAGCCTGCCATTTATGCTGTTTTATCAAGGTTTGTATCATGTGGCTTTCCGTTTTGCACCCTAGAATAATTTTTATCAGTTTAGACGGTTTATCTGCGGACCTATTTCGCAGAGACAATCAGAAACATGTTTAGTCCCCTTTCTCTGTTTATTTTACCCGCCACCCTTTTACCTATCTCCTTCGTTTCTCGTTTACTCATGTTTTATAAACCCTCTTTCTCGTAGTTAATTTCTGGCGGCAGAGAAGATAAGTTTATTTCACACTAGTCGTGTTTCTAGAGGTCTATTATTTGCCGTGTGGTGTCACTGCTAGTTTATTTAACCATATGCTCGTCCACGTTTGCCGCTTCAGTATATTCCTTTACCCGTTTTATACCAGTGATTCGCTGCCGTCTGTCATTTATTTGTAACAACTACGTCGCTCGTTTTCTCTGCTTATTCCAGTTATTTATTTATGTTTAGTTTCTTGTGCAATACCTCTTCCAGTGACTTATATGCCCTTTGTTTCTTCACTTAGGTTTGAAACTGTCGGCAAGAGGAAGGAATTAAAGGCCGTTCAAAAGAAAGGAAAGGTACAATGAAGGAAAAGAAAACAAATTAGCATGGGCCGATCGGGTATTTTTAGGACCTGAATAAGAAGCTTGTGGTCGAACAAAGGAATAATAAATCGTAGACAATCGAAGTCATAGAGAACAAATATAAAGTGGAAAAGCATAATTTGGCATACGCCGGATGTCGGCATGAGCTAAAAGTTTGGCTCTTGTGGTCAAACAAAAGTGGAAAGTAAAAACGAAAATAATTGGCATACGCCGGATGTCGGCATGAGCTAAAAGTTTGGCTCTTGTGGTCAAACAAAAGTGGAAAGTAAAAAAGAAAAGCATAATTTGGCATACGCCGGATGTCGGCATGAGCTAAAAGTTTGGCTCTTGTGGTCAAACAAAAATGTAAAGAAGAAAAGAAAAGCATAATTTGGCATACGCCGGATGTCGGCATGAGTTAAAAGTTTGGCTCTTGTGGTCAAACAAAAGTGTAAAGTAGAAAAGAAAAAACATAATTTCGCATACGCTGGATGTCGGCACGAGCTACACGTTTAACAATTGTAGTCAAACAAAAGAAGAAAGAAGGAAATTGGGGCATGGACAGATAATCAGCAGAGGTATAAGATAAGAAAGATTAACACACTTATGTACAGTAAAATTGTAGTGAACTAACCGTAGGCGCGTCATCATGCAGCCCATACTTTCGTTGACTGGGGGGGTCCTCCTTTGTGCCTCGTCTCGGACTTAGTTCGGGCACCGGTCAATGAAAGGTTGGGTTCCATGTTTGTTCGCTATCGTGTTAGTGGCTCTTTACAGCTTAGGGCTACCTTATTTTAAGGGGTCCCAACCTTTCGATGGCCGGACATCGGAGTAATTTACATGAACAACCCCGATCAAGTACATCATGGTTACGCTAAATTCAAACAGTATAGTATGCCATAGCTCTATGGGTCAGATATATAAGCTGGTCAGAAGTATACCGCTGTTACGCTAATTGTCATGTCCTATGATGTGTCACATCACCATTCAACCCATGCTTTCGTTGACTGGGGGGGTCCTCCTTTGTGCCTCGTCTCGGACTTAGTTCGGGCACCGGTCAACGAAAGGTTGGGTTCCATGTTTGTTTGCGACCATCTATGGGTCATTTACTTCGTAGGATCTTGACATTTTCAAGGAACCCAACCTTTTCGTTGGCCGGATTTCGGATTTTTGAGTAATGGGAGGAGATCCTAAAGTAATGGGAGAGAGGGATCTCTGAGTAATGGGAAGTAATCTTTGAGTAGGGCTGCGATGTGGAGAGTTGTTGTTCTGGCTTTGGTAGCGTCATTTGGGCGGAGCCAGGTCTCCTTCCCATAACTTAAATGAGCACAATGGGACCAGTGAAAATAGATAACTATTTTCAATGGTGTCATTAGTGCGAATATTTAAGGTATGACTCATTAGCATTCACTTGACCATTTGGCTCTATCCTCGCGCAGGTAGGGCGCGTTTCCGTCCTGTTACTCACATTGGTTGTGTTTTCGTCTCGTTGTGCTCCCGGGGCCTGGCGACGCCCTTTCGCGTTTCCCACCCACCCTCCCCAGTTTCGTTTTTTCCGCAATCTGGGCTCGCCAGGTCTCCTTCCCATAACTTAAATGAGCACAATGGGACCAGTGAAAATAGTATAATATTCCGCCCTGTCTATTGTTATTCATGATATGTAAATAAGGTATGGGAAATCGCTCTGGCCTGGGACAAGCCCAAACCAGAACGAGTATAAAGTGTGCATTACTGCACTCCAAACCCTAGGCTTCCTCAGTGGGCGGGAGGGTGGGCCGCTCAACCGTACAGCTAACAACGACCAAGAGTGGAGTGACAATGAGTGGATACCGCGTGACCCTTTTGTATTCATGATTTGCATATTCCAGGGCATTCATTATTATTATGCAAATGACTTTGCATAGTATAATATTCCGCCCTGTCTATTGTTATTCATGATATGTAAATAAGGTATGGGAAATCGCTCTGGCCTTTCCCAAGCCGCACTCTAACTCTCTCATCAGTTCCCACATAGTAACCAATCGCCCCAAGATACAAACAAAATTGTTATTTTTTGTATGTCCCCACAAGTTGAGGCGTCTCAGGTGTTACTACCCCTTTAATACTTAACTATTCCGCGCTTCTCTCCCAATCCTTATCTCTAATCTTATTACCAAAAATATGCAATGGCTAAACAGTACTACCTGCCGATTGAGCCATATGTATATGCAATGGCTAAATAGTTAGAGATAGAAAAATAGAGTGAAGCCTTTGAAGATTAGTAATACTGAATATATGAGTTCCAGCCATACCGAATCCAAGATACCATACGGTAACCATACTTGTCCCCAGGACTCCTTTGCTTACATTCCTCCTGATTGGGAATCTCATCATCATCAACCCAATTCTCCTTGGTCAAGCAGAAGCAAGCTGAGTCGGAAAATCCAGTTTGCCGCTCTTCGGCTCATAATCGTGTTATGTTAGGACCCTACTAAACCAAAAAGAAACGAGAAAAGGGTTCCAGAATCATTCCGAACATGAAAATGAAATGGACGAAAAATGAGATTCCCAACCAGGAGGGAGCAACCTCACAACCCCTGAAAACAGAAGGTCTATCAACTTATCGAGTATGCGATAAGCCAACATGAGTTGCTCGCCCAAAATTGGAAATTGCATGAAATTGTTGTTTTTTTACTTATTTTTTAAAGGTGAAGATTTTTCCACAGCTACTTAAGTCACAGCTCTTTGATTTACCACAAGCACTTACAGCAAGGCTCTCAGCCACTGCCACAGCAGAAAGCTTTCTGACACAGCCACTTAAGGCAAGGCCTACTGCCACAGCCAGTTAAGGCAAGGCCTACTGCTACAGCCACTTAAGGCAAGGCCTACTGCTACAGCCAGTCAAGGCAAGACTCACCGCCACAGACACTTACAGCAAGGCTCTCAGCCACTGCCACTACAGAAAGCTTTCTGACACAGCCACTTAAGGCAAGGCCTACTGCCACAGCCACTTAAGGCAAGGCTTACTGCCACAGCCACTTAAGGCAAGGCTCACTGCCACAGCCACTTTAGGCAAGGCTTACTGCCACAGCCACTTAAGGCAAGGCTTACTGCCACAGCCACTTAAGGCAAGGCTCACTGCCACAGCCACTTTAGGCAAGGCTTACTGCCACAGCCACTTAAGGCAAGGCTTACTGCCACAGCCACTAAAGGCAAGGCTTACTGCCACAGCCACCAAAGGCAAGGCTTACTGCCACAGCCACTTAAGGCAAGGCTCACTGCCACAGCCACTTAAGGCAAGGCCTACTGCCACAGCCACTTAAGGCAAGGCTTACTGCCACAGCCACTTAAGGCAAGGCTCACTACCACAGCCACTTTAGGCAAGGCTTACTGCCACAGCCACTCAAGGCAAGGCTTTCTGCCACAGCCACTTAAGGCAAGGCTTACTGCCACAGCCACTTAAGGTTACAGGATACATTCACGGCCTTCTATTTGCGAAATTTTCGAAAATCACAGTTCTTCCGCATCGAGGCCTGATCTTTACTCTCTCGAAAAAAAATTCCTGAAATCTTAAAAGCAGCATGAGAAATGTATAGAAAACTAGAAATGCCCGAGAAATATGTCTTTCAATACAGGCGAGTTAATCCTTTAATCCTATTGTGATGTCTACTCGGTTCAGCGCACATCATTAGCATTTTCGCGTAAGATACGGGACATTTAGGTGACTGTCATGGTCCGCCATATTTTGTCACACATTGTTGTTCTCTGGTTTAGTATATATATAAGTGTCGTGTAGAAGCGATTTTTTTGAAAATTCTCTATTCTCAATCATGGTGAAGCGAAAAAGCTTAACCGCAGTCCTTGGGTCTCAAAGCGTGCGAAAGGAGTAGAAAAAGCCAAATCTTTAAGGTTTCAGGAGAACATGAAATAACAACTCGCTCTGTCTGACAAAGCGGACAAAGGCTCGTGGTTCGATCAACCCAATTCCAGGAGAATGCTGAAGACGAAGAACAGAGGACAGAAGATCCACCAATTGCATCAAGTTCGAGAATAAAGATATTTGGACTTGATAAAGAATCGTCTGAAAGCCAAAGCGATTTGTCTTTGTCGTTTTTCTCGGCGTGCGCCTTTGCTTTGGTTTCGCTTTTCCCTTTTCAAAGTTTGGGCACTTCTTAGAACTCGGTTTTGGACGCGGCTTAACCATACCGTTTGATTTCGAGAGACAAGAGACCGGAAAGAAGCCTCATTATCTATTCCGCGCGAAAAAAGTATGTTCTTGCTGGCACACCGGGGGTGCCTGCCGTGATTGGCTGGAAGTGAAGTGCGTGATGACAGATTTGTCACTAATCCCTCTTATGTTTACAAAACTTTAGAAGCCCAAAACTCGCCTCTAAGATTTCGCTAAATCTAGTGTATAAATGCTTTGATAGACCAACAGGTTTTTAACGGAATGCTTTGAAATTTTGCCATGAGATAGATAAATGGTTGGGGAGCAAAAGTGTGCCGGGCTTTTGTGAATTTCGCAGTATTTCGAAAATTATTCATCACGATAGGGTCCCAGTTAACTATTAAACACAAGATCAACTTGATCGTTCGATCATTCCTAAACAAAGCCTTCAATTGAAAAAGCCCGACACACTTTTAGAGACAACAATGTGCTGATTGATATTGCACAGTCAGATTTGCCAAGCCTGTAAACTGCCGCGGCCTATCAAAGCGTTTATCAGGGGCGGTCGAAAACGCGGTTTTTGCTGTGCGCCGTAAATAATTTTCATGAAACTGTTACAAAAGCTTAACAGCAGATAAATTTCACATTTTATCTTTAAAATGTTGTATTGGTTATGGCGATGCGATGAATATTTGCGCCGCGACAAGGTTTTGAAAACTCACACCCAGCGAATGTATCCTGTAACCTTAAGGCAAGGCTTACTGCCACAACTGGATAACCTTTCCTCGGCAACTACATAAAAGGAAAAAGAAAGAAATTACACTCTTATAAACCAACAATACTTGGATCAAAACAATGAACAGAGACAGTCTACAATCACACTAAAACACTAGATATGAATAACGAAGTTACCCAAATGAAGTAAAATATAACACAACTGCTCCTACATTAACCTAAGAACGAGACAAAAAGGAATATTCCTTAATTACTAAAAAGATGCACACTCCACAAGCTAGAGTTGAAAAGTTATGTACAACTAGAACAAATAAATAGCTATGAGAAGAACCTGACAAATAAACAACAGAGCAATGCATGAAGTCTAATCACCGAAGGTACGCCTTTATAAACTCCTACGTGAAGCGGTCGAACTGGTAGTGAAATACAAGGGTGATAATTTAACCGTACCGTGTCTCACAGAAACTGCAAAATGCAGCTACTTGTAACTGACGAAAACCGAATCATCGCACACTAATTCAAACCAAGGCATTACCTGAACAAGTCTAAAGTCCTCTGCTTACACATTCTCAACAACTGGCTCGGCGTACAATTCAACGGCTCTGACGGCCGGCTGGTTCGAGCTTGTAGTAACGAACGCCACAGCATTTGGTGGTTGAGTAGAACAGGCACTTTGGATAGCCATCTCTGAGGAAGCCGGGTTGGAGTTTTTTATTAACGCGAAGACCGTACAGCTAACAACGACCAAGAGTGGAGTGACAATGAGTGGATACCGCGTGACCCTTTTGTATTCATGATTTGCATATTCCAGGGCATTCATTATTATTATGCAAATGACTTTGCATAGATAACTGTTCTGGTAGCGAGCGCGCAATGCATCTTGGGAACGGTTCGATTTCGCAATGCATCATGGGAAGGCTCAAATTCTTCGCCCTTCCCATGATGCCTTTCGCGCTAGCTCGCTCCCAGTCGCTCACGTCTCGAAAATCACTAGAACGCGCCTGGGTACACGAGGCAGGAATGTGACTGTGCTCGATTTTTTTCCTGTATTTGTCTTTTTAGGGTTTGAGAATTACTTAAATTTAATTTCGCCGTCAAAACGACAATTGATCACTTCAAAAAAGTACGATTTCAAGCTCTCCTGTTATGTTAGCATTTCGCGAAATTGGTATGTTTATAGCATCCGGAACAGTTCGGGTTTTTGGTCACCGGACCGCTATGTAAAGTTTCATTTTCCTTCTAACTAAACAAAGGCTTGGCTATATTCCAGAAGCCGCAAGGCAGTGGCGGGTCCACGAGGGGCCACACATTTACGAACGAGGGCTGACCAACTGAGTAGTTTACTTGTTTGGTTTCTCGAAGCTCGTCGCGATGTTGAAAACTAACGAGGTTAGTGAAATTCTTACTTCTTGGAGACGAAAATCACGCTGAAGAAATGTAACTGAAAAAAAAAACGTCACGGAAACTTTCCAATTATTAATCATAGCCCAGTACAATTTTAGTTTGTAAATACTAAACCACAACATCCCCCTTTTATGCGCGCGAAGCTGTTGCGATTTTGGACGTATCAGTTGAAAGTAAGTAAACCTTTATTTACCATTTCCTGACAGTAAATTTACTTCAATTTTGAACAGAAAGCTAAGACACTTGGCAAGCGCGCATTGCGAGCCGACCAAAAAAACACTCTATTTATAAAATCATCAGGTTCCTTAAAAAATAGTAATCAGGAGAGAGTTTGAGAGTGAGCTTGCTCGATTCTTTTTCGCCACCAGCTTTGCTTGCGCGATATTTTTTTTCTAGATCAGAGGCTTGCTCGAATTTTTTTCTTGGAATCTGAGAGTCAAGAAGTTATGCACGAGTGATAACAATAGTTCACCACAATTAAGGTGACTCATTCGAAATTCAAAATGCACCCAACTGTGTCTAGAGGGCAAATCTGCGTCTCCAAACGCAAGGCTATAACTTCTGTGTCTTTTCCTCTATTGTTATAATTCTTTTTTCAAATCCTACTTTAAAGATGTATAAATATGCTGCTGGGAACCGATCTTCTTGAAAACATTTTTAGAAGTCACAATCTAAATTTTTGTGAGGCCCTAATTTCATATTCCGGTCGTACTAGAAAAAAAAAATGCCGGTTTTTTTGGCTGAAATTCCAGGAATCGATTCCAGTTGTAGCAATCTACAAATCAAGCGAAGTTACAGAAAATTCGTCGGAACAGAAACGCGGCAATAAAAATACCGTTAGTTATGGTCACCTATGGCCAATTTAGAACGCTGATTCTGCTTGTCTTGAATTGAATTTTAATAGTGCTCCGAAAATTCATTATTTTGGGCTCTTCCGCCGACACTATGTTGTATAGTAATGTATTAAACTTTACCGAAGGTCCGATTGCAAATACCATGAACTACTAAAATGTTCGAACATTATCTACCGAAGAAAGAAATTGTAAAAGCGCAATGAATTTATTACAAGAATGTCGAGTTAAAATGTGTTGTTATTACGTATTATTTCTTGCTAAGATGTATATAGACGAGAAGCTTGTGGCATTGGTAATACTTAGTAACAAGTTTGAACATCATACGTGCTTATTTGATATAGAAGAAAATTGTTAAGTTACGGCGTTCGCCCTCCTGGCCCTCTGGTCATGCACGCAGTTTTGAAGCTCTCTTATTTATGAATGGTAATGAAATCTTGCATTTTGCCAGGGGGAACACAGTAGGCCAACTCTAATCATCGAACAAAGAAAACGTTAATCGTCGCAACTCTTTTTGTCCCATAGGGACTTTAACAGACAATTGCTATTTTCGGAGCGTGACTGCTATTGATTAGATTTGGCCTAATGAGTTCCCCCTGGAGAAACGTCAGATTTCATTATCATTCATAAACAAGAGATCCTCAAATCTGCGTGCAAAACCAGAGGGCGAATGTCGTAACTTTGTAATTTTCTTCTATACCAAATAAGCACATAATATATAGATTTAGCCACTGGCTAAAAGCGGAGCTCCTGGTTATAAAATTTTCTGTGTGAATGAAAGGGATTCCCATGTGTACATGGTTTACATGGTTACTTTAGAGTCTTCCTTCACGAGATATTAATTTTTCAAGCATAAATGACATCATCGATGACGTCATATTACGTGACCACTTCATTTCGCTCATCTAATGACCTAGACTACACTACCAAAGTTTGGTTGTTTTAGAGTATTCCCTTCACGAGATATTAATTTTTCAAGCATAGATGACGTCATCGATGACGTCACATCACGTGACCACTTCATTTCGCTCATCTGGTGACCTGGATTACATTACCCAAGTTTGGTTGGTTTAGAGTCTTCCTTTCATGAGATATTAATTTTTCAAGCGTAGATGACGTCATCGATGACGTCATATCACGTGACCACATCATTTCGCTCATCTGGTGACCTGGATTACATCACCCAAGTTTGGTTGCTTTAGAGTCTTCCCTTCACGAGATATTGTTTTTAAGCATATATGACGTCATCGATGACGTCATATCACGTGACCACCTCATTTTGCTCATCTGGTGGCCTAGACTACACTACCCAAGTTTGGTTGTCTTAGAGTCTTCCCTTCACGAGATATTGATTTTTCAAGCATAGATGACGTCATCGATGACGTCACATCACGTGACCACTTCATTTCGCTCATCTGGTGAACTGGATTACATTACCCAAGTTTGGTTGGTTTAGAGTCTTCCTTTCACGAGATATTGATTTTTCAAGCGTAGATGACGTCATCGATGACGTCATATCACGTGACCACTTAATTTTGCTCATCTGCTGACCTGGATTACATTACTCAAGTTTGGTTGTTTTAGAGTCTTCCCTTCACGAGATATTGATTTTTCAAGCATAGATGACGTCATCGATGACGTCATATCACGTGACCACTTCATTTCGCTCATCTGGTGACCTGGATTACATTACCCAAGTTTGGTTGCTTTAGAGTCTTCCCTTCACGAGATATTGATTTTTCAAGCATAAATGACGTCATCGATGACGTCATATCACGTGACCACCTCATTTTGCTTTATCTGGTGGCCTAGACTACACTACCCAAGTTTTGTTGTCTTAGAGTCTTCCCTTCACGAGATATTGATTTTTCAAACATAGATGACGTCATCGATGACGTCACATCACGTGACCACTTCATTTCGCTCATCTGGTGACCTGGGTCCAGTTGCTCGAAAGTGGTTCAGAACTAAACCTGGTTTAAATTTAATCCACCTTTGAACAACCCGCACCTGGATTACATTACCCAAGTTTGGTTGGTTTAGAGTCTTCCCTTCACGAGATATTGATTTTTAAAGCATAGATGACGTCATCGATGACGTCACATCACGTGTCCGTGTTACAGCACCCCCCTTGTGGCATAGACAAAATATTCCAAGTTTGGTTGTCTTAGCATGTTCCCTTGAGGAGATATAATTTTTTCTTTGCATACCACAGGGTTCCCATGTGTACACGGACGGACGGACGGACGGACGGACGGACGGACGGACGGACGGCGTACGCTATAGGTTTAATACCAGAAAAATAAAGAAAAAATCATATCTCCCGAAGGGAAGCTTCTATAGAAGCCAAACTTGGACAAAGTTTCAAAGACCATAAGAGGAACTCTACACCAAAGTCACGTGCCCTTACGTCATCAATGACGTCATCAAAATGATCCATAATGCCCGTGACGTTCAAAAATCAACTCGATAGTATACTATACGTTTTCCCTTAGGTATGGTGCTCCGCTTGCGCGGGCCTTCGGCCCGCGCAGGAGCTCCGCTATAATGGTCAAACTTGGTTACTAAGTTTTACCAATGCCACAAACTTCTCGTCTATATAAATCTTAGCAAGAAATAATACGTAATAACGGCACATTTTAATGCGACATTCTTGTAATAAATTCATTGGTCTTTCACAATTTCTTTCCTCGGTAGATAATGTTCGAACATTTTAGTAGTTCATGGTATTTGCAATCGGACCTTCGGTAAAGTTTAATACATTACTATACAACATAGTGTCGGCGGAAGAGCCCAAAATAATGAATTTTCGGAGCACTATTAAAATTCAATTCAAGACAAGCAGAATCAGCGTTCTAAATTGGCCATAGGTGACCATAACTAACGGTATTTTATTGCCGCGTTTCTTTTCCGACGAATTTTCTGTAACTTCGCTTGATTTAAGATTACTACAACTGGAATCGATTCCTGGAATTTCAGCCAAAAAAACCGGCAATTTTTTTTCTAGTACGACCGGAATATGAAATTAGGGCCTCACAAAAATTTAGATTGTGACTTCTAAAAATGTTTTCAAGAAGATCGGTTCCCAGCAGCATATTTATACATCTTTAAAGTAGGATTTGAAAAAAGAATTATAACAATAGAGGAAAAGACACAGAAGTTATAGCCTTGCGTTTGGAGACGCAGATTTGCCCTCTAGACACAGTTGGGTGCATTTTGAATTTCGAATGAGTCACCTTAAGCGAACAAAAGATCGAGACATTTGCATAATAGCACAGACCCTCTGTCTTTCACACCTTAGCACAGAGGATACAGAAAAACTCTATTAGAGTTTTTCTGTATCCTCTGTTTTTCAGAGGCTCTGTGACTCAGTGACTGAGCACATTAGCATATTTTGAATGGAGCTAATTGGTGTAACAAGTAATTGAACTTCCAAACGTTGAAATCATTATTCAATGTGCGGCGGCGAGAAAACAAAAAGACATGATTCCACCAGTTCCTAATTTTCTTTTTTCGATACTCTATTTTTCTTGTGGAATACTTCAGAAATCATCCACCAAAATGTTCCTCCTCCACCTGCGCCACCGATACATATCTTGGTTCTAGCCATACAGCGTCTTATTCGTCTCCTTGCACAACTCGGCCTGCCCAGTGCACATTATTTTAAGTCGAAGTTACGACGGGCATGCATGGAAAGTGTCTGGAACCCGGAGCGGGGGACTCTTCTATTTTTTCCAGATAGCTACCTGCTAGAGGTCCGTTCTAGCAAATCAAGCAAATCACACTTGTTGGTAGCCTCAGTTTCAGACGTATTTTCCGTCGTAAAACATACGAGAGAAAATTACGAGGTAAAATAAGTCTTGTTGGTACTTTTTAGGGGTGTAAATCAACTAAGCGACGCCATGTTTGGTACCTTTTAGGCGCAAAATTGGAAGTTCCCGACGAGCACCCCCGCCCCCAAATAGGGGGGTGTCTGGAATATGCTAGTTGCTCGCCCTGGCAATTTTTGGCTCTTGACAGGAGAAACTTCGGGAAGCTTATCGCGAATTATACAGCGAATAAGAGTGGATGTCGAGGCGCGCGTTAAAGGGGCCCACTGAGTCCTAGAAGGCGTGTGAGACGCACAAGACGCACATGATAGAGTTTTACTCTGCTTCTTCTGGCTAAGGCGCAGCCAGCAATTTGGCATATCACTCAGTATTGTCAGCGATACGATCTACGCGATCATCCCCATTTGATACCAACATTATTTTCATCGGTACGTAGATGGATAGACGAAAATCGATGGGAAAGACAGAGAAACGAATTTGAACAGTTTCCCAATGCTGTCTGGACGGTCGCAATTCAAATAAACCGCCCCAGGGTGAGTTACAGGATTGTTCTACAGGCGAGATCGAGGCTTTCTCGACTTTAACGCTGTCGTGGACAATGACGGTTATTTTAGGTTTGTGAGAGGTGGTTTTCTCGGGCACGCGACTGATGCGGAGACATTCGGGCGTCTACCTCCGATGGGCTTCCACCTGCAGCTTCCTTTCCCCGGAGATGCTTATCTCCTAGCAGATGGCGGATATCCTGCATGCTATCGAACCACTTCTGGCGCCTTTCAAGGGCTGCATGCACTTGTGCCTCGCGCGCTAACATAGAATCGAAAGTACATGTAGAAAATCGCATAGGACATATTCCAATTCATCGCAGCGTTCCTAGAAGAGCGGGAAGACTTTGATTGCAGAAGCAGTTTGCGTGTTTGTTTACGTATGTTGTAGTCGCCCTTACAAATAGGTGCCGTACGTCAGTAACGCGCACACGGAAAGGTTTGCGCCGGTTCTGTAATGTGAAAACAGGCAAAAGGCAAATAATTTTAATTCTAGAAAATCAAAGTATATTATGTTACGTTACATTAATTTTATCTGTAAAATTGTCATCTAACGCTTTAAAAAAAAAAAATTAAAAGTGTCTTGTCACGGTGGCGGGTACATGTTTAGTCCGCGCCCTTCAAATAAACAGGAACATGACTTTCAATCATACGTTCAGCCTCCAGTCTTATCATGAGCCGTTTAGAATTTAAAAACAAAGGATGGCGTCGGATTTTCTCTTGTTGTAATTCACTACGTACGGTGCATGATTAGACCCGTCAACTGGGTAAATAGAGTCTAGTGATGACAGAATCTCGGCGGGGGGGGGGGGGGGGGGGCACTTGGGCCTGGATATCGCATAATTCTTCCGAAGCTTCATTATTCGCTTTCTGTCTTCTTGGTCGTTCTGTTATTCATGATCAACTCTTCCGCCGTGTAGGACGGACCATTTAATATTTGATGGAGGAGTGGCTAATTTTTTTGGGCTCGATATTTTATTCGTGTCCACTCTTTCTGCTCGATTTTTCCCCCTAGAACGTGACTGTGCTCGATTTTTGGGTGGTTTGAGAATTACTTAAATTTAATTTCGCCGTCAAAGCGACAATTGATTACTTCAATAAAGTACGATTTCAAGCTCCTGTTATGTTAGCATTTCGCGAAATTGGTATGTTTATAACATACGGAACAGTTCGGGTTTTTGGTCACCGGACCGCTTTGTAAAGTTTCGTTTTCCTTCTAACTAAACAAAGGCTTGGGTATATATTCCAGAAGCCGCCAGGCAGTGGCGGGTCCACGAGGGGCTACACATTTATGAACGAGGGCTGACCAACTGAGTAGTTTGCTTGTTTGGCTTCTCGAAGCTCGTCGCGATGTGAAAATCAAACTAACGAGGTTAGTGAAATTCTTACTTCTTGGAGACGAAAATCACGCTGAAGAAATGGAGTAACTGAAAAAAAAAAACGCCCGGAAACTTTCCAATTATTAATTATAGCCCAGTACAATTTTAGTTTGTAAATACTACACCACAACATCCGCTATTTATGCGCGCGAAGCTGCTGCAATTTTGGACGTATCAGTCTAACAAATCAGCGCCCAAAAAAATTTGGCCCCCCCTCGAATGTAAGCCCAAAAATTTGAGCCCCCCCCCCCCTTAAACTGGCGCCCAAAAATCAAAGCCCCCCCCCATATATTTGCCCCCCCCCCCCCCCCCCCCCCCCCCCCGTTAAATAATGACCACTCCCTAAGTCGTCTCAAGCATCGCCTCAAGCAAGCGCGCCACGAACAAAAAATGGCAACCGGCCACAACTCCCCGCCCCCACACGGAGTACCCGTCACACTGAGAAGTGACTCGGTGGAATTATACTAACCTATAGTAGACCCTCTAGCGGCGGGTGGGAGGGAAAAACAACTTTCTGGAAGCAAGCATGAGTTTCTAGCTGAACTGGAAGTGCAAGCACCATTTCAGGGGCAGATCCCAGGAGCGCACGCTCGATTCGGTTTTATCTCATTTTATCTGCATTATAAGAATCATTCGCATGCCATAATCATTCAACCTGATTTCAATAACAAATCCCAGAATTTTGTTGCATCTCCAAGCTTTCCAAACAGTTCTAAAACATATTCCAATTAAGAATAAACGTTTGCATCTCCCCAGGGACATGGTTAAATGTTTGATCTTGCATAATCAAATCTAGTTTTTGCTTCCCATAACTGCGAAAATTCGAAAACCTCTCGCTGGACATGTGGACAAACTGAATTTTTTGCGAACCGTGAAGTGAGATCAGCTGGTCGTTTCGCGCTGGGAATTATTTTCAAAACGTGGTTTATAAAAGATCCGTCTTACCTTGCCCATTGATGTACTGCTTCGCCAACACTTTCGATACAAGTGTTAATGTTGGAAGCATTTAAGGTTACAGGCTACATTCGCGGCCTTCTATTTGCGAAATTTTCGAAAATCACAGTTCTTCCTCATCGAGGCCTGATCTTTACTCTCTCGAAAAAAAATTCCTGAAATCTTAAAAAGCAGCGTGAGAAATGTATAGAAAACTAGAAATGCCCGAGAAATATGTCTTTCAATACAGGCGAGATAATCCTTTAATCCCATTGTGATGTCTACTCTGTTCAGCGCACATCATTAGCATTTTCGCGTAACATACGGGACATTTAGGTGACTGTTATGGTCCGCCATATTTTGTCACACATTGTTGTTCTCTGGTTTAGTATATAAGTGTCGTATAGAAGCGATTTTTTGGAAAATTCTCTATTCTCAATCATGGGGAAGCGAAAAAGCTTAACCGCAGTCCTTGGTCTCAAAGCGTGTGAAAGGAGTAAAAAAGTCAAATCTTTAAGCTTTCAGGAGAACATGAAATAGCAACTCGCTCTGTCTGACAAAGGCTCGTGGTTCGATCAACCCAAATCCAAGGAGAATGCTGAAGACGAAGAACAGCGGACAGAAGATCCACCAATTGCATCAAGTTCGAGAATAAAGATATTTGGACTTGATAAAGAGTCGTCTGAAAGAAGATCCACCAATTGCATCAAGTTCGAGAATAAAGATATTTGGACTTGATAAAGAGTCGTCTGAAAGCCAAAGCGATTTGTCTTTGTCGTTTTTCTCGGCGCGCGCCTTTGCTTTGGTTTCGCTTTTCCCTTTTCAAAGTTTGGGCACTTCTTAGAACTCGGTTTTGGACGCGGCTTAACCATACCGTTTGATTTCGAATTCCAAGACGATAATAAATGTTCGCTTTGACAATTTAATACAAGAGACCAGAAAGAAGCCTCATTATCTATTCCGCGCGAAAAAGAATATGCTTGCTGGCACACCGGGGGTGCCTGCCGTGATTGGCTGGAAGTGAAGTGCGTGATGACAGATTCGTCACTAATTCCTCTTATGTTTACACAACTTTAGAAGCCCAAAACTCGCCTCTAAGATTTCGCTAATCTAGTGTATAAATGCTTTGATAGACCAACAGGTTTTAACGGAATGCTTTGAAATTTTGCCATGGGATAGATAAATGGTTGGGGAGCAAAGTGTGCCGGGCTTTTGTGAATTTCGCAGTATTTCAAAAATTATTCATCACGATAGGGTCCCAGTTAACATTAAACACGAGATCAACTTGATCGTTCGATCATTCCTAAACAAAGCCTTCAATTGAAAAAGCCCGACACACTTTTAGAGACAACAATGTGTTGATTGATATTGCACAGTCAGATTTGCCAAGCCTGTAAACTGCCGCGGCCTATCAAAGCGTTTATCAGGGGCGGTCGAAAACGCGGTTTTTGCTGTGCGCCGTAAATAATTTTCGTGAAACTGCAACAAAAGCTTAACAGCAGATAAATTTCACATTTTATCTTTAAAATGATGTATTCCTTATGGCGATGCGATGAATATTTGCGCCGCGACAAGGTTTTGAAAACGCACACCCAGCGAATGTATCCTGTAACCTTAACTGCAGAAGCGCATGAAAACTCGTAATAGTAGAATTCCTTTGTATTAAGTCAGAGTTTCTGATGGTAATGAATCATGTGAACATTAACATAGCAATGCATTATGGGCAGGGTGAGACGGACCTTTAAGTCAGAGTTTCTGATGGTAATGAATCATGTGAACAGAAATGCATTATGGGCAGGGTGAGACGGATCATTGAGTTTGCAGGTGTTACGTGACATTTTGAATTTTGACCCTAGTAAAATAAAAATACCATATTTGAAAAGAGCTTGCCGAAATTAGAAAAAGGCGAAAATTGAGTTGATTTGGGTAAATATTAGCAAAGTTATTGGCGCCCGAAGTAGGCTGTTTCTCTATACGCTTAGTGTCTTTGGTGGGCAACTGTTGCCCACCCCACAACATTAAACCTATAGGAGAACAACCAACTTCCGACGCTCATAACTTCTGTGTTATTTGTCGAAACCAACTCAAATTTGAGTATTTCACACAGTTCGGTGAGCTCTTTTCAAATGTGGTATTTCTATTTTGCTAGGATTAAAATTCAAAATGTCACGCAACACCTGCAAACTCCCATTGCGGGTTCTTGTGTTCCGCCAGCCAAAACATCTGGGCCAATCAGGTGATCCTTGCCCCGTAATGCGACCTCGTTTTAAAACATGCGCAACGAGAAACAACGGATTAATAGCGTCAAACTCACCCAGACAGTGATGCGACACTGAATATTTTTTCTTAGTAAACAAAGTTAGCTATCAATTCAAACAAAAACCGGACATCGAGCTAAGATTGGTAATGTCAGAACATTTGAAGTCCAACTTAGTGTCATCGTCGCCGGTGTCATTCATTTTGATCAAAACCGCGAGGTATTTAATTCTGACGGACTAGAACTTAATACCGACTCGAGAAAATCAGTTTTTGACAAATAGTTTGTATTTATTGTCTACTATTGAAATTGATATATAATGCATGTACATAGTTCAAAAGCAGACGTTGTCTACTATTGAAATTGATGAAATGACAACTCCTTTTCCAATTTGAGGACCTCCCCCCTCCCCCCAAAGGACCTTTTCCCCATTCGAGAAAAGTTAGAGTTGAATTGAATCGCACTCACAGTGTTGATCAACAATGATAACATTTTCAATAAGATAAACAAGTTATCATAAACACCGTGTTCAAATGATGTTGAACGGCCCCGGGGTTGTACCCCTTCAATTTATTTCATCTTCGTAAAAAACTTCCGTGAAAATAAAATTTTAACAATAATACCCTCTCAAGATTATTTTCACTTCCGTGAAAATAAAATTTTAACAATAATACCCTCTCAAGATTTTAAATAAAATTGGGTAACGTGTCTAATGTTTTGTTATTTATTTAATTTATAATCTTGAGAGGGTATTTTATTGTTAAAAGAGACGTCACAAGAGAAATGCTCAACTGCGATTTCCTTTTTGTGCTGAGCCTGACAAAAAAGGAGAATATAAACTACTCGAAACTTTTTAAAGTTAAAAACTACCATTGTATTTATTATTTGCCGCTTTTAAAGTGATGAAAACGTCGTATTTATGCGGGTCGACGGCGAACAAAGTTAAAACACCTTTAAATTCTTCAATAGAGAATCTCGTTGCTAAGTCCCCCTACAATAGCGTCACCAGTTTTTGAAGGCATCCCATTAGAATTGTAAGTTAACCTTTTCAGTGATAAATTATTTTGATACGTGGACATCCTTGACAGCTAACAGCATACAGACTCTGTATCTGCTCTCAGTTCTTCTCTTCACTTAAGTTCTGATCTGCGCCGTTTGTTTTTAAAACAAATGGCAAGGTATTCGATTCTACAAAGTTTTACTTCCTTCTCTTGCTGGGAGCTTCTGCTTATGTGGCGCATCAATTTGTAAAGTATATTTTAAGAGGTATGTATCTTATGTACCAGTTGGAATGAGTTCACTTCAAGACTATCTTCTACTTTACACAGAGTGTATTATTATGTATTATTTCAGACTTTTTTGTGCAAACTTCCTGTTCTCGGTTTCTTGTTATTTCTGAACGATTCCCTAATATAAAAAAATGATGCATCTGTTTAATCTAGGAAATATAATGTTTTAAGAATTTGTCGACTATTTTTTCATCATTATTTTTCAGAGGTATAACGAACTATAACAATCGTTACACATCTGGCATAAAATTCAAATTTCATTTCGTTTTTCTTTCTTAGACCAAGGGTAATATAGGATTCTGCTAACCTATTTCAGGGGTAGCACCTATTTCGAGATACAAGATACAAGGATGCAAACTTGCAAAATTAAACAAATCAGTACAGTACATTTTCTAAGCTAAAATGAGCATCTGCATCTATACCTTGAAACTATAGAGGCTGAAACCCGGGTAACTCTAATATATAAGAAATCCGATACAACTAGGAATCTTTGTATCTTCGTATCTTTGTATCTTCATATCTTCGTATCTTTGTATCTTCGTATCTTCGTATCTTCGTATCTTCGTATCTTCGTATCTTCGTATCTTCGTATCTTCGTATCTTCGTATCTTCTATCTCCGTATCTCCGTATCTCCGTATCTCCGTATCTCCGTATCTCCGTATCTCCGTATCTCCGTATCTCCGTATCTTTGTATCTATTTCTTTTTGCCATAGCCCGCTAGTCCATTCTATAAGCTTTCCAACGATATATAGGTTGACATGTTTTGGTTAAACTAAGGGGCTGTATGTTTTTTTTTTCGAGGATCGAGGTTCTCAGTAACCTTAACCCTCTACTGCTCTACTAGTATTCCAAAAACTACACTAAACTTACTTTCTTTTTGTAGTCGACGGCGGCTACTCTCACTGGTCAGCGTTCACAGAATGCTCTGTGACATGCGCAGGAGGTGAACGTAGGAGAGTACGGACGTGCACGAATCCCTTCCCCCGGTATGGCGGGAGTAATTGTTCCTGGATTGGACCGCGAGTGCAGGCGTTCCGGTGCAACCTGATCCCGTGCCCGGGTATATTTGTTACATCTAAGTAATTTTTCAATAATTTTGAGTTTAGATTTTAGCGCTTCTTTTTCACCCCCGGGGGGGGGGGGGGGGGGGGGGGGGGGGGGTTTAAAATGGTAGGGAAGACCGTTGGGAAGCCCATTCAAACTTTCCACCATAAAAAATACCTGGTCAGAAAAAAATTCCGCCCTATAAAAAAAACTCCTCGGTCCCAAAACATCTTCTTCAACGTATACCATACATGATTTTCTTCAGCGTTCCGTTTTCGTACAGAAAACCCCTCATATCAAAATGTGTCGCTTCTGTCATGTCAATGCCAACCCGTGCGTGACGCGGGCTACCTGTGTAGATATTTCCGGGCTCCTGGGGACCAAAATAAAGATGGCGGCCTACACGAACAACGTTTCTCTCCAAAATCTGCAAGTTTTGACGAACTTTTTGACAATTTAGGGTAAGAAATAAGCTAGGAAAACTTCTGGAACACCAAATATGGTAAGTCGAAACTTCCATGTAAGGAAATTTTAGAAAACGACACATTTCAACGAGAACTTTCTTCATATATGAAAATACCGGATCGCCGATTTTTACCGCTAAAAAATCAAGGTGAGTACTTGGCGTGAGCATAGACGCAAGGCAAGTGTTGTACAAGTGCCTATCTACTTGTACACCTGTTTCAACTAACGTTGCTCATCTTGCGGCTCATGATACCATGTGTACGAACCATGCTTCATAGTTTGCAATTATAATAATTTTGGACAAGAACGCAGCAGCTCATTAAATTATGCCTCATGACAGGCGCATGACAGGCGCGGATCCAGGGGGGGGGGAGGGTGAGGTTCATCGGGTGCAAATGAACCCCCCCTCTCCCAAAGAACCGATTTTTGGGGATCGGTTCACTAAAGACCTTTTGTCATTTCAGAGTGGTTCTTTTCTTTTATGTGACCCAATGTATACCAGTATATTAAATTCATAATGTAGCAACCACGATTTCGCCATGGACACGGACAACAGAGAAGGATTGGTATAGAATTATGTTTCCTCATACGTTGCACTTCATCAGCAAAAATGAACCCCGCCATGATTTCGCCATGGACACGGACAACAGAGAAGGATTGGTATAGAATTATGTTTCCTCATACGTTGCACTTCATCAGCAAAAATGAACCCCTCCTCTTAAAATCCTGGATCCGCCACTGCATGGAAATAACTTAATTACGAGCGCTATACTTGTTGTTAAAATTTAATTGTTTGCTGCCCCTCGTCACCTCGTCAGCCTCTTGATCTCGCTCGGCTGATTCGCAGGCAACAAATAACAAACTCATGTAAACAAAGTAGGTTAAAACCCCAACAAAACAAATCACCAGAGCAAGGCGGGCTCAAACTCGGCAGCATCTCCGCATTGCGAGGCCAACGCCCTAAACAATAGACCATGGTGCCTCCCTGTACAGGGAATGTCTGCAGAATCCCATGGGAAAAGCTGAATTTCCCATGGAAGAAGAGTGGGAAGTGTTTGGATTTTCCATGGCTATCCATGTGAATTCCGAACACTTCCCATGCGTGTGCCTTGGGAAGTCCAGCTTTTCCCACGATGGGTTTCTGCAGACATTCCCTGTGCTGATTGTGTTCTCGATTTCCAGTTCACGGTGGTTATGATCAGTGGCAAAAGTGGGGTGAATGCACCGTGCCCTGTGGAGGAGGGCAGCAGGAGCGAAAGAGAGAATGTAACAAACCTAGCCCTCAGTTCGGGGGTAAGAACTGCAGAGAGATGGAACTTGGACAGGATACGGAGACAAAAGCATGCAATGAACAACCTTGCCCTGGTGAGTCTATTCTTGTGATTCTGTCTCCTATTGTATGTATGTATGTATATTCCTATTTTGCCATGCTGGCCAACTTCAACTGATCAAAGGAAAATAATTTTACAATGAATTTGCTGGTTTCCAATTGGGGCGTGGGAAATTACAAATATACACACTGTTAAAAGATAATCAAAAATATTATACAAAGTGTAGCCCAGCATCAGGGAGCGTAAACACTAATCAGTCTTGTCTGTATGTCTACCGTTATTGCCTGTCTGTCTGTCTACTCTTTGACTGTCTGTCTGTCTTACTCTCTGTCTGTCTACTCTATGACTGTCTGTCTGTCTTACTCTCTGTCTGTATGTCTGTCTACTGTATGTCTGTCTACTCTATGTCTGTCTACTCTATGTCTGTCTACTCTATGACTGTCTGTCTGTCTTACTCTATGACTGTCTGTCTGTCTTACTCTATGACTGTCTGTCTGTCTTACTCTCTGTCTGTATGTCTGTCTACTGTATGTCTGTCTACTGTATGTCTGTCTACTCTATGTCTGTCTTACTCTATGACTGTCTGTCTGTCTTACTCTCTGTCTGTCTGTCTACCCTTTGTCTGTCTGTCTGTCTACTGTATGTCTGTCTACTGTATGTCTGTCTACTCTATGTCTGTCTACTCTATGTCTGTCTACTCTATGTCTATCTGTTTGTCTTACTCTCTATGTCTGGCTTCTCTTTGACTGTCTGTTTGTCTGTCTGAGCCCCGAATCTTGCCGCTGGTCAAAAGATGACGGGCTCTGGGTACGAGACGGCGCACTTCAGCTTTCACACCAGGTTAATTCCTTATCTCCACTCTGCTTTGTTTAATGTTTGATCGTGTCGTTTGGCCTCCATTATTTTCATTTTGTTGCAGCTCCTCCCCCTTTCTAGAGATCCTGGATCCGTACCTGCCTTTCATCATATAAACAATTTCCACTAAAATTATTGCTTGGATCACACAGTAAACGGCGGATATTCTGACTGGGGTGCGTATACCGAATGTTCGATTTCCTGTGGTGGCGGGACGAAGTCACGCAAACGCACCTGCACAAACCTGAACCCGAACACAACGGCAAGGATTGCACATCTCTCGGACCTGCTGAGGAGACAGCGGCTTGTAATACCGACCCGTGTCCTACAACGGCCCCGCCCACAACCACAGGGCCCCGACCACTACGGCACAGGCGACTACTGAGTCTACTACATTAGCAAGCAAGGAAGTGAAGACTGAGGCACCTACTGAAGCTGTAGGCACAGGCGGAACTCCATCTAAATCAGTTATTCATCCAGCTAATGCAACTTCCACTACACCTGGTACTGCTGGAACGAAAGAAGCTAAGGGAGTGACGTCTACTTCTAAAGTAGCAGAGACGACAGAGTAAGTTCTATAGCGCGGTTGATGATGTAGCGGGATGTGAGAAAATAATTTTGTCCTGTTCTGTGTATAATTGTAGGAGTGCTGCTACTTCGACACCCAGCAGTTCGCCAAAGAAAACGAAATAAAGAGCAATAAGGGAAATGCAAATAATCTGGAAAACTGGCGAGCGTCATGGATTATGAGCTGCTTCACAAGGCATGCCCCTGAAGGGACTGGGGATTTCGAGTATATAGAAACACACGGGTCGACGTAAGTTGACGGACATGAGCTGATTTTTGGTGTGAGTTTGTACGGCCTTATTATCTTTGTGCTTCCTGGAATTTCTTGCGATAAAAAACAATGGGGTTATTGACTTCTGCTGATGAAATCTCTGAATTAATCATTTGATTTTACGTTAAAAAAAACAGTCAATTATGGCGATTATTTTGGAAGGACCTCGAGTGTTAGTCCGGCTGAGGTTTCAACCCCTGCCTACCGTACACATATCAAGAAAATTCCCTTAAAAATTGTCGGCTTTCTTCAACTTCCTTATAAGGAAGTATCTGCATACCATATTTGGAATCCCAGTAAGTTTTTCACTATTTTTATTGACGTAGAATACTTCAAACTCAACCAGAACTCAAATACACTCGAGAAAACATGTTATGTGCATTTTCCGCTGTGTTTTTCACGGTCAAGAACCTGGAAACAAGGTAGACAAGACACCACAGGAAGCCCGCTCTATCTCTAGAAAGACGACAATGTTTTCTTGATATGGTGACCGCACAACAGCCCGTAGCCCGGTGCTCTACCACAAGCTAACTAAACCGGTCATTGTGTCAGTTCTAATCAGCAGAGAAAACCTACAACTGATAATTCAGTACACATACTCAATACCCCTAGCCCAAGAGCCGGCTCGATCTCCAGTGTTTCTTTTTTCGGATATTTGATTTTTTTGGTGCGCGGGATTCCTGTGTCGCGACACAGGAAACCCGCGCACCAAGAAAAAGCATATAAGAAAAAAATATATATACCCGCAGTCATACAAACGTTTTTTTGTTCTTGTGGTTTTTCTATTATACGTTTCTCTGCCAATACGGCAAATGAAATCTGGAACGCTTTCGCAAGTGTATAAGGTGCTCTATCTAGCACGTTTTCACAAGGTCCAGCAGTTAGTTAATTAGCAACTAATCCCTCCCCCAAACGCCCCTTTTTGTTGGGAACCATATTTCAATGAGCGCAGAGAAGAGAGCGTGCATTAATAAATCAAGTATGTGGACGCTGTGCCGGTTGTTTAGTAAACTGTGCGGGTAGATTTGTCGGTTTCGAGTGAAATACCTGAAAATCCCAGCGTTGAAAAAATATAAGTAATACAATGTATGTTAGTCTACGGAAAAGTGGAATAAAAATTGCGAAAAAAGAAACAAATCGTCTTGCTTTGAACACCTTCTTGAAAGTTGGCCAGCCCATTCTAAAGTGTCGATATTCTAAAATTAATACATGGCACCGAGGCTAAGGGGAATAGAATACAAAAAATCCCATCAGCATGGAAAAATTATTACTTTATTTCTCGGATCCAAGATGCCTGAATTTCAGCCGTCGCTTCTTCAGCCGTCACCGTACCTCACTTTGCGAGAGGAGACTCGAGGAGACGTCTAGTGACTTCAACACGCGATTTCTTGTCCATTACGTAATTACCGACCCAAAATCGGTCAGTAGAAGCTAGCTGATTGGTTGCCTTTCACAGTGAATTTCTGCAGAAACCCATCCATGGGAAAAGCTGAATTTCCCATGGTTGAAGAATGGGAAGTGCTCAGATTTCCCATGGCCATCCATGTGAATTTCGAACACTTCCCATGCGTGTGCCTTGGGAAATTCAGCTTTCCCATGGATGGGGTTGTGCAGAAATTCTCGAAGAAGGCGTGCGTTGTGATTACAAAATGGATAAGAAAATCTCGTGGTAAATTCAGACGTCTCCTCTCGTAAAATAAAGTACTTTAGGCTAGGATCCAAGTTATAATTTTAATCAAGAGTGGATTAAACAAGAGTTAGAATCTTTCCCTACTGTATTTGTCCACATCACAGTCAGAAAAGCGTCTATTTTTAGATTTGAGTTTTGCCCGCGAAAGTATTCGAAATGCTCAGGCTCGAATGCCCGTATACCCAATACACAACAAAAGAGAGAATATCCTACCTTATCTTTGCGATTTTAACGGTTTTTCGATTGATCTGAGATTTAATTTTAGGCTGGATCTCACAACTGTTCGCGTGGCGAGAAAGTGGGAACCCTGTGGATGACGAATTTTCGCAGGCATCCTAGTTCTAAAAATAGACACTTTTCTGACTGTGATTCGGGCGTACATAGTAAATATGGATACTCTTGGTAATCCACTCTTGTTTTAATATTATATCAAAATTTGTCTATTACTCGGACATTTTACGGCTCAGTCACCAGAACGTTCGAGGAAGACTTCCTCAGACCCCGCACTGAGGCTCTGTGACAGATCTGAAGACCTTTGTTTAATGTGTGCTGACGCATGCGCAGAGTGTTTTCCAACTGCGACTATGCATTCATTCTCGTACCCAGAGCTCCCCGGTACGTCTGCTCACATCCATTTGGGGGCCTTAGCTGATTGGCTCTGATTTTGACGTTAGAGCATGCGCAGAAATTTGTTTCTCTCAACGGCTTTTTATGAAATCTCGCGCATGCGTCAATGGCTGTCACCAGAGCCTCCCCCGCGAGGAGACGAGCCGGGCAGCTCTGGGTTCGAGAATGCTCTCAAACCGGAAACCCGGAATCTGGGTTTTAAAAAAATTGTTTCCCCCCAGAGCCCCGAATCTTGCCGCTGAAGATGACGGGCTCTGGGTGCGAGACGGCGCACTTCAGCTTTCACACCAGGTTAATTCCTTATCTCCACTCTGCTTTGTTTAATGTTTGATGTGTGCTGGACGCATGCGCAGAGTGCTTTCCAACTGCGGTTGTGCATTGGATTTCGTCGCGCTTTCCGAAAAGCTGTTACCATAGGCTCTCTAGTAAACATCTTACGGAGTTCTGAGTGCGAAGATGCATGGGCGTTTGAAGTTCGAAGACACAACGCGAGCATGTAAATTTACAAATAATACTGCTTCACATCGTCATTTGTTTTACAAATATGTTTCTTTGAGAAATATAATAAACTATGTACACTATGTTAGAAAAATTCACAATGAAAAATATGAGAAACTATATACACTATATTGAAAATATTCATCACTCATTGTCATTCATGTTCTTTGAGAACTTGATGATCTATTTACAACATATTAAAAAAATATCATAAATAGTATTATATCTCTGGCATCTTTTTGCGCTTTCAATGAGCATATTTTGCACTGCTATGTTAGAGTGTCTTTTTTATAGTAAAGACGGGCTGCATTCATTGTATTTTGTAACGCAATAACGCATCTCAATAACCACATTTTGCACTGTGTGTCTCTTTATAGTAATGGCAGGCTGCATTCATTGTATTTTGTAACGCAATGACGTATCTCAATAACCACATTAAACACTGTGTGTCTTTTCATAGTAAAAACGGGCTGCATTCATTGTATTTTGTAACACAATGACGTATCACCTTGGCGAAAGGTAGCGTCATCTTGGTTCCAACTGAAAAGTAAGAATAATGTTTCTCAGTTGAGTTGGTCTCGTTTTCTGTAGCCAGCGCAGGATGCGCGGGTTCCCTGTGGAGTTTCGGAGCTCTACGAAACGAGAACCGTTGCGCTGAAAAACGTTTTCTGGGACCATTGCCTCTCCCGCTTTCTCGAACCCAACCCCTTCTTCCCCATTTCAAACTGAGCGTCTTTTTTGCATATGACAAATATGAGAAACAATGCCTTCGTCTTATGTTAAAAATAGTCAAGAATAAATATAAATATGCAGTCAAAGCCAAGGTTTTGTCCATTTGGGACATTTTGTCCATGTGGGACAAAACACATGAGCTCGTTCTTGGAGTTTTGATTTCTGCGCAAGTGTCTCGTAGCTTATTCTTATTATTCTCCTTTCGTTTTTTAAATGCTTGGGTAGTCATACCTCTGGCCGGTTTCTTATCATTTGCAGAACGGATGGACGATTCCAGCTATAAGCGCAGGCACTTTCTTTCTTTAGAAATGACTTTGGAATGTAACAATTACCAGGATGTAACAACTCATACAAGGCCCTACTATGTAACATCACTATGTATTAATGGGACACTCGCACGCTTGCCTGACAAGCAAATAATTCAAATCGCAATCCAATTCCATCCTCTTGATAATAGATAAAAACACTATAAATTTGTATTGATTAAACAGTTAAAACAGGTCATTTAACATACCTGGACTGTTATTTTGATTATTCCCGGGAAACTTAACTGTATTTTGGTGATTAGAATTTGAGACTTATTTTTTGACAGGTTGTACAAAAATATAGTGTGCGAGTGCCCTTCAACATCACTACTAACATGCAATGTGCGCATTCATTATAGCTCGAATCGTCCATTGGCTTTTTATACAGGTAATTTCTACAAAAAACCATTGACGTCGAATTAATGGGAAAAGCTGAATATCCGGGTTAACTCCGGTGTAATAACCATTCCCAGAGGACACCTTTGTGTTCAGTTCTTATTTCATCCTGATTCGTTCTACCAACAAAAGGAAGCTTTGTGACGCAGTTCGTGCGCACTCACAGGTTATTACACCGGAGATAAGCCGAATATCATTTAGCACAAGAATGGAAGTGTTTTTGGAATTCACATCCGGTCATTCTTGTGGAAATTCAACTTTTCCCATATTGAATGGGTTTCTCAGAAATTCCCCGTGTTAGGCTCAGCTTTGGAATATACCCAGCCAAAATGGCCAGCTTTCTACTGCCTAGATTAGTAGTCCCTTCGCTTTACCCATCACCAAGTGTATCATCTATTTGTGATCCTGACAGGATTTCATCCTGTTGCATCGGTTCCTGTGACGTCACTACTCCCACGTGAACACCTCGTGCAATTTCTTCATCACACACGTGACCATCTGTTGGAGCTACTGACGTCACATCCGGTGCGTACTCGTTGATTGGAGAAAGCAGCGTTCCCTGTATCAAAAAAAAATTCAAATCAAATTTTTTATGTGGCATCATTTGCCGACCATGCGGTGACGTTTCGCTCTGCACACAACCCGGGGATAAATAATTCTGGATCGGCGTGTTGGATATGAATGAAATTCCTAGCAACTACACATGCAAAATAATTTACCAAACGCCATTTAAAAAAACAAGCTGACAAACAAAATGCCGGATGACTTCGAAATTGGCGCACAAATAGTAAAAAGTCTGATACGTTGCGAAAGACCATTGCGAGCTAATATCAGCTGCAATGGCTCTTGCAACTTGTCTCGGAATGGATTTCGAGCCAAGTTTGCAGAAAACATTGCACCGTCTTTAGGAAAAAGCTGAATGAAAAACTGTGATCTTTCTAAAGTAAACGCCAGAAAGTGACGCGTCAAGAAAATCTGTTGGCTAAAATGGCATGTGAGCTACGTACCGTGTCGCCAAGAGCGTCGCGTGGCTTCCTGAAGACTTTCGACATTCGGGTGCCTTCTCTGTCAGAGAGAACCTGTCTTAGATTCTCAACCTCGACATCTCCATCCGGGACATCTCCATCGTCACGTGACCGAGACAATAGGGTTGCAGCGCGGGGAGTAAGGTGGAGCTCACCATCGACTGGTAGCTTCTCTTCCACGTTTGCAAAGGAACCGCTTTCGTACGCCACAAGTTCATTATCATAAGCTCCAGAACTGTCGACAGGTTCCGGGACAAGCGTGGCCTCATTTGCTTGTACTTTGGTGGCGTTCATTGTTGAAGTGCCTTTCTTATCGCGCACGATTTTTTTCGGTTTAAGCTTCATTTCCATCCTAGAATCACTCGTATTCGTGCGACAACAAGTCTTCCTCGGGGCTGATTCTGAGGGGCGTGTCTGACTCTTCTGTGCAGGAATTTTCTGTCTCTTAACGCTGCGGTTCTTCACTTCATATTTGAGGTTATCGAGAGTGGACCTCAGCTCCGTATTTTCGCTCACCAAGTAGTCTCGCTCCTTGGCTATCTCGAACGCTCTTGCTTCCTGTTTTCGCAAGGCGTTTTTCACCTCAAGTAACTTCTTCTCGTTCTCCTCAAAGAGCTCTATTGTGGTTTCCTGTTCATGTAGAAGCTCTTGACACTTCCCCACCGCGTAGCACAAGGACTTCTCCATTTCATCAATAGTTTCTTCCTGATTTTGCACTCGCTGTTGCATTTCTCGGATCCGTTTTTCTCCCTGGATATTCTCCAGTAGAAGTCCCTGTGCCTTCGACATCTCTTCCAATCGCTCATTGTCGAGACTCTGGCATTTCTCCTTGAGCGAATCAACTGATTTCTGAAAATCCTGAAGCTGGCAATTCCTCTCTTCAATGCAGACTTCAAGTCTTCGTATTCTTCTTATAGCGTCAGCTAAAGTCTCTGGCTGGGATGGTTGTGGTGAGGTTTTGCCGTGCAAAGACGCCAGCTCGCTTGAGCCCGCCGTTCCTTCGGCGATGTTGCCATTCTCATTGTCTGTTGGCATGGCGACACCCTGGCCTTTCTTTGCGTCTATCAACTCCGCTTGTAGGCGCACCACACTCCGTACGTAAGAGTTCTTTTCATTGTTTATGGTCATGTATTGGCTCAACAGTTCGTTATACCGGTCCTCGTCCAACGCACGGGTTCTCTGCATGTTTATTCTAAGCTTGTGAAGCTCTCGCGTTTTGAAGGAGGTACTCTGGTGCGCCATTTCAAGCTCGCTATCCTGTTCGCGCTTCTGGGTTTCAAGGATTTGATAAGCGTCTTGGAGACGTTGGGTGAAGCTCTCGAGAGAGGCAAACATGGTTGTCTGATTATCCAGTTCTTTCTTTAAGTCTTGTAGCTGCCTCTCAAGCTCTTCGTCCTTATTGGTCATATTCTTTTCCAGTGGTCTAACCTTCCCGTGGAGGATATTCGTACTCTTGTCTGATTTCTGATCGTACTCGTGTCTGATTTCTAAAGAGTTGATCACTGAGCAAGGCATGGCCGACAGATACGGCTGCGCATGCTCCACATAGGGTGGCTGATCACGTGGGTAAATCGCGCACAAGTCAGGAGGTCTAGTAGCCGACCCAAACTGATTGGCATCGCTCTCCTCATTATCAGAGCACGCTACTTTCTGAGATATGTGCTTCTGATCGTGTGTCAGACTGCAAACAATGAGATCCTTTAAGTTGAAATGAGAAGTCTTGGCTTGAATACATGAACTCATCTCATCAAGACATGGCTTTGGTATCACCGAGCGGCTACTTTGTCTGGCACCAAGAAACTTCCCGAATAGCGCCGGAGTGTTGTATGCGCTAAGCTTGCTCGGGAATTTAATACATGGCTTTGTCAGAAGCATTTCCTGTCGCAAGGGTGCGACTACAGGACGCATATTCTCAATACTTGGTTTGCTGATCACCAAGCTGTCGCAGTCTTGCTCTGTTTTGTCGTCAGTGCGTGGAAGCTTGATAATCGCAGTTGATGACTGTGTTTTCGTTTGGCTTTGTAGTGCTACAGGCAGGGTTTCATCGGATTTGCTTGCGCATTCAGTGGGGACCTCCACGGCGAAGACGGGAGTCTTGGTGGTTGTAATGGTCGCTCCATGGGAACCCTGTGTCACACATTGTGGTCTAAAGACAAAGAGACGAATTATACAGTCATAGAGTTGAAGAGAAAAACCTATAGCAATGGCATGCGAGAATTAAATGCACAGCTAAAAAAGAACTGAGAGAAAAAGAGACATGATGCTACTTGGACAACCTGATATTAGTTACATGGACGGTGGAACAGATTTTCAAGTGAGGGAGGGGGGGGGGGGGGAATCTCTTATTAGAGACTGTGTGGCAAAGTGGGGCTGAGCTTTAAATCCTTGAACTTGTGGCTCCGCAGGCTCCGCGCCGCCCAAACTCCCGAGTGTTCTATTATGACAAATGTATTGCAGCTTTAAAAAAAATCTTTCTGTAGTTATCGAGTTACCTGGTATGTTTATGGATGGCGAGTGTCTTTGCTCCAAGCCTTTGGCGTGGTATTTTACTGGGCATGAAGTTCTACAAAAAAATGATTAAATCACTGAATATTAAAAAAGACCTGTTTCGCTTGAGCGTAATGTTTAAGATTAAGATCGCGTCGCATTCATTTGAATAACCTTTCTTTGTTTCGGATTACATTCATTTGTCCTTCAGTGGCGTAGCAGAAAAAGAAAGAATAGAATTTAGTAATGGAATCTTCTTGGGAATACCCATGCACGAAATGCTTACAAAAGACAGGCTTATTATAGAGATAAATTCCACATTAAGGGAGCATGTCATGCAACTGCGCAGCTATTCTGCGCATCTCTCCAATCAGAGAAGCATTGTCCGGTAACGATGGACAGGCGAAGGCTAAAAACCTCGAAAACAAATCGCGTATATAATCTCGATATTTCTATATCCATCGGACAATGTTTTTTAGCTTTCTGATAGGATGGTGTAAGATGAGTTTTAAAGATGAATCAAGGATCGCCCTGGAGCATGCGCGTTAAGGATATTGCTTTAAAATTGCCCTTTAGTGCAGAAGAGCTCATTTTGTTCAGTAAATACTGAAAATGCAACTTTAGGCAAAGTAACACGTTCAACACGTGATCAGTCCGTGTGATTTAATTAGAACCGGCGCGACCAAAGTTCGGCGTTTGTCGTAGGCCTTAGAAACTTGTATTAGTTTTGTTCCCATCAGCTCTTTCATCGCCATCAATTGGTCTGCTTGCGCTTTCGTTCGCTTGATTCACACTTGACGCAAGCAATACAACGCATCGTCTGGATTTTCTAGCGCTTTCGTTCTAGTATAAACCACATAAAGGACATGTATGATTTTGATATAACTGCGCATGCGTTCCAAGTGTAAACCGCCCCCTTACTAAGTGCTTAAATCTATAATATTATCTATCTATATTACCTTGTTCTTGTAAGCAGACGCTGCTATTAAGTTGCGGTTGTTCGCGGTCATGGGAGTTTTCACAGGAACTGTGACTGTAGATGGTAAAGCCTTCGGTCTTGTAAGTGCTGGCATACCGACCACGCTAAAAGATGGGCGTCTTTTTAAAGATGGAAGTGGGCGTCTCCTTCCAGATGCCCTCTGTGGCTTGGGAGCTGAAGGCGGTCGGGGAATGAAGCAAGGCCTTCCCTTGATTACTTTAGAAAAAGTTTCTGATGGCTGAACACAGCTGACTTGCTGTGGTTTCTGCTGTCCGAAGCGCCGGACAGGTATTTTGGATGGCTGGCGAGTTGAAACAGCTGGTGAATTCACTAGAGATCCTTCTATGATTTTCGAGGAAATCTCCCTCATTTCTTCTTCGTTAGAAAAATTGAAATATTTGAATGTGTTAAAAAGGCGTTTTCGCAATGAATGAATAGCTTTCCGTAAACTGTACAGTTTGACTGCAAGTCGTAGGAACTAAAAACTGGTCAGGCGTTGCTATGGTAATTGACCGAGAATGATTGTAGCGCGCGCTGCTTCTTGGGAGATCCGCAGCGCGCGCTCTGTTGCGGGCGCCGCTGTCCCTTTCGTAAACGATCGAACGATGCTTTTTAGAACGGTCGTTGCCATTTCAGCGAACGGTCGATGCCTTTACAGAAAGGTCGCTGACATTTTCATCCAGTGGAACAATAGACAGTGTTTACATGTTGTTGCTACCCACCGAAATTTCCCGCTCTAGCGATGTTGATGTCTTTAGAATAAATACAATTGATTGAAATTGATTGATTGCCCGCGCGGGCTACATTTGAGTTTGTACTTTACCTCGTGACATGATAGAACCAATCAGAGCGCGCGCTTTGATTGAATAAACAAGAGCTATATACTAATAAGATTTAGTATAAACCAACTAATGGTCTATTACAAATCCTGCATTCTGATTGGCTGAGCTACAAATGGTCTATTAGTGATAGACCGTGCCTGGCAACACCACCATCTTTCTTTGCAAGAAAACTTGATTTTTTCAACATAAAATAATGGAATTCATTGCCAAAACTAACCAACTAGTTGGTTTATACTAAAACAATTAGACCTCTCGTCCTCATGTGCTATGATATCAATAGACCATTAGGCCTTCGGCCTCATGGTCTATTCATCATAGCACATTCGGCCTTGAGGTCTAATTGTTAATTATTCCTTTTACTTTAGTGAGGCAACTAAGCCAAAAGTGCGGTGCAAGAGGTAACGACCGAGGGAAAATTGCGGCGCGGATTTCAGTGCGAGTTTCGGGCAAGAAAAACCCTGGCAAGAAAAATCCCTGTATTTAAAATATGGAATTTTGAGCAATTTGCAGAAAATTCCCGGTCCATGAAAAAAAAAGTGGAAATGAAGACTTCTCTTAGCTTTATTATAATAAATTGTACAAAATGATCGGGAACGTTTACAGTTTCTTCTTTTTCTTCTGAGAGTATGAGTGATTATTATACAGAGACCGAAGCTACAAAGTTTTTCAGATAAAAGTCAAGTGCATGCACTTTCTTCCTTTCTTATGTAGCTAAAGGGCCGGGCCCTACCCATAATGCACTACGCCGCCATTTTCGACTCGACAAACAAGCTTTATTTTTTTGTCAGTTTATCGCATCTTACCATACAAACGCGAGAAAAGCCCGTAATAGTAGAATTCCTTTGCATTAAGTCAGAGTTTCTGATGGTAATGAACTATGTGAGCAAAACAAAGCAATGCATTATGGGTAGGGGAGTCGGCCCCCCGCGAAATCTGACATTTCCGATGACTTATTTTGCAAACATTGAACGGGTAGTCGGGTATGGACAGCTTTTAAAGCCCTCAGTCGTCCGCAATTTTGGCGACAAGAAAAATACCGAGTCGGGGAGAGAATCCATTTCCATCTGCTGATTTAGAAACCCTTGATGCAACAATTTCGATTGAGTTCGGTTACTCGAGTATCTTAGTTTGCTTTTGGCTGGTTATTTCGAGATTTCCCCATAGAATATTGCATCTAAAATTGAAGGTAAAACGAAAAACAAAGGAACGCCTGATAGACACTTCCAATTCAAGGTTATTTTGAGGTGGAGAGGTGATGTTGAACCAAGCACAATTAATATCTCTGACGCGCTAGGAAGGAAACGGCAAAATTATCTCTCTGTTTAGTGTGAATAATTTAAGCAAACTTGTGAACTCCCTAGACAATTGCCTGTGAAAGGTTGCAATTTTAAAGAGATCTACCCAATTTCTAGATCATTCGTTGACAGATACTTTGACCTTTACTAATTTAGTGGTTCCCAGCCTCATACAATGAACTCATTCTCGTGCCAAGCTTTCCGGCTTGTCACTCGCGGGGGGCACTGGTGATCAGTGACGCATGCGTGAGATTTGATTCATAGCAGTTGAGGGAAAAAACTTTCTGCGCATGCCCATACGATCAGCCAATCAACGAAGGCCATCGAATGGCCGTTACCATAGTTTCCCCGCGAACCGTTGAGCTCTGACGGTCAACTGTACTTAGTTCCAGTACCTGCTCATACAAAACTCAAAATAACCTTGAACTGATGCCTTGTGTTTGGTTGGTCGACATTAAAGAGCCCTTGTCAGCCACTCCTTTGTTATTGTTTTCAGTCGATATCACACAACGAATTACGTGTAGAAATCTTGAAATAGTCTTCTAAAAAGAAAGTTTTATTATTCATTTATCGAATTCAATCGAAAATATTGCACTACATTCCCTAAATCAGCCGATGGAAATGGATGCTTTCTCTCCTTTCTCTGTCTCGGTATGTTGCTAGGCTGACAAAATGGAGGCTGACAGAGGCTCTTTAAAGAAGTATTCGACTGTCTATGGTTGCATAATTATCAGAGAATACAGAATTCTGATGCTGGATTTACATGTAAGCATCAACAAAATAAGCTAGATTTAAATCATACTAGAGTTGACCGATGTCTACAGGTTAAACCCGGGTTACTAACGTGGTCATATATATAGAAGTCGCTGTACATATTTCATATGATAAAAAACAAATGCAGAAGTACTGGCAGATACATGTAGTTTAGACTTGGAATCTGATTCGACAGAGCAGAAATGAGCTGCCTACAAATTTCTATATAAGCTCAGGATTTGGTACACAAGTAGTCCTTAAAGCCAAAGACAGCATTTTAAAGTTTGATGAGATTCATTCTCGAACCCAGAGCTCCCCGGCTCGTCGCCTCGCAGGGGAGGCTCTGGTGACAGCCATCTGAGGGCCTTAGCTGATTGGTTGAAATGGCGCGCACGCGTACACAGAAGAAGCTTGATCTCGCTTTATAACAATGTATTGCCAAAATAACACTGACATTCGTTTCCTAGTCGTCTTTTTAACATATGCCTTCGACTTGAACGCTCTAAAAGTAATTGTGAGGAATAAAACCACAATTTTCTTTTGAGCATGCGTCGATGGTTGTCACCAGAGCCTCCCCCGCGAGGTGACGAGCCGGGGAGCTCTGGGTACGAGAACGAATGAGATTTGAAAGATATGATCTTCAAGGGAGCCAGTCATGATACGCGCATGCTCCATGAGCGATCACTGAATTATCAGCAAATCTAATAAGACCATCCTATCAGACAAATATTTCAGAATATGTAAAGCTAAAAGGCATGGTTGGATGGAATTGAGATTATATATGATTTGTTTTCGAGGTTTTTAGCCTTCGCTGGCCATCGTTACGGGACGTTACTTCTTTGATTTGAGAGATGCGCAGAACAGCTGCGCAGTTGCGTGATAGGCTCACTTTAAGATATCAATCTATCAAGGTCCATTCTCGAACCCAGAGCTCCCCGGCTCGTAACCTCGCGGGGGAGGCTCTGGTGACAGCCACTGACGCATGCGCGAGATTTGATACAGAGCTGCTGAGAGAAAGACCTATCAGCGCATGCTCCAACGCTCAAAATCAGTCAATCAGCGACGGCCCTCAAATGGATGTCCCCAGAGCCTCCCCTGCGAGCAGACGAGCCGGGGAGCTCTGGGTACGAGAATGATCAAGACCTTAACTCATGGAGAGGTGATACTTTGATCAGCACAAAAAAACTGAATATTTTCTTGAATAAGTTTTACAAGCTTTTTGGTAAGTTATGCAAGCAGAATTAAGGTAACAAATGTTAAGATTGAGAACTAACTGCAGCCGAATAAAATCATAAAAGAAACAGATAACCAAAAGCCATTTCGGCTCTGCCGATTGGTGATAAGAATTTAGCAAATCATCAGTCCAGACTCTGCACCACTAACCTCAAACCTCTGTGAGCAGGTTTCATTCTGTTAGTATTTAATCATCTAGAAACGCGAAATTCCTACGTGAAATACCAGACTTTGGTAGATGATAAAAAATGGCGGAATGAAACCTCTGCTCGCAGGGTACGGATTTCAGATTTGGGAGTGAAAGGGTTAGAAATAACAGTGCTTCTCACTCATATGCTTGTGTTCATGCTTGCTTTCCACCTTAAGCCTGAATGCCCTAACATAGGACAGTCAAACTATAAGGGGACAGGTGACTGTTATTGACTAGGCGCAACACAGGCAACCCAATAATTTTGTGTATAGAGGAAAATAAGTAACTTTGGCTGTCCTCTTTTTTCTTTTGAGTCATTTCGTGTGAACTGTATACACCTATTTCAATTAACGTTGCTCTGCAAAACGTAAAACCATGAACCATGCATCATAATGAAGACGCTATTTCTCTTATTTTCCTAGAGTTTGGCAAACCAAACTGAACTAAAACCACCCAATTGCACTTTGTTTACTACTTTGAGACACAATTTGGCGTGAACTGTTCGTTTTAGGCAGGAATTACCATTACAACTTATGAAGCATAGTTCATGGTTTTACGTTTTGCAGAGCAACGTTAATTGAAACAGGTGTAATTATCACGAGCTCCTTTTGCTATAGAGTGAAGAATACAGTGTCACGTAAAAAGACCTTGAAATTATTTTCCTTTATACACAAAATTTGATTGGGCTACCCAAGGAGGTTTACATAAAACTTCCTTGGGCAGCCTGTGGTTTTGCTATGGGTAACAAAGGGCGTAGGCTAACAAATTTTCTGTCACTCATGTTTCCATAAAAATTATAGTTTTTATTGTGGAGCTATTTGCTAAAATCAGAGTACAGTGTGTGCAGTAGCCAAGTATGTATCTTTTTATAGGCCAGTCATTACATCGCTTCCAAACTTGACTAGCTGCCTTTTCGCTGTTGTTCATTTTGAAACTATACAGTTGGAAATTTAGACAATAGATGACTGCTGAAAGGGGAGTAAATAATGTAATGCAAAATGCTTTGCAAACAAGCACTACAGCATGCTTTTTTCTTAGCCGCAAAAATTCACGCTGGAATTCTTTTGTTGGTTGGCCCTTTAGGGAGCATGTTCAGCAAAAAAAGATGGGCACTGGGTTTAGGGCTCATGTCTTTGCTTTTGTTTCCCCTCCCAAAGAAACAAACGGCCCACTCTCCTTCCTGTACAGAGCCTTTGCCGGTAACTCAATTCCCAGTAAAAGCAGAAATAAATTACCACTCACTCAGAAAATTTGTTACCCTTTGTGTTGCATCAAACAGCAATGGGAGGGTTATGTTTGACAGTATAATACAAGTTTCCTCCAGCAAGGGGGGTACTGAAAAAGTACAGGGAGGGGAGAGTCAGTCTTCAGGATGCTCCTGCCCCTCCTCGTCACCTTCTTCCTGTTCGTCATCATCATCGTCGTCATCATCTTCACCCTCCAATAAAACTTCTTCATCCTATAAAAAGAACAACAGATGCTTGCTGAAAAATAATGAACTGCTTATGTAAAGAATTAGATAAACATAAACAAGTTTAGTGAATCCCACTAGTGGTTTATTATCAATGCTGCAATCTGATTGGCCGAGCTATTAGTAGCGAGGGGGGTCAGGGATATTATGCTCACATAAAAAAATTTTGGGTGCAGGTGATTTTTTCAGCATTTTTGAGAACAAGGTCATTGGAGATTGACCATTGTCATACTTTGTCATTTTGTCAAGGAAATCAATTCACTAAAATAATTTGCAGTGCATCCTGAAAATAGCAGGTGGTCATTGGCAAAGTAGACAGTGATTCTAGGCTGCCATAATACATTAACACAAGAAAAGGGTCTTTAAAGGGGCTGTGTCACGGTCATTTCAATAAATTTGTAAATACAGCTCTAAATTTGTATGCAATCATCCCCAAATCACTTATATCACTTGGTATTAGCCTAATAGGCTATGTATGCAGGTTTTAGCGACAAGACTGCCGATTTACAAGCAAATTTTGATGTAAATTCAAACTTTGAAAACTTGTCATCCTGATAAGATTTCAAAAACTCATTGTTGCAATCCGTTTCCATCCGCTCTGTTATAGGCCATGAAGCTACAATCATGATCGATTTGTAGTTAAAGGGCTATTTAACAAACCTCCTAGATTAGTATTTTGGCTATCCATCAGTTATTTGTATGTTTTTTACATCACCAAAAGTGTGCTAAAATCGTGACAGGGTGCTCCATACCTTTGTCACTGCTTCCTCATCATCGTTGTCATCATCATCCTCTTCTTCCTCATAGACAACACCAGCCTCTTCTCCCTCTCCAAGGTCTTCCTCCTCTCCCTCTTCCTCTACCACTTCTTCTACCTCCTCTTCCTCTTCTTCATCCTCATCATCATCGTCATCATCTCCTTCTACCACAACCACATCATCATCATCCTGAAGTGAGAATTGTGTAAACAAACATTTTTTTTAAATTGTCAGAAGGAGAATATTTTGGCCATTTGAAATCTTCAAAAAGCCAATGAAAAGTAAGTTACTGCAGCTGGTTTTAATTGAAAACACTCACTACAATTTCCAACCAACAAAAAGCATTCTGTGTTAAGCTATTATTGAATGTTTTAGAGGACAATTTGTTTCTTGGTCTATTTTTACTAACCTGAGCATCTGAATCTTCCTCGTCATCATCTTCATCTAAGTCATTTTCATCCTCCACTGGAACATCAGTTCCCTGTAGCACAAAAATACAAAGCCCAAACACCTCATTAACTCAAGCACATTTGGTCCTGTGTGGATGGTTGTGACTTAAGTCTATGCCACAGAGGAACTGTACCAATAGTGAACTCAGTCCAATTCTAAATCTCATAGAATTTTAATCCATCCTTTAGTGTGAAACTGTAATATGCTTCATAGAACAGCAAACTTCCATATAAGATCAACACGATATGAAAAACATAATATGCTTGTCATACCCATTGGACATACTTGTTGGCTGCTGTCTTTAACCCTAGATCCTACATGTACAGTGAGCTTGTACAAGGTTGAAGAAAACAGTGCTAATTGAAGCTGTTTGACCAAGTGTGGTTTTACAGTACTCTATCTACATTTTGCATATACTGTATTAAAAATAAGCGGCATAACCGATGCAAAGAGCACCAGTTACTGAATATGTTTGACAATGCTGCAGGAACACGTTGAAGGCCCATCCGCAACCACATTCCTTTGTGCACCGAGGTACATTTTCTCAATAACAGAAAAATGTTCCTTATAAAGATACTAGAAACAAACTGTTTTAAATTTTGCAATTTTATTATGCAGCTTTTACAAGATATTTCAGATTTTTTCAGAGAGTCTAACTATTTTCCATCCAAGTTCTTGTGATATTTTTCTAAAAAGTGCAAGATGTAGCAATTCAAAGCACAAGCTTGCAAAGGATGGCAGTTGACTGTGGGCCTTTTTAAAAGTTCTAGAAACAAAGTGTGTGACTCACCATAAAATATTGCAGTGGGTTTGGCCAAATGTCATCCTTGATGACCTCTCCTAGCTCATCACTATTATCAGCCAGATCTGTGAACCACGAGAAGAAGCTTGGAACAGAGTGATGATCACGCTTCCTCCCAAGCATGTTCCTCTCTTTATATCGCTGTGTCAAGTCCTATAAAGCAAAAAAAATAAATGCATCATCAGTGTACCTCAATAGTTTTACAGTGCTGCTAAATCAAGCCCTGACCCAAGTTTATTTACTGGCAAGCAGACTTCAGCTTGTACATGGTACATGTATGAGCATGAAGCTTACATTTTTCAACTGTGTGTGTGGCTCCCCAGTAAATTTTCCACAGGTGCAACATTGAAGTTCATAATATACATGTTTGTATATATATTCATTTCTACTGACAAGACCTCCCAAGCACGGAACATCAATATCGTTAGATGGAAAGCATAATTTACCAGCTGAATTTGTTAGATTGCCAAGGAGAAGCTCTTAAACTTTTATGCTGCCCGAAAAGACAAGTAGTAAAACCCCTGGTCTGGGATTGGATCTTGAAGTGCTGTTTTATTAAGTTTCTAAGACCGATTTCCATAGTATTCAAGACGGTGGATTTTCCATGTGTGAAAAATTGGGTTATGATTGGCCTTTTACACCAGTTAAACAATTTAAAATAGCCTTTCCTTATTGCTCACCATTCCTTGTTTCCAGTTAACTGGGGTTGATCTTGATAACTGTTCTCCATTTTCACTAAGAATGAATTCTTTACAAATGTCTTTATTTGTAAAGTATGGATTATCCTCAAACCCCTGAAAGACATGACAATACATAATTATTTTATGTCACACCTCAGAAAACTCATGCTGCCACCACTCTCATTAATACCAACTCATGAATACCAACAAGTCTGAAAAGTTTCCTCAAGTTTGTCTATTGTCTCAATTCAAGCTTCATCGGTTTCTTGTTGGTATTCACAACTTTTTCAACTTCAAATCGAGGCTTCCACTGTATTTATGTGCAGATGATAGTAGAGAGTTTGAAACTGAACTATTGCTGTCACCAGAACCTCCCCTGCAAGGTGATGAACCAGAAAACTTTGGGTACCCCGTATAAGAACAGCAGTTTACAGTATGAAATATACAGTAGTATGATCTTTAATCTTTAAATGTCATTATTTCCTTCTAGATGAACTATAGTATGACAACATTGTGTACATCTCCCCTACTACTATTTTGAATTTTATTGTCCTATCAATGTAAATGCCATAACAATTTTCTCATTTTAGCTTTTATGTGTTTGTTTTCTCATTTGATCTGTTAATTTTGCAGTATTTTGTTATGTATTGTGACACAAATAAAGAGGAGTTGTAATAAAGTGTATGTACTATAGGCGCATCATGGGAAGTAATCAAGTTCATCGCTGGAGTTTACTTACAAACTTTATTTTGTAGCCTGATTTGATATCCTCAAATTCTTCTACTTCCAATGTCGTCATATACTGTAATGCCTCCTCATCCTCCTCATCTAGCAGAACTTGTGTTTGTGGATGATTAATAAACTATTAAATCAGCTAAGGATTTTTTCTAAAAAATTGGGACGAAAATGTTCAAATTTTCTTCAGCAAATACAGTAAACGTATGGGAAAATCTCCCGAGAAAGCCCCCCCTGCCTACGCCCCTGTAATCATTGCAGAAAATGGTATCAAAGACATGGGCATAGATATGGGAAAAAAGGGTCACAACTACTCAATGTATGTGATCCTTACCATTTCTGTTGAGTTTTCCTTTGTTGTTTACTATATTTTTTTCATCCCAAAGGGTGGGAAGCATATACTTTGTGCATCCTACCTAGGACTAGGTATATCCCTGCAAGGCTAGTAGAGAGGTAATAACCTGCAGCATCAGATGCAAAACATACAACAACGTTCTTGTGTCTCTCCCAACATCACGAGTGCTCTATTGCACCAATAAATTTATAGAAATTTGTGCTCTAATGCTTAAATAACACATAAGGTGTGTTATACTCTTTTCTTAAGAGAAAACAAATATGCTGTAAATTTAAATTTAGACAAGAAACATGTTTACAAATGAAGCATAAAAAGTATTTTATGCCATAGTACTGTTATAACAATGTTGAGTTAAAAACTTAGAAATATACTTGAAAATGGTAAAATTAAGCTAAGTAGAGCAGTAAGGAAAAGTGTGTGTGAAAGAAACAATAAGGAAAAGGTTTTTTCTTTGTTAAAAAAGCAATGTATTGTTCAAAATGGAAGCCTGGTGTATTTTGACCGAGCCATTGTTCTGGAAGCCTGGGTACTATAATTTTTTTGACCACCATTTTACTGCTTGCCATGTCATTAACAGTGAATTTATGGATATTTGAACATAGAAAAACTACTATAACTCGCCCACACACAGGGAAATCTGACAATATTGTTTTAAAAGCATTAGCTAAATAGTGATCCGCAGCTTATTTGACGGTAATTCGAATGTTATGATAAGTTATTGGGCCCCTAATTGAGCGGGCTGGCATACAAGACTGGGCTGTCAAGTCAGGTTGTGAATTTATTTGATTATTTGAAAGAGAAGTTTAAGTTCAGCCACAAACTTGTAAACTCCAGAAATTAGTCACACACACCGCTATCAATTCTCCCTGTAAGAATAAATATTAATATCAACCTCGATGCAAACGGCTTCGAGCGTAGCAAATTTCCAGCATTAATCGTTATTAACAACAGAAAAGGATTCACTGAACTCGCACCGGCATTCGGTTTGCCGCCGGTAAGCTTTTCGAGGACAGAAATCACTCTAAGATACTCCTTAATAAATGATCATAAAGAACAATCGAAATTGCTAAGTGAATTTATAGTTTAGCGGTAGTTAGGTATGTTGGCCGCCATACTTAGATTCCAAAATGTGCGCGGGAAAACAAGAATTTCAAATGGACCTGTAGAGTGCGTGGGACAGCTGAGAGACCTGTGGTCTAATCTACAGAATCCGATAGACTTGTCTGATCCCTCCAAGGGATACAATTACTGAGAACTAAAAACCTGCAGAAGCATTGACAAATTACATAAAGGATACAACAGTGACCCAGAAGTTTGGTATCTTCTTGATCAAGTCCGTCCGTGAGGCGAAATGTGGACGTCTCTTAGAGTTGTATTTTTGCTCTACTCGTAGAATCTCTTCGGAAGCCTCTTCGTTGAGTGCGTCGATTTGGTGTTGAACCTCATCTATTTGATCTATGATTTCTTGATGACTGGATAAAGCACTCTCGGCGCCGTCTACTCCATCTACCTTGCGAACCTTATTCTGATTGATAGCCGGGTGGGACATGTTTTTAGTTTATGAATCCGAACGTTTGTCTCTTGCACCTTCTGTCCCGTACAACTCAAATGGCGGCGATCGCTGAGATGTACAGCGTGGGCTCAGGTCAAAAAGCGCGCGCAAACGATATTTACTTTTGAAAATAAGAAAATAATCAGAATTGATCAGAATTTGTATAAATCTAGGCTGTATTCGCTTGATATGAGGCTTGATTCTGAAGCTTGTTTTGGTAATCTATCCTTGAATCATATTATTCAGCTAGAGAAGTAAATAACAACCACAGGTATCCCAATGAAACATAAGTTCGCAACACGGTTCCCGTGAAAAGGTAATGTAATTGTAGCGTCGCTAGCATTGTAAGTTTATTGTAGCATCCTAGGTTTATAATACCGGTTATCATATTACAGTTATTAGAATAAACGCCTCTCTATTAGATCATTTACGGTACCCTTGTTAGGTGCAAAACGCCTAAATTAACAGAAAATACGGTAAAAAAAAACAGCGAAACGACAAAATGGATAAACAATACAAAACAATACATTTATTTTCGCATTTCCTATTTTACACTTTCAACTTTTTTTTTCTTAAACTGTTATCCGCCTTTGTCGCACTCGCCAATGTGTTTTCTTACTGGAATGGAACCGAGGCAAGCAGGAAGTAACGCGACATCACGCGACATGCAGATAGAAACGGCAATTCTGCGGTGAACATGTTACACTGGCAGATGTGTAAATATTTGTTTGTTTTACACTTTAGAATTTTGAAACCGTTCAGAAAATTACGAGCGTTACAGCCAGCGATTGTCTCTCCTGCTTGGCCTCGTTTCCATGCTCAGGATGGCTGTTGTTGTTATACGAATACGCGCGGGTTACCTGTGCCATTTCTTACTCTTGCTGAAGCTGGATCCAGAAGAGATGACAACTCTCCCGTTGTAAGCGGGACTCGTGCTTTTTTGCCTCATCTCCGGCTTGATTTTCAATGGCCATGTTTCATTTACATAAACATCAGTAAAATACCAATGTATCTCACGCGCGACAAAATGATATATATATCTTCACGCTGAAATACTAAAATTTTTATCTTCACTCTTCGCAGTGAATAAGGGAATGTTCATTTAATATGCAGGGGGGAGGGAAGGAAGATGTTGAGGGGGTCTCCCAAATTGTTTGCCTATGCTAAGCACTAAGGGGGGCTCTGGTTTTTATCCCATCTGCATTTTTTACAAGTCTAGTTCACTCATCAAAACTGGATACGTTAAAAATTGCGGCGCGCGCGAATAAAAAAAATACAACTCCACCCTAGAAAATTGTGCAGTGATATAGAAAGCAGCTCCGCAAGTCGCAAGAAGACCTCTTATTATTTGGTGTAAGGTTCAGTATAGTTAAAACGATAGAAAAACGTTAAAAGGATAGAAATTCGTCATTTGTACCGCGCTTCACTTCACGCACATGACAAAAATTCGTCTGCCTTAACAAAATGCCATGTTGACCTATCTCCTTTTCTGAAGCTTGATGAAATGCCTTTATCAAAATCAGGGCGCGCTTCACACGCAACCAAAGAGACATGTAATGCCCTTTTTTCTCCCTATTTGAACTGTCTGACACTAGTTCAAATAGGGAGCAGGGGTTAACAGCTCTGAGACTGAGGGGGGTCACATTAATCATAGTAGTTTTCAGAGGGAAGATCACTCCATTTGACTGTGTATTTCCCCAAATCCTCTGCACCCCCAGGCGATAAATAATGACCGTACCCTTAACCCCTAAAGATACGGCGAAGCCCGCCCCGACCAATATAACGTCAGTTAAATGCGTTCTATCATGAGGCACAACCCATGGGTGCTAGTGCGGTGTATTCTGAAGTCTCTGACATTTAAATATGTGCCAAAATCGTTTTTTCAGAATAAATAAGACTAAAACATGAATATTAAAATATTAAATATTAAACATCTCTGATTCAGCGTAGTTTAAAATGTTTCTGACGTCATTATATATTTTTTTCTCTGTAAAGATGTGGGCTGGGGTCGGGGGAATAGGGAGGGGGGGGCTTGATGAGTGCTAGACTTGTTAAATATGCAAAGGAATAAAAAACCAAAGCCCCCCTCACAGACCCATTTTGTTTTCTAAGCCCCCCCCCAGCATAGGCAAACAATTTAGAAGACCCCCTCAACATCTTCCCTCCCATTCTGCATATTAAATGAACATTCCCTAAGTTACCATTTTGTGAACTTTTCAAAGAATTTCAATCCTTTATTTCTTCCGCTTTTTAACATGTGGCAGTTCTCATAGTTGTCGTAATTCCGCTAAAATGTCCCGCTTTTCTCGCGTTGGCATCTCTGCCCTGTCAATCAGTTGACGTTAAAAGGTTGACTGATGAAATTTATTTACATTTACGATATTTCGATCTTCATGTAATGGGAGATATTCATGTGGTACCTGTTATGTGAAATAACTGTCAGATCAATTGTTTGAAAATGACATCTAGGTAGCAATAAATTGCCGTTCTCACAAGCAGCTGGTTAAATTGAACTTAATACATATTTATTTATGAAATTCTGTCCTTCATGGATCACATATTATTAAAATACGAGAAATATAATTATACATCAGCGTAGCCAGGATTTCAGAAAGGGAGGGGGAGAGGGGATCACATCTGTACAAATATATGGTGCCCCTTTCCAGCTTACGATTGTTTTCTTAATGTTTACTGTATTTTTCTTCTAAAAAGGTGGGGTCACAGGCACCCAGGAAACCTCCCCCTCCCAAACTACGCCCCCGTAATATTACCAAAAACAAACTGTTTGCTTTGTCTCCAGCTTATTGCCTGTTCTAGAAAACAAACCTAAAACCTTCTTGATAATACTGCAGTGTTTCGTTCCCTTAAAAACTCAGAGTGGCCTGATGTAGCGGAAGAAACAGCTTATGGACCTTAGGGCAATTCAACCATCAAGAACAATGTAAGTTACCATTTTGTGAACTTTTTTAAAGAAGAAAAGAAATTCAATAACAAACAGAAAGGACGGAAATGATTTCATTTCATTAAATCATGTTAAACTGATCTCACTTTTACTTCATTCTTGAATGTTTCCTAAGCGCTTGTTAATTTTGGACAGGGAATTTCCGCAGAAAATCCATGCGAAGAGATATCTAAATGTTATTATCGTTGTTATTATGTATGCTTTGCATTGGCTTCAGTAGATGGTATATTATTAGTCTTTATGTGACCTACCCTTTGCTCTTTCGCTTCACAGGTTTACATTGAACAGGGTCCTGAAGGGGTAAAACGGGAGCCGGGATTCGCCTTTTTTTAGGCCGGGAAAACGGGATTTGGGTTACCAGGAACGGGATTTGTCTACCGGGAATGGGAATCAAGATGCTTCAACGGGAACAAGATTTTTCAAATCTCTCCTTGTATATCCTGTGTATCCTAATAAAAAGTCGTCAATTTATACCATTTTTTTTCATTTTAAGACTGTTATCCTAACAGCAGGCTACCTGAAAATAAAATTTCACTTCTCGCCCCTTCTAAATTAAGGCCCTCGTTTTGCTTTTTTTGGTCCCTCGGAATCTGCGAGGTTTTGGTCAACGGTTTGATAACTTGGCATAGGCATTTTCAAAACGGCGGAACCACTTTTTGAATAAAATTGAATGATATATCTTCTGTATCAAAATTGAGGACACGAGATATCATACGGGCAGAGGATCATTTCATTTTGGGGTGGGCGAAAGGGGGGAACTCTCGATACCTGAAGCCCTGGAAGGGGGGATCACAAGAAATTTTCTGCGGAATTATTCCAGCAATTTCTATATCATTTGCATTTTTGTAGTTCTCTTCTTTCAATACGTTAAACATTTCGCATAAGGAAGAAACATGTAATATTGCGTTTGAGATCTCCCGCAAACAAAGAAAATATGCTCGTGCCGTTTAAGTGTAATGCCCGTTACAAGAACATTTGTATCTTAGCGAGGAAAAACAAACTCCCCGCGAAAAGTCCTCCAGTGATAGGCCTGGCAGGCAATTACTATGTTCGAAAGAAGCCCGTAAGCGTGAGATCGACGTTACAAACATAGAAGTTAATCAGTACGATTTCGTCATTTGCGTCGTGCACGAAGAATACAAACTACAGGCTTTATTTGCTATACACAAAAAATGCAATGTTCATCTACCTTTTTTCTGAGGCTTGATGAAATTCGTTTATCAATTAAAACAGGGCGCGCTTCACACGCAACAGAAGAGAAATTCCTGTAAAATATATCCCATGTTCAAATAGGGGGATCACGAAAAGCCTTTATAGTGATAGGCCTGGCGGACAGTCACTATTGGAAAGAAATCGACATTACAAGCATAGCAATTCGTCATTTGGTTGCAATAATAACAATTTCGTCATTTGCGGCGTGCATGTACAATAAAACCTACAGGACCAAGAGATAGTACCGATAAAAGCAAGAATCTAAATTTTAACATCACAGTTTTCGTGCGCCGGGATTTTACCGACTGGTCCTACCGGGAACGGGATTTTACCTACTGGGAACGGGATTTTGCGAAAAAAGCGGCCGGGAAACGGGATTGGGACCCCCCCTGCAGGACCCTGATTGAAATCTACCGTTGACAATATGAGGCAGATGGATTCAGGATGGCGCCACTATCACGTGACTCCTGTGATGTCATTGTTACTAGTGACGTCACTCATGATGACGTCAGCCCTACTCCCGTGCAAAGTGTCAGTCCAGTCAGTATCAAGTCAAATTCTCGTGAACCATGTTTACCGTACGATCACTTGAGTAGATCCATATCAGTGTTTTGTGGAATGCAAAGGAGACGTCAAGTGTCAGAGTTATAATTACCGATATGACAGTGAGACGTGTGAGCTGAGCGACCGCGCCATGGAGACAAGGCCTGGTGATCTAGTAGATTGTACGCACGGATATTACATGGGACGGTCCGACAAAGGTAACACTAGATCAATCAAATTATCCTTTTTCTCTGCTTAGAGAAAAATAAACGAGTCTTTAATATATTGTATTTATATATAGAGGATATTACACGGTGGCGCGAAGATATGAGTTTTATTTTCGAGTGGCAAGAACAATATTTTACGAATGAGCGCAGCGAATGAGTAAAATATTGTTTTTGACACGAGAAATAAAACTCATATCTTCAAGCCACCGTGTAATTTTCTTTTTATTATATAGACAAACCAGAAAAAAGTATTCCAAATTGATTTCCAAGCACTTTTGTTTTGACCGATATCCTCACTAGTGAGGATATGGAAAATATGTCACTGAGGACCCGGATGTAGCTTCGTATGAGATCTACGAGTGGCGTATTTCCCAGTAAAACACTCGTGTCTATATAATAAATTGTAATACTGTTTGTGTCACGTAACGCCAGTGATGTCACGTTTCTATCCCTCTTTCCCAGTTCCCTTGGGTTCTCGGCCGGAAGTTTCAGGTTCTAGCTGCAGGGAAATCAAACTGAGCGATCCTGGTGCAAGTTCTGGAACATATTGGATATCCAGAGATGCAGATGTGACAAATCCCATGCTAATGAGTTTCCAGAGCCTCTCGGTCATGCTGACTCGGACGGAGACTCTGGACGCAGACGAAACCGGAAAACCGGTTTCGTCATTTTTGAAACATGAAACGCTCACGGCCAAAACAAATTTGGAAGTATTAACGTTATTTGGAAGTGATTGTAGATCCCCTCTCCTCGAATGGGATTCGGTGAAGTGGTGTATGCCGCAGCCAACCCTCTTAGGAGAAATGGCCATTTTAACCGCGAATATTTCGTAAAATAATAAATGAATACAAAAGATTGGCTCAGCACCGTCTTCTTTAGAGCGGGAGCAACACATCCATGCAATAACATCTAACATCCCTTACTTGAGCACGGAGAAAATGGACATTGAGAAAACAGGTGGGGTGGTACAACCCGGGACCTACCACCTCCCCGCGATAAAATCGGGTATCGTTCGAGTACAAGTGTTTTGACCGCTTCCCTAAGAAAGTTTCGGCGACTTTTACCAGAAACACAGATGAACTTTGAGCGAGGGCTTCCAGAAATGTTAGCGACTCGATTTTTCGATGCATCCTTATAGCTTAGTAGCCCGGCCAGACTATCTATTTTGAACATCCACAGGGAACCCGCGCGGCTCGCCCCAGGGCCCTTATGCAAGGAGGTGAAGACTGATCACTGCATTTTTACTATTGTTTTAGATTTTGAAAATTGCGCTGACGTCCTTGCTGCTGGTGGAAACAAAAGCGGGGTGTATGTCATAAATCCGGATGGCAAAACGGAGTTTAAGGTGACATGGTTATCGCTGATATCGTATCGATGATACGAGTGTGCAATGCTGGACGTTAGAGTGTAGTCTAGCCAAATTTCTTGTTTTTGCGAAGTTCCTTGTCCATTATCAGATTTTACAACTTTGGACGCTTTGGGGGATAAAGGAAACTGAAGCATAAACGCCTCTCTCAGTGACTCAGTGCTGCGTTATGACAAAACTTAGTTCTTTTTGCTTTTCATGGAATTTAAGCTCAGATCCGCCGTATTAAATTGTCCTTGTTGGCAGGCTATCTACCCTTCTATGTTTAAACTTGCATTCTTTTGTGTGTGTGTATTTGCGTCAACACCTATGTTGTATTGTGAATGTGCGCATTTAAAAAGCGTGTTTGTAAGAGACCTGAGAAACACGATTGTCACGCAACGCTGTCGCGCGTGTGTATGTTTTTTTTCTAAAAGCAATTAAAATACTTTCTGCGTGCTCTCTGGTTTCTTACAAACACTTGGGGAATGTTGGTCGAACTGATAAAACTTGGTTTTGATCAGTTCTCCCAACATCCCCCTCGTGTTTGTAAGAAAGCAGAGAGCACGCAGAAAGTACTTTTATTGCTTAATTAAAACTTAAATTAAAAGTCCATCGTCATGGCTCTTGAATGGGGTAACGTTTTTTAAACTAACAGATCCCATTCTGCAAACATTAGAATTTTGAGTTGTACGGGGGGTGGGGCTGCTCGGCCCGAAACTGGAAGGGTTTCAATTTCATGATCAGCTTTAGCATAAAGAAGGGACTCTTTTTCCTTGGTCCCGAAGCTTGGCCTTATTACCAAATATAGTAAAATCAAACGTCTACATCATGCGACAGAATGACATAGGTTTTGATGATGCTACAACAAAGGGTACCTTTTTGGTACGTTTGGGTAAACAAACGCGGCTTTTTGGTTTGGGTTTTTTGGTTTGGTTCTAGTTAAAGAAGGGGTACCTTTTGGGTTTGGATATAAAGAAGGGCCGGTACCTTTTCAGCTCCTGGGCCGAGCATCCCCGTACAACACATTTTTAAGTGGCCCCGCAGGGTATAGCCTGGCTGGATCGCATTACAATAAACACATAACTCTCGGATAAGCCATTGAATGGACGATTCCAGTTATAAGCAAGCGCGCGCTGCGATTGTGGATTGTGGCGCATGTGTCGAACAACTTGTAAAAAGAAAAAGCGCGCGCTGCATTCTGGTAGTAGGACACGGCTTTGTTTTTTAAAACAGTCATAAGAAAGCAAAAAGTTGTTAAAGCAACTTAAAAAACAACTTTGCTCATTAAAAAAACGCCTCCTGGAAATTCCTGGTTTCTTGACCTTGATAGGGTACCCTGGGTACCAGAGGCTCGAAGCTTCACTCGTTTACTGACACGCTAAGCCAAGACAACGTGAGAACAGTCAAACAAATAATCATTAGGCAGAGCCATCTTAAAGGACTGCCTTACATTTGAAAGGCGAGGCGTTTTTTAATAAGCAAAGTTGTTTTTGCGTTCCCTGAATCAAACACCTAAAGGCTGGTTTCCATATAATCTCTTCGGTCTCATCAGTCTCGCCGATCGCATGAAATAGTGCACACGCGATCCATGAGATTCATGCGATCGTATTGTAACGGACCGAGCTCCGGTTACAGAGCCTTTGAAAGCCCTGTAATGGCGGCCGAAGCCGCTAAACAACAACTTGCCACAAGAGCTGGGGGTGAAGACTGATTTTATTGACGAGCCAGTCACATTTTACATGTCAGGATCCACCATATAAGGGCAGCATGCCCAAATACGTCCTAAAGCGCGGGAAACTACAGAAATGCCCAAAAACAGCAGTCCCAGTTCGCTACATTATCCCCTTCTTTCTAGAAATGCGTCCCGCATTTACACAAAATAACAGCAATCAAACCAATAAAATCCAGCTAAAATTACAGCATTACAGTCAAGGTCTTTTAACCCCGTGTTTTTATCTCGACAAATCCAGTCTTATAAACTTCTGCACTGTCCCAAATCTCGACCAGCATAGACGTCGAATGTGTGTCGCCTCCCGTGCTGTAGCTTGTGTCGAACCTCAGGAGTGATCTGGCCACAACCACTCCCAATCACAAGCCTTGGCGCGGGCCTCTCGCATCAAGTACGTTTCAGCAACCCATCATGACAATTCTCTCCACTGCGGCGAGGCCTGAGCTGTGCTTTACTGTCCACTCTGAACTGCAAATCAGTTTATCTTTGTAGCCATCACACACGCGGGTTTCCACACACGAAACGTCGCTCCAATTAAACATGACACAGTCGTGGTTTCGTTGCTTCCCTCGGCACCAACACACACACTACACAGGCCGGACACTAAAGCTCACTTCAAACACGAACTGTGACCCGTTGTCTACTGAAAGGTCGAGCGCCCATCGGCCAAAACGCCAACAAGCACACTACACAGCCCTCACAATCAGCAGCCATTCCCTCATGTCACTTCCAAACCATTCACAGCCAGAGTCCGTTGTTATCTCACGCAAGTCCAAGTTTTGGTCACTTTTAGAGGCACCGTTGGACCAATTTCGGCGCCTCGAGTCCCCAACGCCAGTTCTGCAGCACCTTTAAAGTTCTTGAAGGCATTTGCCTGTTGTAGTCTTGAGTAACGTCCGTCTCAACACGCGACGCACAGTGACACATCCTCGACTACGAGCACATGGCGAATCGCAATCGGTAGACCTTCTGTCTTCCGAATATTTCGCGTCTTGCTCTCGTTCTTTGAATCCAGTAAACACTGTAACAGTCGTAGTTCTATCCCACCGCGCTGCCACCATTGTAACGGACCGAGCTCCGGTTACAGAGCCTTTGAAAGCCCTGTAATGGCGGCCGAAGCCGCTAAACAACAACTTGCCACAAGAGCTGGGGGTGAAGACTGATTTTATTGACGAGCCAGTCACATTTTACATGTCAGGATCCACCATATAAGGGCAGCATGCCCAAATACGTCCTAAAGCGCGGGAAACTACAGAAATGCCCAAAAACAGCAGTCCCAGTTCGCTACAGTATGTTTCCATATAATCTCACCGATCGCATAGAATATGAATGTTTTGTGCGCCATTTTGAAAGTGTACGCGACCGAGATGACTGCTCGTCTCGAAACAATGAATTCTGGGATACATTCCGATCGCATCAGTCGCTTTCGAACGCTTTTGAATGTCTCCATATAATCTCATTCAATCGCATGCGATCTCCTGGATAGAACAGTGTTCTATATGCGCGATCGCGATCGCCCCGATCATTTCAGTCTCTTCCGATCGCGAGAGAAGTGTTTCCATATAATCGCATGGATCGCGTGTACACTATTTCATGCGACTGGCGAGACTGAAGATCGGCGCGATTATATTTGCAAACCTCTGAGTGATGTTTGTTAGTTGTGTGAAGGACACGGGTTGACTGTCGCTTCAGAGTTCGCAGAATTAAATAGAGGGTATTACATGGCCGCGCGGAGATACGAATTTTATCTTCGAGTGTTGAAAATTTATTTTTTTAACACGAGAAGATAAAATTCGTATCTACAAGCGGTCATGTAATGTTCTGTTTATTATATAAACATCAATGAAATACCAAATTCGAATTTTATTTGAGTTAAGCTTAAAAATCGAGCATTGAGCAAAGGCAAGTGTGATGATTCTCACATGTGAAAATAACATGATATTTTCACGTGTGAAGATATCAAGTTTTCGCGCGGGAGATCACCCGGTATTTCATTGGTGTTTATATAATAAGAAAGGTTATTTTACAACTTCGAGCAACGTTTGGCCAAAAATACTGTTACTCAATGAGTGTAGGTTTTGGTCGAGGGTCGAGTGTCGAGGGTAAGACGTCGAGGGTCGAGGGTAAAATGTCGAGGGTCGAGGGTAAAATGTCGAGGGTCGAGGGTAAAATGTCGAGGGTCCAATTTTTTTCTGCAAATAAATGAAATATTTTTTCCCGTGATACATGTTGAAATATTTTTTAAAGAATGCACATTTTGGTTTTCCTGACTGATACGTGGATAGACTCCGACACAGTTGTGCTGAGAATTTTCCCACCTTTTTCGACCTGTGCGGAGGGGGATAAAACAAAATGTTTTCCGAAAACTCCAGGCGTAAATTTCGGGCAATCTTTTTCAAAATCAAATTCCCTAAAACTGTGGCAGATTTGTTGTGCTTTTTCGCCAAGAGTTCCCAGAAAGGTTTCCTCGACAGAGCGTACCGAGCGTGTAAGCACGCGGATCTTGCTCAAACAGGAGAACACAAATGAAAACAACAATAAAATATTGGTCTGAGATAATATCAAACCAAAGGAAGTCCACTCTACGTTCATCGAACTGGTTTTTCGAAGATTTTGAACACGGCGTTCTTCAACTGGCAATGAACTGGAGTGTTGGTAGTCCCATTGCGATATGCTGCCAGCGCAGAAAAAGCAATCGCCGACGACCCAGCACTTACTAGTTTTGCTTCCATGCTACTCATTATACTACAGCTGCAATAAAACGAAGCGAAATGAAGTTAGGTCGAATATCATTTGCGATCTTTCACGAAGCACTCTAGTGAAGTGCGCGCTAGAAATAGGTTGTGAAAATGCCGCGGAAATCTTGGTTTTCCCGAAGATTGAATAAAAGCAAAACATTAAAATCTTTTCTTGCCCAAAATACTCAGACTCGACAAGTTTGCTTCAAATTTTGCTGTTTAACTTTAGTGATTTCCACGGTTAAACAGAAGATTTTGCTTCCCTTCACGTGCAGTCTAATTAGCGAAGCAAAAGGTTTGATTGACAAATGTCTGCGATAAGAAAACTTGTAGCGGCAAGTCTGAAGAAACATTTGCAAGAACGCTTTCACCAACATGCGGGCATGTGAGCGAATAAAGCGGGGAAAACCGAGAATTTGCATTTTAAAAAGAAATCGACCCTGAGAAAAAGAAAAAAAAAATGGACCCCCGACATTTTACCCTCGACCCTCGACATTTTACCCTCGACCCTCGACATTTTACCCTCGACCCTCGACGTCTTACCCTCGACACTCGACCCTCGACCAAAACCTACACTCTTACTCAATGATTTCTATCCTAAGTTGCAGATTTGTGGTCCACATTTCGAAATATCACAAAAGCGTTCAAAAATGGAAAATTATATAGAATCTATATAGGCTGTGATTGATATCACTATTTTAGGTGCGAAAAATACGTCTATCTGTAAAAACTACAATTTATTTTTTCAGCTTCCTCTGGAAATTTTTTACCGGCGCGATAATACAAAAATACCATGAAGACCTTTGAAATGAGACTAAATTCAAAGCAACAACTTTTTTTATTTCGAGTAACAAGACTTTTTGCCGCTTTCTGGCAAAATTGCTCGAAGTTCTATGTAAAATAATCTGTCTTAATTAATAAAGAAGAAAAACGCAAGTAGAGTGTTTCCATTGGCCTTTTTTGAAAATAACTTCAACGTCCTTCAATTTCCGTTTTTATTTGTTTTTTACTTGTTAACCACTTCATTGAATGGTGGCACAAAACAACCCCTCCCCTACTGAATAAATATCGTGTTTTGGGTGCATGTAAAGAACGAAGCTGAATCTGTTTCTTGCCAAGTCCTCTTGAGATCGAGTCTCAAAATAATTTGTTAAATTTATGTACAGTTCTCTCTGATAAATACATAGTACAAGATAAACAAGCTCCATAAGTTTCTGTCACTGGCATTGTGCTGGTCAGCGCTAAAATGGTTGTAGCTTTTTGGAATGCATACAGAAATTTCACATTCTCGTACCAAGACAAAGAGGCTCCGATGACAGCTATTTGAAAACATTTCCTGATTGGCTGATTTTGAACAGTTGGGCATGCGCAGAAAGACGGCTCTCAACGGCTCTGTATCAAATCTCGCGCATGCGTCAATGGATGTCACCAGAGCTCTGGGAACGAGAATGTAGCTAAAGATAATCGTATCTTTGGACTAGATCACTAAAGGATCTGTCTCACCCTGACCATAATGCACTGTTTGCCTCCACGTTCGATGTCAGAGACTTGACAAGTGTTCAGGTTGGATCATTTTACTGTATAAGCGCAAGGAACTCGTAATAGTAGCATTACGTGAACAAAGACAAAAGCACAAAGCAATACATTATGGACAGAGTGAGACGGATCATTTAAGACGCAAATCGTTACTAGTCAGTATTCAGTCTAAAATACCGTCTCTTTCTTGGTGTTGCAAGGCAGCAGAGGCACAAAGACAATTATAGAAGACAAAAGACCGTAGAACGAAACAATAAGATGGAATACAATAGGTCCAATCCAAAATACAATACATCTTGCAACACCAAGACCCAAAATACCTCGTCGGCGCGCAAATGAAACGGTTTTGCTTAAATCTACCAGTGGATAAGATACAGAAATGGACAATCGCAACAAAAAATTCGCATCCTGCAGTCCTTAGAACAATCCTGGAAACTGCAATGCATTTCTGCATTAGGACTTTGGAATTTATATTAACCGCTGTGGAATAGACTCCTCGGTTTGGACGTAATGTACACGTACCCTCCTCCCATTCATAGCGGAGCTCATTAGCGGCCGAAGGCCGCAGAGCGGAGCACCATAGGTATCGCAGGAAGAATACAATAGAACTCCGGTATACGATCGACTTCATTTTTCATGGTTCAGCGGTATTCCCATTTTAGGCATCGGGGGCGCGTCCGTGTCTGCGCGCCCCTACCACAGGCAGCCCAAAAACCGTGTAACCGATAGCTCCGCTTTTAGCCAGTGGCTAAATCTATATATTGTGTTCTGAAGTGGTAAAACATATCTCCTTCGGTGCATAGGAGAAGAAATAAAGAATATTCCTGGAATGTCATGAGACCAGTGAAATGAAGAACATTACGCCCAAGCACAAAGGGGACCATTACACGGAAAACCCACCTAAGGATCTGGCTCCTGTAATAGGATACCCGTACCAGAATGCCACGCCGTTTTAGGACCACCCGTGCTCTATACACAGGGAATTTCTGCAGAAACCTGCATGAAAAGCCGAATTTCCCATGGTAGCGGAATGGGAAGTGCTAGGATTTCCAATGGCCATCCATGTATATTGCGAACACTTCCCATGCGTGTGCCTTGGGAAATTAAACTTTTCCCATGGATGGGTATTTCTGCAGAAATTCCCTGTGATAATTCCAGAGGTCCTTGACAATTATGGGGTACGGATATTCTTAAAGACCCTGCATTCTCCTTGCGTGACGATTATTTTTTGACCGAAACATTTCAATGCAAATGAGATGTCTAGATTCTTAATCTGTCTCAATCTATGGGAATTTTTATCCATCCTGTGATACAAATATTCCCTCTGTATTGCAAAAGGTACTAGCAGAAATAAACTGACAGTAATATTCTTAAAGTTTATTGCAGTATTTGATATAGTAAACAGACGTATAGCACCACTGTCACGCAAGTCGGACTCAGTGTCTTTAATATAACAATATAGTTGATGTTCGCGTAAATATGTTTTGGGCCCGACTCAGGCTTATTTTAGCCCGAGCGCAGCGAGAACACCGACTGCATTACTATAATTATAACTTTGGAGTACAAAAACAATACTTATGGCGACCATCATCAACGTCGATTAAATCGCGCGGCTCTAATATTAATCAACAACGTCGATTAAATCGCGCGGGCTCTAATATATTAATATACTAATATATTAATATTAGAGCTCTAATATATTAGAGCCCGTCAAAATGTTCATTAGAGCCCGAAAATACGCCACAATGCTCGCCAAAGTTTTTATAATGGTATTTTGTACCTCTCGTTTTAGCCCTAGAATAACGAACGAACAAATACAGCACTAACGAAAAGACTTCAGGAACACAGCTAACATTTTCGGTCATCTAATTTTAAAATTTCAAATTTTAATAGAGCAAACTGCGCATGACTATGCTAACGAAGTCTCGGGTATACTTGGACAGGAGCTCGGCGTGAGTTGGTCACATTGTGGTGACAATGGCGTCTGCGATGTATTACACACAGTCCTGCGGAACTTAGCCCGCGCATTCTGGAACCAAACCTGTAAAACGCGTTTGGTGAGCCCGGTTTTTTGCGAGAGTTGTTTTAAGTCTTTGGCATCAGGGTTGTGGTTAATCGCGAAGTAGGCTTTCATGGCGCGTAACTGGTGATGCTTAAAGGACGTGCGTACCCGCTTGGGTCGGCCGTCCGCGCCTGTAGGATTTAAATCGCCTGGCCTGTCCTCTAGATCAAATCCTGCCAAGAAAATCAAACGCATTCAAGGTCATTCCTCTGAATTACAGTTCGTACTTTTGTGCATGGAAGCGCGCGTTTTCGTTCGAAAATTGGGCTATCAAGTGCGCGTTGATAGAATATCACTTTGTGTTTTCCTTTCCTTACAAACTACGCAAAAACCAACACCATAATGTTGATGGAGCTATCGTTTTCCGCCAAGCAGACACGTGTCAACATAGTTTTTGAGATAATGCATTACACTCCTTATCTATTCTCGATCAAACTATTTGGGTATTTTAATCAATTTTATCAGTCAGCCGCCATTTCGTCACCTTGGTAACAAACCCCGAGTCAGAAAAAAAGAGACAAATTTGACAAAAGGGCGGGTTTACGGGGAAGAGGGGGGATGAGGGGGCAGCGCTTCCCCCTTTTTTCGGGAATATTTTCCCGTACATTTACTGTATTTGGTAAATGAAATTCGAAATGTTTGGTCCCCTATATTTTCACTATCCAGCCCCCCCCCCCCCCCCCTTGAAATTCCTGGATCCGCCCCTGTTTGGATAATATTTTTTGGTTGAAGTCGATAGAAATCTTTGTTAAATGTCTATTTCGAGTGTTATTTCTCTTTTAACATCGAATGAAAACTCTTCTAAATGGTCTGCCTTGGATTCCTTTCAAGTCTAAATATTATTTAGATTTATTTTTTCATAATCAGTAGGAACCAAAGCTGATTAGGGTACCGTCACACTGGCCGCCGACCTCAGGAAATAACGGAAGCGAGAGGGCGTCCTTTTGTCCCAAAACACACATTTTTTAATGATGCAGCAATAGTCTTAATGGCAGCCGGAACGTAAGGTCAGATTCTGCGAGTAAGATGGTTAGAAGTAGCAAAAAATAGGAAATCACGAACTTCTGGTCGTCAGCTCGTCGGCCAGAAAAATAATTAGGCTACGATCAGACGCAACTTGATTGAACCACAAAGCTTTTGTCCCGAAATGGCGGCCGATAATGTACTGAAAAGGGATACTGCCTTCTACCCATATAAATTTGCGGTTTGGGCACGTAGGCCTTCGACAACGTTTTTGAAGACTTTCTAGGTTTTGATCGGCTCACTGTTTGAGTTATATAATGGTTTGAGTACGCGATTTACTATATAACTACTGGACAATACTAGAACAAAGCTATGTTTTGTAAATATTTGTGTGCGTTGTGGCTTCCATCAAACCTTTTAATACAGACGCAATGATTTTTTCTAAGTTTCGTTTGCATTTTATGGCTGAAAATTTGCGTAGTTGACGCAAAGTTTGCAGAATTATGAAAATTATAGTAAGTAAACTGCTACACATATTTCACAAGCCTCCCCAAGAACATATTTTTTTTTTATGCGCCCGCTAAATCGAGTCCACATAATTTTCTTTAGGCAACGCTTCGATCAAAGGTTGATAGTTCTCAATGCGCGTCAAGAATACACCGCCAACGCAGTCTATATTGTCTACTAACAAACTTCGCCCATCCTACCAGAGTAAAATCCAAGTCGGCAAGACTTTGTGAATCTACTCAACAGCTGTTAGACTACGCCAAGCGATTAGCGCCATTGTTGTTTGTTATCAGGATTAATAGCGAGCAATTAGATGCTTTGTGTTAGTAACAACGTTAGGGAGGAGGCCCAGCTGATCTGTGCCTTGATGTACTTATGCTAAATCATCCGAGAATTGGCCTGAATAGGGACATGGTCACCGAAAACATGAAACATATAATATCACAAATAATAAAAATAACAAGTCAAATTTGTAAAGAATGCTTTCAAATTGACATGGTGAAAATTTGAGGTCATTTCGACGTAGGATTGCAAAGATATTCGTGGATTGTAATTACAGCTTACATGAGAAAATCCGACTCTTTTGAAATCGGTTTTACCTCAATCTTTTTTTCAAACATACTAATTTTGCCATCTTAATTCGCTCATATCTCAGCAATCCTTCATCGTAATCCAATGAAATTTTCCGTACTTCTTTCTTGAAACTGACTCTTTCAATTTCAGAGAATATTTTTGTATTTTGTGACAATAATTATTTTAGTGTTTTCTAGGTGACCATGTCCCTTAATGCATAAACGGAGGTTCTATGTTTACAATTCTGGACATTTTGTCGGCAAGATAAATATCGAGTTAGATCACAAGTCAGAGCGCACTTCCCTGATCAGAGAAAACAAAACACGTTGTGAAAATCATTAACGTTTTTAGTGAAAACTTGGTTAAGGTGCTTAAGCGGCGGTAAGATATAGTATTTTCCAACGCATCTTTGGAATACTTTAAGATTTGAATTGAAAATGAGTTATTGTACTATATATTTTACTAGACAAACGAATAAAGGGAAACTCTAAAAGTGTGAGATCTCTTCAAATCCACACCCAATTTATTTGGAAAGCTACAAAGACAATCTCTTGTTCACGCGTTAAAAAAGTAAAGAATCAACTTGAGGCTTGGCCAAGCTTTGAAGTTATTTACCGGCTGGGAGGTCCGTATATTTAGAGTTCCGTTTATTTATTTTATACTATAGAAATATCTAAATAATTGATGATGATGATAATATAGGGAAAAACTGTGACCGAGCGGTGGGAAATGCCGATCGAGGCCGGATGCCAATATCAAGATTTTCCAGGCCGAGGTGACAGTTTTTCTATGTACGGACCGACCTTATAGTTGTTTCAGGTAACACGCGACTTCGCCGTTGCCGCCAGGGTTTTCTGTGCTGTCCATCAATGCAATCCGTGTCCGTGTGAGCCAATCAGATCCTTGGCTTCCCTTGCGAGACATGTCGCGACAGAAGCCAATTCACTGCACTAGGCGAAACTAGGCAAGGATCTGATTGGCTCACATGGTTTGATTGACTCCACAGGAAACCCAAAAAGCTCTCTCGATGTTTTGAACGCGCTGAAACAGCTGTAAGCCTGCAAATAACCTACGCATTTTTTTCCAACTGTAAAATTTGACTTTTTTGATGAAAACAAGAACGCGCAAATAGTTACCGTGACCTAGATTTCAGAGATAGGAAAATATTCCCCGTACGCGCACGCTCTAGGGACCAATCAGAACACAGAATTCGTTACCTCTAGCAACTCATCGGCAAGTACGATCTCTTACCGGTGGAATTAGCTCTAATATACGTCGGGGAACCCCTCCGACAAAGGGCAGCCGCTAAATATTCGCACTATATATTCTATATAACTAGAAGGACAAGTGGAAAAACATTCTTTCCGCATATACCGTATACGGGGTACTGAACAAAGAAAAGCTGGTTATGTTGTAGAGCAGATTTCGAATGGCTGTGGAAAGTGCCGCGACACGGTGCGGCACGGTCGCGGTGGCGGCACGGAACCTGGCCTGCTGTAGATACGGAATGAAATCGCGTGGTCGCGGCACGGTCGCGGTCGCGGCGCAACTTTGTCGCGGTACTTTTCAGTCATACGAAATCTGCTCACTAGTAAAATTAATACCGTGCGTAGTTCGTGAAAATATCTTGCTACAGTCTATACCAGAGCGTATCCCATAGCTCGATTCTTAAGTGCGCGTTCATTGTGTCACCAAGTTTCTCATAGAAGCTCTACGAGTCGAGGCTGATTTTACTCATTTCCATATGGCTTGTATTATTTTTCTGTAATCGTCATTTTAAATAAACATATCAACACCTTCCTACATCTCAAGCGAGAAGCACCTTTCTTTCTGGATCGAAGATATTATTTTGCTGAGGTTAGGTGATATCGCATGATAATATTTTGTATACATTGTCTTGCCCTGCAAAGCGAATTGAGGTTTTGCAAGATAAACCCAAAATTATCGCTAAAATCATCGCTAGCGCATAAACAGTTACAGAAACCAGTCGATATCACTCTGATTTTAAAAGCTTGTTGCGGTATAGATACGCATTTTATCTAAAAAAGGATAAATTTTCAATTCCTTTATTGAATCGGCCTTACTTATGCTTGTCACGGAATTTAGAGCAGAAAAAAAAAACGTTTGTGTTTGTTTTGCTGGAGAGTTAATCACCAAACATCACAGTGCACGGTTTTTGTTCAAAACCCAAACTAAACTCCAAAAGAAAATGCTTATTGTATTAAAACAGAGGAAGCTCTCCGAGTACTTAACGTTAATATGTTTAACAGCCACTTAACACCCCTTCAGATAATATCGCCATAACAATGTGACGACTTCAAAGGACACCGCGATACTGAGCAAACATCCCGGCTCCTTTTGGCGCCCTCGGGCACAAATAGCCTGAGATATCGCGTTGAAAGGACAACAGGTATCTGTTAATGTGGGACTGCAATAAGGGATAAATCGAATATGATTTATAGGTCATCTTCTTAGGACTGTTTGTTTATCCTTTTCGCCCCCAGTGGGACATAAGGCCGCAACAATAGTCCTTCTATTGTTACCCATTCGCGCTCAAAAGTGGGAGGTTTGGTAATCCGACTTTGAACTGCATTCTTAGGATTATGATTCTATGAAGTGCGTTTTGCAAGGTACTTTTATAATCTGCAAAATTAAAAAAAGAAAACTAAACTTTTTTTCTGTGAAAGTAGTAGTCGTGCTTTGTACACAACAGTTTGTAAATTCGCGGCATCTCGGAAATTCTTTTTGATGTAGAAGTCACAAAAACGTTTATTTATTACAAAAGCTTTTGATAAATGCCATATACTTCAGGCCCCATAAGGTCTTCTGTTAACTTAGTATTAGAAAAACCGTGGATCAGAAAGGTTCACATTATTTTGTCTGATAAGAAGGATGTTTTGCTGACTGGTTCACTTCTGTCTCCAAACCGCAAGCACTTTCCAACTATTCCTAGCTACTCTCTGATGAGTATTAACAATACCCTAATTAAAGCGTGTTAGTGTGTAGCTGGTACGTAATCACGTACTCAGAAGCGTTAAATTGCATGAATATTAGTGATTTATTCGTGTCCTTGAGAACAAATTGGGTATCGTTTGGCATAGAGGTGCCAGTTTTTATAATCAAAATAAGGGCCCGTTATAATTATGTTTTAAAGGATTACGTTACTTTCTGATTCTTTGGTATAAAGATCATGAAAACACAACGCTGGTGATTCCGGAAACTTGTACATTTTGAGAAAGGTTTTAGTTATGGGTCCCCGAAGTTAAGTTTTTACCTTTATGTTTTATGTTTCCACAACGTTAATCCTATTATAGAAACAACACTAAATTCATGTGCCCGTACGTATTTTCGGCATACTTTATCGAAACGTTTTCAAATTTACAACTTTTACAAATCATTTGTTGTGGTCTATTTAACCACTGGGCATTCTTGGCTTTAATGGGATAAAATAAAAATATCACGCAAGCAACATGCAAACAGATCCCTAAAAGTGGGACCAAACCAGCTTAACATCTCCATTCAACACAAAAATCTTACTGTTCGGGCTTCCTGTGTTGCACGCAAGCGCGCAAAAAGTGTCGGGAAAACAAACCAGCCAATCACGAACGTCTTTCTTACAGACACTAAGGATTTTAATATATGACCAGAAAATAACCCGTAACGAAAACGTTTTTTTAAATTATTCACTTCCTGAAAAGAAATCCGCGAGAGAAGATTCCGTAATCTTCAAGTTCGGAGCTCAAGAGCAAAATATTTACTCTGCGGGCTTCCTGTGTTCACGCACGCGCGCCAAAAGTGGCGGGAAAACAATCAGCCAATCACGAACGTTTCTCCGACAGACGCTCAGGATTGTAATATTTAAGATATTTCTTCAAAAACGTTTCTTCGTGATTAACCTTTGACAACACGACGAAACTTGGTAAATGTTTTTTCAATGCATGTTCAGCGATGTTTACTGCTGTTCAATGCATGTCTAGATCACTGAAATGGTAACTTTAAGCAATGGTGAATCAAGCGCGGATCTAGTGGGGGGGGGGGGGGTGATTAGGGTGGCTAGCCACCCCCTTGTTCTCATATTTCTCGGTAAAAACCTTAAGATTAGCCACCCTCCTGGTCTGAACTCTGTAGTACATCCTTTGTACTAGCCACCCCCTTTCTTAAGGGTCTGCATCCACCACTGGTGAATGATCGTGAATCATTTTTACGGCACTATGTTCAATAATATTGCATAGTTTCTAAGATTGAAACGTTCGACATTCGTGAAAATTATCCGAAAAAATCAAGTCTAATGTCGTCAAATCTTCACAAGGCTATCTTGTAGCCACTACTTTCAACTGATTTGAAAATTGATTAGCATCTAGTGAGCATCGTTAGAACTGGAACTGCACCGAAAAGAACTGGTACACGAATGGGAAGTGTTAGGCATCCATGTGCTTGTCCATGGGAAAGCCGAACACTTCCCTTTCTTTCTACATGCATCAGCTATTGTGATACAAAGGTCTTTGCTCTAATCCGCCTTTCAAACTTCGTCCTATACTTTTAGCAGACAATCAAGGGCGGGTACCAAATTAACCAAGTTTGTTTAAGAACTTTATACTCTTCATTAAAAGTATCGAACCAATTAAAATGAAATCGCACATTTACAAATGATATGTACGTATTTCTGAATTGAAAACATAGAAATTGGGCATTTTGGCAGAGATGTTTTTCAATTCAAAGGACGTGAATGCTATATGATTAATCAAAGCGCTTCAGGAGGCAAGATTCCGCTAAGAAAATAGCACGAAAAGAAGCTATATCCACGAAGAGGGCGGAATTTTCGGGTAATACCGACAGAATCGAGACTGAAGATTTGAATTTACTTGAATCGTATGATATCTCGTCCTCAAATTCGATACAAGAGATATCAAATGATCTTCTACATCAAAATGTATATGCCTTGTTGAACGTAAAAAGCCAATTTTAAATAACATCCCAGTTTTCATTCATTCCTGCCTTAGTTTGGGACGGAATTCTTTAACGAGGGTCTCAAATACTGTACTTTTGTTTGTAGGGTGTCGCATTGATTTAGACTAAGTTTGAGTTTAGCCTTAGCTTCGTTAATACTCGCACAAGGCAAATTAAATCCTATCCTACTGCATAATTCAGCACCGCGCTCGCTACTGAAATAACACTTGAAATTAAAGGGCAGGTCCCAATTACTGCGGTTTTCGTAATTCTGCGAACTCTCGCTATTGATTTCCAACCGTCAAACCGCCTTCTGGCTTCCGTCAATGAAACACCCGAGTCTTTTCGTCGTTACTCTTTGTGCTTTTTGATTGGCCAGCGCCTAAGCAGTGCTAAAATGGCTTCCTGTCGCGACAGCAACGTTTAACGTGCTGGCCAATCAAAAAGCACAAAGAATAACGACGAAAAGACTCGGGAGTTTGATTGACGGAAGCCAGAAGGCGGTGTGACGGTTGGAAATCGTTAGCGAGAGTTAGCAGAATTATGAAAACCGCAGTAACAGTTTTATTTCTTACCTGACAAATGGACGCTTTCTATGGCAGCCGCGAGTCTTCTTTTTCTTGGCCTCCCTTTCGATATTGTGTTCATACTTTTTGCAGTTTCTGCTTCTTCCCGTAATAATTCCTCGTAATCTTCTCGACAGTAGATCCGCATGCCGCGCATCCCGAAATACTCCCCTGTGGCGAGCATGCGCTTACAGCGATCACATGCAAAGCAGCCGATATGGTACACCTGATCGCGGGCGCGCATGACAAGTTCTTTGCTAGAAATCCCTTGTTGACAAGCTGAACATTTCTTTACAGAAAAACGTCTGCAAAAAACAGATGTAACAGAATGTAGTTAGACAATGTGAAACTTGTTCTTTCTTTGTTGCCAAATTTATGTTTTCGTATTTCCATCAGTATTTACCAGTGGCTTTTTCAAATTTATTTGTCACTTGACATCAGGGTCATGGTTACAATGCCCAAAGCTATACTAATTATCGCTTTCATCCTTTAGAATACTAATAATGAAAATTCACAGCTTTTGTTCCAAGGTCCTCAATCGTCCTAAAACATGGAAAACTAAAATGTGGAACTCTTTGCCTTTTATGAAAGTCACAAAGTTCACAGTTTTGCTACAATGTACTAATATATGGAACACTTTCCTTCTATTTCTGTATTCTATATTGTTTTAAGAAAATAAAATGAAATAAAATAAATAATTTCAGTTTCAGTTTTTTATATTTAGCTATAGCTATATTGCATTCTATACTATTCTATAAAGAAAGAAAAGAAATATTTTAATGGGAAAATAAATTATTGTCGTTATGTGGTGTTATAAGCACTCAACAGGACCACTGTCTGTATTATTGAAAGATGAGTGAGTGTTTGTTTTCAGCTTGAAATACTGTCCATCGATTTCTCGTATCTTTTTCTCGCTCAATTGAGGACACAAATACCAAGGCAGGGGCAGATTGCTAGCATAACCATGACTAGGTTTATAATATCTAAACCGAAGAAGCAAATAGTATATTTGGTAAAGTTCTAAATATACTGATAAGAAGTAAGCCATTAAGATTCTTAAAATATAAGGAACAGCTTTTGAAGTTGTTTAGAATATCGCAAAATGGACGTAATTCGCTTCAATTCAAATTGTTTTCAAAATAACAATTTAAATAACTGTACTTGAAGAGGTTGAATGGGAATAACATGAATGCCAAATTGGCTATAATGGCCCATTGATTGTAGTATCGACTGTGGAAATACTAAGAGATAATATCGGGAGATTCAAAAGAGGCAATTTCATGAGTAACTGTCGTGATCAACGTGTTCTAGATTGTGAGATAAAAGTAATAAATTTAAAAGCCATAAGGAAAGATGTGCGGGAAGCAGACTTGTTTACACAACAAAAGCGTGTGTCATTTCGCACATAGTGCAAAATTAAATTATGAAAGCAATTTCAGCACTATTTCGAAAAATAAATGTTAAGCTTTCGGTAGCTAGGAAACGGAACACTGCAAGAAGTATATCCATTCGGGCACTCCAAATATTTTCTTACGCTTATTGAAAAAGGAGTAACAATATAAACAGAGTTATAGAAATTCTGTTGACCAATTGAGCTGGCTTAGTATATACTATTTATCTATATAGTTTCTTTATGACACTAGTACTAAAAGCAATGCCTAGGGAAGAGCAAGACTTGTCATGCATAAGAAAAGAGACCCTTCCGCTTTTTGTATGTTCTCTTTTCTGTAAAGCAGTAAGTTTTTGTATCACAAAAAAATCATTGAAAAGCGTGGGGAAACTATCTTGTTGTTCGCCAATGTCGAGTTAAAGTAAAGTGGATAAAAGTTAATGAAATTTGATTTTCGACAAGTTTACTGAATTTTCTTTTATACACGTCAGGCTTTCAATATGAGTTTTGTCACTTTTCATACGAGACAACAGAGAATGTTCTTAAAATTAGCAAGAGGGTTTACAAACTATAGTAATAAACGAACGGATGTTTGAGAAGTGAGAGAGGTCCTAAGGGTTCCAGACGGTCTTGAAAGTATATTAATCAGCCGAAAGTTAAGGAGATGAAGATAATGTCAATCGCGAAAAGTTATGGACTAGAAGGTTGTTTGCATTATGGAACAAAAATAGCACCTTTTTAGCTCAAGCTTGACTGACAAGTCGCAACCTGGAAACTGCGAATACGAGCATTACTAGGGAGACAATTGGACCAGAATTATGAGAATTAACTTAGTAAAAACAAGGTTCAAATCCTCGAAAATTGAGGGGGAAAGTGTAAAGTTTGGGCTGAAGTTAAAAGCACCGGCCAGCATGCAAAAAAAAAAATATGTTTAACTTTTTTTACGTAGTCGCAATAGCCAAAAGAGAGAGAGATAGGAAGATAACATATAGCTCTTGCTGTGTAGGCACAGAGAACCAGACACTAAAAAAGGACATTTAGAGAATGAAGGCCGACAAATTATCAGATCAGGTTCGAGCAAAGTCGTGCTTTGCGTTTACAAATATACATAAATATACAAACAAGCAAACAAAATCAAGAAAAGTATTATCAAAAAGGTTTGCATCAAAAATTCAGTGAGACGAAAAAGAAGTATCAAACAAAACACGGAGAGTCAAGGTGTGAAAACTGGAAATAACAGTTTTTACAAAGCAGAGGATGAACAAAAAGAAAGAACAAAAGTGGGTTCGTTTTCACATCTGTTACTCTCGAACCAATACAAAGTTTCACTATGATTGCAACACCTCTTTACTTGAACAAAAATAAGTGCCGGGAAGCTCCAATTATCTAGGTTAACTGACGCCTGGCAATGCAATTAATTTTACTTAGTACTCAACATTTGTGAAGCATAGAGAATTTCACAAGAAATTCTGGCCATAACTAAAAGCTTTAATAGTTTTCAAGGTCAGCTTCTTTAAAAAAGCCCTAGTCTCGTTAGCATATGTGATTAAAAGACAATTTACCTGAAAGTACTAACGAAACACTTGGAAATTATGTTTAAAAACATAAAAAGTTCATCGCTTCTTCTTCGGGCTTGGGTAGGTCAGGTTCATGTCGGGACCGTGGGCCGTTTATAACAATGAAATTGTTTGAGCTGTGTTTACCGGACAAAAATACGGAACAACATTCAAGAACAATGATTTTCAAATTTCCGTCATTTATATACGACTTTAGCTATTAAAAGCATAGAGAACCTGAAAATGTGTAGATAGAATGAAGGAACAAGGTAGTTCAACTGAATACTGCATAAAAGAAAAACCAAATACAAAACAGACGAAAACACAGGCGTGGCTATATAAGCAAAATATAGAGAGATGGATAAACTTCAACAGGATATTATTAGTTTAGAGGTTAATCTTAAATTTCAAGGGAATTCAACAAATTTCAAAGGAATGGAATTAAGACAAAATTAAACAGAATTCAACAGATTTCAAGGGAATGAAATACAACAAAATTCAACAGATTTCAAGGGATGAAATTCAACAGATTTCAAGAGAATAAAATTCAAAAACAGATTTCAAGAGCATACAACAGATTTCAAGGGAATTCAAGATAATTCCGTGGATGTGATGTGTAACGATCGATTATTTGCTCTCGAAAGTGCCCCCGTAATGAAGTATCATTTCTAATCAATTTGTTAGTTTGAGTTCTAGTTATTGATCGTTAACGATTGTCAAAAAACATAAACCGCGGATTACAACGTCATTTCAATCGTGTAAAAAAGCAAAGCTTTTCTCACGTAGTCACAAAAAACTGTCAGTACAAATTGACGTGGTAAACGAAAGAATGAATCGGACGTTTTTCAAAATGAATACAGAATAATTTATATCCTTTAGGTTCCTTTTACATAAGAGATGCGTTTTTGGGAATTTCATATTTGCTTGTGATCTTTACTTAGTTGTTGTAATTGGAGTAATGTTCGTGTACTAACTCACCCATTCATGGGTTACGCCAATCCATCCAAATTTTTAACTATGAAAGACCAAATTCGTCCTCTGATTCGCAGAATGAAAGCATTCTTACTTCAAGGATTCGAGTTGTGATAGTTTTTTAAAAATGCACGTTTTTAATAGAATTCTTTCAAACTTCTGCGATACAGTTTCGATCTTTCTGTCTGCGCGCCCGCCAAACTAAATTTCTCATACGAACTTACCTGAAACAGCTCTTAAGGTTAAACATATTAATTTAGAAATAAATTATCAGGAAATATTTTTGTTTACATAAAGCACCACAACCTGGGTTTTCTTCTTCGCAGAAAAGTGTATAATCAAAGATCATGTACTTTACTAGTTACGCTACGTTACCTTTTGGAAAACTTAATCGCATATGAAGAGCTTCAATCCTCTAGCACAGTGCGAACAGTTTTGAAAGATAAAATAGTTTAAACTCTCAAAGTAATCAAAATTAACAGCGTGTTCTCACTACGTACTTATAAGAGTAAATCAATTTGAAGATCGAGTATTTTCAGGCTTTGGTGAACAAAAATCTTTTGATTGTCTGTTTGTGTTTTCTAAAAGCTATATATGTTACTGTGTTACTGTACCAAAAACAAATTCCAATTGGAGCCTCATAAAATATATCTCCTATTTGAAAGAAATAGTGCAAAAACAGGAAAGCATTTATTGTGAATTGAACCAGTTCACTATACCATTTCCCAACGTTTTTGTAAGAACTTCAAAATTCGTTTTCAGTGTTGCTTCTTTTCACGACATATTGTCCACACAGAAGTTTGCAATGCAGTGCAAATGATATTGGTACAATATTTTGTCAACTGCTTACTTTAATTGCTAGAGTATTCCTTCTTAAGCCCTTGTCTCCGAGCACTCCACTATGTAAGACTGGGGCCAAACCAAATCAACATTTGATTCGACATTTTTGAAATTTTATTTAACAATTTTTTCAGCGGAAGCTCCCAGAACGATAAATATTTTTGAATGCTTGTTCAGCAATATTCAACGTTGTTCAATGCAAGTTTATCGTTTCCTAAATCACTGAAAACTTAACTTCGGGAAAAGTTGAATCGTGTCTTGCATCAAGTTGGACACCGTGTTGAATCATGTCCAATGATGTTAAACCGTTCAACATTTTGTGAAAGGCGTCGTAAAACGCAAGGTGCCCGTCGTGTAAAATGATTCAAATCTTCAGTGTAAAATGATTCAAATCTTCACAAGTGGCTTTCTTCTAGCCATCGCTTTCAATTGATTTGAAAATTGCTGAGTATCTATTAAGCATTGCTGAAAATTTTGCACTTTGAAGAACAATAGAAACATTGAATGGGAATGCTGAACTGTTTTGGCCCCAGTCTAGTGGACTGAGGGAAACCACTAGCTACGTACTTGTAATAGTCTTCTCTGCATAGAATAACGCCGTCCTTTGAGAAACACGTCAGCTCGTTATCAAGTCTCAGATCGCAATCGCTACACTTGAGGCAGTCGACGTGCCACTCACGATCAACAGCAAGTAGGTAAAACCTCTCGAGTATGCGAGTGCCGCATCCGGCACATGTAGTACTTGACGCTTTGTCGCTCGAGGTCATTTGGTTGGCGCTGGGCATACTCTAGGGAAAAAGTAAATAAAGAGATAAAGTGTTTTCACCAGGAAATTTGTTGTACTATAGGGAAGTGGCTCGCATCCTTTAGAGAGAAAGGGAGGGTAGATAATGTAGGTGTAAAGAAAGAGCGCGATGGAAAGATAATGCATTTACTAGGCGAGAAAATAGGAGAAGTTTGGATAGTCATTTTTGAGTCCACATCAAAACTAATACCGAAAATAATACGAATACAATTACAAGTCCGAGTGGAACTTTATGCGCTTTGGAAATAGTTGAGGTTTTTCACGAGATACTCGACAAGAAAAAGAAAGGGAAACATAAAGAGTTAGTCGACGGAAATTGCTTGTAGTATGAGAGCGCGGCTGGTATAGCAAAGAGAAAAAAATAGGAAAAACAAAAGAATTTGCGCAAAAAAACCTATCATACTAAAGACATCAGAAATATCAGAGTTGAGTTAATTACGGGAGGGAATTTGGCTTTAATTTGACTCCGAAATTTTAAACAAAGTCATTGACCGAATAATGTAATAACTCCCAGAAATCTGTCACAAACGCCTGTCTTCTTGAAGGTAGGCCGCCTAAGCACACGGTAAAAATATGCACTGAAAACAGACTGGTTGAAATAAGTAAACTTGACTATATGTATTAAATTATTGGTTACCTTAAATATATTGATTCTCTCTTATTTCACATTGTTTCAGTGGGAAAAGGGGTACTGAATCTATACATAACTTGTGAAAATGTAGTGCGAATTGGTCAGTGTAAAGAATTTAAAAAAAAACCCAGCAATTTCAAGTATAATTACATGCATTCATGTTCTGAAAGTAACAGGATTTCACTTAATAAAATAGGTTTTTCAAGCACTAAATAAAAAAGGATTTTCACTAAAAATTAAAAGAAATCTAGGTAGCTCCCCAATACTCACGTAATTTTGAAAGAAAGCTCCTCAAATTAAGAATCTTACCCACTCTAATGACTGACGAAGAACATGTAAACCATAGAAAGTTCAGCCATACTCCGTGCAAGATCGTCTTAAATTTAAATATCCCGCTAGGTCGGTAAAGTGGCTTTCCGTAGCTCCATTGATAAAATGATACACATGATAAAATAATATGCATATGATCTAAATAAATATAAATATGGTACGAGTAACACAGACGACATACGCACGGCACTCGATGTACATCAAATAAATATACAAATAACTCTTATCTTTGAAAAGCCAAAGGATTCAGAATTACCCGCACAAAACTTATCGCAATTAATCCTATAAATGAACACTGAATATCTCTTTCTTTCAAATACATTAAATGCGAGAAAATAAAAAGGGGTAGCAGCTTCATTTTAAATGTGAGAAAATCCCATATTGTTCACTTTAACTCTGAAAAAGACGTGTTGCGCAAAAATAGAAAATGGATCAATTTAAGGTGGCTATTCGCTGACTAGTTAATATTTAGAATTATCCCTTAATCAGAATAACAATTTTAAATCTCAGTATTTTTCTCTCAAAAACGCGAATTGCTAACGAGACAATAAGAATGGGGGCCCATATCGTATGGTACGAATGCTCAATTGGTGGCAATTCGTCCCTTCGCTATCAATTTTTGGACTCTAACGATAACGGTAATTATGAAAGCGGGATTACTCAAGATTCACGTAGAAAAAGATAACTGTAAATGAAAACTTCCAGAATTGTGTTACCTGGGCAACGATCTTCTAACAGTTGTACCTTTTCAGTGGGTTTCGAGAGCTCGGCTAAAAGGTCTCGTGGTTTTACGTCAAATTTCAGTGTTTTATATTTATAAACGCCGTTTCACTACATTTAGGGATATTTATACCCATTTTGTGATTTTGATACTCTTGCTCGCAATTCACTGAATGAAAACAAAAGCCAGTAGGAGTTTGCGGAAATGTGCGAGCTGCAGCAAAAACAGATGATCGGTGTGAAAGTGCATAGTCTACAATGTGGTTTAGGTTTGAATTTTCGTATGTATGCGCTAAAACGCTCTATTCCGTTCTAAACCCCGACAAGCTCTATCGCCTCTGGGCCATATTAAAAACAATTCTTAAACAAAGGCTACTAAAAACGCGCAGGAAATTGGGAAGACATCTGAATAACAGTAATAACCCAGAAAGCTTTATACAACTTAAGTTTATAATATATCAATCGAGGTGGAAACGCAGCTAAACTGAGATTGACAGCCGGTGTAGAGAATACATTTACTTTATTAAATTTCGCGAAAAGATTTTCCTTCTTAAACATTTGAACAAATATAATAAACAAAATTTGTATTCTAGGTTTAACTGAGTTTCTATGGGATAAGCGTGAAAGATGACGGATTAACATCATACAATACAACTTCGATATAAAACGTGTTAAAATGAGATATTCTGATTTTTACTTCCTATAAATCAATGTTTGGTCCAGAGTTTTGGATTCATATAAATAATATAAAAATGCTCGCTTAAATTATATATTATTTGATATCCTTGAACAGAGTAAAGGACTTATCACAATTATTCCAATATTGGAAAAGATACGCTGACAGCGCGACCTGACGGAGATCGAAGTTTGTTTTTTCTCTGGAGACGTCTGGTGAAATTTTGTGACGCGTTTATAAGAGGCATTTCGAAGTGATGGCAGTGCTCGATTTACTCCACACTCGCAACGTAAAGTGTACACTTTTGACTGGAGGTCAAAGTGTGTTGTTTTCTTAACTAAGTATAACAATATTAAGACACAAAAACACGCTGGCTGATTGAAAGTGCAGATTCGAATACTAAGCATCAAAAAGCAATGCGTCTTTTGCGGTCTATATTCACTGACGATAAATCGGTTCAAATAGTGTGAATTGGTTTACCCGGTTTGGAGATCGTCAACTTTCCGTTCCTGTGTGTCAAGTCTTCAGTTCCCGATACAGCTAACTCCTCAGCCGTGGTATTGGACGATAAGTTCCATTTGCAAACTGACTTAATATGCCTACCCGGGCATCTTACGAGCAAGGATGCCCCGTCAATCCAATGCCCGCTATCTGGCCGCCAATCAGAAAACGCGGTTCGCCGTTGATTGACAACTTTGAATAAAAACAAAAAGTGTTTTCTCATTTGATACAGGGTACTTTTTAAATTTCCGTTTTTTGTGTTTGTTTATACAAATGTAATTATATCTATAAGAGAGGCGCAGGGCAAAAGGATGAAAATTCCGAATAACAAACTACGCTTAAAGTGGCTCATCGGAGGGATGCTCCGCTACCCATCTTTTTGACGACATCTATTACGGATCAAAGCAAAGTTCTTTCGCAAAGAGACGAAAACAATACGACTTGAAAGGACTCTTTTATCTCGTATTAAAAGAATTGAAAATATAAAACAAAAGGTTCTATAAGGACATGGTCATAAAGGCAACCTTGACATATGTAAAATCAAAGTGAATTGTTTACTTTGGAAATCATTGTAAAGAAGTAAGAATCGATTACATTTGGGCTGTCAATCAAAAGAAAAGGCAATGAAAAAGACTGGGGTCTGAATTAGAGTGGTAGAGATACGCACAAAACATACCGAGAATATGTTCACCCTGGGGGAAAACTGAACAATACAAAATACATTTATTGACCTGTTTATTCTTTTGAAAAAAGTCAGAAAGCTTGATAGATAATGTCCGCGTGGGTATTCATACAAAATGTTTCCTAAAAAATAGCAATCCCCTCCATTTTAGAGAAGTTATTCTAGAAATGGGTTTAGTCAGGTTTGTAAACCATAGTAAAGTTTAGTTTGGATTCTCTGCTAAAAATTATTGTGGAACTATTGAATAACTTCAATAACGAAGTCAAATCGCGCACGTCAGTATCATAGATCGATTTCGTTTAGAGTGCAAAAATAATTCCACTGCAGATGGCATGGGTTCGAGAAACTCCTAAAAATCATACGCACATAGGCTTGAGAGTGTCCAAACGCTTAATGTACAAGCGTTTCAACAACCTAGAATACCTAGAAAAATGATTAAATACCAGCTTTCTTTGGGCTATAATGAAATGGTTTGGTAAACAGGAAAGGAAGCAGTTACCCTTGAGAGAAAAAAAACCCTGGAGGCTTGTACACTGCAATCTTTGAAGCATTGGTACTGGAGCAACTCAAAGAAAATTCACTAGATTAAGAGGGAAAAATTATCGGGCATTCAAAGCAAAAAAGGGGGAAACCATTTTTAAATAGATTACCTCGTTTTGACAGATTCTGTTTCACTTGCAATAATAGAAAATGCATGAAATGCACTACAGCTTTTGGATTCTTGTTTCGGTGGCAAAAGCTCTCTGAAAGTGCTAAACACCATCGCAAATTTTATGATAAAGTCGACGTAATTTTCAGCTCACAGTCAAAATATGTGCGGTATTTTTACTCCGATTCACCGCTGTTTGGAAAATTGAGCATTAAATTTTTACATCTATTTGCAAAATATGATTCATGGATTCCTAGAGCTGTAAATTAAGGACCTTGTTATTATTAATTGAAGTAACATTTAAGACCGTTGGGATATTTGGAATGGTTCATGTTGCGAAGGGCAAGAAGAATGGCGCGCGAGTAAAAACGGCGAAAACCTTTGCCTTTCAATTATTAAACGTCATTGTGTTGTAAAAGCCCACCGCTTCGAGTTTTCAATTATAACAGCTAGATACTTTGGAGAAAAATAACTGATTCAAGGGTATTGAAAAATGCGGAAAAAATTCACCCCAGGTAGTGGGAGGATTTCTACACGCAACCCACAAATATTTTGGTTCCCTCAGTTGTTTGTGTGTTTAGTTAGTTCAAAGCTAACGTAATAGCAACTCAATATTGAACAGATTGAAGTTTTAAGAGAGAAATATAAAGTAAAATTCATATATACGAAGATGTGGGAATCAAAACTAACAAACAGAGTTTACTTCTATTGGACGCAACTAAATTGTTTTAATTAATTAGCCTTGCAGTGCCCAATACTGGGGAAACACTGGACAGACAAATCAGAAAACTACAATCATTCCTACATTTTTCGATAGAATTTGGATACGAGAGGATTATTTTAGATTATCTTAGATTCAACAAGACTTAAAGAAATCCAATCTATGTCCGTTGCAACACATATCGCTGGTATATGGAACTAGAGTCCAGATATATCCTCGCGAAATTTTAACGCCCTTGAACGACTGCATTCAACCCGTAAACTCTGTGGATAAAATTCAGCCTTCTGGAAGACGAACACAATTTATACATTTTCGCAATATTTTATCTGTTTAAAGCAAAAACGCGAATTAACACTACGTTTAATCTAGAATCTTCAATTACTGAGCTCAACAATGTTATTTTAACTCTTAAGACAAAAATATAGTACACCATCAAAGATTTTCCAATCGACTTCAAAATACAAAGACCTCTTAGCAGACACAAGTATTTAAACCACTTGAGGCAGAACGAGAAACGGGTCTTCTTCAAAACGCTGTTTTTTCATTAAGATAATTTAAAACAAAACATCGAAAAAGTTCAAGCTCAAATTTGAATTGTTGAAACTTAAAACACAAAAGCTCTGTTCGTAATTAAGTAGTTAGATTTATGGTGTTTAAGTTTTACTATCAATTATTTGGTCTAAACAGAGACGTAAATCGCCAAGCAGCATGTTGTGAAGATTGCATCGAGTAAAGCGATGCAGCGTCAGCTGTACTAAAACCTCCAGAATATTCACCATGAAAACTGTAAATTTTTACTGCGATTGTCAACATTTGTTTGTGCTACAGAGTAAATATCTAAAAGTATCGACGACACAAATATTTTACACGGAACTGAGGTACATTCGAGAGAAATTTAGCAAGAGAAATTTTTCACTATCTTGAAACACCTCTAAGTTAAGAACAACAGAAAATCTATTAACACATTTACACGAAAATCGACAATACAAAAGAAGGGCAAAGAAGGTTTAACTGACTGATTTACGGATTTGTATAGTTGCGAAAAAGCTGCTTTCACAATAAATACATTCACAGCACAGAAAATAACTTCAGCAATAAGCAGGTTGATGCTAATGCTCGTAAATGACCTTCTAAGAATTCACAAGTAGTCGAGATAAAATCAAATGTGGAGCGGAATTATAGGAATGTATCAGTCCTAAGAAAGTATCAAAGTAATGCAATTATTTCATGCATTTAATACCTGCAGAGAATCTTGAAACATCAGAGACACGAGTCCGGTAAAGTATACACAAATGGATCTTGCTTTCTGTGGTTTGTTTAGGCGATTTCTTCACTAGGTTTACCTAAAAAAACTTCTGCTTCTCCAAGCAGATGTATCTAGCTCACTCAGTTACCTATTTTTTCCTGACCTCCCCCGAAAAAAATGACTCCTTTATTTAAATATCTTATTGTGAATTCCATATGCCGTGTAAAACAGGTGAATCAAAGGCAAATAACCGGACCAAAACAAAACTAGTAGAACAGTGGAGAATGCGGGATTGAGCGAGACCTGGGGTGTGTCAAGCTACAGGCATTCAAATCAACCTTGTACAGCTTTCCCTCTTGCTCTTGACATTAAATTGAGTTTAAATACAAGAAATTGTTCCTTACGTTACAAAGGTACTTGACTTGAAGTTTGAACAAAGTACTGCCACGTGTCTTGTCAAAATGGGTTCGGTATTGTGTCGTAAAAAGGAGTAGTCTTGATTCAGATTTGAATAAGTGGAACAATAGTGTTTAGAAGTTTGTCTCGAGTAAAACAGAGGGTCTACTTAGGGGGAGCTATTTTACTGCTTTTGGCTATTGTGAATGTGAATAACAGGTAGTTTTAACTCGACAGAAGGGAAGGTCTTCTCTTAAGAGAAAAATATTTATTTGAGTCATTTTGCTAAAGTAGGAACTACTTCCTTGGCTTAAGTTAGCTCACGGTTCTCAAGTTTATATTGATTTTACAGCTCCGTCCAGTAACTGAAACCTAGAATGCGGGATTAAAAGCTGAACAAATCGGCTTGTGATGTTAAACCTGTTCTGCACACTTAACTCAAGTTTAATCCCATCATACTAGCACCATTAGGCTTTCGTGAGATAAGAATTCTAAGTAAATCTACAGAACTTCATCAAAACGTAAGCGTAAACAAGAATAAAATTCACGAGACTCGCCCACTGGCCTCTGGATTCTATAATGATCAAATTACAAAAATTAACAAATTTTACCCGATGTGTTCAAAATTGACCAATGAATGCAAAATTCCTTAATTGACGAAGAAAACACTTTTGAAAAAAATTCAATGTCATATTCTTGGCAAGTTGTACAATTGTCATCCAACGATTTTAGTCTGATTTTGTTAATTTGACGACCGAACAAATTCTGAATAGGAACAAAAGCTATCAATAGACTTTATGCACAATAATAGTAAAAAACCGGATACAATTACCTAAATTAAAACATTTAGGAAGAACTTAGATACACTGTGTAAACTCCAAAGATAACTGATTTATACTTTCATAAAGAGGAGTATTAAATGATTTTATTAAGGTTACACGCGCGTGAAAAGCGAACATTAGTTTTTCGAGACATCTGTCATGCGGACTGGCACGTGCCAAAGGGAAAACAAAATATTGAATACAATGTTCGCTTTATACCTTAGCAATTATAACAAAAACTAGTTAAAAATGCTTGACGTAATTTGCTATATAGTACTTGATCTATGGCGAACAGACTTTTCTCTAATTTTCCAAGTCTTCAATTCTTTAGCGGAGATCTGATCTACGGAACGCAGAACGCGATTAAAATGCGCTGTAAAATTTTAAATGGATTCAAAAACTTCTGAAATGTTCAGCTACACTTTATCTATTTGGTTGTATATACCAATATATCAACTGGAGGCGAAAAACTAACAAGAAAATAAGATATATAATTTTCTAAACGGAGAATTTCTAAACAAATTTACTGGAATTCGGAATTTCGAAGATCGATGTATCAAGGCTTTCTGGTGTTTTTAAGAATCTTCAGTAGAATTAGAACGTTCAAGTTTTCGTGCGCGTCTTTTTTCAAATTCGAAAAACAGAAGAAAACCACAGTAATTTGTTTTAAAATTATTTTTTACTTCTGAGGTACTGTCACGAAGATATAATTGTAATTTTTCAAGTTGGACTTTATTCGTTCCTTGGTCCTGACAGCTGGGAAACGCTAACTTAAGCAATAAAATCACATACCGATTTAGAACTCTTGACACTCAATGCAAGATTTGTCTTGGTCTCTCGAAACCACACAGAAAAGACCTATTTCAATTACTTACATCGAAATGCCCAGAAATGTTAAATGTTTGGTAATCTAGATATGAATTACAGTACCTAAGAACATAAACAAATACATATTTTGATGTACATTGTATAATATTTGCAGGGTTTTGCGTATCTCTTAAAAGCGCACACTGCAAAAAGTATCTTTTTAGTAGATGTTATACCACAGTTGAGTGGCTGTCAAGAAGTTTCTGCCGGTAATGTCGGTCCGTGCAAAGGAAGCAAGTTGGCGTAGAGAGCCAGTGTATCCGAACGCTAATTAATAAATGATTGTGCCATAATTAGGCTTGCTCTTCTTGTCAAGGGTTCAGCTGGAGCAAGGAAAACATGAACCCCCACCTGTCTACAAAAATAAACAAACAAACACCAATTATGAGAGAAACACGGGAATGGTCCACGAAACCGCATAGCCCGCCCTTTGGGAAGCGGCGCTTCAAACGCACTGGCCTTATTCCTGTTTGTGAGACATCCTTGTCTGTTTGGCTCCTCGTGCGGAAAAATTACTCCACCCAGTTAAAGTAGCAGTTTACATAGCTTGTTAAATCAAGGTTAAGAACATTTTGTAGTGAAATTAGTCGGGACTTTAAAACATTTTTTCTACTTTCCTAATGCGACTTAGTTCCGCCAGCGAGGTTGGAACCCTCGACTTATCCGCGTATCTTCGCGATTCAGATAACGCACTAACTCCACCCCGCTGGAATTGAGCGGCCATCCGTACGCGAGCAGCAGTGTTTGGGGTCAAATCGGCGAGCATAAGAAGAAAAAGAGGAAATTAGTTTGGAAATACTAAGGAGTCATGGGGTTTAATGCTGTTAATTTACTAGTAAAGGATAAATGAAGGGTTTTTCATACAGCATGACAAAATCTACCAAGTTTTGCATTTATCTTGAACACGCAAGAAAAGTCGCTAGGTGAAACTAGTAGAGATCCAAGATTTCTCTCCGACATTATACACGGAGCCTGACTTGTTTCATTTTTAAAAACAAAGACAAAACACCAGTTTTCTTGCATTGTAGGAAAACAAATTCACAAAGTCATGGCTGTCCTCGAAGTTTGTTGTTACTTCGAAGTTGTAAAAAATAAACGAATCTTCTATTAAAGCAGGTATATTTCTTTTCTAAAATATTTACCTTAATTTAATGTAGATCAAAACACAGAAGTTATTCAACAATTCCCCAAAACCGAAATGACCTTCACCAAGTCTAAGAATAAATCCTTTTCAAGCTTAGAACAAAAACTTTTACATGTATACAATTACCCAAGTAGAAATCGATGCAATTAAACTGTTTCTGCTTTGAAAGGAAGATTCCAAAGACAGTGAATTGCTTTAAAAGTCTCAATTCGATTCTAAACATTTCTTACTAATTAATTGCGTTCTCAGCAAGCAACAATCGAAAGTGACGGTTCACATTTACGTCCAAATTACGGGCGATAAATGAAATAATAACAATGAAATGCAATCTAGAGTACAATTAGTAGAACACAAAGCCGATAGTAAAATTGGGTTTTCTCAAATCAACCTCCTAAATAGCCGTCTAAACTTCTTTATCTCGTTAACAATGCTCAAAACCACAGGTATACCAAATATGTCAAACATTAATCTAAACAATTAACCAAGAATTTGAAAGAATAAAGACGATAACATCTCAATTTCGAGTTCTTTATTATAGTTTTAATTTCGTTTCTGTTTTAGTAAACATCATGAGTACACTACTAATGATTTTATTTTGCATCAATGTAATTTTTATGTGCGTTTTGTTGCAAAACTTCGGACTCTTAACAATCTTTTAATGTGCAGGTGGAGGTATAATTTCTCCTGTAGTAATGGGACGTAGTCGTTAAGCTCGCGCTACATAGGTTTATATTGATATCTAAGCATTCGAAAATGCCAAGAAATGTTAAAATTGTGTTTGCGGCGCTTTTTCGTTAATTTTAAAAGAGATTTTACCAGTTTAGGCGAGATTGACAAAAAAAAAATCAGTTACTCAAAGGTTTAGAACCTCTGGGCTTGATTTTGGAAGAACTACATTTTAGCATTTACTTTGGTTTGCCCCGTCATGGGAAGCGGGAAAGCTAGATTTCATGGGCGGATCCAGGAATTTCAGAAAGGGGGCGGAGAGGTGGCGGATAGTGAAAACATGTGACGAAAATGTTCAAATTTCCCCCAGCAAATACAGAAAATGTATGGGAAAATCTCCCGAGAAAGGGGGCCACGGCGGTGAAATTTCAGAGTTCACCAACGGAAGTACTATGATAGGAAAATTACTTGTCAACCATCAAAACCCTATATCTTGTATATAAACTTTTAATTATATTTTCCTAGGTTGCGATCAAGATTTCGTAAAAGTAGTAACACGATTTACTACCTTGCATCAGACTCGTACCCGTCGCTTAGTAGAAAAGTCGAGGAACGCAGGGAATTATGGGAAGGATTAGCGCGGCGCGCAATGCATTGTGGGAAGGTTTCGCAAGGCGCGCAATGGATTGTGGACTTCGCCCTTCCCACAATGCATTGCGCGCCGCGCTAATCCTTCCCATAATCCCCTGCGTTCCTCGACTTTTCTACTAGAGAGCAGCAAAGCAGTTATTTGACGACTGATTTGACAACCTAGCGACGGGTACGAGTCTGACCTTGCATGTAAGATGATGATGAATTTGTTGAAGATGCTAACAGGAGCCAATAGGCTTCATACTTTCTAGTAGGCTCCTTTGCAGCCACAGCCCCGCAAGGGGAGGCTGCTTGACCGCTGGGGCTGTGAATGACTCTAACTTTCTAGTAACAAGATTTTTGGCCACACCACAAATACAAATTCGGTGGTGGCTCGATTGGACGGTACAGTGCAGAGTGCTCCCTCCTTACTGATTAAAATTTATAAAGAATGTATGAACATTTCAAAACAACTCCCTGCCAAATCCTGTGCTTCATGTTGGAATTGTACCATTCTTGAACCCAGAGCTCCCCGGCTTGCCATCTCGCGGGGGAGGCTCTGGGACAGCCATTGACACATGATTTGATACAGAGCATTCTCTTACCCAGAGCTCCCTGGCTCGTCTCCTCGCGGGGGAGGCTCTGGTGACAGCCACTGACGCATGCGCGAGTTTTGATACAGAGCGTTGAGAGAAAGATCTTTCTGCGCATGCACCAACGTTCAAAACCAGCCAATCAGCAAAGGTCCTCAAATGGATGTCACCAGAGCCTCCCCTGCGAGCAGACGAGCCGGGGAACTCTGGGTACGAGAATGGATACAGAGCTGTTGAGAAACAACTTTCTGCGCATGCCCCAATGTCCAAAATCAGCCAATCATCGATGGCCCTCAAATGGATGTCCCCATAGCCTCCCCCGTGAGCAGACAACCCAGGGAATGTTATTCTATTTCTGTCAGTGTTACACAATGTTGTTTCTCACTTCCTTTAAACATTTTGTTGGGATGAAGAAAAAATTGCTGCATACTGAAAATTGCTGAAGATTTTTGAAAACTAACAAGCAGATTCTCGCAATCCTTCACCCAAATTGAAGCCTTCCCTGTTAAATCTAGGATGGAGTTGATAAGAGTGACAACAGATGTAAACTACTGGCAACACATCAGCCCATGGGAGGAGGGTGGTATCTAATATAAAATAGACACTTAGGAATTAAGGCACCCTTCCTAAGGATCAAACTGGACGTTTAACGTCAAAAGATGCAAAAGGGTGCAGAACCATTCTTGAACCCAGAGCTTCCTGGCTTATCTTGTGGGGAGGCTCGTGACAGCCTTGTAGCATGTGTGAGATTTGATACAGAGCCATTAAGAGAAACAACTTTCTGAACATGCCCCAATGTTTAAAATCAGCCAATCAGTGACTGCCCTCAAATGGATGTCCCCAGAGCCTCCCCTGCAAGCAGACAAGCCTGGGAGTTCTGTGCATGAGAATGGCTCAGAACCTCAAAAACCATACCCTTTGGGGCGGCACATACCCTAATAAGTTACATATGGGAGTACCTGCCCCACATCAGCAATACGAATGGCACAGAGACATACAGACTTATGGATGGACAGAAAGAAACATGAGCTCAGATATTTTATTTGTGGATTCTCTGTCTTTCGAATGAAAACAACTTTGATGACAAAAAGTCTCATTTCGCTTCCTCATCCTTACCTTATTGGTGTAGTCCATTTTATGAGGAGATACTGATGCTGGTATCTCAAAAATAAAATGCTGAATTAAACTTCTTTGTTCTCTGGTTCTTAGGAACATTTTCATGATTATAAGGACACTGGAAAAAGAACAACACTGAATGTTAGGTTCAGATAAGATGCGAGGAGAGCAGTGGGAACAACGTCTCACTAAACTTTCTGTTCTCATTTGCTTGCCCGAGTACAAAGTTTGAACCTTGTACACAGGCACCAGTGCTGTGCCTGATTTTTGGCTTGGGCACTCGAAAAACTTGTATGTAATAGTGCCCATGCTTCAGGGCACCATGTCTGGGCACCAAATGTGAATGCAGCCTAAGCCTCATTTCTGTGTCGCAACCACATATTTTACTGTAGGTACACACAAATGAGATTTTATCTAATATTCAGGTTTTCCATTTAATTTGTTGAAGTCACAACCCTCAAATTTGTAAGAAATTTGAAGAATATATATATATAATTCCTTATCAAAGTACTGAATTATCCCGCCAAAGTTTTTAAAGCCTAATACATGTACCTCAAAGTCATTATTGATATTTTGCAAAAATTCAAGCTTTCTGAGTTAACCTGACCAGACTATTTGAATTTTAGTGATTTTAGCAGGTCATTTAATTCCACTCTGTGACAAAGCCACAAACACACAAAAATAATTTCTGTGTGCATGAATTTACTTACATGCCTACAAGCATTTCCACAGCAGTTGCCTCGCTGACGATGGAATGTTTCGGTAAAAACAGCATATCCTGTGGCAGGATCATTATACATGCTCTTGCCTTCCTGTGATGATACAAGTAAATATGGCTATGAATAAGTGGGGAGGGGGTTTATTACAATGTATTTACAATTATAATTAAGCATTTAAATTTTAATTACGCAGAATTCTCTCACACTTAGCCAACGAGGGTTAAATGAGACGATATGGGCGATATGGGTTTTCTAAATTTATTGAACACTGGCACTACAAAAAATAACCCCCACATGACATCAACGTTCTAAAAAACTTACCCCCATCCTTAACCAGATTTGCTTTCCCAAATTAATGCCTTGATATTTGTTTGGACCCGGTTCATGTATATGTTTTATTGGGCATGAATAGAATAACAAATCAATAAATCAATTTCTGTGATGCGAGAATTATTTACCCTGCCAGAAGAGGCTTCTTTCTGTCAGTCTTTTATTAGCTAGCAAAGTTGCGTGTCTGGTATTTTGCGTGGTTGTTTTGTATTTTGCGCCCAATCATTTCGGCAATCCATCTTCGACGATGTGTCCACGAATGCTACAATCAAATGCAAAAGTAGTTGGCGCACTTGCACTTCCCTTCTCTTCCTGCCTCTTTCAATGTTGGCTGGAAAATCAGGCTGCTCAGGCCGCTTATCGCCAGCTCGACTAGCAACATTGAAAGGACAAAGGCGGAGGGAAAGGGATGCAAATGCGCCAACGTTTTGCATTTGATTGTATGGCTTCAAAAGTGGTGTTATGTTACACCGGAAGTGAATTGAGCTCTAGGTCTGTATGCAACGGCTTGTGGGAATGCAGGAGAAAATAGGGGATTGCAGAGGGGAAAACATGAAATAGAGGACGTATTGTGATGTTTTATTTTTGAAAATTATTTTTTCCGAGTGTGTGATAGTTTTGTATGTGGAAAATATTTTTCTTCACGGTGTATGAAATCAATTTAACGGAACAGTGAAAATATTAACAAGAAAATGTACTAAAACTCGCATGTTGTGATCTCGGTGTTTGAGAAAACTGATCGAAAGTAATTGGGAACTAATATTGAAAGAAAGGACGAAGGCAGAGGGAAAGGGATGCAAATGCGCCAACGTTTTGCATTTGATTGTAGTATATGCCACAAGGCGACGGAAAAATCCCCTGTTTTGAGTGAGGGTGCCAAAAAAATACCCCCCTAAAATCCATATCTTCCAAATTTTTACCCCCACCCAAATTCCACTGCCCCCCTGGTGGACATATTAAACGATCAGTCCCTAATAGCCGTGGTTCGAATTACGCTCCAATGCTCACAAGACAAAAGCTTCAACTCGAGGCTCTCTCCAAGTTCCAATATATTTACAGTAATTTTAGAAGAGAGCCTCGACTTGAGGTTGTTGTTTGTAGGCATTGAAGCGTAATTCGAACATGGCCTATTGATATTTACTAATAAACCCCTTCTGGCGGCTGTAATATTATCGGCAGATAACGTCCAATGATGAGAAATGGTACGAAAAATGAACAGTCTGCCAGGAATTGAAGCTTCGAGGGCAACTGTGAAATTTTGAGGACCATTTTTCAGCCGCTGACATTATCCGCCGATATTGCAGCAAGCCAAGAAGGGTTTATTTATATCCCAGCAACTTCAAAGAAAAACTTGAGAGAAAAAAACAGTGTGAACTTGAGAAAACCACTAAACTGCAGTATGGCGTGAAAAGACAATCGTATTTCATCAACATTCTTAGACAAAAACCATGGTTGCTTGTTTTCGATTATTTTTTAAATAAAAAATGCAGTTTTTGTCTAAAACATTTCTCTCAGGATAGATATCACTTCCGACGGACAATATCGTCTGATATCTGTCCTGTGAAAATGCACCACATGATACGTCTCGACCAATGAGCACGCATTAAAATTGATCACTGAGAAAATATAACGATTGATGGATTATCGGTTTCATCGACTGGTTACCCCTGGTGCATCATGATTTAGCTATCATCACAACTAAACTTTTGTCCCATGAATCACCACATTATACCTGACATGCTGCTTTGTGAATATAATAGATTTCTTTTTCTTCTTCCGATAATTTTTCAAGATCAACTGCATTCTTGATTCCACTGCCAACTGCATCTGTAAAATGACTTGAATTCGAGTTTGAACCAACATCTCCAGAATCACTGTCATATATCCCATAAGAAACGTCTTTGCTTTGATTTTTGATGCATTTCGATAGAAAATTATCCTGTCCTTTCTTCCAAGACATGTAGAAACAGTTCTTCTGCTTACTAAGTTTGAAACGGAATAAATGCGAGAGAAAAATCGAACCATAATAAGCGACCAATGTTCCCTGCTGAGCTCACAGTCAGAGGTCGTGTTGTTCGCATCCCAGGTTGGAAGAAAATAAACTTACTTTTTTATAATATTATCGTTTTAAGAAATTCACATTTAGGAAATATAAAGACCGTAGTCTAAAACTAAACCTGTTTCAAGAAACAGAAATTTTGAGATAGACCTGCTAGCGCGGAAAAATATTGAGTTTTGGGGGACTAGAATTTATACTCGCGGTTCCACTAGTTCCACTCGAGGTCAATTTCTACAAGGCGTTATTGGAAAACAAAGCCCAGTTTCCCTCGGTCTACCCATGGAGCACAACGCGCGAAGCATTCCGGGAAATCATAGATGCACCACCCAAGAAGTGGCGGTTTGGGACTTGGGAGGCGGCGTGCATGGATCGTAGCAGCTAGCAGCCTTTGTCCCACGACGTTTGGCTTCATTTCCTCGGCTTGGTCGCTTGAGGGAGCGAGTGGGCCTGCCCTCAACCGTCAGGGCCCTGGCTTTTCTCTCCCGTTCCGGTAATCTCACATGCGACCTTCAAACGTGATACAGAATCAAGCATGCGCAGATACAGAAAGCGCCCCACATGGGTAAGAGTTGCGGTTTCGGTGACCAGTGTTCACGAACTTCTAGAAAGGCGTAGTGTCGGGTTGGCAAGGGTCTGTTGTACATCCCTATGCGCCACAATAGACGAGTTCCAAAGTGTAGGTGCTGTAAGGGAGGAGCCATGCCGTTGATCGCCTTATAGCCTGCGTTGACAGCCGAACTAACCTGGGTTGAGTCAATCCAGATTAGTTCGGCTGTCAACGCAGGCTAATCGCCTTACAAATAAAATAAGAAGACGAATGCTGTGAAAATTGAAAAGGCATGTCACTCTAACAAAGAGTCCCTTATGTCTGCCCTTCGCCGGAGACCCTTGCGTGACTAAAGCTAAAACGCCGTTGGGCACTTTATTCTCGCGTTATGCAAAATACGTCGTCCAAAATGGCCGATTTCTCTTTGCTACGTTTTCGAATCAAAGGCAGAGTTTTCTTGCCGGAAAATAATGAATTCTCGTTAGAACTGAAGACCGCTTGGAGCATGGCTCTCCATGATAAAAAACCGGTGGCAATTGTGAAGGTAACATCTGGCGAAGACGTTGCAAAGGCAGTAGAGTTCTGCGTCGTAAACAAGGTTGGTGAACAATACGTTTTCTTGTCGACTTTATCATAGTACGAACTTATTTCTATTCTCCGCATTAGCGGCGCGCGAATAACAACAAAGAAATAAATGAGTGTGACGTTAGCTGACGTTGCCAATTGCCTGATGGACAGCAACAAAATTGTCTGCATGACAATAAAGTGCTATTAACCGATCCAATTCCACGTTGTTACGTTGGAAAACATAATTTTCATTTCTATCCAGCAGTTAGAGAGCCTTCCAAAATATCGCGCGGGGACATGGAATTTATCGTCGAGAGTTCAAATTTTGGATGATATCTCACGACTGCATGAGCGCAGCGAACGAGTGAGATATCAAATTTGAACACGAGAAGAAAAAGTTTCATATGTTTTTTTTTCTAGCGCCCATGTATTATTCTGCTTATACTATAAACTTCTTTGTGAAAAATCTTTATTGATTTCATAAATTTCGCGACAGTGGGCATTATCGTAATTTTTTCAGCGAATTACGATATGCCTCAGCGGTCGATCGAAATTCTTATAAAACACTACATTTTCATATCTAATCTCTTTTATGTCATGGGTCAATTAATTTACACGAGGCTTTCAAGCTTCTCCCTTTTTTACAACAATCCAACTTATAGCCAAAATGCAATGAATTGAGCAAATACGCATAAAGACTCTTTTAGATATGTTTGCCCTCAAACCGCAAAAAAACCTCAGTTGTCACTAATGGGGGCTTTATTGGTGAGTAATGACAAAACGTAGCTGTATGTTTTTAGTTTCTCGATATTTTCAACTATTTGAAAAACAAAAAACAAAATAACATGCTCTTGCCGCTGGTTTCAGCCTGAGCTATGTTAGTAAAGCTCGGTCCCCACTAGCGCCACAAGGATCATAAGCACCAGCCGTTATGTTTCTATCGCAAGCGTAGTCATAAGCAACAAATTAAACCAATCAGGATGCTGTTTTCAAGCGCCATTTTTTTTAAGCGCGGGAGCGAACATAGTAGCGAGGCTATCGATCCTTATGACGACGTTCCGTGGGCGTTGCATTGTTTCACACTAGGTAAGTAAATCAGTAAGAGTCTTATAGTGAAAAGGCTTCCGATTACGACTACGATTACGATGCTTACGACGCTAGTGTGAACCAGACTTAGTTGGTTTTTTATTTTTTTGCCAAATCTTACTTCAACGTTCTTAAAAATACCGTAATTTATCATCGAGAAAGTCTATTAATGCAGTGAGGATCGCATAGGATCGCAGAGTGTTTTCAACTACGTCATGAAGGACAAAAAATATATATACCCTGTGGAAACCCGTGTTTTTTTTTTTATGTAAAATCAATGATGAACCGGATATTTCGCACAGTAGCTACGAGATGCAGTCGTGTCGTCGACCTGAGCTATTATTTGTCTGCGTAATTTGAGTCGATCCAATCTGTCTAATAAAAAATCCAGTTGGTTATGGCTCTTTTTTTTTTTTTTACCCACAATGGTTTTGTACTTTATCCTAGACACCTCATTGCAGACAAAAATGTTTTCGCAAGTGAATTGGTCGAAAAGATAATCGAATATTGCATGAAGTAAGCGTTTAGCTAAATATCAACAAAGATATTCGATGGCTCCCCTTCGGTGGCTGTGCGTGTATACAGTGCCGTCTAACGGAGGGGCAGAGGGGACAGTTGCCCCCCATCAGTGAAGCAAAATCTTTAGTGTCAACATGTGGAGAAAAACCTGCTTGGCTCCCAGCTTGTTAGTTATTTTCTAGGCAACATCATATCTAACGCATGTTTGTTTGTTATTCATTTTGTATATAAAGTCAGTGTTGATATGTAAATAAATAAATTTGTTGTTGTTGTTGTAGCAAAAAATTCTAGCCTTGGTATACGCTTGAGGCCGCTATGGTTGGGAATGTGACGGATGGGTATCTCGCTGTGTACATGCTGTCAAAAGTTAACCACATTCTTCTCGGGTTCAAATTTGTTTCAAACCATTGATCATATGAAAATATTGATATTGTTAAAGACGGTCCAAACTCGGCGCTCCAAACTGCGATCCTAACTGCTAAAACCGCCTCCATGCCATGACCTCTGTTCCTTCCTAGCTTGACATCTGCGTTTCTTGTGGCGCAACAAGTGAGTTTGCCATCGTCGATGATGCAGTAGTGATCGACTTGTCTCTATTGGATGAAGTCATTGTGGACACAGAAAACAAAGTAAGTCGAATCCCGACCAAATCATGCTAGATGTACATTCATCTATTATCATTAGCTAAGTATCCAATCCCTGCTCTGAATTTGGGTCACGTGATACCACCTGTGTGTGAACCTTGTGTAATGAACCTGATACAGCTTCAGCAACTTCTATGGCTTTATAAGTGAAATAGAGCACAGATGTTGGGAGACAAGAGACACGAGAACGTTAGTTTTCAACGGTCCGAGTGTCTCTTCAAACAAGTGCTCTATTTCGCCGATAAAGTAAAAACAAATTGTGCGGATGCTTTATGATATAGCTATTTCTTTATCGTAATCAGCTATTATTTTCTCAAATGGTTATGTAGGAATACCAGATTCTATTGCATAAATGTACTTGACTCATGTTGTTGTAGAGTACGATAGCGAGCCTACATTTTTATTATTGTCATTATTTTGCGAGACTATTGCAGTCAAAAATTGGAATTTTCTCAAAAAATAGGTTGGTGGTTTGGTCGGGTCATACCCCACGCCCCCTAAATCAGGTTCCCCTAGAGTACCATTGATTTGATCACCTCTCCCCCTAGAAGAATTTATAAAATAACCTTGATGTACAATCTATTGCAGACAGCTGTTATCGGGGGCGGTGCCAAGAATCGCAATGTTGATGATGCACTCTGCCCACATGGATATTTTGTCCCCCTTGGGACCTACTCCTTGGTGGGCGTGGCTGGCATGGCTTTGTTCACAGGAGGAATAGGCTACCTCACGCCTAGTTACGGGTGCACTATTGACAGCATCAAAGAATTTAGTAAGAACAATTTACACATATTTCAGAAAAGGCTGCACCGTCACAACTGTGACGTACCCCGCGATGCGTCATGGGAAGGTATACCAAAGTAGTGTGGTTTTGCAACTCCCTTATCAATTTTTGTTTTATTTCATCCTTGAAGAGTTGGTCACCGCCAATGGTCAACTTATCAAGGCTTCCAAGGATGAGAACCAAGAGTTATTTTGGGTTTAAAAGGGCATGGAGCCAATTTTGGGTAAGTTAAGCGTGATACTTAGAGCGGTTTTCATATGACTGTAGTGAAACCAGTCACAAAGTAATTACACCAATTCAAAAGCTCATGATGTATTTGAGCTTTTGACCAATTCTGAATATAACCTATAGGGGTAATTACAAAGTAATTGCGAATTACTCACGACAGTCATATGAAATCCGCTCTATTTGTTAAAATTTAAGGGTGATGTCACCATTTTGGGGTCAATTTATTTAGCATAAATGTAGTAAAATTCACTAGTAAAGTGAGCAAAATGATAATATAGGTTTGTTAAATGACCTTTTTTCAGCTGCTATAAATTGGGGCATATGCGGAGTTCAGACCAAGGGGTGGCTAATCTTAAGGTTTTTACCGAGAAATATGAGAACAAGGGGGGTGGCTAGCCACCCTAATCCCCCCCCCCCCCCCCCCCCCTAGATCCGCCCTTGCAGAAGGACAGGCGAGGACATGCACGACGCAAGCATAAGCACAAGCGCAAGGCCGACGCAAAAGAACGAGACTTGCGTAAAGCGCAAGCACAAGACTACCCGCCAATCAGCGTCCCGCCCGGCACCAGGTCCTCTCGTCCAAAGTTCCAAGATGGCTTGGGCTACCGGCCTCTTTTTACGTTTGGCGTTGTGGAATGGAAACGAAAATTTCATTTGCGCATGCGCGTATTCTTATACTTGCGTCGTGCATGTCCTCACTGTCCTTATGAGTACTCTTATGCTTATGTTTGCGTCCTAGTGAGGACCAGGCTTTAGTCTTTTGTAAGCTATGTTGAAGCACAATATAGTAGGATTCTGAGTTGTGTATGTAGACCACAGGTCTTATTTGATAACATTTTGTTGTGATATAGGCCGTTTAATCAAACACTTATCCATTCATAGTTCAAACATTCTTAACAACGTCTGTACAAGGCCTTATATTAACAACGTTGTCTCTTTTCATCAGCATAGTCACGTCCATGAAGATGGAAATACATGAAATGCCGCAGTGCCTTGTGGGAGGGTATCTAAGGTCCTCCATGACAGATGCAAAGGACAAGATAAAGGCTGTTCGTGATGTCTTCACTAAGATCGACGTCCACCGGACCTGTCTCCATGTGTTTCTTACACTCACCGATGCAGGGTAAGGGCCAGTCCCGTTGAGATATTAAGTGGCGCCTTTAATTTTTGCGAGCGTTAGCTCTGCACCGGCCTAATCAGCGGGAGGTCGTGTGTTCTCGTACTCACAGCTCCCCGGATCGTCACCTCGCAAGGAACTGGTAACAGCCATTTAGTGACTGGCTCATTTTGAATGTTGCGCATGTGCAGAAAGTTGTAGCCTGCTTGCAGGCGGTACTGGGAGTTTTTATCGCGGAAAGCCCGGTCCGTTCGATGATCGGGCGCAATCTTGAAATTTTGAGGCGCGCGGTCCCGGGGGCGAGCGCAAAAATCGGGCCAAGGGGATCGGAGGGGGGAGGAGGACCGCGCGCCTCAAAATTCCAAGATGGCGCCCGATCATCGAACGGACCGGGTTTTCCGCGATAAAAACACCCAGTACCGCCTGCAAGAGAAAGTTGCGTTAATGACCGTTGTCAGAGCGTCCCCAGTGAGGTGACGACAAAGGAGCCTTTAGGGACGAGAATGGAGGTTGTGGCTTCGAACCACCTAGCCGAACCAACACTCATTGTGAACAAACGTGTGTACATAGAGCTGTGTGATACACAGTATTGTTCGTCATGATACCTTAAATGTGCTTATTTAGTAATTCCCCCTTACCTTATTTGGTAGATCTGTAAGTATTTTTCCTCGTATCTTTGCGAAAAAGCAGAAAAAATCACCAAAACTTGCGGATACTCGAGAAACATATGAAACATCGTTCTCTTCTTGGTTGCCATTTTATTTTTGTTCCCGGGCGAGAGGCCTGGGACGAGAGGCCTGGGACGAGATTGAAAAACCACAGGCAGCCCGCGTGGATTCGACAGCACGACGGCGATGATTATGGTGAAGATGACGACAGCGATGACGGCTTAGATGACGGCGGCGGCGATTGTGACGATGGATTATAATGCAGATGTTTTACCGGTCCTTTCACAGGTGGGTCCTCGAGGTGCGGATTCTTTTCAACGGACCCTCCGAGGAAGGAGAGAAGGCGGTGCAAGCATTGCAGAATTGTACGGATGCTTACGAGAATACATGTGGGCGCGTAAATTATCACGATTTCCAGCGCGAGTCAAGCCAACTCTACTCTCCAGAGAAATACCATTACGCTGCTGCTGGTCATTTCTTCAGAGGTATGAGATGTTTGTAATTTATGCCGTTTCTTCATATCTGCAACTGTTAAAGGAAATGTAGCCTTGAACACTTTTGTGGTGCCGCTAGCACCTCATTGCCACTCACCTGAAATCCACCAAATTCGGTACACAATTACCAGATTACTAGACATCACGATCTTTAGCAGTATTTATTCATTTTGTCATATGCTGAAAAGAAAATCATGCTTTATATAAGGGGACAAAAACCAAACTCAAATAAATTTATAAATCTGCCCAGGGTGCAGTTGTAAGCTTTCCCGATAAACCTTTTCATCACGTGACCACAGAGAACCCGAAGTGCGGACTTAAGGCTGGTTCTCTCTGGAACGCAAGCGCAGGACGCAAGAGCAAGGCAAGTGTAAATCACAGTGACGCACACTCTCGTACCCAGAGCTCCCAGGCTCGTCACCCCGCGGGGGAGGCTCTCACTGGTGACAGCCACCGACGCATGCTCAAAAGAAAGTGATGGTTTTATAACTCACAACTACTTTTAGAGCAGTGAAGTCGAAGGCATAGGTTGAAAAGACGACCAGGAAACGAATGCCAGGGTTATTTTGACAACGTTTTCATAAAGCGAGATTAAGCTACTTTTATGTACGCGTGCGCGCAATTTCAAGAGCCTCCCCTGCGAGGCGACGAGCCGGGGAGCTCTGGGTTCGAGAATGAGCGACGCATGCGTAAGCCTAAAATCAACACTGATTAGTTGCTTCTTGGTTCACTTGATTTACCCTAGATGCAAGCACAAGCGCAAGGGAGCGCAAGTCTCGATTTTCATGCGCTTTCGTCTGCACTTGCGTCTGCGCTTGCGTCTGCGCTTGCGTCTGCGCTTGCGTCTGCGCTTGCGTCTGCGCTTGCGTTCTAATGTGAACCACACAAGGAAATGTATGAGTTTGATATCCTTGCACTTGCGTTATAGTGAGAACCAGCCTTTAAATGCGTGTTCTCGGTTACTCGAGGGGTAGTTCTCCACAAATTAGTAATCAAGAAAAAATAATCAACTTGCAAATACGAAGTCTGCCAAAATAATGCTAAAACTACTGCCAAAAGCAATGATTCAAACCGAGGCATATAAATCACAATGAAAACTATAGATTTTCGCAATTGTGATCTAAGATTCCAGGAGTAATTCTACTCGTAATTCTATCGAAAGTTTCTTGCATGCCATTTTAAACGGCCAAGTGTTCAAGACAAGTTCCAAAGGTTTTCAATACTGTGCACATTTTGATTGACAGCGCATAATCGCCCAAACGAAGTCGTAATCTTGATTTTGGATAATCGCGATACTACGAATTCGGCAGTAAAGGTGTATACATGCTGGGCCCGATATTGCGACCATATGGTCGCCAATGGCGACTAAATGTGGAGGTTTGGCGACCACAATTCTAGAGCTAGTCGCCAAATGACTCCCCATCTTTCTAAGTTCGGCTGAAATCGCCGCTTACGTGGCGACTAAATATTGCTTTTTGGCGACTAATATTTTTTGAATTGGTCGCCAATGGCACCTAGCGAAACAGTTAATGTCGGGCCCTGTGTATAAAGGCCCATTTACACGCTGCGATTTGTCGGGACCGATTTCTTGTGCTTCGTTCGGTGTCGGCCCGACACTGAAACATCTGTGGGATCGCATCAGATTTCTTGTGTCGGGGCCGATTTTCCTTCGGACAAATGAAATAACTCGCGGCTCAAAAAACAATCGCGCCGACAAATCGCAGCGTGTAAATTGGCCTTAAAAACGTGTATAAAACGCAAGTCTGATCAGGGACTATCGACAGTCATCTGAAATTCACTCTCATAATAATATGCATTCGTCCACAGTGTTAAAGGATAAGATCATATCTAATGCAGTGGACGCTATGAAGAACCTCCCGCGTGGATCGTACGGTGATTTCGCAGGCACGAGAATCTACATTATGAGTATGGGTGGTAGAATGAATGAAGTGGAGGAAGCAAGTAGCTCACAAGCCATACGCTGGGCCAGGTTAGTGCTTTCTGCCTTTTGCCAAAATTCGATGCGCGCTTATCTCAGTGTGATTCTGCTCACTGTCTCCTTCGACTATTAGTTGGAAACTGGGTATGTAAGTTGCATAAACTGAATTTCGAAACCAGTCACTTCTTGATATTCTGGATCAAAATGTGAAAATGAACTGGATCTCGTTTTTTGGACGACGCTTTAGAGATACAGAGTGTCATTTTCCTGGAATCACGTCTTAAGTTAAGAATGTTGCCACAAAATATTAAAACAATTCTCAAAAACTTCAATATGAATAGTTCATCGTTTCCTATGTGCCCCGTCACGTTACGTGAACGACTTAGATTTGATCGGCGGTCATTTTTAACGCTTATAATTGCCGTATTTATGCTAGGAGACGGCTATAGGTTTTACTACAGTCATGAAATCCGTTCTAATCTACTAAACCTCAGAAAGTTTCCCTCATTCTTTCATGCGATCCATGGTTTGCTCTTTAATCACGCGTGTTCGGTGTGGCCGATCCTTGTCCGATGTCAGACTATGGGCGTGGCATATAGCTTTGTAACCCATAAACAGATTTTGTATAAACACAACAAACATATCACAACGTGGTCAAACCCATCGAAAACGTATTGGCCGACGCATCTTTATTGAAGTCACAGGATCACAACCCCTCTTAACTAGCCTGCTAACAGGTGTTGGTTGGCTGTTTTTAGGTTGTTTTACTGCGAGAATCCCGATGCGGACGCCTTCTTGGACGGGTCAAAATTCGGTCTGGGGCGGCGCCCGTATCGGGATTATCGCCATAAAATGACCTAAAAATAGCCAACCAACGCCTGCTAGCAGGCTACCCTCTCAACTTAAAGTTTTCTTTTCTTTCCCACATTTCAGGTTCAGGACTGCGATGAATGGACATTGCGCAGCTGTCAGGCATGATGAGAAAGGAATGAACAGTTTTTGTGCCGTGTGAGCGAGCTGAAAAAGTGGGCTGATGATTATCAGAAAGTGAACGAAGAGTTTGGTGAACCGTTTTACGGAGGGAAGGCGGACCAAGTCGTACCCCGTCTACAGGCCTTGAAAGGGAAATATGATCCTAATAATGTGTTCCATCATAATATCAACATAGCTCCTCCCACGTTCAGCAATAATATTCAGCAAAAGATTTCGCCGTGACGACACAGGCCCTCCAAGCTCCTTATTAGTGAATATTTATACTAGTAGTCACCCTTGGTTAGGAAATGTGGGCGACATTATATTACAGGAGTAACATGTTATAGGGATGTAATCCCAAGGGGGGCTACTCGGATATAAAATGACGGGGAGGTCTACTGAACCCATTCCTTTCAGGACTACATTTTGCCATTTTAAACCATTTTTGTATTGCAAAGGGGGTGCGCACGCACCCAACGCCTACCCCCTGGATTCGTCACTGAGATATATAGAGGATATTACACGGTGGCTTGAAGATATGGATTTTATTTTCGAGTGGCAAGAACAATATTGTTTTTGACACGAGAAAATGAAATCCATATCTTCAAGCCACCGTGTAATGTTCTTTTTATTGTATGGATTAGAATTGACATAGCGGCAAAATATTACAAATTGAACAACTCACTTGGTAAAAGTCGAAAGTGTATATTTGTGAAATGCTCCCTCAATCTTTCTGATTCCCAGTGTCGTTAAGAACTAATTTCCCTTTTTTTGTTGCTGTAGCTTTCTCTGCCATAGTTGAAATAAGGTTTTTCTCTTTACAACTAGAAGAGGGGGACTTTGGGGCGGTACAGAAACCGCAAAACCGCCCAAAAATTACATCAAAATCGCAAAACCGCACACAAAATCGTATCTAAACCGAAACCGAAATTCCCAAATTAGATTTCTTTTAGAAAAAGTGACGGGAGTAGAAGGCGGTCATAGCAGAAAAATATGTGCTCTGTAGAAATTTTAAAACCGTAAAACCGCATTAAAAGTGACAAAATCCGAAAAATCGTGATTGAAAATGTCAAAACCGTGCTCCGCAGGCTTTTTTAAAACCGTGAAACCGCATTGAAAATTTAGAAAACCGAAAAAACGCAAATAAAAACTGCCAAAACCGCGGAACCGCCAACCCCAATGTCCCCCTCCTAGAACAAAACTTAGTTTTGTGGCTTAAAACTCGTGTGACCGAGCGAGTCAGGAAAACAACACTGCAAACGCGCACATCCGGGACATTCGGTACATAACTGTTTCATATTTTCAGTAGTGAAGATATGGAAAATACGAGTGTTTTAGTTTCCGGTAAAACACTGGCATTCATATAATAAGAAGACGTATTACACGGAAAAAGCCGTATTACACTGTAGAAAACCGGTTACGGTCGCGCAACATTTTGCCTACGATTCATTTTGGTTGGCCAATAGAAATGAAGTTAAATTCGCCTTGGTCTCGCATGTGTGATCATCAAAACAAAATGTTGCGCGAAAAATAATAAAAATAAATGTGTTATTTTGATATTTTCTTCTCTGTTCTTCTATATTTCAATGGGACCCTAGGGAACGAGATTACGTCATGCTACTTTCTGATTGGCCACTGTCATAAATTTTCATGACAAAGGAATCCATTGACCTTCAGCAGAACTAGTGAATACTAGCAAGGGAAGAAACTCGACGCGATTCTACGGAAGTGATAAGGTATTCACATACATTCACATAATAAATGAACTTCCGTTGAATGCGTGACAGTATAGACAGTTACAAAACAATGAAACATGACGTGTTTGATACAAAAGGAGCCTGAGTTCATATTTTTAAATGAAGAATTTAATATTCATCTGACCGAATTTACAAGCCAGATAATATTCATTACGAACTGAATACATTTGAAACTGCCGACTTCTCAATTCGTCTTATTTGCGCAAATTTTTTGTTTGTTCCTCTTTGGTTTGAACTAACCGAATAAAATGAGATAAATCTAGATAAGTTTTTATTTCCAAATAGGCTTGGCAAATAACTTACATAGTTAAATCAGTTTTGGAAAACAGTTCTTGAATTTGCACACTTGCAATAGTAATCCTTGAAAAACCGGAGATGTGGATGTGTACTGCGTGATAACGCAAGAAACACTAAGATTATTCCTTCAATATTTAATAGCGAAATTTCGATTGAAATCACTTATTATACTGAACTTGCATCTAATTTGGCAGGAGTTTTGCCAATTCACTTCCGCTTCCGTCGCCCCCAACTGACAACATAACCTGTACGAAAACGAGTGTTTTAATATATATATTATTTTGTTCGCCTTAAAATTATTTTTTCGAAAACTACAAATAAACATATTGTAGATAAGTCTCTCCGCTATATGTCCATCGAAGTTTCGTTTCCTAAAATCATTCGGTTGATTTGCTATGAGTTTTTTGCTAAGCTGTCCGATTCAGTTTCCTCCCTTGCTAGTATTCACTAGTTCTGAAGGTCAATGGATTCCTTTGTCATGAAAATTTATGACAGTGGCCAATCAGAAAGTAGCATGACGTAATTTCGTTCCCTAGGAAACAAGAGGTACAACAATACACAGGACTCCCATTGAAATATAGAAGAACAGAGAAGAAAATATCAAAATAACACATTTATTTTTATTTTATCGGGAGGGTGAGCTCCCTGTTATACTATAATATACTTGTGTGCTATAAAAATTAAATAGTCAAATGGCAAAGTATTCTTTTTGACCAGATTTGGGTCAAATACGTCATCAGTATGGTATGCCTTGGCTTGAGCGCACAGACTCCAACCTCGTTCCCAGGGTCTTCTCGGTCGTTTTTCAAAATGGCGGTTAGCTCAGAGAAGACCCTGGGGGAGGCTGAGTCACATGACCGTTTCGAAACAAAGGACAAACCTCATTTTGATGTCCTCAAACAATAGTCACGTGACTCAGTCTCCCCCAGGGTCTTCTCTGAGCTAACCGCCATTTTGAAAAACGACCGAGAAGACCCTGGGGACGAGGTTGCGCAGACTCCTCTTTGGGAGAGTCCTGGTATTGCCGGATTTCAAGCCGCCGAGTGCCTGGGGCGGATCCCTTAATATTACCAATTATCGAAACGAGATCCAAATAAACTGCATAAAGAGAAATAGCGAGCCGAACTACGCAAAATCCTAAAGTTTGGAGTTGATTGTGTAAATTCCGTTCGAGATACAGCCATTCCAATATACCGGAATTTTATATTAAGCTTTGTATGGTTTTCCGGACGGCGTGTCCGGATTTCACACAAATCTTGTAAAATTTTGGACTTTTTGAAAGGCTGTTTCTCGATCACTATTTGCCCGATTAATACCAAACTTTGGGAATTTGTATAGTTCAGCATGCTCTTTCTCTTCATGTGGATAGCGTTTCGATAATGGTAATATTAAGGAATTCGCCCCAGGCACTCACGGCTTGAAATCCGGCAATGGTGTCGGCCTTTCGCAGGCTATCACGGGCCTGCAAATTTTTGGGGTGACTTTGGTACAAGTACTGCACTGCATTTATGAGCTTGGCCTGTATATTTGCAAAATCCTGCGTAGTGCCCGAGGCTGTGACTGCAACTTTTGAAAATCCTGTGTACGCCCCTGATATGATAGGCGATACAATCTGTCAGCCAGAATTGTTATGGAAACATATCATAGCCCGCCCAGGAGCTCCGCTAAAACAACCAAACTAGGGTAGTGTAGTGTCGTCTAGGCCACCAGAAGAGTGAAATGAGGTGGTCACGTGATATGACGTCATCGATGACGTCATCTATGTTTGAAAAATCAATATCTCGTGAAGAGAAGACTCTAAAACAACCAAACTTTGGTAGTTTAGTCTAGGTCACCAGGTGAGCGAAATGAAGTGGTCACGTGATATGACGTCATCGATGACGTCATCTATGCTTCAAAAATGAATATCTCATGAAAGGAAGACTCTAAAACAACTAAACTTGGGTAGTGTAGTCTAGGTCACCAGATGAGCGAAATGAAGTGGTCACGTGATGTGACGTCATCGATGACGTCATCTATGCTTGATAAATCAATATCTCGTGAAGGGAAGACTCTAAAACAACCAAACTTTGGTAGTGTAGTCTAGGTCACTAGATGAGCGAAATGAAGCGGCCACGTGATGTGACAAATAAATAAATAAATATAGATAGCATTACACCGTAGTTTCAATGCTTTACATTTCAGTGCTTTACATTAACGGATAACTCATACTAGGTGCTAGGTGACGTCATCGATGCTTGAAAAATTAATATCTCGTTAAGGGAAGACTCGAAAACAACCATGTAAACCATGTAACATAACGTCCTTATGTCGCTAGTGTGAACCGGGCATAATTCACACAGAAAATTTTATAACCAGGGGCTCCGCTTTTAGCCAGTGGCTAAATCTATATATTATGTCACAACGAAAAGTCTCTTTCTCGGCGGTTCACACGGAATCCAAAACTCGCAAGGATAAACTCTGGCGCAGGTCGCTATAAAACGACCGTGATGACCCTGGGGACGAGGTTGTGAAAAGCTGTGGGACACGTGGTGTCGTTAGGAACGCCTTGGCGATTATTGTTATCATTTCCCGCAGTCAGTCCCTGCCACACAGCAGTACTCCAACACAGGAGGTCAAACAGGTTCAAATGCACGAAAAATCAATTATACTAGGAATATCTTTCAGATAGGGGAATGCTCGGATGCCTGGTAGTTTATTTCGACACTAGTGTTGCGTGACGTGACAATTTGAGAGGGGGAGTAGACAGAATAATCATTGGGAAAGTGTTCTTCGAAACGTGATTTATGAAGTGTTTCAACAACGTAGTTCCATCATACGCGATTACGTGTCATACGTGACGTAGTTTTGGTAGCTAGACACTGAACCAACATACGAGTGTTGTGGTAGCCAGTCCCCCCCTCCCATTACCAACCCGTTCCCGCGATTTTTTCTTTTTTGTTACTAAATCCAAGATGGCGGTCGCGCCAGTAAAGTTGGCTTTTTTGGCCTAAAATTAAGCTTTTGTGCACACTAGCCACATAACGACATTAGAGTGTTATGTGAACCCCGTAAAACTGTAAGAAAACAACAAAAATGAACACCGTTTTTTAAAGATTGCTTTATTTCTATAGCAATGTGTGATTATTTAATCTTTTTTTTGCCTTTCGAGTGTGAGAATTTTGTTCGCGTGACGCTGTGCTTATGTCGTTAAGTCGCTAGTGTGCACTAGGCTTTCATATTCTCTAGCGTCTGCTAGCATGCTAGTGTATTACGAAACAGGTCTTCGTGTGCCATTGACGCTTTGATGACCTTTAGCATGGCGTTTTGCTATGAAATTCAATTTTGGAAATACGTCGGATCTTAGCTGTTAATAGTATTGGAATCACGTCGGATCTTTAACACTATGACTAAATGTAATAAAACATCAATTTTAATGTGCAATAACTTGAAAAATTATTACGATGCTAAAAATCAACTGTAATTTGTAAATACAAAAGATCCAGTATAAATCCATATATTCCTATTTCAATAAAGGTTATTTTGGTGTATGGTCTTTCAATTTTTGAATAAAACAAGGGATTCTATTGTTTTAATGACAAAGACTTTCATCGACCAAAGACCAAAGCAACCGTTTATGAATTAGGTCTCTCTGTTTACGATAAAATTATTCTCTGAACGTATCAGGCTTTGTTTCTTTCATCTCGAATGATTGCTGTTTCAAAGAGCATGAAAATGTCCGTCCTAAATGTAATTATCAATTGTTGCAATTTCTGATGGAAGCATATGTCCTGTTGTTTGTGTTAACAATAGACGTTTCCCGCATCCGTTTCAAAGATCACGAAACAAGTTTTATGTCGAGGCGGGCCTTGATAGCCAGATGAATGTTCTGTATCGACTGTTTCGTGATGATGGAAGGGAATGCGGAAAAATCCCTTGTTTAATAACAGTATAACCAATAACTTAAAACTGGAACGTTTAGCTGACGTATACGAAAAAGCTGCATGGGCGTTGCTGTATAAAATTAATTGATACGATATCGTATTTGTTGATTGATTTATCTAAGGTCCAATTAAACAATGACGGTTTATTGTAAAAACTGTAACGTAGTGACATAGCATATTCAAATGTAAACGTTTTAACGATTTGTATTTTGTTCTCATAGTCTGTCGCGAATGACCGTCTTCAATGACAGGTTTTCTGTAAATCCTATTTGTTGATTGATTGTATCTTGGAGTCCGAAATATTGTACGTGATGCTAACATCGGAGGATGTTAAGAGTGCCTCCTCTATATCAGTTTGTGAAAGAGTGGTTTTCAGTTCCACGCCATTGAGCTCCAAGATGGCTTTTAACTCATTTGAAAATGCTGTTAAATATAACTTCTTGTTAGTTTCCGTGTTTTCCACAAAGATCCTTGCATACCAACGCTGGGTGGAATTTGTAGCTCTTTGTTTGAGATCGCATGGTTGGCAATGTAATAGATTTCCTCGTTGTACTGCCTTTTTTCCACACGATGAACAGCAGTTGTATTGCTGTATTGATTTCACTCCCAAAATAACAAATGTCGCTGTGTTGGTTGATAACACTAGCGGGGATACTCTGACATCCGCTATCTTTGAAAGTGGCGCTGTTTCCTTGAACGAGAAGCCATCTTGTGGGTTGGTAACCAAAATCTCCGAAGTCGTGTTGTCTCGTCTGACTTGCAAGTTAACAAACTCGTATGTTTTGTTTTCTTCTATGTCTTCCAGCTCTCCCCAAAATGCTGCCGAAATGGAATCTGTTTCATCTACTAGGGTTGCCCATCTCTTAGGTTTTTCCCCAGAGCTTGTGATTTGTTTTCTTGTTGCCGTCAGGTGGTGGACCTTGGCTTTAAAGGACACCAGGTTGTACACTGGGAGGGTCTTTGCTGTCTGTATTGTTGCTGCTTTTTGTTCAAACGGGGTGAATGAAAGGTGCTCATTTGACAGTTGAACCTGGGTGTAATTGTGGATAACAATGTTCTCATACTGTGAATTGTAGTCGAACTTCTTAATTTTGATTGGGCTCTTATTCTCAAACGCTTGCTTCAACGTTTTTTGCCTTGGATGGCGAGAAACATATCGCCTTAACTGATGCTGACTCGGAGTTTTGCACTTGACATGTCGAGAATTTTGGAGCTGGCGTGAAGTTATGGACATACCCGAGTATTGGTTCATCTGAAAAAGATATGAACAGTTAATTTTCTTTTTTTTTTGGAGGGGGGGGGGGGGGGGGGGATACATCATGTCAGATTAAATGTATTGCTAATGTAAGCTGTCATGCCCAGTTATGCAAAAGTAAAATGTTTCGTCGTGACATTTTGTTTTCTCATAACTGAAAATGACATCCGTCATTCCAGATTTCCAGACTTCATCTGGATGAATGCTGAGTCAGCAATTTGTATGTTACTGCCTGTTGCATATGCCATATGCATTCGTACCTTATGGTTGAATGCACGGTTTCTCTTATGTGTGGCACTCCAGGTTAGGAGGAAGTTATAAACTTACTTGTATCTGGTGTTTCTGCCTTGATGATTGTTGAAGTACTTGGTGCATCTAAGATTAAAAATGGTTTCTTGTTTGAGATTTATAATGGAAATTGAACTAAGTGGAGGGTAATTTGGTCTGAAATCATACGGAAATCGACCGGGCGTGCAGTGATTTCGGACCAAAATTGCCCGACACAAAGTCTAATTACCACTTTATTACATCCATTTTGTAATCAGATTGATTGACACTCATTTTAGATTATGAATAAGCATTAATTCAACTGATCGAGTTCGGCTTTTCAGTGCCTTGCTTTCAAAGGCACAATGTACTTTGATAAGAAATGACTTGCAATGCGATGTGTATTTTACTGCCAGTAGTACACGCAGTTGCACGTATTGTAATATTTCATGAGTATTTTGACCTAATCGCTTAGAGAACAATAAGGACAGATGTTAAAATGGCGATATTGATGAAGGATTTTAACATTCTGAATGCACATTCAGTGAATTGTCCAGGTTAGGAGCAAGTTATAAACTTACTTGTATCTGGTGTTTCTGCCATTGTGTTTGATGAAGTACTTGGTGCATCTACGATTAAAAATAGTTTTTTGTTTGAGATTTTACTAATAATTATAATTCTGTTTACATAAACTTTCATAAGGAATGACTAGCAATGTGTATTTTACTGCCAGCGGTACATGCGGTAACATGTATTGTAATATTTCATGAGGATTTTGACCTAATCCCCTAGAGAACAATAAAGTTTTTTAACAGTCTGTAATTTTAAGATAAAGTTTTATTTTACAAACAGTTCTTACCTTTATTGTCTAAATCCATTTTGGTGGTAATTTGTAAAAAACTAGAAAATAAGATAAATAAGATTGAAATCCTGAGCGGCTGCAATGAGGCTCCTTATTATTTTGATCAAAGTGTATGGGTAACTGAGTGATTTGTTTCCAAAGGCAAATAATATTAAAAGATTTTCAGATTTTCTGTTATTTATAGAAAGTACAAAAAAAAATCTCAGGTCAATGTTACTGGGGGAATGAGGTAAGGGAGAACCTGTAAGACCTGTTAGAAACATGTAGCAAAAGATCTTTCCCTGATGGGAAGGCAGACAGGTGACAAACACAATTGTGTTGATGTAATTGCTTGCGAAACCCTTGGGTGGTGGAAAACGGTTGTAAATGTTAACCTAAACAATGGTAACTTACCAACACTATTGGAAAAACTTGGCATTCTGTAAAAAGAAAATGCATTAATATATGAATGGATAAGATGTGTTAATGTTGTTGCAATCGTACTTACTTTGGGTTCCATAGTTTCAACTTTTATCAGATATTTTACAGTGCAACTAATCCAGCAAAAGTCACCCAAACAATTTTTCTTACAAGTTAGTCAATCACAATTGAGCATTTCAACAACAGATGGAATAATAGATTTCCTGTTTTCAATGAAAACATGCAATATTTTACCTGAAATCAATAAATATGCCCAAGAATACATTTTGATCCATTCATTTGACCAAACTTTACCAAAATAATGTAAAATCAAAAATAATGTTTGGCTGGCCTTGGTTGGCGTAGCCGCACTGTGAACATTTGTTTTGCTTTGTAGTTAACCCAAATTGAACATTGTTTCAGTTTTGTGTCAAACATCTTTTTTCCTGTTTTTTAATATGGGGTAGGTCCATGCAGTTTCAGCCTGAGATTTTTCAAAGCAATTTATTTATGCAATTATATGAATGCCTTGCATGTTGCTTCTGCTAACATATCAAGTCTATTTTCCTCTTCTAAGCGAAAATGTAGTGTTGGTGATGACTTTAAACGTGATAATCTTTGATAAGTCATGGGCTCTATAATACATGAAGATAAAGCCTTTACTCTGCTTATTGCAACATATGAAATGCCAAAAGTTGCTTCCTTTTTTCCAATACCAACCCATGCTTTTGGTAAAGTTAGTCCCTGACTTTTGTGGATTGTTATTGCCCACGCAAGCTTAAGAGGTAATTGTTGTCTTTCATGGATGCCATCTAACAAGTAAGCTGATGCAGTTATGGGACATATAGGTACACATGATGGTTCTGTGTCTAAAATAGATGGGCCTGTATAGTTGTCAAACTGAACAATGACTGCAATGGGCAAATCCGGTGGTTGATTATCTGTATGGTAAATAATATGTTTCACGATTCCTGTAGCTCCATTGCAGAGACCAACACTTGGCCATAAATTCATGGTTAGCATCACCTTTGCACCGTTTGCGATAATAATGTATGGTTCTAAACCTGACATTTCATCTGGGCTGGCCTTTTTTGCTAAAGGTGATGAATGGCGGGCATTAATGTTAGCAATAGGTTTCCTCAATTCCGTTAGTTTGTTAAAATTGAATTTTCCAACATCTTCATTACTGTAGAATAATCTTATAGCTTCTTCAAACTCTTGTAAATTAGAGACTTTAGAAGGTTGCCGTGTGAGTAGCAATTTCCAGTCATCAACAGTTGTTTGACCTTTACGTAACCGTAATAACAAGTTGCGGAACTGTTCTTGATTTGGGTCAGTACCCTGGACACGCTGATTCACAGTTAATTTGATAACTTTATCAAACATTCTGTATGCAAGATAACCTTGTTCTCCAATATTATTGCTTGGTTTAGCATGGTAAAGAGGTTTGTCACCAACTGGCGGTAATTGTCCAGGATCGCCAGTTAAAATTATTGAAAAGCCTCCAAATGGCTGGTCATAATGTCCTGTTACTTGTTTGCAACGTCTGTCTATCCAGCCAAACATAACTTGTCCTAGCATTGAGTATTCATCAATGATTATGTACTCTATATCCTTAAGAGCTTCTTGTAATCTACTCAAGCTTTGCCCAGTAAGGTCTTTATGACCCCTTGGACCTACAGGTAGTTTCAACAGGGAATGGATAGTAACTCCTTGTATGTTATAAGATGCTTTTCCTGTTGTTGCAGCTACAGCACACCTTTTTTTTAAAAGTGAACGGATAGCATTGATGAGATAGCTTTTTCCAGTTCCCGCTACTCCAATCAAAATAAGGCAAAGACTTTCTTTGGCAATCAAAGCATTATCTGAATGTGACCTTACAATGTTGTAAGCTATATCTTGCATTTCACTAAATGTAGCCGTGTTTACACTTGTGTAGGTTGGCAGATTTAATGTTGATTGTTCTTTTTTTGTTTTCACCCATTTTGGCATTTCACCAATCTGTTGATGATTATAGTAAATCCTGTCCTGGTGCCAGTCACATCCATCTTCTGAGCGATCTTGAAAAGATTTTTGGAATGGTGTATGGAGATCACTTAAAATCATCCATTCCTCACGAATGTTGGTATCAGATTCAGAATGGTCTGTTTCATCATCTATAACCTGCTGCATTTTGATAACATCCTGGAGTTTGTCAAACCATTCTGGAACAACCTTCTGTGCATATGGTGTTTGAAGAAATTCTTGCCATTGTTGGATGAAGTTCTCATTTGTTGCCTCTAAATTATTCCAAGCATCATCTTGTGATAATTTCCAAGGTTTATATCTTATTAATTGATATTTACAATAAAATGGGAAATTTGGACCTTTTGGATTTGAAGAGTAGGTAGGGAAAATTCTTGGTACGACATTATCTGCCTGTTTGGTAAGTTTCTTATTGACAACTTTATATTTAGTTGCAAATTCTACAAAATTGAGGTTACTAACTTCATTGGATTTTTCATAATTCAATCGATTGGCATAAAGGTCCAAGAGGGAGTCCTCAGAGCAAGCTTTTCCTTTTTCAGTAGAGGCTACTTTTAATTTGCGAGACCCTATCAAACTGACAGGTATTACATGGAATGAAGAACTATGAAATTTTAAGGAAAGAAGGTGATGCATGATCTCCTGTGCTGAATAATCTCTCTCACCCAGGGTTTTCATGATTATCTTTTTAATAGCCCTGTGAGGGTTACTATTACTTGGGACATTAACAATGGTATTAAAGGCTGTTTTTAACAGTGGAGTGCGTGGTTCCCCTTTGGCTGCATACTTGGTAAGATATTCCACACAAGCATAGTGATCAATAACTACTTGAATATCACAATTTGCTCTCCAACTTTGCAACTGTAGCTGCTGATTATTGTTCAAGCGATTGTCATTTCTTGCAGTAACAATCTTTGCTCTGTATTGTGTATCACCACTGTTGCTGTGAATTGGCTCAAAAACTAATTTAGTTTGTTGGCAATAGTCAATAGGAAAATTAAAGCGACACTTCAATTCGTTTTCATTATTTCGTTTTCTAAGGCAATAGGCAGTGCTGCATCGAGTGTGACGCTGCACCATGTTTAGTAAATCACAATAATCTGATTGCATGTCAGAATTCATAATGTCCTGACCATATCTCTTCTGGCAAGGATGAATTTGTGGTCTTATCCACATGTCTTCATCTGGGGGATTTGGATTTATTGTAGTAAGTAACCAATCCACATACTGACAGATTCTCTTGCTGGCCTTAATACCAGCCTCAATTTCAACTTCAAGATTTGAAATGGCTCTATTGTCATTACTATTATCTCTGCATTTCTCTGCCAGGAAACCTTTTAGTGCAATCTTTGTAAGCTCACATAAGCCAGGGTCATTTTTAAGTTTGGCTGTACCATGACAGTGGATGCTGCCTCGTCCTTGATACTCAAACCTGTACCAGTGCCACTCAGCATCAAGAGTGTCATATAGCCAATGTTTAACAAAACTTTCAACTCGTTTAGTAAAGAACCAGTCAACAATATGTGGATTATCAATAACATTCTGGCGTCTTTCTTCACTGCTGACAGCACCACTGCTGAGCAAATCATGTAACTCTGGCCAGTGCATATCAGCACATGAGAATGTGAAAAAGAAAGTTGGTGTACCAACTGTAGTAACTATAGCTTTAAGCTCTTCTCTAACTTTATACCAATATGAATTCGTGCCAGGTATGTTTGCAACATACCTGGAAACTTTAGACATAAAAGTTGGTGAACTATCAGTAGCAGCCATTTCTTGTAATTCATCAATTGTCAAATGAGCCTCTCCTGGGTTTTGTTTTAAAAATATTCCACTTTGTTGCAATGTTCTCTTTCTTAGAATCATGTCAAAAGCCCAGTATGAAAATCTGGGGTGGCTAGCAAATCGGTAATACCACTTATTTTTCCGTCTTTCTGCAAACTTTAGTAAATGTTTGATACTTTCATGGAGTGTTACATCTCTCACAACTGATGGATTTGTTGGATCACCTAGCCCATAAGGAAATAATGTTGGAAATGCCATGGTCGCAAGAAATGGAGTATTATATTCATTTATTGGTTGCTCATCTTGTGATGGCCAATTCAGTGGTTTGTCGGCAGAGAGGCAATTCCTAATTGCAGTCAATTCCTGTGGCTGCTGTTGACCAACAGGTAAAAAACTGTTCATTTCTGCTGACTTATCATATACAACATCATCTACATTTTCCCCAGTAGGGCCTTGATCTGGTTCATTTGTATCTTCTAATAAAATATCATTGTCTGACTCAACTGTCAAAAGGCTAGGAGGAATGCCATCATCTGGTAAACAGTTCAGTGCATTGTTATCAATATTTACATCTGAATAATGTGGATTATTCTGTACAAGCCAATGCAAAGCATTGTAAACTTTTTGTTTTCTAACATTAACATCTTTAAAGGTGTTGTTTTTCCCTTTTGTTCTTACTATTATGACCGGAATATCTTTGGGATATCTTGGTAAAGTGGATGCAAGCTCTTTTATATTTTGGGGCAAATTTATACAATGGCCTGAATAACCCCTTTGTCCACCAGGTTTAATATAAACTCTCATAATAGGTAGTGCACGAGCAATCAACATTTCTTCAGTTTGGGTGAGCCCTTGTAATTCTTGTGGTACAGGCCCTGGTATCATAAAATTTTCAGCACAAAATGCTTTAGGGGTGTGCTTATCTCTGGAACATCGTTGACAAGTAAATAAATTAACATTTTGAACCATCCCTTTTAATGGCCATGCTTCTTTGCAAATCACACACTGATTTATTGAGTATTCTAGAGACTGATGAAATTTCTGCATGTTAGATCTTGCCCAAGGTTGCTCATGGAGGGGACCATCAAAGGTTACATTAAATGCTTTTAAATAGTTTTGCTGCACATTAATTTGTGATTGACCTACTGAAGAATTTTCCACATTCATTGTTCTTACAGTCTGAGTTTCTTGTGATTCCGTCACATTATCAATAATCACATGAGAATCTGTATATTGTTTATTTGTTAATATATTTGCCATTTTCTTGGCCTTATAGCGTTCCCTTTCTTTTGATAGTCTTTTTTCTCTGGCTTCTGGTGTCTCACGTGATCTCTGGGCTCTTTTGTACTCTCTTTGTTTTGCCAATCTCGTAGTTTTGGCTTCAGGAGTTTCACTGGATATTTTAGTTTTCTTAAATTCTCTTAATTCTGTCAGTCTTTTTTCCTTAGCATCTTTGTTTACTAAAATCTTTCTTTCCAGACCAGCCATTGTATTCATATTTGGAATATTCTGATTTTGTACAGCTGAAACATAATGTAAACCATTTATATAACCCAAAAAGAGCACAGGTCTTTCTGCATCTTGAGTCATAACAGAAGGAGTTATTAGCTTTGCAGGTGACCCTTCAGTCGAGTCAGTTATATGAATCAAACAATTCAATGCATTGGACACAGCTTGAATAATAATATTATCACACCAAGTCTGTGGTTGAGACATTTCTAACATGTAATTTTGCCAACAGCTACCTGAAAAACTCTCCACATAATGTTCTGGATGGTTATTTAAGTGATTAACTCCAGCCATACGGATTTCTTGATGCCTTTCAGGTTGACCAAAAACCTGATGTGAGCAAGCTCGAAAAAAACATGAGCCATCACCACCAACATCAAGAGGTGATAAACCTTGTAACAACAACTTTCGGACTAAAACATTCCAAGGTGATACACTAATTGCACTATTTCTAAACATGCCACCTTTCAAATCAGGCAGTGTTTTACAGCAACATGAAACATTTGAAACAGTGTATAGTAAGTTTCTGCTTTTTTTAGCACAACATAACTTTCTGATACTTGATGAATAAAAATACTTGCTGAAAAAACTGCAACTTTTCTTGCAGGAAAGCACAAAATAATACTTGTAATTGCTGGCAAGTTTATAAATTTCTGATGATTGCGGAGCAGCTTTTTTAAGCATGCATTTAAATGTCTTTCTTAGTTTTCTCTTACGTAAAATTTGCATTAACTGTTTTCTAGAAAATCTCGAGGGAGATCGTTCCCTGCGACTGTTTCGTTTCTTGTCTTTGACACGCTTTCTGATAGAATGTCTATACACAATCACATGCAAATTATCCTTACACTGGTACGAAGGTTTAGAGAATAACAGCATGCCTGAGCTGCTTGAGCAAGAGGTCGTCTCAGCTTTCAAAGTTCTGTTACCGCTATCAGTGTTCTCAATTGAAACCGAACAAACATTGTTTAGCTCATTGTACAGTTCTATCCGTTGTTTGACTCTCCCAAGCCTTACACTCATCAAATTGTGTTTGAATTTCTGATTGATACCCATACGCCACGCATTCCAACGAGGCGAAAGGTGATGGACTGCCCGCTGTAAAAGTCGGGTTGATTTGACTGCCCGAATTCGGGTTGATTTGACTGCCCGCTGTAATAGTCGGGCGTTTGAAAGTCCACACCGGGACTGATATAATTCCCTCCAAATAGGAGGAGTCCTGGATATTCCACATCCAGGCAGCCCCCTTAAATAGGCGAGATTTGGCCTAGAAGCCAAACGTGTTGAGCTTGAGAGAGGAAGCGGCCATGACTGTAGCAATGTGCGATTTGGCGGCGCTAAAACGCCACGAATTTTGAGAGAATTCTCACGAAACTCGTTTGACAACGTACTTTTAAAGCTGAGATAACCTCTGCGAAGATATTGAAAATAATTCATGCCTTATACTCACCACAAATCGCAGATAAAAACCCTCAGAAACCCACAGAATGTGCTTGTGCCTGTGGAAATGTTGCACCTACGATTGGACCACGCGTCCCGGGACCCGACTCACATGACATCGCGCAACTGAGTCGATTATTCTTCGAATAACACGAATGCATAACGAAAATGTGCCGAAAGATCCTCGAGTCACACGAATGCACAACGGAAATGTGCCGATCGCCTTGGTCACATGACTAAGTGGACATGAAAAATGTCCTGCTATATTAACATCTCGCGCATGCGCAGAAAATGACCGCTGACCCGCAGATACGAACACGAATGAATAACGAAAATGTGCCGAAAGATCCTCGAGTCACGATAGCCGAATATCCCGGTGACCCGGAGACAAACAAAGAATTAAACAAAGTCGGAGCTTGACTTGACCCTTGTATCTCGCGAACCATGCACGAATGCACAACGGAAATGTGCCGATCGCTCTGGTCACATGACCTGTGGACATGAAAAATGTCCTACTATCTCCTGCTATATTAACATCTCGCGCATGCGCAGAAATTGACCGCTGACCTGCAGATACGAAATGTGCCGAAAGAACCTCGAGTCAAAGACTTTTCTGTAAACAAAGTCGGAACTTGACCCTTGTACCCTCGCGAATCATGCGATCAAACCGGAAACGCGATGAAGGAGTTTTTGACTTGTCACATTACTGTTACTGGACATGAAAAATCTACTCCCATCTGATATACAACGTCAAGAATAGACTTGCTCTCCGGCTCCCTGCGGTCGCCTCCGAGCAAAAACCCTCGCATGGGTGCACAAGTACTGTCTAGACGTCCTTTCTTTACCAATTTAATGCAAGATGGCTGATATAACTACGCTACGGCCCTCAAATCGACGGCAAAATTTACTTGTCAAGCGATCGTGAATACTCGAAGTCAATCAAGAATGCTTGGAATGGAGGTTTGAGAGAGAAAAAGCCCATTGCATTTGTACAAGTGCAGTCAAGTAAAGATGTAGCTAAAACTGTCAAATTCTGTGTCGAGAACAAGGTTGGTATGTTTGTTACATAAAATATTATCGTGAGTCTTGCATGCTCGATTAAATGCGATTATTCTTTGAGCTTAATTTCAAACAAAATGCAAACATGTACGCAATAAGCTTATTGAAATGAAAATATTCCAAGTATAAATCTAGAACGTTTGAATATACAGATGAATTTTGTTCTAAGATACGGTGTTAGTAATTAATTCTATCCTCTAGTTAGATGTTTTGACTGTTTTCTATTTTGTTATTCTAATCTCTGGGTGTGACATAACATTGATTTTCACAGACCAGTCTATTTTTATCCTTAAATTTTTTTTATGCTTTATTCGCAACAGAACTAGTCTAAATTTCATAGTAATATATTAAGAGCCTGCTGTTTATTTCACAGTATGCAGCTGATGGAAAATGCATATTAACGTTTGTACATATTCAATGCATTCTGTCTAGGAATTTACAAATCAGACGGAACTTTGCATGATCTTGAATTCTATACCTAAGAAACAACAACATTTATACTTTTAATTTTGGTAATTCACATAGATAATTTTTAAACTCAAATTGGACGAACATTCTAAGGTTTCCTAATCTGACTGTATACCTATACAAGTTCTCTGTATGCACTGTTGGTATTCTTTATCTCAAAGTGCACTTTTCATTGTCTTTTGTCTATTAATTAAGTGCTGGTGTATATCTACCAAGGCCTAGCCTGCGAAAGCCGACACCACTTCAAAGTGCTCACCAAAAGAGACTCTTGCATAGAGTCGTCTGCATGCTGAAGTCATTAACATTCCATGCTGATTATGTATTTTGACTCAGCTCTGGTCAAAAGAATTACACAGCCAGTTATAAACTTTTTTGCATTTCTTTCATCTTGTTTGAATGCCTCACTATCAAATGGGTATCCGGGTGTTTCACACATGTCCGGTTTGGAATGGCTTGAAATGTTTCGCGCATGGCCTTTAGGACTTTGGTTGTATGTCATATGTTGATTGAATAATTTAATAATATAAGAAGAAAAAGGAAACCCAAGAAGATGATTTAAGTAAAAAAGGAAAGTAACAATTAAATCCAATTATATCAAAGCCATGTTTGTTGAATGCCAAATACAACTAATATATTCACCAATATTTAGCATCTAGTCAAACAGGCCATTGAAGACATTACAATAATGGCAGCAAAGCAATGCATTATGTGTTGGCTCTTTGAAAAATGATCCTATAATAATTATGGTTAACATTTATTACATTACTAGCTCTAGTACTGTCTTGTAACTGTTGTGTTGCTGCTAAATGTTGTTGTTATTGATATAGCAGTTACTCCATGACATCTCTTATTTGTAACATATTTGATCTCAGCTTGACTTTTGTGTGTCTTGTGGCTGCACAAGTGACTTTCCTGTGTGTGATGATGCTGTTGTCATTGATTTATGCAAACTGAATGAAGTCCACATAGACTCAGAATGTAAGGTGAGTTGCTTACAATTAAAATGTATCCAAATACCTGGTCAAGATATGAAACTTAGAGTGTTCAAATTTATAAAATACCTCATGAGTAGCCTCTTCGTCCCTAACAGCAAATACTTTATTTATTTTTATATTTCATTTCTTTAATTATTTTGATTGCAGACTGCCATCATTGGAGGTGGCACAATACTCAAGAAGGTTGACAAGGAGACCTGCAAGCATGGGTTTGTCATCCCTCTTGGCAGTTACCCTTTGCTGGGCGTGGCTGGCATGACCCTCATTGGGGGTATAGGGTACCTCACACCTAGCTATGGGTGTACATCAGATAATGTCATAGAATTCGGTGAGCAAGATGAATTGTTGCCTTAAATGATCTGTTCTATGAACTGGTATTCTAAAACTCATGAATAGTCAATCGGGCAAACACAATGGAAATCAGGACCATGAAGGCCGTTTGTATACCCCGATAGAAATTAGCATTTTGGGGAGTCCATGAATATTTTCAGGGAACAGCTGTTCTGATTGGTTGCCATATCATAATGGTGCTCAATCAGCCAGAAACGATATAGAACTGCTGCGCACTGAACTCCGGTGACATCAGAGTTCTATATCAGATCCAGTTCAGTGAGCACAGTCCTCTATCAAGTTTCGCTCACTGAGCATCAGTAATGATAGGACAACTCACCAGAACAGCATGTTTCCCCGATAACATTCATGGAGACCCCATCTCTTACAAACGCTCGATCTGTGGTCATGATTTCCACCTTTTCCCATAACCTACGAAAAAGAACGCATGTTAGCCATGAATACGTCCATTTTGTAAAACGATAGTTCATTTATCACATTTATTAATTTTCGGTGGCCATGATTTAAACATCCAACAACAACTCGCGGCAGTGCCGACCACCCTTCTGTGAAGATTTCGTGAAATGAGCCAAAACGGACATCTTTGACAATTATTTGGTAATACTTGAGTTGAATTGGGCTCAAAATCAAGCACAGATAAACAAATTTAACTCACCCGTCCAAGTTACTCTACTTGGCGAGTCCGTACGAACCGCACTGCTTTGTTAAACGAGAATGAATGGGCAAATTGCATATGATGCATTACGCGCATGACAAAAAATTTTGTAAAGAAATTTGGATCATAAAAAGAATAAAAAACAATAGGAAACACTGCCCCCAAACTAATGACATAGCCCTATCTTTACAAAAGCCAATCAGAAAGCCCTAGCATTATTATAGGTATCGCTGGTATCACTAATACATTCATTTCTTTTCTATGACATTTGAACGGCATTTCTTTGCTCATCATTATTATAGTTAAATAAGTGACAGCTATTCCAAAGGGAATTCTTCTCTTTTTAAAAGTCATGTAATTATGAACAGACCTTTTGTCCCAGCACTGAAGATATGTCAATTATTCGTAACGCCTCTCTAAATACACTATTCGTAATGAAAAGCTCTCATTGTCAATCTTTTGTTTGCCATTTCAAAATAGCTAAACAATACAACTTGAAGCCAGTCTATATCAGATTTCTTATTCTCGATTTGAATGAAGTAGTTCTCACAAATTTATTTCCTTTTTCTTTAACTAACTTGGAATTATGAATTATTACTGGCAACCGTTTTAGAAGTAGTTTACAAAACTCGCTGTCATGTTTTATCGGGAGATAGAAACACTCGGCTTCGCCTCGTGTTTCTATCTGCCGATAAAACACTCCAGCTCGTTTTGTAAACATTACATAAAACATCAGCCTCCCTGCATTGCCTCCCTCCCTGCATCCCTCCCTGCCTTCCTCCCATAAATGGTAGTCCTTATGCCAGCCTCTCTCCCTCATTGCCATCATAGTTAATGGAGTGAATGGTTGGGAGCCTGGCAAACTTCAAAGGGTCAACACAATAGCGTGGGGTCGATGTTGGCCCTGGTCTTTTTTGTCTGCCTTTCCATGCATTTTCTATCTATCCATATTATCTTATAATTGTAATTTTAGTCCACATTCCCCTTGTGGAAATCAGCTTCAGTTGTTGGGACAAGCATGTCTAAATAAAGTTTTACCTACCCACCTATCTATCCATCAATTTGTCAGTTTCTTGATTTATCCATCAATCTGGTTATCAATTTTCCTTTTATTTTATTTTATCTCATCCATTTCTTTCAGAACTGGTTACTATTAATGGTGACATTATCAGGCTTCAAATGAAGAAAGAGAAGAGTTGTTTTGGGGAATGAAAGGGCATGGCTCAAATTTTGGGTAATAATTTAAATCCTTTGTTCTAGTTTTCCAGGGTTTATAAAAAACACTCTAAGTCAGAAAATTTGTTGACTTGGTTTTAGCATAGTGACTTCCATGAAGTTCAATCTCCATGACATGCCGCGATGGATTGTGGGAGGAAGCATAAAGTACTCCCTCTCTGAGGCGAAAGAGAAACTGATAGCTGTTCGTGATTTCTACATCAAGAATGCAGATAACCGACTATGCCTGTACATGATGTTACACCTTACTGCTACAGGGTGAGAAACGCGTCACTGGTTACATTTTTGCATAGATCCTGGTTAACACTATTAAGGTAACTCAACAGGGAGCTCACTTTTACCAAGAAAAATAATAAAATATTTCCATTTTTTCTTGGTTGCCATTTTGCTTTTGTTCTCTGCCGAGGGGCCTGAGTCGAGATTTGAACACCACAAGCAGCCCGTGCGGACTTGCGATAAAACGACAGCACTTTCTTGATATCGGTGAATAAAGAGAAAGGAGGTCGATTTTCTTTGCACTGCGTTCTCGGTCTTTCCTGATTGGCTAATTATGCTTTGCCCAGGTTCGCCCACTAGGGCCTCATTACCACGAAATGGCTTCCGTCTGGCGCTTTACGATGCACCAGGAAGGCCGAGAACGCAGCGCAAAGAAAATAGCGAAAATTCAGCAAAAAATGAAATATTTTTATTATTTTTCTTGGCAAAGGTGAGCTCCCTATGGTTACTCCAAAGTGTAACCTGTAACTTAAATACTTAAATAAATTTAGCTCATGGCAGCTTACACTAATGTCTGAGCTGCAGGACTTTAAGGTCTTATAGCCTGCGTAGGTGGCCAGGAGCCCGCATGTTAGTGATGGCGGGCAAGGCGGCGTCCTTAAAGGACTGCAGGCACAGCATATTAGTAATTTGGGACGATAAAAGTTCCATGTCCTAATAGTTCTAGGAAAAAGGAGAAGCTATATGCTGAGACAGATGCTTAGGGTTGGAGGTACTTTGCCTGGCTTGATCCGTTAGGGCGGGTATTTGGTTTTACACATGGGGGAAAATTTATGTTCACAAGATTGAGTTCCTGGTGGGAAAAAGGTCATTAGCCCATTTATATTTTCTGTTCATATTTTCTAGTCATGTTTGTTGTCAGGGGATCGGAGTGTGCAATGCGAGCGGGTGCGAAATACTCTATTCCGCTAATTTAATTTTAGTTAAATGGTTAGACCTTCGCGTCTTCTCGGATAAGGACGTTAAACCGTAGGCCCCGTCTCTCACATACACTACACTAACCTGAACCAGAGAGACGTTAAAGAACCACGGGGACGTCGGAAGTTGCCCATCCTCAGTGCAGACCTCGTTATTGGAGCCTCGCTCTGTGATGATTTCCCGGCCCTAGAGCAAATCATAATGAATAAATAAATAATTGTTTCTTCGTCCCGCCTCACCCAGATGGGACGTGGAGGTTCGTCTGCTGTTTAACGGGCCCGCCAAAGAGGGAGTCAAATACGGGGGGGAGCTGGTCCAGGATCTTGAATATTCTACACACCCTCGCTCGAACAGCTGTGCCCCAGTTCACCATCACGAATTCCAGAGGGACAATGAAAGACTCTTCTCCGCAGGAAAATATAGCTACGCAACTGCTGGACATTTCCTTACAGGTATTACGGATTTCACCCAACTGTGGTGCTCGTCGAAAAAAAATGTCTACGATTCTACCTGCTCGGGCTCATGTTTTTGTCTGCATTCCTTTCCCCACGGGCTTATGTGTTTATTCGCGCATCTTGTAAATGCGTTTTATTGTTAAATAAAGATGCAAATAATATGATTATTAAAATTAAAGGATCCGCCCCCCTCTCCTCAATATTGCTTTGCTTTTGTTTACATTGCTGACATATTTCCATAGAAACCGTGCCAGATATAGAGACATGTATAAGTGGACTAAAATTAATTGATGCTTCGGTGCGCCAGTAACTCTGAGTTTAAATACAAAAAGGTTTCTCGTGTTTGTATGGCAAAATGTTATAGACTGACAAAATGATGAACGTTTCTTTAGCTCAGCAGAGCTTTGATTTGATGTTACTCTCCTTCGCAGAGCTGAATGATGACATCATATGTAACTTAGTGGACGCCATGGATAATGTCCCTGACGGGCCATACAAGGAGTTTGCAGACACCACGATCTACATGAACACCCTCGGAGGGAGACTGAACGAAATTGACGAGGAGACAAGCTCATTCCCTTTCCGTACCGCCAGGTTGGTATGGGCAAGGAGGTTTTATGTTTTCTCACATAAAACTTCCTTGGTATGGGTCATTCCATTTTTTAGCAAAATGGCCTTGTCCGAGGAGGTCAAACTGAAAGCAGGGGGGTAAAGGGGGGTAGCGATCACGAATCACGGACCGATTTTTCGTTATTTCACGGATCACGGAGTTATGAAAACGCTTTTCACGAATCACGGAAGTAAAATTGTAGAAACGATTATGCAAGTTGTGTTTTAAGTAAATAGAAAAGCAGAACAGATACGCCCGCCAAAACAAGAGGGCGCGTAATGAGTGGAGTAAGAGGGGCGTCCAAAAGGTGGCGTTTACTGAAATGGCACAGTAAAGGTTAATGTTTGATGGGAAGGGTGGCTAATTCTTTTTGGCTCGATATTTTTTCGCGTACGATTTTGCTGCTCGATGTTTTTCCCTAGAACGTGACTGTGCTGATTTTTTTCCTGATATTTATTTTGATGGCTTGAGATGTCAGTTAAATAATGTCGCCATCAAACGACAATTGATCACAATTCAATAAAGTACTCAAGCTCTCCTGTTGTTTTATCATTTCGCGAAATTTGTTTGCTTGTAGCATCCAGATCAGTTAAGGTTTTTGGTCACCGGATGTAGGATTTTCGCTACTATGAAGATGTTCGAATCAGTACCGAGCCTTGCTAGTGTATGTCTCTGGATGCGCGCGAAGCGCGCTGCGATTTTGAAAATCAAACTACGCGGTTAATGAAATTCTTATTTCTGGACACGAAAATCACGCTGAAGAAAGGGAGTCACAGAAAAAACATAGGAATTTTCCAAAATTCAACATAGCCCAGTACGTTTTAGTTTCTAAATGCTATATCAAAGTATCATCTTTATGCGCGCGAAGTGCGCTGCAAATTTTGGAAATACGAGTTGAAATGGGAAACGTCCAGGAGTAAATGAGAACTTGGTGTTTAACAATTGCGCTTCCTGGCGGGTTGCTAAACCTTTATTTACTGTTTGCTAATAGCAAATTTACTCAATTTTAAAAAGACATTTTAACATTGTAGATAGCGAGCGCGCAGCGCGAGCCTACCAAAAAAACCATCTATTTATAAGAACGTCAGGTTCCCTAAAAGCAGTCAGGAGAGAATGAGCCTGCTCGGTATTGGTCCAAATGGTCCGTCTCTAATGACCAGCTGTCACGTTTCACGAATCTCTAGGCCTGTAATCACGAATCACGTAAGAGAAATTCTTAAAATCACGGGTCACGAGGGCATGAGATTTTACGGATCACGGCAAAAATTTTCCTGTTTTCACGAATCACGGAGCAAATTTGGGGTGAATAACGGATCCCGGAGAATCCCTTCACCACCCTGTGAAAGAAGGGCTCTTCCGTAGGTTTTTCCGAGGGGTACAATAAGAAGCCTTCTCCGTGGGCTCTTTTCCGGTTTCTGGGAACGAAAATGGGGAAATGTTGGGCAGTAAAATCCAGATTTCTGAGAAGCCTAAATCTCGAACCCAGTTGGCAGCGAAAAGACCTGATTATTATTTTCTTCGCCCTGTTTCCGTACCCCAGTAAGCCAAGTCACATCCACATTTCACTGTAGGGAAGAACAACATTGGACATTGTCTAGTTTTTCCAAGGTTGTAAATTCAGTATAATGTCGCATATAAGCCAAGTCACATCCACATTTCACTGTAGGGAAGAACAACATTGGACATTGTCTAGTTTTTCCAAGGTTGTAAATCCAGTATAATGTCGCATATTACTTCTCTTCTTTATCTCCTTAGTTTTGTTGTCGCATGTTTCTCAATGAAACTTCGAGTGAAAATCGGTGAGTTTTGTCGAATCCATAATCCTGAAATCTTTGCTGGTATCTCTTTCATACTCTCGCGTATTTCTAAATGAGAGATCAATTCAAGACAAAAACGGGGATATGAAAAGGAAAATGAGTAGAAGAGCGTATGTAATTTCCACGTGTTTTCGTAATGTTGCGAGTAGAATGTTGCAATCTTCTAATTCATTCGATCACATTCTCGAACCCAGAGCTCCCCGGCTCGTAACCTCGCGGGGGAGGCTCTGGTGACAGCCACTAACGCATGCGCAAGATTTAATACAGAGCCGTTGAGAGAAAGACCTTTCAGCGCATGCTCCAGCACTCAAAATCAGCCAATCAGCGACGGCCCTCAAATGGATGTCCCCAGAGCCTCCCCTGCGAGCAGACGAGCCGGGGAGCTGTGGGTACGAGAATGATACTCGTACACCCGGATCTTGCCGAAAGCTGTGAAATGAAAGTTCCGGGCATAGAGCACCATTAAAGCAGCCGTGGACAGCACAGTAGTGTCGCAGCATTACTAGTTGTGGTGGTTTAATTCCCATACGAACGCTTGTTGCAAGAACTCGATTGTTTATCTATTTCAGGTCACGTGATCGCGTGACCCAAAGGAAGCGAAAGAGGTCGACTATTGAATTCGTCTCCCAACAATTCGATATTTGAGAGAGGGTACCCAGTAGTTGTATGAGAATTCACATCATATTCGGTCCGTGCAAATGTTGTAGAAAAAAATGTTCATATCGTAAATGTGCCAGCTTAAAAGTTCTCCTTACCTTTTTTTGAACTGTGGTCCAAACAACCGTCGTTGATCGAGTGGTCGCCATCTTGAATACGACTACAACCATGTCATGCACGGTCTCGAAAACCTGCGACAAAAAAATTGCACTCGTTTCACGAATAGACCAAATCGGCTAACGGTGTTTACAGCTTGTTGCCACTTTCGATTCAGATCACGTGATGATTCCCTTGGGTGGTTACCAGGGAGATGCGCGAGAATGGAACTGTAAGCATGTTTAAAAGCGTATAACCATATAACATCAGCAGAAATGGCGCGCTCTGATTTGCTAGATTCGACTAGCGCGATCATCGTTTCGCTTTTTTTCCTGTACCAGAGTAAGCACCGTTGGAAATTTTCCCTCCTCTCCCCTGCCCCCTCCCCTCGGTTTTTCTCTTCGCCCTTGATCGCGCGCGCTCCAAAATCCAAGATGGTGGCGGTAGTCGATAACTCCCGGGTTCCTCCACCGATAGCACGCTACTGAAAATCGACATTACCCACCACCCGTCATCACCCATAATAACCCTATCACCCGACATCACACATCACCCGACATCACCCGTCCCTAACTCGCCAGATCTTCTCCTGTGACTTTACCTACAGGTCCACAGGGTTTGGTGTGACTGGATAAGTATCTCTTTTTTGACTTATAACATTTCTTGTTTAGGTTCTGGATAGGAATGGCCGGAGCATGCGCCAGCAAGAATCGTTATGATGACATGAAGAAGTGGGTTAATGACGTCCAGGAAATGAACGAAGCGTTTGGTGAACCGCCCTTTGGAGGGAAGGCGGAGCCCTTTGACCGCCTGGCGGCTCTGAAACTAGAATACGATCCCAATAACGTCTTCCATCACAATATCAACATTAAACCCAAGGAGTTAAAAGAGGACTAACAACTGGCATAGACATTCGAGTTGTGGTCTTCCATCACAATATCAACATTAAACCCAAGGAGTTAAAAGAGGACTAACAACTAGCATATACATTCGAGTTGTGACGATTATAAATTGGGCTGTTCCAAAAATAGCCGTACCCCGCTATCGAGGAACTCCAAATTTTCAAACATTGCTCTACCCCTGTGGAAATTCCAGACTCCTGTACGACCCCTGTGGAAATTTGAAGCACCCCCTGTGGAAATTTTCTTTTTTTTTTCTTGTGAGTCTGTGGAAATTCCACAGTTGCAAATGAATACCCTGTGGAAATTCCAGGCTCAAACACAGCGACCCCTGTGGAATTTCCAGGTTCCTCGATAGGCCGGGGGTAACGGATATAATATGGAACAGCCCATTGGGTGGCAACAAGATGTAAACACCGTTAACCGATTTGGTCTATCTTGGCCACATGTCATCCAAGAGTAAATGAGGTGCGAGTGTTCCCATCTGCAGTGTAGGCCTGCCGGCATAGTTGCATATGTTCTATTTTTAGAATACAGTTAATCATAAAGACTTTGATATGCAAGTCTGGGTTGCAAGAACTATTGCCCACTGCAGTTAACGGATTGCTTAAAGAGCCTGTGTCAGCCGCCATTTTAACAGCATAGCAATATACCAAGTCGGAGAAAGCATCCATTTCCATCGCGGGTGATTTAGCTGAATATAGAGCAATGTTCTCGACTGAATTTGGTAAATCAAATCTGAAACTTTGTTTTTAGATATTTATTAAGAGATTTCTGCACGTAATTCGTCTTCTCAAATCGAACGAAAACAACAACAAAGGAGTGGCTGACACGGGCTCTTTAAGCGCGATGAAAGCCGGCGAAGTAATAACGCGTATGACACCCCTTGATTAGTTCGATGTGGTTATATTTAATAGTTTAGCATACAGAGTATATCTAAAAGAGAACATTTGTGACTGCGCTAGGTGAATGGATAAAGAGACAGAAAAACACTCTTCCTTTGTTTACTCTTGATCTTACAAGAATATACTGTTGATTTTATGTTATTATAATAGCATTTTCAGGGGAAAGCATGCAGGGAAAAGCAGCAAGTTATTGCTGGGTGAGTAAAAGGGCCGCCATGAAAATTGACATTGTACACGGCTAAGCACTATCAATGTCCCTGTAAGTATAGTAAGAGCTTAGTAAAATTCTCAATGGTATTGAAAGCTTGCCAACACGAAGGCCCGCGGCGCATCTTTTAATATTTTCCACTATATGCAGGTGTTTAAAAAAATTGTTGATCGGAATATTGGAATATTAGAATATGATGCCTCGAAATAAAGTGCTTGTGGTGCTCTATCGTGTCGATACAAAGGGATTATCCCTGTTTTTCAGTGAAAATTATGTGTAGAGTTCTGTCTTCCAAACGAAGTGTCACCGAGAGAGTACCGGAGACGGGCACCAACGCATGGCTGATGATGTAGTAGTCTTCACAAAAAGTGTGAAGAGTAGTCACAGGGCCCGACATTAACTTTTTTCACTAGGTGCCCTTGGACGACTAATTCAAAATTTTAGTCGCCACAAAGAAAAATTTAGTCGCCACATAAACGTGTATCTCAGCTGAACTCAGACAGATGGGGAGCCATTTGGCGACTACAGTAAAAACCCGCATAAAAGAACATGTGGTTTAAGAACACTCAGGCTGAAATTTGGTCAAAATTGTACCTTATACATAAGAACACATGCAGCCTGAAAAATGAAAATTGTTCTTGTATAAAAAAATTGCTGCCAGTTAGATTCGAGTACAGTAACCCACTTTGTGGTAGAGTACCCAGGAGATCAATATGATGTGCTAGACCATGCACACACAGTTCTACAGCAGGAATTCCAGGGTAATTAAGCAATTGTTTTTTAGACTTGACTAATTGTTGTTACTAAATGACTGTCACCTTTCTAGTGTATGGAGTACTTGATGTTAAGAAACAACTTTAAGAACATTTTCAGGCTGATTTTGCAGAAGACACCCAATATACAAGAACAAAATCAGCCTAATTCCCCAAAACACCTGTTCTTTTATGCGGGTTTTTACTGTAGCTCTAAAATTTTGGTCGCCAAGCCCCCAAATTTAGTCGCCATTGGCGACCATATGTTCTCAGTGTCGGGCCCTGGTTGAACAATGTCCTAATCTATGACAATACCTTTGCGCGATTTAGACTCCAGATGTCCTATAGCAAGACCGAGATGGCTTTTAACGTTGATGAGGTCATTAATTAAAGATCAGAAGACCCTGGTATCAATACAAGGGGTAAACATCAAGAATGTCCGGACATTCCGATACCTGGGACATTTAATCACCAACGCAAACAAGTCAACAGCAGCATTGCTTGCCAATATCACTTCCGCTTTTAAAAAGTGGGATGAACTGAAGAACTGTTTGATGGAGAAACACATTTTTCTACTCGCATGAAGATTCTCACTTCCTGTGTCAGATCCCGTTTATTGTACGGCATTCAGGCGTGCTACCTCCCTGTCTTGGAGTTAAAGAAGGTCGAGAGTGTGTGGAATGGATTTCTACGGAAGATGGTGTCAGGACGCCATTGCAAGGAAAAATGTTCCTCCCCGTGACAGGCGCAAAAAGGGAGTGAACGTTGGTGGAAGGACACCTGGATTGGGCATTCCGGATATCTGACGAGCGACTGCGCGGAATAACGAAATCGAACTCAATCCAGGATTTCTGCCATGTTCAATATCTAAAATACATGACTCACGTCTGTCGCATGGAGAATGACGACCTCCAGAACCAAATCAAATTATTTTATAGCGGAGCTCCCGCGAAGCACCATACATAAGGAAAGTGGTATAACAAGAATCATATAACCATCAGGCAGTGCCTAAATCTATTTATATATTGTGACCAGATATCCATGTGATAAAGCAGTGAATAAAAATCGTATCAGTGAAGTGATACGATATCACTAGATCATGGAAACGGGTCGAGGATGTCCTCCAGATAGACCCAATGCAAGCCAGGAGATTGATGGTGGACAAAACGAAGTTCGATCATCTGCTTCGAGGACGCTTCCCGGAGCAGATGTGCCCTAAGGCCAAGGCCCTGCATTGGAACTATCTGGAGGAGATCCTCAACCCGTTTCCATGATCTAGTGATATCGTATCACTTCACTGATACGATTTTTATTCACTGCTTTATCACATGGATATCTGGTCACAATATATAATAAATAGATTTAGGCACTGCCTGATGGTTATATGATTCTTGTTATACCACTTTCCTTATGTATGGTGCTTCGCGGGAGCTCCGCTATAAAATAATTGCCTCGCGATCCCTGTGGATATCAACTGGAGCCAAATTCTGAAACACGAGCGTGCGGGCTGATTTGAATGGATTTAAGAACATGGAATAACGAAGTAAGGCAATTGTCAGACAATGATTTGTTTCGTAATCTATATAATCCATCAGGCTAAATGACTTTATTAAAATCCTTGTGCTTAATTAAGCGTTATATAGAAAAACCGTGACGTGTAAAAATATAACATTGGAATACAAGTAGGTAGAAATGTAAGAAAATATTTCTAACTTATTTACTGTAGATAGAGTTGCACGTTGGAATGCCATAACAAATCTAAAATACATTCAACAATGACAAAACAACTGCGTCCTTGGCGGTTTTTCCCGCTCCGTTTCGCGTCCAAACTTACTGCTCTGTGTTACAAAATGTCTCGTCTATCAGTTAAAGGGGCACTGTCACGATGAACAAAATAGTCGCCTAGGTTTGTTAAATAACCTTTCAGCTACAAGATGAGTACGAATTTGGCGTATTTTCGTGTGTTATCGAGCGGATGGAATTGGATTGTGAAATGACATTTTTGATTTCTTACTAGCCTGCTTGCAGGCGGTACTGGGTGTTTTTATCGCGGAAAACCCCCGGAAAAAGCGGTCCGTTCGATGATCGGGCGCCATCTTGGATTTTTGAGACGCGCGGTCCCGGGGACGAGACAAAACGCGCGTCTCAAAAATCCAAGATGGCGCCCGATCATCGAACGGACCGCTTTTTCCGGGGGTTTTCCGCGATAAAAACACCCAGTACCGCCTGCAAGCAGGCTAATTTCTTACCAGGCTGAACAGTTTTTAAACTCTGGAAACTTGATAGCGAAAGCTATTAAATCTTACTAAAGAATGCCTACATAATGCCAGTTTCAGCCGTTCCTTTTTCTTTCTAAGACTAAATAAAAGTATAAAATGGAATTCTGATGTTTTTTTTATAGATCACTGGTCGTATTCTATAACATTTTGTTGAAATAACCGTGACATAGCCCCTTTAATTAGTCTGTTTTAGAATCGCAAACTCCTTTACTATTCAAAACTTGACATTGTAGGTTCCATCAATGGAAGGAGTAGGGTAGTTAGCAGCAGTACCGCTTGTGTTGGCCTCGATATCTTTGTGATGTACCACCATGTTGTCCACACCTATATCATCTTTGCTGACTTGTCCCCGTGTAGGGTTGGGTGCATATTTCATGTGCTCGTCCATCTGCATAGCCGCCAAAGGGTACATAAGCAATATTGCAAAAAAATCTTCGGCAAGGTTTCCCATAATCTTGTATCTTTCGCGCATTTGGGAGCGGATACCTAAAGCGGTAGAGGACGAACAGAGAGATTGAAATACAGGCCTAACAAATCCAAAATGGCAGGCCAAAAAGAGAGCACCCCATCCCCCCCCCCCCCACACACACACACCTATTTTTAAGGAAACGGTTACTTTAAACTTTATTTACATTTATTATTTTCACTTAGAAATTATATACCCGCAAATAGTGTACAACTGAGGTGACAGACTCAATAAGCTAATGAAACGACTAAGGACGAATACCAACCAAAAAGGGGAAGCGAAACCTAAATTATATTGAAAAAGAGATGTTGATACTTTACTTGTCTTCTAAAAGAAAAACAAGTGTTTTTTTCATAAATGGTTAGACTGGTGGGTGATACACAATAACTACCGTTTCGTCCATTAGTACGAGAGCCACATACTTACCTGTACCATAGACAACAAATCCAAAGAGTACAGCCCAGCCGACGTACGCTAGGCCAACCTCAACGACTTGTAGGATCTCGAGAATTACCCACCCATAGAACGGGACGGCAATAATAGCCATAAACACGTGCCGGTTCTCACCATACAACCTAGGATGTGTACAGACAAAAGGCGCCATGTTATGAAGCGCTACCTCACGTTGTAAATCGGTGTTCTCCATATGTAAATCGGTGTGTCTCGAAATGTGTCTTTCTCAGATAAAAAAAAAACGTACAGCTTACCAACCCTACACTAAATGTAACAATTAGTCGCCGAAGGCGACGTAAATATCGGCGATTAGTCAACGAGACGAAGTCGAGGTGACTATTCGCCGATATTTACGGAGCCTGAGGCGACTAATTGTTTTAGTATAATTACTCAAGCGACTTTTCGACTTTTAGTTTTTTTTTAGTTCTCGTAATAATGTGCGCGCGCGATTCTTTATGCTTTCAAAATATGACGAACGTCTCGACCAATCAGGGCGCGGAATCGCTTGAGTAATTATACTAACAATCTATCGGACCTCTTAGATCTCGAGTGTTCCATTGGCGCATCGCCCATGAAAAAAAGTAACGTAACCTCGGTCCTTTTTAAGCATGGTATACATTGATGCTATTGTTGACGATGATGACGATAAAAATTATGATTGTGATGCGAACCATCTTTACCTTGCTGCAGCATTTCCCATTGGCCACCAGGGCGCAAAAACGGCGACAACAAGCCGCCCCAGCCTACTAAGATTGGGATAATAGAACACATCCAGTATACCCATGGTGAATTGTGGTGTATCAGCAGATAGTTCACCAGTCTCGACCTTTAAGAGCCTCCACATCGCCACCATGATGAAGTTGAGGATGAAAGTGTAGATAAGCCCAGAGCAGATGGAAGCCGCTTGTAGAGCTGCCAAAGCCTTGGTTCCTCCGGTCCATAGCAAAGCCGTGGCTGTGGCGCCTGGAGGGAAAACAAGAATCAAAGACAACATATTGTCTCGTTATATCATGAATGTGAAAAATTGCGATTGACGTTATACAAAGTGACTTAGTAATTATGTAATTACTCATGACAGTCATGTGAAATCTACTGTTGGGTGCTCTTACCTTCAGTCAGAGCCCAAAAGATCCTCTGCAATACCGGCGGATCTGGATGCCCATTGGCTGAGAGGCTGTCAATCACGAGGGAGCCGCTGTCAGAACTCGTCACGAAATACAGCACTAAACTAACCAAGGACATCCCGGACAAGAATGGCCCCAACCCTCCATATTGATCCATCACGTCAAACCACATGGAGGTGGAGCCACGGCAAGAGAGGCGATACAGACCACCTAGGGAGTCTTTGGCGGTTTTTCCTCCAAGAGGTGAGGTACAGTTGATGCCAGCGACAGCAGCATTTCGCTCCATCCTCAGCCCCGCGCCTCCGAAGACTGAGAACCACAAGATGGAGTAGAGCGTGGGGATGGTTAGCGTGTACATGATGAACTCCTTAATCGTGCGGCCTCGAGAGATTCTCGCGATGAAAGTTCCGACGAACGGTGACCACGCAACCCACCAGCCCAAGTAGAAGACAGTCCATGAATCCATCCATTCAGGTGCTTCCTTTCCATCCGGGGCATTGCCTAGCTGAGCAAAGGCGTCAGTGTGAAAGCCGAGCTGAATGAGCCATTGGATGTAGTAGCCAATGGACTGGACAAACAGGTTACAAATATACCAGGTATCATCATAGAACAAAACCACAAACCTAAACGCCATGAAGAAATGGAAAAATAAACAAATAGAAAGAAAAAACAAAAATAGGGTTATTCAAATGTTGTTCCCTAGTTGAAAGCAAAGACAGTCGTTTGCTGAAGACAAGATATGGAGAACAATATTCGCACTACCCAGAATTATTACAATGGCTTCAAAGTTCAGAAGATATGGGAAGAGAGGGTGAGCTCTGAAGGCTAGGGGTAGAATAGGGTCCGCCGAGCTGATCAAACTTTTCCCTCGAAGTTTATGTCAAAGATTGATTGAAGAGATGGAGAAATCGACATGGTTCTACAAAATAAGGTGGCTACTGACATGTTCTTTCCTTTGATAATCAGAATCGAAATTAATTAATCAAGCGACAACGACCTAATGACACGGCTCATTGCATTCGGCGCGTGAATATTTAATCGCTTGTCACAACAAACACTAAGCGATTACTCGGTGGCAACATCATGTTGACACCAAGTTTTCGTTTTTTCGTCGGTTTCGTGTCAGAGGCATTTTTTGTAAAATATATTGGCATTGCCTAAAAAGCGGAGCTCCTCATATGACTGCCAACAGCATCACACTCACCATAAAAACATACCAAGCGAGAAGCACAGCTCACTGAGTCGTCGAATACCGAGTTTAATACCACTGATGACAGACAGAGTCGCTATTGCTGTAATACACCATATTATAATCACTTGATTCTCCTTCGACTCCTCGATGCTCGAATTCATGCGATTAAATCCATTGTTTAACTGAATGACGCCGAGGCCAAGGCTTGTGCAGACGCCGAACATGGTGGAAATGACGGATAAAATGTCGATGACGTCGCCAAGGATGCCATAAATTTTCTCGCCAAGCAAAGGCCAGAAGCAAGCGCGCATGCTCATTGGCATTTTCTTCCGGTGCGACAGAAAACCCAAGATGAGCCCAGTCATGGTGTATCCGATCCAGCCATGGACTCCATAGTGGAACAGAGTGAGGTTCATGGCATCCTGAGCCCGCTGGTTTTCAGAGTACCTGGAACATATAAATCAATATTGTCGCATTTGCCAAACACCTATTGGAGGCCTTGGGCGAAGACCATAATGCATCGCCGGCAGATACAAATCAAAATGGCGGATGGAAAGAGAATTTCAATGTCTTTAAGATCCCTTCGCCAAAATAAGACTGTTTAAGAGCAAGTTTTGCCTATATTCTTATCAGATGGAGATCTACAGTGCCTTCCTAATATGGTAAGTGACACCAAATTTGGTTTTGACCAAGAGAGTTACAAAATTGACAGCAGCTCGACTTGCATTGTTTGCATGATATCAAGGGAGATTTTTAATCGGAACCAATCACCATCAAGCGCAATAAAACTCTCTCAGCAGAGCACAGCAATATTGTTTCCCAGGGTCCTATTGCACCCTTGCAGCCATGGACGGAGGAGCAGTGTGGGCTTTAACAGTAAGTGTTCCATCAGGATCTGCAAACAAGTCGTTTAAAAATCTCGGCTCTGCCTTGTTTTTTTCAACCCACTTTTCGGTGTTTGGAAATCCTGATAAAACGCTGTCTCGTGTTTGATATATTACTTCAAATGTGTTCAAGGTCAGGAAGGTTTCGGTATCTTTCAGTTGTTTCTCGTCACAAGGCGACCGGTTCTTTTCACCGTGGAATCGAGAATTTGATGTATGATTCTAAGCCAATCGCATTCACGAGAAAGGGGTAAAACAGATAAATGGTTACGAGTAGGAAAGACAAGGCGTTATACATGTACGCCTTTACGATGTCAACAGAAACAGAAAGTCATCAACGAGTTTGACACGTTCTTTCTATCTTAAGAACAAGAAACTAAAGAATGTATTCAAAAAACGTTCTCAAACAAAGAAAAAATGTAGCCATGAAAGAATGTCGACAACCGCAGAGTATGGCTAGTGTGACGTAGAATTTCAAGCATGCGCAGATACATAATAAAGCATGTACTGATACAGAATTAGCATCCCATATGGATAAGAGTTGCGGTTTGAGTGACCAGTGTTCACGAAATGTTAGAAAATTTCACCCAAGGCGTAGGCTCGGAACCAGAAGTGCACTAATAGTTCCGATCCCGGGTAGACAAGGGTCCACGACCCTTTTACACCCCTATAATGCGCTTTGAAGTGTCGAAATAAACACTTTATCCGTGGTACCGTGTCTATAACTACGATATAGATACTTATTTATTAAACATGAGTGTATTTATCGTAGTTATAAACACGGCACGTGACCCGGGGTTCACTCATTGGTCACAGAACTTATGAATAACTCATGAATTTTAGAACAACATTAATAAAACCTTGCGTGATGCCGTCCAACATTCCATTATCAGCACGCTAAATAATCAAATCATTGAACTAAACAAAACAAAAAACATCAAAACACTACAGCAAGCACGCAATAGCATCTTTGACCTTAAATGTTCTATATTTGAATTCTTACTTCTTGTTTTTACAACAATCCCAGTGACGTATGACTGTAAAGTCAAAGTTTCATTCTACATTGTTATATTCTAAAAACATAAGCAAAGTAAAAAACAACAACTAACAATAGATTCACGACCCGTTCAGAAAGAGGAGGGCTTACATAGTAGTTGATCTAAATTACTTTGTTTTGCACTTTGGGAAGAAATCGCCCTTGAGGTGACTCCAATGGTTGAAGTTAAATATATCCAGAGCTAAAAAATATCCGAGCATTTTGACGCGACGCGAGCGAGTTTGCTTTTGTTGTAGTCACCTTAATAAATAATGTTCGGGTGTGCAGTGCTTTGTACGTAGGTGCCATTGATGGATTTCTGTAATAGGGCTCGGAGAACTATCTTACAGTAAGAACACAGCGGCCGTAAACACTTATAAAATATCAACAATTAAGTGGAATAATTTCTGAGTTTGGTAAACATTTCAGTAATCTTTGTTTTCAATTTCAATGTGGCACAACATTTAATTATACAATAATGTATCGTTGTTGTATATTGAAAGCAAATTGTTAATAAAAAATGTAAATGACAAAACATTCTTGTACCACTCGTCCTTCACTTCACTTCACTATTTGCACAGCGCAGGTCACACTATAGGGCATGTATGTAGTTTTGCCCGCTAATATTCAATTCAATTCAATTTTATTTACTTTTTAGAAATATTAAATTAATAACTCACCCCACAAATAGCGTAGCTAACCCAGGGGGGGGGGGGGGGTGAGTTTTAGTTATTACAAATTACATCTTAATATACTGAAGAGAAAATCAAATAACGCAGTGACACAACACAATCAAGAACACGAAAAACTACAACAAACACACAAGTACGGAAAAGGAGAATTTGTGGTAGTATTGCGAGAGAGAATAATATAGCAGCGGCTTTGAATTTTCTTGGTTGTAGTACACATCTTTAGCGGGTTGAGCAGTTAACAAAGTCAAGTTTCATTGTATATTAAATTGGTATTTACAAACTGTTGCTGTACGCACATATATCTCGTTATTATGGCTTAATAATATCTTATAGTTATCACGAAGTCTTTATAGTTTAACTGAGAGCTGATATTGGAGACCCCCTATCAAATATGTTTTGATAAGATGGTCGATAATTTCATGTATCAAAAACATTTGTCACAAAAACAAAAGATATTTAATGTTGACATAACAAGAGCCTACGTACCTCCCTCGGTATCGGTTTCCCCATTTGCTCCCAGGCTCGTAATGAAAAATTGGCTCAGCAACGCCAAAATAAAACAAACCAATACTGATCCCAGAGGCAAACAACATCGTGAAATAAGTAGCATTGTTGTATTCCGGTTTTTCGTCGTCTCTCCCAAGTCTGATATTGCTGTACTTGGAAAAATAGAGGACGATGATAAAAATGAGCCAAACATCTTGGGTACTAATATAAAGCCAAGTCCACACATGAGTCACCCATTGCTTCCACTTCGGTAAAGTGTCGTTCGCAATATCCGTCCATCGAAGACAGAAGATTACAAAGCCCCATATTATGATAGCAGAAATGGATGCTACCACAGGGTTGAAGTCAGCTCTCATAGGCCCAATGCGGAATTTCACTGTGCGACATTTCTTACGAATTTCTTCAGCTTCGGGATCTTCTGCACTACCTCCAGCCATGTTGAGTGTGCACTAATTCGAAAGCTGAGTTCTCTAAGGTTCAATGCTTGCAATGAAACCACCGATGCAAATCTGAAGTACTACATAATTTATTTTCTTGTGTTTCTAGTGGTTGAGCAAATAATGATTTCACAAAGAAACAGTATACAAGGGTCTTTAAAGGCAAAAACAAAAGAACACATACATGCACAGTACGAGCAAAAAGAGCGCTATTTGGGGCTCGCATCACGATTAGGAGGTTAACGAGAAATCAACAAGAAGTTTACAAGAAATAAGCAGCATAATCTCCTAGGTTTGTTTGGGGGGGAAGGGAGGTTTAAGGCATTAGTAAAGAATTGATGTTCAATGTAACGGAGTTTTGTAAGTAATAAAGACTATCTGTATCTGTATCTATCTGTTCAGACGCTGTGTGTGATTTATATTTAAGCAATAGAGAACTTTTTCCGTGTCTACATACTCTGATGCAAACACGAGGGGAGGTTGGGAGAATTCGAGACAGTTATGCAGCCACGAGACCGAAGGTCGAGTGGCTGCATAACCTGTCGAGAATTCTCCCAACCTACCCGAGTGTTTGCATCAGAGTATGTAGACACTGGGAAAAAGTTCTCTATTGCTTTTATAAAATATCTTTCACTTTTTGAAGCGAAAGATTTAAAATTAATTTATTTCAACATTTTGTATGAATATATAAATTCTCCTTACCGCGCGACGGTCTGAACGGGCCAATCAGAGGGCGTGCTATATCGCATGTGTTTTAAAAAAGTTTTTCACTCAGTTCGCTGCAAGTTTTGCGAAGGGGAGGCGAAAGAAAACTGCTTTCTAAGAAACATTTCACGACTTTATTGACCTCTTCTATGGTGTTTATGGTAATTGAAGCATAAGCGAATGTCAATGAAGGGATGTACGGGTTAAGAATTGCAAAGCCGAAGGAATTTTCCATACAAGAACGGCCTTCATGTTGATTTGCCGAGTTTGCCGAGTTTTGGAAAGGCGAATTCGGCATCGAAAAAGCAAAAATAGCGTGTGTCTTGTTTCGATCTTCAAATCAAGCAAAATGTTAAATACCAGACTGGAATGATACTATGGATGCTTCAATTGTTGCTGATGCCATGAACGAATGTCCATGAACTGTCACTCGATGGTATTGAATTTTTGAAACAAGTCAAAGTTTCGTCGACAGTGCCGTCGGTGTTCGCCGATCGCCGGTAAGAATTTCATGTTTTGTTAATGCTTCAAATCTTGTTAACTTGCTAGCAAACGATTTTTTACCTACTCGGCTTGTGAAAGATCATCATTTTGAAAAATTGAATAGGAAAGTAATGAAATAAATTGTGATTTATTCAATAATTTGGTCTTCGTTGTTCTTTTTCATTTTGGCTAGCCGATTCGCCGGAAGTCTCCAAATCCAGAAATTTAGTTGAGTCGCTTAACTTGATTTGTGTTGTTTTTCTCCTCTTAGTACGAGCTGTATACTTTTAAAAAGTTCCCAGAAGTCAAAGAAATCGTTTCATAAAGGGAGGGAAGAGGATGTCGGAGGACAAAAATATCATGTATAATCGTACGAAAATGTTGACAATCCTGAAAATTTACACGCGTTTGACTAAAAAAGACGAAGACAAGCCAATTCTTTGAACTTGTGGTTAAAGGATGGGACGACAAATGATAGCTAAAAAGAAAACAGCACTGCTTTCACAATTTCATTGCTTCAAGTGTTTGGATAAATTGTTCTCCAAATGTATAGAATGAAAAAAGAAGACAGCGCAAACGTCGTCCCGGGCGTGACGTCACAACCGTGTTTATATACTCTCATATAAACACACCTGTCGACCAATGAGAGCGCGCGTACTATCTTAGTTATTTTATAACAGATACTATTATAGAGCAGATTTCGTATGACTGTGAAAAGTGCCGCGACACGGTGCGGTACTGTCGCGGTGGCGGTACCGAACCTGGCCTGCTGTAGATACCGAATGAAATCACTTAGTCGCGGCGCGGTCACGGTCGCGGAGCGGTACAACTTTGTCGCGGAACTTTTCACAGTCATACGAAATCTGCTCTATAGCTACGATAGTAACGCGAGCAGTTTGATTGGTCCAAATCTGTGTTCTATTTCGCCCCGATAGTCATAGTGAGTTGTTCTTTACTAATGCTTAATTAAAATGCACTACTTGATGACGAAGGAATCATAATCATTAATCATGGAACTATTTGCTAGAGTCAGTATTATCATTTCGGTAATAAGAGAGCCAGCCTGAAGAGAAGATACATCATTGAAGACAGACTTGCCACAAGTCGACCTCTCCAAGCGAGCAGAGATGAGTCGCAACATTCATTGACCAAGCGCACACGACAAACTTAAAAAGGACTTTGAGAAAGTCTACACTGAGGATGACATTCGTGCCACCCAAGGAACCGAAGCGGTTCGGAGGAATTCATAGATCCGACCTGTCATATTTAACAATTACACCTCGAGGCCGAATGTGCTATGATGAATAGCCATGAGGTCGAAGGCCGAATGGTCTATTGATATCATATTACATCAGGACGTGAGGTCTAATTGTTTTAGTATAAACCAACTAGTTGGTCAGTTGTGGCAATGAATTCCATGATTTTATGCTGAAAATATCAAGTTTTCTTGCAAAGAAAGGTGGTGGTTTTGCCAGGTACGGTCTATCACTAATAGACCATTAGTAGCTCAGCCAATCAGAATGCAGGATTTGTAATAGACCATTAGTTGGTTTATACTAAAAAGCCATAGTATCTCTCTCTTGAAGGGAGAGAGAGTAAGAGAAGAGAAAGGGATTCGGTCCGGCTTCCTGTGTCCACTCCTTCCCGTCCATTGAACCTAAAACACAGGCAGCCCAACCCCTTCATTTCCTTGGAAGCCTACCCTGCATTGCTTTAGCCGCGACAGAGTTGCCAGCGGAGGATATTGAGTACCTAAAACACAGGCAGCCCAACCCCTTCATTTCCTTGGAAGCCTACCCTGCATTGCTTTAGCCGCGACAGAATTGCCAGCGGAGGATTGAGAACCTAAAACACAGGAAGCCCAACCCCTTCATTTCCTTGGAAGCCTACCCTGCATTGCTTTAGCCGCGACAGAGTTGCCAGCGGAGGATATTGAGTACCTAAAACACAGGCAGCCCAACCCCTTCATTTCCTTGGAAGCCTACCCTGCATTGCTTTAGCCGCGACAGAGTTGCCAGCGGAGGATTGAGAACCTAAAACACAGGAAGCCCAACCCCTTCATTTCCTTGGAAGCCCACCCTGCATTGCTTTAGCCAGGAAATACGGCAAGCAATGCTTCCAAAACTACTATAAATAACACGTTTTGGAAGTTGTGATATCATAAATAAATCGAATCGTATACATTATAGCGGAGCTCCCGCGGGCGCCGAAGGCGCCCGCGTAGCGGAGCCCCATAGCTACATGCAGGAGAAAAAGTAACAAAACAAAAGTGTATATGCATCGACCAATTCTGTTATGGACTTCCGGTTGCGTGTCCGTCCGGAATGACGTCATCAAAACTAGAAAAGACAATATCTCAAGAAGGCAGCATCGCTAGGTGACCAAACTTGGGTTAAGTTATTTTGGAGACAAGAAGGGTGCACTACCAAGGTCACGTGACATGACGTCATCGATGACGTCATCAAAACTAGAAAAGTCAATATCTCAAGAAGGCAACATCGCTAGGTGACCAAACTTGGGTACAGTTATTTTGGAGACAAGGGGGGTGCACTACCAAGGTCACGGGACATGACGTCATCGATGACGTCATCAAAACTAGAAAAGTCAATATCTCAAGAAGGCAACATCGCTAGGTGACCAAACTTACTTTGGTACAGTTATTTTGGAGGCAAGGGGGGTGTACTACCAAGGTCACGTGACATGACGTCATCGATGACGTCATCAAAACTAGAAAAGTCAATATCTCAGGAAGGCAGCATCGCTAGGTGACCAAACTTGGGTAAAGTTATTTTGGAGGCAAGGGGGGTGCACTACCAAGGACACGTGACATGACGTCATCGATGACGTCATCAAAACTAGAAAAGCCAATATCTCAAGAAGGCAACATCGCTAGTTACCAAACTTGGGTAAAGTTATTTTGGAGACAAGGGGGGTGCACTACCAAGGTCACGTGACATGACGTCATCGATGACGTCATCAAAACTAGAAAAGTCAATATCTCAAGGCAACATCGCTAGGTGACCAAACTTGGGTAAAGTTATTTTGGAGACTTAAGGGGGGTGCACTACCATGGTCACGTGACATGACTTCATCGATTACTCTTTTAAATGCCAACATAAAATGCCAACAATTTGCAAGTATGCAATGGAGAACAAGAAGAATGTTTTCTGTAGCAAGTGACGTCGCGATACATCACGAATCTTTTGCAGGACTTATAATGTAATGAACGCACCCTTATATAAAAATATGAAACGGGGAGCTCCGCTTTTAGCCAGTGGCTAAATCTATATATTACGAATTTATCGCCGAAAAGATGGTTATAGAAATATTGGTTTGTCCAAAATATTTTGCTCGCTGCGCTCGCTCCGAGCAAAAAGTAAAAATATTCCGATCCCGCTAAGGTTTACCAGATATCTTTATCTTCGGATCATCTCAGTTTATACTGTCATAAAAGGCAAAAACGTGCTGCAAATCGGACTGATTTCGGACGTCCTGGCATACTGTTTGTGGGACACGATCAGTCCCAGTGGGAGAATCTCTGTAACTCTGATTTGTATCTCCAGCGTGAAATTATGGTCTCATTGCAGTTTGATCGGATCTATGAATTTCCTTTTCTAGATTTCCTTTTTCTAACGCATTTAGTTTCTGTCTCGCACACCAAGAGTCCATTACTTAGAGTCAAAAATCTTGTATTAGTGTTGTTCTCATCAGTGTCAGGAACTGAGTGTCTCTTTTTAGTAACATATTTCCATGTATGTTTGTTTGTTGGTTTAGTCCAAGTCTAAAAATAGAACGACCAGCTGTGCAGTGCAGTGCCCTACAATATGGTTGACTGCAATTTTATGGGAAAATTTGTTTCTAAAGTCAACACTTTTCACATTGATAGGGACAGGCCTAACATGGGGGATTCTTACTCTTAATAATGAAATCTTGCTCATCAATCAAGAAAATTCGTATGAAAATAATCCAGTTGACGTTTCAGTAGTCGCATACGGATTTTATGTTTTGTATTTTTGGTCCAGCAGAATGGTTATTTCAAAAAGTACTTCATGTAAAAACGCGTAACTTGACCACAAATGAAATTCCCCGCGGCGAAATTAACAATTAACTTAACAGTTGCAATCCGTCATAGAACTTCGGCGGTAAGCTTTATGCCGCGAATTGGTAAAATATTCATCAGTGTACAAAACGCCCTCGATACTTGAAAGATAGACATATTATTTGTGACGCGTCAAAGAATCACCATTTGGAGATTGTCGTGAGAAAATCCTTATTGTGGCCAAGGAACATGTGTCACACAGGGGGATGAATAATAACTTGGACGTGCCAACACCGGGTTCAGTGGAACAAGAACAACACAATGGCGAAACATCCGGCACTTGAATTACACACTCCAGGTATACAACGAATCTTTTCTTGATTTGAATATCACAAAAGATGTTTAAAGGTTTTAAAAGCTCCTCATACTTGATAACTAGGTTTATTATTTGGCTATGATTGATTCGTTTATAATATCCGGCATTAGCTTGAAAGTGCACTGTGTGTTGTTGAAGGGGAATTATTAAAGTTGTTGACATTTTCTGTTTTATTAATTTTTGTATCTAATTGATAATTTACTAGTAACAGCAAATGTACTTAGCGGGAACACGCTGTCTATTTTCGACAATTCAATCTACTTAAAATTTGATTTACAAAAATCTTTTGCAACGCATCTCACAGTACTGTATGTAGTAAAACCCAAGCTAAAACAACCGTTTCCGATTTACCATGTGTTTACAAATTTTAATGTAATATATATATCAAAAGGTTCCTTTTCAGGACTGTTTTGTTGCACTATGTAGACCGGAATGTTATACCGGAAAAATGATCATGAAATCACCACCAAGTAATCAGTATCCTCCTTTTTGCTGACTTCATCGACAGAGCGGAAATTACCAAAAATAAAATGTCTAACTTCGCCATATTTCAAAATATAAGCTCAAGATTCCGTATACAAAGAGTTTCTCTGACCAAAAGCTTAACTCCAATTTTTAAAGAAATTTGAAGAATATGACTTTTAGATATGGTCGACCAAAGTTTGCATAATTCCTGATCAAAGTACTAATTCGCCCATAAAATGGCACAGAAACCAAAGTTAGCCTAATATCTCAAAGACGGATCCATTAGAAAAAAGTCATTTTTGATATTTTGTTTTCCATCAAATGAGGAGTCTGTACCCGACCTTAATATTTGAAATTTAGTGATTTTAGCAAGGTTTTTCCGCTCTGTCGACTTCATCAAGAAAATGAAAACTCAGTGCGTTTTTTCGCCTTTTTGTCCAAATGGCCCAACCGAGAAACAATGGGTGATAAACACAACCCATGAGGGGGGAGGGGAGGGGGTGCCTCCCTCTTGACCCAGCCAATGGCGATCCGTGTATGTTTTATTTAAGCAATAAAAGTACTTTCCGCGTGCTCTCTGCTTTCTTACAAACACGAGGGGGATGTTGGGAGAACTGATCAAAACTTGTAAGACACGAGCCGAAGGCGAGTGTCTTTCAAGTTTTATCAGTTCGACCAACATTCCCCGAGTGTTTGTAAGAAACCAGAGAGCATGCAGAAAGTATTTTTATTGCTTTTAGAAAATAACATACACACGCGCGACAGCGTTGCGTGACAATCGTGTTTCTCAGGTCTCTTACAAACACGCTTTTTAACCAATCAGAATGCGCACATTCACAATACAACATAGGTGTTATTTTCTAATATGTTTTATCTCGTGACACTGTTGATGCTTTCAGTCACGCTGCGTTTGGAATGGCTAGTATGTCATTTCATTGTTTTGTGTGCTTATGTTGTTTCGCCTATAAACCCATTCATTACAGGCACTATTTAGATGGTCACTGTGGATCAAAGATGGCAACGGCATGCTTTCCTGTCAATACGATGGCCACTATTTGTTTTCACTAGTTAAACCATACATTACATACATAGCTATAGTAGGTTATGTCATAACTTGTGCGCTTTTGTTGTTTCACTAGTAAACCATGGCATGGTCAATGCCCGAGGTGTGAGACATGCTTTGCTGACAATAAGATGGTCATGTTTGGAATGGCTATAGTATGCTGTGTCATTAGTTTGTGTGCTTATGTTGTTACACTAGTAAACAATGCATTTTTGCAATTAAGATGGTCACTGCCCGAGGTGTGAGCATCCTTTGCTGACAATAAAAAAAAACTTTATTAAAGTCTCAATCTTCTAGCCTGCGCACGAGGGCACTACTAATTGGGGAGACATGAGTGTGCGTAATATGGTCATTGTTTGGAAAGGAGGAAGGCTATGGTATTTGCTACGGCATTATTGTGTGCGCTGATGTTGTCACTGTTTAAAGCACTAGTATATTTCCTTTATGTTCCCCAATTTAGCCACGCGAGAAATATTGTTGCGCGCTTCTTGTGTCCTAGTTTACCCGTAGCTTAATTTTTCAGTGATAGTGAACCAGTAAAGAATTTGCAGCTCATTTCCTTGTGGTTGTATCTTTTAATGTTGAAGGATCCAAATGTGCATGAAAGATACAGTCAAGTCAAACCAACAGACTGTGAACTAGAGAAGCACAACCAACAGAGAAGTTTGGAAATATTTTTGGGCGTCTTAAAAAAACTTCAATTGAGCAGGCGTTGGATTGGCCTTTGCAAATGTCGTGAATTTCAATCCAACAGAAATCGAGCAAAAAAGATTAAAATAATGCTAAAACTGGTGCAAAATGCGATGACTAGAACAGGAGAACTAAGACATTACAGTACCACCTATTTTTGGAGAGCTGCATTAAAAAATAGGGAAAAAATGCAATTAAGATCTGCAGTTCGGGCTCCCTGTGCTGGATTGAGATCACGTGTCAAACGCGCGGCGTCTCTTCGATGTATGAATATGGGGACGACGGATACCTCATAGAGTCGAAGTTTGGGGTGAACATACCCTATTTTCCTTTCAACCTCTGGCAAAACAAATCGAGTAGTGCTAAAGATAATGATGTCTAGTACGTGTGTGCCGAATTTCATGGAAGTTCAGGTAACTGCAAATTAGGTGCTAGTGGCACGGAGGGAGGTTAAATTAATTTAATTATCACCTGGCATTATCTTTTCTTAACCGACGACCGGTTATCGCAGTTGTAGTAGTGCGGGAGGTTGGGAGTTCAAACCCCGGCCGGACCAACACTCAGGGTCTTTTCTTAATAATTGAGGAAAAGGTGCTGCCTTTGCTCTAATATCTGCAAATGGTTAGACCTTCGCGTCTTCTCGGACATTAAACCGTAGGTCCCGTCTCTCACATACACTACACTAACATGAACCAGAGGGGCGTTAAGAACCACGGGGACGTTGCCCATCCTCAGTGCATCGCACTAACCCACCGCACTGACCGGGGAAACTCGTAATTGGAGCCTCGCCCTGTGAGGATTTCCCGGCCCTCGGGCAAATCATATAAACAAATCAATATAGTAGAGATGGCAAGGATATCAAGGATATAAACACCACGGCGCGCAATGCATTATGGAAGGTGTAATGGTGCTTGAAATGAGAGGATGACATCAGATGAAATCAGATGGATGCATTAAATCAGATGGATGCATTATTAATTTTCTTAGGTATGGTGCTCCGCCTTGCGCGCCGCGCCGTGTGGAGCTCCGCTATCAAATGCACAGATCAGCAGATTGAGAAGTTGATCAGATCTTTTTATAGATTTACCACCGCGTGGACCAGTCGCTTGCGAACACCAGCAGGGTTTAACAATAACATCCTGTAATTCTAATCTATTTAATTGCGCCAGCTACAGCCAGCACACAATAAACACGATCAAATATCTAAAATATTTTGATAAACAGGTCACTCAAAGTTGCTGGCCAAGCAAAAACATTTCTAAAATGTTGTTTCTAAATAATGCTGTGATTTGCTCAGAGAAATATTGTTTTTGTAAGCAACAACAACGTCGTTTTGACTTCCAAGTTTCCGGTTGGATCAAACATTATACAAACAGAACAGGTTTGAGTCCAGTGGGTACAGGCAATTACTAAGCTTCAAGCTGTTTGCTCATTATAAAGAACCGACAAGAACTCGGTTGGTTAAGAAAAAAAAAAGGAGAGAAAATAAGCTCCCCTTTCTGGTGTTTTTTCGATGTTTGTTGTTAATATTTGCGGTTTTGGTCAGAATTGTTTTCTCAAGTGACCGCATAGCTGGCATAGTTATTTCGGGTTAACATCCTCAGAGTTCGCTTCTCAAATTATCTACTAGATAATCACACTTTTATTTAATCTTATTTTTCCCGATCATGCAAATAAGGCCCGTTTCAAACGTCGATCTTTTGCCGCGTCGAATCTAATTCAGCCGACTAGTTTTCTCTATTATACAGGCAAAGGAAAAATAAACAAGGAAAACAAACTTTACATTTCATGATATTCGGCTATGGTTCAGCTAGATTTACCTTTTGTACCAAACAAGTGTCTTCTAAGTTGGAAATAAAATGTCTAACAATTGGATTCGACGCGGCAAAAGATCGACGTTTGAAACGGGCCTAATATAAACGTGCTCACCACGTAGGAGTATAATGCTAATCCCTTATTACAAAGTAACAATTTACATCTTACCTACAACTATATAACAAAATCACGCTGCTAAATACACGAAGGCTATTAAATAATAATCACACAGATCGACTGACCAGTAGTTTTAAGTGGAGAGCATGATGCGCATGATCGTAACCTCTCTTCTGATTGGCTAGCTGGAATGTCGAGCTGTGGTCTGTTCAAATGCATTCAACTTAATTATTTAAACCTAGTTACCTCTAGTTAAAGGAAAAGAAATATTTCATGTGTGTCTTCAGCTTCGGGATGTCTTGATTGTAAAACATTTAGTTGCTGCCAGGGACGGTGACTGAGGATTTCAAAAAAGCTGGAATTAATAGAAGTGTATGCACATATCGACGACTTGAATTCTCTCAAAAATGTGGCTCCCAAAAGAAGTAAATAAGATCAGGTAAGAGTAGTTTTGGTACGAATAATTTATTAGACGAGCATAGAAATGTTAAATTTCCTTTCTCTTTAGTTACAAAACGCCGGCCGCTACGAACAAAAGGCAGCAATTTACGAAACTTGTGCTTAAAGTTTTCACTAATAATGATACCATGAGCAACATTCAAGGAGCTCTTATCTTTTTTCGGCAAAATTAAACACCACTTTGCAACAAACATTGTGTTCGGGAGTAGTATTACTTGATTTCGCCGATATGACATAAAAGGTTAATAATTAAAAGGAGCTATAATATCTTATTCTTGTAGGGAAAGGTATTCAGTTCAGATGAATAAAGAATATTTTTATATTTCCTTAACCATTCACGAGTATTTGCTAATTTAGAAATTCGAGTTTCGAAACCAAGCCCAATATTTTTTTGTTTTGTTTTGTAAATTTCAAACTTAGATCAAATGTGAGAATGAAAAAATGATTAGGTTGATAAACTTCTGCGGGTACTTTACGTTCGCTTTTCAATTGGAACAATCAATCGGTTTTTTTCTCTCGATGTAAAAAAAATCACTTATGAAACATTCAAACTTGAGCTCGCAGACAATATGGCTTTTGACTTTGAAAAAGTTATTTTCGAAGCAGTTTAAAATGGACGATTAAAAAACATATGTTATTTTCAATTAGCAAAGTATCATTCCCTTCATGTTGATACTTCATCTCGAATCAAAGAACTGTTTATATTTTACAACACGCAAAAGAATTCACTAGTGATCTCGATTATATCTCGATAAGGCTTTAGTTTTTCATGCAGTGCGTAACCCAGTTGGAACGATAACAGAATACAAACTCTAATCCGTAATCATCCTCTTCATTTGCCAAAAATAACAAGCAGTGAAAATCCCAACGCAGCACAATATCATTAATGAGCAAATCTGGAGAGGTGTCTTGTTTAATATAAAACATCAGATAAAAGGTTTTGCACAAGTACTTCAATCGAAATGTATGGGATTCTGTCAGTGATACGTGATAATGGCAATCTGTTACTTAGTATTGAACTCTTAATATTTAAACACTACACAAGCTATTTTAATGAAGATACCAAGTGTTGGGTGTTTTAGCACCAAGCCACAGCTAGATTAAGGTGCTAATCATTCCTTACCTAGAAAAATATTTTCTATTACAACCAGTGAAAATAATATTACAACATTCGTCTCAGATTATCGAAACGCCATTACATTTGATAGACTGCAAATCATACCTAGAAAAATATTTTCATAACAAGCAATGAAAACAATATTAGTACAAGGTCTTGTGTGTTTGTTTTTTATTCTGTACCATTTTTTTAAAACATAATTCCAGTTTCCGACGAAACGCAAGGAAACTTCCGTCAGCATAAATAAGACCGGGATTGACTGACGATCTCGTTTGAATGACTGCAAATAATTTCTTACCTAGAGAAATTTCTTTTTCTATAACTAAAAATCTCAAATCTATAGAGACGAATTCCAGTTTCCAGTTTCCGATTCTCGAAATACAAGGAAACATCCGGCGTCCCTGACTGAGTGATTTAAAAAAATCGCCAGCTCTGACGCTTACACCTTCTTGGATATTTCATGCTTCCTGGGGGTCCTGTGGCTCATGTTGGACTATAGAAGGAAATACACAGGAAATTTCTGCAGATACCCATTCATGGGAAAAGCTGAATTTCCCATAACACAAGAGAATGGAAGTGTTCGGCTTTCCTATGGACAAACACATGTATGTCGAACAATTCATGTTTTTGTGCAATGAGAAATTTAGTTTTTTTTTCCATTGATGGATTTCTGCAGAAATTCCCGTGATTTCTTCCTAAATATACAGCGAAATTCAAACAGATGAAAGCCACTGCGTGTAAGGCCTACTGCAAACGTCGGACTTTAGTCGCTGCACCAAAGAAAGATTGGTTCGACAATACCAGAGTCGTGATTCCCGGCACGGCTCGTCGATCCAGAATTCTGGGTCGACCAGTCAATTAGGTCGATCTCGTGCGCGGCAAACGCCGTGCTACACATGCACGAACTTTCGAACTTTCGTGGTTCGGCTCGAAAAGAGCGACTAAAGTTCGGCGTTTGCCGTAGGCCCAAGTTTTGTTCCGAAAGTCGTATAAGTCCAAACACATCCAAAAGCGTCTTTTTAAGAACATCGGCTCAAATTACTAAACATTTTGGAACATTTGGAGTTTTCCTTAACGTTCTTATAAAACGTGTATAACGGACCGCAAAGTAGCCTTACAACCTTCTAAATGGGTTCACATGGCTATCAAGCGTCACACCCTGTTTCACAAAGTCTTGAAAATATCCTAAACAGACTTGCAAAGGCAATTGTTTCTAAACAAGCGTGCCCAAGAGTTTCGCCGATTCAATTTGCAAGAGGGAATATTTTCAATTAAATCCCTAGGCAATCTGGATATGATAAAAAAATATGGATATTATATTTTCCCTTTGTCGTCTGTGCAAAGGAACAAGATTCCTCGGCTAATCGACCTAGCAGAAAGAAAATATGAAATGAGATCATTCACAATGTTTGTATGTTTATATAAAGAACGCGAGTCTTAATTATAAAACTTTGTGTTGCATAGGGCGTAGTTTTAAGTTTTGCAACGTTCCGTCACAATTTTTAGAGAGCATCCAAGATATGAACAATTTCACATTTGCTCTCAAGCAATTATTCTTACTCCTCCCACATCTTACTACATTAAGTGAACTGCTACCACAACGGCATATTACATCCGTCAAAATTAGGATGATGTCCGACTTTTAACTTCGCCAGACAAGCGCGAAGCTGATTTTTGTTTCAACTTTGAAACAAAGCATTTTCGCCAAAGTAAGACTGCTCGCAGTCTACGGGATTGTCCCGCAATTCTCTTATGGTCTCTTCTCCCGTCTGGGACGTTGGAGACTGTGTTTCAACCATTGTCTAAATTTCAGCCAATCACAAAGGTGCTAATCGGAATGCCACTGCCGACGGGAATGGGTTAGGACGTGTTCCCAATGTGCTATTGAAAGGAGAATACAAAGCCTCTGATTTACGCGGATTTAGTCTAATCGCCATAGACGAATTTAGACTTTTATTTGCAAGATATAACATCTGCCAGTAGGCAACGTCTTGGGTTTTTCAAAATGTCGACAAAAATGGATCGTTATTGCGTAGAAAAGAAGAAATTCTCGTTTCGCGCGGCTAAATTTACTCCTTGGCGCAAACCGTGCTCTTATGTAGTACGTTAGTAAACACAGCATTCATTCTGTTTTTCGCCAGTGGACGTTTGGTCCATTATTAACTACATGTAACTTTCGTTCAGCTGGTGTTATGTTATTTTTAGCTGCGGTGACCTCACGAAACATAGCTTCACACCGGGCTAATGGAACTAAAAAAGGGAAGAACATTAAAGTTAAATATGGACTCCCAACATTCTCGAACCCAGAGCTCCCCGGCTCGTAACCTCGTGGGGGAGGCTCTGGTGCCAGCCACTGACGCATGCGCGAGATTTAATACAGAGCCGCTGAGAGAAACACCTTTCAGCGCATGCTCCAACGCTCAAAATCAACCAATCAGCGACGGCCCTCAAATGGATGTCCCCAGAGCCTCCCCTGCGAGCAGACGAGCTGGGGAGCTCTAGGTACGAGAATGGACTCCCAATTGGTAGTTTTCACGATGTTGCGCACGCAGCATAAATGGGATAAGAACAATGCTTGTCTGTTTTGAATTACAAAAGCCGTCTTCACCAGAACGAGTCGGAACGGCTCAAGGGTATTGTTCTCACAACATCGTGAACGGTCAATTGCCATCATCACGAAAATTGCATGGGATATTTGCCCGTAGTCCGTACAGCATCATACACGTTTGGTCTGTATTCTTTCGCTATTTCTTCGGTATTTGATAGTAAATGCAAAGTATTCTTACATGTTTTAGGTGTATTAATTGTCCCGTACTCGTTGCAAAGCGCGGCGCTTATTCTGGCGCCCTACTCGACTCGATGTTGATGATTGACTAGGGCTTTGTTTATAAGCAGACGTTGGCAGACGTTAGTTTACATTATGACATATATACTAGTGATCACGGGCTGTGAGTTATATCTCTCCCCTGCCTGATTTGCTGGGTTATGCGATATCATATCACAAATATTTCTAAAAATCGAAAATAAGAAGCATCTAAAGATCATTAGGGGCCGACCATTTAACTTTTGAGGGGAGGGGGGGGGGATTTGGTCCGTGCAAGATTTTTTTTTATGCCTCTGTCATGCGGTAAGAGTGTTTTTTTCCAAAAAGAAAGAAGGGTTTTAGTCACCACTTTGCCGTGCAGGAAATGTTTTTTTTTCAAAATTACTTTTAGTGCGGATTTCAGATGACTGTCGTGAGTAATTCGCAATTACTTTGTAGTCACTCCTAGGTTTTATTCAGAATTGGTGCAATTACTTTGCGATAGGTTTCACGACAGTCATGTGAAAGCCGTTCTAACGCAACAGAATTGGCAAATAAAACAAACTGGATGGTCTAAATGATCAGGGGAGAAAATGTACTGCGCAAGCGTGTCAGTCCCTTATGAGCCTTTCGTGTCAGTCTCTTATGAGCCTCTGCTCGTCACCTTGCGATGAGCTCAATTCTCAAACCCAGAGCTCCCCGGCTCGTCGCCTCGCAGGGGAGGCTCTTGTGACATCTATTTGAGGGCCTTCGCTGATTGGCTGAAATGGCGCGCATGTGTACATAGAACTAGCTTAATCTCGCTTCATAAAAACGTAACATTTGTTTCCTAGTCGTCATTTCAACCTATGCCTTCGACTTGAACGCTCTCTGCTCTAAAAGTAATTGTGAGGCATAAATCGCCATTTTCTTTTACGCATGCGTCGATGACTGTCACCAGAGCCTCCCCCGCGGGATGACGAGCCGGGGAGCTCTGGGTACGAGAATGGATGAGCTCTGGTGACAGCCACTGACGCATGCGCATAAGATCCTTGTTATACCTCAAAATTACGTTAGCGTAGAAGTCGAAGGCATAGGTTTAAAAGACGACACGGAAACGAATTGTGGTGTTATTTAGCCAGATACGTTTCTCAAAAGCGAGATAGAGCTGGAATAATACGCATGCGCGCCGTTTCAGCCAATCAACGAAAGCCCTCAAATTGATGTGACCAGAGCCTCCGAGGCGACGAGCCGGGGAGCTCTGGGTACGAGAATGCGTACAAGCCACTTTTGCTATCTACAATTTAGATATTTCTTGCCATTTTTTTTTTCACGGAAGAGAGGCCAGACTAACCCTCACTTGCGTTCGAGTTGGACCTCCTCGAAGATCTTCCTTTAGAAATTGTAAATTCGATATGAATATCTTCTCGAGATTAACAACAATACAATCAATCAATTCCATATCACGCTAAATGTCTCCCGAAATGCATTGCGTGTTGCGTAACGGGTTTTGTACTACTTGATTGCTTTGGAAAACGCGTGTGTGTGCAGAAGAGTCAGAGCATTAATACAATAACTAGAACAATGCAAGGACGAAAATGATACCTATCAACTTGTCAACCCATGAAACTCATATCAGTGAGTCCAAACATGGCTTATGTGTGAACGGAGAGCTAAATGTCCACAAAATTACGATAGCAAAGTGCTGACTTTACGACACCCGGAGAAGAGAGTCATGAATCATTGTCCGATAATTGTCGGCGAGCAAACAAGATCAACGTAAGTTATTTTAAGATGATACATCTGATGCCTTAATTCTGCGAACTCTACACCGACTAATTAGTTGTGTTTTTAAAGCGTTCCCTGAGTCGAACATCTAATATAAGCAACCGGTAGTTTTTGCAAAAACTACGAGTAGTGTTTGTGGTTGCTAAGAGTTATTAGTTTACAGTTGACGCGGTTTCCATTGTTATTCGTAGGGAATTAACTCGGATAATGGCTCTCAACAAACTAAAAGTCGGGGAGGGATTTGAATTCTCCAGGGAAAGGTTGGGGTTGATCAATAGAATTGAATTGAATTTCTAGGTAAATATATTGCTCATTATGGATTAATAGGTAAGTATATGGCTCATTATGGATTAATAGGTAAATACTTAGTTATTTACCTATGAATCCATAATAAGCCATATACTTACCTGTAAATCAATAATGTGTGGTTCCAGAAAGTATCCCCCCCCGGAAGAGTGTTGAAAAGTGACCCCCCACCTCTCTGGAATTCCCGAAGAAAAATACAGTATTTGTATGGAAAAGATATCCTTTCCTATTATCCTTCCTATGGATAATTTCTGGAACCACACAATAAGCCATTTTTACCAAGACTTCAAGGGGCACTGTCACGTTTGTTTCATCAAAATATTTTAAAATAAGACAAGTGTTCTACAGAAACAACTCCGAACCTATATTCTGTTTCAAATTAGTCTTAAAAAGAAAAAGAAACTTGTTCAGCCTGTTCGAAAATCAAAAATGCCAATTAGCAATCCAATTCCATCCGCTCGATTATACACGAAAATACTCCAAATTTGTATTGATCTAGCAGCTGAAAGGTTAGGTATAAAACGTAGACCATTATTTTGTTGATTTGTAGGGAGTTTGACTGCATTTAAGCTACTTAAAATGACCCCAAGTTAGACCAAATCCATGAAAGACCATGACAGTTGCCCCTTTCACAATGACTAATTCAATTATCAACCCAAACATTTAACTAGTGAATTCAAATCCATACACTTACCCCGAGAAAAAAAACATCCAATAATCTCAGTTTATGCATCTATGCTGACTGTCTGTCTATAACCAATATTTGCTTCTGATTATCCTTTATGCGAATCCCGTTGAACGCCACAAAACACGATTTCCGAGAACGCCTTCACTTGAACCATATTGAGAAGCGTTTGTCCAGTCTACTTGCTTGGTCTCATTGCCCATAGAGTGTGTTTAAGACGTAAACCTGAAAATACAGATAAAATCATGCCCAAGTTAATTGCATATCTAATCGTAGAGAGCAACCAACGAGCGCAAAATACCTGAAACTTGCCTTCAGTTTCTCCATCTTGAATCAGTTCCATCCGTTTTGCTAGACAGAACGTTATGCAAATTGAGCTGTAGAAGCTGTAAGCTGTCAGGGCGTGGTACAAATGAAAATAACCAGTAAGGACGTAGTTGCTTTTGTCTCTATTATTTTCGTTCTACAAAGGAGTTCTTTTGTCTGTAGTCTATTATCCTCGTTCTTTGTGTTGAGGTAGGGTATTGTTGTATTATCCAACCAGAGAGGAGCTTTACGCAGCTACGTACCGACCAAAATAACAGCGCTTTAATGAGTTGCGCTTTTACAAAAGGCCGCTTGATTGATTGGACTGGCTGTTGTACGAAAACAAAAGACGTAATTCGTGTTTGGAAACCTTTGTCAATCATAGTTGAATAAAAGTTGTCATTCATTTTCTTCAGCATCACAACTTTATTGTGCATGGTAAAAATTAATTGCAATGAGTTTCTCTGGGGAACCCACTTCTATGAAAGCAGCTAAATAACTAACAATAGTTCCTATTGGAATCCGCTTTTTTTTAATTGTAAACTGTACTCCTTTTCAAAACTGTTAAATTCAATGAGAAGAATGCATTTCATTTGTCCCTGTTTTCTGAAAACCTTGTCAACTGTAAACTAAGTCCGTTAATTACCTCGATTCTCGGCAATAACCCCAATACATCCCTCGGGCCTACGGCCCTTGGGATGTATTGGGGTTATTGCCTCGAATCTCGGTAATTAACTCTAACGTTGTGGGAAGGAAGCTTAAGTTTGAATGCCGCTTCAGAGTTCACAGAATTATGAAAACCGCCACTATAGATACGGACACAGCATTCCACGACTAGCTTTTAAACTCCAGTAGCTTGAAGGCATTTGGGTTTCTGGCATAAAGGTATAGTACAAATGAGCATGATACTAGAAAAAACGTTTATTCCTACAAAATCAGAGATGTTTGAAGCTGGTACTATAGATGACGAAGTAACGTTCTGCCTCAGCTGACTTTGCCCACTTTGACAAATATCCCGACTTCACTCTCTCATGAGAGAGTGAAGTCGGGATATTTGTCAAAGTGGGCAAAGTCAGCTGAGGCAGAACGTTACTTCGTCATCTATAGTACCAGCTTCAAACATCTCTGATTTTGTAGGAATAAACGTTTTTTCTAGTATCATGCTCATTTGTACTATACCTTTATGCCAGAAACCCAAATGCCTTCAAGCTACTGGAGTTTAATATCAGTAACATTGCAGTAGGTACTTCAGATATGATACATCCAAGTCTCTATATGGATCTCCCAGATCTCTTGTAGAACAAGGATATACAGATTTGGAAAATAACACCTATGTTGTATTGCGAATGTGCGCATTCTGATTGGTGAAAAATCGTGTTTGTAAGAGACCCGAGAAACACGATTGTCACGCAACGCTGTCGCGCGTGTGTATGTTATTTTCGAACTGATAAAACTTGAAAGACACTCGCCTTCGGCTCGTACAGTAGGATGTACTACATATGAACTGCTGTCACCTCGCACCTTTAACCTTGGGTCATAAACTATCATCTAATATCTATCATAAACTATCATCAAATATCTATCATAAACTATTATCAAATATCTATCATAAACTATCATAACATAGTAGCGCCATCGGCCAAATCTACAATGTCCATCTCTTAGCATGATCTGATAATTTGGTCTTTTACAGTTGGATGTACCCCAATAGCTTAATTTGATCTTTTCAGCTTTACATTAAAAACATTTTGCCTACAACATCCAAAACGCAAGTATTTGAATCACTTGTTTGAACCTGTTGATAAAACGAACAATTGTGGACCATTGGACAATGTATCCATACTGATATAATAATGTACAAGGCGGGCGACTTATTGATTTGTGGCGACAAGTGTAGTAGAATTAAAAGTGATGGAGTAGATTTCAAGGTGCATTAGCTACAAAAACACAGGGAAAGATCAATCCATCAAGTCTTGCTGCTGTCATAAACGTCTACTGTTATTGAGGAGGCAATTCATAACAGCCTTTAACTAGTGCGAACACATAACAAAATGTTAATTATTAGGTCTCGTCTTGGAAAGAGCATTCCAGTGCACTATTTTCGTAGAAAATGCATGGACAAGTAACTTATCTATTTAGGACCAGGAACGACTGTAAGTACATAGGGATGAACTCAGGTCAGACGGTTTTATTACATATCTTAAATATGTGATTTAATATTTCCACAAACGTCTGGCAGAATAGAGCAGCAGGGGATTAAACAGGTAAATATCTGTTGAACGGTTAAAATTCTGAATTCCTGCTCTACCTTCACTCCCACATTAATATGTGAACAGTTAACCGTGTTAAAATTACTAGGAAGAAATAGTGGAATCTTGACAGAAAGAGTACCAATAGCACAGGTAACACTATGTATTTGTTTACAATTTTTATATTAAGTCAACAGCTCACTTCAAATCCTCTTTGTTCCTAAGTCTAGACAAACAACATAAATCTGAAAGATAAACATGCTCGAGAAAAAACTTCAGCCCGAGGAGCCTAGTTTAGTAGTGTTTCTTCCTCTCCGTGGATTTTTTGAAATGAAGAGTGCATTTTACTTAAAACGATCTTATTAAACGGCGTAGATGACGCGTTGTTATTATAATCCATCTGAGCTACTGTCAAACTAATTGTTTTTGCAAATAAATCAAGCCAACTTCTAATTGGTTTGTCTTGGACGCACTTTTAATAAATAACCCAGCACTCGATTCCCAAGAGAAGCGTCATTGTACTTTGGGTAGCGCAGACAGATCAAGTGCCATTAACATTAAACTTTAATGGTCTTCTAGAAGCGATCGAAAATAATTACTTTACTACTGAGTCAGGAAAAAACAAAATCACACTTATTAATACGAGAGGAAAGGAAAAGATAACGAACACAATACTGCGTATAATTACAAGGTGTATAGCTTATCCCTGAAAAAGGCTGGTGTGTTGGTCAATTGGTGCGAAAAAGAAGTAAAAATGGCCTACGTTAGTCGCTGAGTTCGAGAGCCAGAAGGTAAACTGCCGAGTTCTTACTTAACCCCACCTCCAATATCGTAGAAAAACATTTGATCTTTTTGTGAAACTTTTGCTTCCTTCTTCGCTTGAGACCTGAAAGGTTTGTATAAGAGTTGAACATTAACACGCGTGATTATTGCAGTGAATTTAGCATAGACCTGTGGTCATTACTCTTTTGTTGCAATATTTATCATTCACCAATACTTCAAAATTTAACGACTGGATCTTTTTGTTAGAGGTACAAGATTCATGCTGTGTAAATGCGTTAAATCATCAGCAGATTTCGCGTCTTTTACGAGTTTTAAGTTGATCTGTAAACATAATATACTATTTACAAACAATGTTTTATCTCCAGTAAGCTAACTTGTTCTTCCTTTAAAAGAATTCGTTTTATAAAGGATAGCCGACTGGAGTTAAATAAAAACAACCTCAGAAGAATAACTTCATACAGAACACGTGTTTTATCGCGATAAGACCGAACTGTTTTGTTCACTGCTTGAGGAAAGGTGAAATGTTTCCTGAAATGAGTGTACAAAGTTTTCATTGCTTACGCAAAATACTAGGTAAGAGAATGCGTGAAAAAAGTTGTTTAAACCTCGTCTTCCTGATCAACAATCCGTGGTAGTTTTGTTTTTATTGACAGCAGCAAAAATGAGTTGAAAGGGAACCGAATTCAATGTCAAGAAGAATGTTTCAAAAGTAAAAACTGATTTCCATTTCAAAGATTGAACACTTATTTTAAATTAATTGAAACAGTGAAATTTGAAATTTCGTTCAAGATGAATCTTCTTTTATATACCGTAGGTCAACGCAGAATTTAAAGTGAACGGAAATGCTGATATGAATTTTACTGTAAAAGAGAATAACACCATTTCCCTATTTTTTTTTTCAACGATGCATACACCAGTTAAGCCGTACCCCTGGGCGATAATAATAGCACTCAAAACCGAGGCTGTATACAGTAACGGTTCATTGATTATTTCCCTTACAGTTTCCTACTTTGCATAGTAAAGAGTGTTTTGAACAGGCGCTGTAAACAGCAAAAACGTAAATAAAACAAACAAATATACAGCTTAAATCCCAGAGAGAAATGACCACTAAGGATTTGCAAAGCCTAGAAATTAAAATTATAAGGCGAACACATACAGCATCAGCAACAACAACAACGACAACAACACCAACAAATTAATCTCTGACTTGGATGACAAACAGAGACGAGCACAAAGGGCTCGAACAGTAATCAAAAAACAAGACGAACTGGGGAAAAGGAGGAATATGAATAGAATTTTGCAAATCTATTCTGCGTATGCAACTTTTTAGTTACTTTCTCCGATCTAACTCTCCTTACTAACCGCTTGAGTGCTGATCTTAAAATTAGTCTTTAAAGTGCCCAAAGGCTCACAAAATTTAAAGTTAAAAGCCATCCATGTTATACTAAAGGCCTTAAGTAAAATTAGCGTTTTGATATTTACGGATATTTTATTGGGTTGAAGAATCTACCCTATTTTCCCAGTGGAAAACGAGGGGGAGTGTGGCGTATTGCACCATAAGCAATCATTGGGAGAGGAGGGGACAACATTTTCAGTTTCAGTTATCATCATTTGTAGGTACTCTCTGGAACAATATATACACAGTTTAGAGGGATTTAAGGCCGTTGTATGATCTTTAGGTGAAGTTCTTTTATGCAATGTGTGGTTCTCTGTGTGTCTATTAATAGTTGATTAATAGATACAGATAGGTACTGTCTTGAAACAATATACACATAGTTTAGAGGGATTTAAGGCCGTTATATGATCATTAGGTGAAGTTCTTTATGCAATGTGTGGTTCTCTGTGTGTGTCTATTAATAGTTGATTAATAGACACACATAGGTACTGTCTTGAAAAAATATACACATAGTTTAGAGGGATTTAAGGCAGTTGTATTGTCATTAGGTGAAGTTCTTTATACAATAATAATAATAATAATAGAATTTCTATAGCGCTTAATTATAACAAATATTCTAAAGCGCTTTACAATATATATAGATAAGAACAGATAAAAATTAATAATTATAATCATAATGATATTACCTAGGATTTGAATCATTTAAAAATTACAACAATACTATATTCATATATATTTATAGGGTGATCTTAAAAATCGTAACCTAACAATGTGTGGTTCTCTGTGTGTGTCTATTAATAGTTGATTAATAGACACACATAGGTACTGTTTTGAAACAATATACACACAATTTAGAGGGATTTATAATATAGCTACGATATAACGCGCGCTCTGATTGGTTCAAATCTATGCTCTATTACACCGATAAAGTAATGGTTCTCTCCCGGCACTATATCATAAAAGCAATAGAGCTCAACTTTCTATGACTTTATCGGCGAATAGAGCACTTGTGATGTTGGGAGAGACACTCGAAACGTTTTAAAATCACTCGCCAGCGGCTCGTGATTTTACAACGTTCTCGTGTCTCTCCTAACATCACGCGTGCTCTATTGCGCCGATAAAGTGATAGAAAGTTGTGCTCTAATGCTTAATTAAGGCAGTTGTATGATCATTAGGTGAAGTTATTTATTCCAACATGTGGCTCCCTGATATGACGCTTTGGTATAGTTAAAGGATCCTGTTCACCCTACCCATAATGCACTGCTTCGCCGCCATATTCCATATCAGAGACTCGACAAAAAGTGTTCAGGTTAGAGCATGTTACTGTACAAGCGCAAGAAACCCGGGGGGGGGGGGACTCCCATATTTTTGGGGCGGGGGTGCTCGTCGGGAACTTTCGTTTTCACCCCTAAAAGGTACCAAACATGGCGTCGCTTAGTTGATTTTGACCCCTAAAGGTACCAAACATGGCGTCGCTTAGTTGATTTTCCCTCGTAATTTTCTCGCGTATTTTTTACGAGGGAAAATACGTCTGAAATTCAGGCTACCAACAAGTGCGATTTGCTTGATTTGCTAGAACGGACCTCTAACAGGTACCTATCTGGAAAAAAATACACGTTTTCGAATTTTACCCCCTAAAAGGTACCAGAGGCCTGATTTTAAACCCTAAAAGGTACGACGAGCACCCCCGCCCCAAAAATATGGGAGCCCCCCCCCCCCCCCCCGGGGGGGCAAGAAACTAGAAATAACAGACTTTGTCGGAGTTTCTGCTGGTTATGCATGAGAACAAAGACAAAGTAATGCACCATTTATTTATTTATTTACCATGGGCAGGGTGAGACGAGCTGGTCTTTCTACTGGGAAAATTCTTTAAATCAAGCAGTTTACTAACAAAGCCTGCAAATATAACCTAACGCTACACATACAAAAGGTGCCATGGCCCATTACCAGCCAAATCAACGGCATTTTCTTATGGGCATTTATTCATTGATTTATATGTATTACTATACTTGCAGCCCTAAACGAATTTAAGATAAAAGCGATTTTGAGTTACCTTAGCGATACATTAATTCAAGCTTCGAGAGTTCAACGCATGCGAATATACAATGGACGTTTCTTTAGGCTTAGAATGGGATGTGTTCCAGACATTTCCAGGTAAATTTCCATATAAACTTTTTAATCGAATTTCTAAAATCCCGACACGTTTTTCTTATCAAATGCTACAATGATATTCGTGAGCGTGTAACTCTCAAAAGTTGAACTGATGCACCGGAAATGTAACTTTTTTTAGTTTTATTTTATAGTTTTGTTAAATAAATAAACGTTGCACTATAGTTTAGCCCAAGATATACGCATTAAAATGAGGTATCACGTGTCAAGATATGCTGTTATTCGTGCAACTATGCAATTTTAACGAAAAACTACCCCGATGGCGTGATTTGTAACCTTAAAAGTAGAGGTAAGGGAATTCATGTCGGTCGATGTTTCAGCGACCCATGACGTCATAGCGTGGGCTATCATATGACATTAACCCTGCACAAAAGTGACGTGATAGAAATCCAAGAATAGCGTGGGCTATCACATTACATTAATCCGGCACAAAAGTGAGGTGATAGAGATCCAAGAATAGCGTGGGCTATCACATGACATTAACCTGCACAAAAGTGACGTGATTGAAATCCAAGAATAGCGTGGGCTATCACATGGCATTAACCCTACACAAAAGTGACGTGATTGAAATCCAAAAATAGCGTAGGTTATCACATGACATTACCACTGTATGCATTGCTACGCGACCTTCAAAATTCACTGTTGCGATGGGCGATTTTACGCAAGAAAATTTTAAAACAATTTTCTTGAACAGAGAGTTAAACATTCTAGGCAAGGGAAGCCAAAGGATAGCTTAAAACCATTTTGGTTGATTTTGCAATCAATATTGATCCAGTAAAGCAGCCGAATCCAGCGTTTTGGTTTGATTGACGGCTAAAAATCGCCATCGCCCATCGCAGCATTGAATTTTGAGGTCGCGTAGCAATGCATACAGTGGTAACCCTGTACATAGTCTTTTTCGCGCTCATATGATATTTGGATATACGTGCATTTGATTGCTACTGGATGTTTGGAAGTGTTCACAAAGTACAGTAACATTGATATTAGTTTGGCCCCCTCAGTATCTCGCTTTCAATCGATCATCCGTGTTCATGTGGGACCAGGTTTATTAACTCGTTCTTACATCTATCACTTCTGTGCATGCATTGTGTGATGGTTTATTTATTTGTTTCTCCACAAAACCATAAAAATACCAACACGATGATTGGCTTTTTCATGATTCGTTTTACAGAATTCGTGTCTGTGCTGTATGTTGTCAACAAAGCTCGGAAAAATTGAACCTGATAGAAACGGTCTCTCATTCTGTAAATGCAACATGTTCAAAATCCTAATTCAGTTTTGGCCCAGCGTCGAACGAAGTTAGCCTCTTACAAGCTGCTAAACGAATTAACGTTCTTGGAAAAAGAACCCTCCATGCTGCAACACTTGACACCCTTAGCCGATAATACTGCACCCGGAGTTTCTTAACCCAAGAAAAAAACCGAGATAATCTAACAAAACGTCCAACGACGATACTGAAGGACATTTGCCAAATTATATTAACTTTGCATGACAGGACACGGAAACCGTAACCAAAATCCTGACCTAATTTCCATTGACGAAATTCGACTAGAAGTTAAGCTTCTTATAACGGTTGTCTGAATAGCTGAATAGTTGAAAAGCTGGTGACTGAATAGAAAGGCGATTGATTAATATGATAATCCCACAAGTATTACAAGCATTTCATCAAGTATTACAGAACAGATTTACATCTTGCCTAAACATAGACATAGTTTATTAAAATCTTTTTTTTTTGCCACCTGCCCATTCGTTATTTTACACCACACACTTCCTCACACATTGAAACGTCATATGGCTCGTCTGAATCGTTTCCTGGGTCTTAACTTTTATTATCCTTAAAGCAAATAGAACTTTATTGGGGATTAAACTTATTTGTGATTTCAGTTTTTCAAAGGCAACGCTTGAGCTTTTAAAGACTTCAAAACTGCAATATCAACACTATTGATCTTATGCGGGAAACCACACAGTGCTCCAACCGGCCGGAGCTTGATGTTATATTAATACAGGTTCTGTCATTGGTAGGGCGGTATCAATTTTGACGGCTATCCAAAACCTCAAAACGAACCGGTTGCGTAGAGACAAACTCAAATTAACATGTCTATGAGCTAATTACTAGTTATTTTAGACGTTTACTTTTACGAAATGAGCCGATATGAAATGGCTTTCAAGTGGGAAGCAATCAAGTTTAATTTCAAGAAACTGTCAATGTCCTAGACTTATTAGATTGATACAAAGTTGTACATGCTCGGTGACCCAAATTTGTAACCAGTATTTTGCGGATTAATAACAATGCATCTACATCTTCTCCGTGGTTTGGACAAACGCCAGACTTTCCCCTTCGCTGAGAACTTTCACGATTCTTAGTAAGTCTTCTACTTTTCAACCTCGCTACGAATATTAGTACATGACGTGGGAGATTTTCAATCTCATTGATTCTGGGAGTGGTGATCAAGTCTTGTCATCTGTAAAGTGCATAACCGTGAATTAGGAAGGCCAATTTTTGTATTTTCCTCAGTGAAGGTGAGTTATAGCCGAGTATCCTATTTGCACTGATTCTTCAACTGATATACTATGGAATATCTTTAGCATTCAAAGCAACCTTAACAAAACTATTTCAGCCAAACCAAACGCTCTCAAAATTAGGAAAACTGCAAAAACTTTGTCATAAATTAGTACTAAAGCTACAAACTACGTTATCTGAAGGAATTTCTCTTTTTTATGATTCATCGTGAAATATACGCAATGAGGTTCCTCGTGAGATTTTTCAAGATGTTTAGTATAACAGCCTTAATTGAATTATCTTGAATAGGAAACCCCATTATTCTTAACTGTCTGGATAATAAGGATAGCGGCTCTGTAAAGCCGTTATATTACTTGGACTTTAAAATACATTTTTGTTTTTATTAGTCAGAAAATCTCAATTTTGAAGGACAAGATTATTGAATGCGGAGCTTGCCTCAAAATAACATTCAGAGTTTCGAAAGTAGATAGTAGTTCTGCATAAGATACTTGGAATCACCCGGAAGTGCTATTTATTAGGATTTCCTGGAGTTTTGGAGAAATTTCTCCGAAGTTCGACTGATCGACTGTTTCCGAGTATCACTCTATTCCGAAGATTATCTTTCAAAAGTTGTAATTGGGACATATCGATCGATCAAAATATATCTAAATGCTCTCTTCTCGCAGTAAAGACAGATGGAAATTTAAATTGAACATACGAGGGAGAATAGAAACAGCGGGTCTAAATCATAATGATTCTAGAAGTTCTGATCAGTCAAATCACTTTGAAATGTCAAAGAATCCCCTCACCCTGACCATAATGCATTGCTTTGTTTTTGTTTACACGATTAAATAAGTACATCGCAAATTGTGTGAATTAATACACTTGCCAACAGTTGTCACTTTTAAGTAGTACGAGTCTTTCTACTAAAACGTGAGAACTGATCGTAAGGGTATGATTCACACAGTTTGTGATATATTTAGCCATGTAAACAAAGCAATGCATCATGGACAGGATGAGGGATCCTTTAACATTGCATCGAACGTGGCTAAAGTGACACATGGTCACGGCCTACCAACAAGAAAATTATTATTTTCACGCAATACACAAGTATTCTCTGGCATAGAAAGAGTTTGAAAAGCAGTATGGGAATTTATTATATAGCGACGATAGTACGCGCGCTCTGATTGGTCAATTTGCGGTCCATATTTTTCCGTACGGACCGCAAATGGAAAGCTCAAACTACTAGTTACAACTGGTTACAAAACACCAAGACACCGGTCTGAATTTTTTCTGTACGGACTAAGTGGACGAACTATAAGAGTTTTATTATTGGCGCATTTTGCAAAATTTTAGCGCCAATCTTCTTGTTCATTTTGCATGGAAATTCGAGTCGTGAAAAAACCTCAGTATAACTATATGCGAGCAATAAAAGCTATTAAAGGCCCATCACCAACCGGGAGCCTTTGCGCCACGTTTTCTTTGTTTTCAAATTGTTCCATTGTTTCCGGGTGCTCTGATTGGCTAAGAGTCCGCAAAGGCTCCCGGTTGGTGATGGGCCTTTAAACATAAGTTACCGTATGGCCCTCGCGCTCGGTTATCTGGAAAAAGTTCCTGCCGATCGATTGTGTCAAGACAAATTTCCTGATGTAACTACAACCCGATAACATTTCAGATATTTTTATATTGTTTTGCAAATCATATGCAGTATGCTATAATATGCATTGGAAAGTGTCGCAACAGTTTTATTGGCAGGACGTTTTCCTAAAGGGGTCAAAATAAAAAAGAGCCATGCCAGTCGAAAACGGCGAGACAGAATTTTAGGTTTTCTTTCATAAATGCAACTTTATATTGTTTTAGTTGCACTATTGATGGCATATCAAAATCCTAAGCTTGATTGTTCTGTGACATTTTGAATGAGCGTCAATTACACCACAAATAGAACAAAATCTATATTACAATTTCTATGGTAAATCAAGCATTGCATTATGACAAAAATGTGAAATAATCCCAGTTTGGAATTCTGGTAGATCCTTCATATATCATGGTAGACTAAATAGTATCCTCCGTATCAATATCTCCCATGTCTTATAGAACGAAGATATACACTACAGTGTACCATAGAGCGGATTCAGATGACCGTCGTGTTTGCAATTGGTTTGCTTTCTCATTGGCTGCTTATTTCTATCAACCAATCAAATTGCGAACTAATTACAAGCAAGGAATTACTAGCCAATTGGTTCGGCTCCTGATTGCTGAGCTGGAAACCATTCAGCAGTAAGTTGTAATTACTCTTGTTTCTGATTGGCTAGTGATTGCACAATTGCGTTTACTTTCACGATGGTCATCTGAAATCTGCTCTATATGAAGGATCTTAGGCGAATTCCGTACTCTACCGCTGAATAGGCATCAACGGCGCATAAATACAGTGGGAACCTCGATTTGAACCCAAAAGTTGCGGAAACCAACGAGTCCGTAACGTTTTGTCTATTGTCTTCATTCAAGCTTCGTCAGTTTCTCGTGGGTATTCACAATTTTTTCTACTTCAAACTGTATTTATGCGAAACTGGACTATTCTTGTAGTTTTCAAATTGGAGGGCTCTGTTCCGTTTTGACCCCATTTTTGATACAAACAAATCTAATATTTTGCTGTTTTCTAAGCAAAGTTAGTGATTCACTTTTAGATTGTGTTTTTCGTGAATTACCCATGGGCCACCTTAAAATAGCAAGTGTCAAAACTATTATGGTATTTTCTAAAAAAATTGATAACAAGTTTATAGCAACATTCCTACTGATTATTCGATGCTTATATGAGTCCGAAACCGTTCATATACGATTTAAGACATTGCTAACATACTGGTCAACACGCAGATTTGCTGGAAGATATCTTTCCCAAAAATCATGCATTCTATCGTCGGATTACTAATCCTTGAAATTTGATATCCTGATAGACTACAAACTCAATATAAACATCGGTGTGTCATTTAATTGAAAAAAGAGTTATTTCCATATTTGAGTAATATCCTAATAATATATTTTGGGAAGAATAGTGAAGGCACGAAGGACCAAACAATGGTTTCCTGTAAGAGGATCCTGTAGGTGGAACCAGAATGAATGCCCTTGTTATTTGCCGGTAGAGTGAAGATGTAGAGGGACTCAAAAACTCCACAGATTCATGAAACAAAAAGTATATTTCTATACTAGTGTGTAAAGTATTCTGAATATGGAATATGTCTTATGCCTCAAAGTGTCCATCACCCCTGAACGATACTTGTGTTTTTTAAATCATCGCTCTTTGGGGTTTAAAGTAAGGTCTGACTTGTGTTGATTGGATAAACATAGCTCATTTTATCGGCTTTTAACAATGGAGGCATAGCAGTTCATGAAGTCACTGTAAGTATTGTCTAAGGAAACGTCACAGTGAAAATATTTTAAAATCCCCAAGAAATGTACAATTTTATCGTAATCAAAATGTTTTCGAAATCTTATTGGTCATTATTTTAAACGTTTCTTTTAAACGTTTTTACTGTTTGTAACTAGTACGTATGTTTTAAATTTTTTACGTTTTTTAACACTTTTGAATTTGTTACTATTCATTTTTATGAGCAGAATTGTATTCATTTATTGTAAATATATATGATTGAATTGTATGAAGCGCTGCTGGATTTATAGTAGAAGCAGCGCTATAGAAATAACATATTATTATTATTATTATTATTATTTTAGCTTTTTGTCAAAGTTTGATTATCTCAGGGATTTTTTTGTTTAAACGGCATACTTTTGTAAAAATGAAATGTCTTATCTTTACAAGTGCTGCCTCATTACTCTACTTCAACTATGGCAACTTTATTTCTTTCATTTGATGAAACCCAATTTTTTTCTTGAATTACCTTTCTAACGCATCAATTCAAGTTTCAAGAGTTCCACTACGCACTCTGATATGCACTTTTGACACTAGCATTTATGATTTTTGAAGTTTTATCCTTATTCAGACATTCAGAGATCTTCAAAATAAGAAAATGTACATTATGTTTTAGGTTAAAAGATGATTTTTGAAGTTTTATCCTTATTCAAAAATTCATAGATCTTCAAAATAAGAAAATGTACATTTTAGGTTAAATGATCATTTTTGAAATTTTACTTTATTCAGAAATTCAGAGATTTTCAAAATAGGAAATGCACACCATGTTTTTGGTAAGATGACGTTGCGTTAGAGACTGCTTAAGCTGACCACCCGATCAAATATTTCTTGCTTAATTGCCTTTGTTGGTGAGGACCGCCGACTGTTATGTGCAGGGATTGTCCGCCTAGTATGGGGCATGCTGTGATGTAGTGACTTTGCGGTGGGGCACTACAATAAGATTAAAATTTAACAACAAAATATTTGCATATGAAAAATAATTTTGAATAGTTTGAAGATGAGTTTGTACGTGTTTCATGAAAAACAACACTTTTGACAAATACAGCATAATTTTGCAATGTTTGCAGAAAAACACCGGCACTTACTCATATGAAACAGGGGCGTTGTCTAAAATAAATATTCCTGAACGGTAATTAATCTAACAAAAAGTGAATTCAGTGGCTATAATTACTGCAATGAATTGAAAGCTTAGAGACAAATAAGAAACGCAAAAAATATCGATGTTTCCTAGGAATAGTGAGTGTGATGCTAAAAATAGCCTTAAAGAGCCTGTGCCAGCCACTCCTTTGTTATTGTTTTCATTCGGTATTAGAAGACGAATTACGTGTAGAAATTTTGAAATACCCATCTACAAACAAAGTTTACTTCTTCATTTACCAAATTGACCCGAAAATATCGCACTACATTCCCTAAATCAGCCGATGGAAATGGATGCTTTTTCAAACTCGGTATGTTGCTTGGCTGTCAAAATGGCGGCTGACATAGGCTCGTTAAAGAGCCTGTGTCAGCCACTCCTTTGTTATTGTTTTTGTTCGATATTAGAAGATGAATTTGGTGTAGAAATCTCTTAATAAACATTTAAAAATAAAGTTTCAGATTTGATTTACCAAATTCGATCGAGAAAATTGCTCTATATTCTCTAAATCAGCCGATGGAAATGGATGCTTTCTCCGACTTGGTATGTTGCTATGCTGTCAAAATGGCGGCTGACACAGGCTCTTTAAGGCTACACGAACGTAAGCACGAGCGCAGGACGCAATCCCATCACAAGTGTAAATCCTGGCGACGCATTGCGCAAGCCTAAAGTCAGCACTAATTAGTTTGCTTGCGCTTGATTTACACTAGAGCAGATTTCGTATGACTGTGAAAAGTACCGTGACACGGCGCGGTACTGTCGCGGTGGCGGTACCGAACCTGGCCTGCTGTAGATACCGAACGAAACCGCGTAGTCGCGGCGCGGACACGGTCGCGGAGTGGTACAACTTTGTCGCGGAACTTTTCACAGTCATACGAAATCTGCTCTATCCTTCGCTCGCCGTCGGCCTAAGAGAGGAGGAAAACACTGCTCGCAGGGTAACAATAGACGCATGCGCAAGCGAAATCACAAGGGAACGCAATGTCGCCATTTTGTTGCGCTTCCGTACTAGTGTTTGATACACTTGCGTCTGCGCATGCGTATGTGTAAACCAGCCTTAAAACACACTCCTCCAAGTTACAACCCACCTCGTTGACCCAAATCTTGTAAATTGAAAACGACAAACTGCAGACATAATTCTAAGATGTAATAAAAATACAAATTTTTATGCAATTAGTTTTTATCATTTTATATATGTAATGACAGCATTTCAATTGTTGTAACGTTAGAATTCAGTTACTGTATCTTTTCGTATCAAATTAACTTCAAGTTGTTATAAAGCACAGTATTATTAACGCGCGTATTAGAAGAGAAAACAGAGAATGCTCGAGTTATTGTGAGCGGAGTTGGCTTGAAAGATAGGGCACGTGAAGTCTGTGAAGAATGGCTCGAAAACCGAAAAGGGCAAAACGAAGAATGACTATCCTAGCAAAGTTAAGGTACTAATATCAACTATAAAGTCTATTCGACCCATAGACAACGAGAACGAGTAGTCTAGTAGAAACCCACTAGCATACTACTTACTTCGATTTGTTGTAAAAATTAGTCATTTAATTAATGGTTTTAGAAAGTGAAAGTAAAATTCTGATCAAACAAAGTTACACAAGAAATTGGAAAATGGACCTCAAACCATCTTTTTGCGTGATTTCTATTGAACGGCGTTGTCAACATGATGTGTGATCAGAAAAACTCATTACCTGCTTAATAATAATAAAATAACGAAGGAGTAATAGGTTTTTTGTAGGCTAATTAACTTTTGATTCATGGAAATTGCTTCGAGTTGATACCTATTCTACACACATTTAGAAATCATACTCGTTAGATTTGTAGTTCGTCCTATTTTCGTGAAAGGGCATTACCACCAATTGAATCAAATCGTATTTGAGCATTTGATTGTAAATTAGACCTGTTCGACTCGGGCGTGTTTTTCCCCATTTCAGATCACGTGCCATTCATTTGAATAATCTGTCTTTGTTTTGGATACTTCCATTTTCATACACCCCTCGGTGCGTAGCAGATAAAGAAAGAAAGAATACTATGGGAATTATGCCACGTGATCTGAAATTTGAAAATATAATGCCAACACCAAATGGGTCTATTCTTAAATATTTCACGAAATTCATAAGACTATGTTTTGATTTATTCCATTAACATTCTGTCCGCAAGTAATAAGAAAGTTATATACTTTAAAACAGTCCACAGGAATACCTCACGAAACAAATATTAATTTTCCACTAAGCGCTGCCTCTCACACCCATATCACCAACCAGTACTTTATCGTGAACAAATATCCATGATTTCTTTGGGTGGATACAATTGTCATATTTTTCTCACACGACCGAGTGCATGCAGGCGCGGATAAATCGGGTGCAAATGAACCCCTCCTCTCGGCAACGAACCGATTGTTTTGGGATCGTTTCGCAAAAGACCTTTTGTCATTTCTTTTATGTGACCCAATGTATACCATATTAAATTCATGATGTAGCAACCACGATTTCACCTCGTGAGAGGGCCACGGACAACAGAGAAGGATTGGTTTACCTCAAATGTTTTTGGCGTGGTGTCATCAGCAAAAAATGAATCCTGGATCCGCCACTGGCATGAGTGTATGTGCAGAACTAACAAAAGTATCCACCCAAAGGAATCATCACATGACCTGAATTGGGTGGAACAAGATGTAAACACCGTTAGCCGATTTAATCCATCAACAGAAGCCTCCATCACCTATTGGTGGGCGTCTGAAGCACAGGGAGCCCATCAACAGGAGCCTCCATCACCTATTGGTGGGCGTCCGAAGCACAGGGAGCCCATCAACAGGAGTCTCCATCACCTATTGGTGGGCGTCTGAAGCACAGGGAGCCCATCAACAGAAGTCTCCATCACCTATTGGTGGGCGTCTGAAGCACGGGGAGCCCATCAACAGGAGTCTCCATCACCTATTGGTCGGCGTCTGAAGCACGGGGAGCCCATCAACAGAAGTCTCCATCACCTATTGGTGGGCGTCTGAAGCACGAGTAGATAAAAGTATTTTTAAATAGTATTTTTAAAATGTCCTCTTTCTCGTTCAAATAAGATGGATGGCAATCAGTTTCGTCATCGCACGCACTGCATGCTTTGAAACCAACATTCTCACTGTCAAAGTACTAATTACTCGTTTAAATTCAAAATCCAGTCTAAAAAAAGACTCTTCTACTCCTGTGCATATGGTTAGACCTGTGGAGTAGATGGAGACTCCTGTTGATGGGCTCCTGATAGGCGTCGATACTAGCAGTTTTCGGAAATTTTCCTTGTCGACAGCGTTTCCAGGAAGGTCAAACCTCCAGTGTAACGTTGACGATACTCTAATTTATCTTCAAAAGACAATAGAGCAACGACTTTCTTTTTTTTGTTAAGAAAAAGGAGGGAGTGATTGCTAATTCTGCAAAACGTACACATCAAAGCCAAGCCGACTACTAGTATCACAGATGTCATTTACTTTAAAAGAAAAACAAAGATGAGTTCGCCTGAATCTCCAATGACCTCCGCGTTTAGCTTTGCCAAGCTACACTTGAATGCTGCTCATCCCAAACACGTGAAGAAAAAATGCGTAGGCCGGCGATGTCGTTATTCATTTATAGTATGCCATATAAACGCGTTATATTTTTGCACTGCGGGTGCCAGAAGTCACATTGGCGAAATCAGAACTTTGAATAAGCCAGTCATCAATATATTAATACCACCTCAGCATTCAAAGCGGCTTATGAATTCACGTTCATTCTACTAGAACAATAACAAAGTAAATTTAAAGATCAATGATAGAAAACTGACACAGAGTTGTTTTAAAGGATTATCTTCGCAGTCGGGGAGCTACAAACTAATAATAGCACTCAGGGCAATGGTTATACGAAGGAATTCTTCAGACGTTTCTGGCGTTAATAGATGGCTAACCGACATGGCAGCCGCCTAGTATGATTTATAAATGACCGAGTCACCTAAATATACATTGACATATGCCATCTAGTTGAAATTTTATATAAAAAAAACATTTCTACTGTATAATATTTCAGCCTTTAAATTTAAAACTTCGCTTCTTTTACGATCATAAAAAGGAGTTTATGTTTAGTTTGGTTTTCACCTGGAAGAGTGCAAGTTGCTTCACATCATCCTTATCCTTATGACTTCAGTCTTATAGCATTAACTCCAAATACCAGGAAAGTGAAGCGGGAAATGTTCCCCTTAGAAAACGATTCTTATCCGAAGAACCCCATCGCTATGTATTACAGGGACAATGCAGAGGGGTGTTTTTTCCGAGGGACTCGTTATACAATACACGTTTATCTGATTGGTCGTGAATTCGAGAGCTCCCTTCCTAATGCAGAAATGTTTACCTCAAAGACGAGTGCTGCCTTCTAGTGGGATTAGAAATGTTATTTACGCTACCCCGTTTATCTAAAGCGTGGATTTCCGTACAAGAATGGTGCGCAGGATAGCTCTTTCAGTCTATCACACTTCGTAGAAGCTGCAGAAGGAGCGAGGAATTCTACAAACCCGTATCTAATCTCGTTTCAAATAAGGATAATGAGTAATTGTAGAAAGATTTGTGTGGATTATAGAACATTCGAGCGCTGTTTGCGTTTTCCTCTCAGCAAGATGAATAAGTTTTCTTCCATCTTCAAAAGGTAAACAAAATGTTTCTAATTTAGAAACTTCCTGTATGTTTCAATATACCTATTTTACGCAATGATTGTATCAGCGTCAATAATTGAAGTTTATTCCCTCAATGGGAGTATAGCAACAATTGACATGGCTATTATGGGCCACATTTGATGATATCTTCTTATACTGTTTTTAAAGAAAGAAGAGGAGAATCTTATAAAATCTGAAAGCATTTTTACTAGTGTTATTAGATTTAGCACATTTAGCCGAAATCTAAATTTGGTTACCTGATTATCAGGTCATAGTTTTTTTTTTTCAATTGTAAGGACAGACTCAACAATGTAAATGTATTACTTGAACAATCGCCATATGAGCGCAATATAGCAAAACAAGAAATCTATCCTTTTTTTTTTAGGGAAACCAATCAATCTGAATTTCGAACAAAAGTCAAGTTTAGAATGTAACAAAGAAAAAAGGTTGATTTGATTTTATCTTTTACGATTCTCGCAACACTAAACGACAAAACTTTACCAGATTTTTAATGGAATGCACACAAGTACCCATTCAAATGAAACAAATTTTTTAGACAGCCTTTTAGGAAATCCTAGCAAGGTATCAAAACCCTTTACCAGCCAAACCTATCCAGATCCCCAAAAAATCGAAATTTCCATATCGGCCGGCTTTTCATGGTGTATACCCTACCGCGCCGATTGTGTTAGATTCAAAGCTTTTTGTTTGCAAAATTATAATTCTAGTTCTTACAGTAAATCTGTCTGCGTCGTTTCAATAACACTTTAAACAACTGTGGTTATGGGAAATACGTGTTTAGAAAATTTCTCTTTTTTGTGATGGAAGACAGTCATATAACCCTTGCGTGTCACCAGGTCCCAGCTATCTGTATTCATCGTAAATTTGCAAGCGCAGCGAAAATAACTGGATCACGAATCTCTTTCCCATTACTCGACCTAATGAACTCCCAGCCAACGCGTTCTCGATTGTTGTTGGGAATCCTTTCAGTTGATTGGCTGAAGGTTTAGAAACACCGAAACATGATTTAACTTGTTGGAAGTGACAGAAACATTTTTTCGTAGGACCAGAAAACATGCATGCATGCTGTGCTTTGCACGCTGGGGGCACTAGAGCTTCTTGAGGGGAATGGTTCAACTAACCTTAACTTACCCAAAGTTATATAAACCTTTGAAAATTGCCAGGGGGAAAAATGAAGGGAAGGAAATTTAGAAATTTCTTTCAATGGGCGGGAATCACATCTCTCTGGCACTGTACACTGGCACTTTTAGTACATTTGGAGTTGGAGGAACATAGAAAATGGGATCACGTGACCTTAACTTCAAGGGTTTTTTTTGACCCAAAGTTTATTGTGACGTTTGGTAAATCCTGGGTAAGTATCAGGAACAGAAAAATCTCGCTGTTTTTTAGATAATGCATCAGACTGAAGTGGGTTTTCTAGATTTTACTGTACAACTGAATTGGTCCGCGCGCTCTAATTACATTAATTGGTTATGACGTATTAATTACATGATTGACCGGTTATTTTGACACCCTCCCGGGCCAGCAAAGTGAAAATACATTTGAATAACAGTGAAATAATAAGTAAAATAATCTGCGAAGTGACAAGTAGGATAACAATTTTGGACAAACAAGTACTGATACTGACAGTTCAAAAGTTTATTAAGCTTATGTAGAATATAGTCTTATTCAGTTTAGTCAGATTCGTAAAGTTCTTTAATGGCTTGAGTGGCACGTTGTGCTGCAGGTCGTTGTGGTCGAGGTTCCTTTTGAGGTTTTTTCTCTTGGCAGGTGTCTGTTTCGGTTTCCTGCTCTTCCTCGACCTCGATCTCTAGTGGATACAGCTTCTCAATAGGTCTGGAAAGTAGCCTGCCATTGCTTGTTCGGAGTGTTACGGAACGCACTTGTCCGTCTTTGCTTGGATGGAGTTCAGTTATTACAGCTACCTTCCATTGACTACGTGGAGTATCATCGTGAATGAGAACAAGTTTTCCTTTAGTGACCGCACTGCCCTTTTTGCAAATGGGTGTCGAGTGGAATTCTCGAAGACTAGTTAGATACTCATCTCGCCACAGTTTCCAGAAGGTTTGCATCAATCGTTGATGAAATCTGGCTCTCTTAGTTAATTCATTGGCAGATAAGTTTATGCCTTTAGGATTGTAGTCTGAGTCTTCATTCTCTGAATCAGGGAGCGTAAGTAGTCTGTGTCCACACAGAAAGTGAGAAGGCGTTAAAGGTGGGCCGTCATCGATATCTGTGTATGTGTAGGTGAGGGGACGGCTGTTTAGTATTGCTTCAATTTCAGCTAGGATAGTCTGTAGCTCCACTGCAGTCAGGGAGGCTTTTCCAATGGTTTTCTTGAGTCTTCGTTTGACTAGCCCTATCATTCTCTCGTAGAACCCTCCCCACCAGGGTGCTCTCTCTGTGATAAATTCCCATTTTATCCCATGATTGGTCAGAAACTTCTGACATTCTGCTGCTTTCAGAATATGCGTTTTTAGTGCTTTTAGTTCCTTGGATCCAGCTTTGAATGTTTTGGCGTTATCCGAGATTATATGTTCAGGTATTCCTCTTCTACTAATAAATCGTCTGAACGCTCTTAAGAATGCGTGTACTGTGTTGTCTTCCACTAGTTCAAGGTGAAGTGCTCGTACTACAGCACAGGTGAAGAGGCATGTGTAGACTTTCGTAAGTTTATTGCTTGAATCGCGTACGTATAGGGGGCCGGCATAGTCTACTCCAGTAACTTGAAAGGCTTCAGTTCCTTTGAGTCTTGACTTCGGTAATGGTGGAGTGATAACTGAGCGAAATGGAGGGCCTTCGACTTTCTTGCAAGTGACGCATTGGCCAATCAATTGTTTCACTGTTTGTCTACCTTTAGGGATCCAATAGTTCTGTCTCAGTTGAGTGAGAGTTTCCCGAGTGCCACCATGCATGACAATCAGGTGTGTTTCTCTTACGATTAAAGTGGTCAAGTGACTTTTTCTTGGGATCAGGATTGGAAACTTGGTGCGTTCTTGTAGGGGGGCGTGCATCAGCCGTCCACGGCATCGTAATAAGCCATCTTTATCGTCGATGTAGAGACCAAGTTGGTGTACTATATTGGGAAGGTCCTTCTTCTTGCTTTTGAGTTTCGATATGATATCTGCAAAATGAGCCTGCTGGGTGGCTTTCAGAAGTTTGTTGAGCGCTTCTTTTCTCTCTTTAGCAGTAATCTCGAATGTGACTGGTTTCTTAGCTAACTTCTGAGTGAATGCACTAACGAGTGCCATGATGCGTATTGCTTTGCATAAGGTGCTACACCTTGTGATGTCTATCACATTTAGTATGTTCTGAGTTGTATCCGAGTCTGCCAAGTTTGTGTTTGTGGCTGCATCTTCTTCGATCTCACAGTTGAGGATGATGTCGCTGTTTTCTGGCCATTCTTTTTCTGATTTTGAGAGCCAAATGGGTCCCTTGCTCCAGGTTTCGAGTTTTGCCATGAAAGCTTTGGTGTCCATTCCTCTAGTGAGATAATCCGCTGGGTTGGAGATGGAGGGACAATATTTCCAAACAGATTGTTTTGTCTTATCTTTGATTTTGTCAACTCGTGTTTGGATGAATTGTTGACGCAAGGGTTTCGTAGACTTTATCCACGAAAGAACGATTTTGGAATCACTCCAAAGGTATGTTTCTGAAATTCTGAGTTTGTTGCGCAAAGGGGTTACATGCTGTAACAGATTGGCTCCAAGTAGAGCAGCTAGTAATTCCAAACGAGGCAATGTTTGCGTTTTGAGAGGTGCTACTTTGCTTTTTGAAATGACAAAGGCACATTTCGTGGTATTTTGTTCGGTGATACCTCTAAGGTAAGCTACGGCTCCATACGCTAACTTGCTACTGTCGCAGAATATGTGAATCTGAGCTTCGACAATTTCTTCAAAGAAATATGTTCTTGGGATGTCAAGAAAGATAAGTTCTTTTAATTCGTTGAGCCATTTTAAACATTTCTCTTTGCAGTCTTTGGGAAGTTCCGAGTCCCATGGTATTTCTTTCTTCCAAAGTTCTTGCATTAGTAGTTTCGCTCTCACTGTAAGTGGTTCAGCAAGTCCTAAAGGATCAAATAGTTTTGATGATAGACTCAGCATTAGACGTTTATTGATCATCTTTATACAGCAGATTTCTTTATTCAGTTTTTCCAGGGAGAGTGATAACGTGTCGGTGTCAGCACTCCAGACAAGTCCTAACACTTTTACGGTTAGCGCTGCTGTATTTGTCCTATCTTCTTTTGCACGTTTGTTGATTAGTGGGGAATTGCTGGTCCATTGTCTCAGGTTCATACCCGCTTCTTGGAAATGGCGTCGTGAAGTCGTATAATATTCCATTGCTCGAGAGTCGTCCGTTGTTCCCGACACTACATTGTCCATGTAGAGAGAATTCTTCAAATCGTCTGATATCCAGTCTTCCTTGTTGCTAAGGTGATGTTGAATTGTCGCATTGAGTAGAAATGGGGATGGCGCAGCACCGAACAATACACGACAAAATCTGTAAACAATTATATTTTCCGGATCATCAGCCGATGTGTTTGGATCTTTGAGCCATATGAACCTGGTAGCATCTCTATCTTCATCATTTAGTTCAATTTGCAAGAAGGCTTTTTCTATGTCCGCCACTAGAGCTACTCGGTTTGCTCTGAAACTAAGCAGAATTTTCTGAAGTTCCTGCATGAGATTGGGGCCAGTATGTAGGCAATCATTCAGACATAGTGCTTTAGAGGAAGTCTTAGCAGACGCATCGTAGACAATTCTCATTGCAGTTGTAGAGCTTTCTTTGAAGACGGGGAAATGAGGGATATAATGTAGTGTGCCGCGAAATTTGTTTGGGTCATTTACGACTTCTATGAATCCTTGCTTCAGCTGATTTTGTATTTGCTCATGATATTTGAAGATAAGTTCTGGGTCTCGCTTATTCAAGCTGTATAGGAGGTTGTGAAACCTTTTCTTTGATAATGTATAGTTAGTGGGTAGACCAGTTTTGTTGTCCCTCCATGGGAGCTTCACGTTATATCTACCAGTCTCATTGTTAAGTTGTATAGTGTTCTGGAACTCTTTGTGGACGGGATTACCGTCATCGTTTTCGGGGATCATGCTAATCTCCCAGAACTTAGTGAGCAAGTGTTCGAGTTTTTCTTCCTCGCGTTCATTAATTTCCTGATATAACATCGCGTTAGTGTGATCGCTTCGATGATTAGATATAGGGCCTGATATAAGCCATCCTACTTTACTTCCAGTTGCGATCAAGGCTTCATTGTTTGTTGTTTTCATTTTTCCTGTTAGAAATTTAGCAAGGTTATCATTGCCTATGAGGATGTCTACGTTGAGATCAGTAGTTGCGTCCAATGGATCGGCAAGATCTAATCCTTGTAATTCAGTAGGTAGTTGGATTTGTCCAACTGTTGCAGGGAATGGGGGACAGATTGTTTGAGTTACGAGTGAGGATAATTGAATTCCTTCTTTTTCTGTCAATACTTCTAATTCCACAATGTCAAGCGATTTTTTGTCACCCTTGGTATAGCCAAATGTAGTAAGACTTAGGCATTCTTTACGTAGAGTTTTGAGACTTAGTTTTTCTTTCAGATTTTTGGTGACAAATGTTCGTTGTGACCCTGAGTCAAATAAAGCGCGGAATGGGAGTTGGCGTGTTGCGCCTTGTACCGTCACAATGGCCGATGGCATTAAGATGTAATCTTTAGCGAGAACGGCATATGTCGTCCCGGAGTGAACCTTGTTCTTTTCTCCTTCACTAGAAGTTTGGTCCGAGTTCGAATTTGTTTGCTTAGATTTGTCAACCTTGGGAGGAGTGGGAGCGGCTCCTTTTTCTTCACTCTCTTCGCATATTGAGGTGTGGTGTTTTTTGTTTGCACTTTAGACATCGCCCTTTGGATTTGCATTTATCCTGATTGTGCTTAAATCCAGCGCAGTTATAGCATCGCTTTTGTTGAAACAGAAATGCACGGCGTTCGCTTGCGGTTTTTAGTTTGTCGCATTTGTCAGGTGTGTGAGTGCCATTACAGTATAGACAAAGCCGTTTTTGTTTGTTCCTAGAATTTTGACCTTTCTGCTGCGCGCCAGCAAATAATGCGCCTGTAGTGGGGATCAAAATTTCATCTGATTCAGTTTTATCGCTGTTTGCGGCGATGTGGCTCTTTTCTCTGGTTTCAAGTTCTTTCGTAAGCTCTTTCCTTAGTTCGTTAAGAGATTTGTCTGCCAGTGGGTTTGCTCGAAATATCTGGCGTGTCAATTCTTCGGGGAGCTTTTTTAAGAGAATTGGTATGAGGAGGTTCCCATACGAATCTGTATTAACATCTAATGCCTCTAACCCACGGATATTAGCCTCGCATGTATCGTGGAATACTCTTAAGCTACTGATTTCATTTGTTGGAACTGGTGTGCTTAACATAGCTTCCATGTGCGCGTTAATTAGAAGTTGGGTTTGCCCGAAACGTTCCTTTAGAATTTCGATTGCCTTCTGATAGTTATTTGTTGTCAATGGCAACCCTGCGATAGCGCGCGCAGCATCATCTTTGAGATTTCCTTGTAAATAAGTCATTTTTTCGATGTTTGGGAGTTGTTCATTTTCGTGTATGGTGGCCTTAAAGCTATCCCAGAATGTTTGCCAATTAAGCGGGTCTCCGTTAAAGGGTTTAATGCTGATCTTAGGTAAATGTACGTGCATTCTATGAGTTGCAGACTCTTGAGGTTGATTAACTAATTGGTTTGATCTTACCGGTGGATTCTTGCTTTCTAAATATCTGCGGATTTTGATTTTCGCTAGCGATATGTTGTCTTGTAGTGTTAGCGCATCGTCCATGTCTTTTTCAATATCGGTAGGAGATTCCAGCAGTTCTTGAATGTTTGTGTCCTTGAGGTAGATCTCAGTTTCTCGTTTGGAAAGTCGCTCTACTATTGATGTCAGCTCATCCGACTCGTCGGCATCTTCGATGGCCATTAAACGGTCCGCCTTTTTAATGTCTTGGGTGCAGTGACCCTTGTATGCGGCTCTTACTGCTTTAAGCCTAGCTAGTTCTTTTTCTTCTTTAGACATTTTGTCTAAAGGCCGGGTTTCGGCACCAGTTTTAGATAATGCATCAGACTGAAGTGGGTTTTCTAGATTTTACTGTACAACTGAATTGGTCCGCGCGCTCTAATTACATTAATTGGTTATGACGTATTAATTACATGATTGACCGGTTATTTTGACACTGTTAGAAGGAATATCATCTTTCGCGTACAGTCATTGGAATGTGAGTAAGAGCCTGATAGCACAGAGCCTATGGCAACTGGAGATATATTATTTCTTAGAATATTCTGAGAAATTCGAAAAAAGGTTCAGGCTGACCCATCCGTTCTGGTACTTGAAATCTGTGCTTCAGAAAATTAATTCCAAACGTGTTAACTTCGGTTGATTTCTGTCTCCATTTATAACGTCATCGTTTTCTTTGCTTTATAGAAGGAAGATAACAAAGATGCTGCGGCCCTCAGAGCTGCTCAACACCGTGTTTGTTCTGTGTACGCTGTTCCTTCTTACCGAATGCTCAATTATAAGTAAGTAATGTTTTCTTTTGATAGTTTTGTCCCAGATGTCACTTTTCTGTGTGCTGTTATTAGAGCGGATTTCCTACAGATATTACTGTGTAGTGAAACAAATCGCAAAGTGATTAGACCAATTCTGAATAAAACCTAAAGGAGTGATTACAAAGAGATTACCTATCACTCTTGACAGTCAATCTGAAATCTGCTCTATATGATCTATGTATAGTACGCTGATCATAAAACATTTGGAACAGCCTAGTAGCTCCGGCCTTTGCCCATCCGAGGTTAACTGGTTATGGTTGCTATATATCTTTGATCTTTACATGAGAACGAGCGGAATCAGTTACGAGACCTCTGTACGCAGAACACTTGCAGCGGTATGCTCGGTGAATCAGAACTAGCTCTGCGCATTTCCTTTGAATCCCCAAGTTGGGAGCAAAAGTAAAACTATTGCATGTTAAAAACCCTGTGTCCGATGGGTGTGACAATGTTATGATTGGTTTGTTGTGTTGATCTAATACGGAAAGAAGCTTTCAAAGTAACACTTATAGTTTGTTGCTCTATGACAACATATCACTCAAGCCAGTTTTAGACCAAAAGATGGATTGAGATTCCAAGAGATTTTAACGGATCTTGAGTTCACTACTTTTACCGTTACCTCATTAGTATAGACTTTTATGGGCTACAAAACATCGGACACACGGTCCTTAAGGTTACTGAGAACCTTCGCGGCACGTCCTCGGAAAGACAATCATCCTCGTCCTTAGTTTACCAAAACATGTCAACCTATATATCGTTGGAAAGCTTATAGAATGGACTAGCGGGCTATGGCAAAAAGAAATCTCTTTTTGATATCTGTAATTTTTTTTGAAGCATTGATTGAATATTTTGGTGTGCCATTTTCACGAGCTAACGCTGTCGAACTACTGGACCTTGACTCCCAAGTAACATATTATTTTAATCCTTAAAGGTGTTTCTCAAAAACCGTGTCTGCGTTTTTTTAAATTTTGTCTAGTTCAAAAGTTATGAATTTTTACAATTTTTAGAGCGTGAAAATTCAATAAAATTTGACCTTCAAAATTTAAAAGTTTGATAACTTTTGAACAAAGCAAAATTTTAAAAATCGCAGACACGGTTTTTGAGAAACAACTTTAAGGATTAAAACAATGTGTTACTTGGGAATCAAGGTCGAGCTGTTCGACAGGGTTATCTCTTGAAAATGTCACAGACGATTTTTTTATAAAACCTTTAAAAAAATTATATTTATGAAAAAATTATTTCTTTTTGCAATAGCCCGCTAGTCCATTCCATAAGCTTTCCAACGATATATAGGTTGATATGTTTTCGTTAATATAAGGACGTGTATGATTGTTTTTTCGAGCACGTGCGCGAAGGTTCTCAGTAACCTTAAGGCCCGCTCGATGATACAGCGCCTGTGCGAAAACTGGTCAAAGTTAGCGACCGGGGAAAAGTAGCGCAGGATCGTCGACAATACATCAGGGTTCGTACGCTTTTGTAAGAAAAACATCCATGATTTTCCAGGACTTTTTCGAACATTTTCCAGGACTTTTTCCTCTCACGTGAACCATTCAAACGACGGGCAAACATGTACATGGCGTGAGTATTGGCAATAGAGTAGTCAAGTGATGACGTCACAAAAAACAAATTTTCGATTTAGCAATATTTGTCCTTGGATTTGGAAAGAGCATAATAAATGAATGCTACACACCAAAATTGAGGCAAATCGGTTGAAGCGCGACCGAGATATGGCCCCCTGAATACATAATTTTCTTTAAGAAATCACTGTATTTTTGGTTGCGTTCATAAAGTTTTGAACGCAGTCCAAAATACAGTGATTTGTTAAAGAAAATGATGTATTCAGGTGGCCATATCTTGGTCGCGTTTCAACCGATTTGCCTCATTTTTTGCATCCGATTCTCTTTCCACTTTGTCTTTCATTATTCGTGGACTAAAATCGGAAATTCAAGATTTCTCAAATTTATGACGTCACACTTGAGTACTCTATGTTGATGTATGAACAAACAAAACTTGAATGCTCATTTGCTGCCGCCGATTTTATACCCACGGGTGTTTTTATTCTGATCCATTTCCAGCCCTGGAATTCATTCAAGCATTTTCCAGGTTTTCTAGGACCCGTAGGAACCCTGTACATTTAGAGTCGCACAGCAGAGCTTTTCAGGTCAAATAATACCCCGCTTAGAGATCGCGATGATAACGACCATGACCAATGACCGCACATTGCGTCAAGATGGAATGCTTGTACCGGAACCTGCCTCTCAACCCATATCCTCCTCTTACTTATGACTAACTAAAGTTGGGATCTCTTAATAATAATAATATAATAATAGTTTATTAAGCACCTATTGCAGCTTACAGCTGGATTACAGGAGCATTGCGCATTCACACATAACTATATTCTAAGTATTTATACGATACAAAATTCTGAAAACGGACAGTATTCACTGGTTTCTTATGTAATTTACGTGACCTGAGGCTATACTGCTGGCTATTTGAGTTGCTCACCAACCCTCTACACAAGGGCAGCAGCGGGTTACCCGGCTTCAAGCTTTGCATAAATTTTACGCACGCTGCTTCCCTTCTGGCTTCTAGTGTAGTAAGGCCAGTCTTGCTGGAAAAAGCTTTCCCAACTCGCAGGCATAAAGGTGTTAGCTGATCTCACCTTTGTCAAAACAAAACGTTCCAAGGTCGTAGTTTTGGGAAGCAAAAACTAGATTTTAATCATCGCACAAGTCAAACCAGCTTACATTTGACATGGGCAAGATTTTCTGGAAACGTTTTTATGCTCAATTGTAAATATTTGTAACAATGTGTTAACGCTTCGCGATGCTTGGTTTTCGTTATGATTGGCTTATTTGAGAGCAGGGAATCAGCTGTCTCTGTTCAAATTGATTGGAAAATGTGATTCTAAGAATAGACAGTTTTCTAAAGGTGTTGACTAGGGAAATGTAATATGGGAGATTCTTAACTTTAATAAAGACTCTTGGTTAAGATGAATCTGTGGATTTGACTAACCTTTAATGATCTTGTCTTTCACTTTGTAGATAACCCTAAATCTACCACAGTAAGTTAGAAACAGCGTATTTGAATTAGTATTTTTTCTGACGGTAATGAAGATGGACCTCACATGGAAGATTCCGACTCTTTCTAATGGACTCTTGGTTCGAGTAGAATCAGGGATTTGAGGAGTTACCTTTAATTACGCCTCTCACTTATTCCTTTGTAGATGACCCTAAATCTACCATCATCTGCCAACCCGGTCCAGTTCACTACAATCTGTCGCTGAGGGACGGAATTAACGCAGGAGTCTTTTCAGCACTACCTAGAGCCCGAAGTATGCCTCAATGCATCCGAGAATCCTGCAATCAAAGAAGGGGTCACGTGGCCTTCTTCATTGTAAACTCGTGTTTTATGGTGACGTGCAATACGAAGAGGGCATGTGATGCGGTGCCAGAGACAGCGGAGATAGCGGAAAACATCGTAAAAGTAACGTTCGCGCATTATACATACTTTGGTGAGTAGACAGCCCTAAAGTGTAACAAGGTCTCCAACACAGAGCCATTCCATTTTTTAGCCGCAACCCCCTACAGAAGAAGTTTTCCTAGGGGTTATAGCAAAATGGCCATTTCCGTGGGCGTCAAACCAAAAGAAAGGCTCTTCCGTGGTTTTTTCCAAGGGGGTACAATAAGAAAAAGCCTCCGAGGGGGTGCAATCCAAAAAGGGCTCTTATTCCGAGGGGTTATTAAAGGAAATGAGCTCTTCCGTGGGGGGTGGGGGGGGGGGGGGGTGGTTCGGCTTAAAAATGGAATGGCCCACAAATAGGACATTTGCATGATGACGTGGTTGACTACAACTACCAGAAACCTTTGCGTGGTGACTTATTGTGTAGAAAATTAAGGCTATTGTGCTCTTATTCACGAATGAATTTGTTGGGTCCAAGATGATACAAAACTGGATGGTTGTATTGAATTCTGACGGACTAGAACTTGGCCAAACGAGAAAATCAGTTTTTGACAATTATTATTGATTTTATTAATAATTCATGAATAATTAATGAAAATATCACATCTGTGTTCTACCTTTCAAACGCTTTAAAATGACATATAATACATGTACGTAGCTTAAAGGCCCATCACCAACCGACAGCCTTTGCGGACTCTTAGCCAGTCATAGCATCCGAAAAACAATGAATCAATTTGAAAACAAAAGAAAACGGGGCGCAAAGGCTCCCGGTTGGTGATGGGCCTTTAAAAGACAAAATCAGCCTGAATCCCAAAACACCTGTTCTTTTATGCGGGTTTTTACTGTAGTGCCGAAACAGTGTATTATGGGTAGGGAGGGTGGGTAGGTGTGGGCACCCAAATCTTTCACTAGTTTCTCCAGGTTCAATTCCTTGCACTCGTAGTTACCAGTTACTTATTTAATATTTTGTTCAATAGACGCTGCTCCTGATTTCATCCGGTTACCAAAGAGGGTTTTCGTGAAAGAGAACAACGAAGCGAACCAGTTTGTTGTAAATATACGGGCAAAAACACAGAGTCGTCAGAAAGGACTCAAAGCACCAGTGACGTTTTCTATTCTAAAGGTACAGTCACGTTGGTCAATTCAAGTAACATCCACATTGTGTATATTCCTACTTGACGTAATGCGTTGTTAGTACTGCGGTGTATGAATGGAAAGTAAATTAATATCGTGAACTTGCAATCCGGTGATCCGAGTTCAAGTCCAACTCAATGACCACTAACAGGATTCCTTTCTCGGTGTTGTAAATTGCAATGCCGGGATCGACATTGCTGTATTAAATATCGCGCATGTGTCAATGGATGCCATCGCAGTCCCCTTTTCTGATAGAAGAGATAATAAAGTTGAAAGAAGAGATAATAAAGTTGAGTTGAGTTGATAGCGCTGTACTTTTGATCCACAGGAAACGTCAACAAAATGTTCAAGTTAGTGAACCACCGTAGGAACAACAGTGCAACATTGTTCGCTCGCAAAGAATTGGATCGCGAGCGCTACCCATCATATAACCTTACAATCAAGGCTCTGAACATCGATGAGAACAAATTCAGGCTCGCAGAGCTTAGAGTTGTGGTAGTCGACGAGAATGATAACGCTCCAACATTTCCACCTAATGGATATCACACAACTGTGTTTAGTAACGTTACATCGGGGACTGAAATCTTCCGAGTGAAGGCGATTGATCATGACGAAGGTGAAAATGCGAGGATTCGATATCACCTGCTTAACTATCAGAACATGTTCAAAATTAAGTCAAGGACTGGAGCACTTATTAAAACAAAAGAGAAATTCAAAATTGACAGGACAAAGAATTTCACTATTATCGTAGTTGCTGTAAATGGGGAATACAAAAATGTAGGGACCGTTACAGTTACTGTACATCCTATTAACGAAAGGAAACCTACTTTCCTGAGGTATAATTATGAGGTGAAGGTATCAGAAGCAGTTCAAGTTGGAACTTCGGTCCTGAAGGTCTTTGCAGCTGATCCTGATTACGGAAGTCTGGGGAGATTGCATTATTCTATCATTTACGAGAGCTGCGCGTTTTTTGGTATCGACGATAAAGGAATTGTAACAAATGTGGAGTCATTAATGCGGCATGGTGGTGAGAATTGCACCTTGGAAGTGTTGGTTGCTGATGGAGGGGTTCCCCCTTTGGAGAGTGACCGAACCGCTCGTGTCAGCATCATGATTGAACCAGTTATGAGATTAATGTTCGATGTCCCAGTTTACGAGAAAACAATTTCTGAGAACATAATTCATGGAAGTGAGATCATTACTGTGAGAGCTGTGGCAGGGTCGGGTAAGGATCGGAATGAACGGAGGATGAACCGAAGGTCTAAGAGGATTGTGTACTCTATTGAGAATGTTGACGGACTGATGATCTTTAAGATCGGTAAGCATTCGGGAACCATAACAACGAGAGCGAAGACAGCGATAGACTATGAAAGAATAAAGGAATACCGGTAAGTGTCAACTCTCGATGTTGTGGTATAATGTGCACTTGCTGGCGACAAGCATTATGTAGGGAGCACGGGTGGCGCAGCGTTACGGCGCTCGCCTCTCACCGCTGTAGCCCGGGATCGATTGCCGACAGGGACGTGGAAATTCTTTCTCTTCTTTCCTGCCGTGAAAAGAGCTTAGGCTTCATTGTGGGCTGTAAAAAGCTTGTGTTTCCTTAGTCTTTCGGATGAGACAATAAACCGAGGTCCCGTCTCCCTCCCCTCACATATCCAATTCGAGGGGGACGTAAAAGAACCCTGGGATGCTGATACAGGTCTTCAGGTCTAACTAAACACTTCACAGATGCACGGGACGAAGAGCCACCTCGTGGATGTGCCCAATGTGCGAATCCGTTATTATTATTATTATTATTATATCGTCGCCGCAACACATTTGCACCACTGGCAACCAGAGTCGCAACTTCACACTATTTGCAGAAGGCGAAAACGAATAATTAGGGCCTTTAGCTTTGCAATAAGGGCGAATATCAGGTTCCACGGCCCGACACTGCGACCATATGGTCGCCAATGGCGACTAAATGTGGGGACTTGGCGACCACAATTGTAGAGCTAGTCGCCAAATGACATCCCATCTTTCTGAGTTCAGCTGAGATCCACGCTTACGTGGCGACTAAATTTTGCTTTGTGGCGACTAAAATGTTTGAATTAGTCGCCAATGGCACCTCTCAAATGTCGGGCCCTGGGTTCCAGCATTGTTCAAACTGATCTTATCGTTAAAGAGCCTGTGTCAGCCGCCATTTTGACAGCATAGCAACATACCAAGTGTGAGAAAGCATCCATTTCCATCGGCTGATTTAGATAATATAGAGCAATGTTCTTGATTGAATTTGGTAAATCAAATCTGAAACTTTGTTTTTTGATGTTTAGTAAGAGATTTCTACACGTAATTCGTCTCCTAATATCAAACGAAAACAATAACAAAGGAGTGGCTGACACAGGCTCTTTAAGTTATAACAACAGTTCAGGGGCGTAGCCAGGGGGAGGTTCCAGGGGTTCCGGAGCCCCCCCAATCCCCCCCCCCTCTCCCGCAGCGGAACCCCCCTCGCCTCTGTTCTGGACCGACTTACTACTAAAATTGTAAATATTTAATAGACAACAAATAAAAGCTCCAATAAAATGTAGCAAATTTCTTCAAACGCTAGTTTTTCCCCGAGATCTACGTGGAGTTTTTATTTTTTTTAATTTTGGAACCCCCCTCTGCTGGCTACGCCCCTGAAACACTGGCTACAAAACTACATGTCACGTCCATTGGACAGAGGATCTTTAATTTTATTCCTAAAGAAAGTGAATTTGAGAGCCCCCTCTTTTTCGCTTCCACTTGCGTTCCTTCTTGCCTCACCTGCCGACCTTTTGATACGATTCTCTTTCAGGCTAACAGTAATAGCGCGAAGCAAAAGAGAGACAGGTAAGGCATATATTGCGCACTCAATGGATCTGTACGTCTTTCCTCAGTTTTGGTGTTGCCTCGGTTTTACTATTTTTGAATTGCAACATCTCGAAACGGTGTTCAACCTCCTGTTGTCACCCAATTCAGATCATGTGATGATTCCTATGGGTGGTTACAATTGTGAATTTTTTTCTCACTCGACCGAGTGCACGAGTGTAATTGCAGAACTAACAAAAGTATCAACCCAAAGTAATCATATCACATGATCTTATTTGTGTGTCAGCAAGATGTAAACACCGTCAGCCGATTTGGACTCTTCATTGAGTCTGCGTCGCGGCTTGAATGAGACCGCGCTGTCAAGATCCGGCTGCACAATTAGTCAGTTTCGACTCCATCTCCCTCTCACCTCCCTGGCTAAAAGAATCTCATGAACCTCTACACTTTATTTTGCATACTTCCAAGTGTATATCCAAGATACGAAGGTTTCTATAGATTTAGTTCTAGCGAAAGACAAAAGCTGTCTATAGCGCTAGTCACTGTTTATCAACATTACCATTCTAATGCTAATGTACCATCCGTACATTGAATAGCGCTCTTTGTTCTGTGATCCAATCGATCTCTGGTTGGCACAATGGATGCTAATAACAATGGATGACGTCAGCGTGAACAGCACTATAGGGCAATCGGCAAATCAAGTCATCAGAACATTTTAGTTCACTAAAATTTTATATTTTTTAACATTTTATAGTTCACTTGTTCACTCCGTTTTGTGGCATCCCTGCTCATTTTATATGGATCCGAACAGCAATCCTAGTCCTAACCAGAGAACTAAAGTCGCCGTAACTTATACGATTCAAGAAATAGCCTTCTGTCTCCGATTGCGATTGAAGACTAAGGCTAGTTTTAGACGTCGAACTTAATTCTTGTCGCACTAAATGTCAATTTCCCATTGTTTGGTTAGTTAGAGCTATTGTCTTGAGCTCATTTGCATTAGGAACGGCACTATCTGCCGTGCCAACGCCGTGCTACTGCCGTGCTAAATTAAAATTTTGAATCCTTCCAGCGCTTTTAAAATCAGGGCTGAGATCTTCTCAATTCGCCAGACATGCTATACTAACCTCATAAAATCACTCCTATCGAAATTACTTGTTTTTACTGGCTAATGAACCTAATCTATTTAGCGCGACAGAATTACGTTCGACGTCTAAAACTGGCCTTAGGCGATTTCAGGTCTCATAGTAGAGTGAAGAAGTTGTTTACACCCACATGTTTTTTATTTTTGTATCAGACAGAGCACTGGTGATCATTAAGGTTGACGATCTCAATGATAACAAGCCCCGGTTTGTGTTACCCGTTTACAACAAAATTATCAGCGAAAACACAACCGTGGATTCACAAATCCTCCGCGTCACAGCCACCGACGCAGACTCAGGGGAAAATGCGCGACTAAATTACAAGCTGGAAGATGGAAACACTAACGACACGTTTGCAGTAGACAGTGTAAATGGTGGGATTAAACTACAGAAGTCCCTGAAAGGAAAACATCTATACTTCTACAACCTAACAATCACCGCCACTGATAACGGGGAACCGCCAATGAAATCAGCACCGGTTCAAGTATATATAAAAGTGCAAAGATACAACGCAGGTCCTACAAAAAGGCCAACATTCCCTGTGCCGATTTATTTAGCGGATGTCAACGAGAGCGCGCCGCTTTATACAGAGGTTTTGCGCGTCAGAGCGCGTAATGAGCGGGATTATTTGGGGAGCGTGAACTATTACTTGACAGATATAACTGGAGATAAGGACGTTGACAATAAGGATATAAATGATAACAAAATGGATCTACACTTTGTTATTAACTCCAAGACAGGATCCATCCAGGTGAACAAAAAGTTGGACTACGAAAAGAAACAGAAGTACGTGTTCTTTGTTGGTGCAATAGGTACGTAGTTGAACCATTATATTGCTCTTCCAAGAGCTGTGTTCTAAAACTAGCTCTAACATTATATATAGATTTTGCCATTCACGTAATTACTGACTTAAAATCGGTCAGTAGAATCTGATTGGTTGCTTTTGTTAGTATGGCGTGCAGGTGAGTTGTCTGGGAAAACCTTTTTTTTAAATAACGGATTTTGCTTGGCTGTGATTACATAATGGATGAGAAAAGTGGTAAATTCAGTCTCCTCTCGCAAGGTGAGGTGCGATCGGGAGGGAAGGACGGCTGAAATTCAGGCTACACCACGGGTAATTATTCAAGAATACACCAATCATGATCACTGTAAGTGAAATAGCTTTTCAGTGTGTACGTTTTTTTATCACTAGACGTGGATACATCACCAGGGACAGAATCTTACGCACACGGAAGCAACGTTGTGAATAAGACCCAGTTCAGACGAGGTTCATTTGCCAGGAAAAAATGAATGGTTGAGATACAGCTTGCCAATTTTTTATCATAAAGATATTTCGTTCGCCCACTGCGGATCGTCTCCTTTGGTAGTGGCCAATCGAAATATCATACTGATAAATAATTTTCTTAAGCTGCATTATAACCGAGACTCGTACACCTCTGTGTAAGAGGGTATGTCGCAGCAGTGGGTACTTAAACTGCTATCCCATGACAATATACCTGTGTGTTATTTTCTAGTCGAGGACTATACAAAGAAACCACCACTGACGTGGCTCTTGGTTCACAATGTTGATGATAATATTGAAAAATGGCAGCAGTGGACGCCAGTTCTAACACTATTGTCCTTTTATTGGCAGATATGCGCACGGCATACTCGGTGGACACGGTAATCGTGAGAATCCAGGTACTAGATGTCAACGATAACAGACCCAAGTTCACTGCCTACCACTACAATCGCATATTCCTGAAAGAACCGCCTTTGTATTACGTAGTGGCCACAGTAAGCGCAAGAGACGACGATGCCAAAGGAACTCGAAACAGTCGTTTGACATACTGGATAGCTGATGGAAACAGAGGGAACTTTTTTGAGATCAATTCCAAGTATGCATAGTTAGATATAATGATATTCCTATAAATATTTATAGATGAATGACTTCGTCCTTCCAAATTTCCAAAAGGATTTAAAGCTTGGCCTCAGCGACAATTTTTGGATAAATAAAGAGCATCTATAAGTTGCGGGGCGAGACAGACGTTATTTTTCTTCGTTCTCTCCAAAGGAAAAGTCCTGGTCCTGGTTATGATAATTAGTTAGTATAATTACTCAAGTGATTATAAGAATTTCCGCGCGCTGATTGGTCGAGAGGTTCGTTTTCTCTCGCTATAATCACCTACAATCACCTACAGGTGATTATAACATTGAAAGGATTGGAGGTGCGAGCGCGAGTTTTGTTATGATCGTGAAAATCCAACAAAAACAAGTTTTTTTTTCTAAAAACCTTATGAATCACTTGAGCAATTAGTCTATACTAAAACAATTAGTCGACTTCGGCGACTAATTGTTAAATATGGGGAGTTGCTCTGACCCACGCCAGGGGTCCAAACCCGGCTTCCTGCTGGGTGGAAGGGTTTGTCGCCACCTTTCTTTCCGAACTGACTGACCGCATATTCATCCCTGGGTATTCGTATGGTAATAAGATATGGGGAATCGCTCTGGCCTGTGACAAGCCCAAGTCCAGGCGAAAGTGAGCGTGAAGAGTGGATCATGCCACTAGACAACTCGCAGGGTGGGAGGAGGAAGGGTCATAAACCTACTTAGTTTACAGTTGACGCGGTTTCCATTGTTATTCGTAGGGAATTAACTCGGATAATGGCTCTCAACAAACTAAAAGTCGGGGAGGGATTTGAATTCTCCAGGGAAAGGTTGGGGTTGATCAATAGAATTGAATTGAATTTCTAGGTAAATATATTGCTCATTATGGATTAATAGGTAAGTATATGGCTCATTATGGATTAATAGGTAAATATCTAGTTATTTACCTATGAATCCATAATAAGCCATATACTTACCTGTAAATCAATAATGTGTGGTTCCAGAAAATATCCCCCCCCCCCGGAAGAGTGTTGAAAAGTGACCCCCCACCTCTCTGGAATTCCCGAAGAAAAATACAGTATTTGTATGGAAAATATATCCTTTCCTATTATCCTTCCTATGGATAATTTCTGGAACCACACAATAAGCCATTTTTACCAAGACTTCAAGGGGCACTGTCACGTTTGTTTTATCAAAATATTTTAAAATAAGACAAGTGTTCTACAGAAACAACTCCGAACCTATATTCTGTTTGAAATTAGTCTTAAAAAGAAAAAGAAACTTGTTCAGCCTGTTCGAAAATCAAAAATGCCAATTAGCAATCGAATTCCATCCGCTCGATTATACACGAAAATACTCCAAATTTGTATTGATCTAGCAGCTGAAAGGTTAGGTATAAAACGTAGACCATTATTTTGTTGATTTGTAGGGAGTTTGACTGCATTTAAGCTACTTAAAATGACCCCAAGTTAGACCAAATCCATGATAGACCATGACAGTTGCCCCTTTCACAATGACTAATTCAATTATCAACCAAACATTTAACTAGTGAATTCAAATCCATACACTTACCCCGAGAAAAAAACATCCAATAATCTCAGTTTATGCATCTATGCTGACTGTCTGTCTATAACCAATATTTGCTTCTGATTATCCTTTATGCGAATCCCGTTGAACGCCACAAAACACGATTTCCGAGAACGCCTTCACTTGAACCATGTTGAGAAGCGTTTGTCCAGTCTACTTGCTTGGTCTCATTGCCCATAGAGTGTGTTTACGACGTAAACCTGAAAATACAGATAAAATCATGCCCAAGTTAATTGCATATCTAATCGTAGAGAGCAACCAACGAGCGCAAAATACCTGAAACTTGCCTTCAGTTTCTCCATCTTGAATCAGTTCCATCCGTTTTGCTAGACAGAACGTTATGCAAATTGAGCTGTAGAAGCTGTAAGCTGTCAGGGCGTGGTACAAATGAAAATAACCAGTAAGGACGTAGTTGCTTTTGTCTCTATTATTTTCGTTCTACAAAGGAGTTCTTTTGTCTGTAGTCTATTATCCTCGTTCTTTGTGTTGAGGTAGGGTATTGTTGCATTATCCAACCAGAGAGGAGCTTTACGCAGCTACGTACCGACCAAATAACAGCGCTTTAATGAGTTGCGCTTTTACAAAAGGCCGCTTGATTGATTGGACTGGCTGTTGTACGAAAACAAAAGACGTAATTCGTGTTTGGAAACCTTTGTCAATCATAGTTAAATAAAAGTTGTCATTCATTTTCTTCAGCATCACAACTTTATTGTGCATGGTAAAAATTAATTGCAATGAGTTTCTCTGGGGAACCCACTTCTATGAAAGCAGCTAAATAACTAACAATAGTTCCTATTGGAATCCGCTATCTTTTTCAATTGTAAACTGTACTCCTTTTCAAAACTGTTAAATTCAATGAGAAGAATGCATTTCATTTGTCCCTGTTTTCTGAAACCTTGTCAACTGTAAACTAAGTCCGTTAATTACCTCGATTCTCGGCAATAACCCCAATACATCCCTCGGGCCTACGGCCCTTGGGATGTATTGGGGTTATTGCCTCGAATCTCGGTAATTAACTCTAACTTAACACTATGCAAATGATTTTGCATAGCAATGGGACATTCATAATAATATGCAAATGACTTTACATAGCTAAGCTAAACACCACTCTTACAAAACCACTGCCACATCTAACACATTAATGGTTACATTTTTTACTGCCTTACCAATATCACTCCTGCTTGTTCTTTAAGGACGGGCGTGATCAAGACAGCCCGCATGCTACAGAGGCAAACCCTGAGCCTCTTTAACCTATCAATTGCCGTCGCTGACCAGGGTTCTCCACCACTGAAAACCGCCAGAAATGCGATGGTTCAAGTCTTGATTTTCCATCCAATCAGCTTGCATATCACACTAGTGGAAACGACAGAGAGTACCATGAGACTCCAGTTTAACCTGAAATACATGGACTTAAGAAACATCAAGAAGTTCGGAGTCATTGTTCAAGAATACACCAATCATGATCACTGTAAGTGAAATAGCTTTTCCGTGTGTACGTTTTTTTTAAAAATAACTAGACGTGGTTACATCACTAGTGTATTTAACCAGGGGACAGAATCTTACGCACGCGGAAGCAACGTTGTGAATAAGACCCAGTTCAGCCGAGGTTCATTTGCCAGGAAAACATGAATGGTTGAGATACAGCTTGCCAATTGTTTTATCATTACGATATTTCGTGCGCACACTGCCGATCGTCTCCTTTGGTAGTGGCAAATCGAAATATCATACTGATAAATAGAGGATATTACATGGTGGCGCGAAGATATGAGTTTTATTTTCGAGTGGCAAGAACAATATTTTACGAATGAGCGCAGCGAATGAATCTTCAAGCCACCGTGTAATTTTCTTTTTATTATATAGACAAACCAGAAAAAATTATTCCAAATTGATTTCCAAGCACTTTTGTTTTGACCAATATCCTCACTAGTGAGGATATGGAAAATATGTCACTGAGGACCCGGATGTAGCTTCGTATGAGATCTACGAGTGGTGTATCTCCCAGTAAAACACTCGTCTCTATATAATAAATAATTTTTTTAAGCTACATTATAACCGAAACTCGTACACCTCTGTGTAAGAGGGTATGTCGCAGAGTGGGTACTTAAGAGCGACTCTCTGTAAGGACCGAGTGAGATGTGGCACAAGGTCGAGAAATCGAGCCCCCTCATATTTTATCCAGAGATAGCCTATGGTATGCTAGTAAACGTGATATATTTTTGATGTTAGAAAAATAAAGCAATGTAGAGAAAATTTCGAAAAAGCTAAAACTAAAACAGCATGCGATCCTACGTTCAAATAACGGAACTCGCGCGAAGGCGGAACAGCTTACCATTGATTAGAAACACCGTGGAGATAAACTTCGGGTAAAATTTGTGTATTCATAATTTTCCTTTCTTGCCGCCGACAAGACGAAGAAGTTTTCTCGGTAAACAAAATCCTCCAGATGGCGTGTTTTTCCCACGCTCGCTGCTTACTCTTCTACAGCTTTGATTGTCGCAATAAAAACTTGTTTGTAAAATCGAATTCTATAGGAGTAATTTCCGAAGTTCATAAAGATTCTGTTTAAATCTATTTCTCTGATTTCTCCGTAGCTAGCTGGAGATAAAGTGCAGTCAACCGACTCAATGAACAATACAAAGTCAATTAACGCTTCTGTCACGCATTCTTCTCACACAAGGAAGGGGAACCTTTCTTTTTCCGGCTTTCGATATTGTTTCACTAATAGAGCAATAATTATTTTGATATTTGAAATAAATGTGACTTTCCAATGAAATGGAACTAAGATTTAAATGTTTCAAACATTTTAGCGAGACTAGATTCTGTGATGTTTGATCAAGGGTGTGCCGCCGCCGTGCACGTAGTTACGCCCAGTTTTGCAGTTGTTTGTGGCCGGGACTCTTAAAAGAAAACGATAAATTTAAAATGAGGAAAGTGCGGGAGAGACAAGCAGTGGGGGAGAGGCAGTGCGGGAGAGACAAGCGCACAACCTCGAGATCTTTCTGCGCATGCACCAACGTTCAAAACCAGCCAATCAGCAACGGTCCTCAAATGGATGTCACCAGAGCCTCCCCTGCGAGGAGCGAGCCGGGGAGCTCTGGGTACGAGAATGAAGAAGACCCTGGCAAAGGCTGGGGCTTTATCCACAGGGAGACCGCTTAAGAAAACAGTTAAAGTCCGATATGGAAGGCAGACAGCCGGAAACAGAGGGCCGAAGTCGGGGCTAAAATTAATCTTAATAACATGTGTTCATGATTTGTGCCATCTTCCCGGCTTTCCGCAAGCCATATCGGATTTTCACTGTTTTACTTAGGTGGTCTCCCTGTGGAAAGGCCCAGCCTTTGCCAGGGTCTTCTTCCGAGTGACACGCCATCTTGAAAATTACTCAGAAGGTCCTGGGAACGAGGTTGACAAGCGCAGAATAAGAAGGAATACCTATTTGTCCCCTTACTGTCGTGCAAGAAGGCGATACAAAATTAAACAACAGTGGGATTGACGCTGGCTCACCCGGAAGGGGATGGGGATGGGGATGGGGTACTCCCAAGACTTTTGTGCGGGGTTGCTCGGCCCAACAGGGCGAGTTTCGATATTTTACGGACCGATCGTTTATAACGTCTACGGGGGGGGGAATTTGGGTGGGGGTAACATTTAGAAGACACAGATTTTAGGGGGGTAATTTTTTGGCACCCTCTCCCAAAAGAGGGGGTAATTTTTTCAGGGACACTGTGGTTCAAACTAAATAATAATATGTACAAGCTATCGCGTCGTGGCATACAGCGCGCGCTACGCCATATAGGAAGTACGCCAATTTCGGCGCGCTTCGCGCGCAACGGAATGTACAAAATAGTTTTTGAGTACGTGCGCAATGGAATGGCTACGAATCTCATTACAAGAAAATATATCTTAGCCAGGAGAAAAAAGTAACTCTCCCCAAAAAGACGCTCTGCAGTAATAAGCATCGGAGCTGTCTCAGTTCGAAAAAAGAAGGCCTAATTATTAGGCAAGCATGAGTTCCACTTTACGAGGATAGAGATTCCTCATTTTGACCCTGCTTTACGCACGTCATTTGCGATCTTTGTTACTACACACAGCAAATGGAATGTTCATCTACATTTTCTTTGAAGTTTAGTGAAATGCGTTCATATCATGCATAAAAATTAGGGCGCGCTTCGCGCGCAACAAAAAGAGCAATTTCTGTAAATTGTCTTCCATTTGCCGTCATCTTCCATTAGTTCAAACGGGGATCTGGTTACAGGGTGGGGGGTAAGCTTTTTAGAACATCGATGTTATGGGGGGGGGTATTTTTGTTTGGCTTTTTTAATGAGGGGGGTGCGAATTTTAACATTCAATAAATTTAGAAAACCACCGCCCCCCCCAGCCCCCCCCCCCCCCCCCCCCCCCCCCCCCGTGGACGTAATAAACGATCGGTCCCTTACTGCCACACCCAAAATGCTGAGGCGCGAGAGGGTATGACTTTCCCAGAGGTCGGGATTTGTAACGCAAGAAAACTGATTGTGATGGAGAATCTAGACGGCAAATGTATTTTTCCTAAATTTTATCATTTGCCTAGACTCTTCTCGAGCCTGTTAAGTTTTTATTTTTTGACATTCATAACAATATTTAAGTCTTTACGACCACGCCTTGGTAAGTACAATTTTCATTATTCCGCAGAAAAGAAATCGCTGTCACTGCTACTACTTTGGGCTGTTTTATTTTGTCGCTGTTCCCACTCGGACCGAGTCACTCGGTCCTTACATAGAGTCGCTCTTAAACTGCTATCTCATGACAATATAACTGTCTGTTACTTTCTAGTCGAGGACTATACAAAGAAACCACCACTGACGTGGTTCTTGGTTCACAATGTTGAGAAGGAAGGACAGAATATGTACCGCTACATATCACTAGAAATTGACAACACTCCAGAAATAACGAAAAAGCAATGATGGATATAGTAGTTGGTACAGACCCTGATTGTGAAGATAACGAGAAAGCAAAACTTTACTGCAATGGTCCACTTGGGGCAGGAGCAAAGTACAGGTAAGTAGTCCTAAGTAGATACGGGTGACAATAGGTCGATCCTTGGTGACGTCATTGTTTACATTCACGAAATTTCAAAACGCTGCATCTAGCTTTGAAAATGCAACGAAAAGCTCAAAATAAGTTTATTTTCAAAACTTGACTTGTTTCCACATCATTTTTCAGGCTAGTTGAAGCTTTTCAAAATTGTGTGAAATCATTGGGGCAAAACGCTCATTAGCTCACATGTTTCCTCTAAATTGAACGTTGCACCACGCGCTCAAAATTCGAGATATTAGCTTGAAATTTTCCAATAATGTTTCCTTTACAGTCCTCTGTTGATATTCAGAACTCATCATTTTATAGCTCCTCGAACGGTCTGATTCTGAACTTCACTTTATGCTAATGAGCTCAAATTGTCATAATCGATCCGCAAAATATCGAGCAATATTACTACGCGAAAAAAGTCGTGATGTATCGTCTGATAGACCTGAGGGCGCAGTACTTAATACAGGGATCGTACGCTTTCTGAGTGACAAAAATACAGGATTTTCCAGGAAGTCTTTATTTTTCCAGGATTTTTTATTTGGTAGAAATGCGGCCCCTTCCCTTCCAAGAAACATGATAAGTTTGGAAGATGTCATAATTTGCAGTCCAGAATTAGGTTCACGAAATTGACTGGTTGAACCACATTTAAGTTGAAACATTTTTCCAGGGTTTTCCTTAAATTACAGGACTTTCAACGACTTTCCAGGAAGGAAATGAAGATTTTACAGGACGCGTACGTACCCTGTTATTATTAACCGTTGGCAATAATAAACATTGAAATAGAAAAATCATCATTTCAAAGTCCAGAAAACGTAGTGTACATACTGTACAAATGAAGTTGTACATTGGTCGTGATTTTATCAGGCATAAAACTGCCTTCAATGGTTTTGAATTCCTCTGTATTTGCTTCATTAATCATGTATGAGTTTTATGAAGGGCGTTTTCAAGTACCATGAGGGGTGAAAAATGGCCAATGGTTGACAGAGCTAATCCAAAATATTTTGTTTAAAAATGCGAAATATCAATAAAGGACCAAAAACTTCCTTAAATTTGACAGAACAGACTAAATATGGTTCAAAATATTAAACCAATCATGGTAGATGAAATGCAATTTTGACTGTTACTAAGAAATCTGCATTTGGCAATCGCTTTAGACTTACTCAGCTTTGTTCTGCCTCATAGGTTCCAACTGAGGGCATATTTGAAGAGTAGTGGACCTTTCACAACAAGAACTTTCAAGGACAGTGATTTCTCGGACGCTTTCTTCACAGGTATAAGCTTTCACTTTCAGCTGTGGACCTGTCAAAGGAATGATACAGTTCAGTGGATTTTGAAAGGGGGTTGGTCTTCGTCTAAGAGGACATATTGATCGGAGGAGGCTTCGTTCACCTGATCAGGATGCAGAATATGTATGACATGAGTTCTAAACGCCCTGACCCTACTTGGCGCAAAGTATGGCTAAAACCGCTTGGCAGCAGCGATCTTCGAAAGCTAACCTATCTGCTTTTAGTAGAAAACCCACTCGCATTACCATCACGAATCCTTCAATCTTTTTGGCTCCGCTACTCGCTATCTATCACATAATAGATAGTGAGTAGCGTAACGCTAGCGCAAAATTCCTAAAACCATGAAAATAATACGTAGTACGCTAGTGGGTTTCTACTAAAACAACTAGACTACTCGTTCTCGTTTTCTATGAGTCAAAGTCAACTCGGCGCTACGCGCCTTGTTAACCATTGTATCAAGTGACTCATAGAAAACTCGAACTCGTAGTCTAAATGTTAAACAGTGTCATCTCTGTTCTAATTGATCGAGTTAATTTTTTTTAGGAATCAGTTCCATGCAGGAGACATACAAGAAAGAGAGCAAGCGTAACTATGACGCGGTCGTCTACACTGTCGGTACAGCACTAGTGTTGGTTATTGTTCTCGCTTTTTTGAGAGGCTTTTATCGGTTGAAACTCGACAGAAAAGGTAACTGTACTTAAAAAATACATCCCAAAGCCTGCGTGAAATTACCCAGAATTGTTTATTCGTTTGATTGACGAAAGCCAAACCGCGGTTCGTTAGTTGGAGTTCGCAGAATAATGAAAATGGCAGTAGGACACAGGGAATTTCTGCAGAAACCCATGGGAAAAGCTGAATTTCCCATGGTAGAAGAATGGGAAGTGTTCGGATTTCCCATGGCTATCAATGTGAATTCCGAACACTTCCCTTGCGTGTGCCTTGGGAAATTCAGCTTTTCCCATGGATGGGTTTCTGCAGAAACTCCCTGTGGGACTAGACACCTTCCTGTCTTGTTACCAATAATATTAAAGCAGAGAGTTTTCAGAACTTCTGGTCTAATCATAATTAACTTTGGAATTAATATATTGGATAGGAAACGACTAGTAACTATATTATGATAATGAAAACATTATCGCAAATACGGCGGAACATTGACAAGATATTCTTGTTTCAGAATACACGAGGAGAAAAAAAGGCGCATATCCTACCCTGTTAGTAATCCCCGATTTCAAGACCCCGAGTCCCCTCTAGAGAAGATCAAGACTCCCGGGCAAGGCCGGTACGTGGATCGCATTTCCGAATCTCACTCAGATTAAAGGGCCTGTGTCAGCCGCCATTTTGACAGCATAGCAACATACCAAGTCAGAGAAAGCATCCATTTCCATCGGATGATATAGAGAAATAGAGCAATTTTCTCGGCTAATTTTGGTAAATCAAATCTTTGTTTTTAGATTTTGATTTAGGGTTTTCTGCACGTAATTCGTCTTCTACTATCGAACGAGAACAACAACAAAGGAGTGGCTGACACGGGCTCTTTAATAGTCTTTGAATTTTTCGACATTAGCAGTACTTTTTTCGTTTAAGATTTTTAAGACAGATTTTTTTTAGTACAGTAATTCGCGTAACTTGGGGCAAAAAATCTGGTTACTAGAAAATGAAACATGTTGGCTTTCTTTTAGCTTCACTTGAAAGGTTTGCATGCAACTAGCAACAACTAGTTACCGTCTTGATTGAAACCTAGGAAAACACATTTTTTAGAGTTCATATACAACATAAAGGGTCTGCATAGAATTTGGGTGGTGGAGAACTTGAAATTTAATTTCTTTCTTTGAGTATTTCTTGGCAGGACGACCCAAAGTAAATGCTTACTTGTGGTTCTTCCAAACGAAACAAAATTAAGCCAAAATATAAACGTTTGAGTAACTGGATTTTTTGACACTTTTCGTTTAAATTGCTCGAAATACTGGTAATTGAGTAACTGGATTTTTCGACACTTTTCGTCAAAATTCCTCGAAATCCTGGTAAAATCTCTCCTAATAGACCGATCCCGTCTTCGCTTGATTATACCAAACAATGGACAGTTTTCCAAACGGAATTCAAAATGTCCGAGCAAAAACTCGAAATTCGAATATTTAAATAAATTATTCAGCTTTTCCTGGCGAAAATATGAAACCGATGTATTATGAGGCAACTTCTGACACCTTCCTGCTATCGGCTTATTTTCTATGCTCTATGCTAAAGTAACATTTTGGGTTGTTCGACATAGCAACACACATATGTTAAGGATGCCCTAACGGAGAACTGCTTTTCTTTTCTTTTCCACTATAATACAGATAGTGTCCTAACGGCTTTATTAGAGTGGTTTCCATAGTCCCCTGAAGCAAAGTGTAATAGCCCATACAATACCAAAGAGAACAATGGAGTTAGCGCGTAATAAAAGTCTGATCTCCTAAAGCGTGTTAGTGGGCGGTTCTGATATATTGTTATTTTTCATAACAGGAAATTAGTAGTCGTGAACGCTGAGAAAGGTTCAGGTAAGACAACATTAATGAACTTTATGCAAAATTAATGATCCTGAGGCCCGTTTTAAACGTCGAACTTAAATGCAAATGAGATCGAGACAATAACTCTAACTTACTAAAAAATGGAAACTTGAAATTTACAGCGACAAGAATTAGGTTCGACGTCTAGAACTGGCCTTAGTCTGGGAACCGTTAGTAAATTTTACTTTGCTAGGAAGACTAACGTTTGGCATGAATATTGACACAGGTGAATCTTTACGCGACAGCATGCTATGGAAAAACATGGGTGCGCGGGTTTTGGCCAGTGAACGAAGATTGTATATTTATTTTATTGTTTAGTATTATATATCACAAAAGCAGCGAATATTCCATAAAACGCTTTTCTAAATTTTTCTTAGAACTAAGTAGAAGCGATGAAGATGAAGGCTCGTCACCAGACTCCGCTCTAGGTATGTGCACCTCCTGGCAGTCTGAGCCCGCGTACAAAGAAACCATCAAGCCAGCGTTCTTTTCCTTCGAGTATTAGGACGAACCCTGCACACCTGAGTTCCATGTTTATCACCGAGGTATTATTCACGCATGCGCCAAGCTTCCAATCCTGCCTTTGTTAAACTATGCTTTCTGTGGTGTTTCAGGGCATTCTGAGAGAATGGAATTGCTTAGAAAACAATTTCTTTGTGCTTTTCGAACTAAGGTCAGTGTCTGTCTCTTCTCATCTGCATGCTACTAAGAAGGTAATCTGGCTTGTAACAGCTTTCTAATAAGGTGCTGCACTGGCCTTTTCCGTTTCTGAGAGATTTCGACAAATGAAAATCGCTTAATGTGCTTCTTTCATTGTCGGCACTTGATAAGATCACACATTATCGAAATGGAATTCTTCTCCAAGTCACAAAGACAGGAGGAGCGAACCGTTTAGCAATGACGTATAAACGCCAAAAGATTGTGTCTCATTTTGTAAAGTGTTCTGATCTTATAATGACCTTGTTCACTTAATCGCGCAATACATTCACGTTCAATAATGCCAGAACACGGTACAGCTAAAACCTTACCAAACTCATTAACCCTTTATAATTAAAACGCATCCTTAAATATACAAGCATTTATCAATTTAGAGGATAGATAGATCGATATGAATTGTCTTTGCACGTGACGATAATATCCTGATATCGCAGAGATCAAAGGAAACTGTCCTGTAAACTCACAATCATGCGTATGCATAATCATCGATATTTTCCATTACCAAGTACTAATGTTAAGTGGTCATTATATCCTTAAAGTACATCCCTTACAACCAGCAAGGCCCTTGTCACATTCTAAATCTAATTTGAAAGATTTTCAGACATCAAACCTAATAAAAGTTAATATTCTGCTAAACCATATAAAGAATGCACTCTTCCTTAAATTAAAAAATAATTGATCTTCGATATACTGACATTTAGCAACCTCCACACAATCTTAGTTTGTTAAGCCTAATTAAGACTCTATTGCACCCTTCGTTCCTTCTAGTATCTCATCACCCTTTTCTCTCTACTACTTAAAACAGGCAACAACAGCTAACGGCTTGATCTAGAAGTCTCATTTCATTGGCGTGTAAGTCTCTCACTTGGGCCTACGTTCTTTCTTATTTCTGGTATTAACCTTGGCATACTTCACTGGTGTATTGTACTTTCATGACTTCGTTCAGTTTCTTACACGTTCATTTTAAATACCCTACCCTACATACAAAGTTATCTGATGGTCCCTGTTACCAGCCAAACGAACGTGTTGATTTATTTGGAATTTTACAACCCCTGTGCAAGATTAGTCAGAGAGGGGTTCCTCCCAAAACAATGAATCAGCGCAAGAAATGGCAGGCTGGCTGGCAACACGGACTATAGTAAAGGCATGAAAAGATATTATATATTCTCGATAGACAAAATCGGCTCACAGTTTGTACATTTGGTTGCCACCCATTCAAATGTGATGATGCATTTTTGGAGGTTCCCGTTGTTCATCTTCAACATGCCAAGTGAATCATCAGACACGGCCCGCAGAGAGAGGGTGGTTGGTTGGGACGAGGGGGCGGGATGGAACCCCACCCTTTTCGAAAACGTTTCAAACACTTTCTATTGATCTTCCCTTTTTTGGGTCCTGTCACATGATCTGAGTTGAAAGGCAACAAAAGGTAAACATCATGAGCCTATTTTGTCTGTTGAGTGTGCGTTAGTGAGCTGCAAGAAATCTATCACTCCCAAATGCAGGGACATTGGAGAACTTTACTGCATGCAGTAACAACTCTAGTGTGCATGGTGAAATCTAGACACTAAACGGAAAACAAAATATAGCTATATAAAGCGCACGATATAAGACATCTTCAGTTCATACATCCAACTCCATCTTTTCCAATCATTGAAGGTATGCATGTCTACTGCATGAAAGATGATGTTCAATTTTGCTAATCTGTTTTAGAGCGTTTCATTATCATTTCGTTCTCTCATTCTACATTTTCTTCTCCCCATGAACAAATCATTTGAAGCGCCTTCAAACCTCTTTCCCATACTATTGGAGCTCGAACTGCTCTTGAGTGAATCAATGTCGCAGAAGGAGTGGATGGGATGTTTGGTTTGTGGTGGATGCGTTACGCAATATTTTGGTTTCCTAAGAATATTATCAACTACCCAGAGGCCCGACACACTTATTCAAACAATAGCGGTGTTCGTATGACTGTCGAGAGCAATAGATAATAATTTTCTAGTCACTCCTATAAAAATGGGTCTAATCACTTTGAGATTGTTTTTACTGTACAGTCATATGAACAAATGCCTAACTACGTATGCCTACCAGAGTACAACTCACCTGGATTTGAAAAAAATCCAGGCTGAGTGGGATTCGAACCCACGACCTTCGGGTATCTAGACCACCGTTCTACCAACTAAGCAATCAGCCAAATCTCTTTGGTCACGGAAAATTATACCACAACGCATGCGTTCTCGAATTCCGATTGGCTCTCAGCAATGGGTAACTATGTATCATCAGCACGCGCGCTAAAAGAACCAATGAAAGCACTGTTTGACCCTATTGCACCCTTCGTTCCTTCTAGTATCTCATCACCCTTTTCTCTCTACTACTTAAAACAGGCAACAACAGCTAACGGCTTGATCTAGAAGTCTCATTTCATTGGCGTGTAAGTCTCTCACTTGGGCCTACGTTCTTTCTTATTTCTGGTATTAACCTTGGCATACTTCACTGGTGTATTGTACTTTCATGACTTCGTTCAGTTTCTTACACGTTCATTTTAAATACCCTACCCTACATACAAAGTTATCTGATGGTCCCTGTTACCAGCCAAACGAACGTGTTGATTTATTTGGAATTTTACAACCCCTGTGCAAGATTAGTCAGAGAGGGGTTCCTCCCAAAACAATGAATCAGCGCAAGAAATGGCAGGCTGGCTGGCAACACGGACTATAGTAAAGGCATGAAAGATATTATATATTCTCGATAGACAAAATCGGCTCACAGTTTGTACATTTGGTTGCCACCCATTCAAATGTGATGATGCATTTTTGGAGGTTCCCGTTGTTCATCTTCAACATGCCAAGTGAATCATCAGACACGGCCCGCAGAGAGAGGGTGGTTGGTTGGGACGAGGGGGCGGATGGAACCCCACCCTTTTCGAAAACGTTTCAAACACTTTCTATTGATCTTCCCTTTTTTGGGTCCTGTCACATGATCTGAGTTGAAAGGCAACAAAAGGTAAACATCATGAGCCTATTTTGTCTGTTGAGTGTGCGTTAGTGAGCTGCAAGAAATCTATCACTCCCAATGCAGGGACATTGGAGAACTTTACTGCATGCAGTAACAACTCTAGTGTGCATGGTGAAATCTAGACACTAAACGGAAAACAAAATATAGCTATATAAAGCGCACGATATAAGACATCTTCAGTTCATACATCCAACTCCATCTTTTCCAATCATTGAAGGTATGCATGTCTACTGCATGAAAGATGATGTTCAATTTTGCTAATCTGTTTTAGAGCGTTTCATTATCATTTCGTTCTCTCATTCTACATTTTCTTCTCCCCATGAACAAATCATTTGAAGCGCCTTCAAACCTCTTTCCCATACTATTGGAGCTCGAACTGCTCTTGAGTGAATCAATGTCGCAGAAGGAGTGGATGGGATGTTTGGTTTGTGGTGGATGCGTTACGCAATATTTTGGTTTCCTAAGAATATTATCAACTACCCAGAGGCCCGACACACTTATTCAAACAATAGCGGTGTTCGTATGACTGTCGAGAGCAATAGATAATAATTTTCTAGTCACTCCTATAAAAATGGGTCTAATCACTTTGAGATTGTTTTTACTGTACAGTCATATGAACAAATGCCTAACTACGTATGCCTACCAGAGTACAACTCACCTGGATTTGAAAAAAATCCAGGCTGAGTGGGATTCGAACCCACGACCTTCGGGTATCTAGACCACCGTTCTACCAACTAAGCAATCAGCCAAATCTCTTTGGTCACGGAAAATTATACCACAACGCATGCGTTCTCGAATTCCGATTGGCTCTCAGCAATGGGTAACTATGTATCATCAGCACGCGCGCTAAAAAGAACCAATGAAAGCACTGTTTGACTGCGCGCGCGCTGTGTTTTGTTTTTATTTTTGCCTTTTTGTTGTGGTATAAAACGAATGTCCTCTGATTTTCCGTGGTTTGTCCCTTATATACCAGGAAGAACGTAATAAAGTGGTTAAAATGTTGTGGACTCAAGTGGCGCAGCCGAGTTACGTCATTCCGTTGTGAATATAAGAGCACATACCACGGAAAATCAGCATTTATTACGTTTTGCGTAAGTGATTATGCGAACAGAAGAAACGATTGAAAGAAAGACATCTCTTTTCTTAGGATAAATTTCAACTATTTTAAATTTCACACAACTTGTTTAGTATATCACCTCTTAGACGTCCTTCCAGCAAAAAAACACTGCGATATTGGAAGCGTTTTTTAGTTTTCTTAACTCAAATATTCTACCAACAGACGAGGGAACTAAATCTACAAGAGAACGGAAGCCCACACTTCAAGAGATAAGACTGAAAAGCTACTTCCACTCTGTCGACTCAGAATCGTGTCATTCGTGTGATGGCGTCAAAGTATATTACATGCAGGAGAACCCAATGTCCTGACATAGAGACAAAAACTGACAAGATGGTAGGGAGCAACAGCAGGAGCTGCGAGCCATTTACTTGGCTGGGCCATAGGAAGTATGACCTCTACTAACTATGGCTGGGCATGATCAAACTTGCCGCCTTAAAAAGGACAAGTTTGAAATACAGAAACTGAGAAACAGGACTTTCCTTTTTAATCGACTGTTAGACCCTTCTGGCCGAGAAAAGAACTGCAAAATATCTCATATTCAGAAGGACGCAGGACATGGTGGAAAGGCCGGTCTTTACTACTATAAATACCAGAGTTAGAGTTAGAAAGACTAGAGTTAGAGTAGAGTGTAGGTTTTATGAACTCAATGATGGTAGTAGACACGTGGTAGATCGAACATGTTAGGTGCTACAATTAAATATAAGAACTTATGAATTGTTATTTCTTTACAAGAAAGTTGATTCAAGCCAATTTTAATGATTATATTCTATGATCTTTAGGCTGATATCTTTAGATTAAATTACTGAATGCCAAAAACGGAATTCAGCGAAATGTACCCAATAAGGCTTCATTTACATAGTAAACACAAGAGCTGGAATAAGATTTTTTGCTTGATTTTACATATATTCTGTTCAAACCTTTTTTGGTCAGACAGATCTGAAAATTGATCGACACTACTGGAGGTAACCATGTGAAAAAGGATGTGAAGTTAGTGTGAAACACAAAAACATGTGAAATCAAGCATGTGAACTGATGATGTGAAATGGCAAGTGATGTGAAATGAGTGTGAAATATTTTTCTTTAGCAAAGTCTTATTTCACATGCTGTGAAATTAATGTGAAATGGTTATCACCATGTGAAAATACTGTGAAATTTTTTTCTAGGAAAATGAACAAACTTTAAACCGAGCTCATCTCAAACTATTTCTCTAAACCATATTTCTTTTTTGTCAGATATCAAACACCTCGATCCTGAAGAATAAAATTTGTCTCCTGAAGTAGTTGTCGTATGTGAGCTGCTAAAAAACTTAAGGTGTCGTTAAATTCATCCAAAATATCGCACAAGCAAGCCTAACAACTAAGAAAGCCACAGAAACTCTACAATTATTATCTTCCTTTTTTTCTAAAATGAATTATCCGTACTGACAATATTCTCGATCGCCAGGATAGCCAGGAAATTAGAAATTATAGCCAGGAAATTAGAGTGAACTGTGCGAGCGGAACCTGGGTCGAGTATAAAAGGCGCGCTATCAATCCCGTCTCGTATTTCAACGTTCATCGAAGCCGGTTAGATCGTTGGAGTTTTGAACATGGAACTTATAATATTTCTTGCGAACTTTATGCCTTGGCACACTCAGTTGATCATCGGCAGTATGCAATTTCTACTTGTAACTTATATATTTTCCTGAGGATGTAATATCAAGGAAAAACCAGGCCTTTGCTTCAGTGTTTGAGGTGAGTTAAGCTTGAAGACTTAGTGCCAAATAGCACGGCTTTACACATCAAAGAAAGAAGCAATTATCTTGGAGAAAGCAGTTTGTTAAAAACTCAGACAGTTTATTTCACTTTGGTTCTATTCGCTAAAGTGTTGCAACAATCGCATCCCTTTTAAATTGCGATATCATACGTACTCTCGAGCCGCGGCGGTAAAGAACATTAACAGTTGGGAATCAGTAGTTGTTGAGATCACCCTTTGTCAAATTAATTGAAACCGCGAGACTGATTGAGATGTTAGCTACTAGAAAATTAGCCTTTTGTCTTGTTTAACTGTGTGAGACTGTATGTTTGATCCCTGCAATGAAACGCATGCTATCTTTTGTAAGGGTTTTATGTTTTGAACTTGCGGCCTACTAACTTATCAGTGGCGCTTCGAAAGCCCGCAAATTTGATCATGTTATACTTTAAGCTTATAAAATGTAGTAGTATCTTACCTCTGAAATTGTGTTGAGCGTTGTCCTTATGACTTGAGCCAAATATTCACTGATAAATCCTACATCCTGCATGATTTTTGCTATGAATTCCGCTTCAGTTATAAAAGCGTGTTATTTATAATTTTGACATTTTTACAGCTCCAGTTACTGAAACCGATCGAGAACTGGCATATCACGTTTCAAGTCACGCATACATGTGGGCGGTGGGCGCCGTTACTGTCGGTGCAATAATTGTTTTTATTCTCCGCGATGGTTGAATGATATTTAATTAAGGCATATTTCATATATTAAATTATTTCGTTCATCAAATACGGTTAAATATCTGGAAAAATATCCCCTTTATCCCGCAGTGGCAAGAAACATATTTTACACTCATTTCACATGATCACTCGCCATTTCACATCATCAGTTCACATGCTTGATTTCGAATGTTTTGTGTTTCACACTAACTTCACATCATTTTTCACATGGTTAGATCCTACCAATGTTTTTTTTTGCGGGACACAGTACCTAAAAATATCGGAAAACATTTTATTAACCATAAATGTTTGGGGGCAGCCCCCCCCCCCCCCCCCCCCCCCCCAAATTCTGCTGCCCATGAACAAGGGACAGATTTCACATGGTATTTCACATATGATGACCTTTTATTGCCAAGCATATTTCACACCAATTTCACATGGTTTGATGATGTGAAAAGGAGAACCCCAATTTCACATCAATTTCACACGTGTTCACATCATCATTTCACATGGTAATGATGTGAAATGTAATGTGAAATAGCTAATTTTTCACATCAGTATTTCACATACATTTCACATGCATTTCACATGTTTCCCTCCAGTAATTTCAGAACATTTATATATCTTATTTGTAACCTCGGAAAGTAAAAAAATAAATAACTCAAGACCCTCGATTGGCCAAACAAGATGTCAGACAATATCACAATCATTTTAGTTTAACACTTGTCCGATAAACGGCAGTAATTCCCAGCTATTTTCCATTTGTTTTATTTCACCTATCATTTACAGTCGTTCTACCATCTATTTCGGATGGTTGTATGTGCTTTCAGCATAAACATCATTTCATAAAGGATTTGAAAAGGCATAAGTGGATTCGGGCCACCCTGCAATTAGAATCTCTAATCTTTATCAAATCTCTGATCTCTAATCTCTATCTTTAGCAAACTAAGCAATATACACATGTTCTAAAAACAAGCTCTGCAGGTTATAAAGCTATTTAAAAACGTGCCCTGAATATCAAATACCCTGGAACTGACTATGCCATCGCGCTAGACATGGCAAGCCTTTCTTCACTAGAAGCCGCAGGCACAACTTATGTGAACGATACATTGAAGACCTAAAGCCTGGCAACCCTGTGTTTGAGCTGATTAAATCAAGGACAGTGGCCATTCCCTCAAATTACAACTTGCGATCAGGGGCCACGCAAAGGATCACTGTTGCCAAAACTAATAGACTCAATGACTTTATTTCTGTAAAATTTTCTAAGTAACGTTTCCATATTTGTATTTGTATGTTGTAGAGATGAGATCTACAAGCTAAACGGGTAAGCCACCAAGATGCACAACGAATAAAAGTAACTGTAGTTTTAATGTCACAACAGGCTTAACATTTGAAATTATTTTTTAAACAAGTAAGGAGGCAGTTCCCTAAAAAATGGGAGAGATTTTTTTCCACACTCGACAATTGCAAATTCTGCTCGCATTTAGCGAGTTAGCTTGTAGGAATTTCGAACCACGATTTCCAAGCACCAAGACTGCTAGGGAATATGGGTAAAGAGAGATATCTCAAAGCATATGTTTTATACCTTATTCTTGATTCTTTTTCTAATATATTCTCATTAGTTTGGTACTATATCTCCTGCAGTGTGGTCGTGTTTGCTCTAAGCATCCTTTATTGAAATACTGCTGTATGAAATTGCTGAAAAAGCATACAACTATCTACAATTGCCAATATCAAACAATTAATTTGGAGCTACCATGTATGGTACCTAGTGTAGTATCAACTGTAAAACAAACCGAAATGTTGATTATAGCATTTTCAGTGTTTTTTAAAGACACGTTTGTTGTTTTATATGAAAAACTATTAGTTATGTAGCAGCTGCTCATCGTAAGATCTAACGCTATTGGCTTGATGCACCTCATTGTTCTATTGTATTCTCGTTCTATTCTTATGTTTCCATTGTTTTCACTGAGGTGCATCAATCCTATAGGGTTAGATCTTATACTCATTTCATTTTAAAGAATATGTTAATAGCAATACTGGAATTTTAAGCAAAATTTACACAACAGGTTTTACAGGTGCAAAATGTACCAATTTCCAAAAATAGCTGTATTTGACTTTAAAAGTTCTGACATCAAAATAACTTTACTTTGCCAAAGAACTCATTCCAATTTGATCAGGAAGATTAAAAAGCAAGGCATTTAGCACTTAAAACTTAGTCTTGCTAGAGTTTCACATTTCCTGTGTTGTTTCTTTGCTATCAGCAAGCATTCTACAAATCTTGATTCTTGATGAAAAGGGTGGCTTTGCCAATTAATGGAAATGGAACACCTTCAGGGTACTTAAATATGACAAAGGTCCCATACCACAACCTTAAATAATTTGTCAAATGTATTCAATGAGCTGGCAGACTTGCATTCTGACTGGTACTTATGCAGAACCCCTGCAGAACCCCCTTGCTCAATTCACATCCCCTGCGAGGACATAGCAACATAACCTTGCAAGAAAGAGCTCACTGCCTGCTTATGAGCCAATACCAGGCATTTACAATTCTATTAAGTCGTTTCTGAGTGAGATATTGCTGTGGCAAAAACTATTAGCAGCAGCCCATTGCTAGGGATCCAAGTCCTAAACCAGGTTTGATGAATGAGGTTATTTTTTCTTGTCTTGAGATTATTCTTAGATCGCCTCCGCCATAGCATACACTATAATATGCACCTTTTGTTACACCTGATTTAAAACAGCGAGAGCCTCGGCAAATCCCTTAATATTGTCATTATCGAAATATTAAACTATACAAAATCCCAAAGTTTGGCATTGATTAGGTAAATTCCGATTTGTATAATTTGCCACATTACCATGTTCAGAATTCACTTTTTGAATAACTGCTTCTTGATCACTATAGGGCGGATTTCAGATTGAGTGTTGTGAGTAATTTGCAATTACTTTGTAATCACGTCTCAGGTTTTATTCAGAATTGGTGTAATTACATTGTGATTGGTTTTACTTGTTTTTTACTTGTCGATTAATACCAATCTTTGGGATTTTGTGTACTGGTAGTTCAACATGCCCTTGGTTCTTATGTACGGGTCTTGAAGGGATAATTGTAATATCGATGGGTTTGCCACAGGCACTGATGGTTTGAAATCAGGCAATGAAAACAAATAGGAAACTATTGGAGGAATACACAGACGTATTACTAACAGTATGTGAACAGTCTAAAAACAGACCAGAACAGGAGAAAAGAGATATATAGAGGCAACTACTGTATGGAGAGGTTTCCTAGTAACAAGCTCCTGATATTATTTATATGTATCATATATACTAGAAATATACAAAATTAATTTACAGTAAATGAAGGTTATTGTATCTGAATTGCAATAAAATGATTAAAAACGTTTTATGTTTCCTATTATTGACCCAACCACAACAGTTGATACCAAGCTGTTGAGAGAAAATGTCCTAATGTGATATTCTACGACCGTAGCTAGCGGGGGAGGGGGGGTTGGGGCAGAGTAACATGGATAACGTCAGTTGATATGCGTATGCATAGTGGGTTTCAAGAACAATCAGCAAAGGTCTCTTTTCTGCCTGCTCGTCAGCCCAGTGAAACAAAAGGAAAAGAAGCCTCTGCTAGCATGGAATGTATTCCAGAAATTAGGACAGGTATCCATTCACCTTCTACGGAAGGGGTTCCGCTGGATTTTCCAGTGAAAAAAATTTGGTAATTGAAAGGAAAATAAAAGGAATTTGACCCTCCCACCCCAAAATTCCTTATGTGGGGGAGGTACGGATTTTTTTCTGGAATCACACAATATTCAACGACAGGGTATTCTCTCTCGCTCAGAACTTCCATAGTCACGTGGTCAACTTACTAGCGGAGCTCCTTGCGGCGGCCGAAGGCCGCCGCAAAGCGGAGCACCATACCTAAGAAAACAGCGTCAAAAACTGCAAATATAGTATTGGGTACCCTGTGTGAATTTATTGAGTAACCTGTGGAAATTGCTAGGGTCGATCCGATTTTTGGACGTCTCAGAAGCCCCGGATGTTGTACGTGTTCCTGAAGCCTGACGTCACAATAGCCCTATTGTGACGTCAAGCATGCTCAACTCACTGGGGGAGGGGCGCGTTGTCAGGAGGGAGGAGGGAGTGCTCAACTAACGGGGGAGGGGCGCGTTGTCAGGGGGGGGGGGGGAATGCTGATGCTCACGTGAAAGGTAAAATCACAGGCACAAATACCAGCATTTTGGCAACATCAAAAAAAGACTACAGGGCTGCTAGCGGCTGAAAAAACGACCTACAATAATTACTCAAAGGAGAAATGCCCGAAAAGAAGCCATGGAATCCAAAGATTTGGTAGAATGGGGAATAATAATCAAGTTGGAGTATTTTCTTTGCCGCCTTGCTCCTGAAATTGTTCCAGTCGGAGTTTCAAGGCCGAGAAATGACAGCTAACTGCAGAACCGTGCTATCACGGATTACGCCTCAAAGGATAAAAATAGAGGAAGCCATAGAATACAAACATTGGGTCGAGGGATGAGGAAGGGATCGAGAATGATAAATTTGGTTAAAATTATCTCTAGTAGAAGAGCAGAAAGCAGAAAGAAATGGAAGCACCAGAGCAAAGTTAATCGAGTCGTAATGGGACTCTCAGAGAGACCTAGACGGAATTGCGCCCGGGAAGAAGGGGGAAGAAGCCGGGCAAAGCATGAGATCAGAGCAGAAAGCAAACCACCAAAGAGAGGCATCCGCGGCCGGTTCTTTTCCATCATATCTTTTTGAGACTACTCGTAATAGTCGAGGATTAACATGGAAACGGTTTCGTTTGTTCCCCTATGGACTAACACTATTTTTTTGAAACAGAAACTTTCGGTACCTTGAAGCCCTTGAACGACACAACGCCTGACGAGCGCCGACACCGAGCGTGGTATAATTGGATCTCTCTTCTAAATCACTTCACTTTACAGGAAGCGGAAATAAACTTTCAAAGTTTCTAGTGACAAACGTCTTTGTTCATCACCACCACGTGACCCGAAGCGGCAAGATTTGTGAAAGTAAAGTTGTACTGAGTTCCTACACACGATAGCCTGCTCTGTTTGTTTTCGAGAGGAGTCGTTTTCACGAGGAAAAATTACAGGCTACAATTCTATTTAATTAGACATATGTTCTACTTCTCCACTGAATGCGAAAGTGTTCACAGAAACTGAAAACGTTTGTCACGAGTTACAGTACAACAACAATGGCGCCCAAAATCGAGCGCGGGAGTTTTCGTGTTTTGCCGTGTTTTGTGGGTTCTTCAACTCCCTAAAGACATGGAATAGCTTTGAAAGTCACGGATATAATGGGTGCGGTGTTGATTGGAAACTCACTGTTCGCTGGAGTTGGACAAACATTCAGTATGAAGTGGATTAAACTGCAAGCTCTTGGTAAGAATGTTTTTTTGTTTTATGAGAAATATTTTCTCTGACTAGACGATCTCTTCAGGGAATTTGATTCCTCGGCCGTACGATTTAGAAAAGATGATCATAGACTTTCAACTGTGTTTTGGCCATTCATTGATTTACAGAATTGATTACTAATTTATTCTATCTATTGATAGCTATCTATTATAAGTTATTTCTTGAAAACTTTTGACCTGTGTTTCAATTTGTTTAGGATTCTTCGTGAGTAATGCACTAGTCAATTGAAACCCTCACCCCTAGGGACCCAGGGAAGGGTGGGGTTATCGTGGGGGTTTAAAGCATTTTAAAACAAGAGTCTGTTCAGAGGGGGTGATGGATTTGACTGGTTTTGATTCTGGAACCTGTCCCCACCCCCCGGGAATGTTTATTTGCTTTCAAATAAGTTATTTCGGTCAATCTTTCACTTTAATTTTGGCCATGCAAATCTACATGTTAACTTCGATGCAATTCATTGGAATCATTCGATTTTAATGCATTTTTCTGTACTTGCATCCCTTGTTTCATATAGGACACCACACTAGCTGAGGCCCACTCCTCTTTGACGATCATAGAAAGGTGTGTTCTTTCTTTGATGCTTGCAAGTAAAAGGTGATTTTGGAGGCCCCAAGGGTAGGGGCATTTCACAGGAATTTCCTCCGATGGAGTGGGGACTTAAACAGCTTTTGTTCAGGGGTAAAATCAAATCCCCAACCCTTCCCCGGGTCCCTAGGGGTGGGGGTTTCAATTGACTAGTGCATAACCGGTTTGTCCCCAGCCAAATATAAGTTAAATGTTGATGTTATGCATCAATAATATTTTCCTTGCTCAAAGGAAAGTCAGCAGAGTGCACAGAACGTTTTCCCATTTCTGTTGGATCAGAATAAAGAGAGCCTCTGTTATATGTTTCTGCCGTAGTTTCATTGTTTTCACCTCTTTCAAAAACCCAATAGAAGTATCTTGATCCAAGTTTTTTAAACTTTTCTCAGGGGGAGCATGCCCCCTCAAACAGAAATTATTTTGTTTTTCTGTCTCATTTCTATTTTCTCTCCCAACCCCCCCCCCCCCCCCCCCCCCCCAATTTCAGCCCCTTCTACAAAATTGCAAAATTGCTCCACCCATAATATGGAGTTATGTATTTGGAACACTTTGGACTTTGTGGCCTTCTGCTTAACACCCGTATGGCCAGGAGTAGTGTCTGGTCCAATATCTTTTGAAGGGTCTGCACGCAAGTATAGTAACTTGTGTTATTTCCATTATGAAATCTAGATGGCAACCTGTTTCGATATACAGCTGAGGGTTTTTATAGAATTGGGTCGACATAGAGTTTCATTGTAGTACTCCAGGGTGGAGAACTTTGACATTATATTTCTCCATTTTTCATTTTGTTGTTCATGGCAGACATTTAATTTCCAAAATAGACCAAAATCAAGGAAGTGATTCTAAGTGTTTCAGTAACTGGATTTTTGGCCACTTTGTCAAAATTGTCCAGAATCCTGGTAAAATGTCTCATATTAATTTCTCTGGTGTATCTATCAATAATATTATCTTGTGAAATTATTCTACTTACTCTGTCAGACAATGCAGTTTTTTCCACTGAGGAATAAATATTGTCCTGAATAAATCATAAAGTTATTGTGTCCCCCAGCTGACCCCCAGCCAGTAATCCTCGTTGAGAGGGGTAGGCTGTGTTGGAAAAAGTAAAAAAGTAAAGTCCCCCCCTGCCCAGAAGGGCGTTGAAAAGTGACCCCCACCCCAGTATTTGTATGGAAAAGAGCAGGGAGTATGCTAATTCTGACTGTAAGCCGTGGGACAAATTAAATTTATTTGAAAATTTGAAAATTTAATCATTACAAAATTTGAAACTGCAAACTTTTTTAGGGTTGAAAAGATTACCAAATATTTTAGGGGGATATTTTTCGGATATTTTGCAGGGATACAGCTGAGGCACCAAATGAGGCAAGATAAGGGGATTAGGGGATATTTTGGTCCCCAGACTTGCCTCTAGACAATCCCTCTGTGTTGAAATCAAACAATTCACTTGTGACCGAGACAACTCTGGGCTGAGATATATGGTATTTGTGTATAGGGACAGCATAAAACTGTCTATCTCAGGGGTCATATGAGTCAAGAAATAGGACAGGGCAATTCTTGTTAGGGGTTGCTGTAAGGTCTAACAGCCCTAACAGTCCCAAACAGCATAGGGCTGCTGTTAGGGAAAAACAGCTGGGAGGAAGCATTCCTTACTCCCACGTCTTAAAGGCGGGGCACATATTATGATCAACACCTACAGCCCTGGCTGGCCTGACAACCCTAACAGCAAACAAACCTAACAGCCCTAACAAACCTAACGGTCCTAAACAGCAGAGCTAGGAAGCATTCCTAAAAGGCGGGGCACATATTATGATCAACACCTAACTGCCCTCTGTTAGGGCTGCTAGGACTGTTAGAGCTGTTAAGACTGTTAGGGCTGTTAGGTCTCTAAGTGGTGTTAGGGTTGTTGTGTTTATCATAATTTGTGCCCCAGGTCTTTTAAGAGGTGGGAGTAAGGAATGTTTTCTCAATGCTGTTTGGGCTGTTAGGTCTGTTAGGCCTAACAACAGCCCTAACAAGAATTTCTCTGTCCTATTCCTTGACAGGTCAGGGGTTGGGCCAACTTTCTTGATTGTGCGTGCCGCATATGTTAGCCACAACACCAAGATATCTTGCATTTTTTTTTCTCATGTGGAACAGGTGCCAGTTTTGTCCCTACGCCAAAGTTGTCCCAGGGTCTTCTCCATCGTTTTTCAAAATGGTGGTTGACTCGGGAGAAGACCCTGGGGGAGGCTGAGTCACATGACCGTTTCACAACAAAGGACAACCTCGTTCCCATGTTTTCAAACCGTAGTCATGTGACTCAGCCTCCCCCAGGGTTTCCTACTCGACCAACCGCCATCTTGAAAATTACCCACAAGACCCTGGGGACGAGGTTGATATCTCGCCTCATGTGAACAAGCCCTACGGGTGTCTACATTTTTATTAGTTGAGTTGTCCTCATGCTTTTTGCGTTTTGTAAAAGGCAGAAAGGCAATAATATTAGTCTAAATATAATAAATGTATTTTTGATACTACAATTAACTACTACCATCTTTTATTCCTTATACTAGTTGGGAGCTCCGCTTTTAGGCAGTGCCTAAATCTATATATTAAAGCAGTTGCATCAATGACCAAGGCAGCAAGAATTCGGGTCTTCCGCCGTGTACGAACCATTCCCAGAAGACACTTTTGTGTTCTTCTTTCATCTAAGGAAGCTTTTGTGACGCAGCTACCGAGTTGTAACGCAAAGCCTCTCAGTCTGCTTCGTGGTCAAAGCGGTTCCCTTGCCAAAGCAAAATTAAATAATATATAGATTTAGGCACTGCCTAAAAGCGGAGCTCCCAACTAGTATAAGGAATAAAAGATGGTAGTAGTTAATTGTAGTATCAAAAATACATTTATTATATTTAGACTAATATTATTGCCTTTCTGCCTTTTACAAAACGCAAAAAGCATGAGGACAACTCAACTAATAAAAATGTAGACACCCGTAGGGCTTGTTCACATGAGGCGAGATATCAACCTCGTCCCCAGGGTCTTGTGGGTAATTTTCAAGATGGCGGTTGGTCGAGTAGGAAACCCTGGGGGAGGCTGAGTCACATGACCACGGTTTGAAAACATGGGAACGAGGTTGTCCTTTGTTGTGAAACGGTCATGTGACTCAGCCTCCCCCAGGGTCTTCTCCCGAGTCAACCACCATTTTGAAAAACGATGGAGAAGACCCTGGGACAACTTTGGCGTAGGGACAAAACTGGCACCTGTTCCACATGAGAAAAAAAAATGCAAGATATCTTGGTGTTGTGGCTAACATATGCGGCACGCACAATCAAGAAAGTTGGCCCAACCCCTGACCTGTCAAGGAATAGGACAGAGAAATTCTTGTTAGGGCTGTTGTTAGGCCTAACAGACCTAACAGCCCAAACAGCATTGAGAAAACATTCCTTACTCCCACCTCTTAAAAGACCTGGGGCACAAATTATGATAAACACAACAACCCTAACACCACTTAGAGACCTAACAGCCCTAACAGTCTTAACAGCTCTAACAGTCCTAGCAGCCCTAACAGAGGGCAGTTAGGTGTTGATCATAATATGTGCCCCGCCTTTTAGGAATGCTTCCTAGCTCTGCTGTTTAGGACCGTTAGGTTTGTTAGGGCTGTTAGGTTTGTTTGCTGTTAGGGTTGTCAGGCCAGCCAGGGCTGTAGGTGTTGATCATAATATGTGCCCCGCCTTTAAGACGTGGGAGTAAGGAATGCTTCCTCCCAGCTGTTTTTCCCTAACAGCAGCCCTATGCTGTTTGGGACTGTTAGGGCTGTTAGACCTTACAGCAACCCCTAACAAGAATTGCCCTGTCCTATTTCTTGACTCATATGACCCCTGAGATAGACAGTTTTATGCTGTCCCTATACACAAATACCATATATCTCAGCCCAGAGTTGTCTCGGTCACAAGTGAATTGTTTGATTTCAACACAGAGGGATTGTCTAGAGGCAAGTCTGGGGACCAAAATATCCCCTAATCCCCTTATCTTGCCTCATTTGGTGCCTCAGCTGTATCCCTGCAAAATATCCGAAAAATATCCCCCTAAAATATTTGGTAATCTTTTCAACCCTAAAAAAGTTTGCAGTTTCAAATTTTGTAATGATTAAATTTTCAAATTTTCAAATAAATTTAATTTGTCCCACGGCTTACAGTCAGAATTAGCATACTCCCTGCTCTTTTCCATACAAATACTGGGGTGGGGGTCACTTTTCAACGCCCTTCTGGGCAGGGGGGGACTTTACTTTTTTACTTTTTCCAACACAGCCTACCCCTCTCAACGAGGATTACTGGCTGGGGGTCAGCTGGGGGACACAATAACTTTATGATTTATTCAGGACAATATTTATTCCTCAGTGGAAAAAACTGCATTGTCTGACAGAGTAAGTAGAATAATTTCACAAGATAATATTATTGATAGATACACCAGAGAAATTAATATGAGACATTTTACCAGGATTCTGGACAATTTTGACAAAGTGGCCAAAAATCCAGTTACTGAAACACTTAGAATCACTTCCTTGATTTTGGTCTATTTTGGAAATTAAATGTCTGCCATGAACAACAAAATGAAAAATGGAGAAATATAATGTCAAAGTTCTCCACCCTGGAGTACTACAATGAAACTCTATGTCGACCCAATTCTATAAAAACCCTCAGCTGTATATCGAAACAGGTTGCCATCTAGATTTCATAATGGAAATAACACAAGTTACTATACTTGCGTGCAGACCCTTCAAAAGATATTGGACCAGACACTACTCCTGGCCATACGGGTGTTAAGCAGAAGGCCACAAAGTCCAAAGTGTTCCAAATACATAACTCCATATTATGGGTGGAGCAATTTTGCAATTTTGTAGAAGGGGCTGAAATTGGGGGGGGGGGGGGGGGGGGTTGGGAGAGAAAATAGAAATGAGACAGAAAAACAAAATAATTTCTGTTTGAGGGGGCATGCTCCCCTGAGAAAAGTTTAAAAAACTTGGATCAAGATACTTCTATTGGGTTTTTGAAAGAGGTGAAAACAATGAAACTACGGCAGAAACATATAACAGAGGCTCTCTTTATTCTGATCCAACAGAAATGGGAAAACGTTCTGTGCACTCTGCTGACTTTCCTTTGAGCAAGGAAAATATTATTGATGCATAACATCAACATTTAACTTATATTTGGCTGGGGACAAACCGGTTATGCACTAGTCAATTGAAACCCCCACCCCTAGGGACCCGGGGAAGGGTTGGGGATTTGATTTTACCCCTGAACAAAAGCTGTTTAAGTCCCCACTCCATCGGAGGAAATTCCTGTGAAATGCCCCTACCCTTGGGGCCTCCAAAATCACCTTTTACTTGCAAGCATCAAAGAAAGAACACACCTTTCTATGATCGTCAAAGAGGAGTGGGCCTCAGCTAGTGTGGTGTCCTATATGAAACAAGGGATGCAAGTACAGAAAAATGCATTAAAATCGAATGATTCCAATGAATTGCATCGAAGTTAACATGTAGATTTGCATGGCCAAAATTAAAGTGAAAGATTGACCGAAATAACTTATTTGAAAGCAAATAAACATTCCCCGGGGGGTGGGGACAGGTTCCAGAATCAAAACCAGTCAAATCCATCATCCCCTCTGAACAGACTCTTGTTTTAAAATGCTTTAAACCCCCACGATAACCCCACCCTTCCCTGGGTCCCTAGGGGTGAGGGTTTCAATTGACTAGTGCATTACTCACGAAGAATCCTAAACAAATTGAAACACAGGTCAAAAGTTTTCAAGAAATAACTTATAATAGATAGCTATCAATAGATAGAATAAATTAGTAATCAATTCTGTAAATCAATGAATGGCCAAAACACAGTTGAAAGTCTATGATCATCTTTTCTAAATCGTACGGCCGAGGAATCAAATTCCCTGAAGAGATCGTCTAGTCAGAGAAAATATTTCTCATAAAACAAAAAAACATTCTTACCAAGAGCTTGCAGTTTAATCCACTTCATACTGAATGTTTGTCCAACTCCAGCGAACAGTGAGTTTCCAATCAACACCGCACCCATTATATCCGTGACTTTCAAAGCTATTCCATGTCTTTAGGGAGTTGAAGAACCCACAAAACACGGCAAAACACGAAAACTCCCGCGCTCGATTTTGGGCGCCATTGTTGTTGTACTGTAACTCGTGACAAACGTTTTCAGTTTCTGTGAACACTTTCGCATTCAGTGGAGAAGTAGAACATATGTCTAATTAAATAGAATTGTAGCCTGTAATTTTTCCTCGTGAAAACGACTCCTCTCGAAAACAAACAGAGCAGGCTATCGTGTGTAGGAACTCAGTACAACTTTACTTTCACAAATCTTGCCGCTTCGGGTCACGTGGTGGTGATGAACAAAGACGTTTGTCACTAGAAACTTTGAAAGTTTATTTCCGCTTCCTGTAAAGTGAAGTGATTTAGAAGAGAGATCCAATTATACCACGCTCGGTGTCGGCGCTCGTCAGGCGTTGTGTCGTTCAAGGGCTTCAAGGTACCGAAAGTTTCTGTTTCAAAAAAATAGTGTTAGTCCATAGGGGAACAAACGAAACCGTTTCCATGTTAATCCTCGACTATTACGAGTAGTCTCAAAAAGATATGATGGAAAAGAACCGGCCGAGGATGCCTCTCTTTGGTGGTTTGCTTTCTGCTCTGATCTCATGCTTTGCCCGGCTTCTTCCCCCTTCTTCCCGGGCGCAATTCCGTCTAGGTCTCTCTGAGAGTCCCATTACGACTCGATTAACTTTGCTCTGGTGCTTCCATTTCTTTCTGCTTCTGCTCTTCTACTAGAGATAATTTTAACCAAATTTATCATTCTCGATCCCTTCCTCATCCCTCGACCCAATGTTTGTATTCTATGGCTTCCTCTATTTTTATCCTTTGAGGCGTAATCCGTGATAGCACGGTTCTGCAGTTAGCTGTCATTTCTCGGCCTTGAAACTCCGACTGGAACAATTTCAGGAGCAAGGCGGCAAAGAAAATACTCCAACTTGATTATTATTCCCCATTCTACCAAATCTTTGGATTCCATGGCTTCTTTTCGGGCATTTCTCCTTTGAGTAATTATTGTAGGTCGTTTTTTCAGCCGCTAGCAGCCCTGTAGTCTTTTTTTGATGTTGCCAAAATGCTGGTATTTGTGCCTGTGATTTTACCTTTCACGTGAGCATCAGCATTCCCCCCCCCCTGACAACGCGCCCCTCCCCCGTTAGTTGAGCACTCCCTCCTCCCTCCTGACAACGCGCCCCTCCCCCAGTGAGTTGAGCATGCTTGACGTCACAATAGGGCTATTGTGACGTCAGGCTTCAGGAACACGTACAACATCCGGGCTTCTGAGACGTCCAAAAATCGGATCGACCCCTAGCAATTTCCACAGGTTACTCAATAAATTCACACAGGGTACCCAATACTATATTTGCAGTTTTTGACGCTGTTTTCTTAGGTATGGTGCTCCGCTTTGCGGCGGCCTTCGGCCGCCGCAAGGAGCTCCGCTAAAACTTACCTAGGAACATAAATGACATCTTAGTAGCATCCTGAAGTTGACTTTGGTGTTTTTAAGGGCTTTCTAAAGGACAAAACGGTCGCAAGCAGGAGAGCTTCTGGCAACAAGAGGATCCGATTTTTGATCTCGTGCAGTATCAATTTTGTCGCCTTCTGATTGGCCACAAGGGCATCTGTCACTCGCCTGTTGCTATCGGCAACAAACTCAAACTTTTGGCGGGATTATTTGACTGCCACCTTTGCGCTGTTTGTGACTCGAAAATAAATTTGTAAGAAGTCTATTAAAAATCCACGAAACTCACCTGGCAGTTAGAGGTATTTGTCTTCATTGCCCCTGTGTAAACTCCTAAAAGGTACCTAAAATAACATCGCTAAGGGAGCGTTCATAATTTATCTAGAGGGGGGCTATGATGATTTTAAGAGGGAGCCTCTGTTTTTCCCTAATATGATTTAGGGGGGCTATGGAAAATTTCCAACAAAAATAACATTGAGCATAGGGGGGCCAACCATTTTTCCCCCAAAAAATTTTTTACGAAAATCAGTAAAAACCTGCGTATAAGAACATGGGTTTTAATATAAGAACCTGTTAGGCTAAAATTTTCATTTTAATCCCCCTCAACATAATAATCTATTAAGGCTAAATTTTAAGTTAGCTTCTTATCAGTGGAGTTGCTGTAAAAGTGTGTAGGTAGAAATTCCTGAATTGGAAGATTATTATCTGGAAAGTAACTTGATATTCATTTTTTCTTTCTTTCATTACTGTGTTGTATGTCTATTGTGGTTAACAATCAAAAAATTACTTGAGTGTTTTTATTTGAAACTATACGAACCTGTTTTAAGATTTAAGATAAATAGATACGATTAATAGGAATCTTCAGGATCAGTAACTACCACAAAACTTTAATATGGCTAAGGGTGGGTTTGACATGTATATGTTGTGGGGGGGGGGGGGGGGGGTATGATATTTCTCTTTGAAAAAAAAAAATTAGGAAATCATCATATAGGCCCCCCTCTAGATAAATTATGAATGCTCCCTTAGTTAATTTTTGACCCCTAAAAGGTACCAAGAAGTAGGCACAGACAGATTCTGCTCGGCAACTTTTGAGCAACTTTTTCAATTTTGAGCAACTTTTTCAATTCTGAGCAACTTTTTTCAACTATTAGCAACTTCTTTGCATTTCCGCTATTTCCTCATTGAATTTTTACAACAAAATGGCAATTTGTGATACATTTGCCATTTCAAATCAAACACAGAATGAAAAATCTTGCTAAAAAGATAATAAAAAAGTACTTTCTTCACCTTGGGTGCTCACTGCTCAGAGGTATCTTCAAGATATGGATGTCTCGTTGGGTATCACATTCCAAACATAGAGCAGAAGCAAAATGGCGGAAGACCCTATTCAAATTGCTAGAGAAAATGGGGCTGAGGTGACATAACCTAAAAGGGCTTCCTTTCTTTCAAAAATAGTAGCAGCAGCTATTATTGTATGAGTTTGATACTACAAACTCCCCATTTTTTTACTAAGCCAACAGAATGGCGGCAAGTGAGTCTCTTTTTAAACAACCGTATTGATTAGTATAATTATGTCATATGGTGTTTAAAATATAATTGCCTGATCTTATATGGAGATGTTGAGTTGAGTGATTCTTTATCATTTTTTAAATAAATCAGGCGACAAGCGTGAAGAAATGCTCTTTTTTGAGGAGCAACTTTTTTGATTCTGTGAGCAACTTTTTCGAATTTGAGCAACTTTTGAGCAACTTTTGAGGGTATTTTGCGGCAACTTTTAAAGAATTTTGAGCAGAATCTGTCTGTGCCAACCAAGAAGACATTTTTTCCCTCGAGTGTTCTCTGTCCTCTGTTTTTTTACGAGGAAAATACGCCTGAAATTCAGGCTACCAACAAGTGCGATTTGATTGATTTGCTAGAACGGACCTCTTAACAGGTATCTATTCAGAAAAATTTGCAAGTTTTCGAATTTTAACCCCTAAAAGGTACACCAGAGGCCTGATTTTAAACCCTAAAAGGTACGACGAGCACCCCCGCCCCAAAAATATGGGAGTCCCCCCCCCCCCCCCCGGACTTCACCTCCCTAAATTTTCGAGTCACAAATATGCTGAGCTTGGGTCCCCGGTGGTTAAATCCCGTTCACTGTGGTCCGGACTCGATCGTTCGCGCATATTTCCTTTCTTTTTTCTTTCTTTTTCCGGCCTTGAATGGCAAAATAGAACTCGCGCCGACGGGTGACGGGGCCGGCGTTATCACAGTTATCAAGTTGAGACTTTCACCTTGGAATTGGCCTTGACCTTCCCAGGAAAACAAAATGTGTACTGGCTGTTTTTTTTTAATTAGTCTCGTGCGTAGCACAGCATGACTGTTGTTCAAAAATTGGGAAACACCATTTTTGAAATCCCACAATCCGTGGCACAAACCGGCAATTCTACTTCCCACTTGACTTTCATTTCTGATTCTAGAAAATAGCACCTTTTCCTACTTTCCATATTTGTCACTTCTGAAATCCTCGAAAATATCCGACCTTATTCAAATTTTCTCTTTCAAAAAAGTTCTCGGAAAAGGTCCACCTTTTTCCAAAAAAAGTCCACTTTTTTCTTAATTTCAAGATTGATCAAAAACAAGAAAAAAAAACTACTTTTTTTATATTTTTGCAAACTTTTTCGTTTGGGAAAAAGTGCCACCTTTTTGCCATCGAAACTGACTAATTCCGCATTTACAAGGACTTTTGTCTTCAATGAAAAACTAAGACTATTTTTGATTTTCCATTTTTCAACGATTGGGGAAGAAATGAGAAAAGAGTGAGATTTTTTTCTGGAAAGAGGTCCACTTTTATCAAACCTTTCTGATACTGTTTGACAGGTGTCAAAACTGTCTTTAGGTCAGGTGCACATTTTCAATCCGTGGCAAAAATCGGCAATTCCGCTTTTCTGCTTTTTTTTTATCTTTCATCTCTGAAAATTGCCCTATTTCTCGAATTTAAAAGTTTTTCTTCCGTCAAAACCCGAAATATCCCCAACATTTTTCGGAAGTTTTCTAAAATCCCGAATGCTGAGAAAACCTCTCCCCTTTTGAAAAAATCTACCCGATATATTTTCATTTCACGAAACACACCAAAAATCCGAAAATTCCCCTAGTAAATTCGAATTTCTTACTGCAAAATCACTGGAAAAATCTCCCACTCTTTTTCTTAAACATTATGCCGTTTTCCGGCAATTCTAGGCAGCTTCATTTTGAATTTCTAACTCTAAAAATTGAAAGAAAATCGGGAAAATATATCACTTATTTCCAAGTTTACCAATAATTAAGTCCTCCTTTTTTTCGAAAAAAAGATACGACACAGAACATGGATACACCTGAATCAAACACCCCTCCCCTATCGTTCCTAGGAGTGTATCTGTCTCCAGAGCATTGTTACGAACGCTGCATCTGTAGTACCCCATATATGGCCATTCCCCACACACGCCTAAATCGAGGAATGCTCACTGGCACTTAGAATTTTTTTCTAAACAAGCGCTCACCTACAGAAATGAAAAAAAGAATTATGAAAATCATCAGGGTTCGAACCTGTAACTTTCCAGTTACTATAACCAAACCCTAACCACTACGCTATGAGTGAATTCGCTGGTTCGGATTGCTCGTTTTATTGATTACGTACCTTAATAGTATTAATCTTTAATAGAACGAGGCATATACTATAAAAATATACTAAAACGATGTATTAATCCTTATCCTGACTAGTAGTCTTGATAGTTCAGATATTTGAATGATTTTAGGTCAATTTGAAGTAATATTATCAAAAATATCGTTAAATTATTCATGGTGAGCATTCCTCCATTTAGGAATGATTCACACACGCCTAAATCGAGGAATGCTCACTGGCACTTAGAATTTTTTCTAAACAAGTAGGAATGACGCATTCCCTGGTGATGTGTCATCAGAAAAAGTTGCACCAGAACTGTCCGTTGTTGCTTGCGATGCGTCATGACTCATGGACACTGTTTTTTTAAATAGCCATTATTTTTTATCACCCTGCTTATACATTGCTCGCAAAAAAATTTGCACTGGCTAACACGAAAATTAACTTCTTTTTTCTACCTAGTTTCTCCCGACGCACGCTATAATAGGCAGCTGTGAGGGTGCAACCTTTCTAAAATAGGTGTATGTATTATGTTTACGAACACAACACAGACGGCAAATGCACCGAGCCAAAAAGATGTTGGATAATTGGCTAGAGGAGGATGGATACTGTATAAAACTTACTACAATGTGTACATACACCGTACACATAGCGTTCCGTCTAGGCCAGACTTATGCCGATGTGTGTATAGTTAGTGTTCATTCTCACTTATTATATTACATGTCGAAAGGTTAGTATGGCTAACCGACGGACTTCTCTAGCTTGGTCTCATTGCGTGATCCATACATTGGCATAACGCTAGCCCGGTCGCAGCTAAAGGTCCCACATGGGTCTTTGCTGTGGTTTAAAGCACTTCGATTTTCGAAGTCGCCTCTGCAGTTGTTTGCCAATGAAGTTTACTGAGGCAAACACCGGCTATGCCATGCTGATGAGTCCTAACAAGGACGAAACAGCTGTACATGGTTGCCGAACTGCACGGGTAATAGACTGTGCTAGCGTTCCGTCTAGGCCAGACTTATGCCGATGTGTGTATAGTTAGTGTTCATTCTCACTTACACATAATAAGGGAATGGTCATATAGGGTACTCTGACAGTACTGTTCCAGTGTTGTAAATGCTCTTGAGGTTGATACAACTCCTAGGAATAGGGTGGGGAGTAGCAGGTGTATCTAGTGTATCCTATGCTCTGTGTCGCAAAACGCAAGATACACACAGCCTTTTTTGGAAAAAGGGGGACTTAGTTCCACAATTTGTTCTTGGTAAACTTGGGAATAAGGGGTATATTTTCCTAATTTTTCGAGTTAGAAATTCTGAAGTTAAGACGCCTAGAATTGCCGGAAAACGGCATAATGTTTAAGAAAAAGAGTGGGAGATTTTTCCAGTGATTTTGCAGTAAGAAATTCGAATTTACTAGGGGAATTTTTGGATTTTTGGTGTGTTTCGTGAAATGAAAAATATATCGGGTAGATTTTTTCAAAAGGGTAGATTGTAGAGGTTTTCTCAGCATTCGGGATTTTAGAAAACTTCCGAAAAATGTTGGGGATATTTCGGGTTTTGACGGAAGAAAAACTTTTAAATTCGAGAAATAGGGCAATTTTCAGAGATGAAAGATAAAAAAAAAGCAGAAAAGCGGAATTGCCGATTTTTGCCACGGATTATTTTCCCGCTCAAATTTTGATGCACTTCGAAATAGCAAGCTGGCCCTCCTTGCAACACCACAGGAAGTACCATACAATCCGTGGCAAAAATCGGCAATTCCGCTTTTCTGCTTTTTTTATCTTTCATCTCTGAAAATTGCCCTACTTCTCGATTTTAAAAGTTTTTCTTCTTTCAAAACCCGAAATATCCCCAACATTTTTCAGAAATTTTCTAAAATCCGGAATGCTGAGAAAACCTCTACCCTTTTGAAAAAATCTACCCGATATATTTTGATTTCACGAAACACACCAAAAATCCGAAAATTCCCCTAGTAAATTCGAATTTCTTACTGCAAAATCACTGGGAAAATCTCCCACACTTTTTCTTAAACATTATGCCGTTTTCTGGCAATTCTAGGCGTCTGAATTTCTAACTCGAAAAATTGAAAGAGAATGAGGAAAATATACCCCTTATTCCCAAGTTTACCAAGAACAAATTGTGGAACTAAGTCCCCCTTTTTCCTAAAAAGGCTGTGTGTATCTTGCGTTTTGCGACACAGAGCATAGGATACACTAGATACACCTGCTACTCCCCCACCCTATTCCTAGGAGTTGTATCAACCTCAAGAGTATTTACAACACTGGATCAGTACCAGAGTACCCTATATGACCATTCCCTTATTATGTGTACGGTGTATGTACACATTGTAGTAAGTTTTATACAGTATCCATCCTCCTCTAGCCAATTATCCAACATCCTTTGGGCTCAGTGCATTTGCCGTCAGTGTTGTGTCGTAAACATAATACATACACCTATTTTAGAAAAGGTTGCACTGTCACAGCTGCCTATTATAGCGTGCGTCGGGAGAAACTAGGTAGCAAAAAGAAGTTAATTTTCGTGTTAGCCAGTGCAGAATGTTTTTGCGAGCAATGTATAAGCAGGGTGATAATGGCTATTTAAAAAAACAGTGTCCAGGTTATGATGCATCGCAAGCAACAACGAACAGTTCTGGTGCAACCTTTTCTGAAATAATATGACACATCACCAGGGGAATGGCCATATATGGGGTACTACAGATGCAGCGTTCGTAACAATGCTCTTGAGACAGATACACTCCTAGGGACGATAGGGGACGGGTGTTGTTTGATTCAGGTGTATCCATTGTTCTGTGTCGCAAAACGTATATCTTTTTTCGAAAAAAAAGGGGGAATTAATTCTACAATTTATTATTGGTAAACTTGGAAATAAGTGATATATTTTCCCGATTTTCTTTCACTTTTTAGAGTTAGAAATTAAAAAATGAACGGCATGTTGTTTAAGAAAAAGTGTGGGAGATTTTTCCGGAGATTTTGTAGTAAGAAAATCGAATTTACTAGGGGAATTTTCGGATTTTTGGTGTGTTTCATAAAACAAAATATGTCGGGTAGTTTTTTTTCAAAAAAGTGGGGCTTTTCTCGGCATTCAGGACTTTAGAAAATTTCTGAAAAACGTTGGGGATATTTCGGGATATGACTGAAGAAAAACTTTTAAAATCGAGAAACAGGGCAATTTTCAGAGATCAAAGATAAAAAAAGCAGAAAAGCGGAATTGCCGATTTTTGCCACGGATTCCATACATGCCTTTCAAATGTCTGCACGGCCTTGCTCCCGCTTTATCTACTTCATAATTTTAGCTACTCCCGTGATTACCACCAATACAATACACGCATAAACAGAGATCTTTTGCGTGATCTGCAACAAAATATCAGAGCTCATTTAGAATGGGGCAAAGGAATGGAACACGCTTCCTGACTACATTCGGAAAATTACATCTCTTTAATTCGAAGTTCAGGAAGGCGATTGAGCGGGAAAATGTGCACCTGATCTAAATAGTTTTGACACCTGTCAGACAGTATCAGAAAGGTTTGATAAAAGTGAACCTCTTTCCAGAAAAAATCTCACTCTTTCTCATTTCTTCCCCAATCGTTGAAAAATCGAAAATCAAAAATAGTCTTATTTTTTCATCGAAGACAAAAAGTCCTTGTAAATGCGGAATTAGTCAGTTTCGATGGCAAAAAGGTGGCACTTTTTCCCAAACGGAAAAGCTTGCAAAAATATAGAAAAAAGTAGTTTTTTTCTTGTTTTTGATCAATCTTGAAATTAAGAAAAAAGTGGACTTTTTTTGGAAAAAGGTGGACCTTTTCCGAGAATTTTTTTGAAAGAGAAAATTTGAATAAGGTCGGATATTTTCGAGGATTTCAGAAGTGACAAATATGGAAAGTAGGAAAATGTGCTATTTTCTAGAATCAGAAATGAAAGTCAAGTGGGAAGTAGAATTGCCGGTTTGTGCCACGGATTTCCCACACCTCTGGATCCCGGATCCCACCACTCTGGATCCCAGATCCGATCCCAAAACTCAAATTTAGCTGGATCCCGAATCCGTGGCACAAACCAACGGATTGGATTGGATTCAAACCGGCAATTCTATTTTCCACTTGACTTTCACTTCTGATTCCAGAAAATAGCACCTTTTCCTATTTCCATATTTGTCACTTCTGAAATCGATTAAAATACCCGACCTTATTCGGATTTTCTCTTTCAAAACAAATCTTGGAAAAGGTCTACATTTTTCTAATGAAAAAGTCTACTTTTTACTTTATTTCAAGATTGACCATAAACAAGAAAATAACCCTACATTTTTCTTTTTTTTTTTTTTTGCAAGCTTTTCCGGCTGGGAACAAGTGCCACCTTTTTCCCTTCGAAACTGACCAATTCCACAGAAATAAACGAATATCTCTCTTCCAAACATGGCCAAAACCTGATCTGGATGCTAGAACAAACCAATTTCGCGAAATGATAAAACAACAGGAGAGCTTGATTACTTTAGGGACTGATCGTTTATAACGTCTACGGGGGGGGGGGGGGGGGGGGGGGGGGCGGTGGAATTTGGGTGGGGGTAAAAATTTAGAAGACATAGATTTTAGGGGGGTAATTTTTTGGCACCCTCTCTCAAAAGAGGGGGTAATTTTTTCAGGGACACTGTGGTTCAAACTAAATAATATGTACAAGCTATCGCGTCGTGGCATACAGCGCTACGCCATATAGCAAGTACGCGAATTTCGGCGCGCTTCGCGCGCAACGGAATGTACAAAATAGTTTTTGAGTACGTGCGCAATGGAATGGCTACGAATGTCATTACAAGAAAATATATCTTAGCCAGGAGAAAAAAATAACTCTCCCAAAAGGACGCTCTGCAGTAATAAGCATCGGAGCTGTCTCAGTTCGAAAAAAGAAGGCCTAATTATTAGGCAAGCGTGAGTTCCACTTTACGAGGATAGAGATTCGTCATTTTGACCCTGCTTTACGCACGTCATTTGCGATCTTTGTTTACTACACACAGCAAATGGAATGTTCATCTACATTTTCTTTGAGGTTTGGTGAAATGCGGTCATATCATGCATAAAAATTAGGGAAAAACATCGAGCAGCAAAACTGTAAGCGAAAAAATACGTACGCGAAAACTGTACGCGAAAAAAAATTAGCCACCTTTCCCATCAAACATCGAACATTAACTATACTGCGCCATTTCAGTAAACGCGACCTTGGACGCCCCTCTTACTCCACTCAGTACGCGCCCTCTTGTTTTGGCGGGCGTATCTGTTCTGCTTACTAACACAACTTGCATAAAAATAAATCAAAATTAAAAATTTCAGCCTTGATTAGCACTTTTAAAGTCTAAACATTATTCATTCTCATTGTCTTCCAGCATGGGAACGAAAGATCAAACTCGAGGGGATTTTAACGGATTTGAAAATAACATACACATATTTTATGAATACTGACCATTCATCTTTTGCTATTTTACTACATGTTTTACAAAAGTCGCGGGAACTTTTGACCCCCGAGCTCTCAAACGACGTCTCTCTAGTTCGCATGCGCGACCTCGTAGCCCGGATGCGGTAAATGTGTCTGAGAGAGAGCTCGTAATGGCTGTATAAACTCGCGCGAATTACCGAGCTCGACGCCATTTCTGGGCTTAAATGCGCTTCTTGAGCTAAAAACTACATTGTCATGCCCTTTGGCAGTGTAATGCATGAGTATAAAAGCCAGCATTCGCCAGAATGGACGGAGAAGACCCTCGAAAACGAGTCGAACGACAGAGAGAGCACGTCTTGGGTAAGTTATAGTGCGAGGAAATGGAATGTGTTTTCCAACGCTTCGATGACATTTGGAATTTACGATTTATGTTTTCGAATTCCATTCTCAAAATCGGCGAATCACTCTTTTAAACACCAAAGCCAATCTCTTTAACGCTAGAAAAAATACAAAGTATTTGTATATCGTAGTTTGCCGACGTATTTTGTGTATTTTCGCAAGGGACTTTGTCACCATTCTCGCGTCTTGTGACGACTTCTTAATTTGTAAATTGTTTCTAAAATTGGAAGACATTTATCTATGTTTCGGTGTATTTGAGAGATTAAATATTATGTTAATGATCCTGTTGATCGAGGAGGTAGAGCTACTTATTGTCTTCTTGTAAATCATTGGAAATAAGGAAGGAAGCGCTTATGAAGATATTACAGGGGTGCTTTACGCGTGTTTACCGACGCAGTGCAGTGACCAACTTCTTTAAAAATACTTTAACTACATAACATATTACCATAACAGTTAACGCTTCAGATCTCTAACTCAGTCTACGAATATAATAATTCTTTGCTCATCACATATGATTTCGGGTTCAAATCTAGCACCATTCTGTTAGATATTGTCAATTTCAGGCCGCATGCTTTGAAATACGTCCATCGCGTGATGTTTGCCTACACTTTCCAATTTGATTTATACGTGTACTTCAAATGTTTGAAATCACGTGCTTTTATCCTTATCCTGGAATATTATCCCATCAATCTGTTTGTTTTACTGTGCATTTTATCTGTTTTACTGGCAATAATGTTTTTTATAAATACATTTTTGCCAGCTTAGGGTAATTCTGTGGTGAAATTTTCAATATACCCCGCGTTTGGGGTTCACCAGGAGGGGGCAACACACATAAACATGTTGTTATTGTGCTGTGTTTTTGTAGATTTCGTTTGTCTGGCTTTAATAATTTATATAGATAAATAGAAATTCGATCACAGGGTTATTTCCCATTTTCACTTTGACTTGTTCTCCATCCCCCCCAAAAAAACAATTAATGAATGACGCTGGGCTATGTAGACGTTCGATCTTTCATTCAGCCTCACTGACCTGTCTCTGCTGGAAGGAAAATATTGAATCTAGTTTGCAAACAGAATTCACCACATGTATACTGTAGATTTCAACATTGCTGCTTTTTGTCTCCTTAAATCCTTTCATAGAAAACCAAATTATTAAGGACATCAAAGTAAGTCCATTTGTACTACGATGAGCTAATATATATTAGTAGAAACCCACTCGCATGCTATCACGAATACTGCAATTTGATGGCTTCCACTCAGCACATCGATGCACTGCCCAAATATGGTCATTGGAACGCCAATAGCTGTCTTCTGTACATGACAGCTATCCTGCGATATCCGTCTCTGAGGGAAATATGATGTTTTGAGCTCGTAAATAATACACAAAAGTCATGTTTTTCGGGTTTTTTTTGTGCTATCGATTTGCTGAATAATAAAACCATTATCCTGCTCGATTTTGCAGAATATCGTCTGATTTTAGCCAACTCGGGACTTCGTCCCTCGTCGGCTAAGTATCAGACGATATTCTGCGCAATCTCGCAGGATAATGGTTAAATAGGTAGTGAGTAGCAAAAAAGTTACCATAAAACTCTCAAAACCAATTAAAATAAATGCATTTAAGCAACAAATCAAAGGTAGTATGCTAGTAGGTTTCTACTAAAACAATAAGACTACTTGTTCTCGTTTTCTATGAGTCAAATAGTCAACTCGGTGCTATGCGTCTTGTTAACATCTCTTGACTCAGAGAAAATGCAAACTCATAGTCTAATTGTTAAATAGACAAAGCTTCAGATGATGACATGCATGTAGTTGGTCTAGAGTCTGACTTTAAAATGACAATACTGTATGTCCATGTAGATTTGCAGCTGTAATTGTGTGACATTCTTATGCAGCCTGTTAAGTCCGCCAACCTCTCCTTGTCTGGCAGTCATATTGTGTTTGCAACTGCCTGGACTTCCCTAATTCATTATGAGTTGATGTGTCCTTCATTGTATAATATTGCTTAATGTTACAGTTATCAAGTCTAGTAGTCAGTCTAGTGCAATATTCAATTCAATGCATCCCTTCAGCACATTAGTTAAACTGCAAGACTTGGTAACAATAGACCAAATCAGCTAACAATGCTTACATCTTGTTGCCAACCAATTCAGATCATGACAAGGCTCAAAATTGCGACTGTATCACTAGCAAAAACATATCAGTTAGTCGCAAAATATAAAATAGTTTTGTCAATATTTCCTAAATTTTGTCTTCAATTGTGCGACTTAAACATCTCTTTTTGCAACTAAAAGTCACCAAACAAGTTACAAATTTGCGATCATTAATATATGTATGCTAATTTTGAGCCTTGCATGAGATGATTCTTTTGGGTGGATTCGTAAGCTCTCAGTCGACAAGAAAAAATGGCGATTCAATTGTAACCTACAATAGAAATCATCACATGGCCTGAATTGGGTGGCTACAAGATTTAAACACTGTTAGCTGATTTGCATTGGTCTATTACTTGAAAACTGGCTGAGATATGAATTTTCAAAACTTTGTGCTCTTGCTTACCAGTATGTTGTACAATAAATGTATGGTCAAAAACATCAAGAACATTGATTGGTCAAAAACATTGATGTGCTACCAGCATACACATTTTTTTTGATAATTTTAGACAAATGATATATCAGGCAGTACCATATTCAAACAATCTGAATTGCTGAATTTGATACTGGACTCTGCTTTGTGACAACTATGGTCTAGCTTATTGAGCCATATTAACAAGATAGTCTATTGTAACAGTTTGTATATGGCCATGTTTGGTACTGTGCTACTAAGACGTATCAAGTTGCCAGTTCCTGTCAAGGAGTCATCCGGTATTTCTTTTTTCATGATGTTGATTACAAGGTTACTTGTTTCCCCTGGTGATCCTTTATCAAATGTTTCTATCAAAAACATTTCTAATCACAGCTTTTTACAGTCATATTTAGTAGTATCAAGCAAAGATCCAAAGGCAGTATTTAAACAATAGAGTGGTTTTCATCCGACTGCGAAATGGATACCAAAATACGCACTGCTATACATATGAAAGTCATTTTTATTGTATTCTCTTTTCTAATTATGACTAGTAGACACTATTAAACACTGACTATTAGTTTTTTTCATAGTCCGATGAAAACCACTCTAGTAACAACCACTAACATCTTCCTTTATTCCTTTTTTTTCTATAACTCACTTTGTACCTTTTTTCTCTGTTTTCAAAGCCCCTAAGTTTTGATTGATGGTGTAGAATTACCAAAACAAAACAGAGCGTATCATCATGATAAGCAAATTCAATTTTAAGGGGTCACTACATTTTGGAGGTAGTAATATTATATTTATGTTTTGTCCTGTAAATTTTCTATGTTTTCAAAGCCCCTAAGTTTTGATTGATAGTGTAGAATTACCAAAACAAAACAGACCAGAGCATCATGATAAGCAAATTCAATTTTAAGGGGTCAATTTTTAACCTCCTCCCCCTACTGGAAATTTCGATGTCACGAAAAACGTCAAAATCTTGCAAAATCGTGCTCCGAATATTAATTTTATTTTCTAGTCATGCTTTATAGTCAGGAGGCAAACTCAGAAAACGTCCTTATTTTTCATTTTTTAAAAAAGTTTTGAGTAGAAGCAGGAAACATAGCTTAAAATCTTCCAATTATCATCCTGATTAAGAAAAATGCTGTTTCCACCTCAAAATTTTTGGTCTTAGTCAGTTAAGGGGAGGTTTTCTCTGGGCGCTCTCTCCTGCAACATGGAAACGAGGCTGAAACTTAAACATACTTGTATCTCAGGTATTAATGAACAAAATTTGTTGAAACTCATCAGTTATACTATGTGGATCGACCTGAATCCAGCAAGGTGATTTGTGTCAAGTTAGAAGGGTCACGTGACTTGTCTAGCATGGAAACGAGGCTGAAATGTAAACATGCTTGTATCGCCGGTATTATTGAAAGAAGTTTATTGAAACTCGCCACTTTTACTGTGTAGATCGACTTGAATACAGCAAGGTGATTTGTGTAGGTTAAGAGGGTCACGTGACTTGTCTAGCATGGAAACGAGGCTGAAAACTTGGATCCTTGTATCTTCGTTAGAAACAGAACTGTCGTTTAATAAACAGAACTTACAAGGTATGCTTTATATATGCTCCCAAAGCAGAAAAATAATTATATATCCTGGGGGGGGGGGGGGGACTCCCCTACTCTTTGGGCGGAGCTGCTCGTCGTAGGGTTTAAAATCAGGTCTCTGGTACCTTTTATTGGGTAAAATTCGAAAACTTGCAACTTTTCCCAGATAGGTACCTTTTAGACATCCGTTCTAGCAAATCAAGCAAAACCCACACTTCATTGGTAGTCTGTTTTCAGACGTATTTTCCCTCGTAAAAAATACAAGGGAAAATGTCTTGTTGGTACCTTTAGGAGTCAAAATCAACTAAGTGACGCCATTTTAGCTACCTTTTAGGGGTAATCGCAAGTTCCCGACGAGCACCCCCGCCCAAAAATAGGGGAGTCAAGCAACGCCTAGAAAGTAACGTCTGGAAAGCAACGTCTTGAGAGTAACGTCTTCTGGTATTTCTGGTAGGTAGGTCTTCTGGTCGCGGTCGCGGACCTGCGAAATTTGGGTAAATCCGCGAAATCTCCTGAAATATACCAAAGCACGCAAAACTTAAGAATTTGCTATGAATGCTAATGACACAGCATATTTGAAACGCGTTCCGCGGCTTTTCGAGTTATCTACTTGCCTTATCTACTTGCCTCGGCCTTACGGCCTCGCCTAATTCCACCTGTCTCGACGTTGTTTATTCTGGAAATCACAAAAACCTCATCCAATAATTGCTAATAGTCTAAGCGATTTTCAGGAACTTAGACTATTTGAACATGATTTGCGCAGAATTTTTAAAAACCGATAAACAATCTGAATAGTCTCTTAGGTCGTTGTTGATAAAGCCACTGGTTAGAGGCCGTTTTACAGCGATCTCGCGGCGATTTTTTGGGGAAAATGCAGAGAGGCTAGTTTTAGGCTATTTTAACAATGTTTCTGCAGTTTGTTTGTCAAAAATCGGAAAATCGAAAAACAGTCCCAAAGATCACTTAGGCGGTTCTTGCACCGACCCGTTCACTTAGATTTTGGTTTTCGTCAACATAATACAGAAAAATAACTTATAGAATTTAAATAAGATCAGTTATCATTTCTTGCGAAAGAAATAATAACACTGATGACGCATTCAAGAATAAAGTTTTAACAGGGCCCGTGGTTTGATGCGCTGGTGCGGAAACGCATAATTTGGCTTTCTCCGCATAATGCGCATAATCCGCCAAATCCCGCATAATCGCGCATAATTTCCCAAAATTTTGTGAACATAATTGAAAAGGCATCATTACTTGGTGAATTTCAAACTTTCTTACATACTTTTTCTCACAAAAGTGATACATTTCTTCTAAAATCGTCTGTCCAAAGTCAAAACAACTCTATAGAAATGAAAATAACAACAAGGCGTTCGATGCTAATCGTGTTGAGCTGAGAACTGATGTTGACAAGAAATAAAACGTACCTAGTTACAAATTGGCCAAATAACTAATATTTCCAGCTGCGCAAGATAGACTCAAACACGTTTGCGCTTTGGATATTTTGCAAAGTAAAAACAAGCGGGAGAGGACGCCAAACGCGACGTTATGCAGTTCACATTGATCACATCACATTACGCTTGTGCATGGATTCTTTACGACAGAAACGTGGCACGCGTTTCCCACGTTTCCGGTTTCATAAAAGCTCTTGCACTACTTCCGACGATAGTGCAGATCGCTCTCGCAATCGGGATTAAATTTGAGAATTATGCGCAGAATGACGGCAAACAAGCGCGACGATGTTTTTGTGATCACGAGAGATCGTAACAATAGCTCCGATAGTCTACATGTAACTCTCGTGACCATTCAGTTCATGGTTTAATAGGAGTGCGTTGCTATGATCATTGTCGTATGAAAAAGGTAACGCTTTTTTGTAAGAATAAGCTTTATTACAAGTGAAACACATCTACCTGAAAGAAAACGTAGCGTCATAAAGCGCAGCTTTTGGAACTCATCGCAAAGCATTTTTTAAACAAACAAGAGTTGTTAAAGTCAATTAGCAGCTATATCCATGTAACAAAACAGCTAAAAACAACAAAATACGTTACCGCACTAGGAAAAAAATATTGCGCAATCCCGCATAATTTGTATTTTTAGCGCATAATTTTGTAGTTTTTAACGCATAATTTCAGAAAAAATCGCGCATAATTTCAGAAAAAATCCCGCATCAAACCACGGGCCCTGTTTTAATTTCTTGTTTTAAGCTCTTTTACGGCTCGCTACTAGATGTGTCCGTCACTATACCGCCTTGTTCCTCGAGACTCCACCTTCACTTTCTCATTTGGCATCGGAAACCCAGGCTTCTTGAAACTTGCGACACTCTCCAAGTTTGAGATGGGTGCGCGGAATCTGGTGGACAATTATTAGTTGTTTTTTTAAACAAAGGATTGTGTTGGGAGAGGGACTCACGCAAAATTTGTGTCCATCGTGAACAGAAAAATAAGCACTAGAACTGTACGTCAAAAACACATTCAAATTGTCCGGAGTAACCAAAATAATGTCCCAGATTTTTAGAAAAAACATTCAGCTGTTAGATAAAGAACATTATAGGCTATTTTGATCTGTCATCAAGAGGATGGGATTGGATTGAGATTTGAACCATTTTTGATTTTGTTGTCAGGAAAGCGGCCGGCAAAACTGCGACAGCCAGGTTTAATGTTTAAAAAAACTCTTTAAAAACTTGAAAGATTGGATAACCTATTTGTTATGGAAAGCTTGTCATTCTAAGTTTCGTGAAAGTGTACAACTTGAATGATTGAAAGTCTAGTCAAATTTTAAAGCCGCACATTTGGAACACTGAAATAGAGGTATTAGTTCTAATCCATGCAGTCGTGAATCATTTACGTTCGAAAATACAAGATTGGCAAAAGAACTTACCATATCTACTATCGCCTCTGCATTACGCAGGGTTTCTCTCCTGAAAGAGCACTGCGTCAGGAAAATTCCTTCATCATCCGATCGCTCTGCATTTTGCGGCCGGTCAATCCAACAAATGTTGAGCAACGAATTAATTCTGGCCCAGGCAAATTGTTTTAAAACAATAGAGAGCCAATGAAAAGTTGACAATCTACAGCCTTCTTTATTTATTTTACAATTGATTCAAATTGCACAATAAACTTTCAAAAGCAATTATCTATTCGTTCCGCCCATCTCATTCAACGCAATTATCCCTTTGACTATCTGACAATTGGCAAACAATAAACACTGTCAAACCTGTCAACTTCATCAACAATACTGATTCCCTATGATTATCCTATTAATTCTGCAGCCAATGAAAAGTTGTCAAATTTACAACTTTATTAATTATTGTGATTTCTTTTGAAAATCTGACAATAATCAAAACCAAACCCTGATTAACAATCTAATTTGAACTTTTTGCCAATATTATGCTAGAGAGAAAACAATGCATTTTAATAAGATTAGTTATTATAAAAGATGAAATATTGCTGTTGGCTTCGGGCTGCGCCCTCAGCGAATGCTGTATGCCTCAGTGATTATCTATTAAATAATTTTTACCCAGCCACACTGTGAATTAATTATGCGCAATTATAGATTTCTATTGTGCGATGCATTTTATCATCTCCTGTTGATTATCTTAAATCTTCCTGTCTCTTAAAACACCTGTTAACAAAATAGAACACCATCCAGGAAGTTATTCTTAAATTTTCAAATTTTTTTCATAGTATCAACTTCCTTCTGGGGTGCAGAAAGTGCAGCATTCAGTATATACATAATTCTTTTATGAGTCCTATAATGGCAGCTTGGATTGAATTACACAATGTGCAGTTTATGAAAACGATTTAAGAAGTTTATGAAGCTTTCACCTTCAGCATTCATATGCAATTTTGATAAATGGGAATTTTTTTCTGTCGGAGCCATGTTTTCAGTTCCCTATACTGTCAAGGTAACAAGAGGAAGGCAGCATGATATTGTGGGCATTCTGTGGGAATTCAAGAATCAGGTTTGTCCTGGGAAAAACAAAATGTTTTTCTTTCAATTTTGCTTCCAATAGGAATCCTTGGTGATGTCATTGTTTACATTTACAAAATTATAAAATGCTGCATCTAGCTTTGAAAATGCAATGAAACGCTCAAAATAAGTTCATTTTTTATTCTTAAAAAAGTATTGACCTGTTTCCATATCATTTTTGTGGCTAGTTGAAGCTTTTCAAAATTGTGTGAAATCATTGGGACAAAACGCTCATTAGCTCACATGGTTTCCAGCTAAATTAAATGTTTCTTCACATGCTTTCAAGATATCAGCTTGAATTTTTCAGTTATGTCCTCTATTGATATTCAGAACTCATACTTTTAATAGCTCCCTCGAAAGGTCTGATTCTGAACATTGCTTATGCTAATGAGCTCAAATTGTAAACAAAAGGTACATCTACATCCACAAATGGGGGTCCTTGCAATGGGGGTTGCCCATCATGCAAGACATTTAGTGGGGATTAACAGACGGGGAATGAAAAAATAGTAATAATAATGGCCTCGCGCACGATGTTGAGCACACCTGAGTTGACCGAGAAATTGAGCTCAAATTTGTTTTAGATCTGCTGTGTTTTCCGAGATCTTGCCTAAAATGCTCCAAAAATAAAAGGAAACAAAAGCCCAATGATCGCAGTTCTTTATAAAAACAATTTTTTAATCAGAGATCAAAAGAGATTGGAGTAAAAAAATATTTTCAAATGGTGTCATGCTGAAAACTAGAAAGCCGTGCGTAACATTTTGTCTCCCAAACAGCGTTTTCCGTTTTTGCCTATCGCGCAGGCAAATTTGCCTTTTTTGCCTTATTTGTTTTTGCCTTTTTGCTATTTTTTTCCTCTTTTTGCCTTTTTGCGCATAGATTTTGCTTTGCCCTTTTTGCCTTTTCACGCATAGATTTTGCTTTGTTCTTTTTGCCTTTTCGCGCATACATTTTGTTTTGCCTTTTCGCACACATAAATTTCGTTTTGCCGTCTTTGCCTCTTCGTGCATTTAATTTTTGCCTTTTTTAGCACAGAGATTTTGCCTCGCAGTTCTTGGCCTCCCTTTGCATTTTGTGCCCGTTTTGTCTTGTCGTGCTTTGGTGTCTACTGCCAGTGGTTTTCTTCGCCTGTCTTCATTTTTGAAAGCCAGTTAACGTCGTCGTTTTTTTCTCTTTGTGTTTTGTTTTTATAAAATTTATTTGAACGCTTCCTTTGTTGCTCTTTTTGTCTCTCCCTTAGCTTGTAAAGAGCCGCTCGCGAGCCGTCAATTTGGGCATTTTTTATGATGTGTAGTTGTCTAAATTGTGTACCGAGCATACAACTAAATTCAAGGCAGCCTCACAGCAGGCAAAAAAACGGCAAAAATGGGCATGGCAAGGCAAAAATGAGCGCATAAGGGCATGGCAAGGCAAAAAAGGGCACGAATAGGCAAAAAAGTGCGCGAATAAGCGAAAAAGGAGTGTAGGTTTTGGTCGAGGGTCGAGGGTAAGACGTCGAGGGTCGAGGGTAAAATGTCGAGGGTCGAGGGTAAAATGTCGAGGGTCCATTTTTTTTTTTCTCAGGGTCTAATTCTTTTTTAAATGCAAATTCTCGGTTTTCCCCGCTTTATTCGCTCACATGCCAGCATGTTGGTAAAAGCGTCCTTGCAGATGCTTCTACAGACTTGCCGCTACAAGTTTTCTTATCGCAGACATTTGTCAATCAAACCCTTTGCTTCGCTAATTAGACTGCACGTGAAGGGAAGCAAAATCTTCTGTTTAACCGTGGAAATCTCTAAAGTTAAACAGCAAAATTCGAAGCAAACTTGCCGAGTCTGAGTATTTTGGGCAAGAAATCAGTAAAGTGCTGGGTATAAAATCACGTTGGCGATTGCTTTTTCTGCGCTGGCAGCATATCGCAATGGAACTACCAACACTCCAGTTCATTGCCAGTTGAAGAACGCCGTGTTCAAAATCTTCGAAAAACACCAGTTCGATTAACGTAGAGTGGACTTCCTTTGGTTTGATATTATCTCAGACCAAAAGATTGTATTGTTGTTCTCATTTGTGTTCTCCTGTTTGAGCAAGATCCGCGAGCTTACATGCTCGGTACGAGAAACCTTTCTGAGAACTCCTGGGGAAAAAGCACAACAAATCTGCCACGCACAGTTTTAGGGAATTTGATTTTGAAAAAGATTGCCCGAAATTTACGCCTGGAGTTTTCGGAAAACCTTTTGTTTTATCCCGCTCCGCGAAGGTCGAGAAGGGTGGGAAAATTCTCAGCACAACTGTGTCGGAGTCTATCCACGTATCAGTCAGGAAAACCAAAATTTGCATTCTTTAAAACGGGAAAAAATTATTTCATTTATTTGCGGAAAAATTGGACCCTCGACATTTTACCCTCGACCCTCGACATTTTACCCTCGACCCTCGACGTCTTACCCTCGACACTCGACCCTCGACCAAAACCTACACTCGCGAAAAAGTGCGCGAATAAGCGAAAGAGGGCACGAATAGGCAAAAAACAGCATAATAAAGCAAAGAAATAGCATAACAAAGCCGAGGCGGATTTTAAACGAATGTTTGAGTGCTAACCACAATGGCTTTTAAAACGATGTTGAGCTATATTCAAGATGAGCTAATGAAGAAGGAGTGTAGGTTTGGTCGAGGGTCGAGTGTCGAGGGTAAGACGTCGAGGGTCGAGGGTAAAATGTCGAGGGTCGAGGGTAAAATGTCGAGGGTAAAATGTCGAGGGTCCAATTTTTTTTCTGCAAATAAATGAAATAATTTTTTCCCGTGATGTTGAAATATTTTTTATAGAATGCAAATTTTGGTTTTCCTGACTGATACGTGGATAGACTCCGACACAGTTGTGCTGAGAATTTTACCACCTTTTTCGACCTGTGCGGAGGGGGATAAAACAAAATGTTTTCCGAAAACTCCAGGCAATCTTTTTCAAAATCAAATTCCCTAAAACTGTGGCAGATTTGTTGTGCTTTTTCGCCAGGAGTTCTCAGAAAGGTTTCCTCGACAGAGCGTACCGAGCGTGTAAGCACGCGGATCTTGCTCAAACAGGAGAACACAAATGAGAACAACAATAAAATCTTTTGGTCTGCGATAATATCAAACCAAAGGAAGTCCACTCTACGTTCATCGAACTGGTGTTTTTCGAAGATTTTGAACACGGCGTTCTTCAACTGGCAATGAACTGGAGTGATGGTAGTCCCATTGCGATATGCTGCCAGCGCAGAAAAAGCAATCGCCGACGTGATTTTATACCCAGCACTTACTAGTTTTGCTTCCATGCTACCAGGGACGTCCCTGATGCTACTCATTATACTACAGCTAACTTAGGAGACTCAGGGATAGGTAGCACAATAAAACGAAGCGAAATGAAGTTAGGTCGAATATCATTTGCGATCTTTCACGAAGCACTCTAGTGAAGTGAGCGCTAGAAATAGGTTTTCTCGAAGATTGAATAAAAGCAAAACATTAAAATCTTTTCTTGCCCAAAATACTCGGACTCGGCAAGCTTGCTTCGAATTTTGCTGTTTAACTTTAGAGATTTCCACGGTTAAACAGAAGATTTTGCTTCCCTTCACTGTCTTCACGTGCAGTCTAATTAGCGAAGCAAAAGATTTGATTGACAAATGTCTGCGATAAGAAAACTTGTAGCGGCAAGTCTGAAGAAACATCTGCAAGAACGCTTTCACCAACATGCGGGCATGTGAGCGAATAAAGCGGGGAAAACCGAGATTTGCATTTAAAAAAGAAATCGACCCTTAGAACAAGAAAAAAATGGACCCTCGACATTTTACCCTCGACCCTCGACATTTTACCCTCGACCCTCGACATTTTACCCTCGACCCTCGACGTCTTACCCTCGACACTCGACCCTCGACCAAAACCTACACTCATGAAGAAGTAGAGAGTTTGAGGGAACTTGAGAACGAGATTATGAAGACACTCAATCCGAATGAGTGTTCTCTGTCTATTAAATTAAAAGGCTCTATCTGCTTGCACTATACAGAAATATTGGATTGAACGCATGTTGTTGTTTTCGATTTTCTTCAGCTTTTCCGTTCCTCTTTCTCTTGTTTTCGCGCAATTGCAAAGACCATATAGAGGAGCACAAACAATAACTACTAAAAGAGATGGAAGCAGTAACTGCGAGCGAATAAAAACCTAGAGGTTGTGAAACAAAGCAAAAATCTGCCAAAAAGACAAACATTGCGCGGGTAATTGGAATCGGAAGCAAAAAATGCATGCAAAAAGGTATGTAGTGCAAAAAAGGCGTGTGCAAAAAAGGGCGTGCAGGGCAAAGAGGCAAAATAATGCATGAAGCAAAACGGCAAAAAATGCAAAAAAAGGGGAAAACCGGGCAATAAGATGCGCGATACACGAAGCAAAAAAGGGCACAAAAAGGCAAAAAACTGCGTGTTTGAGCAAATCGAGGCAAAAAAGTGCGCGATAAAACTGGACGTTTCTTATCTTCTAACTTTAAAAAAAATTCTAACGCTACTTATCGTTGTGTTTCTTCATTCCCTTACATCATCTTCCTCTGCAAGCAATTAATTCTGAATCAGCATTTCAAGTGCATCCTTGGTGTTTTTTTTTCAGACCACAGATAATTAAAAGCACAAAAATGTTTATATTTAAAACGTGCTCGTAAGAACACGACACCAGATTTGATCTGTTTTCACGACACCCTTTTTCTATATGAAGTTTTCGTAATCTTTAGAAATTCGAAACGCGATAACAAATTGCTTTTGGGGTGCATATTAGTTAAACATTATTTATTGCAAATTTCAGAGCTGAACGACGGTTCACTTCCGAGATATATTGCAAAACCCAGCGTTAGAATTTTTGTTACGCCGCCGTGCACAACATCGTGCGCGAGGCCTAATAAATAAATAAAATAAGTTAATAAAGTAATGATAATAAAAAGGTTAAAATGGGGTGTAAAATTAGGGGAGGTCCTCCTATATCCTGGAGACATCAACTTTGGGTTGTCCCTGTAGTCTGAAGGTTTTCAGGCCCAATGTGTCTATAGGTTTTCAGGTAATGTATTTTACACTTCTTCTGTGTGGCATCACTTGATTTGAAACGAAATGTATCATTTTTGTTGTGTCAAGATTTTAAAGCCCTGGGGTTATTTACCCATAGACATATGAATTAATATTACTAGAAATACATTACATGCAGGGCCCTCACGACCATTGGGATGTATTTGGGTTATTGCCTCGAATCTTGGTAATTAACTCTTACTTACAAGCTAACGATATACACCAACCAAGTACAAAGGACATTGTTTGCTCTTGAAATTCAATATGCAATAACTATACACAAATCACAAGGGCAAACCCTACCAAAGGGGATTAAAATGGGCAGTAGAAGGGTTTAAGTAAATCATGCAACACAAGAGAACCAAGTACAAAGGACATTGCTTTCTCTTGAAATTCAATATGCAATAACTATACACAAATCACAAGGGCAAACCCTACCAAAGGGGATTAAAATGGGCAGTAGAAGGGTTTAAATCATGCAACACAAGAGTTATTGGGCACTGACATGATTTCGGTCGTATTAGTGGGGACGAAACATTCAATGTCATTATCGGCGGGAAACGGTTCCATTTCTTTTGATTCATGGAAAACACGAAAATGTCTCGTTGAAAAGATGTCGACTGTCTCTGCCCATGTTCCTGACGATTTGCAAGATGAGACTCTATGACAAAGAATTAAAAAGATAGGCTTCAAATCTATCTGGAAATGAAGCCACTACCTGGTTTGTCAGAGAACGTACGCCAAGGTGGTTTCTCTGACTTTTATTGTTCCACCAAGAAACTGCCCGATAAAAACAATTGCCATCGCCGCATACAACAACTTCTTTTCGTTCCATGTTACTCAACATTGTCATTCCAGCAAGGAAGAAGCAATTGGTTATTATTTTCGCAGTGAAGTAAGTTAAAAGTGTTTCATAATTAATAAAAGTTCGCAATTTGAACTGTGAGTCTCATGCAGAATTTCCGAAATCTTTTCGATTTAGTTTAAATACGTCGTAGTTACGAATAAAGCTCGAGCACGTATTCGGTAAAAAATCGGTTTCCGAAGATTTACCAATAAGGAGAAAAATGCGAGAAAACGACCCGCTCACCGCTCTACAGCATTACGTCATTCATGCCTGCACACACGCGACACTTTTTCGCGCGCTTCGCGCGTACACAGGTATCCCGCGGCACCCAATTAGAAACCCTCACTGCGTTCAGCGCTTCGCGCTGAACGCCGGCGCTTCGCGCCGGGTCGTTCGGGAATGAATAACTAGAACAAACCTGTGAAGCCATGACAAGGATTTCTCTGTCCTGTTTCTCAATACATACATATTTTATCTAGAATTTTTCTGACATTCAATCTTGCCTCTAGAGTCAATTATTGAATTTGTCATTGTATTGTATTAATGTCATTCTAGATTTTAATAGTGTATTATTTAATTCAATATTCAACTGCTCATAAATCCAATAATAATAATAAAATTAATAGTAATAATATTATAATAATAATATTCATCCAGCGAACCTACATCGCAGAAGCATTTTTTTTAGTAGGGCCCTGCAACAAACTATAAACACAAGGTAAACATGTGAAAAAGTTACAAAATAATGCAATAGACAATAAAAACATGATTGTAGTACACCATTAAATTGAAAATTAATTTACAAATATGATTTAAAAGTCCTATCTGTTTGTTTTTATATGCAGGGGTTTACTATACTCTTGTACTATATAATTTTCAAAAGGCATAATAAAATTGTTGTTCTTGTTGATCTAATCGCTGTTGTTTTTGTTTAGAGGATAGAATGAATGGCATCATGATGACTGAGGACAAGACCTTTGCCAGGCCTATCACCATGGTAACACTGGAATGCAGCCTTTGTTGTTCCACCAGCCTTTTCTTCCTCTCCATCACAGCCAATCAATGCTCACATCCCAACACCATACCTTACATCAGCCAGTGTGTTTTATACGCCCCAACTTATCCCGCTCATCAGCTTGGTATTAATGTGCCACGGATAATGCAAAATCAAGGAGGGGTCATCCATCAGGTGTCTCCTCTTCTGCAGATGAGTGCTTCAAGTCAAGAACAGCAGGTTAGTTCAGTTAGAGGGGCAGGATTACAGTTTCAGGGTTAAAGACAATGACTCTGATGTACTTTTGTAGCCCATAAAAGTCTATGCTATGAGGAAACAGCCATTACACCACCTTCTGACTGCAATAAATCTGACTTTGAGAGTTCCCAAACATCACTCGGAAAGTGGTCAAACAGTTATCCAAGCTTTGACTTTGACCCTCAACTGACACACATGCAGGATATTTGGAAACTAGACCATTGCAATATACAATGCAATATTATACTTTTTCAAAGAGGGTGGCATATTAACCTTTTTTTTACACAGAGTTCATATAATTATGAAATAGCCAGTAAAACCCCACCTTTTTTAACTTTCCAATTTTAGGAAGATCAAAGAAGGGATGATCACAGAGTCAGTTACGACTCTCAACATTCTCCTGAATCTGACCATGAGAGAAGGCAACCTGAAGCCCAACCGACCAGAGTCATTAGATTCTGCAAAGATGAAGATATAGAAGTTGTTGATTCTCCTTCGTCCCACTCCTCTTCCTCTATGCCTGGCACCCCAATGTCTGCTGCTTCACCTCAGACAGGGAGCAATCCTAAGTCTCCAGAGACCCCGCCCACTTTCCCAATACCATCGCCAGCATCATTAGTAGCTGAGGTCTGTGCGATATGTCATGATAAAGCCACAGGTCACCATTATGGGGTGACAAGTTGTGAAGGGTGTAAAGGATTTTTAAAAGAAGTGTTCAGAACAAAAAAGCTTACACCTGCCGAAATCTCACTAAAGACTGTCCAATTGATAAGCGGCATAGAAACAGATGTCAGTACTGTCGCTTCCAGAAGTGTCTCCAAGCTGGGATGTTAAAAGAAGGTATGACTGCCTCAGGGTGGAGGAAATGCAACAGAAAATTTGAATCATCATGAGTCCATTACAGCTGTTTCAGGTAACACGCGACCCAGCGCGTTCAAAACATTGATAGAGCTTTTGGCAGTTGGTTTCCTGTGTAGTCAATCAAACCATGTGAGCCAATCACATCCTTGCCTAGTTTCGCCTAGTGCAGTGAATTGGCTTGTGTCGCGACATGTCTCGCAAGGGAAGCCAATCGAATGCACTGAGTAAGGATCATGATTGGCTCACACGGACACGGATTGCATTGATGGACAGCACAGAAAACCCAACTGCCAAACTCTGGCGGCAACGGCGAAGTCGCGTGTTACCTGAAACAGCTGTAAAGGGGTACTCGCATGCATATTTTTTGTACAACCTGTCAAAAAATAACTCTAATTCAAATCACCAAAAATACATTTAAGTTTACCTGGAATAACCAAAATAACAGTCCAGGTTTGTTAAAAATGTTAAATCAATACAAATCTATAGTTTTTTTATCTATTATCAAGAGGATGGAATTGGATTTGCGATTTGAATTGTTTGCTTGTCAGGCAAGCATGCGAGTGCCCCTTTACGGCCGGTTTACACATTTGCGAGTTTTGTTGCATTGTCGCGGCGATTTTTCTCGCGTGAGTTGCAATTCCGACTCTCTAGTGTAAAACTAGATGCAAATCCGGTTCGATTTCTGTGCTCTCTTTTCTTCAAATCACATCAGAGGTTGCAAAGGGTTTCGTACATGTTTGAAATCTCCGCGACAAAAATCGCGGCAGATCGCGCTAGTTGCACCTACAATCGGGGCCAAAAATAAGTAAACACTTGGCTATCCATGCTGTTCCCCGCTCCCCGGTTCAACATTGGAAGGGGGAACGGGGTGTTATGATACTTTTGTCCGCTGCTGTACTTTACATTGGAGAGCAAGGGGTAACCTGGGAACGAGGCTGTGATTGTTCATCAAGATTATAAGTATTTCATTTGACTCGTCAATCTGTTTTCTTATAGCCGTAAGAGAAGACAGAACACCAGGAGGGAAACATAAAACAACATTATCAAAAGTAAAACTTAAAAACGAAGGAGTCCCAAGCAAACAGCGTAAATTGAGTTCGACATCGAGTACGTCATCTGTCATAACTCCATCAAAACCGTCATTTCTCCAAAATATTCTGAACTTATAGAGGAGCTTTCACAGATTAATAACTGGGAAAAACTTAATCCTGGGGATTGTCCAGGTTGCAAAGAGTCCGAACTAAAGGAGAAAACACTGGCACATGTCACGCTTCTTGCGGAACAACAAATTGTAAGAAGCAACTTGTGGTTCCGTAATTTGCCTCTCTTACGAGACATAGAGAAAGCGGACCAAAAGACCTTGATTACAAATGTCTGGGTAGAACTGATGCTCCTGAACCTGATCATGGAATCGGGGGATCTACAGGACAAGGCAAAGTTGTGCGAAGGACAAGTTATTGATTTTGAGATTGCTGAAGCTACTGGTATTTGGGACATTATGCAAAGAGTGGTGCAGATGGCCAGCAAGTTGCGAGAATTCCAACTGCAGAGTGTGGAATTTGTTTGCATGAAGATGATCGTATTACTCAACCGGGTAGGTATAATCACTAGCGCATGGGTGGATGATTCAATGTACAAAGGAAAGAGGTTCTTTATAAACAAGTTTTCTTCCGTTGAAGACACTATCAAATTTCAAGACACGAGAATAAATATGAATCAGAACATTTTTCCATTTCTTGCAAACTGGTCGTCATTTATTACTTGAAATAGCTTGATTTTTCAGGTTCATTGTCGCATAATTTGTTTTTTCATTCACATGAATAAGAAATATTCCGATTCCCATTTTGCTAACCTCGGGAACGTTAGAATGTCACGCTTTTTATCATTGGAACCCCGTAGTTCCCGGAGTGTCCATTTCCCAAAGCAACCTCATCTACTGAATTAGATTTGTTGACCTTATTTCCGGACAGACTTGCCAGGATTGTCAAATCAAGCTCTAGTTGAAGAACTGCAAGACAAAGTCCACTCTGCTCTCCAAGAGTACATCAATGAACAATTTCCCCATGATCTCAACCGGTTTGGCAATATTCTCCTGAGACTCCCAGAGCTTCGGTCCATAGGGACAAAGTGCCTGGAACGGCTTTTCATGCTGCACTTGACTGGTCAAATCCATCCAAATGCATCACTCTCCGACTTGCTACACTCGGGGAAAAGATGACGTCATGAGCTGAAGGTACTGTTTGAGCACTGACAACTAAGCCATTTCAAGGCTCGACATTAACGTTTTTATTGGCAACCGATTAGTCTTCCACATTTAGTCGCCACATAAACGAGGTGCCCCAAATTTAGTCGCCACTGGCGACCATGTAATCGCAATGTGGGGTCCTGTATTTAGTTCATCTGCACGACTTTCTGCGTCTCTAGATACATAAAAGCTAAAACTCGTCTGAGAATAGAGATTTAGTCGAGGAAATATCCCAAAATTTGCCATTGCCAGGCAGATACCGCTCCACAATCCCAAACTACTAAAAAGAGTAGAAATATTATGTATTCCTTTGTCGGGAATAGTGCTCAACACTATACGTGGAGCTCGGTCAATAAATAGTTTCGGAAAGGTTCAGTCCGAAAAAAGAGTATTTTTTTGTTAATGTACGTTCAATTGCTAACTCTTCCTCCAACTATAACGTTGTCGGCTCCTCAAAGCGCCTTGATATATGCAGCTGTCAGGTCCCCCAGCCCTATAAATAGAGCCGTAATTTGACCTTCAGGCTGCACAGAGCTGGAAATAAATATTTTCTTACTCGATCGGACATATGTCCATTAACATCAGATCGGTCGGATGCTTCCAAGAGGCTAAAAACATGGTTTCAAAATGAAGGTATTTTGGAATATAATTACCCGCGAGCCAGCTCAAGGAATATACAGTTGGAGCCGGCACTGTAAGTAAAATAACGAAAGGCCTCTACGACAATTTTGATAGGACAGTGTCCGATGAACGGCAGTAATTTGTAGCTCTGTTGCAAGAGCTTGGAGTTGGCTTCAAAGCGCGCCGCAAGAAAAAAACGTTCCCTCGATTTACGGGCGTTCGCCGAAGAAGGGGCTGCAAGCAGTCTAGCTTCCTTCCCCTTTCTCACCTAACATTATCCAGGGAGGATTTCCTCCTTCACCGGTTTTCCCCAAGGCATTTCTAAACTTTATTTGTTGTTGCATTTCTAGGTGTGTTAGTGGTGCCGTGTGGTCAGTGTCTAGTGACGTCATGACAAGTGCCATTATATGTCAAGCATCTACTTATAGCAAGCGTCTACTCTAGGAACAGGATGGCCTTCAAGTGGTGTGTTTGTCTGTCTGACGCAAAATATCAGTATGTTATTGTATTGCTCTGAATAGTCCAGTTTCGAATTCTCTACTCTATCGGTGAATAGGCATCAACGGCGCGTAAATACAGTAAGAGCCTCGATTTGAAGCCGAAAAAGTCGTGAATACCAGCCGGAAAGGTTTTCAAAATAGAATAATAAATAGAATAATAAAACCTGTAAAACCTGTTTTCTCAAGTTTGTCTATTGTCTCAGTTCAAGCTTCATCAGTTTCTCGTTGGTCAAATTAAGGCTTCCACTGTATTTATACGCCGTCGATGCCTTTTCAGCGGTAGAGTAGAGAATTCTAAACTGTACTATCGGTATGTAAAAGCAAACTGAATGGAATTTTCATAATTCTGTGGAATCTTGATTCAAGCGCTAATCATGGAATGGCTCACATCAGGCAAACGTTCAAACCTATGATCTTGGACAAAATCTAACATCTATGTGAATTCACTTTCGTTACCGTACAAGACCTATAAGCAGATTTATTATATAGCTCGTGTTTATTCTATCAAAGCGCGCACTCTGACTGGTTCTATCATGGTCACGTGAGAAAGTACAAACTCAATGTAGCCCGCGCGGGCTACAGTTCAAAAATTATTGCCCGCGTGGGCGACATCATCGGGAAATTTCGGCGGGAATGTTGTTTGCTATTTTTACCGTGTATTTTCTTTTTGCTACACTATAATAGCAAAAATAATGCCACTTTTTGCCAACAATTTAATTTTGTCCAAGATTGTAGATCTAAAAAAGCCGGAAAGTCCCAGAAAAGTCTCGCTTGATGAAAATATTTCTAAAGGCATCATAACGTCCATGATATTGTTGTGTTGCAGTCGGCAGAACGGGAACTACCGTATAGGGAAGTGTGAATGACGGAAGCAGAAACACTTGTTTTTTCGGTTGGCGACCGTCTGAATCTCCACAAAATTATGAAAACCACAGTTATGCTTAGCTTGACGAATACCGTATATCCTTGTTAATCTTCCCCTGGGAGTTTTGACAGAGCGGAAATGATCTGCTAAAATCACTAACAAATGGTAAGGTCTGGTTAACTCAGATAAGCTTGATTTTTTTGCATACAGACTCCTTAACTGATGAAAAACAAAATATCAAAAAAATGACTTTTTTCTAATGAGATAATAGGCTTTGGTTTCTGTGCCATTTTATGGGAGAATTAGTACTTTGATCAGGAATTATGCAAACTTTGTTTATTCATATCAAAAAGTCATATACTTTAAATTTCTTAAAAATTGGAATTAAACGTTTGGTCACAGAAACTCTTTGTATACGGAATCTTAAGGTTATATATTGAAATATGGCGAAGTTAGACATTTCATTTTGGTCATTTCCGCCCTGTCGACAGGGTGAGTATTCGAGTCAAATCTTGAAAATTAGGAAAAGCGACTTTTCTTAGCGATGTACCTTACACAGCGTTCAGGTCTGCACGACTCAGCTGGTCTGAGTTTTTTCATAGTAGACTGTGTGAAAGCCTGAGATTCTGAAATAAGTACGGGGGAGGCCTTTCCTATATGTTAAAACAGAAGATCCCTAAAGCCTGCTTACGGTAGAGAAGTAAGCAGAGACGGAGAAGTAAGCGGAGACGGAGCCGTAAGACGTCTGTGTGAAAATTCAATGACGGAGACGTAAGCGTAAACTTCCTTCGCGTGTAGCACGGTAAGAGCACTGACACTCACTACCTTTTCAGAGTCGAGCCATGATTGCCTCATTCGTTCCATCTCCGTATTCTCTTCCTTTAACTCAATTTTCACTGGAATGTAAGCGACGGAGACAGTGAAGTAGACGTAGCAGAAAGGCGAAATAAGCGTCCTTTCATCTCCGTCTCCCTTCACTCTAGTGCGTCAAGCAGGTTAACTCGTCGAGGCAAACCGATTGGCAGACTGGTAACAGCACGATATGCCGTCCTTTTGAAATACAAACCAAAGCTGCGCTGGCCTAGCTACAAAGACCTTTCTATATACTCGGGATTTTTAGAACAACTAAAAAACGCACGTGGTTTCGTAGAGTTTTAAAAAGCCTTCAAAAGGAGAACATCAAAGGTTTAGAATTTTGTATTTGTACACTCGTGGTCAGTCAGTGCCGCGTCCCGGTACAAGTGATCCTAGTCCAGTCCCTGAACTCTCCTTCGCGGCTCCGTTGTTTCCTGTGGTCACCGAAAGGAGAGTCCAGAAATCTTTGTATGCGCATGCGCTAGATCTGACCAAGAACTTGGGTTTTTTCGTTAGTGCGCATGATCTTAATACCGTTGTCGGAATTGATTGTTGGCTACATGAGTTTTGTCCATCAAGATAGGACGCCCTTGTGACCGTAACCGCGAAAATTCAACAAACAATCTTCGACAGCGGTATTTGGATCATGCGCACTAACGAAAAAACCCAAATTCTTGGTCAGATCTAGAGCATGCGCATACAAAGATTTCTGGACTCTCCTTTCGGCGATCACAGGAAACAACGGAGCCGCGAAGGAGAGTCCAGGGACTGGACTAAAGTGATCCAGGCTATTGCTTTTGTAAGTCCTGTCAGTTCTATAATATGCCTTATCACGGTTTTCGGCGCCGCCGTATTGACGAGAAGGCAAGTCATGCAAAGCTCCACAGAGATACAGTATGATGCATAGTCAAAACAGCCAAAATATCGCATACTACCATTGTCGTTCAACCCTGAAACTTGACGATTTTTTCGCGTAGTTTTACGTTTCAAATGTGCACGTTTTGTCGAGAAGTTGTCGCGTTTCTCGCTCGCTGATTGGCTGATGTTTTGACCGTTATCTTTCAGCCAATCAGAGTGCGAGAAATGCGACTGCTTCTCGGCAAAACGTGCACGTTTGAAACGTAAACTACGCGAAAAAAATCGTCAAGCTTCAGGGTTTAACGAAAATGGTAGTACATCATCAACATACTCAGCGGGGCGTAAAGTAAGGACACTTGGACAAACAATATATCTACTAAATTTCAGGTTCCCACGCTTTCTATAAAGCGAGCGGTTGTAATTTTAGTTTCCCACATCTGCACTGTATTTTTGACAGGCTTTTACGCATCGATGCACACAGATTTTACAGGCATCATTATGAAAATATAAAAGTATAACTGCTCAATTTATACAGTAGCTGTACAAGCAAAATGTTTCAGGTACTATCTCAATGCAACGATGCATATGTTGTCGATATGTTTTATATTTTCCCAAAGATTCACTTTGCGTTTTGAGTGTTTCTGTAGAGTTTTGCAAGGCTTGCCCATATCGACTGAAGACAAGTGTTTTAACACTTTAAAAATTGTTCCACGTCGATACAATTTCGACACAGCTTTTCGTAGAACAATGTTGGACATAAATGAGTAAGATTTTAGTAAGAGTTCAAAAGTATATAATAGAATTTAAACATTTTGGAAGAATTTCAAGATATTTTAAAGGCTATTTTCCGGGATTCTTGCAGCTAGGCCTAATACAACAAGCAAAGGTGTCCATTATTTTTATTATTAATCCACTTGGGTAGATATAATACAAAATAGCCTCGCGTGTGAACTTTTAGAAGCATTTTTAGAAGGGCTATCAACCCAAAGTTCGTCTGCAGTAAAATACCTAGAAAAGAAAACATCCATTTCCATCGGCTGATTTAGGGAAGGTAAGGCGATAGTTCCTCTTGCCTTTGGTGAATCAGATACCAAACTTTGTTTTGACACCTATATTTCAATTAACGTTGCTACGTGAAACGGCACGCATTATGAACCATGCATCATTACGAAGTCGTTTTTTATACGAATTTGTCAAACTAAACTACACTTAATTAATAATTCGACAGAACTGCTGCGTTTTCAAGCTATAATTATTGCGAACTGCACAGGGAATTTATGCAGAAACTCATCCATGGGAAAATATGAATTTCCCAAGGCACATGCATGGGAAGTGTTCGAAATTCACAAGGATAGTCATGGGAAATCCGAACACTTCCCATTCTTCTACCGTGGGAAATTCAGCTTTTCCCATGGATGGGTTTCTGCAGAAATTCCCTGTGCTGTGAAGCACGGTTCATGATATGTGGTATCACGAGGAATAAGAAAACACCTATTTCAGAGAAGGTGCGTCATGGGAGAAACTAAGAAGAACGAAATTCTTTCATCCATTCATATTTATTAATCCTCGAGTCGATTGAAACTATACATACTGGTGTTAACCCTGAACAGAAGTTCTTGTGAGCGATGTATTGTTGAATCATTTGTCATAAGCAGGCTGATAAATATGGATATTTCAGCCTTGTCCCTGGCTTTCTGGGTGGGCTTCCTGTGGTAGAAGCGCGACGTCACAGGAGCGTGACGTCACAGGAAAAGCCGTCCTGAGCCCGCGCACATTCATTCAGCCGTTTACCTTCTCACTGCAGACGAGGAACGCCTCGGACCAGGCTGTGGTTATTTATCGTAAAGACAGGTCTACCTATGTTGGTATACCTATTTGCTCCCATGATGCATCGCGGGTTATAAAGGCAGTTGTGACGGTGCAAACATTTCTGAAATAGGTGTATAGCGCTGCTCACGCTGACGTCATCCATAGTTATTATGTGCCAACCAGAGATCGATTGGTTCACAGAACAAAGGGCGCTTTTCAACCTACGGTTGGCACATTAGCATTACAATGGAAATGTTGATAAACAGTGAATAGCGCTATACCTAAAGAGTGGATATGTATTTTGGAATAGAATCCGCCTTCAAAAGATAGATAAGTTCACTGCAGGCCTCGAGGCAGAATGAATGTGCGCGGGCTCAGGAGGGCTTTTCCTGTGACGTCGGGCTTCTACCACAGGAAGCCCACCCAGAACGCCAGGGGCAGTTGTCGTAGTGTTCGAGAAAATAATGAAATGAAGTACTACGTGTTACAAACAAATTAGATCTGTTATGATACTAATTGAATTGAAAACTAATATGAAAATGACGTGCCTGTATTTTATAGTCTGCTACAGAGCTGTTGTTTTGGTCAGTCACGCAACTCGAAGTGTAACGCTCTCGCAATGCGGACTTACACGTGTCGATCACGCAGCACTGAACGTTGTGTGACTGTCACAAAAGACGGCTCGACCTGAGGCCGTTGTTTAATATGAGTGTAGGATGGACGATATATTTTTTGTAACAGTGCACGGTAGTTCACGATAAGGACGGTGCACTCTAATAGTTTGTGCTGAAACGTTATGAGTAACATGGTTAAATAGTAGTTCAGTATTACAATGGTACAGAGCGTTATACCCAAAATTCCGCTCATCTGAAATCCGCTCTAGTACGCGTGACTAAATGTATATAGATAGAATCTACCGTGTACCCCGTGTGTGTGCAGTCACCAACTCTATGAAACGGGCAGTTGCAAAAAATGACAGTACCCCCCCCCCCCCCCCCCACATTAAATAAAAGTGTTTGATATATCCACTATTTGAGAAACCAATCAGAGTGCACGAAAATGACTTCACTGATTTGGTATATACTAAATTGGGATAATCCATCCTGGAATTTTACTCCTGTAAAAGGTCCACGCGCCCTGTAACTCCGGTGGTCCTCAACTGGGGTGCAGTTTCATTCTGGGACTGCCCAAAATACCAAGTGAATCTAGAAGCCAATGGCCTTTCCTTATTAGAGCAGAGTTCAGATGACCATCGTGAAAGTAAACGCAATTGTGCAATCACTAGCCAATCAGAAACAAGAGTAATTACTTACTGCTGAATGGTTTCCCAGCCAATCAGGAGCCGAACCAATTGGCTAGTAATTCCTTGCTTGTAATTAGTTCGCAATTTGATTGGTTGATAGAAATAAGCAGCCAATGAGAAAGCAAACCAATTGCAAACACGACGGTCATCTGAAATCCGCTCTATTTAGGTGACCTCTGATAAGATGTTGTTAAGTCCTCTTAAAGATGACTCCTTACAAATGTAAGATTTTGAAGTTTGTTCAATAAAACGACTACCCTGTGAGCAGTGATTTCCTCCTCTCTTAGGAGAGGAGGAAATCACTGCTCGCAGGGTATTTAAACGACCGAAATCTCAAAGCACATTGCCTCTCACTTCCCCCTTTACAAAGGTTCATTCTCGCCTATAGCATGAATGCTGATTCTACTACGAAAAAACCTCGAAGAATGATATGGGATTTCTTTAAAGTGCATATCACCCTTAATATGAAACCCCTTGGATTTTGTAGCTACTTGAGTGCACCTGCACATGTCGTTGGTTTTGTGCGTTTATCCTTTTTCAAACCGGAGTTATTTGATCACAAAGTTTTATGCTAATTAGGTAAGTGATGACGTCGAAACAGGCTAATTATAAATTCACACTCCATATCTTCGCAACAAAAGATCGTACGAGCAAACTTTTGACATAAATCAGACAAGCTCCTTGACTGGGCTTTTATTATTTGCCAAGTTTGTTAATTATCGAAAACAGTGAGCTATTATCAAGCCCGAAAGATTTAGCCTAAACTGACGTCATCAAATTTGCATAAAATTAAAAATGGCTGTATCTCTTGAACGGGGTATGATACTAAAACAAAGAAACGGCATTCTTATTTACTCAACCCCTACTTCTTGCCATTTCATTTCATGTTAAGGGTGACTACGACCACTCAAATTGCTGAACCTCGATGTTCCAGTTGTCTAGAGACTTCGCAGTCTCTCGTGCCCAGACGCTTAGGGTGCGCAATGGTTTGTGGGATAGTTTAAACAGGGCGCTTCAGAAAATTATGGGATATGCGTAGCGCATGTTCAACAACTCATTGCGCGATGTGTCTAATACTAGTTCCCAGTCCCTATAGCCTGCTTAGGCGGTACTGGGTGTTTTTTATCGCGGAGACCCGGGACCGCGCGCCTCAATTTTCTAAGATGGCGCACGATCAGGGAACGAACCGAGTACCGCCTGCAAGCAGGCTACAGTCCATACGGCTCCATGGTCATAGGGAAATCGATTGGAAAAATCACCGCAAAGACGCAAAAAATAACGTCGGGTACACGAGACTGGAGACTTGGCGCAAACGTTCCCAACCGCGATGCAAAATGTCCATTTCAAATGAGTTGCTAAATAGCTTGACCTTGAAACCCATCAAGGCGACATTTGCTGGAAGACAGTGGCGCTTTATTATTTAAGTTCGAGGAACGATATTTTCGCTTAGAACTATCTCAGATTATATGACAGACAGACAGACTTTAGCACGACAAAACACTAAGTATACATGTAATTATATATAAAAAATAAACATATATATAACTTCTGATTTACAGGTTCGCCGTGTGTGAGGCATTGTCCACACTTACGCGTTTTCAAAAGTATTCGTTTTCAACCCGGGGGGGGGGGGGGGGGGGGGGGAACTCCCATATTTTTGACCGGGGATGATCGTCGTATCTTTTAGGGGTTAAAATCACGATGGTTTGGTCTCTTTTAGTGGTGATCGTGATCTTCAATAAATTTTAGGAAGATTGGTATCTTTTAGGGCCGAAACTGTGTCCAAATTGTTTTTTCTTATGATAGTGCTTCTAAAAACCGTGTAAGAAGAGAGATTATTTGATTCGAGGACGATAAATTAGAAACAAACACGGAAATTTCTTGATGGGTATCTTTCACCTTTACCTGTGTCCTTCACGCCTACTTGGTACATAAGAACTCATGTTTTAGGGTATCTTTTAGGGTAAAATTTTTTTTTGAGCCACGCCATGGCCCGCCATGTTTGGTATCTTTTAGGGGTGAAACTGAAAATTTCTGACGATCATCCCCGGTCAAAACATATGGGAGTCCCCCCCCCCCCCCTCCCCCCCCCCGGGGGTTTTCAAACTTATACGGATTCGCAGCGTGTTAAGGCCGATTTAGACTGTACGATTTTCGCCTACAACCATCGCATGCGACACGCTTGCGACATGACTTAGCTCGTAAGCGCATGTTGTAGAGGAGTTGTAGGGCTGATTTAGACTTTGCGATTCGAGTCGTATGCTGATGCGAGCATGTCGCATGCGATGGTTGTAGGCGAAAATCGTACAGTCTAAATCGACCTTTAGTGTGGACGGGAGATTTGACTGCAAACAAGCGATCAGTTTTTATTTGATGTGACGTGTGCAAGGACAGTCTCAAATTAATGGTATACAGTTGACGTTATCGTTTTCATTTTTATCCGCATGGTGAGCGGTGAGCATTCCTCTATTTAGGAGAGCAGCGGACCAATAGACCTTTTGCAGTTCGTCTGTCACGTGGTTGTGCTGGAGAGCAAAAAAATTGAAACGCATCTGATCATGTGATCTTTTACGAAATAACAAGCACATGACTGTTATTGTGAGTTATAATAATAAGGATGGTTACGCAAACCGGATTCCACTAGGTGGCTCTTCTTCCGTTGCGGGCCTGCATCCTTATCCGAGAAGACGTGAAGGTCTAACCATTTGCAGAGCAGCACCTTCTCCTCAATTATTTAGAAAAGACCCGGAGTGTAGGTCCGGCGCTGTACCACTGCTAACCGGTCGGCAGTTGAAGATACCGGTCTCTTCTGGTCACAGGATTATATACCTGGTCTCGGCACTGCATGCTAGTTTCCCTTTCGTAAACCATCGTTGCCTTTTAGAACGGTCGTTGCCATTTCAGAAAGGTCGTTGCCATTTCTGATCCCTTGGGATAATTAGTAATTAACATTCATATAGCTTCGTTATAGATGCTAATGAAAGATAGTACAAATCCAATTTAAAAGCACCTCCAACCCAGCGAATTCACTCGTAGCGCACTGGTTAGGGTTTGGGTTAGTAACCGGTTTACCGGTTAGGGTTAGGGTTCTAAACAGGGTGGAATTGATATACGATTTTTTTCCTTTTACCTTTACTGAGACAACGAAACTAAACGTGTAAATTTTCAAAGTGCCGTCCAAAAGGCAACGATGGTTTACGAAAGGGAACCATAAGGGCATTAAATATTGAGTTTATGAGAAATACTGAGCCTGGAGATGGTCTAGCCTATGTGTGTGTACATATTTTTAGCGAGTTCGAACAAAAAGCCAATACACTGGTATCTTATATTGCAAGCGAGATATCCGAGAGATAGAAGCGAACAAATGTACCAACTGTCACAGTGAAATGTATGGCGCCGCCATGTGGAGTTCCTCGGGAGGACTCCGCTCCACAGGGCGGCCAGCAAATTACTTGGAGCATGGTGTGCCCAAGTGTATGAATCTTGTCGGAACGTCGTTGTCATTCTGTGGACGGGCTATAAAGTCCTCCAGCGCGCGAATACACAATTTCTATGAGACAGACCTCAATAAGAACACACAACGAGGATGTAACTGCGCAGAGCGACCCAGCATAAACATGAATGATGAACTGTATATTCGCAGTCCCATGAAAACAGAGTGAATGCGCACAAAGACGGTAAATCTTCCATTTATTGATTTTATATGATAGGAAAAATATATAATGTATACGTTTCGTAATAATAGTTATACGATATCCTAGGATTTCTATATTACAGTTTTAACAGACAACCCTGCCTTCTTGGGGCCTCGCTAAATAAGGACAACGCGCAACATTTTATAGCCCATTTAGGCGCGCGGGTAACATATTGTCGCGCGAGACAAATTTTGCAGCCGGACACAAATAAATGTTTATTCGCGACACAATTGCCCGAGACACGAGTTCGATGTATCCTAGTTTAGCCACTTCGAGATACACGCAGGACACAGCTTAGTCCCTTGAACGTCGAGGATGCGCGAGGGCTGGGCCGAAGTCACACACCTATCTTCTACCCACCACAGTTAGCCCACATCTAGAACGCAGGGATGTTGCGCGCCCTATGTGTCCTGGTTTAATACCACTACCAATGCTTCATACAAACTGGCCTGTGAAGGGAAATCAATCACAATCCGGACTTTCGTTGTAGCAAACCTCAATTGAGGTATTAGACACAGCTATTACATACTGTGTGCTCACCGTGACTCTAATTTCCCCACGCGTATTAACATGCCCAGTTGCTCTAGACAAAAAAAAACAATTTATAAATATTGGGTCATTAACTCGAGTCTCTCTTTCTTTCGTCGTACATCCCCTTAACGCGGAAGTTCTTTGGATCAAACGGCGCTTTCAGGTGCACCCTGGCTGGGAACACTTCCCCCATAGACTCTAGAGAAAATGTTCCTGTTTTCAGGAATTCATTGTTGACGGGTTTACCACTTGGGTCGCTCACGTACCCATAGGCAATACTCTTGTTGAAAGCAAAGCCGAAGTCTCCACGGCGAATGAAACCGACGACCTCATCATTTCGACGGATCGCCTCGAGACCAAGTAACGCCTTGTTACTGAAAGGGAAAACGAATGGTGTGTTAATGGGACATGGTCACCTAAAACACAACATATTATTGTCACAACATACAAAAGTATTCTGGTATTGAAAGAGTTAGTTTAAAGAATGCAGTATGTACAATTCCGGGTATTCGATAACGGTAATTGCTAAGATTTGAATGAATTAAGAAATTTACTGAGGTTGAAAAACATCAACCGTAGACAGATTTCAAACGATTCAGTTCAAAGAATTCTATTGACGTTAGCTTTAGAATTACTTAGAAGCTCTTCAGGACCACCGGAATTAACCCGCCCTTGAATGGAATTTCATTCCTATTAAGACAGTGAGCAGATCGTCGCTATAAGGTGTTGTCCACCGAAAATCACATAACAGCCTCTGCGTCCCATCTCATTTCTATACTAGCACTACTGGTCTTCTTTCTGAGTCAGGTTGTTCGCCAATGAGGAAACGCTCAAGCTGGGCAAGAACTAAAAGTTAAAAGTAACGGATCTAAAAGTTAAATACTTACCCCTCTATTGTGAAGCAGGCCAATTTCTTCTTCAGACCCTCGGCTTTTTGCCTCTCCAGTGCTTCTCGACCCAAGAAAGGAGTGTCAGTTTTCAGCTTGCAAGTGAATCCTAGTGCAGCCTCCAGAGGCGTGTCGTCATGTCTCAGATCCTGGTGCCAGTGCTTGTAGCCCTTCTCAGCACTCAGCGAATCAATTGCCCTATACCCGGCATTCACAATACCAAACTCCTTCCCAGCATCCATCACAGCGCGGTACACAGGGACACAGGAATCCCGAGGTATGTGTAACTCCCAGCCTAATTCTCCAACAAATGTAAGCCTCAGTGCGCGCACAGGGTGCCCGGCGATGTTGATAATCTTGTGAGTTGAGAAAGGGAACGCTTCGTTGCTAAGGTCAGCGTCGGTTAATTTTGTGAGAAGGTCACGGCTGTAGAGAGAGGTTACAGATCTTAGTTTTGAACTGTTGTTGTCTTATCTGATAAAGCATTACTTAAACGACTCCTTACTTATACTGTTGGTTTTCTGTGGTTCAGTCGCGCGCGTAAAATTGGCAGGCTTGCCTTGGTTGATTTTTTGTTGTCGTTGTTGGTCTAATTGATTGATCCTTCCCATAATCATCTCTGCTCTCCCTCACTTTTTTTCCTAGCAAGCGAGTGGGTACGAGTCTTTCAGTAATCAGCAATAGCTAGAAATTCGCCCCGCGAGCGGATAATAATCCTCCTCGGTTTGGGCGTAATGTTGTCCCATTTCAGATCACGTGGCATTCCCATGAGTAGTCTTTCTTTGTTTTTCTGCTACGCACCGAAGGATATATGAATATGGAAGCAACATAAACAAAGAAAGATTATTCAAATGAATGCCACGTGATCTTACATGGGACAACATTACGGTAAAGAGGTCTGGACTGGACCGCGATTGCCTCCTTGGAAAACATGTGGAAAATATAACACTTGCACATTAAAAAGTATACGGACTATACCTGTACGGTCCTTGAACACTCAGCATCCCAAGATCGTCGGTCACTTCCTGAAAGTTGACATCGAATCTCTGTTCCGCTAGAATGTTGGTCAGGTGAGAGTAGCTGTGTTGGCCAATACCACCACCAATAGCAATATAGAAACCATCACCTGTAATAAATAGTGTGGTCAAAGAGAACGGAACAGGATCAGGGGGTTGTAGATTTACCGCTATCCCATCCTGTTACAAATATAACAATATAGTTGATGTTCGCGGGCGTAAATATGTTTTGGGACCGACTCAGGGTCATTTTTAGCCCGAGCGCAGCGAGGGATAAAATGAGCACTGAGAAGGGCCCAAAACATATTTACGCCCAAGAACATCAACTACATTACTATTATTATAACTTTGGAGAGCATTGAGTACAAAAATGATAATTTATGGCGACCATCATAACGCCGATTGACTCGCGCGGGCTCTAATATATTAGAGCCCGCCAAAATGCTCATTAGAGCCCGGATAATACACCACAATGCTCGCCAAAGTTATTTTAATACTGGTTCTCAAATGTGAATCAATGCAATGGAAGCGCAAGCGAGGGCATTTTCGCGTCAATGCGTATGGCGCAAACACGAGGACAGCCTAAAAGACAGTTATGTCCCTATTTGCGCTTGTGCTTGCGTCTACATCTATTAGTTCCATGACGAGAGAGTTCCCCTTTTATTCATTTTACAATTTTCTTTAAAACTGAGGCTACAATATTTACTGCCACTGCTCTTCTTACTGATAAGCGTCGATGGGGTCCTATGATTCGGTCACTTGATGGAAATAGGAAATTTGTTCGGTTGCTTCTGATAGACATCAAAGCTATTCAGCGACAATTTCTTTTTTAATGAGGTTGTCTTACCATTGGTTTCCCCGTAAAAAACAGTCTTGTCAATTTTACATTTCACAGCATTAAAGGCACATACCAGTTACATGAGTGACAAAGTAAAAAAAGTAAAAAAACAGTCTTGTCAATTTTACATTTCACAGCATTAAAGGCACATACCAGTTACATGAGTGACAAAGTATAAACTTACCCTCAAACTGGGGTTTTGTGGAATTTGATCCGTCGCCATTTTCAAGAACAGAAACCGTAAGGTCCGCCTCTACTCCTCCGTCTTTGTTGCACATGCAGGTATAGGTGGTAGAACCTACAATATGAAAACAGCTCTCTTTCAAAATTGTGACAAAGTCGCAAGAAAGGGGGCAGGCCCCTTGAAGGGGGTTCGAAGGGTTTGAACGAATCTCCTGAAGCAAAAAGTTCTACATTTTACCTCATAAACTAACCAAAAACCTACAGATATCGTGCCAAAAGAAGGAAAACTAACAAAAACGAACCCCCCTCTGAAAAAGCCAGGTAAAACGAACCCCTTTCAAACGATTCCAGCTACGGGCTTGAAGAGGCGCCAGCTTCACTTTCTACCCTTGCGCGTCACAGGTAAAACGAGTGTCTTGGCACAGTTAGCAGGTGGAGAGATTAATTATTCCAGGTGGTTCCTCTAACAGGAATGTAAATTGCGACAAGGTTGTCGCCTCGGCGACCACAAATCAGGGCAAGGCGACTAAATATTTGAACTTAGGGCCAGCTGGCGACCAAATATTTTGGTACTCTTATTCAAGCTTGACGCCACCTGGCGACCAAAAGTTCTGTTCAGGCGACCAGTTGTTTGCAGTTTTTTTTCCAGCCCTGTCTAACCTTGTGGCTTCTGCATATTAGCTGTGAAGATCCAGTCCACAGCTTTCTGCGCATCAGGGCCGGAGATATAGTACTTAGCGAAGTACGACATGTTGAAGGCTGCGACATTTTCCCGACAGGCGCGCGCTTCGTCGCCGATCTACAGGTGAAGAAGACAGTCAATAAAAAACAAATCGACAATTCTGTTCGTAACGAAGACTTGCGCTACTTACAATTTCGTGGTGCGAAGGGTAGTCAAAAGTATATTCGTCTCCTAACAGCTTGCTGTACAAGTAGTCCTCGTTGGGCTGGTAATCGTAAGAGCCGTAGTAATCATATTCCTTCACCTGAAACAAAAGAGAAGAATATGTCATAAAAAAAGCACAAATTTCAACATTAAATTTAAAAAAACTAAATTAAAATTTTCAACTTTAAAAAATGATCACTCAAACTAGTAAAGAATACTTTGAACATGACATGGTGAAAATTTGAGGTTATTTCGATGTAGGATTGCAAAGATATTGCGGATTCTATTGTTACATGCTTACTCATCTCAAATCAGTCTACGGGTAGCCTTTTTTCAAACTCCCTCAATGTGCAATCTTCGTCGCTCAAATCTGAGCAATCCTCTCATTGAAATCAGCTGAAAATTTCTAACTAACTAACTTTTTAATGTCATACAATATTTTTGTAAAGGCGGATTTCTTATGACGTCAATGTTTACATATTTAGAGCAATCGTGAAAATCAGCAAGCGTAACGGAACTACAATAGCGCCTGGTGAATGGAGCGTAATTAGAACGTTTTACGTTCGTCATTCGAATTATGAGCGCATGGCGATAAGTTCAATTTACAGAGAACATGAGGGCTAATAAGCTTCTTGCACCCAAGAAATTCAAGACTTTGAAAAAGCCTCTTTGCTCTTGAAAAAATGTAATAAAGATGATCGCGAGAGGAAATAATTACTATTCCCAAGAACGTATTGATGTTTACGCTCGTTTTGGAGGCTCTGCGCAGGTTTTAAAAATGAGTGGATTGCTGAGTGCCAAACGGTTCATTAGCCCACATATTTTCACCAAAATGAACATTTAACTACGCCCTTACAACTGAATTTTTAACCTTCAAAATTTCCGCTATTAATATTCAGTGCTGATTATTTTCGAACTCCTTCAAACATTCTGAATCTAGACCTTGCTTATGCAAATGAGCCCAAACTGTAAACATGAAATCCTCCTATAGTGTGATGAATAGACCTCCTCGGCTGGGGCGTAATGTTTTGCCCATTTCAGATCACGTGGCATTCCCATGAGTATTCTCTCTTTGTTTGGAATTCTTCCAAATTCATATATCCTTCGATGCGTAGCAGAAAAAGAAAGAGAGAATACTCATAGAAAAGCCACGTGATCTGAAATGGGAAAACATTACGCCCAAGCCGAGGAGGTCTATTAGCCATGGGCCACCTTAACTAGAAAAAGCATCATTGCCAATTGCATTTAGGATGTTTTCCTTTCCAAATGGTGCCGTGTTGTTCAGTTTTTTTTTTTTACTGAAATTTTCATAATTCTGCGAACTCTACGCTAACTAACAAACCGCGGTTTGGCTTCCGTCAATCAAACGAGTGAAAAGCTCTGGGTGATTTCACGCGGCTTTGAGAGGTTTGTTGAACTAATAAGGACTAGACAAGGGATTGAAATCAAATTTGTACACCATGAAATGCAAACGATCTTAGAAAAGATCCATACGCCTGTCTAACAAGGTTTGATTGACGGAAGTCAAAACGCAGTTTGGCGTTCTGAAATGTAAAGTGGGAGTTCGCAGAATTATGAGAATCGTAGTAAACTAGACAGAGCGGAAATGACCAAAAATGGAATGTCTAACTTCGCCACATTTTAATATATAAGCTCAAGATTCCGTATACAAAGAGTTTCTATGACCAAAAGCTCAATTCCAAATTTTCAAGAAATTTGAAGAATATGAATTTTAGATATGATTGAACAAAGTTTGCAGAATTCCTGATCAAAGTACTAATTCTCCCATAAAATGGTACAAAAACCAAATTGAAAGCCTAATATCTCAAAGACGGATCCATTAGAAAAAAGTCATTTTGATATTTTGTTTTAATCAGGCAAGGAGTCTGTATGCAAAAAATCAAGCTTATTTGAGCTAACCTGACCTTATTATTTGAAATTTAGTGATCTAAGCAGGTCATTTCCGCTCTGTCAGTAAACTAATGATTGATCTGTGACAGAGCGGAAAACCCTGCTAAAATCACTAAATTTCAAATAGTAAGGTCGGGTTAACTCAGATAAGCCTGATTTTTTTGCATACAGACTCCTCATTTGATGGAAAACAAAATATCAAAAATGACTTTTTTCTATTGGATACGTCTTTGATATTAGGCTTTACAGCCATTCTCAGTTACACGCGGTCGCCGGAAAAAAAAGGCTTGCAAGCGAAAAAGTCGTTTTGGTCAAAGTTTCCATGACAACGCACGTGCTTTCGCCGGCTTGTCGGGCTCAGACAAGACAGAAAAACGTGTTTTCGCTTCAAGCTTTTTTCCCGGCGACCGCGTGTAACTGAGAATGGCTGTAAACGTTGGTTTCTGTGCCATTTTATGGGAGAATTAGTACTTTGATCAGGAATTATGCAAACTTTGTTCAATCATATCTAAAATTCATATTCTTCAAATTTCTTAAAAAATTGGAATTTAGCTTTTGGTCACAGAAACTCTTTTATACGGAATCTTGAGCTTATATTTTGACATATAACGAAGTAAAGCCTAGTACATACGCCGCTCTTATCAAGAGCCGATCCAATTGCAAAATCTCGATAAAACAATATTGTTCGTCCATCTCTGGTCTGCCTGTCACCTGGACTATTCTAAATCATATCGGTAATGTAGAATCCATTTAAATGCCCCGATTTTCGCGTATTTCACGGCAACAGGTTGGATCGGCTCATGATAAGAGCGGCGTATGTACTAGGCCTAAGACATTCTATTTTTGGTCATTTCCGCTCTGTCTTGGTCTGTCGGTCTACCTGTGGTTTTGAGTTCGGGTTGAACCACCCAGGTCTCTCCCAACCATGGCGCTCCTGATAAACACACCCTGCGTCTAGAAGGGCCTGCAAACGATAAGCAATCCAACAATTAAGTACATTTGTAGGGCAAGAAACAATTCTATACGACGGTACAGCGTGAAAATATCACTCTGGACTGTGCTCGAAACCTTTTCTAAAACAAATCATGATTTAGAATTTCACCGAGCTCACTCGTGAGATATATTCAACTCAAGAATTCGTATCTCCGCGCGGACATGTAATATCCTCCATATGTCGCAGTGCCAAATCGCTGGCTGGCTGTTCACACGACGCGATATGACGGTAAAATTAAAAATCGCAGTTAAATTCCAGCGCGCGAACAGGCGACGCTGCCAAGGTAACAACCCACCGTGTGTAGTGGATCGCACCGCATGTTTCTAGAGGCGAGAGGCTCGTCATGTGGGAAGACCATAGAGTAGTTCTTGGCGTATGCTTCATGGCTCCTCTCCCATAACCACTTCTGATTATCAGTCATGGAGGAGTGGAACCGCCTTCACAAGAAAACAAATCATTCAGTGCGCTGGCAGATTACTCTAAACGGAAGAAGGCAGCACTGGCGAAACGTCGGAATTTTAGCGCCTCATTATAAACATTAGAATTCCAGATTTTTTGTTAATATTTCACTGGATCACTCCTAACCTAAGGCATGTTAACTCGAATGTTAACTCGGATGCGGACTTAGACTTTCCCAAAGTCCGTTGTTCCTCTTTTGTTTTAATAGCTGTTTTCTCGCCCGCGCGCCTTTTGTGTTTCGCGCACCGAGGAAAAAACACGGTACCGTACGCATTTTTCTTCACTTCGCACTAAGGAAAAACACAGAGGACGACTTAGTGCAAGTCTAGCGTGGACTTAATTAAATTAAGAAGATGACCCAATAGTTAAAAAAAATGGCATTGCATAAATATGACCCCATCCCTTTACGCCGTATGCTAGAAGAATAAGAATACGGTCAAACGTCGTCCCTTGATCACTGTCAAAATCGCATCAACAGTAATACAACAAAGCAGGGGATTATTATTTTGCTGAGTTAATAATTGTCATCGCTTAGACTATTTCATACGCTTACTGGAGTTTGACTAGAGCAGATTTCGTATGACTGTGAAAAGTACCGTGACACGGCGCGGTACTGTCGCGGTGGCGGTACGGAACCTGGCCTGCAGTAGATACCGAACGAAACCGCGTAGCCGCGGCGCGGACATAACACGGTCGCGGAGCGGTACAACTTTGTCGCGGAACTTTCACAGTCATACGAAATCTGGTCTATTGGGAAACCAATAAATCTGCTCTATTGGGAAAACAATAAAGATTGATTGATTGATTGATTGATTGATTGATTGATTGATTGATTGATTGAAACCGACGTTTATGGATAAGCTTGCCATGTGAAGGGCCAGGGGAGTCTAGTCCCTGGCGTTCTAGGTGGGCTTCCTGTGCTGGGAGATGAACCGTGAGGATGCGCGAGCACTGGGCCGAGCTCACCCGCAGTTCGGGGAGTGGGTCTCCTGTAACGTCACGTCACACGTCTTACTAAACACAGGAAGCCCACCAAGAACGCCATGGACTAGACTGGGGCCAGGGTTGTAGTAGCCTGATCAATCTATTGCCATACAGTGTCAGGTGTCCATCAAAATGAGCAACATTTTTCACTTAGTCTACCCATATGCACAAGAGTAGAAGAGCCGGGGTGTTGAATTCAAACGGGAAATTGGTTCTTAGAGAGTGAACATGTTGGGTTCAACGCGTGCAGTGCGATGGCGAGGCCGATTTCAGTCATCTTTCTTTTGAGAGGGGGGACAGAATGTGTAACCATGACAAATAATTCTCGCGGGATTCAAAATCTACAACCTAAAAATAGATTCATCAACACCTGTGCCTCGGACGCCCACCAATAAGTGATGGAGGCTCCTGTTGATGGGCTCCCTGTGCTTCGGGCGCCCACCAATAAGTGATGGAGGCTCCTGTTGATGGGCTCCCTGTGCTTCGGGCGCCCACCAATAAGTGATGGAGGCTCCTGTTGATGGGCTCCTGACAGAGTACAGACTTGCGCACAGTTTACATACCTAATATCATAGCCGTACATATCCAAATCAGGATGCCCATTGACGATCCACTTAGCCAACTCTCGGCCACATCCACCCGCCAACATAATACCAGCAGAGTTGAAACCACACCCCAAGTAGAAACCCCGTAGCTCAGGGGCCTCACCCAAGAGGGGCTTGTGGTCTGCGGTGAAGGACTCGGGGCCACACACAGTTGATTTGACTCCTGTTTCCGCTATCACGGGTACCCTGTTGCAGGCACCTTCAATGTGAACACTGAAAACGTCCCAGTCGAGATCGAAGAGTCCAAACGCAAAGTCCTCTTTTACCTGGAGGTCAGAGCAAGAAATATTAATTTTAGTTTGAAAATCATGTTGCAAACAAAATACGCTCCCGTTAGTTATCATGCAGTTTTGAAATCGAAGTCAGGGCAAGGAATAATGCCAGTCAACCCATAAGAGGGCCCAATTCATATGCCGCACCAACGTTGTGTCCAATCGTGATTCAGACGTCATCGTCGATATACCGCTTTCCCTTCGCCTGCAGTATAATGCACGCATGTTTTATGCATTCAGCTCGGCACAACACATTATTTAACCAGGACACGCGTGCACGAGGCTGTTCAAATTTTCATTCTGTTCACGAAATAAATGCAGTTCCGCGTTGAATTCTTCGTGCGCATATTGGTGCCAATAGACGTCCTCGAGTTGGTCGTGATGCTTTCCCATTCCAGATAACGCGACAATAGGATTATGACGTATTTTACTACGACTACCAGAAACCTTTGCGTTGTCCCTTTTGTTCGCGCAATTGCCGCTTATTGTTTCCAATAGCGGCATATCTGCATAAAAGGATTCTGGTAGTCGTAGTCAAATAACGCATTAGTGCAAAATGTCCTATTTGCATGATCGTTCTTCTAATATGTACCAAACGATGAATATGGATTACCATTCCAAACAAATAAAGATTATTGAAATGCATGGCACGTGATCTGACATTGGCGTATGCAGACTATACAGCTTACAGGGAAGGGGGAGGTGAATAGGTTTGCGGTTCGGCGGATTTGAGGACCCCTATTCACCCCCCCCCCCCTCCCCCCCAGGGAAGGGTCAGCAAATTTTTAGGGGAGTGTGTTGCACTGCGTTCATGGGGCTTGACCTGTAGAATTGCAAAATCCTACTAAACTGTCCCTGAGTGTTGTTCTCGGCAATCTCGAACAGACTGATTTAGTCAATCAGAAACGTTTGTGCAGACAACCCGATTATAATAGTATAGATAATATGCACTGACACAAACCTCTTTCCAGAAAACTGGGTTCTGCTCGTACCCACCAATAGACAGACCATCTCCTTGCAGCTTTAAATAAACCGAGGCATCATGGTCCCTCACGTTTGGCATCTTTTGTATCCCCTCAATCCGCTCACTGACAATATAGGCGTGGTACATGGCCACGAGGGGTACACTTACGCCTGCCATAGCGCCGATAGAGGGTGACCAGCACCCAGCACAGTTGACAACACATTTGGTCTTGATATGCCCTGCACCTGTGTTAACTCCGGATACTCGTCTCATGCCAAAGTCATCTACTTCAGTGGTTATGCCAGTGACAACACATTTTTCAATCACCTTGATGGAAATTAGAGATATATGTAATGATTTGGTGATCAAGTTGATCACCTTGTCAGCACACCAATGCCCTAAATCAAAGGGGTGTCGGATAGTAAGTGTCAGATTAAGCAAAAACCAGTACATGTAGCTCATTTTTTATACAGGAAAAAAGACTGACTAAACTATGTCTGCATTATATACCACCTGCACCCCAAGCTGTATTCAAGTCTGGAAATAATGAAATCACAAAAATTGTATAACTCTAACTAGATGTGTCATGATGCCAATTCAGGCACATAATAAATTTACTATCTATACTTGGAAAAAATATTCCAGCAACTGGTCATGCAAAAACCCAATGACAAGGTTTTCTAAAATGGCCCGTGGAGAGGGAGGGGCACCCACATTTTGAAAAACTTGAATTTCACAGGGGTAGCAAAAGTGGGGGCAGGGGACCCCTACCCCAAAACATACTTTGGCTTTTGCCGCTCCTGATTCACACAATTTCTGCTGTTGCTCAGCTCTGCCCTCTTCCGTTCTAAGCCTCTCCTTACCTTGGCTCCTTTCTTAGTAGCACCCCTTGTCAGAGCTGATGCCCACCCTGCAGGGTCTATAGTGCCATCGCCAGGGCTGTACAATGTGCCATACAGATCATCTACATTCATTAATGGATAAAGTTCCTTGGTGGCTTGAGGATCTAACACATATGAGTCCACTCCATAGCACTTTCCAAGCTAAGAACAAAAACAGTCCAACAAAGATTAGACATGACTGTGTGGTTCCAGAAAATATCCATACCCCTGTTTATGGAAGGATTGTTGATCCATGCACACCCAGATCACATGATTGGGACATGATAAAAAAGCAACTTCATGTAGGGCATAAAATGCATCAAACTCGCCAGTATGTTAATAACGTTTGGAATCCACTTCACCCAGCTGGGAATGGTAAATAAATAATACAGTTATATGGTAAAAACAAGATCAATAATATATAATAAATATCTTATTAATAGATGCATTATTAGATGGGGTTAACAGATTAATAGATGGGATTTTTAAGAGTTGTGGGCATTATTTTTCCTACTCCTGCAGGGGTGAGGAAAAATGTGAGCAACAAGTAAAAATGTCTTTTTATGGAAAAAATCTAATGATTACTTATTTGTTATCCAAGAAATTATTTTCTTTTCTAAGATTTCACAGCTGGAAAACACACTTTTTTTTTTCATAGAACATGATTGGGAAGCATTCAAATTTGTAGTTTGTAATTCAGTTATGCTACACAACCGTGAAATACAGTTTTCACTGGAGTGGGTATCTGCCCTCAGTTTTGTTAAAATGATAAAATGACATTACAGTCATATAATAAAATAATAATACAGAATCTGCACTGAGTTATCTACACACAGTGATTGCAAGTCGATACTCACTGTCATCAATCTCTTGTATTCATCCAGCCGCTCCTTGTTGTTCGCAATAAAAAGTCCCCCATTCTCAATCCATCCTGTTGATATGCCAGTCTCCGCCTCTAAAGATTTTGCCAGATTTCGGGTGTGGCCAATAATTTCCACCTCCTGGTCGGATGGGCGCAGCCTCCATAACAACCCAGCGCTATGCCAGGTGGTTCCCGAGGTAAGATTGTCTCTCTCTAACAAGACGGCATTAGTAACACCCATAGAAGCCAGGTGGTACAAGGTGCTTGCACCAACTGAGCCACCTCCTATGACAACTACATCAGCTTCTGCTGGAACTGTCCTCACTACCTCATGGTCGTCACTCTGAAATAGAATTCCACTTGGGTCATTAACAGCTACTTTATTGAGAAACATTTCAGAATATTTCTGTAGCATTTTTAACACACTTTCAGACACCATTGTCACTTGGTATTACTACTCTTTCCAGTAGACTGTTACACCTCTCGGTTTTTCAGCCTGCCGGCGGATTTCTCAAATTCATTGCCTGATCATACCTTTTTATGTACCACCCGATCGGTTGCTTATGTACCACATGATCAACCATTTTGGGCATTATAGACTTTGTTCGAAAGCAGCAAAACGGGAGGGCGGGAGGGAGAAACAAATGGCAATGTGAGAGTTTGTTTACAACTCGAGTTCACAACTATAAATGCAGGCCCGCGAGGTGTGGGATATGCGGGGAGTCCCAGGGGCCCCAGGACACGAGGGCTCCCAAGGCAATCGATATATGATCGGGAAGCGTGACGCCTCGACTCGGTTTAACTTCGCCTAAATTGCATTCAGCCACATATGTAGCAGACCAAACGCTCAAAGTTTAGGCCCACAAACATTGATCACGTGACATAAGCAACTCATCACGTGGTACAAAAAAGGTGATCACACGATGAATTTGAGAACAGCCGCCAGCGGGCTGAAAAACCGAGAGGTGTAATGGTCTGCTGGGAAGAGTAGTAGTAAATATTTCCCACTGGACAAATTATGAAATTTCATTCTTGATATTGCTACATTTGTATTTCCAATTTTCGTCTGGTTCTATATGCTGAAAGCTTGTTCAAGAATAAATTGTTGAAGAAAATTTCCACAAGCATTGAGAGTTTGTGGTGAAGCTATATAAAACAAACCTGATGTCCTTATAATCCATTTGTTCTTATATACGGGTGTTTACTGTACAATTCACAATTCCCCTTATAACATCTTGATACCACTACTCCCAGAATCCTTTTCGTAGTTCCTTTTGTTTGCCTCATTTAACACCATTATCCTGCAGCTCCCAAGGGAGCTCAAATGTTTGAATAACAAAACGAATTCGAAGAGGATTCTGGTGTGGTATCAAGATGTTATAAGGGGAATCGTGAATTATTTAATTAAGTTTAAAGTAAGTTAAGTACATAAAAGATTTGGAAATTTAAGAGTGGGGGGTCACCCGACGAAACAAATCGATAGAAATCGATCATCGATTGATTCGGGTGCGGCCATGTAATATCCTCTATGTATCAACAAATATCGATTTTATTGGGTTATCGATTTATCGATTTGTTACGCCGGGGGGGTCAAAGGCTCGTGCAACCAGAACTCATTTCAACATTTACGTTGAAAGAACAAGATACCGTGAAAGGGTCTATTTGTAGTAGCACAAAAACGTATTTTAGTAATAGTACTAGTAAACTTTTTATTAAATCTAAATCTAAATCTACAACTCCTCATTTGGATATGGCACGGGGGTACGTCAGCGTGAAGAAACTTCGTAGTAAAATGGCTTTACTTTGTACAACGTGGCGTGCAAGCAGTAAACCTTGTAGTTGAAACTCCTATCTACTTTTTATATAGTAGCGTATAGTTTATCACTGATTTACCTTCAGGGTTTTATATGGAACTCCAGCCTTTGCGCTGCTGTGATCCGTTGATTCGAATCTCGCAGAGACAACCCTACAAAACTTGAACAAGGGCTTTTCTATCGAGCGAAAGCGGCGTGCAAGGTGGCCAGAAATATTCAACATATTTCCTAGTAGATACGTGGATATCGAGGCAGATTTCAGAGCATATTAGAAAGCGGTTTCGTAAGAACACCAAGAACTTCTCTTGTCCTTCTCCGAGTCGAGTGTTTTGCGCTTCGCTGGTTCTTCTTGTTTCCTCGTTTCTATTCGAAAAGCCCGGTCCGACTGGATTTTAAAACAAGACCATTCCTGTTTTTTTTTTTTATTACGTCACGCAACAAACACCGTACTGACGATCTTGTGCTAATATTCTGTTTCAGAGGAAATGATACTGAATACTACGCAAGACAAGCATGCAGGTAAAGCAGAATAAAACATATCAAATAATTATTTTATGGACTCGTGTGTGGACGGGCCCCCTGTGTTATGATCATGTGACCGTCTCCTCCCCCTCATGCCCCATGTTCTCTAAAACGAATTGATGATTATCATCAAATCTCAATTGCCTTCGAATTGACGATTATCATCAATCTTCTGTCATAGTTACTTGACATGCGCAAGTAACCCACATGCATCAGAGCGAAGACAATACATAAGTACTAGTGGACGCGCTTTTGGGGATAAGGGTCGGGCTATGGGGCCAGACTTTTTCCAAAGCCTAACCCAAAGCCTAACCCAAAACCTAACCCAAAACCTAACCCAAAACCTAACCCAAAACCTAACCCAAAACCTAACCCAAAACCTAACCCAAAACCTAACCCAAAACCTAGGGTTTTGGCAAGTCAGAAGATTGATGATAATCGTCAATTCGAAGGCAATTGAGATTTGATGATAATCATCAATTCGTTTTAGAGACCATGTTTCAACATGCCCACCCATTAGTTACCCAGGATTCCATGGGGGATTACAGCCTGTTTTGCACATGCGCATCGCGGGCATGGGGGGTTTGTAAACAAAATGGCGGACAACACAGATAATGGGTATAAATCAGACAAGAAGAGAATTGAACGACTGTTCAAGGAGCTGGACAAAAATAAGGATGGAAAAATAGACATCAATGAGCTAGCAGAAGGACTAAAGCGAATGCATGGCTCGAGATATAAGCCCGGTCAAGCACAGGTTTGTGGAAGAAGGTTTAGTTTGCATTTGGCTTTGCAAACGTGCCATCGATAATCCACTGAAAAAATTGCACCAGAGCGAACGGGCCAAGGAAGTCACTTCTTGCGACACAATTTACGGCTTCATTCTATGGCTTGTGAAATTTGATGTAAAAAAAGTCTTGATTGCTTTTATATAACAAGGAATTTCTGCGCCCTCGGCTATGGGTTTGCTATTTTTCCGTCTTTCAATTTAATCACGTACTACTACAGTAGGGAATGTCATCTTTACTTATTTTCCATCAAATATCTGAACTCAAGCGTGAGAACCCTTCAAAATACTAAAATAACTAAGCAAAGTTTCACGCAACTTTACGACTTTTCTAGATTTGCTAGACGATGATCAAAAATAAGATGCCCTAACCGGACAAATTTCTAATTTCTAGAAATTTCGATTTCTTTACTTGCATTGCATGTACTTCATTAAATTTCTGCAGCTGCTGTATTTTTGTATGCAAAGTCTGGGTTCATAAGCAGCATGATGGAAAAGGAACTGAATAAATTAGAGCAGTGGTGACAATATTTTTGGAATAAGACCAAAATTGGTTATTTTATTCATTACTTTTATGGATGAAACATATTTGTTGTGGATTTCTTGTCTAAAATGATACAAAATGGAATAAATTAAATCAAGGCTACATTTTTAGATGGGCTCCACATTCAAGTGCATATTACATGTTAAATTTATTTAAAGAAATAGAAAACTGGACACTTTTGTCAAAAGAGAATTAGTTTTCACAAGCATGCTAAAAATACAAGGAATGACTTAATGAAATGACGTGAAGTGCCACTAGTACCTATATATTTGTCATTTACCTGAAATTCCACCAAATTCAGCACACAAGTACTAGAAACCATCATGTTCTTTAGGACTACCCCATTTATTTTGCCAAAGGTTAAAGGGAAATAATTGGTATTTTTAGGTTATTTCTGCCTGAATCTTCACCAGAAAAGGTTAAAAATTGATCAAAGACACCATTCCCCCCTAAGATACACTGTGCATGTGACACATGACCTGGGTCCAGCACAGGGAGCCAGAGGTGCAGATCTTAAATGCATCTTTTTCAGTATTTTTATGTCTTAGTTCTCCTGTTCTAGTAGTCACATCGTGCACCAGTTTTAGTATTATTTATAGACTTTGTACATGCAGGTAAAAAACCTGTCAATCAATTTTTCTCAAGTTTTGTTGGATTGAAGTTCAGGACATTTGCAAAGGTATTTCCATATGCCTGCTCATTAATACCTGTTGGCTGTGCTTCTCTACTCCATGGTCTGTTTGTTTGTCTATAGATAGTCTATAAAATGTGTTTTCTGTTTTGCAGCAAATTATGAGCCTTGGAGATGAGACACTTGATGGTCATCTATCATTTGAAGAGTTTGTGAACTATATTACAGGCCATGAGAAAAAGTTATGGATTGTATTTAAAAGCATAGATTTGGATGATAGTGGTGAGCTATGTCAAAAACTACCTTATTCTGCTTTTTGTGGGTCTTGACGATTCCAGTTATAACGCACATGTGCTGCATGTCGGTAGATGTGGGACATTATTTGTTGAACAAACTGCTAAAAAAGCGTGTGCAGCATTCTGGTAGTTGTGAGACATGGCATGGGCATATCTGAATAAAGAAGAGCATGCATGCTTATAATAGCTGGAATTGTCCATTTTGTGAATAATTTTCTTGGCAATTTTCTTGGCACACTAATTAACCAGACCCAGATACAATGAAATTTTCAAGTGCTTCACCTTTATATCATATCAGGAGTACATTTACAATGAGACCCCTCTTTTACAATATATGGCATCATACCATACCATACCATACCATGTTATACCATACCATACCATGTTATACCATACCATGTTATACCATACCATTACATCATACCATTACCATACCATACCATGGCACCATACCATTACCATACCATGGCATCATACCATTACCATACCATACCATGGCATCATAACATTACCATACCATACCATGGCACCATACCATTACCATACCATACCATGGCATCATACCATTACCATACCATACCATGGCATCATACCATTACCATACCATACCATGGCATCATACCATTACCATACCATACCATGGCATCATAACATTACCATACCATACCATGGCATCATAACATCAAGCTCCTGAATATAATTTTAAAACTTGCTTTTCTCCTTCATGCACAATCCATCAGGGAGATTTACTGTCTTTCAGGGAGCGTTGATGCTTCAGAAATCAAGCGTGCATTTGAGAGAATGGATGTCAAAGTGACGCAACAAGAGGTGGACTTGCTTGTGAAAGGGTGAGGCAATTTGGTAAATCAAATCTGAAACTTTGTTTTTAGATGTTGATTTAGAGATTTCTACTTGTAAATCATCTTCAAATATTGAAGAACGCAATAACAAAGCAGTGGCTGACACAGGATGCTAGTTTTCTGCTGCATTGCTGGTCAGGATAACTCATCCATTCAACTTTGTCACAAGCGTGCCATCTTGTTTTTCTTACTGGAATGGAATCGAGGCCAAGCAGGAAGTGTGAGGTGGCATGCATGTAAACACAGATTCTGTCCTAAAACTGTTTTATACATGGCAAATATTTTTTGAGTTTCCATGCTTAAAATGGTGGCACACGACAAAGGTGAATAGTCGATTTTTGCTTTTAAGGAATAGCAAGCCCTCACCCCTACCTCTGAGTGCAAGCTTCCTTTTCCTCTCTTTACACAGTCTTTGTGGAATAACAGCTGGATGTTTTTCTTGTATATTTTTATTTTATAGGATGGATCTAGACAAAACACTGAAGATTAACTGGAATGAATGGCGGGAATATCACCTTTTAAATCCGAGTGGCCACAGCATGCATGATATTATACAGTTCTGGAGACATGCCATGGTATGTGTTAATAGTAAATCATGAGTTAAAACAGTGTTGTCATCAAGATTTCAAACCCCAAGAAGTGATTTCAAGGTGTTTTGATATTTGACAAAACATTAAATTTTGAGTGTTAAAGAAAGCTTCTCATTACAAGCAAATCATTGGTAGAGAAAATGAAGGACTAAACTTTCCAGATTCAATGCAAATTAAGAACAAACCTCTTCCATTCTTATGATTTTCTTTGTTCAACCTTGATGAATAATTAAAGAGTTTGAAATATGATAATTTTGAAATAATTTTTCAAGGGCTGAAGTCAGTGAGAAAAGCTAGATGAAGCTTGTGAAGGTTTTGTGATACTTTCTAAAAGAAATTTGAAATATGTTTGCTGTACGTATGGAAAAAATTGACCTCCCCATCTCTTGACGCCATCTGTCACGTGAGCCTCGAACATGTCTTAAACAAGCTTCTCTGTCGCCCGAGTCCCCCGCATCCAAAAACAACAGTGGCCTGGTTTTTCATTGCCGGTCGTTCGAATCTTGACTGTTTTCTTGCTGTTTTCTCTCCTTAGTCATTGGTTATTTGAGCCTTAAAACAACCAATAGGTTGGTTTTTATTGTTTCTGTTGTTATGCAAATTTTTGTTTGCCTGTAACGAAGTTCCGTGTATAATACACATCACGTTTTTGAGGCTCATTTTGGACTGAAAAAAGTGTACCTACGACCACCTCCATTCTTGTACCCAGAGCTCCCCAGTTTATCACATCATAGGGTCACTGCATGCTTTGCTGATAACCCACTGACACATGTGCAAGATTTGATAAAGAGCTGTGGAGGGAAAGAATTCTCTCTGCGCATGCCCAAACAATCAAAATCAGTCAATTCATCATTATTGTACCCAGAGTTCCCCAGTTAATCAGCTTGCTAGGGAACCTCTGGTGACAGCCACTGACAAATGCACCAGATTTGATACAGAGCCATTGATTGTTCTGTGCATGCTCCAATGAATGTTAAAAATCAGCAAAGGCTGCTGCAAGAGCCTCCCCCATGAGATGATGAGCCAGAGGCCTGGGGGTGGGGGTTACTCCCTATATTCGGATGGTAGGTATGACCATCATATTAATTTTTTAGGGGTTAAAATAAATTAAAAACGGTACACTGAAGAAAATCCAGTATTTTTAGGGGTTCTTTGAACTAAAATAGTACACTGAAGAAGGTATTTTAGGACCAAGGAGTATTTTTTTAGGGTGGAATTTTTTTTGACAGGTATTTTTAGATTGGAATTTTGGGCTTCTCGACAGTCATCCCTACCATTTTAACCCCCTACCCCCACCCCCCTCTGTGTACCATGCAAGAATGAAACCTCCAGCTACCGTTCCATTGCTCTTTTATCTGCATTTTCCAGTGTATAGATATTGGTGAGGATATGCTTGTGCCTGATGAATTCACGGAAGCTGAGAAGGTGTCTGGAATGTGGTGGAGACAGCTAGTGGCTGGGGCAGGGGCAGGAGTTGGTGAGTGCTGAACAACACAATGCACTTTTTATCTATAAATGCAGGGCCGTAGCTAGCATAGGGGCAGAGGGGGCAGTTTCCCCCCCAGCGAAGTAAGATTTTAGTGTCAATATGTGGGGAAAAACCTGCTTGCCCCCCCTAGCAAAAACAAAGGATGACCCAGGCTTGCTCCCCCAGACAAAAATTTCTAGCTACGGCCTTGAAATGGCTTGCTTTTACTATATAGATATAGTTCCTATTACTACTGTACAAGGCCAGAGAGTGCTCACTGTCGACTTTGGTCTTTCTGAAACTGGTATTAGTTTAAATTTCAAAATCAAGTCAGTTAAACTTCTAACTGCCATATTTTGGAAAAAGGTCCATTTTAACCAAAAGTAATGAACAATCATATGATGTTTGTAACCCTCCATGGGAAAACATATAGTAATGGACAAAATGTTAGGTGGCCAGGGCATAGTGTTCACCTTCACTAGATAGTGAACACTATGCCCTGGCCATCTAACATTTGATCCATTACTATATGTTTTCTAACAGGTAGGCCTTTTGGAGAAAAAGTCAAATTATTGTGAGGCCTAACAAATTGACCATTTGGGAGTTGATATTGTTATAAATGATTATTTTTTTCAGTGTCACGAACAGCAACTGCTCCTTTGGATAGATTAAAAGTTTTATTACAGGTAACAGAATGAAATGTATTGGGCAATTTCAGAAAATATATGTACCCCCACCACAGGCGGCAGAATTTTCAAAATGGCTTTACCCCCTATGCTTGAAAATCTCCCCTCCCATTTGTGTAAAATAAATGTACATAAATGTACACATTTTCTGGGATTGCCCATTTGAGTACTGTAGATCACTATCGTGTAATGTCTGTCTGTAATGTCATTACAGCACCGACGTTGCAGCCATATGGTCATCAATGGTGACTAGATTTATGGTTTGGCTTCAGCAAAAAATATCAACCTAGTCGCCAGCTGGTGACTTACCATGCCCTTTTAAAAGAATTAGCTGTCAACAGCATTATATTGGGAGAAAAAGATGGTGACCAGAGTTTCTATTATGGGGACCAAACTTCACTATTTAGCGTGGACTAGATTTTTAAATTTAGTGTTAATGGCTCCAAGAAAAGTTAATATTGGGCCTGCATTATTTTTCTGGATCCAAAATATTGTTCTCATCGCCATAGTTGTCTATTGACTTGTTACTGATAATTCATGTTATCTTCCAGGTTCAAGCATCAAGTCAAAATCGTTTCGGCATTGTATCTGGTTTTAAGATGATGTTACAAGAAGGTGGGATCAAGTCCTTATGGCGAGGTAATGGAGCTAATGTTGTCAAGATTGCACCAGAGTCAGCTATCAAGTTCTTTGCATATGAGAAGGTATATGATAAAGCAGTGGATAGCTTACTGTAGATATGTGCCCCTTCAGTGTGCTTGTCAGATACAATTGTTATTAGGTTGAGCTTCTTGGCAAAAAAAAAAGCCTTCCCCCCCCTCCCTGGCCATCCACAGATAGACTCAACCACTTCCCTGGAATTTTTGGTGAATAGATATGGCTCATATAGACCCTCCTTAACAGTTCTCTCTCCCTGAAATTTCAAGACCTCCCCCCCCCCAATGCAGAAAGATAAATGCAATCAGCCATTGCATGTTCATAGTGACTGCCTTTAATTCATCAGCGATATGCACAATAGGCCTCCTCGGCTTGGGCATAGTGTTTTCCCATTTCAGACATGCCATTCACTTGAATAATCTTTCTTTGTTTGGGCTGCTCCCATATTCATATGACCTTCACAAAAAGAAAGAAATTATACTCAGGTAAATGGCAAGTGAAACATTACGCCCAAGCCAAGGAGGTCTATTGTGACGGTCCTGATTATGCAGGGCCATAGCGCTTACTGGGGTCAAGGGGGCAGGTGCCCCCCCCCCCCCCCCCCCCCAGTTTTTTCCCAAACAATCCTTAAAACTCCCGATTTAGCACCCTGCTTATCAAAGTTCCACTAAACATGCAGTAATTTCACATACTGGGCTCTAAATTTTCACCACGCTTCGTGCGCAGTAGAGTTTTAAACTTTCCCTAAAAACTGCCTTCTGTTTTTTTTATATGTTGTGACCCCCCAGTTTTTGTAGGCTTGCTAGGGCCCTGTTATGGGGGTAAAGATTACAGTGATTGATGATGATGGGGGTGGTGTTTGTGGCGATGATGACTGGGGATGGATGATGGTTGGGGTGGTGTTTGTGGCAATGATTGCTGGGGATTGATGATGGTTGGGGTGGTGTTTGTGGCAATGATTACTGGGGATGGATGATGTTAGGGGTAAATGATGGGCAGTAGTTGTGGTGATGATGATGACTGTTGATGGATGTTTTTTGTTTTTTTTGCACAAATTTCCTGTGTACTGTATAACAAAGATGATAAGCAAGTGCATTCCCATCCACAGGCCAAGAAACTAGTTGGTTCAGATGGCAAAACATTAGGCGTATCAGATCGCCTCCTGGCTGGATCCATGGCAGGCGTGGCATCACAAACAAGTATCTACCCTCTTGAGGTGAGAAGAGTAACTCTATAGGTCCAACAGTTTTGGCTAAATCAAACATAGCAACGGTTTGTGTGTTTGTTTGTTTCTGAATAAAACCTATAGGAGTAATTACAAAGTAATTGCGAATTACTCACGACAGTCATCTGAAATCCGCTCTATTTCTCTCCATGTGGTTTGCAATTCAATATGAGCCATATTTGTTCAATTCCATGTGCGTATTAACGTGATAGCCCGTTTTATTGATCCACAAATTACGTCAGTTTTTACATGTAAATGTTTTCATTCCAGGTACTCAAAACTCGGTTAGCTATCCGTAAAACCGGTCAATATAGAGGATTATTGCATGCTGCGGCATTGATATACCAGAAAGAAGGCCTGCGTAGCTTCTATAGAGGACTCTTTCCTAGTTTACTGGGGATTATTCCGTATGCCGGCATTGACTTGGCAGTATACGAGGTAGGGCGTTCTTCCTCATTTTCGAGTACAACCCTAATCATTTTTACATCAGAAGCTTGTTACTAGAGGTGGGTTTTCCTGCTCCATAGGCCTTTATTACGTTAAATTGATTGATATGTCGAGGCTGGGAGAGCATTTACTGATAACAAAGTAATGTTTACAACATGAGCAGCCATGTTGTATCAGATTTACAACACGAGCGCGTAGCGCGAGTGATGTAAATCTGATACAACACGGATGCAATTGTTGTAAACTACTTAAAAAATTCATTGCTTCTAGCGTCCGCTGTTTTAAAAATCTTGTAAATTTGGCAGAGAAACTTCAAGTTATGTTTCATGAAAGTTCCTATGCAAATTAGTTACAACCACTAGTGGTTGTATCAGAATTACAACACGCTACGGTTCCGTGAATCTGATTGTGTTTCTATTGTGTTGTTCTTATTAATTATTCATGATTTTTTTAATAGATATTATCAAATTCATCCATTATTCAAAGGATGCTAAACCATCATCATCATTTTATTCAATTCAATACAGTCGAAGCTCTCGTAAGCGACCACCTCGGGAACTGAAAATTGCGGTCGTAAACGGAGCTGGTCGCTAACGGAGCTGGTCGCATCGATAAGGCGGTCGCCTACGAGAGCTTAAAATAACAGAGTTTATGTGACATTTCAAACGGGGTTTCGGGAAAATGGTCGTTATGGGAGCTGGTCGCTTACGAGAACGATCGCACAGAGAGCTTCGACTGTAATAAAATAATTTATGTTGAAAGTTACCCGCAAGTAGCACTACGGCTAATCAAGGCTGGTGACTTACATAATGTATACATTACAACATAGTATTGTATTTCTTTCTCTCTTTACATACTTTTTGTTTGTTTGTTTGTTTTGTTGCTGTTTCTAATAGAATTTGTTTTACGAATAATTAAACTACAACATTATTTTGTTTATAATTTCGGTATCGCAAGCATAATCATCCTCCGTTTCTAATATGTTCCTAAGTAATACATGCAATTGTTGTTTAAATTCTTGTTTGTCAATTTCCGTATATATTGGGGTATACAATTCCAGATAACTGGGCCAGTTCGTGAAAATGAGGATCTCTGGATTTCAAGTCTTGAGTGTTTGAGATAAAAGTTACCAATCTCTGCACTGGATTCAGATCAGGTGACACTACTTGTATCACCCGATAAAACATGGCTGTTAGTCCCCATCATATTGTAACTTCTGTTCTTATATTAAAATTGCATTGCAAATGAAAGAATTTCCGGATGCACAAAAAAACGCCAATCGTTTCGTAGCAAGCATGCGCAGAGGGTATGAGCCCTGTCCCACATGGAACTAGCCGGACTGAAACAACATATCAGACACTAGCCATGGTTTATCGGGGGATACAAGTAGTGTCACCTGATCCGAATCCAGTGCAGAGATTGGTTTAGCATCCTTTGAATAATGGATGAATTTAATAATATCTAATACTTATCAGCAATTGCTCTCCCAGCATCGCCTTGACGCATTTGTCCATACGTCGACAGCTCCGAACTAGCAGCCGCTTCAAGCTTCTACTAATGAGCTTCCGATCTGAAGCCCATTTGGGGGTTCCTGTTACTGGACATGTATTTACCTTTTGTGTCATGCAAATACAGCCAGACTGCCCAATGGAGGATTTGGGGACTCGGCAATTGACTGACTATGACAAAAGGTCTTGTCAATTTTCGTGGTTAGGCCCAAAGACACACAAACGGCTCTGGGAACGAGATTGTCAAGTCAAGTCAATCTTTACCCACGAAATTATATCAGCTATTGAGCTGATTTACATATTATATAAGTCGTGCTATAATTTGAAATGCTAGCTACATATAATATATCTAAAAAAACGTCTGTTGTAGACCAGGGTTCGTACGCGTCCTGGAAAGTCCTTGAAAGTCTTGGAAAAATGTTTCACCTCAAATGTAGTTGAATCAGTCAGTTTCGTGAATCTCATTTTGGGCTGTAAACTATGACATCCTCCAGATTTATCATGTGTTTTTGGGAGGAGGGGGCATTTCTACCCAATAAAAACTCCTGGAAAAATAACTAAAGACTTCCTGGAAAGTCCTGGATTTTTGTCATTCAGAAAGCGTACGAACGCTGGTAGACGGTCCATACATTGATTTTGCTGATGACAATACAATTTTCAACAGACCCTGAAGAACTTCTATTTAAACTATCACAAGAACCAATCTGCAGATCCGGGCGTATTGGTATTACTGGCTTGTGGCACGGGGTCAAGTACATGCGGCCAGTTAGCAAGTTATCCGCTCGCATTAGTTCGTACGAAACTACAAGCGCAAGGTATGTCCAGGGATTGCGCATCGTGAAGCCATGTTATTAACAGGGGCGTATCCAGAGGAGGCTCAGGGGACCTCTTCTTTTGAACGACTAAAATACAGTAAACATGTGACGAAATTTCGAAAGGTATTGGAAAATTGGCAACGGAAATGGGCAACTACCTCCCTCTGCCCCCCCCCCCCCCCCCTTTCCCCTCCTTCTGCCACTGTTCAAAGACCCCGTGTCCGATGGGTGTGAAAATGTTATATCTGTTTGTGTTGGTCTAATATGGTAAGAAACTTTCAAAATAACACCGTTAGTATGCTGATATATGACTAAATGTCTCTAAGACCAGTTATAGACCAAAAGTTAGAACGAAATTCCATGAGATGTAGACAGATTGACTTCCTCGTTAGCATAGACTTTTATGGGCTACAACACTATATGTCATACCCATCGGACACATTTGTTTTATACCACAATAAAAAGGCAAAATTAAAAACAAAGCAGCGCGCGCGCGCAGCCAAACGGTGTTTTCATTGGTTCTTTTTAGCGCCCGCGCTGATGATGGCGCGTTCTGTGGTGTATATACTTTTATGTACCCATGGCCGAGAGCCAATCGGAATTCGAGAAACGCGCGCGTTCTGGTATAATTTAAAGCAGTAGAGGAACATATCAAGAGTGAGGGTAGAAGAGAAGCTTACATTCTTGAGATCGGCAAGCTCCTTATCTTCGATTCGATAACATCATCGATCATCCGACTGAACAACCTTTTTAGATGTTTAGAGAATTTTGTGAGAATCTGAGAGTTCCTTTCTCGTGGAAAACAAACGGACTCTCAAACCCTTTAACTAAGCAAAATATTTATATGCTGTGGGTTTCCTGTGGCACGCTAGCGCTCAAAAATAGCGGGGCTTGAGGTGGGAACTAACTTAGAAGAATTGTTCTGATTGGCTGCGAAATCTGCTCTATCCCATATTTTTCTTTCTTGTCCAGCTCGAGATAAAGGGAATGACAAAGGTGATAACATGGTTTCACTACTCAGGAAGATCATACGCGAAGATGGATTTCGTGGACTTTACAGGGGAATCGCACCGAACTTTATGAAAGTAGCACCTGCCGTCAGTATAAGTTATGTCGTCTACGAGCACTTGAGGCAGAGTCTTGGGGTCATATGATCTGGAATCGACCTGGAATTTCTGGATTATAGTTTAACAAATGGCATTCAGTGCGCTTTGTAGATAATTCGATGCTGCAGTAGTAAGGCCTTATGCGGGGTTCAAATTGGACGCCATAATTTGAAGACACAAATGGATGAATGTACTGGGATTAGCGCTTGGAAGCATAAATGGCTTGGAACTGATGGCTGGTAGGATCACCACGGATTCACGAAACGTCCTATGACAACATTGACGACCAAATACAAAGTATTATATCAGTTTCGTCATGATGAAGTCATCAGTTAGTTTTGGACGACGTGGAATACCATTATATTGGATAAAAATGATGACAATTCCTCGCGGTGCTCTGTTGCCATGCCCACCGCCTGCAGCGCTGGATCCCTGAGCATGCTCTTTTATCATCAGCATGCTCTATTACCATCAGCATGCTCTATTACCGCGATATCGGCACAGGACACTAACGGGTACATCTCTGAACACTTTGTTACACTTTGGAAGTGCGATGTTTCTATACTTGAAGCACTCTTGGTTCACAAGAATGACAAAGTTTGCATCATGATTATGCTGAAACCGAAAGAATCTCTTGAAAAACAGAATGTAGAAACACACGAGTTAATAAAGGATACGCGCTACCTCCACGGAATACATTGAGATATAGGCGTTCAATGAGTACTAACAATCAAATATGTGCTGAACGAAGATGAACGCCGAAGTGCGGCGCATGACATTTCTGCCTCTTCACGCTCTTTCACCGAAGAGGCATTTGTTTTGGACTATAACAATTGTCAAACAACGTCAGAAATCAATTATTGTGCCCGTTGAAGATAGTGAATACTGGAATGGACTTACAAATCCAGCGAAAAGGAACTAGAGAACGATAAAAAAAGTTCCAAATTTGTATTTTGGCGAGGATATTGTTTCGCTATATAATAGAACATTTCCATTCATAAATATCGTAAGCTAAGTGTACAAAATAAACAAGAATATTTGATGATGTACCATCCAATCCCGGAAACAAATTCAAGGACAGTTTAAAATGCATACGAGGTATAAAGGAGCTTTAACAGTTGAAAAAGATGAACGGCGGGTGGATGCTTACAGTATACAGTATATACACACACATTGTTTTAGACAATTTATACAATTTATAATACATTTTACATTCGCATCATTTGATTGGTTTAGCGACTTTTATGCACAAGCCGCAGACCTAATGTTTAAATCAATGTAGGCGATTGTCCGTAGATATGTTTGTTGTCGCTTTGTTTAGTTTTGAAATAGTTTTGCAGTCGTTTATGATAATTCTCGTACCCAGGCGTCTCAGGTGTGTCAAAAAAGGGCAAAAACCCGCGGGTGATCCACTAAAGGCGAAATCTCGAGGCGCGCAATGCATCATGGGAAGGCTTGGGCGATGTCGCAAAGGATCACGGGAACGCTCGCCCTTCCCATGATGCCTTTCGCACTAGCTCGCTCCCAGTCACTCGCCTCGAGAATCGCTAGAACGCGCCTGGGTACGAGGCAGGAAATGGTATAGAACATGGTTGGAAATAGTGCACTGTGAGTACAAAAATGGTCTAAAAATTCGCTGGATCGGGTATAGTTTTCTGGCTCCGTTGCGAATCTAGAACATCCCAATTCCCCCACCCCTCCATCGCTGCGCATCCCGTTTCTGTTGCAATAGCTATGCTTTTGCTTTTCATACGTGCCCCTCCTCCGCCTTAACCCGGTTCAGACGTACCCCCTCCGGCGAGACGATGAGTGGACTGTGTGTGTGTGTTACCCCCTCCGGCGAGACGATGAGTGGACTGTGGTGGGGGGACTCCCCTACATTTTGGGCGGGGGTGCTCGTCGTAAAATCGGGAATCTGGTACAATTGGTAAAATTCGAAAACTTGCATTTTTTCCAGATAGGTACCTTTTAGACGTCCGTTCTAGCAAATCAAGCAAATCACACTTGTTGGCAGCCCGATTTTCAGACGTATTTTCCCTCGTAGAAATGCTAGAGAAAATTACTAGGGAAAATACGTCTTGTTGTACCTTTTAGGGGTCAAAATCAACTAAGCGACGCCATTTTAGGTACCTTTTAAGTCAGACAGACAGACAGATATTTTTATTTGGCATCGTATACAAAAAGGTACATTGATGGTTAGTTCCAAATAAAAGTTATTTAAAAACAGATGTAATTATTACTATGCAATTATATAGCGTATATAGTATCTTTCCGGAGGAGGAAGCACTCATGTACAAATTTTGCAATGGCTTTTTTTTTTACCTGCTGAGTAATTTATCAAAAAGTGAAAGTAGTCGAAAGTTCCCGACGAGCACCCCCGCCCCAAAAACAGGGAGTCCCCCCCCCCCCCCCCCCCCCGGAGCTCACCTTTTTTATTCCTCCAATCCACTCTCTATTACAAATGAAGCCTTTTTATACAGTGCTTATATAAAGTGCATATAATTTAAGAAAGGGAAGGCAATATCTTAATGCTATCTGTCCTAACTGCCCAAAGTACTTCGACTAAAAGGCAAGAAAATACTTTTGTTAATGAAAGGAAAGTTGCCGCTAGAAAGTGTTTAATCAATCTCGACCCAAAGACTAGGTGTATTTTCCAAGATAATAATACTTACTTGTAATGTGTTGCTTTTAGGGAGAGAAAACATTTATTTAGAAAAATTTGGATCGGACGGGTCTTTCGGAAACTTCAAACTGTAGCATGTATTTCCTTTCAAAACTTTTATCACAATCATTGACTTGATTTATTTAATATACATAAAGGTTTCCTAATAACTTCGTTTATTGAGTTTCCTTTAAAAAGTGAAAGTGCATAGTAAAACTTTTCTCTACAAAAATTTAATCAAGACGACGCAAATATTAGGCTACCTGGTAACTCTCAAGAAAAGAATAAGAATATGAAGGTAGGAAACTGCTACTATATTCTGCTGTTTCAAATACTTTCAACTTGCTAGGCGCCTCTCGCTACGTAAATTTCGTTCTTACCTGGCCAGTGTCTAATACGGTCAATTTTAAGACGAGCGCGAGAAAAACAATTGCAGAAACGCGTACAGTAATACTGAGGCCGGATCCAAGAAATGACCTCTCAACCAGTGGATATGTCAGAAAGAATAAAAAATGTAATCGTTTATATACGATATTTCGGTCGGCCAGTACCGACCTTCTTCGATTTGATCTTCGTTCTCTCCTGAGAGAGAAAGGGGGATAGCGGGCTACAGCAGACAGTGCTAGCGGTGTAACCTTTACTGGAACAAGTGTAAGCAATTTTAAAAGAGGCTTGTCTAGAGCGGAAATGAGCTTTCTGCGAGTTTCTATTTTGGCAGCTTATAAAGATGTAAAAGCCAATGCTTTCCTTATAGCCAAAGTTTGATGAAATTTGGAGGATATGACCTTTAGATATAACTGTAGCCGATGAAAATTATAAAAAGGATGAACCATTGTCATTTCTTCTGTGCCTCACGACGCAGAAAACGTCTATTCCAATCGACCCACTCGAAGAGTTAATACAATATTGTTAACTAGTTGATACCCGTGCACAAATTCACTCAGTCTTTGAAGGGTGTCTTTGAGTGGATGGCAAAACAAATCAAAGCAAGAAAGGTCTTTGTAGACAACGTTTCTGGTGTAGGTGCCTGTTTTTTCTTGGCGCACGCACTTGAAAATATAATCACAGCTTTTTTTGTTTAAGGAAATTGTGATGTTTGGGCGCAAATACCCATGATTAAACTTTTAGAATACAGTTTGGATGTATTTCAAGAAAGCTTTTTACAAAGAAAGTGAGTTTTATAATATTTCAAAGTGAATCTTTGACTTCCTAATTAGACTGCGGTTTTCGTATGACTGTGATATCAAACCAATCGCAAAGTAACTACACGGATTCTGAATAACCCATGGGAGTTATTGCAAAGTATTTGCAAATTACTCATGACAGTCAATATCTGAAATGCGCTCAATTTTCTATTTACAAACACTGCCGGGATTTATTTGAAGCAAAGTCCATTGACTTTTGAACCCGGGGGGGGGGACTCCCATATTTTTTGACCGGGGATGATCGTCGGAAATTTTCAGTTTCACCCCTAAAAGATACCAAACATGGCGGGCCATGGCGTGGCTCAAATAATTTCTTACCCTAAAAGATACCCTGCCTTATGTGCAAAGCAGGCGCGAAGGAGACAGGTAACAGGTAAAAGATACCCATCAATAAATTTCCCTGTTTGTTTCTAATTTATCGTCTTCTCATCGAGTAATCTCTCTTTCTTGCACGGTTTTTAGAAGCACTATCATGAGAGAAAACAATTTGGACACATATTTCGGCCCTATAAAAGATACCAATCTCCCTAATTTTATTGAAGTTTAAGAATTGAAAAATTAAGAAAAACGAAAAAAACGAAATAAAACAGCCAAAATCGCGGAACCGCCAATCCCAATGTGTCCCCCTCAAAGAGAGAATACTCGTGGGAATGTCAGGTGATCTGAATGGGAAAACATTACGCCCAAGCCGAGGAGGTCTATTAGCCGTATTCACACTAGAGACGGAAAACTCGTCACTCGTCAGAAAAAGTTCTTGCTTTATGTCAATTCTGCTCAGAAACACTTGCTTGTTATCTGTCTAAAGTTTCTCCTTCAAAAAAAAAATTGTTTTCACGTGATCACAGAAGAACAGGGAACCAAATTCAAGGCGAGAAACTCGTCTCATACGGAAACTCGTCTCTAGTGTGAATACAGCTATTGATGTAGAACAGTGCAAATCACGGCAAATCAAAGCATACTTTATAGGCGGCTTAGTAGTAAAATAACAATCCACTGTCTGTGTCGGAGAAATGGCATCGGTTATCAAGATGCCTCAAAACTATTAGCGCGGATTTCAGGGATTCTCATGAGAATTTGTAAGCACTTTTTGCAAATGAGCTTCTGACTCACGTTACTTAATCGTACTTTTTTTTAGTTACACATTTATCTTGCGTATGTCCAAGAGCTCCAGGACTCATCGAGGGGGCTTTCTCCCCGGGGGGGGGGGGGGGGACTCTAAGGTTAAAATGCTAGGGGTGACCGTCGGGAAACTCGAATTTTGACCCTAAAAAATTCCTGGTCGGAAAAAATGTCCACCCTAAAAAATAGCCCCTCAGTCTGAAAATACCCTAAAATATACCAACAATTTTGACAGATGAAATTTTATTCTGGCCGTTTATTTAATATACATCAAATGCATCCTCTCGACTTTCAAAAACACTACCTTATTTGCGTGAGAACCCCCTAAAAAATACCTATTTTTCTTACTATACCGTTTTTTATTTTCGAACCCCTAAAAAATACGACGGTCACCCCTAGCATTCGAATATAGGGAGCCCCCCCCCCCCCCCCCCCGGGGGGGGGGGGGCTTTCTCATTAGCTGTATTCACACTAGAGACGGAAAATTCGCCTGAGACGAGTTTCTCGCCTTGAATATGGTTCCCTGTTCTTCTGTGATCACGCGAAGACAATTTTTTTGAAGAAGAAGGTTTGAACACAAGCAAGTGTTTCTGAATAGAATTGACATAAGACAGGAACTTTTTCTGACAAGAAACTCGTCTCAGACGAGCTTTCCGTCTCTAGTGTGAATACAGCAATTCTATAACAACAAATAATATCTGTCGAGGACGACACAAAACAAGGGGGTTGCTATCAGGAGGGTACACTAACTTTTATCTAAAGAAACGTTTAGAATCCTTAATAAATGATTGAACATGAAAACCATTCCTATTAGGGTGACTCATGCGAAAGTCAGAGCGCATTTCGTGAAAGAATATGCTCGCTACGAACTTCAATCTTGGAGCATATAAACAGGTATCTTTTGGCAGTATGTACGCATTATCAGATCTCCATTAGCGTTAATACTTTTAATGATATCTGAGCTTAAATGAACCCCTTCCTCGAGAGATCGACCCCGCGCAAAACAAAGTTGCTGGTATTTTTGAACGAAACTCCGTTAATCATTATTGAAGTAAGTTGGACTAAATGTTATCGAAGTTTTCAGGAAATTCGTTGGAAGCAAAGTGCCTATTTTAGAGTTTTAGTCGTGTTTTGGCCTATTTTTCTAAAATACGCAATTTGCTTCCAACGAATTTCCTGAAACTTCGTTAACACTTAGTCCAACTGACTTCAATATGATTAACGGAGTTTCGTTGAAAAACGCTTTTTTTTTGCGCGGGGTTGATCATTCAAGGAAGGGGTCCATTTAAGCTCAGATATTATTAAAAGTATTAACGCTAATGGAGATCTGATTATAATGCGTACATATTGCCAAAACATTCCTGCTTATATTCTCCAAGATTGAAGTTCATAGCGAGTATATTTTTAAAGTTGTAGGTGAAAATATATTTTCGCGAAATGCGCTCTGACTTTCGCATGAGTCACCTTATTATGGAGAAATGGAAACCAAACATAAAAGGGAGGAGGGAGAAAATATTAAATTGCCACTTCTATAGGAGACTCGTTATCTGTCCATTCAGACATTTTGGCTCCATCCAAGGACAACTATCAATCATGCCTGCATATCATAACATTTATACTGTAGTTTCAATAATTCAAAGGCATGCTCAAAAACGTGTCTTATTGAGTTGTTAGTCTCATTAGTAATAAGTAAGTTTTTTCTTATCTTTATTGTCTGTAATAATTTTTGTATATGTATCTCGTGAGTATATAGTGTAATGTATATAAAGTCCTTACCCAGACCCCCATTTGAACCAGTTGCTGAACTGAGCTCGCCTGACTAAATATTGCTAGTAAATAAATAAATAATAAATAAATGAATGAATACTGAGCTTTTGGTTATACAGTTGAAATCTCCGGCTCGTCGGCTGTCCTTAAGCCCAGTGCACACTAGCGACTAAACGACAAACGTACACTAAATTTGTTCACGTGATATCTTCCTAATGTCGTTATGTCGCACGTGTGCATCAGGCATTACTGATAACTATTTTACTATAAAATGTGTTATACAGCGTATTTAGCCATTTCTAAGCGTGTAAGACTTTTAGGGTTTAAAATCAAGCCTCTGCTTCCTTTTAGGGGGTAACATTCAACAACGTGCAATTTTTTTCCAGATAGGTACCTGTAAGAGGTCCGTTCTAGCAAATCACACTTGTTGGTGGCCTGAATTTCAGACGTATTTTCCCTCGCAAAAAAAAATACGAGAGAAAATTACGAGGGAAAATACGTCTTGTTGCTATCTTTTAGGGGTAAAATCGAAAGTTCCCGATGAGCATCCCCGCCCCAAAAATAGGGGAGTCCCCTTTCTCTTCATTTCGCGGGGGAGGCGCTCTGGTGGCAGCCGTTTGAGAGCGTTCGCTGATTGGCTGATTTTGAACGTTAAGGCATGCGCAGAAAGTTCTCTCTGTATCAAATCTCGCTCATGCATCAATGGCTGCCACCAGAGCCTCCTTCCGCGAGGCGAGACCACTGACGAGCCGGGGAGGTCTGAGTACGAGAATGGGGAAGCTCTGATATGACAGCCATTGACGCATGCGCGGCTTTGATACACACCCGTTGAGAGAAAGAAGTTGCTGCGCCTGCTTCGCCATTCAGCAAAGGTTCTCAAATGGCCCCCACCAGTGCTTTTAACCGACAGGTGAGCACCTAGGGAATCGGGGTACGAGAACGAGCCAGCAGTGATCAACGACCTTTTTGGGAAATCCTTTAAGAGAATAGAACCGTGACTGTCGCCTACTGCAATTGGCAGTACAGTTTCATAAGTTAAATTCGCCTGTCCTCCACGATAACGGTAAGAGAACTTATAGACGTAGCCACGTAGCCAGACATGTTTTCAGGTACGCTCACCGCATTGTTTTCATCGTTTCTTCAGCTCCCGATTTCTGCTGTACATTTATGCACTAGTTTGGCTCACGAGGCCTGTGTATTTTGATACAGATAGCTACGTGCATTGGACTGAGACTGCTCGGATTGAGTTTGGTAAAAACCTCTTTCCTGATTTAAAGTTTACAGACACAATCCTAATCCAAAGGCTATGAGCACATCAAGGAAGGAGTGATTTCTTGGCCCTAATGGGCACTCGCATTTTTTATCCGCACCCCCCCCCCCCCCCCCCCCCCCCCCCCCCCCCCCCCCCCCCCCCCCTGTTGAGGACCTCTGGATTTCCGGGGTTGGTGGTCAAAATGGAGCTCGGAATTCCAGCAGGGTGGGTGGTCAAAGTAGAGCTTGGAATTCCAGGGTGGGCACCCTTAAAATACGAAATTCCAGGGTGGGTAAGTGCAATTTCCAGGGTGGTCATGAGAAAATCACTGGAATTCCAGGGTGGGTGGTTCAAATTTAAAAATTCCAGGGTGGGTAGCTGTGACTCGGGTCCTCAACAGAGGGGGTGCAGATTTTTTTTGCGACTGCCCAATAAGCGGCGCCAACGTTGGACCGCATGCTGTGCCCTTTGACTTCTTCAGTCGCGAAAGATCTCCCCAGTATTTTTAAATTAAATTTAAATATAATATTCACTGAGATACAGTGATTTTGATAATCTACCCTAAGATCGATTTGTCGTTAAATATTTGAAGATCTTAGGCGACCTTGGGCATTTTTTGCGCGACTTCTCGAAAATCCTCGAGATCTTGGAATTCTCGCCACGAGACTCGCCTGTGGCTCCTGATTTTACAACGTTCTCGTGTTTGCCAACACGTGCTCTATTTCGCCGATAGTCATAGAAAGTTGTGCTATTATGCTTAAATAATCAAAAATAAATATTTCTTTAGTTCTCAATCATATTTTTGTGACCTCGTTTGGGATGAATGTTTGGGCATATGCTACATGATATTCTATTCTGTCATCCGATCGTTTTTGTTCATTGTTAGTACATTTTTCTTTTTTCATGTCATCACTGTATCATACCGGTTTTGTGACAAAGCGAATAAACGTAACAAAATACTGAATCGGATAAGTGAAAATATATATCATACATATATCTTTATATTGCAACGCTGACCATAGCAGATATTTGTACATCTAGTACAAATACTGATTGATGGTTGTCGATCAAACCGTGTTAGCCAATCACAACATCTGATTTCTTTTCAATTTCTCCCGTTGTAGTCGCTTGGCTTCCTTTGCATTAAGGTATGGGGAAAAGTGGTTCAAGGTGTGCTTTGGCAAAATTGTTGTCATTTTGTGTATTTTTAAGATAGGTACATTAATTATATATCATTTTAATGCTTTTGGAGAGTAGAACACAAATATTTTCATTAATTATCAATATATTATTATTAAAATAAATTTTATTGCTTTTTAAAGTTAGTAGCCGAAAAAGCTTAGACCGAAAGAAAATCGTCATAAAATTTGGAACAAAGAAAAAGTTTAAAATCGCTGCCACACTTTTGAAGTCCATGTTAGGGTCACTCAAAATGATAAATATTTTAAATATTTTATCTAATGCTCCTCTTGTGTATATAGTGGTTTAAATAAAGTTTGTCACCCCAAACGCTAAAGCCTACAAGCTGTCGGCGCCAAGCCTTGTGGGTCATTCGTGCTTTGAATAACAAATATTCTCCATGAGTCAAAAATGTCGCGCAAGATGAGCGAAGTCGACCTTATACTTTAACGTGTTTCCGAATTCGAGTGAGAGAATTACAATGGCATCTAAAATGTGCATTCTTAAAAGCGAATGTCTCATAAAAATTTCAGCAAAAGTTAGGCAAAAATTGACATTTCACGGTCACAACCCAAAATCTAATTTTCCCTCAAAATTGTTTGGATGATACAATTTTTGCTCAAAGACAAAGACACAATTATAAAAATTCTCCATTCAAATCCATGCCCAATTGAATTTTTATTTTGGACGCCTAGAAAGCTTTCGCCTAGCTGAAGATTTATTACTATTTATTAATTTGCGCGGTTTGAATTTCTACGCGAGCGTTCCGATAATTTACTTTCATTATATCTTCGTAGGTGTAGGATGACTAGCAAAAACGGACGGACGGAAAACATATAGATAGATATTTGTTCTACAGAATATTCCAGCGGAGTTTCAGTAGGTCTCATGCAATCATCTCACAAATTACCCCGTCAGTATTTGATTTCCTCCTTGACAAATAAAAGGAAAAGCGTGGCCGAAAAGTAGACAGCTTAATGCTGTACGCAGTACTGTCGTTCACGTTTTTCTTGCGCCCTCCAATTTGAGATTTGAAGTGCACTATAAATTTATATCGAATTGAATTTTGATTAGCACGTGGGACAACAAATGACTCACAAGGCTTGGCGCCAAAAGCTTGAAGGCTTTAGTCTTTTGGGTGACAAACTTTATTGAAACCACTATATACTTCTTTTTACCACGCTCCACATGGAAATCAGCCGTTTTTATGTTTGTAAATTCAGTTGTTGTGGCCAGCGTGGCTAAAGGTTTATGTACATAAACCATATGTTCTATTGAATTCTGACTTACTAGAACTTGTTAAGCGAGAACATCTTTTTTTTGACAAAAACTATTAATTTTATTAATAAGTTATTAATATCATATATGTGTTCTACTCTTCAAAAGCTTTAAAATGATATTATTATATGGCAACGATAGTACGCGCGCTCTGATTGGCTAATCAGCGGGCAGAATTTTACCGTATTGCCCGTGGGCAGTACGCATTCCCGCCATTTTACAAAACGGGCGCGCGTGGCTGTCAGAGTTCATTCAAGTGAAACAAACCTCAAACAGAGAAAACATTCGTCGTGGTTGAGGAAGCTAAACCTTTCTTCTTCCGAACTGTAAAACCTCTATAAACTTAACTACCATCTGGATTGAGTGGAAACTGAAATGATGGGTGTAATACAAGGAAACATTTCGGGAAGTTTCAGAGAACTTCGCTCGGCAGACTAGTCGTGTTTTCGTGTTGAGATTCATTGTTGAAAAACAGATTTAATTACATGGATTTTCAAGAAATCTTATATTCCATCACATAGACAATCTTCTCACTCACATGTAACAGAAATATACGGGGCAACTAACAGCGGATACAAGCGAAGATTTTGAAAACTTTATAGTTCTCGAGAGTGAACATGAATCACGGATACAAACTAACAAGAACCACTTAATCAGTGAAAAGACTTAATTTCGCCTGGCTCGTCGGTTATTTCCAGATTGAGAAGTTGTGAATTATCATTTGAAATCCTCAAAGGTTCTCTGGATGAACATTTTTTAAACTCTTTGGTTGGAAACTTTAGTCGTCGTTGGAAAGTACTAAATGATGGAAAAATACGGTAAGATTGTAACTCCATGTAATGTAAGATTATTTCGCTCGATAAATTGCAAGCTGCCTTTCGCCATCAAATCATTCTATTGTTCTGCAGTTTCTTTTCACTTGTATCGTTTTCCGGCTAAAATACTGTTCATTTTTCTTTTTATTTAATGGCTTTTTATGTGTTCTTGTGTTGGTCGTTCACAAATTTAAGTTAAGTTTATAAAATTAAAAGTCGTGTGGCTCGTTTAGTTTGACTTTCGCTTCGTCTCCTCCCTTTGTATTTTTGTTTTATTTAACTTTGTTTGAAAATGCCATATAATAAACAACTTACTAACCTCGTTTGCTCGGGCAGTACGGAAAAATTCCAGACTTCGGGCTGAAACTTCTGCTTTACGAACCTCTGGAATTTTTCCGTACTGCCCTCGCGCTCGGTTAGTAAGTAGTTAATAATACATGTACCTACCTTAAAGACAGACGGAATGACCACTATTTTGACGAAAAAGCCCTTGAACCTTGGCGAGATTTGCCTAAACCTTGTTTTGGAGGAAAGCGGGGAGAGGCAGGTCAGCAGTAGCTAGGCTCGAGTCGATTGTGCTAGCATAATTTTTGGCATAATTTGTCAAAACGAGCATAATTTTTAGATTTTTTGTCAAAAAGCAATGCTAGCATAATTTGTATTTGAAGACCGGAAGTGCTAAAACCAGGTTCACATATCCCTTATCGTAATGATAAATTGACTTAAAGTCAGACATAAATAGTAAGCTCTCCAAATAAACGGTCGGCGATGTCAAGGGCCTAGTTGGGATTTTTAGTTGGCATATCAAAGAATCATTGTCGTTTTTGCTGAATGCACTTGGGAGGACTGGGTCGAGTCGCGCGGGCTTGCTGTGGGCTATTTTAGCGTGGTTACCTAGCCCAAATCAATGGCGGACAGATCGAGAACTCGAGTCTCTGTGATTCCTGCAAGTTTACATTCAAAATTTCACAGTTTTCTTGCTACATTTGCCGAAATTCTTATGAAAAGAGGATCTCCCGTCACTTCCTAATAAGGTAAATGATTCCAAATATGGTTTTGGCCGTGAGGTGTTAAAAAACGACAATTTTTGGTTGGAGATTGTTTCATATGGATAGTTTTTTAGTTTTTTGGGGGGAAGAACCGGAACCGGAAGTCTAGAAAACCTTGTTCCCAGTCCCACTCTCATAGGTGTGACAACGTGACAAAATGGCGTCCTCCACCCCCGAAGCAGAGACCTTTCTTACTGTGTTTTGTATAAGTCGTTATCACATAAAATTCATTGAGTTGCTGTAATAGCGCCGGGTTTCAGCCCGCACAGTATTACTTATCTCATCTAAGAGATTTATTAATATAAAAGTTAATAAAACTCACCTTTCTTACTGTTTTGCCGCCATTTTTTGTCGAGCATAATATTGAAAAAAGTAGCATAATTTGAAAAACGAGCATAATTTGAGCATAATTTGGATAAAAAACGAACAGTGCTACTAGCATAATATGCCAGTTTTACTAGCACAATCGACTCGAGCCTAGCAGTAGCCTGCGTAAGCAGCCGCCACTTAGCGCTTTGCGGTCTCTTAACGTCTCTTGCGGTCGTCCTTTTCCGGCGAGCGCTAAGTGGCGGCTGCTTACGCAGGCTAGGTCAGCAGGCAAATCGTTGTAACTCCAATGTGTGGTCATGAAGCTGCCTGAACGTCAACAATTTCTCCCGTAGTCGCTTGGCTTCCTTTGCATTAGCCGAAAACTCAGGTCAAAGGTGGGCGGGAAGGCCGGCGAGATTTGCCTAAACTCCCCAAAAACGTTGTTTTGGAGGAAAGCGGGGAGAGGCGGGAGGAGGCAAATCGTTGTAACTCAAATGAGTGGTCATGAAGGTGGAAATCGCATAGCAAAACAAGGCAATTATTTTAAGGAGGCTCGAAATAGTTTTGATCGAGCACGAACAAGCTATCAAGAGTGTTAGCGCGTGCGCAGTAGGCACTTATATGCAGTTATATCATGCTGTGATTCTTTTTTTTTGGTTATATTTTAATTGTAATCATTTGTTAGGTAAATGTTATCTAAAATGAAAAAAATACTTAAGAAAATCATGTTTTGGTGGCGTGTATTTCTGCTGATTTATTTTTTCATTTTCAAGTAAATTAAGCTCCTCTTTATCGCGCTCATTATTGGTCATTTTAAGAAAACATTTTCTGCGTTTTTTTCGAGAAATCAAAAGTGAAAACGAAGGGTATATTCATGATTTTCTTCCGTCTTTATGGTTACTTTTCTCGTCACAAGCTGTGTGGTGCATTTGTACCTCAAAGTCATCAGATTGAAAGATAGAACCACAAGAAAATAAACTGCAATATACTATTAATTAAATTAAAAAGCGGACCAACGTGGTATGAATTTATTACCGCTAGTCAAATTTTACTAGAAAAAAGCAGGTATGCCAAAGTGACCGCAGTCTTCTGTTTGGCCCACTTCGTCACTAAAACAATGTTTTCAAACCTTAAATGTGGACCTTTTTGTCGAGTGGGGGGGGGGGGGGGGGGGGGGGGCTTGCGCAACCCTGGAACCCCTCTGGCTGCGGGTCTGAATACATACTCCAAGTTTTTTGTCGAGTGTGGGGGGGGGGGGGGGGGGGGCTTGCGCAACCCTGGAACCCCTCTGGCTGCGGGTCTGAATACATACTCCAAATTTCTACTAATCTAGCAACTGGTTACTTAACAATCTAGACAAGTATTATAGTGCTCATTTCTTGTGAATCTGACTGCTTTTAAGCTCACTAAATTAACCCTAAAATGTCGAAACCTTGGAAATTATCTACCTATTAGCCTACGTTTAGCTAATTACCAGACAAATTGTGCTTTAATGTCGCTTTATTGTTTTTATGACAAGATTATTCTCAACGTGAGGCCAATATATTGGCACCTTTCTTCCTTCTTTTTTCAAAGTGCAGAGATCTTAACCGATCGTTTGGGCTTGCTAAAACCAGATGGACTTTACTTGTAACTTGTCCAGGGACGAAATCCTGCGTGTGATTTGCAAGAGCCTTTTTTTATCTTTATCTTACCACTGTATGCATTGCTACGCAAAATTTAATGTTGCTATGGGCGATTGGCGATTTTAAGCCGTCAATCAAACCAAAACGCTGGATTCGGCCACTTCAGCGGGCCGACATTGATTGCAAAATCAACCAAAATGGTTTTAAGCTATCCTTTGGCTTCCTTGACTCGAATGTTTAATTTTCCGGTTCAAGAAAATTGACAACTATTTCTTGCGTAAAATCGCCAATCGCCCAACAGTGAATTTCAGCGCGTAGCAATGCATACGGTGGTAATAGTTGTTATTGTAGTCTTATTAGTTCAAAGGCTGCGTGAAATCACCTAGAGCTAATCACTCCTTTGATCGACAGAGCCAAAGCGCGGTTTGTTATTTTGTGTAACACATAAACCATACTACAGATAACACAGCTAGTCTAGACAGGAATGTTGACAAAAAATTAAAGCGATTATACATACAAGGGACGACAAAGAGAAGAATATTTAAATTAAAGGAAAATGTAAATGGAAAGATGAAGCAAGTATTTCATTTAGCAGTTATTTCAAACAAAAAGCCAAAGTATTCTGAAGGAGAACTATATCCTCAATAGTTTTGCCAAGTTTTAAACAGGTATCTTATATTGCCAGCGATCGAGATATAAGCGAAGAAATGTGCAAACTGTTTACAATAAAATGTATGGCGCCGCCAAATTACCAAATGTGCCGTAAGCCCACAATATGAACTAACATTGTCCCAAATGTGATTTATTTGTAAAATATATTCACTTATTAAGCATGTTGACTTGACGCGGGAAAATATTGCGCGAAATCAAAGCGCGACTAGAGTTGCGTGACAGAAATTGCAGCGCCGATATCCTAGAGCTAAAAACAGAAATCCGATTAAATTTAGCGAGAAGACTCTTATTGCGGAACTGGTCATAGAGTACATAGCTTCCAAGTTAGAATTTTGATGACGTCATGTGAACACAAAGAATATTGGAGAGACTCGCTGTCTACCTGCGCTGTCTTCCGACCGCAGACAATTTTTCAATCACGATAATTGTTTTCGAAACACTCCAGCATCAGATATTTTGGCTACGCATAATAAACTTCCTCATTTGGATAAGTCAATGAGAGGGTTCGTATTTCAAGTTATCAAATACATCACACCACATGTATGTGTTACATATTGTTTTATATGGTCTATTTTCCATCACCTCCTTGTAAGTGTTAAAGCCAGAATACGGCTCCTGCAGCGAGACCTAGCAAGAGCCGACTTGAACGAGCGTCTTTTTGTGGTTTTAGCGCCCCCATCAATCCAGCTCAATGAAAACATTGTGTCTATCAAAGCGGCAAGAGATCTAATAAAGATTCAGATTCACTTGACTTTTACACCAGATTTCATTAACGTTGCTCGTGAAACTATGACCCATGTTTCATAAGTCGCAAAGATAGTTTTCCTAGCTGAAAATGCAACCTGAAGTCAGATTATGCCTCAAAGTAGTACATACAATACCATTGAGTGTTCAAAGTAGTTTCGTTTGCCAAATTCGAAGAATAAAACGAGAAAACCCGACGTCACTATGACGCATGATTGTTTTACGGCCGAGCAACGTTAATTGGAATAGGTGCTTACCATTCTTATTAACATTAACGTCTGTAAAACAGGTATAAATAACAAATCAAGCTTGACCAGCGCCAGACACGAGATATCGTCAAGCAGTAGATACTTGCATCGCTGACGAAGACATGAATGTATCAAGAGAATCACAAGATAGCCCTACTGCAGCAAAGGACGTGACAAATACGACGTTAAACCACTCATCTGCCTGGCTTTGGTGGATCGAACCCGAGGAAGTCTTTATAACAAGACTAACAATCGAAGGTGTAATACTTCTTCTCGGTGCAGCAGGGAACCTTGGGATCTGTTGGATTCTTGCGAGGCGTTTGGGACTTCGTACGATCATGAATACTTACCTGTTTAGTTTAGCACTAGCGGATCTAGGTGTTGTACTCTTTCAGTGCCCTCTCGCTATTCTTCGCGCGATTTACTTATTTAATTGGCCCCTTGGCAAGTTCACATGCACTGTTCTTGTGCCTGTTGCAGATGTCTTTCTCGGCGCGTCAGTTTGGTCTATTACAGCGATTGCAATAGAACGCTTCAGACACATTGCGGGTACCAATATCAAACTGTATCAGCGTCTTCTAAAAGACTTCAATTCGCTAGGGTGTTCCTTATATGGGGAATCTCTTTCCTCGTCACGTGTGTTCCAGTGCTTTTGACGATGGAATATGAACCGGACAAGGAAATATGTTACCCTTTGTGGCCTTACCCCAAACTTTTAGAGATATACACAGTAACCCTGGCCCTGTTCTGGTACATCATTCCCCTGGTCATCATTATTATCAGTTATATGGCAATCTCTAGGCGACTGAAAAAGAGTCAAACATTTCAACAGAGGTTATGTACGCAAGAAAGCGGCGCAAACCGATGTATTCTCAATTTACTGCGACAAAACGCGAAAGCTCAACGTATTTTGTCTCCGTTGGTCATTATCTTCGCTGTGTCAATGCTCCCGGTGACTACTATTCGACTAATATGGACCTATTGGCTCGGGTTTATTTCTGTAAATGTTATATCATGCTCTTTGATGTGACTGTTTTCTTGATTGCTATACACTCAGCAGTTAACCCTATCGTGTATTCTTTAGTCAAAAAAGACTTCAGGGATGAGCTGAGGTGTATTGCTACGGAAATTGGAATAACTTTCGAGGGGAATAGTGCATCTCAGAGTACGCGATCCAATCCAGAGGATTCCACGCCGGCCGACACTACAGATAATCGATACGAAAACTCATTTCTAGTGGCGTAATGCGAGAAGATTATAATCCTTTCTTCTAAAAACAGGCGGTGACGCTCCTTAAGATGACTATTGGGAAATCGTTATAGATCCATTTAGATTCAATTGCATATTCTGTAAGGTCTAATACGAAGTCTGAACTATATAAGATGAGAACGATGTTTGAGGATCTGCCTTTTAAATGTGAGAGAGAATAGCCATTTAGCAATCCTTTCATTTAAGATATTAAGAAATATAAACCCCTTTTTGTCACCGGTTATTAATTGTTGATAAATCTTGTTCCAGAATAATTCTAAGCTTATTCCATTTACATTTCCTAAAAGCTAAAGATCAAACTGGTTACTTCGAAATTCAGGAACACAGGTTAAATATTCATTCCATCTGTAATTGTTTAAATTCGTTATTCGGTATCCTAAAGAATTGATCTCGTTTGACTATGTGATGTTACAAAACAGACATTAATTTGTAAAGCCAGGCAATGACCTAAATTGTGTAAACTGTGTGTTAGTAATCGAACTGTTAGTGGAACATTAGAATTAACATTCTCTGTAAATTGAAACAAATAGCATACTTCAGACTTAGACTTAGGCCTACGGCAAACGCCGAACTTCAGCCGCCTTCTTCTGTCGAACCTTTCCTTTTCAAAGTATGCCGCTTCATTATACTTTATAATCAAGAAATTTCACCAAGGTGAAGCTAGCGGGCAACTCAGCGGGCAACTCGGTGAAGTTAGCGGGCAACTCAGAATGTAATGTTTTGGCACATATCTCCCGAGGCTTTTGACCAATCATCATGAGGAATTGCACACATGAAGTGTACAAATATGATAACAAACATTTCCATGCATTTGTTTTATTACATATTATCAATCACGTGATCCAGTGACGTTTTACATTTCAGCGGACAAGTCGATAAATCGCTTTTGGCCGATAACTAGTCCCCGTTTTAGGGACTGGTCATTATTTATCGCCTGGGGGGGTCAGAGGATTTTGAGTAATACAAGGTCAAAATGCAGTGATCCTCCCTCTATAAGTACAATGATTAACGTGATCCCCCCTCAGAGCAGTTAATGTTTTCGTGATCCCCCTCTCCCCCCGCCCCCTATTTGACCTAGTAAAAGACAGTTTACAGATAGAGGGGATCACATTTTTCTTTCGTTGCGCGCGAAAGAAAAATTACTTTGAAAATATGACAAATAGCCCATGTTCAGAACAAACATGCACTTTCACAAAGTGACGTATAGCGGGCAACTCGACACTACAGCGGGTAACTCGTTTTCCATTTCAAATGTCGTGTTCCTTATTGTAAAATCTTCGTTGTTGTTGGCATTTGTACATGGATAACACTTCCATTAAGGGACCGGTCATTATTATCGCCTGGGGGGGGGGGGGGGGGGGGGGGGGGGGGTGGGGGATCACAAGCAAAAGGGGGGATCTCTTGGACCACAAGTAATTTTCTAAGCAGTTATTCCAGCAACTTCTCTATCATTTGCATTTTCCTACCTCACTTCATTCAATACATAATAAAAATTTCGGCGCGCTTCGCGCGCATAAACAATATTTAACAATATTCGCGCATAACGAATATCATCTAATATAGTCTTTGGCAACTCGCGCAACGAAGACACCTTCGCACCGTTCACAAGAACAACTGTATCTTGCCGAGGAAAAACAAACTCTACCCAAAATGCCCTGCAGTGATGATAGGCCTCGGCGGGCAGTCACTATGTTCAAAAGAAGAGTAAGCGTGTGTTCGACGTTACAGGCATAGAAATTCGTCATTTGGGCCGCGCTTCACGCAAATGAAAATAAAAATTTCGTCATTCAGGCGCGCAATTGCGCGCATGAATAATAAAACCTACAGGATTTGTTAAACTATGCATAAAAAAACGGAATGTTCATCTACACTTTCTTTGTGCTTTTATCAATGTGCTTTTATCAATGTGCTTTCATCAATGAAATGGCTTGATGAAATGCGTTAAAATTCGGGCGCGCTTCGCGCGCAACAAAAGAAAAATGCGCTCCCGTCTATCTGTAAATTGTCTTCTACTAGGTCAAATAGGGGGCGGGAGGGATCACGAATGGCATTTGTACATGGATAACGTCCATTAAAACATAGAGCGGGCAACTGATACTACAGCGGGTAACTCGTTTTCCATTTCAATCCTAGTGTTCCTTATTGCCAAATCTTTGTGTTTTTGGCATTTGTACATGGATAACGTCCATTAAAACATATAGCGGGTAACTCGACACTACAGCGGGTAACTCGTTTTCCATTTCAATCCTCGTGTTCCTTATTGTAAAATCTTCGCTTTTTTGGCATTTGTACATGGATAACGTCATTAAAACATATAGCGGGTAACTCGACACTACAGCGGGTAACTCGTTTTCCATTTCAATCCTCGTGTTCCTTATTGCCAAATCTTTGTGTTTTTGGCATTTGTACATGGATAACGTCATTAAAACATATAGCGGGTAACTCGACACTACAGCGGGTAACTCGTTTTCCATTTCAATCCTCGTGTTCCTTATTGTAAAATCTTCGCTTTTTTGGCATTTGTACATAGATAACGTCATTAAAACATATAGCGGGTAACTCGACACTACAGCGGGTAACTCGTTTTCATTTCAAATGTCCCGGCTGTAAAATCTTTGTGTTTTTGGGCATTTGTACATAGATAACGTCATTAAAACATACAGCGGGTAACTCGACACTGCAGCGTGTAACTCGTTTTTCATTTCAAATGTCGTGTTCCTTATTGTAAAATCTTTGTGTTTTTGGGCATTTGTACATAGATAACGTCATTAAAACATACAGCGGGTAACTCGACACTACAGCGGGTAACTCGTTTTCCATTTCAATCCTCGTGTTCCTTATTGTAAAATCTTCGCTTTTTTGGCATTTGTACATGGATAACGTCATTAAAACATATAGCGGGTAACTCGACACTACAGCGGGTAACTCGTTTTCCATTTCAATCCTCGTGTTCCTTATTGTAAAATCTTCGCTTTTTTGGCATTTGTACATAGATAACGTCATTAAAACATATAGCGGGTAACTCGACACTACAGCGGGTAACTCGTTTTTCATTTCAAATGTCGTGTTCCTTATTGTAAAATCTTTGTGTTTTTGGGCATTTGTACATAGATAACGTCATTAAAACATATAGCGGGTAACTCGACACTGCAGCGTGTAACTCGTTTTCCCTTTCAAATCTCGTGTTCCTTATTGTAAAATCTTCTATTTTTTGTATTGGAACGTATCCCGTACGGATCACGAGTGCAAAAAGTGAAAAATCACGAATCACGGCTGTCGAAAGTAAGCTTTCACGGATCACGAAAATGGATGCTGGGAGATCACGCTCTGCTTACTGTTGTCGCTTGCCATGGCACAAGGGACCGGTCATTATTTATCGCCTGGGGAGTCTGAGGATTTGTGGCATTACACTCTGTCAAAATGAAGTGATCCCCACTCTATAAGTACTATGGTTTACGTGATCCCCCTCAGAGCTGTTAAAAGTTTCGTGATCCCCCCTGTCCGATTTGTAGTGGAAGATGTTTTACAGAGAGGATCGCGTTCTTCTTTTGTTGCGCGAGAAGCGCGCCCTGATTTTAATAAACGCATTTCATCAAGGCTCAGAGAAAATGTTGACGAACATTTCATTTTTGTGTATAGTAAACAAAGCCTGTAAATTCTTCATGCGCGCAAAACGCACCGCAAATGACGAAATTATTATTCTTCAGGTGCGTAAAGCGCGGTCCGAATGATGAATTTCTATGCTGTAACGTCGAACTCATGCTAACCCAAGTTGCCAGTTCTTTCTAACATAGTGATTGCCCGCCAAACCTTTAATTTTTGGGCTGTTTTGGGTGAGTTATTGGCTTCGTTGCGCGCGTTCTGAAAAAGAAAGTGTGCCTTCTTTATGCACGCGAAGCGCGCCGAAATTTTTTAATGCACATGAATCGAAGTTGCTGAACGGAAAATTCGCTGAGGAATCTCAGCCGGGACAAAAAAAAAATCACAAATCACGATTTTATCAGCTCAAAATCACGACTCACGAGCATTTCAAAACGACTTTCACGGGTCACGCCACGATTCTTGGGCACGAATCCAAAATAAGATTGGCCATTTTCACGGATCACGAAAACGAAAAAGGGTCGATCACGGCTCACGAAAAAACCCTGTACGACCCTGACGAGTGATACCTCATTTTAAATCTTATTTCTTTTCCTTAACTATGAAAACTTTATTTGTTTAATTTGATTCTTGATTCAACAAAATATTTTTAGGGAGCTTCCTTTCCGACGCCGCGTCGGGTCAAGTTTCGAGAGCTCCACGCACGCGGATAAATTACGATCAGCTTTCGTTCTTTAACAACATTTTACCATGGGCTTAGATGAGTTCTAAAAAAAAACGTGTTAGGGATTTTTGAAATTTTAAGAGCCGATTTTAGAGCCGGCAAGTATAAAATGCAGACCAGAAAAGGCAGACTAGAAAATGCAGACTGGAAAAAGCAGACCGGAAAATACATACTAGAAAATGAACTCATCGTAAAAATTGTGAATAGCCTAGTTTTTGTCCATTTGTATTAAGAACAACAGTTTTGGAAGTTGTTGTTCGCGGCGAGGAGGCTCATTTCAAGTATTGAATGTGAAAGCGGAATCACAGATTTCCTCAAATTAAGTACTTCCCATCGCGGTATTCAGTAAACTACAGGTAAATGTAGCAACCAAGCTACCAAGTTGGTAGTTCAGTATTTTGAAAAAACAATGTTTTAATTCCTAGAAAGCGAAACACACTGTTTAGTTTCTGTCACAGTGCGATCGCAAGTTCGCTGTCAGATCAACAGGTAAAGTTCCAGCTTTGTTTTCAGGTCGTCTAAATCGATCTTTTCTACACAAGAAAATAATATGGTTCTCAGTAATAGGAGAGCCTTTTTATTCACTCATTGCTTCAAAAACGTGCAGTGCAGTCCAAATCTTCGGTTCGGGATCGTTTTCAAACTCATTCGTGATTACACTTTCTTTATGACAGTCCAGGCCCTCGATCTTGACGATCTCGCTACTCATAACTCATCGTTTAGAGCGGTTTATGAGGAGCTTTGGGCAAGTAAAAAATGCGCCCCCACCACTTGAGAAAGGTGTTAATCCCTGCCAAGTCACTGCCTGGTTTTTATTGACATTTGCTGGTAAACATCAATTAGCATCCGCAAAGGTCACAGCGGAAACTACGCACTTTTGCGCGCTCGAACACAAGCATAGGAGAGCTGTGACCCATTCTTGTCCACGAATAGCCAGCTTTCTTCGATTTACTAAGCAGCGAACTGATCATGAGTCCTGTTGTGTCACAAGCAGTTGTAGAGCTACCCCGGGAGACCACTATAGAGAAGTATTAACGTTGTATACTAAACACAGCTTTGTTATCTTTATAATGACCACGCTGGTTTGCTGCTACTCGGGAAAATAACAGGCACTGGTAGTCACGTTTACCTGGCAAACTCAAGTTGTTATTCGGAGGAAAGGTTTTGTCTTTGCAATTTGTATAAAGGGCAGGAAGTTATGTTTCTGTACTACTAATGCGGCTTTTGCAAACGCTGATTTATTGAGTGAAACATACAGCGATCAATTTCGCGCCAAAATGCATCAGAGTTGATTTTAAGTATAATATACTCAAATGAATAAACCTTCATTGTTCTCGGGATTTAGGATATGACTTTGTTTGAGAATTTGAAGAGAGCTAGAAAGGTTGTATTTCAAGGAATAGGCGGTAAATCTCATTGTCCACGTATAATCGTCCAGTGGAGCATGTCAAAAGCATGCTCTGAAATAGAATTCTGCCCGGATCGTTATGGTGGTCTTCAATTCATGCAGTCAAGACTCGTAAACAAACAACCGAAGACTTACGTTGAAATAATCTGTGCCGGTCTTATTCGACAGAGAAACGTAACTGCAGTTCTCCAACTCCATCCACAATTCAAAGCGGTTATATATTACGAGCTAGCTGTAATACGGGTCATATCGGGGTCATATCATGATCAAAATGGCGGCTAACATTTTGGCGTAAATCGACAAACGAAATAGCTCTGAAGAGGAAAATAAAGCTCTCGAAAGACGAACATAAAGAAAAATCATATGTTATTGGAGCTCGAGCAAAAGCTGCCAAGAAGCCCTGATTTTCAAAACAAGTTTGTTGGATATCACTTGGATACTAGTTTATCCGTGGTATCAAAATTGCATACCTTTCCCGGCCTGATTTTAAAACAAGTTTGTTGGATATCACTTGGATACTAGTTTATCCTTGGTATCAAAATTGCATACCTTTCGAACCCGACCTTATTTCAAAATTATGTTTCTTGGATATCACTTGGATACTAGTTTATCCGTGGTATCCAACTTTCGTAACTTTCCCGGCCTGATTTTAAAACAAGTTTTTTGGATATCACTTGGATACTAGTTTATCCGTGATATTAAAATTTCATAACTTTCCCGGCCTGATTTCAGAACAAGTTTTTGGATATCACTTGGATACTCTAGTTTATCCGTGGTATCAATTTCGTAACTTTCCCTGCCTGATTTTAAAACAAGTTTTTTGGATATCACTTGGATACTAGTTTATCCGTGATATTAAAATTTCATAACTTTCCCGGCCTGATTTTAAAGCAAGTTTGTCGGATATCACTTGGATACTAGTTTATCCGTGGTATCAAAATTTCGAAACTTTCCCGGCCTGATTTCAAAACAAGTTTGCAGGATATCAATACTTTATCCGTGGTATCAAAATTTCATAACTTTGTCCCTGCCTGATTGTAAAACAAGTTTGTTGGATATCACTTGGATACTAGAGTTTATCCGTGGTATCCAACTTTCGTAACTTTCCCGGCCTGATTTTAAAACAAGTTTTTTGGATATCACTTGGATACTAGTTTATCCGTGATATTAAAATTTCATAACTTTCCCGGCCTGATTTTAAAGCAAGTTTGTCGGATATCACTTGGATACTAGTTTATCCGTGGTATCAAAATTTCATAACTTTCCCTGCCTGTATTTAAAACAAGTTTTTTGGATATCACTTGGATACTAGTTTATCCGTGATATTAAAATTTCATAACTTTCCCGGCCTGATTTCAGAACAAGTTTTTGGATATCACTTGGATACTCTAGTTTATCCGTGGTATCAAAATTTCGCAATTCGCAATAGTTGTTTACCACAACAGAGTTCCGACACATGGGTCTGCATGCTCTCCTGTTGCTAATTCCAGTTCTTTCAATTGATCCACGGCTTCCCTCGTCCTCCTTATAATGAGACTCCCCAAAGAATAAATCTCGTATAGGAAACGCATCGCGGTTTTGTTGTTAGTATATGAATTTTGAACGAGAGAATGCCGATCTAGTAAATGCTCTACTGTGTATATTCCGCATTTTGGTGCTTAAAACAATGTCTATGGATGTAATTCAATCACTGTTTGTGTATGAATAATCCCTTGTTGACAAAGAGGGAGCACATGAGCAAAAGCCGCTCGTTTTCGTGTGAAGGATTATCACACCTTCTCGAGAGTAAGGGTGCATTCAATGCACCCTTACGTCATACTTTCCAGAATAATTATCCGGGCTAAGCTCCTCATCATATGACCGTAGTGAAACCAATTGCAAAGTAATTACGGCCAATTCTGAAAGAAAACGTATAGGGAGTAATTACAAAGTAACTGCGAATTACTCACGTCAGTCATCTGAAATCCGCTCTATTCTAACTTTAATTTACTCTTAGTTTGTATCCCGCTGCACTTTCTAGTCTTCATGTTTTTTAGTCTGCATTTTCCAGTCTGCATTTTCTAGTCTGCAGTCTGCATTTTCTGGTCTGCATTTTATACTTGCCGATTTTCGAGCCAATTTTGTATGTCCGTTTTTTTAATATAAAAAACTTAAATAACTTGACTGAATTTCAAAAATCTCCGACACAGTTTTTAGAACACGTCTTAGTCAACGCTAATATGGAGTCAATGAACGAAAATAGCGAATATTCGCGAGGGTGGAACTCACTCTAAAAAGTTCAACTGAATGCACCGGGAAGGGAACTCCATAAAACATTTGGATTTTGTAAAATGAAATGAAATTATATACGATAGTTTTAGCCAACGACATAAGCTTTAAAAGAGGAATTACTTTTATTTATTTATTTATTCAGCTTCGCCCGAGGGCCGGGAATCCTCACAGAGCGAAGCTCCAATTACGAGGTTCCCTCCGCCGAACTAGACTCTCTCTTTTTGCTCCGACGAAGGGCTAACGCTCGAAACGTCAGCAAAACACCATATTTCCACGGCGTTTAACATAAATCTCAACTTTTGTCGTTGTTGTTCATAGACTCAACAAGAATCTTCACTATGGTTCTACCTTTTCAGGGTCCGCGTTCACTCGTCAATGGCTGATTGCATTTTTAAACTGCACCGGGGGGTTGAGGACCTCCCTTAAAAAGACCCCCTCCCCTGGAATTTCCACTCGTGAAACAGACCCCGTCCCCTGGAATTTCCAACCTCATAAAGGACCCCCTCCCCTGGAATTCCATTTTTCCGGCAAAATACCCCTGGAAAATCTATTTTTGGATAAATTGCCCCTGGAAAGTCACCCCTCCCCCTTGGAATTTCTAGTCTCCCGACACACCCCCTCCCGTGGAATTTCCAGAGTCCAATACAACCCCCCTGGAAAATTTTCCAGGTCCTCAACCCCCCGGTGCGGTTTAAAAATGCAATCAGCCAATGACGACAATAAATAATTGATGACTGGACCCCCGGCTGGCGACCTAATTGTCTTCGAAAATGTTTCTTTTATATAATGGGTTCAATGATAACTCTACATTAGGCTTAATTTTCTCTGTTTATAGTCCGAAAACAAGATGGAAAACACAGCATAAAATTGCATTCTTATTCGACCATCCACCATCTTGGATACTGCTGACCATGTGACCGCAGTGCTACAGACCATCAAGCTTTGGGCTATTTCAAAGAGGCTGAAGAAAGAATGATTGAAACGGTCATGGCTAAAAGGGATGACTCAGAAGGACCTGATTAATAATTCATAGGCTTCACGGTAGAACGAAGCTACATATGCCATGTTATGCACTGTAGCTTCGTTCTATTGTTTGTCCTATGAATTATTAATCAGGTCCTTCTGAGTTATCCCTTTTAGCCATGACCGATTGAAACGTGGTTAACACTCGTCAAGTAAACATGTCTTATTAAATATTCAGAACTCAATAACTTTACAGCTGTTTCAGGTAACACGCAACTTCGCCGTTGTAAGATTCTTGGAGTTTGGCAATTGGGGTTTTCTGTGCTGTCCCATCAATGCAATCCGTGTGAGCCAATCAAATCCTTGCCCAGTGCATTTGTTTGGCTTCCCTTGCGAGACATGTCGCGACAGAAGCCAATTCACTGCACTAGGCGATTTGATTGACTTCGCAGAAAAACCCAACTGCCAAAAATGTTTTCAACGCGCTGGGTCGCGTGTTACCTGAAACAGCTGTAAACCTCAGGTGCTATTTGGTACAAATGTCATCGCAGTAGATATTAGCCATATTCACACTAGAGACGGAAAATTAAACTCGTGTTAGTGTGAAACGGTTAAAAGATTTTTGTCTTATTTTCCGTCAACAGGCGATTTTTCGTGGACGATTTTTTCGTCGAGACGGGAAACTCGTCTTGAATTCACGCTAAGACGATGAACTGGACGGAACTTGCGTAATTCGCGCGGTAAAGAAACTGGGACTAGAGAGTGGGCACAGAATTGTGGGTACATGGCGCCGCGGGTGTACTAGGTAACCACTCAAATCTCGGCCCATCGAACAAATGTTACGATGTTTCCCGTCAATATATGAATAAATGTCGTAAAAAACTAGACGGGTTTCTATTCACGAATTCATATCAGACGGAAACCTCGGCACTCGTCAGACGAAAAACCCATCATCACGAGTTTTCCGTCCTCTAGTGTGAATACAGCTATACTAGAGGCAAACAATACACTTGCAGTGTTGTTGTTGTTTCATAGGAGGTAGAACTGGACGAGATCAATTGTGAAACGGGGTAATAATTTTCTCTAGACATTTTCTCTGAGCATTGAGGGAAAATTTAGCCACGTTTTTGTTTTTACAAATATATTTTGATTTGTGCTACTCGCAGCTGGCAACTTTACAGCTCGCAAAATACATGGTCTATTTGTTTACGGATGGCGTAAAAAAACATTGGAATTCGTCATGACAGTTTCACGAGATATACGGCTGACTGAAGCTAAAGAAATACACTTGATTATCCAATATAGCCATTTCGGGTCACAATGGCGGGTCCTTTCAAGTCTTCTGAATGACCATTTTTCCCGCTTATTAGAAACCTTGATGGCCATCCTATGCATGACTTTCTACCTAAAGCTAAGGAGACGGGACGGACCATTTGATATTTGATGGGGGGAGTGGCTAATTTTTTGGGCTCGATACTTTTTTCGCGTCCAGTTTTGCTGCTCGAATTTTTTTACCTAAAACATGTCTGTGCTTGATATTTTTTCCTGATATTTCTTTTTTTGGTTCGAGACATTACTTAAATTATTTCGCTCTCAAAACGACAATTGATCACTTCAATAAAGTTTGATTTCATACTCTCCAGTTATGTTAGCATTTCGCGAAATCGGTATGCTTAAAAGCATCTCTGGATCAGTTCGGTTTTACGAACGAGGGCTGACAACTGATAAGTTTGTATGTTTATGAATGCGCGCTTCGCGCGCCGCGATTTTGAAAATCTACGAGGTTAATGATGTTCTTATTTATGGGAGATGAGAATCGCGATGAAGAAATGGAGTCACTGAATAAAAACATCATAAAAAATTTTCAAAAATTAATCATGCATGCCTAGTAGGATGTTATACTTGTAAATACTACACCACAGCTTACGCTTTTTATGAGCGCGACGCTGCTGCAATTTTGGACATATCAGTTGAAAGTAAGTAAACCTTTGCTTATCATTTTCTGAAATTATTTCAATTTTAAAACAAATTATTAATTATTGTTGATGGCGAGCGCGTAGCGCGAGCCGACCAAAAAATCCCTCTATTTATAAAGACATCAGGTTCCCTAAAAACGCTAAATCAGGAGAGAGTTTTAAAGTGTTTGCTCGATTTTTTTTCGCCACCAGTTTTGCTTGCGCGTTATTTTTTTTCTAGGTCAGAGGCTTGCTCGAATTTTTTTTTGGGAATCAGCCACCCCGCCCCCCCCCCCCATCAAGTATCAAATGGTCCGTCCCTTAGTATCACCCAACTAGTGGACTATTGCCAATGCTGCATTCTGATTGGCTACGCTACTAGGGGACTATATCAATAGACCTCTAGTAGCGAAAGCGCCGATTTTGAAATGAAACAATGGCGGCCGCTTCTCGTTTTGACGAGGTTTCTGGTGATTTTTTAACACAATTTTTCACTTTTTTGACAAACTAGTTGGGTGATACTAAAGCGGCGTCATGGGGTATTGGCCCGTAGCCCTTACGGGCTCGAGGTCTAATTGTTAGAGAAAGCTTTTTGTTATTTACGTATCCATGGAAAATCAGTTTAATTCTGGGTCATGCATGCATACAAGTACGCCTGCCAGTAGGTAAGGTCCATTTACCCATAGCCAAATAGACTAGTGTAAGTTCTCACGACTTGACTATTGTCTGTATTGTCTTACAACTTCTAAAGTGTATAATGGACGATTAAGAGCAATTTGCACTGGATCACGCTGAGTTGTTCAAAACCTTATCGTGTTGATGGCCTAGGTGTGAACAATATTCGTTTGTTTTGTTATTACTACCGCAGGCTTCTATCAACATTGTCAGATTTCAGTTAGGAAAGAAAAGAACATGTCTAAAAGGGAACACAAGGACGGGCGACCCAAATGAGGCGTTTCCCCTCGCCCTCCGCCCTCGTCTTTTATATCACCTATAATTGATCCCCATTCCCTCCTTTTCAATGTTCGAAATATCAATTCTTTTTGCTATGGGATTCAAAAAAGTTCACTCGGCATGTGATGAATTTATCTATAGAACCTGAACAGAACCTGAATTTCTGTTATTTTGAAAACAAAAATCAAACTGCAATTTTGTGGTGTCTTTCTGACCGCCAGCGCCGGCAGTTTATTATTTTTATCAAAATTCTTGAAACCAAAGCTCTACTAGAAATCAAATGTCAAATCATACTTTGAGTTTAGACCATAATTGGGAAGGGAAGACCATAATTGTGTGGAGTTCTGACTGCCTGCTGGTCACAAACTAAAACTATCTATACAGCGGCCAGTTTTCAAAGCCCACGTATTCGTCACTTAATGTGGCCGCGACCATCATTTGATAGACTTGCCATAGCGTAGCAGCTGTTCAAAGTCCCCTAATTATACTTCAATATATTTTGCGCTATTTTCTCGTTGGGAGTCCCTTAAAGGGGGGTTACTCCCTCATATGGTATACGGGTATGCGCCGCCCTAGGAAATGGTTTTGGTCTCCTGAGATCTACGGCCTAGGGTATCGTTTTTCGCTAAATGTTCTAAATTAAGACCAGTGTGATCTACATAAACAACTCAGAATCCTATATTATACTATGATTAGCCACTGATTATGATTTAGCCTTTAAGAAAGAAAAAGGAACTGAAACTTGCATTATATAAGCATTCTTACTTAAGATTTAATATAGCTTTCGCTATCAAATTTCCAAGTTTGAAAACTGTTCAGCCTGATTAAAGAAATCAAAAATGTCATTTCACAATCCAATTCCATCCGCTCGGCGATAGCACACGAAAATACATCAAATACATCGTCATTTAACAATCCTAGACGATTATTGTGCTCATTTCTTGTGAATCTGACTGCATTTAAGCGACCTAAATTAACCCTAAAATCGTGTAAGATCGCGACAGTGCCCTTTGATGAGCAGTTGGAGTTTGTATCTCATTATTGGTCTCATAAAATGATATTGGCAGTACTATGATATATTGGCAATGTAAGGAACTTCAGATTAGGGTACATAGTATATGCCTGGTGCACACTAGTGACATACTTCACCAAAGCAATCTTCTGTTATCTTTTGTGGACTTCAACGTTGTTCGTGTGATATTTTTCTTATGTCGTTATGTCGCAAGTGTTGTGCAGCAGGCAATAGCAAAGCCTGAAGAGAGAATGCGAGTACTGTAGTATGATTGGTTAGCCACACGCAAACGAGAAGAGGTCCAAATCTCTGACCGAAGGTATTGGGGGCATTATAATTGGCATTATCATTTAAAGTTGAGTAGTTTTTGCTTAATATATCGCATATGACGAGAGCAGTTCGATTATCGAGACAATTTCACTTTGTTGAAGGAAGTGTCCGGCCGTCCTCTAGCTTGGTACATGTTCTCTTTCCGCGTGACTAACTTTATTGAAAACACCATATCCAGCCAATATTATAATATAAGTCTACTGTCGCTGAAAAGAAGGTGGACGAACAGAAGCAAAGACAGGGTGTTCTACCACATCTCCCAGTTTCAGCGCAAAAAAGTCGTACAAGGTTAGATGTTCAGGTAAGCCTGTGACCGCGTAGCACTAGTTCAACAGAGTGGAGATAAGGAATCGGATGTACAATTCCAGAGGTCGTGGGTCCGAATCCCTCTCGGGGTCAGAGATTTTTTCTCTTTCTCCGCTTACTAGGGCTAACGCTCATAAACACACATGGGACCATTTCATTAGCACGTTAGCTTTCACACAAGGTTAATTCCTTATCTCCACTCGTACAAGGTTAGTATCGTGCTCGACGCTAAATTTAACTTCCCCACACCCGAGTGCAAGTTTTAGAACCTTATGAGCGTATTTTCAAATTGGTCACCGTGTTGCATATGGAAATGTACAGTTGGCTAAGCTCATGGCGCATTAAAATGTTATTGTATTGGTGTTTATTTTAGCGCATTTTTACATGTAATGTTTTTCCTCAATCCCTCAATATTTTGGAATGAGATTCCTCCGACGTATAGTCTCTAATCAATCCAAGCTTTAGAAATTCGTCGGAATAGGCCGATCCTTGGTGACGTTATTGTTTACATTCACGAAATTTTAAAACGCTGCATTTAGCTTTGAAAAATGCAACGAAAAGCTCAAAAAAAGTTCATTTTTTAGTCTTAAAATTAAAAAGTATTGACTTGTTTCCATATCATTTTTCAGACTAGTTGAAGCTTTTCAAAATTGTGTGAAATCATAGTTGGCGCAAAACGCTCATTAGCTCACATGTTTCCTCTAAATTGAACGTTGCCACGCGCTTAGAATTCGAGATATCAGCTTGAATTATTCCAATTGTTGCATTTACAGTTCTCTATTGATATTAACTAATCATTTTATACCTTCCACGAACGGTGTTGACACTGAAGAGAGATACAAGATACTCCATGTTGAAGTTTACTGATTTTGTTATTACAATACGTAGGCACGTTTTGTAGCAGCGATTTCGCTGCCGCGTTTCTGTTCCGACAAATTGTTTGAGACTTCGCCTCATTTGAAAAAAAAAACTGTTTCTAGGAGTGTAGGGGCTCACAAAAATAGTGATTGTGGCCTCTTATAATTAATCTTGAGAAAAGTAAGATTTACATACCTCGAATGCTGGCCTCGGATTCATAAATATAATTATAGCCGACATTCGAGGTATATAAAGTTCTTATTCCACATTTGACGAGGGTTTCTATAAATGGCTATGTAAGATCTAGTATTTGAGTTAAATTTTGAAGGAATTGTTTGATTTTGCCCCAAGTCTAAAAAAAGTCAATGTCATTGTTCATTTTGTCGTGACGCCCCTTTTGTTATCAAAAGAATGAGTTTTGTCTTCCAATATCAGGTCGGTCCTCCCCATGAGCAGATGTAGTACCCACCTAGCCGAGCTAAAGGAAAACTTCAACCACAGATAACATGTTTACCATTTTATCATTTTCTTTTGACTTATTATTATTTTTGTTGATTCGTATTTTGCTTAGTTGATATGCAGACGAAGAGATCAAAGTCTGGGTAATTAATCAACATCAAGACGCGTGAACGCACGAACGTCTTACACAAGACGCAAATCTCAAGGGCAAGTGGCGCTTGTAGTTGCGCTTGCGTTCTAGTGTAAACAATATAAGGGAAATGCATGAGTTTGATATCCTTGCGCAGGTAATTGCGCTTGCGTTCTAGTCTAAACAATATAAGGGAAATGCATGAGTTTGACATCCTTGCGCAGGTAATTGCGCTTGCGTTCTAGTGTAAACAATATAAGGGAAATGCATGAGTTTGACATCCTTGCGCTTGTAATTGCGCTTGCGTTCTAGTGTAAACAATATAAGGGAAATGCATGAGTTTGACATCCTTACGCTTGTAATTGCGCTTGCGTTCTAGTCTAAACAATATAAAGGAAATGTATGAGTTTGACATCCGTGCGCTTGTAATTGCGCTTGCGTTCTAGTCTAAACAATATAAGGGAAATGTAAGTATAAAGTGAATTATGGTCCCTCAGTTTGAAACAAGGCACATGTCCATGTCTATGTCAATGACCAAGTGGTCCCCCCCCCCCCCCCCCCCCCCTGATGGCTGATCTATATTTTTTACCTCCTCATAAACAACTTGGTCAAATCACTTCGAACATGCCACGCATGCAGTAAACATTTAGTCCAATTAATACTTTGTTTGCGTACCCTTGTGAATCTAGACATCTATTCATAGGCTCGTTAGAGAAAAAAAACAAGCACATGACTGTTCAGCTGCAAAGAGCGTATTGTTTGCATGAATAAGAAAGAGAGCCATTAATCTTTAGACATGACTATCAAATTGAAAAACCTAAATCATGCACATATGGACATATGGTATAACAAAATCGACTGTTTGCGGATCGACGACAATTCTCAAACATAATTCATTAGAAAAATCAACAATACAAAGATTCCATTCTTCGCAGCTCTAGCTTTTCTATCGTTAGGGGACGCTAATTTGTAATTCAGTATCATGCTCGGTTGATTTGCCCTTAGGAATCAAATGCAGTGAACTGAATGTTGGAAATTGCACAATCGAATCAACCGAACGTTGAGCGAACCGACTGTCTATAAGAGTCAGTTTTCTGCGCTCCCGTTCAAGAGGTCGTCTTCTGAAGTTGCGCTTTTCGAGAGGTTGAGAGAGGGTTTTGAGTGTTTTTGCCTGGACTGCAACCACTTGAGGTGAGGTGCCAAATGTATTTAAAGCTAAAAATTGTGAAGAGAAAACGACCAAGAAACCAGAGCATTGTCCATGCTTATTGTTGACTAGAACGACGATTGAACAAAAGTTGAATCTGTTCTCGCTTAGACCAGTTTTAATCGTTGAACCTAATTCGGGTCGGACTCACGCCGGGCCTATAAGGATCAAAAATCGCCGGGGTTTGTTGTAACTTTGTGAGTTTTAATCCAATCACTACCAAATTTCACATGTAAATAGTATTCATGAAATTAACAAACATAGTAATTTGGAATTTTCAAATTAACGAATTCAAGCGGGAAAATGATGTCATCAATCTTACACCAAAATTTCAAATCGATCATATGAAATTTTTATGACTTGGATATGAAAGAGCACATTGAGATAGCCACTAAATGTTAATTACCATTGGCCGTTTCCGCACTAGAGACGGATAATTCGTCCAGAGGACTTAGGACAATGATTTTTAGTGCGTCTAGCTCTGTAGGTAGGTACCGGAGCTGACCGGAGCACAGTTGACGCAATTCAATAGAGACAAAGGACTCCAAGTAACACAAAGAACGAAGCTAACACAGAATACAATACAATACAATACAATACAATAGAATACAATAGTCTCCGGTACCTACGCAGAAAGACCCTTTCTTCGTTAGTTGCTTCGTCTTGAGTGAATACGGGCAAGAGACGGACAAAACGTGAACGAGATTGTCACCAATCGGACATGCGCGGAAAGCAAATACACTAAATCCTATTTGAAAACCCCCGTTTTCGACCGTCGATACGAATAATCGTTATTAAAAATCTACAGTCTGGAGAGCGTTTTCAAAAGACCTCCGTTTTTGTGGTTAGGAAATTTCCGCATACGCGTGGACGGGAGGTGTGCAAGTACGAAGAAATTATCTCCATTTTCGAAAATATCCGGACACGTGTAGACGTGGGCTGAACATGAGCTTTTGGTCTGAATCATAAAACCCAGATTCTGGGTTTCTGGTTTGAACGTTGTATGAAAGTTCGTTACGTTTTTGACCTACCACGCATGCTCACAAATCGGATTCCCCCAGAGCCCTGGATCTTGCCGCTGGCCAAAAGATGACGGGCTCTGGGTACGAGATTGTCATAAGAGCTGCAAGTTCACAATCTAATGCAAACTTTGATTGGTCAAAAAATATTGGCTGCGTGAACGGGCTCTTCTATTGGCTCGTTTTTGTTATGGTAGATTCAATGACTACTCTCTGACTGGAAACATTTTTTCTAGAACATTGTACTCAGCATTTGCCTTCTAACGCGGCATTTGAATTTTAATTATATAGCCAGCTCGAAATCCCATTGTGCCGGCAGATCGATTTTTCTTGAATCGTCCAATTATTTTTTAATTGGATCGCGCGCGCTCTAATTGGACAGTTCGCGCTAAAATTGGACAGTTTGGGTTTGAACATGGATGTTATATAATTAATAAATAACAGGACTCCATGCTTGTCCAATTAAGAAAAAAATGGATGATTCCTCTGAATCATCCAATTTTTTCTTAATTGGACAGCATGGAGTCCTATTATATATACAAATTATTCATTTGAAGCGGAAAGTATTATTAGTAGGGGAAACGCCTTGCATGGGTCGCCCGTGTTCTCCCCTTTGGGCTATTTCCTTATGTTTATTAGTGCTTTTGTTGTCTTTGTTTAAAAAGTAGTCCAATAAATGTGGTCATATTTTATAGAGGGGGATGGTTAGGAAACCTGACACCCTGTTATTGTATTATCTCTTTGTTCACTTTTTCAGAGGAATCCTTTTGTTTGTGCTGGGTGACGGTACATAAGTATACCAAAATCCAGCCAGTAAGATTCAGTGTATAACCAGGCATGCATATTAGATAAGGGTGAAACAAAAGATTGTGATTGTGTTTGAACATCCAGCCCACGCTATTGTATTGACCGTTTGAAGTTTTCCGGGCTTCCTAACCATTCCACTCCGTTAACTATGATCTGGTAAAATAAAATAAAAATAAAAAATACATTTTTGTTGTCGTTGATGATAATTCATTTTTCCATCATGCATTTCTAGGGGGGGGGGGGGGGGCATACTTCCCTAAAGGAAATTTTGAAATTTTACGCCTCGAGACGTCCAGGAATACAGAAGATATTGTTGCTAATTTGTCAGATTTCGGCTCAATCTCGTGTTTAAAAAACTCAGAAAAGCAGCTTAATACAGGTAGAAACTAAAAGGTCCAGCGCACCTAAAATCACGGTTAAAGAGCCTGTGTCAGCCACTCCTTTTTATTGTTTTCGTTTGATGTTAGAAGGCGAATTACGTGTAGAAATCTCTAAATCTAAAAAACAAAGTTTCAGATTTGATTTGCCAAATTCAATCAAGAACATTGCTCTAAATTATCTAAATCAGCCGATGGAAATGCATGGGTGCTTTCTTCGACTTATGGTATGTTGCTATCCTGTCAAAATGGCGGCTGACACAGGCGTGTGTTTAGCTCTGTAAAAGATAATTCACGGCTGACGGTTAGTTTTCTTACATTTTCAAGTCTAACGGAGTTTTTATGGACGTTTCACGGCTAACGCTTAGCCCCATTGAGTATTGTCCACTTCCCTTTATGCTTTTGTCTTCTTTTTGCAGTTTGAATCATGAGCAACACTCGCAAGACGGGATTAGCCTTTTCAGGAGGTGGTGTGCGGTCAGCGGCCTTCTGCTCCGGTGTCCTGCGCAGAATGCTACAGAAATCAGTCCCAGTGGGATACCTGTCTTGCGTTTCTGGGGGTGGTTACACAGGCAGTGCGTATTTGGACTGGAAGTACCGCAATGAAGGAAAGGACGACCCGGCTTGGCACAAGGAATTCTTCAATAACATGCGCCTAAATCCCAACCCCTTCTGTGATTGTGGAAATCCTATCAAAGCAATCTTTGAAACTCTGATTCTGCTGTCACTGCTGGTTTTTGTCGCTCTTTTTCTTCCCTGGTTGACCGGTTTCTCTTTCGCTATCCCAACGGCATTTCTCGTCAACTTCTTCTTTGGAAGTATTTTGCGAGCACCTTTTACTTGCCCTATAATTGATCCCATTCCCTCCTTTTCAATGTTCGAAATATCAATTCTTTTTGCTATGGGATTCAAAACAAATTCACTCAGCATGTGATGAATTTATCTATAGAACCTGAATAGAACCTGAATTTCTGTGATTTTGAAAACAAAAATCAAACTGCAATTTTGGTGTCTTTCTGACCGCCAGCGCCGGCAGTTTATTATTTTTATCAAAATTCTTGAAACCAAAGCTCTACTAGAAATCAAATGTCAAATCATACTTTAAGTTTAGACCATAATGTGGCCGCGACCATCTGATAGACTTGCCATAGCGTAGCAGCTGTTCAAAGTCCCCTAATTTATACTTCAATATATTTTGCGCTATTTTCTCGTTGGGAGTCCCTTAAAGGGGGGTTACTCCCTCATATGGTATACGGGTATGCGCCGCCCTAGGAAATGGTTTTGGTCTCCTGAGATCTACGGCCTAGGGTATCGTTTTTCGCTAAATGTTCTAAATTAAGACCAGTGTGATCTACATAAACAACTCAGAATCCTATATTATACTATGATTAGCCACTGATTATGATTTAGCCTTTAAGAAAGAAAAAGGAACTGAAACTTGCATTATATAAGCATTCTTACTGAAGATTTAATATAGCTTTCGCTATCAAATTTCCAAGTTTGAAAACTGTTCAGCCTGTAAAGAAATCAAAAATGTCATTTCACAATCCAATTCCATCCGCTCGGCGATAGCACACGAAAATACATCAAATACATCGTCATTTAACAATCCTAGACGATTATTGTGCTCTTTCTTGTGAATCTGACTGCAATTTAAGGGGGGGGGGGGGGGGGGGGGGTGAATAGCGGTCCTCAAATCCGCCGAACCGTTCAATTTTCAGGAAAATCCGCCGATCCGCACAAATTTTCGCCTCAATCCGAATCCGCAACGTTTGATTTATGAAAACAATTGATAAGAAGAAGAAAAAAAACGTTTCACCGTATCGCTTATAAACGAACATCTCTCACTGAGGGACGTGTCATTAAAGCGGGATATTGTGTTGTGATTCCCCCGTCCCCTATTTGACCTAGTAGATGGCATTTTACAGAAAGAGGGACTTACATTTTTCTTTCGTTGCGCGCGAAGCGCGCCCACATTTTGATAAACGCATTTCATCAAGCCTCAGAGAAAGGGTAGATAAACGTTGAAATACGCTACCTCAACTATGTATGATGGGCTCCTGCGCCTGTAGGTTATTCATGCGCGCCGCAAATTTATTTGTGACGAAATTATTGTTATTCTCATGTGCGTGAAGCGCGGCCCAAATGACGACATTTTCGTTCAACCCTGAAGCGTGGCGATTTTTTCGCGTAGGCTTACGTTTCAAACGTGCACGCTTTGTCGAGAAGTTGTCGCGTTTCTCGCTCGCTGATTGGCTGCTGTTTTGACCGTTATTTTTCAGCCAATCAGCGAACAAGAAACGCGACAACTTCACGAAAAAACATGCACGTTTGAAACGTAAACCTACGCGAAAAAATCGTCAAGCTTAGGGTTGAACGAAAATGGTAGTATTAAGGGATCTTCTTTCAATCATAGTGACTGTCCGCTAGGCCTATTACTGCAAGGCATTTTTGGGAGAGTTTATTTTCCTCGTCAAGATACACTTGTTCTGTAAATTGCGGGGGTAGTGTCTCGTTGCCCGAGTTCTGAAAGAGTATGTTAGATGGCATTCTTTTTGCGCGCGAAGCGCGCCGAAATTTTTATTAAGTATGCGAAATTAAGTATGTGAAATACGAAAACATATTAATGGCCTACAAATTCGAACATCCAGGGCTATTTGTCTACAGACACTACAGTCAACAATCTGCACAATCCGTAGTTGCGATCATCAGAATCCGAAATCCGAAGTCGAATTTTCAATAGATCCGCGATCCGGTACGTTTTGAGAATCCGAAAATCCGCTCGAGTTTTCTTAAAATCCGTAATCCGTGTGCTATTTAGGCCCAAATCCGCCGATCCGCAAACCTATTCACCTCCCCCATTTAAGCTACCTAAATTAACCCTAAAATCGTGTAAGATCGTGACAGTGCCCTTTGATGAGCAGTTGGAGTTTGTATCTCATTATTGGTCTCATAAAATGATATTGTAAGTACTATGATATATTGGCAATGTAAGGAACTTCAGATCAGGGTACATAGTATATGCCTGGTGCACACTAGTGGATATAAGGACGTCATATAGCAGATATAGCAACGATAAAAGCATGGGAAAAGCAAGTTCACACTAGTGACATAAGGACGTCATATAGCAGATATAGCAACGACAAAACAAAAGCATGGGAAAAGCAACGTGAAAAAATCAATATTTTCTATGGATCATTAGATTACTTCACCAAAGCAATCTTCTGTTATCTTTTGTGGACTTCAACGTTGTGAAACCTCTAAATTTTGTTCGTGTGATATTTTTCTTATGTCGTTATGTCGCAAGTGTTGTGCAGCAGGCAATAGCAAAGCCTGAAGAGAGAATGCGAGTACTAGTATGATTGGTTAGCCACGCAAAATGAGAAGAGGTCCAAATCTCTGATCGAAGGTATTGGGGGCATTATAATTTGGCATTATCATTTAAAGTTGAGTAGTTTTTGCTTAAAATATCGCATATGGCGAGAGCAGTTCGATTATCGAGACAATTTCACTTTGTTGAAGGAAGTGTCCGGCCGTCCTCTAGCTTGGTACATGTTCTCTTTCCGCATGACTAACTTTATTGAAAACACCATATCCTGCCAATATTATAATATAAGTCTACTGTCGCTGAAAAGAAAAGGTGGACGAACAGAAGCAAAGACAGGGCGTTCTACCACATCTCCCAGTTTCAGCGCAAAGAAGTCGTACAAGGTTAGTATCGTGCTCGACGCTAAATTTAACTTCCCCACACCCGAGTGCAAGCTTCAGATGATCGTATTTTCGAGCTGGTCACCGTGTTGCATATGGAAATGTACAGTTGGCTAAGCTCATGGCGCGTTAAAATGTTATTGCATTGGTGTTTATTATAGCGTATTTTTACATGTAATGTTTTTCCTCAATCCCTCAATATTTTGGAATGAGCTCCCTCCGACGTATAGTCTCTAATCAATCCAAGCTTTAGAAATTCGTCGGAATAGGCCGATCCTTGGCGACGTCATTGTTTACATTCACGAAATTTTAAAACGCTGCATTTAGCCCCATCTAGCTTTGAAAAATGCAACAATAAGCTGAAAATAAGTTCATTTTTTAGTCTTAAAAAAGTCTTGACCTGTTTCCATATCATTTTTCAGACTAGTTGAAGCTTTTCAAAATTGTGTGAAATCATTGGCGCAAATTAACGCTCATTAGCTCACATGTTTCCTCTAAATTGAACGTTGCATTCACGCGCTTAGAATTCGAGATATCAGCTTGAATTATTCCAATTGTTGCATTTACAGTTCTCTATTGATATTAACTAATCATTTTATACCTTCCACGAACGGTGTTGACACTGAAGAGAGATACAAGATACTCCATGTTGAAGTTTACTGATTTTGTTATTACAATACGTAGGCACGTTTTGTAGCAGCGATTTCGCTGCCGCGTTTCTGTTCCGACAAATTGTTTGAGACTTCGCCTCATTTAAAAAAAAAAACTGTTTCTAGGAGTGTAGGGGCTCACAAAAATAGTGATTGTGGCCTCTTATAATTAATCTTGAGAAAAGTAAGATTTACATACCTCGAATGCTGGCCTCGGATTCATAAATATAATTATAGCCGACATTCGAGGTATATAAAGTTCTTATTCCACATTTGACGAGGGTTTCTATAAATGGCTATGTAAGATCTAGTATTTGAGTTAAATTTGAAGGAATTGTCTGATTTTGCCCCAAGTCTAAAAAAAGTCAATGTCATTGTTCATTTTGTCGTGACGCCCCTTTTGTTATCAATAGAATGGGTTTTGTCTTCCAATATCAGGTCCTCCCCATGAGCAGATGTAGTACCCACCTAGCCGAGCTAAAGGAAAAACTCAACCACAGATAACATGTTTACCATTTTATCATTTTCTTTTGACTTATTATTATTATTATTTTTGTTGATTCGTATTTTGCTTAGTTGATATGCAGACGAAGAGATCAAAGTCTGGGTAATTAATCAACATCAAGACGCGTGAACGCACGAACGTCTTACACAAGACGCAAATCTCAAGGGCAAGTGGCGCTTGTAGTTGCGCTTGCGTTCTAGTGTAAACAATATAAGGGAAATGCATGAGTTTGATATCCTTGCGCAGGTAATTGCGCTTGCGTTCTAGTCTAAACAATATAAGGGAAATGTATGAGTTTAACATCCTTGCGCTTGTAATTGCGCTTGCGTTCTAATCTAAACAATATAAGGGAAATGCATGAGTTTGACATCCTTGCGCAGGTAATTGCGCTTGCGTTCTAGTGTAAACAATATAAGGGAAATGCATGAGTTTGACATCCTTGCGCTTGTAATTGCGCTTGCGTTCTAGTGTAAACAATATAAGGGAAATGCATGAGTTTGACATCCTTCCGCTTGTAATTGCGCTTGCGTTCTAGTCTAAACAATATAAGGGAAATGTATGAGTTTGACATCCGTGCGCTTGTAATTGCGCTTGCGTTCTAGTCTAAACAATATAAGGGAAATGTAAGTGTAAAGTGAATTATGGTCCCTCAGTTTGAAACAAGGCACATGTCCATGTCTATGTCAATGACCAAGTGGTCCCCCCCCCCCCCTGATGGCTGATCTATATTTTTTACCTCCTCATAAACAACTTGGTCAAATCACTTCGAACATGCCACGCATGCAGTAAACATTTAGTCCAATTATAGACTTTGTTTGCGTCCTGTTGGTTCCAGTTGATTTACCCTTGTGAATCTAGACATCTATTCATAGGCTCGTTAGAGAGAAAAAACAGGCACATGACTGTTCAGCTGCAAAGAGCGTATTGTTTGCATGAATAAGAAAGAGAGCCATTAATCTTTAGACATGACAATCAAATTGAAAAACCTAGATCATGCACATATGGACATATGGTATAACAAAATCGACTGTTTGCGGATCGACGACAATTCTCAAACATAATTCATTAGAAAAATCAACAATACAAAGATTCCATTCTTCGCAGCTCTAGCTATTCTATCGTTAGGGGACGCTAATTTGTAATTCAGTATCATGCTCGGTTGATTTGCCCTTAGGAATCAAATGCAGTGAACTGAATGTTGGAAATTGCACAATCGAATCAACCGAACGTTGAGCGAACCGACTGTCTATAAGAGTCAGTTTTCTGCGCTCCCGTTCCCAAGAGGTCGTCTTCTGAAGTTGCGCTTTTCGAGAGGTTGAGAGAGGGTTTTGAGTGTTTTTGCCTGGACTGCAACCACTTGAGGTGAGGTGCCAAATGTATTTAAAGCTAAAAATTGTGAAGAGAAAACGACCAAGAAACCAGAGCATTGTCCATGCTTATTGTTGACTAGAACGACGATTGAACAAAAGTTGAATCTGTTCTCGCTTAGACCAGTTTTAATCGTTGAACCTAATTCGGGTCGGACTCACGCCGGGCCTGTAAGGATCAAAAATCGCCGGGGTTTGTTGTAACTTTGTGAGTTTTAATCCAATCACTACCAAATTTCACATGTAAATAGTACTCATGAAATTAACAAACATAGTAATTTTGGAATTTTCAAATTAACGAATTCAAGCGGGAAAATGATGTCATCAATCTTACACCAAAATTTCAAATCGATCATATGAAATTTTTATGACTTGGATATGAAAGAGCACATTGAGATAGCTTGAGAAGTTATAAATATTTTAAGTTTGCAATGTCCGCCATTTTGTTTTTTACACAAAATGGCAGCCATTGACAGCCGGTACAAAATTGCAGGGCTTGTTCTAACTTGGTGAGTTTTAATCCAATCACTTCTAAATTTCACATGTAAATAGTACTCATGAAATTAACAAACACAGCCATTTTAGAATTTTTAAATTAACGAATTTTGGCGGGAAAATGACGTCATCAATCTTAAACCAAAACTTCTTAAACCAAAATCGATCATATGAAATTTTTAAGAATCGGGTATAAAGAGCTCATTGAGATAGCCACAAAACCGAAAAGATTTTTGAAATATCTCATCCCGTTAAGAAGTTATGGATATTTTAAGTTTGTATTTCCACGGAACGCTGACCAAAACAAAATAGCGGACATTGCAAACTTAAAATACTCATAACTTCTCAAGGGAAAGAGATATTTCAATAATCTTTTCGGTTTTCTATCTCAATGTGCTCTTTCATATCCAAGTCATACAAAGTTCATATGATCGATTTGAAATTTTGGTGTAAGATTGATGACGTCATTTTCCCGCCAAAATTCGTTTATTTCAAAATTCCAAAAAGACTATGTTTGTTAATTTCATGAGTACTATTTACATGTGAAATATGGTAGTGATTGGATTGGATTAAAACTCACAAAGTTAGAACAAACCCGGCGATTTTTGATCCTTATAGGCCCGGCGTGACTAAATGTTAATTTACCATTGGCCGTTTTCGCACTAGAGACGGATAATTCGTCCAGAGGACTTAGGACAATGATTTTTAGTGCGTCTAGCTCTGTAGGTAGGTACCGGAGCTGACCGGAGCACAGTTTACGTAATTCAATAGAGACAAAGGACTCCAAGTAACACAAAGAACGAAGCTAACACAGAATACAATAGTCTCCGGTACCTACGCAGAGAGACCCTTTCTTCGTTAGTTGCTTCGTCTTGAGTGAATACGGGCAAGAGACGGAAAAAACGTGAACGAGATTATCACCAATCGGACATGCGCGGAAAGCAAATACACTAAATCCTATTTGAAAACCCCGTTTTCGACCGTCGATACGAATAATCGTTATTAAAAATCTACAGTCTGTAGAGCGTTTTCAAAAGACCTCCGTTTTTGTGGCCGAAATTTCCGCATACGCGTGGACGGGAGGTGTGCAAGTACGAAGAAATTATCTCCATTTTCGAAAATATCCGGACACGTGTAGACGTGGGCTGAACATGAGCTTTTGGTCTGAATCATAAACCCCAGATTCTGGGTTTCTGGTTTGAACGTTGTATGAAAGTTCGTTACGTTTTTGACCTACCACGCATGCTCACAAATCGGATTCCCCCAGAGCCCTGGATCTTGCCGCTGGCCAAAAGATGACGGGCTCTGGGTACGAGATTGTCATAAGAGCTGCAAGTTCACAATCTAATGCAAACTTTGATTGGTCAAAAAATATTGGCTGCGTGAACGGGCTCTTCTATTGGCTCGTTTTTGTTATGGTAGATTCAATGACTACTCTCTGACTGAAAACATTTTTTCTAGAACATTGTACTCGGCATTTGCCTTCTAACGCGGCATTTGAATTTTATTTATATAGCCAGCTCGAAATCCCATTGTGCCGGCAGATCGATTTTTCTTGAATCGTCCAATTATTTTTAAATTGGATCGCGCGCGCTCTAATTGGACAGTTCGCGCTAAAATTGGACAGTTTGGGTTTGAACATGGATGTTATATAATTAATAAATAACAGGACTCCATGCTTGTCCAATTAAGAAAAAAATGGATGATTCAGAGGAACTCCAAATTGGACTCGGCCTGCGGCCTCGTCCAATTTTGGAGTTCCTCTGAATCATCCAATTTTTTCTTAATTGGACAGCATGGAATCCTATTATATATACAAATTATTCATTTGAAGCGGAAAGTATTATTAGTAGGGGAAACGCCTTGCATGGGTCGCCCGTGTTCTCCCCTTTGGACTATTTCCTTATGTTTATTAGTGCTTTTGTTGTCTTTGTTTAAAAAGTAGTCCAATAAATGTGGTCATATTTTATAGAGGGGGATGGTTAGGAAACCTGACACCCTGACATCTTTTTTCACTTTTTCAGAGGAATCCTTTTGTTTGTGCTGGGTGGACGGTACATAAGTATACCAAAATCCAGCCAGTAAGATTCAGTGTATAACCAGGCATGCATATTAGATGAAGGTGAAACAAAAGATTGTGTTTGAACATCCAGCCCACGCTATTGTATTGACCGTTTGAAGTTTTCCGGGCTTCCTAACCATTCCACTCCGTTAACTATGATCTGGTAAAATAAAATAAAAATAAAAAATACATTTTTGTTGTTGGTGATGATAATTCATTTTTCCATCATGCATTTCTAGGGGGGGGGGGGGGGCATACTTCCCTAAAGGAAATTTTGAAATTTTACGCCTCGAGACGTCCAGGAATACAGAAGATACGAAGATATTGTTGCTAATTTGTCAGATTTCGGCTCAATCTCGTGTTTAAAAAACTCAGAAAAGCAGCTTAATACAGGTAGAAACTAAAAGGTCCAGCGCACCTAAAATCACGGTTAAAGAGCCTGTGTCAGCCACTCCTTTTTTATTGTTTTTGTTTGATGTTAGAAGGCGAATTACGTGTAGAAATCTCTTAATCTAAAAAACAAAGTTTCAGATTTGATTTGCCAAATTCAATCAAGAACATTGCTCTAAATTATCTAAATCAGCCGATGGAAATGCATGGGTGCTTTCTTCGACTTATGGTATGTTGCTATGCTGTCAAAATGGCGGCTGACACAGGCTGTTTAGCTCTGTAAAAGATAATTCACGGCTGACGGTTAGTTTTCTTACATTTTCAAGTCTAACGGAGTTTTTGTGGACGTTTCACGGCTAACGCTTAGCCCCATTGAATATTGCCCACTTCCCTTTATGCCTTTGCCTTCTTTTTGCAGTTTGAATCATGAGCAACACTCGCAAGACGGGATTAGCCTTTTCAGGAGGTGGTGTGCGGTCAGCGGCCTTCTGCTCCGGTGTCCTGCGCAGAATGCTACAGAAATCAGTCCCAGTGGGATACCTGTCTTGCGTTTCTGGGGGTGGTTACACAGGCAGTGCGTATTTGGACTGGAAGTACCGCAATGAAGGAAGGACGACCCGGCTTGGCACAAGGAATTCTTCAATAACATGCGCCTAAAACCCAACCCCTTCTGTGATTGTGGAAATCCTATCAAAGCAATCTTTGAAACTCTGATTCTGCTGTCACTGCTGGTTTTTGTCGCTCTTTTTCTTCCCTGGTTGACCGGTTTCTCTTTCGCTATCCCAACGGCATTTCTCGTCAACTTCTTCTTTGGAGGTATTTTGCGAGCACCTTTTACTTGCCCTGATGTGAATACCCATAACTTCACACTCGCGCAAGAGAAAGAAAACCCTGATGTGATGAAATATTTGAAGATGAAGCACTCCAATGCCACCTTAGAATGCGTCCCGCATTTCGGTAAACAAATGTACCCAACTCTCATACTCTTTATCTCACTGCTTTCGGCTTTTCTTGTGTTGTTCTTTATTTCCGGAATGGTGCAGCGTCGTTGCAAGGCGTTCGTGCGTTTCTTTAGCAACCTGTCAGGTTTTCTCCTGGCCATGACACTTCTCCCCTGGTTTATTGAGCAATACATTGTGGCTACTCCTATGTGGGCAAACTTTCTTATTATCATCTTCAGTATTTTCCTGTGGCTTGGTTTTCCTCCCTTGCGTGCAAAGGCTTCGGTTGCTTTGATCGTCTATGTTTACGCTTATGCTGTCAAATGGAGAGTCTATGGGACCTCCGTTCTTGGGGTTGAGTTCACATTGTTCAGATTTTGGGTCCTAATGGAGATCTCTGGGGTACTCATCTGGATGAATCCGTTCCTTGGCCTCTTACAGCAGAATCTTGTCCATCTATACAACAGGTCAGTACTAGGGTTCTATAGTTTTTAAATTATTTTGACCTTATCGTAGAAGAAAATGTGTTAGGGATATTGCAAGAAAAGTAAATGATCATCAAAGTTAAAAAGGCAATCAAATCGATCGTTATAAATTAGAAGAAAACAGAAAACGGGAATCAATCCCTTGACCTCCGCGATTCGGTTGCGTTGCTCTGCCAACTGTGCGCATTGATCCAGATATGGCAAAAAAGCAAAAAGGAACCTAAATTTAATGTGGATAATTCCTAACAGTAATTAAACTGACGGAGCACCACTTTACCCCATTTCTCTATCAGAGTTCCGTTTGAGAGGAATTCAATGCTATAAGCAAGCTACTCGGGACAGAGAAAAGTGGTAAAATATACCCTTTGGTTGCCCCGGCCAAAGAGCTTCAGTGACATATGAAAAGAAACAGGCAGTCCACGTGGATTCGATAAAAAAAAAATACTTGATATTTCTTGGACTCTCTTGATATTTCTTGGACGAACTCTCTTGATATTTCTTGAGCTCTCTTGATGTTTCTTGGACTCTCTTGATATTTCTTGGCCTCTCTTGATATTTGTTGGACTCTCTTGATATTTCTTGGGCTCTCTTGATGTTTCTTGGACTCTCTTGATATTTCTTGGCCTCTCTTGATATTTCTTGGGCTCTCTTGATGTTTCTTGGACTCTCTTGATATTTCTTGATTTCTTGATATTTCTTGGCCTCTCTTGATATTTGTTGGACTCTCTTGATATTTCTTGGGCTCTCTTGATGTTTCTTGGCCTCTCTTGATATTTGTTGGACTCTCTTGATATTTCTTGATATTTCTTGGGCTCTCTTGATGTTTCTTGGACTCTCTTGATATTTCTCGGATTCTCTTGATATTTCTTGAACTCTCTTTCAGATGGAGACTTCAGAAGACATATTACTCCCCCGAAAGCACCGGATTGATCGGATGTTCCGGGATGACTTGTCGCGATATCTTCCCATGGTGCTGCAAACGTGAACACGGCTATCTCGACAAGCCCGTTACCATGGGCGACTTGGCTAGTGTCACACCACAGTACATTTGTAATGTTACTGTGCATCACTGGCGTAGGTGAGTACTCGTTTACACAGAAAATGCTGTTTCAAAATTGTGTGTGAACGTCGCCGTATCCAAGGAGTTCTATTGATTCTAATATTTTAAAATCTGCCCTCCAGTTTTGCCAAAGGGAATCCCGGCTGTTTAGTCATCTCAGGGGACTTAAGGCATGGGTCTCATTTGCATTCAAAATGGCGGATCAAAAACGTTAGGGGGTGGTCTATCTTCAATGGCTTTGCTTCTCCCACTGTCAAACATGGTTAAGGTTGTTAACGGTCATGAAATATATAAATCTTATGTTTTGTTTCCATAGAAACATGGAATGTGACCTTTGAACCTAGTATTTAAGCAATTTTCATAAACGTCCTCGGGAGGTATGCAAAAGTTACAAACTCTGGGGATTTAACAATGTGATGTGAAGAAGCCTATCTTTAATTCATCAAAAAATAAGGACTGATTGAACGTTTTAAGGGTGTGGTCGCATGGACCCATGCCTTACGTCCCCTGAGATTTCAAGCTCAAAGGAAATTTAAACAACTCCAAAACATTGGACAAAACTTTATAACTGAAAAGAAACTCAGTTTGGACAATGCGCCTCGTTTTACTTTGGAGAGATTAAACCTTTCCATGCATCAAATTTTCTCTTAGAACTGGAAAGTACGTAGATTTCGTAATTTTAGCAAAGTCGAGCTCCTTGGCTTAGCGAGACGTTTTTACTCGGGCTTCCTGTTGTGTTGCCACGCAAGCGCGACAAAAAAGGCGGAAATTTGGAAGGAGCATCTCAGGTCCAATTAGAAACGTCCCTCGACATAGAAAATGAAAAGTTAGACAATATAATTTGGATGTTGAAGGTCCACTCGTCGTGACGAAAGGAACTACGAACTTCTCACAATATCACCGACGGTTATCGAGCGAATCGATCGAGACCCAGACGAAGAGGAGTTTGAAGGCCCGCGGTATCTAAATCCATCAGATATCAAACTCTCTACCGCTATGGCCACGAGTGCGGCTGTGGTTGCTTATGATTTGGGAATTGCTGGGAGTTTGAATGAAGCTTTCCGTGATTTGCAAGTGATTCTAGGATTGGGACTAGGAAAGCGACTCATAACGGATAGCTATCTGAAGAATGAGCATTTCTGTATACGGGTGAGTAGTGTTTCCGTGATGATTTATCTTTCTAACCGCACAGACAGATAAGGAAGGCCGGAGTGGAGCGCGAGTGATTTTGATGAGCGCATTTCATCAAGCCTCAGGGAACTGGAGAATTCGTCGGAACCTTCCCAAATCCCTTCCGAAAACGTCCAAACTCTCTCCGAATCTTGACTTTTTGTACTTGACTAATGAATCATAAAATATGTCGAGATTTGATGCATTAACATGGAGACCGAGAAATTTGTTTAAAAAAAACCCGGAGACTCCCGTGAAAACCTGGAGAGTTGGCAGGTATACTTTAGTATAGTTAACAAAGCCTATCACGTTTGAATGCATCCCTTATTTCATAGCGTTACATTTTAACTCTTTTCCTCTAGTTGATTCCATTCCTAATCCAGTCCCTGGTGGCCCTACCCATTGTGGTCTTGCCCGTTATCCAGATATTCAAGACTGGGTACTACTATGATCACGTGGCCGTAGGTGTATTCCTCGCTCTGATTGGTCTTCTCACCTTGGCTGCCATACTCCCCACGGGAATGAAAGATCCCGGATGTCTGGAAAGATTTGTCAGGTCTGCCTCTGCCCCGATAAAATTATCATTTATCGACACCTATTGGCCGATATTTCAGGGCTGGAAATTTGCGACTAGATCTGACATTTTAGTCGCAAAAATACATAGAAGATATTACGTGGCAGCGCGGAGATACGAATTTATCTTCGAGTGTTGAAAATTTATCTTTATCTCACGAGTGAGCGCAGCTACAAAGTTTGCTGCGCTCGACAATGTTCCCGCGTGGCATGAAGGAGAGATTTGTCCGGCTTTAACGATGCGCGCTACATGTTTCTTTGTTTTGCAAGGGGTGATTTCCGGCGAATAGTCACCGTGACTCTAAGAAATTTTACACAAAAAACGTTTTTTGTCAGATTTTTGTGGATCATAGCAAAACTCGCGCATGCGCTCCTAATGCTTTCCATTATAGCAACCTTTATCTCTATATTTTCTATATTTCTCTCGTGGTGTTGTGTTTATATCTATATTTTCTAGAATGTCCCATATCAATCATCCTCCCGTGTTTTTGTGTTGCCAGGTGGTGTATAGTCCATATATATCACGTGCGTTTCATCCGGGAAATGATGGGTATCACTAACACTGGTCCCAGGCCCCACCGGTTGTATCCCTTAGCGACGGCGGGCACAGGTATGATATGGCAAAAGTGATAACGATAATGATAAAGTAGAATGATTTTTTTTGGCCCCGTAATGATATTTGTTAGTAACGGAATTTTGAAATTGATATAACGCGGTGTGCCCTGTAGTGCGTCTCGAGTTGGAGAAATACTTAGGTCCTTAAAATGATATTGCTAACAAGTTGAATATCTGCGATGATTGAGAAAGCGCTGGTATACACACAAACGCAATCGCAGACGTAAGCGCAAGCGCAAGACGCAACAAGCGCAAGACGCAACAAGCGCAGACGCAAGCGCAAGACGCAACAAGCGCAAACGCAAGCGCAAGACGCAACAAGCGCAAACGCAAGACGCAACAAGCGCAAACGCAAGCGCAAGACGCAACAAGCGCAAACGCACGCGCCAAGCTCAGACGCAAGCGCAAGACGCAACAAGCTCAGACGCAAGCGCAAGACGCAACAAGCGCAGACGCAAGCGCAAGACGCAACAAGCGCAGACGCAAGCGCAAGAAAATCGAGACGTTGCGTTCCCTTCGTGTACTTGCGGCTTGTGTGAATCAAGCGGACAGAATCACCCAAGAAAATATTTCGCTCGCTTTTTAACGATCTTCGCGTGAGCGTTGCCCGAGAATCGTTCCCTTAACTTTCCTCTGCATTTACTGTTTGCGACATCAAATAGATTGTTTTGCAATCTCAGTTGTTAATGGGTTTTAACTCTCCTAGGGATAATCTCGGTCTGATGGCGCTTCTCAAACTCCGCTTGCCGCGCATTGTGGTGGTTAATGGAGGGTACCCCCCTGACGGAGACAAATTCGATGCCGATCTGCTCTTCACCTTGGGTCTGGCCAGGGAGAAGCTATGCTGCTCATTTGTTGGGATGGAAGGCAGGGATATCTATGAAGATATTCGAGTCAAATTTATCAACAAACCGCCAGGTAAACGTGTGCCCTCTTATGATGGTTTCTAGAGGTGGGTGCATCGTGACGTCACAAAATTTAAACTTTGCACGTGGGCAAGCTAGCGAAAATCCATCAATACCATTGGATGAAGCACTGCCAAGCATTGCGACCCTGCTAAGTTTTCAGGCAATCGACGAGAACACATAGAAAATTAGCTGTCGCTTTTGCCATGGGAAATTCAAATGCCAAATGCCTAGAAGGGGACTGGGGCGAGTGGCCGAGCTACTAAATTAGCCTCCAACATGGAGGATGTATCGAAAAATTAAGTCGCTAAATTTTCTGCAAGTTCTCTCCTAAAGTTCAGTGTTTTTTTGGCAAATGTCGCTGAAATTATTATCAAAAGGGGTATGCCGTCACTTCCAAATAAGGTAACTACTTCCAAATTTGGTTTTGGCCGTGAGCGTTTCAAAAACGACGGTTTTGTTCAGCTTATTTTTTAGGCTTAATATTCCATAGTAAAGTGATGAAACGTTTAATTTTGTATACCAACTCGCTATTCATTATCCATCAAGCACTGGAAAAAGCGCCGCCCAAAAAATTTAAAAATTGCCAAGTTTCATGGCTATAGGTTAAAAGCAGGCGTAGATATAAGGTGCTTCTATTATATCTGGCAAAAAATCCCATACAGACGTCTCTAAAACTTTTTCAAATTTCGTTGTAGATCTCAGCTAGATTTTAACCTTTGCTTTCAAACAAGGCAGTTTTACTAATTTGAGTACGCTCTTTCTAGTACTTTGGTCAGATTTTGACTGAAAACTTTTTTTGAAATATATTCATTTGTACAGACAAATTATTCCCTGCATTGTCAAAACAAGGGTCTCTGGGAATCGAGATTGTATAAATAGCTGGGCAACACATGTGTTGGCGGTAAACATACTAAGGCTCTTAACCACAGGGAACTTCTGCAGTAATCCATCCATGGGAAAAGCTGAATTTCCCATGGTAGACAAATGAGAAGTGTTCGGATTTACCAAGGCTATCCTTGTGAATTCCGAACACTTTTCCATGCGTGTGCTAGAAAGTGAGAGACTCCTGATTTTTTTTCAATAGGAAAACGTCCGAGAAGCTACAAATTCCGAGTGCAATACTACGACAATACGGGGCCTTATGACGAAGAAAAAGTAGGTGAAGGAGAGATAATACTACTTTCTCCTCGGCATCCCGCGGATGGCATGAACGCCTCGGCAGAATCCCAGAAAACCTGGACCGAGTGCATGAACGACACCCCGGTAGTGATCGATCAGCCGGCTTGGGGAAGTGGTCCTGTTGTTGACGAAGAAGAAGCCGATAGCTTAGCCGGGTGTTGCTGTGATTGCTGTCACGAGAAGCCTTTGTCGTATGTGGATGGCGTCTGCGGGGTTTTCCCTGTCCATAGCACAGCCAATCAGCTATTTACTCCTAAGATGTTCAGTGCGTATCACCGAGAGGGTTACCGCGCATGCGTTGAAGCCGGTGCGGATGGTTTCCTGGCTGGGTTGGAGGATGTGTGAACGGTGGATATATTAGGACTCCATGTCGTGATGTTAGAGGAATTTTCGAATTCATTTTTGTCTTATTGGACACATGCCATCATCGTTTATAGAGTAGGAGGTTACGAAACCTAAAGGCTGGTTTACACTTGCGATTTTTGTTGCATTTGTCGCGGTGATTTTTCTCTCGCAATTTGCAATGGCTTGCACTATTTCAAGATGCAAGATGCAAAGATGCAAAGAATATGCAAAGATGCAAAGATGCAGAGATGCAAAGATGCAAAGATGCAAAGATGCAAAGATGCAAAGATGCAAAGATGCAAAGATGCAAAGATGCAAGGGTATCAAATTACAGCATTAGTGAAAATTCCTAATACAGTGTTGAGATAAATACATTATTGGCGGTTGTACGCGGGAGCGGAGTATGAATTTATTTAGCAATTTCGCATTATTATACCAATTTTAGATGCTTCACAATGAAAACAAAAATACACAGAACTCAATTGCCCAGAACCCTTCTTTTACATTGAGCTCTCCAATATAATATATTGAACTCATATCATAATTCAAGCGGAAAGCGCGAGCCAAAAAACAACGAGAAAACGTCACTTGAACCAGAATTGGCGTTTCTACCAAGAAACAAAAAAAATTTGTTCTGTAAAGTGTAGCAGCCAGCTAAAAAGGGAAACTTATCCACATACCTCGGTGGGGAGGGGTCGTAGGGTTTTTCGAGCTTGTCATAAACAGCGTATACCTTTTCCGGATTTACCCGGTTTTCGAGTTTTTTTTTTTTGTCGTAAACGCGGTTTTTATTTTTAAAATTTTATCAAGTTATATGTTACGCAGAAAGCATCAAATTTCCGCGTTTTAGTTATAAATAGGGTCAAGTTGAGTTCTATGTAGTTTTGTTTTCATCGTGAAGCTTCTAAAGTTGGTATAATAATGCGAAATTGCGAGATAAATCGATACTTGGCTCACGCATACAACCGCCAATAATGTATTTATTATGAGACATTGCGGGTGTCAACACTGTATTAGGAATTTTCACTAATGCTGTAATTTGATACCCTTGCATCTTTGCATCTTTGCATCTTTGCATCTCTGCATCTCTGCATCTTTGCATCTTTGCATCTTTGCATCTTTGCATCTTTGCATCTTGCATCTTTGCATCTTGCATCTTGAAATAGTGCTAGCCATTTGCAATTCGACCTCTGTTGTGTAAATGAGATGCAAATCCGGTGCGATTTCTGTGCTCTCTTTTCTTCAATTCGCATCAAGTTGCAAAGAGTTTCGAGCATGTTTGAAGTCTCCGCGACATCACACGACAAAAGTCGCGACAAATCAGGCCGAGTTACACAACTAGTTTACATTAGTGACTTGTTGACGCGTGCGTGCGAGAAAAATCGCTGCGACTCGCGAGACAAAGATTGCAATAATTGCAAGTGTGAACGCGGGCCTTAACACCATGTCATTGTATCATCTCTTTGTTCCCTTTTTCAGAGGAATCCTTTTGAATGTGCTCTTTCACGGTACCAAAATTCAGCCAATACGGTTCAGTGTGAACTCAGATATGTGTATTAGATGAGCAAGAAAACAAAAGATTGTTCAATGTCACTGCCCCTTTACCATCCAGCTCACGTAGGTTTCCCAAGTTTTCCTGACCATTCCACTTGATTAACTTTTATGGCATGGAGTCCTGCTATTTATTGATAAGCATTCAATTTGAGCGCCCGTGATTAAATTTAGGAGTAATTGGTCAGTTGCAGTTGTCAAAAATAGTAGAAATGACCCACCGCGCTGGTAGCCTCGCCCAAGGCTACCTCTTGGTCTCACCTTGTCCGCTGTGTGCATTCAATATGGCGGCCCAAAACCAATTACGTCATAGGCAAAGCGTGACATGCAAAGCGTGACATGCAAAGCGTGACAGGCCTGCCGAGTAGCCTTGGGACGAGGCTAACGCGCTGGTAATATTGGGGTTAAGGTGGATATATAGAATTATCAATAATGCCAATTTATAAAAAAATAATTAAGGTCAATTAACAATTACAAGCTATGTATGACGATAAAGTGAGGGCGCTGAAACATAGTAATCAGGTCCCAGTCCTGAAAGGTTGGACAAAGTTATCCGCGGATAAAAGTTATCTGTTGTATAGGATTTGTTCTGGATTTATCTGTTGGATAAGCCGATTTATCTACTGATAACTCTTATCTGACATTCTATAGGAACCGGCCCCAGCAGTTTAAATAAATCATAAGAGTGATGTGAGCGTTTTTGCTATATTCAAGCGCGAGGCTATGAAAAACGGTAGCCGCTAATGAAAAACGTCCCGGAAGGAGGGGGGGGGGGGATTTTAGGGGTGAAATGTTCAGTTTCACCCCTAAAAGACCAACCATGGCGTGGTTCAAATAATTCGTTACCCTAAAAGATACCCTAAAATATGAGGCCTTAGGTGCCAAGCAGGCGCGAAGGAGACAGGCAACAGATACCCATCAAGAAATTTCCGTGTTTGACTAAAATGTTGCCTTTTTAATTTTGTCTAAAACGTTTTCTCATCGACTGATCTCTCTTTCTTACACGGTTTTTTAGATGCATCATTATGAGACAAAACAATTTTGACACATTTCGGCCCTAAGATATATACCAGTCTCCGATCATCCCCGACCGAAAAATATGGGAGTTCCCCTGACGCAAGCCCAATGAAATGTTTCTCCGGATTATCGCCCTAAGTTGAATGTTCAAGTTTTTACTGTTCTTTTTGTAAAGCGGATTTCAAATGGCTGTCAAAAATAAATCAGGAATGTATTTTCTACACGTTCTTGGACCTTTTGTTTAGCCGTGACGCTGCCCCTTTACAGTAAAGACACTCGAACCGTGAAACACCAAGCATAAACGGTAAAATAAAATTAGAGCATATTTAACCCGCATATTTAGCCCAGCGAGTCTCTAAGCGAACCCCGAGGCTATTTTAGAGGAGCCTTTTCTAAAACGTAATAAAAATTGAAAAAAAACATATGTCGAGTACAGAGTATGATCAACATTTTTGCCAACTTGCCTTATTGGGTCAGCATTATTTAATTTAAACAAAAATTGTCAGGAAAGGCTAGAACGGTTATCAAAAACTAATCCTTTGAATAAATGCAATGAAGTTTTATAACCATTAAAAAAAACGTTAAAATATGTTCTCTTTTGGAGTCTCCCAAAACCGCAGAAAATAAAAATGTGAAGGAAATGTATAGGTGTTGGCGTTCGAGTGTCCGTCTGTAAGTACCGCTTCATAGGTGAGACAGCGACTATAATACGTGGAAAATGATATAGAAAATTGTTATTATTTTCAAAATGAGATTTCCTACTATCAAGGTATATAATTACCCAAAGTTGTCCATCAGTGACGCAAACTCTTCTAATTTCCACATTTTCAGTCTTTGATATCCCTGGAAACAAAAACCATATCAGAAATTAAAAGGAAAACGTGGATCTCCTTTCAACGCACATGTTTCGATAACCAAAATGGGGTTAAAAAATTATCAGTAGCAAGTTTTCGAAATTACCATTATCGCTGGGGTGGGGTGGGTGGGGTGGGTGGGTGGGGGGGGGGGTGGTTTCAGAGGATTTTCAGGTAAAACAAGGTCAGAATGCAGTGATCCTCCCTGTATAAGAACAATGAATAACGTGATCCCCCCTTAGAGCAGTTAAACGTTTTCGTGATTCCCCCCCCCCCCCCCCCCCCCCCCCCCCCCCCCCCCCCCCCCCCTATTTGACCTAGTAGAAGAAAATTTAAGGGAATCGCAATTTTCTTTCGTTGCGGGCGAAGCGCGCCCGAATTTTGATAAACGCATTTCATCAAGCCTCAGAGAAAGTGTAGATGAACATTCCATTTTTTGTATAGTAAACAAATCCTGTAGGTTTTATTATTCATGCGCGCAACTGCGACGAAATTATTATTATTCATTTGCGTGAAGCGCGGCCCAAATGACGAATTTCTATGCCTGTAACGTCGAACTCACGCTTACTCTTCTATCATATCGACTAACAAAGAACCCTGGAAGAAACCGACTGACTGAAATTACCCGCACCCACACCGGAGACAGATGGGATGAGATTACCTACACCCGTAGCGGGTGGAATAAAACCGGGAGGGGGGAAAGGCGGCGGAGCAAAAACTACCCTAGGTTGCGCCTAGTATTACGCAACGGCTGTGACATTAAATCTGTTAACCCTTGTAATTGACTGGTCACAACAGACAAATCTCCTACTTGAGGCTGCTGCTCTCCCAATATCTTATATAGCACAATGGGATCAGTGAGAATGTAACACTATCCCGCCATTTATTTACTGATCGAAATATGCAAATTCATAGATTCTGCAATCCTATCCCGGTTTTTACTGACAGATGCGGGGCACTAGGCAACACCTCTGCTGATTCGTACTTCCCGCTTAGTGTATTGTTGACAGACTCAATGAAAGATATGCTCATTAAATGTGACGTCATACGAGCGACCTAAAAGCTCCTCTAATAAAGTGGTCAAAATGTTGTGGACTCACGAGGCGCAGCCGAGTGGGTCCGCAGTACATTTTGACCACTTTATTACGTAATTCCGTGGTATATAAGAGGACATGCCACGGAAAAACTGGACATTTGTTTTATACCACAACAAAAAGGCAAAAATAAATACAAAAACAGCGCGCGCGCTCGGCCAAACGGTGTTTTCGTTGGTTCCTTTTAGCGCGCGCGCTGATGATGGCGCGTTCCGTGGTATATTTACTAAATAAACCCCTTCTGGCGGATGCAATATCGGCGAATAATGTCCAAGAATGAAAAATGCTTCGAGGGCAACTGTGAAATTTTATATCCCAGCAACTTCACTGAAAAACTCGAGAGAGAGAAAAACATTGTGAACGTGGGAAAACCACTAAACTGCAGTATGGCGCGAAAAGGCAAATCGTAAGCGGTGATTGGCTAAGATATTTTTATTGGAGCTGTGATTAGTTGACACAAAAAACTGTCAATCAAACCCTAACGTGAGGAGAAGAAATCAGAGCGAATTCACAAAAATCTAGCCCAGATCACCAGATTTCGGGTTTTCAGGTCTAATTCCTTGCCGAACTGTTAATTAATTGTTCTGCTGTGAACTGAAGTATAAACGATAAATTACAGCCGTGAAATGCAGAGTTGGGAAAATTTAGCGCTGCTGATCGAACTTGGAAGTCGGCTTGCTGGACTACATTAGTGGTTGAATTTTGGTTGAGCTGATTGCAAGTTGTTTTTCTATTTGCCAAGCTACGACAAAATGGTAAGTTTAAAAACAATTCTTTTATCGTCATTTTGCTCTTTTTTGTTTAGTTCTTTCAATTTTTCCGCGAATGTCAAACCGAATTAACTTGGATTGAAACAACAACAAAAAACTAACAACTTGGTAAACCATTCAAAACATTCACGGCCTGTTTAGTTGACTTTTTGTGTTTTCCGGTGTCGCCTCAGCCACCAATTTCCGCTATTTCATCAACATTCTTAGACAAAAACCTTGGTTGCTTGTTTTCCATTATTTTTTAAACAGAAAATATCCAGGACGAATATCACTTCCGACGGACAAAATCGTCTGATATCTGTCCTGTGAAAATGCACCACGTGATACGTTTCGACCAATGATCGCGCGTTAAAATTGATACTGGGATATAAACTTTTATTGGCTGAGAGCCAATCAGAATTCGAAAAACGCGCGCGTTGTGGTATAAAAGATCGTCTACTGCCAGAGGCTCCGTCCAACTGCCAAAACATATCAAGATAGTTATCAAGATAGTTGAAATGTGTCGTTTTCTAAAATTCTTGTGACGTTCCGTGTCACAGGAAAATGTGGGCCCCCTGTGTCCGCGCACTGACGTGTTCCCCTTCCAGTATAAAGACCCGATACTAAAGAATAACAATTAGTTTAATTCTAAATACTACAATAGCAATTAACATAATATAATTACTAATAATACTAATGATGGCTTATGGCCAATAACTAATAACTAAATAAATACTAACAAATACTTCATATAACGTTCTTTTGCAAATTTATTATCAATGCCCTAGCATAATTGGTTGATTCCATTCCTTTAGCCCCCCCCCCCCCCCAGTCTGAATAGGGTTAAGGGGTTCTATGAACTAAAATGGTACGCCGAAGAAGGTATTTTAGGACTGAGGAGTATTTTTTAGGATGGAAATTTTGGCTTCCCAGCGATCGATTAGCTTTTGAGCTATTTTGCGGGTTCAGCTTTCAAAATGTATTTAAGTTTATTGTGTATTAAAGTGTTATTGTTGTTGTTGTTGTTGTTGGTCATCCCGCTACCATTTAACCTTGAAGAATCCCCCCGGCCCCCGCGATTACCAGCCTTCTCACATGTTCTCAACTACAAATAGCAAGAATATCGATCAAGATGTTTTAACATACTTCAATAATAGCTTTGAATCTTTCAAACTAAAGAACAAAAGTGAATTTAGCACGGCGATTCCGTGACATATGGGTCAGAGTGTGAGCCCCAAATGATATTTCTTCAGCTATCGATTCTGTTCTGCGCGCAAGGTCGCATGGTCTAGCAGATCAATGATGGAATCGCCGTGTAGAGAGATATTGTACGAATTGGCTCTTTCAAATATGTATGATCAGATTAATTACCTTTTTGGAATGTTTTGTCTGCAATCCCGCGATACAACACGTCAATAAAAGCTGGCTATTTTTAAAAAGTTTTTTTTTTCAAAAAAAACAAAGGCAATGCCTTTTAAACAGCTGCTGAGTTTTATTTATTCAGATTCGTCAGAAAACATAGACTTAATATATAACCGTCATTAGTTTAAGCTATATTCATAAAACTGATTAAATAGCGCATAAAACCGACATTGGAATGTTTTGCATTCCATATAATTTTGACTTGTCATATATTCAAGTACGTCGGAAGACTTGTGAAGAGACAATCTGTCTTGATTCTGATGAATAGATAATAAGTCAACGTTGAATAAATATTAGCACTGCCTAAAAGCAGAGCCGATCATGATTTGAACCCGGACCGTAGCAAGCCATTCATACCCTTCACGATTACGAGGCTATGCTTCGGCGCCTTTGACTCGGTGGTTGAAACAAGTAAGGAGTACGGGCCCAGGGGGGGTACTCGGATATAAAAATGACGGGGAGGTCCGACGTATTTTTTTGGGTATACAATTTGGAGCTCCGTCGGACTCCCCCGTCATTTTATATCCAAGTACCCCCCCTGGGAGTACGGGACTGTAAAGTAAATACCCACACGTATAAGAACCTAGAATTTAGCCAAAATCAGGTTCTTATTTGCTTTGAAAATACCAGGAAACATTAGGTTGCAGGAATGGACAATCTTATAACAGGTTATAAGAAATAAAAAGAAAATAAAGATAAGAAATAAAAAAAGATAAGAAATAAAAAAAAAGTAAGAAATATAAATCCAAGGTTTTATACACGGGCTTTCTGTAACCATGAGGACCACTGCTTTAAGGCAGTATTCATATTAATATTTGACGTCTCCCATGAGGTCAGTTTAGAGGGAATTCATACCTACACCGCGAGGCTTCGCTTCGGCGCCTTTGACGCGGTCGGCTCCCCAACTGAGAAATTAGAAAAAAAGTATATATACAATGAAATACACCTGAAAACTTCAGTCAGCGCCGCACAATGAGGTATAATGAACAGTGTCGGTTGATGAAGGGACAAAAAAGGGGAATGCTATTATGGCTTTTGCAAATAATTGCTACAATTCTACAAACGCCTCCTCCTTGGAAAGGCTTAGTTGGTGGATTGAGCCGGAAGATTTCAAAATCGCCAGACTGTTTCTCCAAGGAGTTCTCCTTCTGTTCGGTGTTGCAGGCAACGTGGCAATTTGCAGAATTCTGTTCCGACGTTTGAAGTTTCCATGCAAGTCGACGTTTGAGACGTATTTGTTCAGTCTGTCCATAGCTGACCTGGGTGTGTTACTGGTTACATGTCCTTTAGCGATATTCCGAAGCCTGAACTTCCCGATTTGGCCTTTGGGAAAGTGGACATGCATTGTTGTTCTTCCTTTTGCTGACGCTTTTCTCGGCGCCTCGGTTTGGTCCATCACTGCCATCGCTATAGACCGCTACCGACACCTTAACGCGAATGTAAGGCGCGTCATCTCCAGAAATCTTATAGTTTGCCGAGTGTTCTGGGTATGGGGAGCTTCTTTTGTGTTTATCTCTTTACCATTGTGCTTCGTAATGAAGTATGACGCAATAACAAGACGCTGCTATACTGAATGGCCTGACCAGGGAAGCTCTTCAGGAGTCAGCGCTATGGGAGAGGCGTACTCGTTAGGGATGGCTTTATTCTGGTATATCGTACCACTAGTTATGATAATCATCAGCTATGTGGCTGTTCGTGAGAAAATTAATACGAGGGGAATGTTTCGGAAAAAAATTATCAAAGAGTCGTTTGGAGAATCAAGAGCGTCTTTGCGCATACAACGGCAGAATCAGCGAGCTCGACGGCTTCTTACTCCGCTTGTTGTAATATTTGCAGTTACTCTGTTACCAGTGACTGTCATTCGTATACTGTGGACGTTCTGGACTGACATGCTTTTCTTTCACTACCATGTATTGCTATTTGATGTGGTAGTATTCTTGATAACAATCTATTCTTCCACGAACCCTGTAGTGTACGCGATGGCAAGGAGAGAGTTCCGACAGGAGTTCAAGAACATGTTATCGTGTTCATTTACCAAACGGTAAATTCTACAAACGGTACAATTCTATTGAGAGCCTTTTCGGGCAGTGGCCATTACATACTTGACAAGGCAGGGCCATAAACACCCTCTGATATTTGAGCAAATAAGAGAAATAATCGTGGGAGTAAACTGGCAAGAGTTTGATATTCGTGCGATATTTGAGTCCGAAAAGGGCCAATTATCTCTCTGTAGCTTTTTGGCCATTTTTGTGATCCAGTGCGTCCCTAGCTACTGGATCATAGTTAATAATGGAGTTTAACATGTATTCCGTCATTCCTAAATGGAGGAATGCTCACCATGAATAATTTAACGATATTTTTGACAATATTACTTCAAATTGACCTAAAAACATTCAATATATCTGAACTATCAAGACTACTAGTCAGGATAAGGGTTAATACATCGTTTTAGTATATTTTTATACTATATGCCTCGTTCTATTAAAGATTAATACTATAAGGTACGTAATCAATAAAACGAGCTGTCCAAACCAGCGAATTCACTGGTAGGGTAGTGGTTAGGGTTAGGGTATAGTAACTGGAAAGTTACAGGTTCGAACCCTGATGATTTTCATAATTCTTTTTTCACTTCTGTAGGTGAGCGCTTGTTTAGAAAAAATTCTAAGTGCCGGTGAGCATTCCTCGATTTAGGCGTGTGTATGTATTCAATACAATACAATATTCTTCATTTAAACATTAACAACTATTTACAAACATGAATAACCATTTACAGTTGTCTAACTTATGGCCCTCAGCATGGCCGCGCACAAAATATTATTTCAAAACATACAAGAAGTGTTTACATTAAATAATATAGATATTATAATATATTAAAAACTAAACTAAGCATGGCCAGCAGATTTGAAAAAAGCAGCAGCAATGGAGGAAGCGGCAAACATAGCAAGAAGTTCCTCCAAATCCCAGACAGGAAGTAGCTTGACAAATGTTTTCATTGAAATGTCAAAATTCCTCTTAAGGAATCAATTTAGCTTTATGGATTTTCAAGGAGTACTTCATTTAAGTGACTATAAGGAATTCCGTGCGCTGATTGGTCAATATAAACCTCATCGCTAACCTTATCGCTAATTATTGTGCTACAATAATTAGCGATAATAACATGGGCTTGCCCATGCACAAGTCGACCTATCTAGTAACAAAAATAAAGAGATTTTGAGATACAAATAGTGGCAAAAGTTAGAGAAAAAAACGTTATTATTCGACGTTTGGGAGCCATCTCGCTCAATTATCAAAAAACGGAACTTTACAGAAATAATGCTGATCTTATAAAGACAAAGAACAAGGAAACTAACTATTAAGTGAAAAGCTATTCATAAGGGAATTAAAACCTTCCCTTAACGTCCAATCAGATTCCATCCGTGCCAAGTTTTTCACTTAATAATTAGTTTCCTTGTTCTTTGTCTTTACATTGTTAATGGTCTTTATAAGTTCAGCATTATTTCATTATTTCTGTAAAGTTTCGTTTTTTGATAATGGAGCGAAACGTCAAATAATAACGACGTTTTTTTCTCTAACTTTTGCGGCTATTTGTAAGCATTTTTATACCGCAAATTAACACTATGTATATGATCAAATGCGGTTTGCATTTGTGTGATGCCTGATATCTAAGGGACCGGCCATTACTTTTATCGCCTTTTTGGGAAATACACGGTAGAAATGCAGTTATCCCCCCATATACGCGGTTAAAGTACAACGATTCCCCCATATACGCAGTCAAAGTACATCAGAGCTGTTAACGCTTGTGCCCCCCCCCCCCCCCCCCCCGCCCCCTAATTGAACAATAGTAGAAGACATTTCACGATCAAGTCTCAGAGAAAGGGTAGATAAAAGCCTGTAGGCAAATTAAGAATTAAAAATTTGCATGAAGCGCGGCCCAAATGACGAATTTATATGCTCACGTTTACCTATTAAGGGGTATTCATTCGACATAGTGACTGCCCACCAGGCCTATTACTGCAGGGCATTTTTGGGAGAGTTTGTTTTTTCTTCGCCAATACATTTGTTTTTGATGAAAGGCGCGAGGGTAGTGTCTTCGGTTGCGCGAGTTCTCAAAGACTAGCTTAGATTTCATTGATGCGCGCCGAAATTTTTATTAAGTATTTTTGAACTGAAGTAGAGAAATGCAAATGATAGAGAAGTTGCCGGAATAACTACTTAGAAAATTTATTGTGGTCGACCCCCTTTCAGGATTTAAAATAAGAAAAGTCGGCGTTACAACGTAGGTTTTAGTTGTATTTTAGTACAATATTTCGGCTGGCCAAACCAGCCTTCTTCAGGTACTGTGAATACCAGAAACATATAAGTGAGTTGAAACGTGTAACAGCGCGACAACCTGCGAACAACTCGCGATCAATAAACACCATATTTGGAAAGCAACAGATTCTTCGCTTAGCCAATCAGCAACGGGAGATGTTATTCGTCATGTTTTCTAAACATAACGCGCGCGAACTCCCCACAACAGAAGCACAAATGAGTTGAGAAATGTTTCTTTTCCATGCTCAAAATCCAGCAAAAATCAGGCTTAAAAGCACCACGAAGAAGAACAAATGAAAATCTAGAGACAACAATTTATAAAGAAATAAAATCGATAAGTTAATTTATAAACTAAACGTTTTTTTAAAATTCACTACTGAAAGAAAAAAACAACCACATTTTTTGTCGAGCCTTACTTGTTTGTTCTTGATTGGATCCATCGTTCTTTCTTTGACATCTCATTTTCCAGTACAAATTCAACGAGAACATATCTTGAAGTTTATAACTAAGAGCACTGGAGAACTACTCTAATTTCCCTTCTTCTGTGTTTGTTGTTTCAAGAACGGATCCCTTGCAAATAGCCGAGCTGTTTTTCTCCTTCGTTCCTTTTGATCAACAGAATGTAGCCGACGTTGATATTCATTTCTCCCGTTCTGGTTATTTCTACAATAGTTTCTTAGAGGTCCTAGCCATAAAAACTCTGCTTGGCCAACATCTTTTTCTTGAAGTCCCGAAAGTCAGAGTGGTGTGAGTTTACTTTGCAAAATATGCTCAATTCCCGAGTTATTTTTCTCCTTCTGAGAAATTTATGCATTTTGGTCGAGCTTGGAAGTTCTTCTTACAAAGTTAATTGGTTTTCCAGCAGGAAATCTCGTAGAAAAGCCGGTAAGGCTTCCAAAAATCTGCAAGCATCGATGAATCAGAAGTAGCTTTGCAAAACGAGCACCGAAGCCTGCCGTGTGCAGTGAAAAGTCACATCTGAATTTTGATTGGCTGCATGCAAGGACATTGTTTTCCAAATATGGTGTTTATTGATCGCGAGTTGTTCGCAGGTTGTCACATCAGATTCATTCGTCTGTTACACGTTTCAACTCACTTATATGTTTCTGTGAATACATAATGGCATGATAGGCTCTTATATATAAGGTGAAACGTGATACAATAAAAGTAATGATGATGATGACGTGTGTGATTACACTAGATAAGAGATATAACAATATAAAAATTAAAGGAAAATACAAAGAAAAAATAAATACAATATAATCTAAAATGAAGTCTCATCTCGTCGATTCAATCCGTCAGGGTCTATCAAACATTCGACACTTGTTTTGATCTGTATTTCCGAACACCTAGAGTCCGCCAAAAAACTCGGCTTCACTATTACCAGTGTTGGAGACACAAATCAAAGGCACACTTTTTTCCCTTGAAAAATGTAGGGAACATCGGAAAATGTCGCACTTCTGCGCTTGGTTATTTTGCAGAATATTTGACAGGGCGGGGGAAACCTCGCAGTTTATGAATGTTCTGCTCAAGTTGTCCTATACTTACTTACTTACTGCTGCAGTGGGCCGAGCTCACATAGCGCTGACACAAATGTGCAAATGATCGCCATTGCTACCTGTTCTTGTGCAGCTACGTCGCCTCGTGGAAGGAGAGACCGGTGTCCTGCAGGAATCTTGGACTGCTTGCAGCCCCTTCTTCAGTAGCCTGCGTAGCTGGCGGTTTGGTGGGGTTTTATCCGCGAAATCTTCGTAGAAATCTTCGGTAGTAGCGCTGGGGCAGAGTGCGCCTGGTTGTTATTTCTTGCGTTTTTTTAGGGGTTAAAATCGGCGATCTGATATTTCATTAGGGATTAATAAATAAGGTACATAGGTCCAAAATATTTGAAAGAATAGATAGTGTATTTGAAACTCTAGAGGATACATTTGATGCCATATCAAATAAACGACTACCCTGCGAGCAGTGATTTCACTGCTCGCAGGGTAATAAACGACCAGAATAAAACTTAATCTGTCAAAATTGTTTTTTTTTAGGGTATTTTCAGACTGAGGGGTATTTTTTAGGGTGGAAATTTTTTCCGACCAGGTATTTTCTAAGTCAAAATTCAAGTTTCCCGGCGGTCCCCCCTCCCGGGTGGCTAAGCCATGTGTCAGCCGCTTTGTCGCAAGTTGATAAGCGACTTCTGCCCAGTTGTCCTATAGCCAAAGAAAAAATGCTAAATTTTTGATGAATTTGGAGAATATGACCTTTTATATTAAATTTAGGGAGAGGTGAAGCTTTGATCAGCGCAAAAATGTATGTTTGCCATCTTTGTGCAGAGCAGGTCAGGTCCAAGTCGCCGTTTAGTTCGTCGCGTATGCACGCAATAATGTCTCTGCACCTCAAATTATTCAATATATTTTTTATTCTATGTATTGATAGATATTAGAAAAATACTAGTATTTTGCAGCGAGGCATGAACGCTTTGTCAAAAACAATGTTTTATATTGTAATTCAATCGGGTTCTTTTGTGACAAGGCTGCTACGCATCACTGAACCAGAACATTTGAATACGTGAAGTTCACTCGAGTTACATAACAAACTAGAGTCGTTTGCAGTCAGTCGTGATAAAACTGCAGCTCAACGAGAAGCTAAAATGTACTTAGAAAACGCTTGGCAGTTTATTAATATGCTGCTGACGTTGCAGACAAGGGTTCAGGAGGATCAGCTTGCGAAACAACCAGTGGTTTTCAACTCAGAGAACCCGCTAGGCCCTTGTCCTGGCTCTTATACAGGGAACATAACCAAGAACAAGAAGTGTCTGATCGTGGTCCAAGAATGGTGGGGGATGAATGACCAAATCAAGCAACAAGCCGTCAACATATCGAACCAAGGAGACTTTGTCACGATTGTGCCTGATTTGTACCGAGGAAAATGGGCCAAAGAATACGCAGGGGCGCTCCATTTGAGAAGGAACCTCGATTATCACTCAGCCGTCGAAGATATTGGAGGAGCCGCAAGGTATTTACTAAGCGCTGGATGTGAGAAGGTTGGAATAACCGGGTTTTGTATGGGAGGTTCGCTTTCTTTAGCGGCTGCTGTTAGCGTGCCTGAGATCTCAGCAGCCGCGCCTTTTTATGGTATCCCTCCCGACGCTTATAACGTTAGCGCGATCAAAATCCCAGTTCAGTGTCACTTTGGCAGGAATGATACATCCAGAACTGCAGGCCCCCCGGCGTATCGCGAGTTGAAGCGAGAACTAGAGGCTGGTGGAGTAAACTTTACGTTCTACGAGTACGATGCAGGCCATGCTTTTACCAACCCGCATAGTGAAAACTACAATCCCTCTATCGCCGTTCTGTCTACTACAAGAATGATTAACTTTATGAAGAAACATCTGTAGGTGGGAGTGAAGGTTGTTTTGCAGGTAGGGGTGGGAGGGTGGACTGTCGTCGCGGCTCTATAAGCAAGAGTGAGTGTTACAAATATCGTAAAGTTGTCGCACTATACACGGCACACTATAACTTATAGCGTACTAGTAGCTCAACCAATCAGAACGCGGCATTGACAATAGACCACAAGTGTGATTTGACTAAGTATGTAAATATGCGTTTGTACTGTTAGTGCTATAGGCCACAATATTCCTTAGTTTACAGTTGACGCGGTTTCCATTGTTATTCGTAGGGAATTAACTCGGATAATGGCTCTCAACAAACTAAAAGTCGGGGAGGGATTTTAATTCTCCAGGGAAAGGTTGGGGTTGATCAATAGAATTGAATTGAATTTCTAGGTAAATATATTGCTCATTATGGATTCATAGGTAAGTATATGGCTCATTATGGATTCATAGGTAAATATCTAGTTATTTACCTATGAATCCATAATAAGCCATATACTTACCTGTAAATCAATAATGTGTGGTTCCAGAAAATATCCCCCCCCCCCCAGAAGAGTGTTGAAAAGTGACCCCCCCCCCCCACCTCTCTGGAATTCCCGAAGAAAAATACAGTATTTGTATGGAAAATATACCGTTTCTGGGAAACGTTGTCACCCAAAAAGCCTACAAGCTTGAAGCGCAAAGGATAATGGGGGCATCTAAACTGCTACTGTTTGATCTGAATTCAGACAGTCATCGCAACCACAAGTATAATCATCAAATTTCAGCATATTTCTAAGCCTGTTAGTTTCTAATATTTTACAGAAATTCAAATAAATCTTTACCCGTACTCCCTATAAACGATATAAGCCATTTTTACCAAGACTTCAAGGGGCACTGTCACGTTTGTTTCATCAAAATAATTTAAAATAAGACAAGTGTTCTACAGAAACAACTCCGAACCTATATTCTGTTTCAAATTAGTCTTAAAAAGAAAAAGAAACTTGTTCAGCCTATTCGAAAATCAAAAATGCCAATTAGCAATCCAATTCCATCCGCTCGATTATACACGAAAATACTCCAAATTTGTATTGATAAAGGTTAGTTAAAAAATGTAGACCATTATTTTGTTGATTTGTAGGGAGTTGGACTGCATTTAAGCTACTTAAAATGACCCCAAGTTAGAACAAATTCGTGATAGACCATGACAGTTGCCCCTTTCACAATGACTAATTCAATTATCAGCCCAAACATTTAACTAGTGAATTCAAATCCATACACTTACCCCGAGAAAAAAACATCCAATAATCTCAGTTTATGCATCTATGCTGACTGTCTGTCTATAACCAATATTTGCTCCTGGTTATCCTTTATGCGAATCCCGTTGAACGCCACAAAACACGATTTCCATCCGAGAACGCCTTCACTTGAACCATATTGAGAAGCGTTTGTCCAGTCTACTTGCTTGGTCTCATTGCCCATAGAGTGTGTTTAAGACGTAAACCTGAAAATACAGATAAAATCATGCCCAGGTTAATTGCATATCTAATCGCAGAGAGCAACCAACGAGCGCAAAATACCTGAAACTTGCCTTCAGTTTCTCCATCTTGAATCAGTTCCATCCGTTTTGCTAGACACAACGTTATGCAAATTGAGCTGTAGTAGCTGTAGCTGTCAGGGCGTGGTACAAATGAAAATAACCAGTAAGGACGTAGTTGCTTTTGTCTCTATTATTTTCGTTCTACAAAGGAGTTCTTTTGTCTGTAGTCTATTATCCTCGTTCTTTGTGTTAGGGTATTGTTGTATTATCCAACCAGAGAGGAGCTTTAAGCAGCTACGTACCGACCAAAATAACAGCGCTTTAATGAGTTGCGCTTTTACAAAGGCCGCTTGATTGATTGGACTGGCTGTTGTACGAAAACAAAAGACGTAATTCGTGTTTGGAAACCTTTGTCAATCATAGTTGAATAAAAGTTGTCATTCATTTTCTTCAGCATCACAACTTTATTGTGCATGGTAAAAATTAATTGCAATAAGTTTCTCTGGGGAACCCACTTCTATGAAAGCAGCTAAATAACTAACAATAGTTCCTATTGGAATCCGCTATCTTTTTCAATTGTAAACTGTACTCCTTTTCAAAACTGTTAAATTCAATGAGAAGAATGCATTTCATTTGTCCCTGTTTTCTGAAAACCTTGTCAACTGTAAACTAAGTCCGTTAATTACCTCGATTCTCGGCAATAACCCCAATACATCCCGCGGGCCTACGGCCCTTGGGATGTATTGGGGTTATTGCCTCGAATCTCGGTAATTAACTCTAACTTAAACATTGCTCGAAAAAAAGTGTTAAAAGTTGCCTAAATTTCGCCATATTTTGGCCATCTTTGTCCAGGTAAAGTCACGTGTAACTGCATGGAAAATCGCTGAGACACTTTTTAGTCCAGTCAACACTTATAACACAACCTGCAACAAATTGCAACAGAACGGTTTTCTTCTTAATATTGTTCCTAACACCGTCTAAAATCAAAGGAAAAAAATCGGCAAAATTCGGACCACGCGAAAAGTCAAAATTATAGAGTTCTTTCGGCAGCTTTTCGCGCTATTGTTATTCATGAGTTTGTTTGCACTTGTGCCTTCCGAGCCAGAAGTGATTCTATAGTGTATACAACAGAAATACTTCAATTCTCTCTGAACCAGGATCAGCCATGGTTTGATTCACAGACTTGATTTATATGTCGCTAGCCAGTGATATAGAGGATATTACATGGCCGCGCGGAGATACGAATTTTATCTTCGAATGTTGAAAACTTGCGCGAACGAGTGAGATAATTTTTAACACGAGAAGACAAAATTTGTATCTCCAAGTGGTCATGTAATGTTCTGTTTATTACATAAACATCAATGAAATAGCAAATTCTAATTTTATTTGAGTTAAGCTTAAAAATCGAGCATTGAGCAAAGGCAAGTGCGATATCTTCACATGTGAAATAACATGTTATTTTCACGTGTGAAGATATCAAGTTTTCGCGCGGGAGATCACTCGGTATTTCATTGGTGTTTATATAATAAAAATAAATATCTAGCACTTGAGCATTTCAGTTTCGAATTTTTCCGCGATTTTCCGCTTTCAATATAGACTTTGTACGGGATTTGAAAATTTTAATTCCGTAAACATCAGAAAATGTTCTCCCAGGCAACTTTCATTGCCAAAGATTTACTTAATACCGTGAAATGATTATTCTTGGAAGTTAGAATCGTTCAGGGTTTTGCCGGCCTGGTGCTACACTCGTTAAAAATCATTCTTACAAACAGTGTAAAAAAAGAGTTAAGTGCTGCGAACAACAATGGCTAAAACAAGCTGTAGAAAGAGATCGGTATTTTTGATCTTTCGCATGGTCCGAATTTCGCCGATTTTTTTCCTGTGATTCTAGAGGGTGTTAGGAACAATATCAAGAAGAAAAACCTTCTGTTGCAATTTGTTGCAGGTTGAACTCATTTTCGGCCTAAAATTACTGGACTATTTGGAGTCCACCTTAGTGTCATTCAAGATGATACAAAACTGGGTATCTCTATTGAATTTTAACGGACTAGAAACGAGAAAATCATATTTTGATAAATAACTACAAGAGAAAATGATCCCCAGAGAACGCAACCCCAACACACAGATCTATTTTCCATGCATGACAGTGGCAGAAGAGCGTGACACTTTCTATTTTTAGAACTACTGCCACTCAAATGGGCCATGCATGACAGTGGCAGAAGAGCGTGACACTTTCTATTTTTAGAACTATTGCCACTCAAATGGGTTCCATGCATGACAGTGGCAGAAGAGCGTGACACTTTCTATTTTTAGAACTATTGCCACTCAAATGGGTTCCATGCATGACAGTGGCAGAAGAGCGTGACACTTTCTATTTTTAGAACTATTGCCACTCAAATGGGTTCCATGCATGACAGTGGCAGAAGAGCGTGACACTTTCTATTTTTAGAACTATTGCCACTCAAATGGGTTCCATGCATGACAGTGGCAGAAGAGCGTGACACTTTCTATTTTTAGAACTACTGCCACTCAGATGGGCCATGGGGTTACGTTCTCTGGGGATCATTTTCTCTTGATAACTATTAATCTTATCCTTCATTTTATTAAGTAAACTTATTAGGATTTCGGCCACTGAGAAATATCGTAATGGCGCAGCGCACGTGTGAAAATTACGATATATGCCCACAATCGCGAAATTCATCTACAAAAATAGCCTGCGTAGCTGGCGGTTTTGTGGGGTTTTAGGAGGTTTTTATCCGCGAAATGTTCGGTAGTTTGCTGTTGTTCGATGAGATGGCCACGCGAGCACCTTGCCCCAGCGCCCGCGCGGCCATCTCATCGAACAACAAGCAAACTACCGAACATTTCTACCGAACATTTCTACCGAACATTTCTACCGAACATTTCTACCGAACATTTCGCGGATAAAAACCTCCTAAAACCCACAAAACCGCCAGCTACGCAGGCTATCACAAAAACGAAAAATATGTAATAAACAGAATAATGGGTGCTTGGATATATGAAATTCTAACTACAAAAATCCATGCATGGGGTTTCTAAAGAATTGTTTATGCCAACTGTGCATTTCAATCAACCTTCGTCATCAGGGATTGGGAAGGCTGAAAGACCATTAATCCCAGGTCCTGAGATGGTCACGCGTGAGATATCAAATTTGAACACGAGAAGATAAATTAATTCCAATCTCCTCGCGCCCATGTATTATTCTCTATTTAAGCATTAGAGCACAACTTTTGACTATGACTTTATCGGCGCAATAGAGCACGTGTGATGTTGGGAGAGACACGAGAACGTTGTAAAATCACGAGCCGCAGCCATTACTTTATCGGTGAGATAGAGCATAGATTTTGACCAATCAGAGCGCGCGTTATGTCGTAGCTATATTATAAATAAAAACGGCACAGTTTGTTTGCTACTCTTCAAAGGTTAAAAAAAAAAAACACTCCAACTAACAAACCGCGGTTTGGCTTCCGTCAATCAAACGAGTGAACAGCTCTGGGTGATTTCACGCAGGCTTTGAGAGGTAATTTTAACTAATAAGGCTAGCCAGGCTTCAGAACCAAATTTTCCATCATAAAATGCAAATGGTAAACTACAAAAACTCCACGCGCCTGGTCTTAAAAAAGTATGGATGACCGCGTCTTGATGACCGCGGTGTGAAAGCTCCTTACTTATTGGCGTTTCCCGATTCGACTGCTTAATGATTCGGCCATTTACCGATTCAGTTCCGGGGAGATACTCAAAAAAAAAAAAATATTGGCGGAAGAGCCAAATGGGAGTTCGTATCAGAATTGTGAAAATCACAGTAAAGGAAACGAAATGGCAGATATTTTGGAAAAACACCACTTGCACCTTTTCCATAGCGGGGTTTACCATGTTAAAACAAAAATGTGTTTACCTCTCTTCACGCTTGATTACGTATCCGCTCGCAAATTTCCCCTTTGATTGACGTTGCTCAGCAGTTTTAAATTTTAATGATTGAAAAACCATTTCCTCCTAGAAAAAATATCAAATTGTATTTTTATAAGCTGTCAGGCAGTGTACTTGTTGAGAGGTTTAATAAAGAGGCTGTACTGTTTCCGTTGAAATTGGAGCCGAATTGATACGTGTTGTATAGTGGGTGTATAGTCCTTCTCCGTTTTTGTATGAATCCGTGGATAAATCCTCCTAACTGCATTGGTTCTCACGCAGGGCATCTGCAGAAACCCCAGATTTGATCGAAATCTGTTCTACGGGAGGCGATCGCAAAATCTGTGGGAGGGATTTCTGATTTTCCTTTCTATGCTAAATTTGGTGTCAGGATCGTGTAAAAAAAATTCAAATTTGTCACGTGGTATTTCTATAAATATGCAAAACAAGAAAAATCTCAAATTCAAACCATCTACAGTGGAACCCCGATTTTACGACCCTCGATTTAACGATTACCCCGATTTTACGATGACGTTTCTGGGTCCAACCGGCAACAATACCTCGTCTTTAAAATTCTGATGTCGACCCAGATTTTACGACGCAATTTCTCTGCCCCTGTGGGGCATCATAAAATCGGGGTTCCGCTGTATCTAAGAGTGCAGTTTTATTATTTGTAGGTAGTAAGCCCAAAGTGGTATATTATTTGATTGCCACTGTAGAGAAAATATTATATAAAAGACGTTCTTTAAACTTAACAAACGACATATAAACGGCCCTCGTAGCATGAATTGTGACGCGACACGGATTTTCTCTTCGGGTGTTTCATTTTCGCAAACCCAGTCCGCTTTTCTATAAAATAGCGTTGAACGGATCGAGTATCTCACCTGTGTCGAGTTAATGATAATTTAAAACGATGTAAAAACAACAACCCACTTGGAGTCATCACTTGTCGGTATGAACTAGCAAATTCGTTAATTTAGTGATCTCTAATGGCATCACGTCGTGTCAGGAGTTTTGTTTAATTGTATAAATGCCCTCAGAGCGAGTTTTAAAAGGACACCACTTATCAACTTTGGCAATAACAGCGAAAACACCTGTGTGACAACTACCTCTTCGCAAACAAGGCTCTTAGTTTTTGTGTTCTACTAAGAAAAACCCCAGAGACCAAACAACTGAATACAGGTGTGAGAACAAGTCGACTGCTCTCGCCGGGAGAAAAACGGAGTCTGACATTCAGTTACGGCAAAGAAGAAAGCTTATTTTTAAAATCCTAAAATCATGGGCAGTCTCAATTTTTCAGATGTCAATTTGAGCGAATTAAATAAGACTGCAACAATGGACGACATTTTCTCCAACGTACACTGGAAGCCACCTACAGGACTTAAGATTCTAAGACTCTTTGTAGAAGCTTGCATGCTTTCATTTGGTGCAATAGGTAACGGTATCATTTGCTGGATTCTCTCGCGGCGGCTAAGCCTTCATTCTATTATTAACTTGTATTTGTTTAGTTTAACTGTAGCGGACTTAGGGATGTTAGTTGTCACCTGTCCTTTGAGTATTATTCGGGGGTTATATCTACCAAGATGGCCGCTTGGCGACTGGACGTGTACGTTATTGATACCGTTTGCGGATGTCTTCCTCGGCGCGTCAGTGTGGTCACTCACCGTGATCGCCATTGAGAGGCTCCGAAACATCAGAGAGCACACTTTCCAGAGTCGTCACCTTAACTGCTTCTCCACAAACAGAAAAATATACCATATTTCAGGGATTTGGATTTTGTCCTTCATTTTCACTTGTTTCCCTCTGTTTTTAGTGCTTCATTATGATCCGCAAACTAAAGTTTGTTACACCAAATGGCCTGACGCTTCAGAAGATACTTATCTCAGTAAAATGGAGGAGACTTATTCTATAATCATGGCGTTGATCTGGTATGTACTACCTCTTGTTATAATTTCGCTCAGCTATTTCTCCATCTATAGAAGTCTAAAGGACATCCACAGCGTCCGCGCAAGTTCTTTGCACCAACGACTATTTAACGCCAGAAGAGTGCGTCGCCTCCTCAGGGAGAACGAGAAAGCACAACGAATCCTGACTCCTCTAGTAGTCATCTTCGCAATAACCCTTCTCCCGGTAACCTGTATCAGGCTTATGTGGACATACTGGGCAAATGCGTACTTTTACAAGTATTATGTTGTCTTGTACGATGTCACTGTTTTTCTCACTGCTTTCAACTCGGCCATAAACCCTATCGTGTACTCTTTTGTCAAGAAGGACGTCCGGGAGGAGCTCATTGAGATGTATAGGTCGATGGTAGTATGTGTGTTCTGTAGAGGCTGTCGAGAGAGGAACAGACATCATATTTCGCGTAACAGTAGCTCCGTGAGTGTGAGATTCCGCAGAGGACAGGACAATCTGGAGATCGTAAGAAAAATAGAATTTTAAAGTGCTCATTCGGGAGCATATAAAAAAAATATAATAATAATAATTATAACAATGATAATAAGTATTAGCAAGAGTGGATTACCAGTAATAATAATAATAAAAGTCCTCTATTAAAAATTGAATAACAGTTAAAAAAGCTAATTTTTACGCATGTTCTTCTATAATAATATTTTAGCAATAATAATTATAATATGAATGTAAATTTCCTTAATATAACAATAACAAGAAAACAGCCCGTCACTTCGTGACGCTAGAAGACTCAGAATAACAATTTGTTTAGGCAATACATTAGGTAGGGTATGTCTCAAATTTGCGAAACATTTCACATTTTGCCGTATTTATGTATTTTTCGAAGCATTTCCTTTTCTTCAGAAAGCATAACAGTCTAGTAAACGTTTTTAAATTCTAGAGAAAACCATGTTTGCTTTTTGAGGGGAAGCCAGTTCTTTCGGTGTTGCTCACGGATAGACAATCTCGTACCCAGAGTCCGTCATCTTTTGGCCAGCGGCAAGATTCAGGGCTCTGGGGGCATCGATTTTTTAAAACCCAGATTCTGGGTTTCAGGATTGAAGATTGTATGAAAGTTCGTTACGTTTTTGATCTACCACGCATGCTCACAAATCGGATTCCCCCAGAGGTATATGCTTCATCGCTGAATGTCACAATAGCCGCCTTATTTGAATATGAATGGTCCTTTTGTTTGATTATGCCTCGTTCTATTAGAAGACGACTATATGGCATTCAGCGATGAAGTAGATACCCCCCCCAGAGCCCTGAATCTTGCCGCTGACCAAAAGATGACGAGATTGTCGGATAGACTGATTTAGCCAATTAGAAACGTTTGCGCAGACAACCCGATTATAATAGTATAGATAGATAATAATATACAAATGTTAAAAATGAGCGACAAAAATTGAGGAATAAAGATAATAATAAATTAATAATTATAATTCAGTAATAACAGTAATAGAATAATAATAGATCGACACTTGGATAAGCATTGTCTACAGATGTGGCTGTCCGCAGATCAAGAGGGAGATAATTCCAAAGGATAGGTGCCTTGAATGAAAATTAAATGCACACTTTTCACCATATGAGTTTTGAGGTTGCACCTCGGAACAGAAAGGAGTGTGACTTATGAGCAGACCGCCTGACGTCTTGGGATGTAAGACACTAAAGTTCATTTAGATAAGAATGAATTGGTGTACATTGACAATAACATCCTACCCTTGCACCATGCATCGACAATGAATTGGTGTACATTGACAATTACATCCTACACTAGCACCATGCATCGACAATGAATTGGTGTACATTGACAATTACATCCTACACTAGCACCATGCATCGACAATGAATTGGTGTACATTGACAATAACATCCTATCCTTGCACCATGCATGGACAATGAATTGGTGTACATTGACAATTACATCCTACACTAGCACCATGCATCGACAATGAATTGGTGTACATCGGACAGTTACATCCTACACTAGCACCATATCGAAAGTACTTGGCATACAACGAGCATCTCCTACTAAAATGCCTGATGGAAATAGACTTTACAGTAGAGAAAAGGTAGAAAAAGAAACGTTTAAAATAGACAAAATGGAGCCGCGGCAGAGACGTTTTCCTCCAACATCGCCTTGGGCTTGTCTAAATTTTCAGACATCAAAAATAGTCTAGAACACCTGCATTCATTGATATTTGTAGCGTCTATGTCTGGAAAAATAAAATCTCAAAGCTCCGAAAATCTTTATTTAGCGGGGGGAGGGGGAGGGCTCCTATTTTTGTGGGGAGGGGCCTTATTTTTTCGCTTGTCTAGAGGGAGGGTCCAAATTTTTTCACTCCTGTTTGGGGGAGGGTCCAATTTTTTTCAGCAACTTCTCTATCATTTGCATTTTTCTACTTAACTTCAATACATAATACAAATTTCGCGCATAAAGAATAACATCTATAAATATACTCTTTCAGATCTCGCCCAACGAAGACACAACCCTGACCGCGCCGTTTATTAGAACAAGGGTATCTTGACGAGTAAAAAATAAACTCTCCCAAAAATACCTTGCAGTGATAGGCCTGGCGCGCAGTCACTATGTTCGAAAGAAGAACCCTTAGGTAAGCGTGAGTTCGACGTTACAAGCATAGAAATTCATCATAGAAATTCGTCATTTGGGCAGCGCTGCACGCACATGAATAATCATAATTTCGTCATTTGCGGCGTGCAGTTGCGCGCATGAATAATAACCTGCAGACTCATCAATAGACGCTTTCATTTAACCAGTTGAGGTAGCGTATTTCCTGGGCTGCTTTTAAGCACGAAAAACACAAATGTTCGTCTACCCTTTCTCTGAGGCTTGATGAAATGCGTTTATCAAAATTTGAGTGCGCTTCGCGCGCAACGAAAGAAAAATGTGCCCCCTCTTTCTGTAAAATGTCTTTTACTAGGTCAAATAGGGGACGGGGGGAGGGCCCTATTTTTTTTGACCTGCGAATGGGGTAGGGTCACAAATTTTTTTGTTATGTTCAAGGGGCGGGTCCTAATTTTTTTGGAGCCTCGCTTAAAGAAATGGTAGCCCTCCCTCCCCCGCTAAATAATGACACGTCCCTAATGGTTCTTCGTTTGTAATGGTTCTTCATCTGGCGCCGAAAAAAAAAATACAAAAAACATTTTGACAACAATGTTGACGTAAAGCGTGTTAAATAAAAGTCTAGACAACGCCGAACCTCACTCGATTTGCACAAACGATTTTGTTCGTGTCATAATTCGAACGAGCGGGGCTTTGCGAGCGAGTGAGATTTCTGATTCATACGAACAAGCGAATGCGTGAAGGGTGAATGGGAGGGGGTGGGGGGGGGGGGGGGGGGGGGGGGAGAGTTTCTCATACGCTTACTGTATTTGCTGATGGAAATTTTCAATTTTCGGTCCCTGTGTTACACTATCCAGCCCCCCCCCCCTTGTTACACTATCCAGCCCCCCCACTTTGTTACACTATCCAGTTCCCCCTGTGTTACACTATCCGGCCCCCCCTTTGTTACACTATCCAGCCCCCCTTTCTGAAATGCCTGTTCTGAAATGCCTGTTCGCAATATAACCTAACAAGGTTATGTTATTGCATGGGGCTAGCTTATTGAACAAGACGGACTTTTATAAATGACCCCTCTGTGCGCAAGTAGTAATAATGAACAATATTAACTAAAAAATCCGGTCGGCGTTCTTTCCAATATGACATTACTTGTTTTATCACGTTTGTGTAATAATAATAATAATTCCTTGAAAACATTAACCAGATTTGATTTCCGCCTAAAACTTAATTAATTTAATTAGATGGTAAATGCTGTGCAAAACCCTTTTTGTCAATCACGCGTCAAACAGATGTTGGAGTGCAGAATCAGTCTTGTAACTAGACGTTATTTGTTTCCGTCTCTCTTGCGGTGATTTCTCTATGAAAATTATTTTGGAGGCGTCGGGACTGGGAATGAGTACTACACGGCGCGCAACGAACTGTGGGGTATCCCATAACTCTCTGCGCGAGCACCGCCGCCCAAAAAAATAGGTATTAGTCCCCCTCGACTGGGCTGAGACACTTGAAAGGATCAAACACATCTGAAAATGTGAATAGCACATCTTAGAATGATTGCCAAATTTTGTTTAAAAAAAACCCGACCGCTGAAATCCATTAAGCGATGTTTTTAAATAACGCTAAATGCGAGCTCCAGATGCGATGCGAGCAGCGAGCACTTAGCAAAATCCTAGGCAGCGTAGCTGCAGTCTCGTACCAAGAGCTCCCCGGCTCGTCTGCTCGCAGGGGAGCTCTGCGGACATCCATTTGAGGGCCGTTGCTGATTGGCTAATTTTGAGCGTTGGAGCATGCTCTGAAAGGACTTTCTCTCAACGGCTCTGTATTAAATATCAGAGCCTCCCCCCGCGAGGTTACGAGAATGGCATAGCTGGCTCTCGGGTGTTTTTCGAGGGAGGTTTTCCGGAGTTACAGAAACAGGTAAAATTTTTGGCATGTTTTTCACTTTTAATACTTTCGTCTTCTCAAATACTCTCGTATTTGCGAAATTCCACGCGGAAAAGCAGACCGTAAGGGGGGGGGGGGGTTCTCCTATTTTTGTGGGGAGGATCCTAATTTATTTTCGCTTGTCTAGATGGAGGGTCCAAATTTTTTCAGCAACTTCTCTATCATTTGCATTTTTCTTCTTTACTTCAATACATAATAACATCACATAACTATAAAGCTGTAACATCACATAACTATAGCTTACGCCCACGTGCGGCGGGGGAAAGAAAAGTATCTGCCTGTTGGACACAGCGCTCTAGTAGTTTTATAACGCTTCGCCATTAGCTTTTAGTTTCCAAAGATATCATTATTATTATCATTCATGTATATAGTGTTGCATATAGATAGTTTGCCATTATTTTTATATTTTTTTAACCATGTAATTCAGTTTTTACTATAAAAATTTCGGCGCATGAATGACATCTATAGCTATACTCTTTCAGATCTCGCCCAACGAAGACACAACCCTGACCGCGCCGTTTATTAGAACAAGGGTATCTTGACGAGTAAAAAATAAACTCTCCCAAAAATACCTTGCAGTGATAGGCCTGGCGCGCAGTCACTATGTTCTAAAGAAGAACCCTTGGGTAAGCGTGAGTTCGACGTTACAAACTCAGGGAAGTTAAGGCATGGGTCTAACAGCAAAAATGCTAAATAATACTATAAAAAATTCTGCAAGGAAGAGAAAATATCTAGCACAAACAGTTATTCGTTAAGGTTGTTCTACAAGTTGGGACAGTTCTTTTGAAATATTTTGTAACCATGGTAACCGATTGCGTGACCTGGCAGAGCGTGACAAAGGCCTTATTTTCTTTGAAGCCACGGGAGGCATGGTAAATCAGTTTGGCCCTTTTTCGAAAGTGGTTTATAATGTTGACTATCGGGTGTAAAACACAATTCAAATGAGGATGGCTGTCCAAGCAATTCTGATTTTGAGATAACGAGAAGTATCAAATTACATACCAGTAAAAACCATGATTGTAAATAACATTTCCAGCCATCCTCATTTGATTTATTTGTCTACCACTATGCTCTTCTAATATCACCAAAAAGAATATGAAATATTATTCGTCTACCTACCCTCCCGAAGAGGTTTATACAAAAATCTATTTAAGGTCAAAGGTTACGAGATTTGTTGCTATGGAGACCAAATATCGTTAAGGTGGTTCAGAATGCCAAATGCAATTTATATTCAACAACATCCATAAGCATATATAAAACCGTTAAGAGATAGACCACCCCCCTTGGTTTTGCGTCCGCCATATTGGATTTTCTTTGGACCCATGCCTTAAGTACCCTGAGAAGCATAGAAATTCATAGAAATTCATAGAAATTCGTCATTTGGGCAGCGCTGCACGCTCGAATAATAATATTTCGTCATTTGCGGCGTGCAGTTGCACGCATGAATAATATAACCTGCAGACTCATCAATAGACGCTTTCATCTAACCATGTAGTTGAGGTAGCGTATTTCCTGGGTTGCTTTAAAAAGGCTTTGTTTACTATACACGAAGAACGTAATGTTCACCTACTCTTTCTCTGAGGCTTGATGAAATGCGTTTATCAAAATTTGGGCGCCATTTTTTTGTTATGTAAAATATCGGGCTGCCTGTGTTTGAGCTCCCATAATGCCCTTCGGATCTCATAGATATCCCACAATCCCTCCCGGTCGTGGCTTGAAGTCCAATGGCGGGAAAATCTACCGAACATTAATTGTGTTGTTTGTGGTTTTGTAGCACGGAAAAAATGCCATAAAACCTCACAGAATCTTGGTACAGAAAATAATTGTCGACTGTAGAGCTTTCTGTAGGACATTTTCTCCAAGGTTATGGCATTAGAGTTCGAAAATAGCCGCACCGAAGCGAGTTTAGGTCTCGAGAATTCAGAAGACACTTTGACTGGTGTGTTGGGCAATGGCGAAAATCATTCAACTTTTGTTAAAACAGTCCCCCAAGATCGAGATGACCTTAATTCGCCGACTTCGAAGCTGAAAAGGAAGCGAAATTCTTCTCCATACAGTCCAAGCATAGCCGAAGGTGAGTTTATTAGATTTAAAAGAAAGGTTTCCACTTTGATTAATGTAGATCATGTCTATTATTTGCACGAGTTGAAGAGCTTAAAGTTCCCATAAAGGCATAAACTTAAATTCTTACGTTATTTAAGCTTACAGTATTTCAAACTAAAGAAAGTATGATCCGAATAATTTTGCTCCTGGGTCCAGACTCAAAGTAAAGTAAGGTCACCAAGATGAATGATTTACGTACTAGTAGCACAATAAACACAAGTAAAAGAGTGAAGTGAGTGTTGCAAACCAGTGAGATAGAAGAAGTTACATATTTAAGTTGGTGGACTCATGAAAAGCTAATAGCAAGGTCTCATGTCGGTGTATAACTATGAAATTGAACTCCCAAGATGTACTGTTGTACTGTACTACATGCTTAAAACTTGTCTCACCATTTAAATGGCAAAAAAAAATTATATGTTAAAAATGCAGGAAAACAAAATACTTGGCATCAGTCTAGGCCGAGTGTCACAATCTGAAATGGTGCTTGTGAATATGAACTCTGAGACTTTTGCAATAAAAACAGCCTCAATGCCTGCTGGCAGGCGTCACTGATTGAAATCCAGCTTTTATAATGGCAACTCAAACACGCAGCCTGGAATCAGCCAATTTCTAGAGGATCTTTTGTATTTGTTTCTAGGCAAATTCTAGCCTGCGTAGCAAGCGCAAAGGGAAAAGGGAGAGAAAGGGAGAGAACGGGCGCGCGCGGCCGGGGGCGAGGGGAATGGGGAGAGGAAGGAGAAAGGAGCGCTTGCAGTCAACCCCCTGGGGCGGCCGTTGCGCCCCCTAATTATGAATTGAATATCACAAACGCCATACGTCCAAATTAACCAATCAGATCGTTTGTTTTGACATCGCCTTCTCTCAGTTTCCCGCGAAAACTACTCTCGCAGCTCAAAGAAAGCATAGCCTACGTAGAAAGCGAGGCTGAGTGAAGAAAATGTGATGTTATGTCAACTTTCATTAAACGTGGTCGAATCCCGTTGGAAGTATCGCCATTAAGTCCTTCTTTTCGAATAACTGCTTAATTCGCGTTTCTGCTCTTCTTTAAGAGAAATATCGTACCTGTATCCACCATCTTTAATGCTTTTGATTGCATTTGCAAGATTTGCTTCGAAATCGTCCGCCATCTTTGTTGACGATCCACAGAAAAGCGCGCGAAAACTCCTCTTAGCCAATAAGCATTTTACGTTCATCAGGTGAACGTAACAACGGCCGCCCCAGGGGGTTGACTGCAAGCGCTCCTTTCTCCTTCCTCTCCCCATTCCCCTCGCCCCCGGCCGCGCGCGCCCGTTCTCTCCCTTTCTCTCCCTTTTCCCTTTGCGCTTGCTACGCAGGCTAGGCAAATTCCAAAAAGGGATGTTCCATGTATAAGACTCTTCTCGATTCAAACGTAACAAGGATCATGTTTTGTCAACTCAGCCAATCAGCTCCGTAGTACAGATTCTGTACTAACGGAACTGAGAAAACTAGGCAGTGAGGCCAGAGCCTCCTCACTTTTGTGCCTCTTGCTTTTCGTATCTCTTGGCTTAGTGTGTCATTAAACGAGTGAAACTTGGAGATTCTGGTACACGAGGTATACTGCAGGCCTTGAAATTAGAAATAATCATAGTCGTAATTTTGCGCCTTGTACTAACATTATAGGTGTAATTAATAGAAAATCTAGGCGTAAATCCACTAGGAGACTGAAGAAACAGAAAACACAGTCGTTATTTTATGCCTAAGTCACAAAAGTTAGGCGTCAAAAGAAATTTTTTAGGCGTATTTATGCCTGTATCAGGCGCAATTTCGAGCCCTGTACTGAGAATGGCCATGTCTGAAATCCCATCAATATATTGAGTGTTCCATACAATGGGGATATAATACTGAGTTTTAATGTTTGTTGATATTGAAGGCTTTGGAAACAGTCTAGCAGGAGAAATACTAACACAGTTCCCAGAGCTGAAGGAAATATTCACAATATGCTGCAAAGTTGGGGAAGGTAACGTAGCATATAATTTTATTCCTTGAACCTAATTGACTCCAACCTATGACCAAATTTCCCCTCAAATTTTTGCTAAATTCTTGGTTTAAAAATGGAAAAAAACCCTCTTATGGCATTAGTACGGTAGATAAACCATAAGAGAGAGAATTTTATGACAACATTGTAACTGCAAAGACTACAGCTTTGATAGTATGGACTGACAGATTAACAGTTGAAATGCCTTGATTAGTTGATTGGATTTAAAAACCTTTGGTCTGCTGTTCAGTCTACGGTACTACAGTGCATATTCGTCGAAAATAACGTTTTTATTCCTCCCCACTATGGTACTACAAGTGTCGATTAGAGAAATCGAAACAAAACTTGCCACTACGGTACTACGCGTAACAGGGAGCGTAGTAGAGAAAACAATGGTCATAAAACGGGCCCCTTATGCTTTTCTCTGTTTAATCTGAGTTGTGAATGTTCTTTCTTGTTAGAGTAATAGGTGTGATGCAATCCAAATCATTGAATAATACAAGCATCTTGTGACAAGTTGTTATTTATTTATTTAACAGGGACATTTAGCAATGTGTATCTAGCCCGAATGCAAGCCTATCCAGAGGAGTTGTGGGCTCTGAAGCATATTATTCCCACCAGTGGTCCAGAAAGGATAGAAAATGAATTAAAATGTCTACAAACTATAGGGTATGTATACTGTAGTACTCTGAAGTTCCGAATAATTAACCGTTATCCTGCGAGATTGCGCAGAATATCGTCTAATACTTAGCCGACGAGGGACAAAGTCCCGAGTTGGCTAAAATCAGACGATATTCTGCAAAATCGAGCAGGATAATGGTTTTATTATTCAGCACATCGATAGCACAAAAACCCCCGAAAAACATGACTTTTGTGTATTATTTATGAGCTCAAAACATCATATTTGCCTCAGAGACAGATATCGCAGGATAGCTGTCATGTACAGACGACAGCTATTGGCGTTCCGATGACCATATTTGGGCAGTGCATCGATGTGCTGAATAATAATCATACATATACGTTTATTTTTTCTATACGGTCTTATTTGGGCCTGTAAGTTGATTGATTTCAGCCACATCCACTCATGGGTATACAAACCTTATTTGGGGCTGTACGCTTATTAACGATATAAATTTCGTAGAACCCACCATGTTATTGGTTTTTGCTTTTAGAAATTGGGCATAAATATCATCTGAAATAAATATTCAACCACCTGTTGGGGGTAAAAAAAAGTACTGTAAACTAAAATTTTGTTTTTCTCCCTCTTTAGTGGTAAAGATAATGTAATTGGTATTGAGACAACCTACCGACGGAATGACCACATAGTGTTTGTGTTACCATACTTTCCCCATGAAAAATTTCAGGTAAGGAGATGGCCGGCTGTTTTGTGACAGAGATTATTTCGTCTGATCTTGTCACTTTGATATCTCTTTTTAAAATAGGTGAATAAATACTTTTCTCTGAGGCAAACACACTAGCCTGTTGTCTCATTGTTTGTTGTTGTCACAATAGTTTGGGGATTTCCAGCTAAAATGAATGCATGCACTGCATGTTGGTAGTTGTGTTACATTGAGCTTACAAATTGCCTAGTATGCATGTGTTGCATTCTTGTATTACTAACAGGGCTACTGGAATTATGCGCAGATGTGGTAACGGTTATTATTACACTTTTCTCGAAATCGTTCGTTGCATGCAATTCTACTTTGAAATATTGACTAGGCATTCTGCTGGTATGTTTGGAAGTCAGGGTCCTGTAAACTAGTTGAGGGATAACACATGCCGTATGGATCGTATAAACAAAACACATTTCTGCAAAGAAAGGCGCTAATTCGCGGGAAAATTTTCCCCATAATTCCAATGACCCTGTACTAAAGACAGGGCTTTTGGCAGGTTGCAGGGGAAAAAAAAATTCCAGGATTTTTAGGGTCAAATTCGGTGAAAAAACAGTTAGACTATTAGACTTAATTAATAAGTAACGTTTTTAATGAAAAAAATGTACAGTTGTAACTTTGTCACTTTTTCGCAAGAAATGTTCCTCAAGGGTAGTGGCAACTACGGTACTACCTACATTTCGTTTTCTGAATTAGTGAATTTTTTGGCAAGTGAATAGCCCAAAATGCTGAAATAAGTTTCAAATACCGTGACCGATGACAATTTCAAGTAAGAAAGGATGAATGTCCATCCGAACGAAAAGAGACCAAAATATTGCCACAAGATCTTTTCAGATCTTTTAGTATTTTTTTCTGGTGAATATCGCCATGATGAAACTTTCCATATTTGGACATTCATCCTTTATTAGTTTCAAATACCTTCTGTCGTTATATGCATTCCTTTATATTTACAGCCAATTTTTACAGTTTTTGTGGGATTTTGACTGTTTTCATGGTAAATTTCGCAGGAATTCGCAGATTTATCCAAATGTATATAATTTGTTATGTGTATGTATGCACTGTATGTAACTACCCAGTTGTATGTTATAAGAATTAAAAAAATTGTTTGTTTTTCATTATCATGACAGGACTACCTCCTTGATATGAGTGTTTGTGAAATCCGTGAATACATCAAGAACTTGTTTATTGCTCTCAAGAGGGTCCATGAATTTGAGGTTATTCACAGAGATATCAAGCCTAGTAATTTCCTCTACTGCAGAGAAAAGAAAAGGTAAGCACTGTAATTTAACTATTATTGTACTATAAAGTGACTTCATTTGTTTCAATACATGGTACTAGAGCTGGGAACATTAAGTTGAAATCTATGACTAGATCTTCTAAACTTTTAGTTGCAAAATCAGAATTTTTAGGGCATAAAACATTGTGATGGTACTCCAGGGTGTCTGTGAGCACTAAACTTGGAATTATTTAAAGGGGCACTTGCACGCTTGCCTGACAACCAAATCATTCAAATCACAATCCAATTCCATCCTCTTGATAATAGATAAAAACACTATAGATGTGTATTGATTTAACAGTTAAAAGGTCATTTAACAAACCTGGACTGTTATTTTGGTTATTCACGGTAAACTTAAATGTATTTTCGATGATTAGAATTGAACCTATTTTTTGACAGGTTGTTCAAAAATAAGCATGCGAGTGCCCCTTTAAGCACACTTTACAGTGTATGACAGCTACTCATCAGGAAATACAGTAATCCTATGAGCCTGAAATTTCAATAGGAAAATCATCAATAATATTACAACCCCAATTTGCCACTTTGCTACCAAATATGGACATTACTCTCTTTCAAGATGTCTTGCTATGAAAAGTTGGCAAATTAATTTCAGCATCCTCAAACAACTCTTATTTTCCTATTTCCCTCCTATTTTTTGGTCCAAATCTTCCTATTTTTCTTTTTTTGAACCCTGAAATTCCTTTTTTTTTCCTATTTTCTGAACCACTCTACTGCCTGACAGCCTGCAGGTGTCATCCCTGGCTATGGGTATTATGCAGGCGCGGTTCCAGGGGGTTCATTGGGTGCAAATGAACCCCCCTCTCCCAACAAACCAATTTTTTAGGGATCAGTTCGCTAAAGACCTTTTGTCATTTCAGAGTGGTTCTTTTCTTTTATGTGACCCAATGTATACCAGTACCTATATTAAATTCATGATGTAGCAACCATGATTTCGCCTCGTGAGAGGGCCACGGACAACAAAGAAGGATTGGTATACCTCTATTTTTTTGTGTGTGTGTGTGTGGGGGGGGGGGGGGGGGGGGGGGGTGGGGATGGTGACATGGGCCCTCGTGCCTTTTTGGTTGCACTTCATCAGCAACAATGAACCCCCTCTTAAAATCCTGGATCCGCCACTGTTATGTAGACCATCTGAAATAAGCTGGCCCCTCCCTATTTTCTTTTTGAGTGGGAAATACGTAGGCCTATAGCAACTGTAGTTTGTATACCTGTATGCAGGAATTCCTTTTTGAGCCATATTCTGCATACTCGAAGCAGCAAAAACATATGTTTTAAGACCACAGCCAGTGCTGTCATTCCCTTGCTAGCAGAGGCCTCTTTTCTCTGCATTTCGCTGGCTGAGGTTTGCAAGGAAAAGCGACCTCTGCGCTGGGTTGAAACTTGCTTTGTTTTGTCGCTGTCCACAACCTTGGACAGTATGCTGACCGTTCTTGAGCCCACTATACAGGGCATCTGGGGAAGTGCGGTAAAAAAGGGCAAAAAAGTGCGGAAAATAGCGGGATTTTTTTTGAAAAAAATAGTAAAAAAGTGCGGTAAAACGGTGAAAAGTGCGGTAAAGTGCGGTAAATTATTTTCTTTAATTTGAAGGTTTGCGCTTTTGGAGGATCATAACGAGTCGTTTCTGTTGATTTTCTATTTGTTTTGTCATTTGATGTAAGAGCTAACTTATTAAACTTCGCATGATCAATATTTAGGTCAAGAACAATGGAAAAATGCAAAAAAAGGGCTCACCATGCTTGCTTGCGCGGCATCAGTCATTTAAAACTCGAACCCCTAAAATCACTAAGAGCGCCTATTTCTCCATACAATCAACTCCTGTAACATTAATTTAACCGCATGCGTTGTTCATAACAATATCTTGCAATAAAGTTCTCCAAAATGTAAACTTCGTGCTTTGTCATCACCATCTTAATCTACGGTAAAATGGCTCCGGCAGTTTCATAGGATATTTACGGCGTTTAAGTACAAATAAACGAACTTCTAACATCCAACGTTTTTCGTTCTCCTGCTATTTTGTTCCCGCCAAATACTTGACCTATTTAGCAAATAAAAATCGGGGTCACCGAAAAACGTGCTCCATTTGTATTTATCCATTTCTTACAAGATCAGCTATTGCCTTTTTTCCATCTACACATCCATCCAATTACAGATCTTCTAATTGATGGTTTCTCGTACTTATGCTCAAACGATCTGCTGTGGAACGCCTGGTATCTTTTGCATTCGTTGGCGATCGTATGGGAAGAAAATGGTGGAGTTTTCAAGGTTTTGCGCTTAATACTTCAGCATCAACATAATAAACTTGGTATTGACCTGCAAATCTTTGAAATTACCGTGTTTAGAAGGCTTTTTCCACACAAGTTTTTGGTTATTTCTTTAAAAAGTGCGAAGAAAGTGTGAAAGTGCGATTTTTGGGCAAAAGTGCGGAATCGCACTGCCGCACTTCCCCAGATGCCCTGACTATATGCGCACACATATCTACAGACGTTTTCTGCTGGGGGGCTCAAATAATATCAGCCGAAAATGTCTGTAGAATGCGTGTGCATATAGTGGGCTCAAGAAACGATCAGCAAACCGTCCAAGTTTGTGGACGGCGGCAAAACAAAGCGAGTTTCGACCCAGCACAGAGGTCTCTTTTCTTAGCGAAGCTCAGCCTGTAAAATGCAGAGAAAAGAGGCCTTTTGCTAGCAGGAAGTGCTGTCAGAATGTTTTTAAGTTGGCAGTTATTAAAAAAAAAATAACCAGCACAGTTTTGGCTAATTTCAGTGGCTTAGTAATTCTCTTGTCTGGGATCCGATAAAAAGTAGCTGGCAGTGAAACCTAAAATTGCATCAAGTAGCTGATAGACCTGTGGCAGTCGCTGGCTTATTCTGACAGCACTACATTTTTATAAAGCAAAACATTTACCAGTACACTGTTTTATTTTTGCAGGTACACCTTAGTTGATTTTGGATTAGCTATGCAAGTACCAGGTAGCAAAAACTCGCTTTTAGGTAAGTCAATGCGGCACGGCCTTGAAACAGGAGCTCGATCTGAAACCCGTTCATGATTGATTGATTGATTGATTGATTTAATGTAGTTAATACTGCTGAATTACTGGTATTTCCACTGTCCGCATACCAGTACAACAGTACTGGGCAAGCAAATTAATTAGATGATCACTCCTTTTGTGTTTGTTGTTGTTATTCCCTTTTGAACCAAAGTCCTTGATTACTGCAACATGAATGTAATGAAGGGCAATACAATATAAGGAAAACCAGTGCATGATTTACAGGGTCCATGGGTAACACAGGTTGTTCCAGCATTACTGAGTCACTTACTGTTTACTGTACATGTACATTCAGTGTGAATAAAATCCTGCATGCCTTTTTACATGCCAGTACACAGTTCACTAGTGAAGTACAGTACTCTTATATGAAAATGCGTTAATGTCCTTGTTTCTCTACTGTGATTCATATGATACTGCATAGCTCTTTTGCTTGCTACATGTGCGACACCACCTTTTTTAAAGACAGTACCAAAAGGCCACACACACACTATTTTTTGAAGAAAATATTGCCAAATGACACCTTGCACAAAGCACCTAAATGCCTGCAATAATCGAAGCACATGTGGCACGTTTTGGAAGCAAAACTTTTATTCCGTGAAATTCTTTATAGAGCAACCAAAAGGGAAGCAAAAGTCTTCAACATCATCATCTCCCAAGACAAATAGACTTCAGCCTCGTCGGAGCACTCGTCTTTCACCTCAGATTGAAAACAAAGACACTGATCTTGCTACAGAATCTAATCTTGAAGGAAAGCAAAACTCATTACAAGCAGAAAAGAAATCAATTTTAAAGCCAAGCAGAGTGAATTCAGCAAATATATTATTTACCCGAAATGCAAAGAATATTAATGCTCAACTGAAAAGCCCTCCTTCGCGACTAAGAAAATCAACCAGCACTTCGCAATCAAGGGTCTCATCCAAGTTTAGATGTCCAATGAAACACAAACCAGAAGAGATCTGTACTGTATGTCTAAGCAGGTATGTACATTAATTTCACCATGTTTTGGCAGCTAGTTACAAATCTTAGTCACATGTATACCATAAAGGTTGAGAAAAGGGAGTGGCTTTTATTAAAAAAGCTAATGCAAGTACTTTAAAGGAGCCTGTCACGCTACGCGCATGCTCCAGGAGCGATCACTGATTCATCAGCAAAACTAATTAGACCATCCTATCAGATAACTATTTAAGAATAACTAAAGTTAAAAAGAATGGTCCGATGGATCGCGAAATAGCGAGATTATACATTGTTTTCGAGGTTTTTAGAGTTTTCTCTGGCCATCGTTACGGGACGATACTTCTCTGATTTGAGTTGCGCAAAACAGCTGCGCAGTCACATGACAGGTTTCCTTTAAAGTTTGAGAAACCTATTCATCCCTTTATCTACCAATGCTTAAATATCACCGAATAAACACTCAGTAAACATAATATTCATGTTAATTCTCACAGGGGTCACCAGAACACGCCAAGGGCAGGCACACCAGGGTTTCGCTCTCCCGAGGTGCTCCTCAAGTGCCCAGATCAGACGACCGCAGTAGACATTTGGTCTGCAGGTATAATTTTACTGTGCGCACTCAGTGGCAGATATCCATTCTTCAGAGCATATGATGACCTGACAGCTTTGGCACAAATAATCAGCATCATTGGCAGCTCTGAGTCTGTAAGAATTGCTGGAGAGCTTGGTAGGTTTTAGTAATAAAAAATAAGTCTGAAATACTTGCTGAAGATGGCACCCTGATACTAAACTTAGAGACCCTGTGACCAATGAGTGTGACACATAGTTTTGTAGCCCATAAAACTCTATGCTAATGAGGTAACGGTAAAAAAACGGTCAAACTCAGTCCGTTAAAATTTCGTGGAATTTCGATCCATCCTTTGGTCTAAGACTGATTTATGTGAAATGAAGTCATAGAACAACAAACTAGGTAATGGTGTTATTTAGAAGTTTCTTACCGTATTAGATAAACACAACACACCAGTCATAACATTGTCACACCCATCGGGTCTTAAACTAAAGTCGGTACTAAAGTTGGTTGACTGGTGAATAGCCCAGGTGTATCTATCGCGCAGATCCTGGGTTCCTTATGCAAGAACACACGTCTGAGCTACGAGCCGAAGCATTCCATACTGATGACGTACATGTAGGAGCTCCACTTTCAAAATGAGTTACAGTCAAAAGACATGAAGCGTGCCCCCCTAGAGTTGAATATTCAATTCATTATTCCATTATTGATTTCATTATTCAATCCAAAACAATTTGTAATCTAAATAACTACTCTGGGTGAACAATTACTATATTCAGAAATCAAAATTTGAACATTATACACTTAATGACTGCTCTCGAGGGAAACAGCGAGATTTGTTTTCCCGAGAATCTCGATGTTTCCCGAGACGAAGTCGAGGGAAACATCGAGATTCGAGGGAAAACAAAACTCTCTGTTTCCCGAGAGTGCAGTCATTAAGTGTTTTATTATATAGCAAAAAGAAAATACACGGTTAAAATAGTCCATGTTTTTATTTTTATTTTCCCGCTCTAGCGATGTAGCCCGCGCGGGCAATAATTTTTAAATTGTAGCCCGCGCGGGCTACATTGAGTTTGTACCTTACCACGTGATCTTGATAGAACCAATCAGAGCGCGCGTTTTGATCGAATAAACACGAGCTATATAATAATTAACATTTTTTTATTTTTGGATTGAATAATGAAATCAACAATGGAATAATGAATCGAATATTCGACTCTAGGGGGCACGCTTCATGTCTTTTGACTGTAATTGATTTTTTTTCCGAATTGATTTTATCAGTAATTTTCCAGGAGAAAAACGTCAAAACGTAAAAAATACGTTTAAGTTTAGAACGTGATATTTAAAAAAAAATCAAAAATCCTGCACAATGTTTTTTAGAACATTTATCTGTTATTATAATTCAGTTTAGAGCGATCGTGATTATTTTAATCCCAAACAACCTTGAACTCTTATAGCGAACACACTGCTTTTTTGTTTGCGTCCTAAAAACTTGAGTTTGGCAATAAATTTCACTAAAATAGTTTATATGCTAAAAAGCTTCAATCATTCCTTTAGCTTTAAAATGATACCAAGGCCATCTTTTTATCTTTGCGGCCCGACACGATTTGTTTTTCCGTCACCTCTCCAACCTATATCTATACCTTAACTGATTTATTTTGTCTATTATTGTTGTCTATTGACGCGTTTTCACACACACAAACGTTTCTTTTAGGAAAGGATTTGATAATCAGTGACAATACACCCACTGGCAACCTTAAAGCCGCTTGTCAAAGACTTCGTCGTGGATGCAGCAAAACACAGACAACCAAGTGCATATGGCGAGAGAGCTCCGAGGATAACGATTCAGGACTTGATTGTAACACTAATAAAAGGGCAAGAAGAAAAAGTCCTCTACGGACAGATAAAAAGCTTACTTCCGAGACAGAAAACACAGACAAATCTCACCACTACTGCCCTATGTGTCAAATAGACTGTGCAGATTCTAAGAAGAAATTGACACAGCAAGTTTGCAAAGGACTTGATGAACGATGTTGCGAGGTTTCACCAGTAACTCACTTAGATGGAAGTGCTTGTTCATGTTCTTGTTGCAAGTGTTGTTGGACAATCCCTGACTCTGCGTATGATTTATTAGAACGCTGCCTCGATTTGAATCCCAAGACCCGAATTACTGCGATCGATGCTTTAAAGCATCCCTTCTTTCTTGAATTCTCTAATGTTTGAGGTTAAACTAGGGACGTGTGAAGCAGGATCCACGGTAGAATGACCAAAAAGTTGTGAAAGTCTCACCTATGGGGGCTTCACCTAAAGGGCCCATTGAAATGCAGGAAAAAATCCCATGTTATCTCCTTGGGTTGAGTTAGGGAAAAAGAAATGAACGAATATTTGAAAGTACAGTAAACACCCATATACAAGAACAAATGGATTCAGAACGTCAGGCTGAAATTTGCCATTTTAGATATCTGTTTTATAAGAACCTTACAGTGTATATATGGAAGTTATGATTCAGGCTGACCCTGAAATAGGATGTTCCTATATGTTCCTTGTATTAATCATTTGGAATAAGGCTTCAATTCTTGTGTCGTTTATCCACCAGGAATATGCTACTGGGTGTGAAATTCCTATTTTGCCCTACTGAACTTTCTTAGTTTAATTTTTTTAAGGCCTATTTCATTTTTCCTTCTCTTTGGCCCAGACCTCAGATTTTTGGAATCTTCTGAATTTACATAAGAATTCTTATATAATGCGAATTTCAGTTCATTTTTCTTTCCTAGACTAAGTTGCAGTACAAAATATGATTCTGTGTTGTCTATGTAGACCATTGGCTTAGTTTGATAGCATTTTGTTAAAACAACTGTGACATAGCAACATTAACTCGCTTGTGCGAGAACACGTTAGGTTTCAATGGAAAGCTATGCGTCTCAGCAAAACACAATATCAAGTGTATATATTTGTATTAATAGCTTGAAATGTTGTCTTACTAGAAATACAGAATACAATAAATCAATAAGTAGTGTGGATATGTATATTTGTATAAAAGTAGAAATAATAAAAGTAGAGTAACAGTGTCGAACAGTGCGTATACTTTATGCAGTTAAACGGCAGTAATTATGTTCAACATCAAGGTAGCCATACATCTTGTTAAGCTTTGCACACTTGCAGGCCTACTCCGGGTCCTAAGATCGCCGTAATCTTGGGCGATCTTAGGCGATCTTGGGCGATCTTGGGAATTTTTGTATATTTCATGTTGTAATCTTGGGCGATCTTAGGCGATCTTGGGATTTTTTTTCTATATCGCATGTTGCAATTTTGGGCAATCTTAGGCAATCTTATGAAATTTTGCTAGATTTTATGTTGCAATGTTAGATGATCTTGGAAATTTCTGGGTGATTTCAGGCATTTATATTCAAAAAATCATAAGCGTTGATTTGAACTCTAATTTTCACTAGTTTATCACAAGTTGTACTATCTTATGAACTTTGCAACAATTATGTATATTTATTTAACTTTGATTTTAGATGAAAGTGGCACAGTTAATCACTATTTGTTGTACTACTGAACTTATGTCTTGCCGTTTTTTTTAAATCATTAATTGATTGGAAACACTATTTACTTGAATAGCTCTAGATTGAATTCATTGCATAACTCAAACATGTTTTCAACTTGTAATGCCCTCTAGCTATATTAAATAGACAAAACTGTAAAATATAAAACTGCTTTTATTTTTTAATTTACTTAAAAATAATAATAATAGAAGAAATTTAATTCAAATTAAGCAATCAAAAAGGTTTATCAAAATCAAATTCTTGAACATAACTTAAATGTTTTATTCATCATATTTTTTCAATTTACTATAAAATAAATAAAGCAATCAAAACGGTTTATAACAATTTAAATGCCAAGAATTTACAAAAGTTACAAGCAGGTTCCCTCAACATGAACTGAGAAATTATTTAGTGCTACAAAAATAAACAATAACATTCCTTATAATGACAGAAAAGCATGATTATTAAACAAGATGGAACTGCGTAGTCAGAGATAGTATTATAGTCAGAGTGAGTTTTTTTAAAGTTACAGTTAATGAACTAAAAGTGAAATCTAAAAAAGTGTAGCATTACCTCAGTGCGAATTAAACAATGATGCCCAAGCCTCTAGAATTTTGAGAAGCAAAATGCGTCATTTTGATTGCCCCTCACCATCATGGTAAAGGGTTAAAGCTATAAGCTTAACTTAAGTTATTTTTTTCTGAGATTAAGCTTATATGTAGGAATTAATGTAGCATGCAGGCATTTCTTAAAATTGCTACAACTGTAAATATTTAGTGATATTATGGTACACCTGGACACATATTATTGTACATATTGCCGACCATATGGTCGCAGTGTCGGGCCCTGTAAAAGGACATTGTGGCCCAGACAATGAGTTATTTCAGTTCAGTAAGACTTTTAGTTTTACACATTAAGAAAAATGATCAAATTGTTCGACCTGTCTCAGGCTGATAAAACAATAAAGAAACACATAGTTCTATATATCTCTAGCATTGTTATCTTGTTCTCAATATTTACAGAACATACTTACAGTTTGCCACAAACTCTTCATGGAGTTTTTATACATCTAACAAGCTTTTTTACAGTACTGTTATACCCGAACCCGAACGCAAGAACTTTTTCTTTCCAAACTCGTTTTCATGCCCAATCTTTTTTGATAAAAACTACACAGGGATCCCAGAAATCCAGACGGTTTTTTAAACGGCATATTTCAAGCGTTCATTTCAGTTTCAGTTGGTGATGGAGCAATGCAATGTTTATTCGTGATTAAGATCGTATAAGTTATTGAATTTTAAAAGGTTTCCCGCGGTAAAAGTCGCGATCCTTCTGTGTGTTCGGGATCGGGGGCCCTGTGGTGTATACCGCTCGCGCGCTCAGGCTCAACACTCACATTCAATATGGCGGCCAAAACGGCCAAACCGAGTATCGCCTCTCTACCTCTTCGATTTTAGTGGCTTTAGACACGGAGAAACTCGGTACATGGGAGATGAAATGCACAAAGTAAACAGCAAGTCAATTTTAGTTTAAATGAAGTCTAAAGCACTACTGGTAAATGCACCAAAGCTAAAGTTTCAAGGTGAGAAATCCAACTAACTTTACTAATAAGCTTATACCAAAGCAACTATCTACATATACTACTGTACTAGCACTAGTACTATCACGCAACGTTTGACCGCTACAAAGAGTGTCTATGAGAATGAATGATATCACAAAGAAACTAAAGAAGCAAATTGCAAATGTATCATTCTGTTTCACTTTCCATTTGCAACAAGTTCAGCTGCACTAATATTTATAACTTACCCCACTATCAAGATTTTTTTCAAGAGAATATAGCATTAGGTCTTGAATGAGAAGTAAGGAATCTTAAGGGGCAGTGCCATGGTTGTAGAAACAAAAACACAAAAATATTACCCAAAATAAAGCAGATCAATGTAGTGATAGCTAAATAAGCCATATTTCTGACATTCCCCATTACAACATTGACAAACAAGCAATATTTTAGTGATTTTGTGACATATGTTCATACACAAAATTGGTTTATTTTGATAGAGGAAGAGCTGATGTACAAATTTAGTCTACTATTTTGAGAAATGGTTTGTTGATTATTTTATTGCATTGAATTTATCTAAATATTGATATAACAATATAATAATTTCATACCGGTATGGTTGATCTTAAGCAACCTTGCACAATCTAAGGCCATCTTAGGACCCACGTTATGATTGAATCATGGGTAATCTTGGGCAACCTTAGGCGATCTTAGGCGATCTTAGGCGATCTTGGGCGATCTTAGGACCCGGAGTAGGCCTACTTGCTTACAGTTCCTTAGAGCGGATTTCACATAACCATCGTGGAAACAATCGCAATTGAGCAATCGCTAGCCAATCAGAATTATTTGTTTCACTTTATATTAGAAGCCGAATTACCTTGTAGAAAACTCGAAATTACCATCCACGAACAAAGTTTAATAAATTGATTTACCAAATTCAATCGAAAATACTCGCACTTTATTCCCTAAATCAGCCGACGGAAATGGAAGCTTTCTCTGACTAGGTATGTTGCTGACAAAAAGGCGGGTCCTAGTTTTCACACACTAACTATGGGCGGGTGACTGAGGTTCTTGAATGCGCCATGCATATTGGAAGTTGTTGTCCTTGGCAGTTGTGTTGAGAGGTTGATGACATAATGATGGTCGTGTCTATGCATGTATCGGTGTGCTGTGAGCTTTAGATTAAAGAGTCTCAGTCAGGCGCCATTTTGTCAGCCTAGCAACATACCGAGCCAGATAAATTATCCATTTCCATCGCCTGATTTAGAGAATGTAGTGCAATATTTTGTATTGAATTCAGTCAATCAAGCATTAGTCTGTTTGTAGATGGTGGTTGCGAGATTTGTACACGTAATTCGTTGTTCTAATATCGAACGTAAACAACAACAATGGGGTGGCTAAATGGGGCTCTCCACCGTCTGTCATGCATTTACAATCATATTGATAGTCCTTTGGGTGGGAAGTTTTATAGCACGTAGTTTTGAGGTGCTGATGGTCGTATCACTATACACGTGTCGATGAGCTTTAAAGGGAATTCCGGCTGTCTAGCCTTTTCCTTAGCCTTACACAACTAAAAAAACATTCGCCAAAAGATTATAACCGAAAAGAAACCCAATTAGGCCGACGCAACTCATTTCGCTTTGACGAGATTCTAATTTGAATTTCGCGGGCGCTGCCATCTTGGAAACGTGACTTCACTCTTGTGCTATAAATTATGCATTTTCATGAATGCGCTGAAAGAGGCTTTACACTTACAACCAGAATAAGCGCACCAATAAAACAATTTCTATGTTGAGAGGGTAAAAAGAAGAAAATCGATTTAGGATAAGCTGTATACGCCGTCCTCATTAACAAATGCATCATTTATAGCACGAGAGTGACGTCATGTTTCCAAAATGGCGTCGCCCACGAAATTCAAATTAGAATCTCCCCAAAACGAAATGAGTCGCGTCGGCGTTTCTTTTCAGTTATAAACTTTTGTCGAATGTTTTTTAGTTGTTGAAGTTTCCTCTGAGCTTGAAAAGGCTAAATAGCCGGGATTACATATAAAGGAGACTCATATCCTCACCCCTTGAATAGCCTGTGAACATCCGCAACCCGCGAGCTTAACCTTTAGGTTAGAGCTTTAAGGTATAGTCTGAGAATCAAGAAAGTGGGCTAATAGAACATTCTAATTTTTTGGCGAAAAAAAAAAATGACCGCGTTATGTTTCGAAATCGTGATGACGCTTTTCCTTCAAACTTTGCCAGTAATTTTTATAGCCAAACGTCTTTAATGGGGTTTTGCTGAAATTGCTCTTTGTCTGGGTAAATTATGCAACTTTAAATTTTTGGAGGGTTGACATTACGTTGCCATGGAAGCATCAATGTAAACAAAACATGTCGACACAAAGACCAATCCATAGCATGTTTACTTGTAAAGTGGCTTTCCGTTCTGTGCATTTCCGCATGAGAATATAGACCATTGAAGTTCAAGGGGTGAGGACATGAAAAACTGCTATGAGCCTCCTTAACATTAACGTTTGTCAGGCAGTTATGGTCTTATTGCTAGTCGTCTTGTTTGATGGGATGTTCTGCAGCATGCAGTTTGGGGTTGTCGATGGTTGCATCAGTTCACCTGTAGGTCCAAACGTCACAGTCCCTGGTTCCGTCATGTTGTTCATTGATGTTTAACATTTACGTCTCATACTGTTTGTCAAGTTGGTAGTCGTCTCGTTTGTGGCATAACGTGTTGGGTTGAGGATGGACTTATCTCAGCGTGTCGGTCCAAATGTCAGTTCTGTCATGTCTTTTGATCTTTGACATTTTAACGTCTCGTTCTGTCAAGTTGGTAGTCGTCGTCTCGATGGGTTGTAAGTTCTGTAGCGTGCAGCCTCGTCTCGTTTCGTCAAGTCAATAACACACACTGAAAAGTAATGTATGGAAAATTAGGTTTATTTCACTCTTTAATTCTTATGTTCCACCATGGACGCAAATATACTAATATTTCAATTACAATTACCATATTATTCTCACTTTCTATGAATTCCATAATAACTTTGTCGTATTATCCTTTTCCAACACGATCTGAATGTCGTGGTCTTTTTAGGCTTTTTCAGTACAAACAAGTTTACCGTTTGTATAACGGCTATGGGGCCGTCATCGTTTAAGAATAAAAATAATTATGATGCTGGCAAATTTGAGGGAACTTTTCGAAAGCATGACTCATCAGAAAGGTATGTCAATATCGTGTAGTAGATTTATCAAGAGGGTTTCAAAGACGAGTACTTCTATAATGAAGTATCCCATCGCCATCTTTTGATTGGTGTTATAGTCATAAACATTTGAAAAACCATGGAGTCAAGTAAATCGCGGCATTTTACTCAATTGGTATAATTAGGTATTATTCAACTCCCTTAAACTCTTCTCGCTGTTCTCCAGCGCCTCCAAATACTTCCTTATCCTGTGAAGAGCCTCAGACGTCTTCCTCGCCGCTTGATAGTTACTTATAACAGCCTCGCGCAACTTCCTCTTTGCTTCCCACTCGTCACGCATTTCTCTCGTAATTTCAGCTTCCATCTCTTTGTTTGTAGAATCCAGCTCGTTCAAAATGCCCCTTGTTACGTTCTGAATAGACTTGGAAACCTCCTCGCTCTTTTTAAAGCTCTTATTCACGTGATCCATGGCTAAAATCTTGGCGCCGTCCAGTTTGGTGATGACTTCGTTGAGTGCGATGATCTGTTGGTATGTTCTATTTTCTCTAAGGGTTTGGCTTGGTCTTGGGATGTAAGATCGAATCACTCTTGCCGTGTTCCGTGTTATGTTAGCTCCTACTTTGTCCTCAATAGCATCGATCGCGCGGGCTTTTTCTAAAAGAAAAGACGTACAATAAATTTGGATGTAATATATCAATCACGAGATAGCGTATTTATCTGGATTTCCAAACACCGAGAAGTGGGTTAAAAACATAAACGTGATAATGCAGTTTTTTTTACGGACTTCCAGGTGTTTTGAAATCCTGATGAAAAACAGTGTTTGTTATACAGCTGTAGCTTCTCAAACGAATCATTAAATGTCGAGAAAAAGAAGGAACAAAATCTCAAAAAAAAATCTATACAAATTAAGACCGCATATCCAAACCTCATCCACGCTTATGATGAACTATTAAAGAGCCTGTGTCAGTCGCCATTTCGACAGCATAGCAACATACCAAGTCGGAAAAGCATCCATTTCCATCGGCTGATTTAGACAATATAGAGCAATGTTCTCGATTGAATTTGGTAAACCAAATATGAAACTTTGTTTTTATATGTTGAATTAGAGATTTCTACACGCAATTCGTCTTCTAATATCCAACGAAAACAAGAACAAAGGAGTGGCTGACGCGGGCTCTTTAATTAGTTTGAGAAGAAAATTTTTTTTAAAGTACAATGACATACCCGTTCATATAGTGAACGACATGAAAACTTCTTAAAGAACATATTTTGTTTGTTGTGTTTCGCTCTGCTCTGCTAGACATGTTCCAAAATTGAGCTGGAAAAATGGCCAAAAAAGCCCAAGTGCTCCAATGTTCGAGCAAAGTGTCCAAAATGTAGAAAAGTTCACGAAATAGATGTCGGATGGATTTTCAGCACAAACTGGGTTCTTTCTTGGGCTTTTTATTTTTGTAGCGCTTGCTAGAATGGTGACCAGCTGAACTTTATTGAAAAATGTAAGTTTGGTCTTTATAAAAAATTCTATTCTTCTATTCATTCTATTCATAAATGGCATCATGGAATATTTTCTAGTGCTGATGGTCCAATGTTATGATCGAGCATTTTCTTGTCCTGGGAGGAGCTCGAGAAAGCACCCTTTTGATCATTTTCTGTTGGTGGCGCCGTTTTTCAGTTGCTTGAACAATGATTTGAAGCAGTTTTTAATTTCAGTATTGTTGCACCCTACCTTCTGTCTGGTGAAAACTGGCCCTTTCTCTTTTGTAAGTGTCCACGGAGTCATTCAGTACCCGCCGAACTGTGCTTTTGATAGTATCTGCCATTGCGTGCGTAAGATCCTTCGTCATTTCCATCTCGCCATTCAATGTTTCAAATTTATCCTCGTAATCCTTAACAATCTGTCTTAAATCCCTACTCACGTTGACTTGGGCGTCCATAACTCGATTTTTAGCTCTATCACTTTTGTCATGAAGGTATTATCCATAATCCGTTTCTTGTCTTCATGTTCTGGCTGTGCTACCTTAACCGTAAATCCCTCTCCTCGTTGAATTTTTAATGGACTCCCGTTTTCTTCTTTATTATCAACACTCCAATCTTTCGTTGGAAAATTTATCCCGTTTCCCGTATTTTTACCTTCCGCCGACGTGTGCAACGTTCTGTTGTCCTTTTTAAATACGAGTTGTGCCAATATAGACCCTAATGACGTTTCTTTATTAGGATCATATTTGCCCTGTTCTACAGTCTCCGCTCCTCTATCACCATCATTTGCTATGTGGTCACCTGTTTTGCTATCTTTGTAGTGCTCCTCTAGTGCGCTTATAATGTCTTTGTTCCTTCCTGCTTTCTGCTGAAAGTCGAAAGAGCCCTCTTGTTTATTATCTACACTTTTATCTCTGGGAGCTTCTGTTCCATGTTGTTTCTCATCCCCGTTGTTAACGCTGTATTCTTGTTTATTATCTATAATCTTCTCTCCGGGAGCTTCTGTGGCATGTTGTTTCTCATCCCCGTTGTTTACGTTGTGTCCTTGTTGATTATCTATAATCGTATCTCCGGTAGCTTCTGTTGCATGTTGTTTATTATCCCCATTTATGTTGTGTTCTTGTTTATTATCTACACTCTTCTCTCCGGGAGGTTCTGTAACTGGTATGCCCTTTTCTCCGTGATTATTTGTTGCATTTTCCTCATCCTCCCCGGAACTTACGACGTGTTCTTGTTTATTTCCTATGCGCTTCTCTCCGTGAGCTTCTGTCGCATGCTCTTTGTCATTTCCGTTATCTCTGTTGTATTGTTCTTGTTTGTTATATTCTTTATTATCCCCATTGTTTAGTATATGTTCCTGTGTATTACCTGCACTCTCGTTTCTTTGAGGATCTGTTGCATGTTCATTATGATCTCCATTATTTACGTTGTACTCTTGTTTGTTACCCACACTTGTCCTTTCTCCTGGTGAAGGTTCTGTTCCATGTTCTTTATAACCCCTGTTATTCACGTCGCTTGATGTGTTGCTCCCTTCTCTGCCATCGCTCCTGTCTCCAGAACTTACGTCACCGCCATCCGTTCTTGAGGACAGTGTCTTATAGTTGGAATTTCCAGACACGACATCACCGTTATTATTCTCGTTTTGCTTTTCCCCTTATCTTTCGCATTTTCTGTGAAATATTGGTAACCCTCTTTCCCATTTCTGGGTACATCCCTGTTCTCGTCACCGTTGTCTTCGGAATTTCCCTTGCTTTTATTGTTTTCTGTGAAAAATTGATAATTCATACTCGCGTTTCTGAGTGAATTACTTCCCTCACTGTCATTAGTTTTAGAAATTCTTGTGTTTTGCTCTGTGAAAAACTGATAATTCCTACTCCCGTTTCTGAGAGAATTACTGTCGTTAGTCCTAGAATTGTTCGTGTTTTCCTTTTTTTCTGTGAAAAATTGGTAATTCCTGTCATTCGTTTCCTCATTTCCACTATCCGATCCATGCTTTGAGTCTTCCCAGTTCATATATTCCAAATGATCATTATATTCACCACTCTTTGCAGATGTTGTCTTGTTATTATTTTCAATCACATCATCGCCAGTCTCACTGCTCTGAATTACACTTTCAACCCAATCATTTGTCTTATTTGAAATTTGAAATGTCTCACGGCTTACTACTTTGCTTTCCTCTTTTGCTGCATCTCTCGTTATTTTGCGACTAATTTCGGGCATTAACATTGCTTTTCTGCCTCTTCCCCTCCCCTGTTCAAAAGACTCGTTATTGCCGCTTCCTTGCTGTGGCTTGTCTTCAAGGACATTCACGAATTTCTCTTTTAACTTGTTGTCTATCTTTTTATTAGATTTATGCAGAGTTTTCATCGTGCTTTGTCGTATTCGAGGCTGACCGCTCACCCCCTCTATATCTTCTTTTAATTTTCTCTCTTCTTCTTCAATCGACTTTCTTTGAAATTCTAAGATTGCTATTTCAAGGCTGGGGTCTTCAGGATAATCATCAGGGTCTTGGCCCGCCTTGCCGGCTTCTCGTTTTGGATTGTCAACAGCCTTCTCATCTTTTCCCAGCACAGAAGAATTATTATCACTGCGATGTCTGTTCACTGTCACAATACTTCTCTTTGTGTCATTGCTGTCTTCACTACTCTCCTCCTTAACTTTGTTTAAATACGATGCACTATACTTCGTTTGTGATAAAGGATTTCGCATTGAGTTTTCCTTGTTTCCCACCGTTTTTACGTTACTGAAAAAGCTGGTTAGGAGATGTAGGTCATCCGAACGCACTTCGTCTGATGCAGGGTTGAACCGCAATTCTGCTTCATTCTTGACTTGTGAAGCTCTCGGGCTCACTCCAGCGTCTTGTTTTTGCTGAATATTATTTTCTAATGTTTTAGACGTTTGGCGTAAATGCAATTCAAGGCTTTTCGTAGGGTTTATGAAAGACGATTCCATTCTAGAGGCTCTTTGACCCAACTGAATTCCCGTGGCTCCTATTGTCCGCCGTGTCACAGGTGACTGTATTCCCGTGGCTCCCATTGTCCGCCGTGTTCCAGATGACTCTATTCCCGTGGCTCCCTTTGTCCGCCGTGTCACAGGTGACTGTATTCCCGTGGCTTCCATTGTCCGCCGTGTTTCAGGGGACTCTATTCCCGTGGCTCCCATTGTCCGCCGTGTCACAGGTGACTGTATTCCCGTGGCTCCCATTGTCCGCCGTGTTTCAGGGGACTCTATTCTCGTGGCTCCCATTATCCGCCGTGTCACAGGTGACTCTACTTCCGTTGCGCCCATTGTCCACCGTGTTCCAGGGGACTCAATTCCCGTGGCTCCCATTGTCCGCCGTGTCACAGGTGACTGTATTCCCGTGGCTCCCATTGTCCATCGTGTTCCAGGTGACCGTATTCTAGCCGTGGCTCCCATTGTCCGCCGTGTCACAGGTGACTCTACTTCCGTGGCTCCCATTGTCCACCGTGTTCCAGGGGACTCAATTCCCGTGGCTCCCATTGTCCGCCTTGTTCCAGGTGACTGTATTCCCATGGTTCTCATTGTACGCCGTGTCCATGGGGACTGCATTCCCGTGGCTCGCATTATCCGCCGTGTCACAGGTGACTCTATTCCCGTGGCTCCCATTGTCCGCCGTGTCACAGGTGACTGTATTCTTATTGTCCGCCGTGTTCCCGGTGACTGTATTTCTGTGGCTCCCATTGTCCATCGTGTCCCAGGTGACTCTATTCCCGTGACTCCTATTGTCCGCCTTCTTCCAGGTGACCGTATTCCCGTGGCTTCCATTGTCCGCCGTGTTTCAGGGGACTCTATTCCCGTGGCTTCCATTGTCCGCCGTGTTTCAGGGGACTCTATTCCCGTGGCTCCCATTGTTCGCCGTGTTTCAGGGGACTCTATTCCCGTGGCTCCCTTTGTTCGCCGTGTATCAGGGGACTCTATTCCTGTGGCTTCCATTGTCCGCCGTGTTTCAGGGGACTCTATTCCCGTGGCTTCCATTGCCTGCCGTGTTTCAGGGGACTCTATTCCCGTGGCTCCCATTGTCCGCCGTGTTCCAGGGACTGCATTCCCGTGGCTCCCATTATCCGCCGTGTCACAGGTGACTCTACTTCCGTGGCTCCCATTGTCCACCGTGTTCCAGGGGACTCAATTCCCGTGGCTCCTATTGTCCGCTTATTACCTAATCCCTCTCGAGATAAAGATGGTTCTACTCTTCGAGACAGTAGCATGTGCTTTTGAAGTCTCTCTGTGCCAAATGTCTCTTTCGTTTTCTCAAATGTTTTCGTACCCGAAGCACCATCACCATGTGCTGAAGTTCTCGTTACGCTTGTTTGTTGTATCAAACGTGACGCTCTCGACGGATCAATCGTTTTTACCATTTCCGCTTTTACCTTAGTTGGCCATGTACTGAAACTCCTTTGGCGTCTTACATCATATGTATGTGTCATTGTATGTGAAGGTGACGGGACTCCTTCCGCTTGCCTAGAATACCTTGTACCTACAACAGGCCTGCCTTTTCCCACAGTTGCCCTAGAAACTCGGGGTATCACCTTTGGGAATGACATAAACGAGCGCTTGTTTGCCTTAGCTTCAGAGTTGTGGGGATTTGATGGCTGAAAACGTGGTTTCGTATTTTGTAATGAAGTTCTTATGGTATGAAACGAAGACACGAGTTTTGGCGAAACTCTATTCCTTGGGCGAGATACTTTTAGTGGTAGCATATTTCTAGGTCGAGAATTTATAGCAACCTTTGATAAGCCACCTCCTATAACCTGGGAACTTCCTCCAAAATGCCTGCTCTCCTTTATTTTATTTTCTCCCGTTACTCGGTAGCTTTGTGTAGGATTTGCGTTATGGTTGCCTCTTTCAGGAAGCAAACTACTTTTTATTTCGTTTTGCTCGAGCTCTTCATCTTTTCGAGCTCCGATTTTTGTGAAATGTTTATGCGTTTCACTTATTCTAGATCCGTCACTGTTTTGATAGGCGTTAACGTGTTTGAGTGAGGATCCAGTCCTTTTGTCTAAACTTTCTTGCTTAATTGTTTTCTTCACTTCATATTTTCTATCCCTCAATTCTTGCAACTTTTTACGTTTTCTCAGTCGTCTCGCATTTTTAGAATTTGAGTGATCTTCTGCGCGCTCTGATTGGTTGTACCGCTCGATTTCCTTCTTTATTCTCGCTTCCTCCAGTCGGATAAGATACCGCCTTCTTTCTCGTCTAGTTGCAAACCTGGTGGGGTGAACCACTCTTGTCGGACGAACACCCAAGCTATTCTCTCGCTGTTGTCTTTCTCTAGCAGATGCTCTTTCCCTCATTAATCGCCGATGCCTTTGTCGCTTGGATTCTTGTTGGAATCTGTCCCTCTTGGTTGCTATGGATTCCCCGGAGAATTCTTTTGTAGTTAAACCACTACTCTCGTTGTCATCCTGACTTCCTTCTGTTTGGTCTTCCTGTTGCGTTTTTACGTCCAAAGCAGCATCGCCGTCTTGCTCTAGCTCACCTAGGCGCTTTGTCCGTATCAGTGAGGGGAAGTGGTTGTCAATCGACAGCCCTGTTTAAAGAGTAAATTTATGCGCGTTAGTGAATCGAGGCCTTATGTGCCTCCTGGTACGAAGGAGTCAGGTAACAGGTAACAGAGAATTTCACTTGGTGGATCTAGTGGAGGAGGGGAGGGTTTGGCATGTAAACGTTTTCCGTATTCCCAGGACAAAAGGCTAAGAGTAGATTCTTAAAACGTGGTCCCCAAACGCGTTGCGTTGGAACATGATAACGACTCACTAACACTTTTTTCACTTTTCCTGCCTTATTTGTCTCGCTAGCCGTCAACTTCAAATTTATAACACTTGTATTTGAATTCTTCAAATTTCCGAATTCTTCAAAAATCACGCCTTTCGATCAATTGCTAAGACGTTTATCATACTTCTCCAAAGCCCAAAAATCTGAAACTCCCTACCTAATACAATAACGCCATTGCCTAGTCGACAATCGTTTAAAACTATGATTGGAATTTTTACTGACTAGATGAAAGCACTGTTACGTACTGCTAGTACCTTGAAGCTTTGTTCTATTTCATATTTTATGTAAAACAAGGGGACCCTCCTCGGGAGCCCTATGGTTTCTTGGGGTCTCCTCATCATAGCCGAGTGTTGTTTTGTCCTATTTTTTGTGTTGAAAATAAAATAAATGGAAAATGTTAAGGAAAGCAAAACTTTACTTGAGACGTTTTCTGTGGTGTAGTAAAAAAAAACCTGACAGGTGTTCTTTGCACAGTTTTCTGTCAGTGAAATTATGTACACCCATGAGAAAGAATTCGCCCTAACAATATAAAACAGTAAATATAGATGCCGTTTCTAGATCCTAGCGATCAGCGATCACTTCAGGCAGAAAAGCTAAACCGTTGGTAACATTCGTCTGGCAAGCGTAATGAACTGACAAGATAGTTTACGACACATGCGGGTAATGTCAATTTACCTGTACACCTAGGGCACTTTAGAAGAATCAACAATAACGGACCTTGTGAATCTTTAACTATATCAGTCCTTGTGGAAATTTACATCCAGACAAGGACAAGGGTAGGACATAATGGTCATATAACGACAGGAAGGATACTCAGTAACGAATTTGCTACTTTGCGGGTCGCAAGGTATCCAGACAGGACTCTTGGTTTGTAAAACAGATAAATAGGCTTTGTTTATTTTTGTGAGCGAAATACTGTAACAAGACCTGGAGCAACTTAAGGAAAACATTTTAAAGTGCATCAATGTAGGATAAACGTTAGAGAGTTTTAATGAACACTCAGCCGGCAATGTTCTTTTAAAATGAAGAGTGATGAGATATTTTATCACAATTCACTGCTCTCGGTTTTTCTCGGATTACTGATAAACCTAACGCCCACTTAACAATACTTCGAATCGTCATGAATGAATATGTGTTAGTTTCAACACAGTCAAGACAATGCCTTTGTTTTTCTATCGATCTTTGCTATCATTATTTGTGTTAAACAACAGTGAACAATGAACAGCAAGAATTTATTGTTAGCTTAAACAAGTCAAAGAGAAAAAATGAGAGAGAAAAATAGAGGAACACGGCCTTTGTTCTTGATTAGGTATGGCAATTTTATAACGTATTTATTATTTTCGGCTACAAACTTGTAAGTTGCCTGTTTTCGTTATGTTATCCCGTAAGGCTGGGACCAGACTAATTAAGCATTTGACTCAACGTCATTCATCATTTGTCCAAACCCCAATTCAAAATTGCTGAACTACGGTGAACGTGCAGTAAACTTTAAGAAACTATAAGTGATGCTGAATCAAATGTTGAACTGGTTAGGCCCCATCGCAAGAGTATAATTAAGACATTATTTTAGAGATTCGGGCAATGCTTGGCCAAATATATCGTTACTAAAAAGTTGATACTCATTGCCTTTACTTTGGTGTGATTTTGAAGGTTTCCATGAAAAAATATCGGTAGTTCCGCCAAGGGATTCTCACAAAGACCCAAGAAAATAAATTTCAAAGTTTTCTAAAATAATACAGGTATATATAATAGTCGTGGATTCAATCGTGATCCACCATTAGGCACCGACCCTGAGGGCGATAGTTGTTCTAGTATATACCAAATCAGTAGAATAAAATAATAAGATTCGTTCCGATCCTGTCGTGAGACGAGCCGCCATGTTGTGACTTTTCTCAAAATTCAAGTGTTGGATATCTACTATTTCACTAGGAACCAATCAGCGCGCGAAAATGACTATTCACTGATTTAACTATCATAGTGATTACTAGGGAGAGCTTCATGGTGATTATCCCAAAAGATTCTTAGCCTAGGGCCAAATCAGTTCAACAGGTTTGGAAAACCAGTTCAACAGGCCTAACCCTAGTGCTCAAGCGACAAAAGGTGAAAGAAGCCTAATTCATATCACAGAAGATTTCAGGGTAAACGAGTTCTAACGGTAACAAGTTTCAAAAAATATTTTGCGTTTAGTGTCGTGAAAAGCCCAGAAGCAACCAAGGTTGACACAGGAGCACAAAAGGAATGTGAGACCAGGCCCGAGCACTACAACGTGCACGTATTAGATTATATTTACATCAGAACTATTTTCGCCTTTGGGTTCAACTGTTGTTTAGAGTATTTCTTGGAGTAACAACCGTAAATAAGCTACAAAATAGACGAGTCTAGGGGTTGTGTGGTAGACCATCTAGGGGATGGTGCTATGCTAAGGTTTAGGCTTGTCTAACGTTGCCATTGCCATTTCATGTAAAATAAAAATATCGGTTCAACTGTTGTTTATAGTACTTGTTGGAGTGTGAAAGGAATGTGAGACCAGACCCTAGCACTACAACGTGCACGTATTAGATTATATTTACATCAGAACTATTTTAGCCTTTGGGTTCAACTGTTGTTTAGAGTATTTGTTGGAGCAACAACCGTAAATAAGCTACTACAAAATAGTCGAGTCTAAGGGTTGTGTGCTAGACCATCTAGGGGATGATTGTGTGCTATGTTAAGGTTTAGGCTTGTCTAAGGTTGGCATTGCCAATTAATGTATAGAGTAAAATTAAGTTTGTCAAAAAGGGACTAATTCTTGAATCAATGTTTTATCCATTTTAACTTCTTTTGTATTTTATTTGTTATTTTCTAATCTGTTAAAATACCATATTATCCACAGGTTATCACAGCAGGAGGTTATAAAGAATGCATAACGTTTAGGAAACTTAATCCCCGGGCGGAGCCACATGAAAACAAAATACTTTTGTTCATTTCTTTAATTCCTTTACTGTTTCACCATGCTTGGCCTTTCTTCCGTCGCTTGTCATATGTTTGAGGTAATGATAGCTGGTTGGATTTCTAAATTGTACGATTTCTGTTCTTGATTTTCTAAAATACATCCCGTAGACTTTGTTTTCCGTTAGTCTGATGTAAAAAAAGTAAAATGTTATTTTTAAACTAAACCTTATAAACTCTAATAGTTATCGGGCGTAAAAGTGCTCCGTCACTTCTGAAGTGCAATTTATTGTAAGTGTGTAAATGTAAATTATGAGGAAAGTTCTTTTGTTTGCAATACCTTGAATATCTCTCAACCTACAACATTTTTAAATTTCCACGCCAAACTTCTACAGAAGCTTAATGGTGATAATCAGTCTTGGTATTATCAGTGTTAAAAGAAAAACATCATAAGAATAACGGTACGTCGAGTGCTTTAGTTTTTCAATTGTGGTTGTGCGATATTTTGATCTGGCAAGCTGACCAGCTGAACAACTCTTTAACATACTGTAAGGTTTCCAGAACAATTAAAAGACGAAGTGTACGATCGAATAACGTAACGTGAAAGGCAACTTTCAAAGTTTCATTTGCTTGGCCGATCACAGAAAACCCTTCATTTATAAAATAAGTTACACAGTATTATTTTTTTAAATGAAATGTGTAACGTGTGCTCCAGTATTTTGCATCCAGGAATCCTTTTTGTCGTTTCTTAATAGATAATAAGTGAAATTAATGAAGTTTATTTTCATTGGAGGGTGTCATTTGTACCAACATACCCGCCATCGTCCACTGAGAATAAAGAATATCGGCCAAATACTACTCTTTTGTGTTGAGCATTGTGGTTGGCTTTAAAGAGCCTCTGTCAACCGCCATTTTGACAGCATAGCAACATATCAAGTCGGAGAAAGCATCCATTTCCATCGACCGATTTAGAGAATACAGAACAATGTTCTCGACTGAATTTAGTAAATCAAATTTAAAAATTTGTTTTTAGATGTTGATAAGAGATTTCTACACGTAATTATACTTCTAATATCGAATGAAAACAATAACAGATTAGTGGCTGACACGGGCTCTTGAACCTTTAGTGAATACATAGAAGTCACTCGGAAGTTATAGCTTTAGTTTGGCTTGGAATTTTCAAACGGAATTATTCTCATTGATGTTTGTAATTTTTTTGGGGGGTAGGCTAGGTTCTTAGAGAAATGTTCCTTGAAGAATTTTCCTACAATAGACCTCGGCTTGGGCGTAATGTTTTGCCCATTTCAGATCTCGTGGCATTCCCATTCATTGATGTTTGTGAATTTTTTTGGGGGAGGCTAGGTTCTTAGAGAAATGTTCCTTGAAGAATTTTCCTACAATAGACCTCGGCTTGGGCGTAATGTTTTGCCCATTTCAGATCTCGTGGCATTCCCATGAGTATTCTCCCTTTGTTTGGAATGCTTCCATATTCATATATCCTTCGGTGCGTAGCAGAAAAAGTAAGAGAATACTCATGGGAATGCCCGTGATCTGAAATGGAAAAACATTACGCCCAAGCCGAGGAGGTCTATTGAGATTTGTTGCAAAAAGCGTAAGGCAAGGCTTCCCATTGTCTCAGGTTTTTATGTGCCGAATAAAAGACAGCAATAAAAGTTAGTTCCTTCAATTATACATTTTAGTAGCCAAGTTCTACCAGAGAAATACTCGATGGCGGATTTTTCTACCATAAGATTTTATACAAAAGGCGTAAGGCAAGGATACCCATTGTCTCCGGATTTATGTGCCGAATGAAGGTAGGCAGGTTTTCCCAGAGAAATGTTTTTCCCAATTTTCCTTCAATACGTTTTTTGCCAAAGGCGTTAGACAAGGCTACCCCATTGTCGCCAGTTTTTATGCGTCGAATAACAGTCAGCAATTAAAGTAAGTTCCTCAAAATTATACATTTTGATAAGCACGTTTTCCCCAGAGAAATGCTCCTTGGCTGATCTTCCTACAATACGATTTTATGCAAAAGGCGTGCGGCAAAGCGACCTATTGTCTCCGGTTTATACGGCCTAATAAACGCCAGTAAAAAGACGGATTTTCCTACAATTAAGATTTTATGCAAAAGGCGTAAGACAAGGCTACCCATTGTCTTCGGTTTTTATTTGCCGAACAAAAGTCAACGATTGAAGTAAGTTCCTAACATTATGCATTTTGGTAGGTACGCTTTCCCAGAGAAATGCTCCTTGGCGGATTTTCCTACAATAAGACTTGTTACAAAAGGCGTAAAACAAGTCTATCCATTGTCTCCAGTTTTTATATGCCGAATAAAAGCCAGCAATACTTACACAAAAAACCTACCTTGTAAATTCTGCAGCTGCGTATAGATTACCAAAATTCCAAATCCCCACATAAAACTGTCGTCCGTGAATAACTTCATAATAGCCTTTAGTTTCAGAGCGCTTATTAAACTCGCTCCGACTAAGGATGTGTATTCGAAGGGATTTGTTAGTTTCTGCTCCTTAAAAAATGCTGCGTGACTCAGACGAGTTTTCAGGCGTTGTTGTCATCAGGGGCGTTCCCCTTGACAAGTTCCTAACGAGACAGTTCTTATTAGTTTCATTTTTTTCTGTGTCTATTGTATCTATTAATTTTGTTTTTCCATCTTAAATTTGTTGCCAACATTTCTATCTATTTGTAATTTCGTTGAAAGTCAGTTGGGTTCTTCCCTGTTTTCACCTCCTGTCACATGTGTCATGCTATTTCGTGTATTTTTGTAACTGTATTTTTTTTCGTGTGATAAACTAAACATGCGAAACCACGTAACTAATTATATCAAGATATAAACAGTGAGAATGTAAAGCTTGAATTGTCTGTATTTTCGTAAAACATGTTACCTGGCTCTCCTAAAAGAAAGCTTGGCAAGCTGGAAAATGCGCATCTTTGTCGTATGCAGAGTTTCAAATCCCTCTTCGTATTCGAGCGTTTTCCTTTTTAGTAACCGCCCTGATGAATAACGTTGGCTGTAATCTCTACTTTTGCTCTCTATTATTTGCAGAATCTTATGGGTAGATTTCGTGGAAAATTTGGTAGATAGCGTTTGGGTATTGCTGTTCCCTTGGGAGTCAAATTTTTAGCCTTTTGATTTTGTTTTTTATGGCTAATTTGTCTACTATATCTATCTGGTCACTTTTTTAATGGTCAGCATTTTTGTGATCATGAATATTTTCATTTGTAGTCGTCGTAATTCTTCGCGGTGTTTTTCTTTTTTGTTTTTGTTTTTGTTCTCCGACCGAGGTGGTAATTTCCGAGGTGGTTATTGAACCACCATTTCCGAGGTGGTTATTGAACCACCATTTCCGAGGTGGTTATTTTCGAGGTGGTTATTGAACCAGGACGTAAATGCAATTTTATTAACAAATTTTATTGTTTATTTCAAACCTGTAAATAAATGTAATAGATAAAAAAGCTTTATCAACCATCTTTAAACCATGCAAGAAACCTTAATGTCTTGCAGAATCCCGTATATAGAACAACTGCTCCGTTTTGACTTGACTAATGAGATCATTAATGATTAATTGGCATCCGAATTAGGAACCTATAACAAACAGTTCTCAGTTAGTATTCGCTGAGCGCCGTGCCGTGTCTAAGTATTTTGATTGGTTGATCAGTCATTTCGCGTGATGTGATTGGCTGAATGGTCACGAGATGGCAAAGTTCCGTTCCGTGCCGTGTCTAAGCATTTTGATTGGTTGATCAGTCATTTTGCGTGATGTGATTGGCTGAATGGTCACGAGATGGCAAAGTTCCGTTCCGTGCCGTGTCTAAGCATTTTGATTGGTTGATCAGTCATTTCGCGTGATGTGATTAGCTGAATGGTCACGAGAAGGCAAAGTTCCGTTCCGTGTCGTGTCTAAGTATTTTGATTGGTCGTCAGTCATTTCGCGTGATGTGATTGGCTGAATGGTCACGAGAAGACAAAGTTCCGTTCCGTGCCGTGTCTAAGCATTTTGATTGGCTGATCAGTCATTTCGCGTGATGTGATTGGCTGAATGCTGATAACTTATGAAGTACCTATAGCTTCTACGTTAAACAGTCAGTTTGGAAAGAACAGATAATTGAATTCATTCCTATGCTTTTCTCTGGGGAGTTTGTTGAGCGAAACAGACACAATTAGCTAACGGTGATTAAATTATGTTGCTACCCCATACATATCACCTGACGTTTGGGAGTTTACCATTATTCATTTTAAACACACTTTAATACATGTGTTAATACATGAGTGTAAGAAATAGAGGATATTACATGGCCGCGCTCACTCGTGCGATACATCTTCAACACTCGAAGATAAAATTCGTATCTCCAAGCGGTCATGTAATGTTCTGTTTATTATATAAACATCAATGAAATACCAAATTCTAATTTTACCAAATTCTAATTGAGTTTAAGCCTAAAGCGAGGGCATGAGCAAAGGCAAGTGTGATATTTTGACATGTGAAAATGATATTTTCACTTGTGAAGATTTTCGCGCGGGAGATCTCCCGGTATTACATTGGTGTTTACATAATAAATTGTACAATTGTAACCTCCCAAATGAATCGTCACATGTTTTGAATTGGGTGGCAACATCATGTAAAAACATCTTTCAAAAACGCAATGTGTGTTTCCCAAAAATATCCATACCCCCCACGGAAGGGTGTTCAGAAATGACCCCCCACCCCTCTGGAATTTCCGCACGTAAAATTTTTACCCCCCGGAAAAAAACGTCGAAATCGACTGAATATGGGGTATACGGAGTATAATTGCAAAAGCGCGCGTAACAATATTTTCTAGTCGTACTTTATTGCGGTTTTCATAATTCTGCAAACTCTCGCTAACGATTTCCAACCGTCAAACCGCCTTCTGGCTTCCGTCAATCAAACTCCCGAGTCTTTTCGTCGTTTCTATTTGTGTCTTTTGATTGGCCAGCACGTAACGTTGCTGTCGCGACAGGAAGCCATTTTAGCACTGCTTAGGCGCTGGCCAATCAAAAACCACAAAGAGTAACGTCGAAAAGACTCGGGAGTTTGATTGACGGAAGCCAGAAGGCGGTTTTACGGTTGGAAATCAATAGCGACAGTTCGCAGAATTACGAAAACCGCAGTAAGCATTCACAAATTGCGAACACGGCGAAAAAATAATTTCAACGTTTGTAATTAGGAGTTTAAAAGAGAGTTGCTATTTGTGTTGCTATATTGCGTTCTTTTCAAAAAAGAGGAACTGGGCAAAACGTCAATAAAGATATTAGTAAAAATGTAACCTGAACAATGGTCTCGTTTTACAAAAAATAACAATAAAAATAGAAAAAAAATTGTTTAGAATAAAGCAAGGATTAACGGGTGCGCAAAATCTAGTGAGAAATGTCACGTCTGATTGGTTTCTGAATGTTTTGGCGCTCAGCTGGGGACGCGCATCGCTAGCGTAAAATTAATTGTTTGACCAGAAGTTTTCTTTGCCTAGAGTTTTTCTTTGATATTCTAGACTATTGACAAGGAAATACATTTCTGTAATACTTGAGACTTGGGACAAGAATGCCAAATCATAGCTTCTTTAGGAGCAAATCACTAGTTTTCTCGAACGTGGAACGTCTCTTCGACGAATTTTGCGCGGAGGATTCTAGACAACTAACACGCTTCTTAGCAGTTTCGCTACAGAAAGCAGAGGGATTCTCAAATGACAAAGCAAGTTTTTCAGTGTTTTTGAAAAGGTGATTAATTAATTGTAGAAAGCGTGAACAACGTCTTTTCAGCGAAAAACAAAAGTATTCACGCAAAACTTCGCGCGTTTTCGACTCGGTACGAGAAATGCGCTTTGCTAACCATCTGGAAATGTCTTTCCGGTCGTTAACCCCGCACCCCTCTGGAAATTCCTAGGCCTTTAACCATCCCACCCCCACCCCTCTGGAATTTCCAATCCCTTCCGTGGGGGGGGGGGGGGGGGTATGGATATTTTGTGGAAATACACAATAGATGATTAATTCCAGACAAAGGAAATCACCACCGCGAAAATATGTTTATTCTACATACGAAAAAATTGCAACAAGCTAAAAGTTGGGGGCGGCTTTGGTCCGGGGAGGGAAATGGACCTGTTCAGGCATTCATTATAGTCACTGAACCAATACAGCTAACAGTAATAATAATTTTGTCTTTTATAAGCGCACATACATTCCTTTGCTGTTCTGTGCGCTGTACAATATTTCTATTTAAACCAAAAAAATCCCGGCAACATTTTACCTAATGCCTAAGCGATAAAAACAACAAAAAAAGAAGTAGAAGGGTAAAAAGTTAGAAAGTAAAGCCACTCCTTTATTATTGTTCTCGTTCTATATTAGAAGACGAATTACGTGCAGAAATCTCTTAATAAACATCCAGAAACAAAGTTTCAGGTTTGATTTACCAAATTCAATTAAGAACATTGCTCTATATTCGCTAAATCAGCCGATGGAAATGGATGCTTTCTCCGACTTGGTATGTTGTTATGCTGTCAAAATGGCGGATGACACATGCTCTTTAAAAAGGTTATAGTGCCGGGTTCTCTGTGTCCTACGACAGGAAGAGCGACAGGTTGTACGTAAGGAATTGAAAGGGTTGGTTACATTACATGACTGTATTGATGTAATTATGCTGTATAATAATCAATGTGAATTAAATTGAATTGAATTGACTCTCCCTTTATAGTCAGTATTTCTTTGTAACTAGTTTTGGAGGGTAGTGGTTTGGTCGTAACGCCTGGTTCACCTTCAAAGCTTGCTACGTAGTTAGTGCTTTGGTGCCCCCCTTTTGTAACGAGGGGACATTCACCTTCAAGCCTTGTGGTTTTTGAGGCATTATTACCTGGTTATTAACGCCTGGTTCCCTTCAAAGACTGGATCCTCGATCATGTAGCTTTGACAGAAACAGAAAGAGCTCCAGATCAGCTGCTAGTGAACCACTAACAGTCTATTGCAAATTCCTTTACCAGTTCCATATGCCATAAGGTTGAAGGATGGGCTATTCAAGCAATAATGTATCGCGCGCTGTAATCGGTAAATAAGGTTCGTTTGGTTACCGTAATGTAAAGAATGTGCGCGCTAAATCCTGTCGCCTGTGTTCATGGTAACAATGGAGTGAGCAAACGGGGATATATGCATTCTCGTACCAAGAGCAGTGGAATTCCGGGTACGAAAATGGGTCATAAGGATCTTGCAATTTTGAATTTGTAAAACCTGTAACCTGAGGTCGACCGTGCCAAGCTTTACCCCTTGCTAAACTTGCCAGAAGTCAACTTGAACAAAAGCGAGCGAAGCGAGCCGAGATGGGGGTCGAACCTCAGCAAGAAAAAATCGTTCCAAAGGGCTTTAAGAAAGTCTACCCCTTTCCTGTCCAGAGTTCCCTGTTAAGTAACCTGAATTTGAGCCGTCCCTTTGCTCTCAGTCGTACCTCGCTTTGTGAGAGGGGACGTCTGAATTTACCCGGAGATTTTTTCCACCACGTTATCACTGACCCAAAATCAGTAGAATGTTGAACGGACGGCTCCTCTATAGGCTTTCTCAGTAACGCGTGCGGGTAAACGATTCGCAACTCTAAAAGCGTGCGAGTAAACGATTTGCAACTCTAAAATCATGCGGGTAAACGATTCGCAACTCTAAAAGCTTGCGGGTGAACGATTCGCAACTCTAAAAGTGTGCGAGAAAATCCTGAGCTAGAGACCGAGGCTCCAGAACCGTCGACGAAGGCGTGCATTGTCTCGGAAACGTCGTCAAGTAACGAGTTTTTTTATTCGCAGTCCATGATTACATATAACGGATGAGAAAATCTCATGGCGAAGTGAGGTGCGATCTAGAGGGAAGGGACAGTCAGTCTGTTAAGGGTTTATAACATCAAAAGTCGATAGACAGAGCGGAAATTACCAAAATTAATATGTCTAACTTCGCCATATTTCAAAATATATATTTGTATACAAATAATTTCTGTGACCTAAAGCTTAATTCCAATTTTTAAAGAAATTTGAAGAATATAACTTTTAGATATGGTCGACCAAAGTTTTAATTCCTGGTCAAAGTACTAATTCTCCCATAAAATAGCACAGAAACCAACTCAAAGACCGATCTAGAAAAAAGTCATTTTTGATATTTTGTTTTCCATCAAATGAGGAGTCTGTATGCAAAGAATCAAGCTTATCTGAGTTAACCCGGCCTTACGATTTGAAATTTAGTGATTTTAGCAGGGTTTTTCCGCTCTGTCAAATCGATACGGTATGCCTGTTGGGGATCAAAGAGTTTTACCAGACCCGCATATTGGTGGAGCTTATGGAAGCAGGCGGCCAGCGTGCGTGTATGCCGGGATACAGAAGAACTATAGCCAAACACAAAACTGAACATTGCTCTTTTATTGCTTTCTGACTTCGACGATGTCCTGGTTAAACCTGGAGATTCCTTGCTGAATGTCCTTGAGGAACTTCTTGGCTTTACCCAAGGCCATTTTGTTATGTTGGATGGCCTCGTGAATTTTCTTCTTTGCTTCAGACTCATCGTTCATCTCCTGGTCTTCCTCTTTGTTGAGATCTTTCTCCTCGTCGGACATGCTTTTCTGCAAGAACATAGTAAGAACGTATTGATATCATCCATCCAAACTCTACTCGGATTTGGCTGGGTGTGATTTGAACCCAATACATTAGGGAATTACTAATTTCGTCAGTCCGTTGGGATTGGTGGGAGAGTAGAATTCCTAATCTTTGTGAATCTAAAATATTTATAAAACAGTGGATTCGTGATTTGTTGGAAGTTGGAGAACTTTTGTGCAAAAAAATATTTAAAATCGCTTGAACTTTTCATTTTCAAAAATTACATAGAAACTCTAGAAATTGATATATATTTTTATAACAGATACTCTGGAATGCTTATATTCCTTACATAACGGTTTTGCAAGTTTCGGCCCAGAGTGTAGCAGTTTGAGTAATCGCACATCACTCAATTTAGCTTTACCTTCAAAGTCTCGATATCTCCATCAAGAATCTTCTCTTTCTTTTGCGCGTCTTGTTCTACGTTCTCTGCTCTCGACTCGGCGAGAATCCTCGCAGCGTTCACTTTGGTGATAAGACCATTGTCGTTTAGAATTTCTCTGTCTTTTTCCGTCTCCGTTTCTGGGTTTTTAGCAATGTGGTGTCTGACTTCGTTGGCCTTGTCTTGTGTTTTCTTGACGTTTACCTTGTCTTCCAGTGCGCCCAAGGCAGACGAAGCAGCTGTGGAAAACATAGGGAAATAACTTGTTATGGCTTAGTAGCGCCGGCCTGAGGTTGTTCACCTCTGGTTCAGGTTAATGTAGTCCCCCACCCTGTTGATATGGGAGTCCCCCCCCCCCCCAGGAATGTAGTGAACATGTGAGAGATGGGATCTACGATTTTACGTCCTTATCCGAGATGACGCGAATTAAGGTCTTAGTAATCAGAGCAAAGGCAGCTCCGATGCGGAGCTTATTCGTTTATTCTCGTAGCGCGATAACAATACACTGTGATCGCTGTAATGTGGTTCTAGGACAACACTGGATTTGAAATGCTACTGCCCAATGATAGCAATTACCATCGTGTTTAAAAAGTTTACTCACTTTTAATTTCGTCAAGTTTCTGCTCCATTTTATGACTTGCATCATTTGCAATTTTTTTAATAGCGTCAATCTTATCATCAACTTCACGATGGATCGCAAGAATCATCTCGTTGGCCTTCTTGAGGTTTCCTTTCAGATTAGCCTGTTGCCTGGTGAATTCATCTCTCATTCTCATCAACCCTTCACCAGCCTGTGCAACTGCGTCGAAACTTTTCTTGGCCGCGCTTTTAATATCATCGTTAAGGATTTTAAGGCATTTTCTGCAAGCAACTGAAAGATGTAAATGTTAGAAACGACAACAGCGTCACAACTTTTCTTGGCCGCGCTTTTAGTATCATTATCAAGGAGTTTAAAGCATCTTCTGCAAGCAACTGAAATGGATACGTTAGAAACGACAACAGCGTCAAAACTTTTCTTGGCTGCGCTGCAAGCAACTGAATGATGGATATAAACTACGGTCGTGCCGGAAAAGATAAGTACCTTTCCCTGAAGTGGGGGGTATATACTGAAACTGATAGCTCAGTTTCTATGGTTCCCTCACTTTGCGTAACTCTGTTACAGCAGCCTTCAGGGAGATCCGATACCGAGGACGATTGCAAGTTTGACATATGAGGAGTAAAGGCTATGCAATGATTATGAATTCACAAACGAACTTGAAGTCCCCTATTGATCATTTGCTGCAAGATTTACTTGGAGTTTAAATCATGAATGACTGGTAGAGAAGCCCGCTGTCTGCTATGTTTTCCAAACTTGCTCTCGCAAATCTTTTAACATCGTGAGTTTGTGTTAATCGAAGAAAAATCCAAACTGAAAAGAATGGTCTGTGGAGAAACCTTGAAGCAACTCTCGATTGTTATGTACTATAATGAACAAATAATGTTTATATATTTTGGTTTATTTTTAGAGTGATCTCTATGAGTTTCGCATTAGACAATTTAAAACTTCTTCTTTAGTTTTCAATTAAAACACATGTATGTTGTCAAGATTCTCATTAATGGCCCTACATCCGCACTTGAAGTAAAAAAACGGTTGATGTAAAAACGATTCCCTGATCCGTTATCCATCCAGTCATGCCTGTCAGCCACCAACAATCAAATTAATCGCTTTATGATTTCACCTACAACACTTGGAGAACTCTTACAAACCTTTTGGAGGCACGGGAACCGCACTGGTCACCGCGATAATTACTGCAATTCCAAACACGAACTTCATTATTTTAGATGATCTTTAGTGAATCAGTGGTGATGCTCTCTCCAAGCTAAAATCTCATGTAATAGGTTCAGCTTTGAGATCAGTAGTGATTGGGTGGGGCAACAGGTGTCTGCGATTGTTTTGGATGCAGGTTGATGAGTAAATGGCCTTAAATGTCAATCTTTTTTACTGGAAGTTTTTTTTTTCTGAGCGGAAAGCGCCAAGATATCCCAACTGAGTTCTTGGTGATAGTTTACTGAACTTTAAAATGAGATTTAAAAATGGTAACAAAGAAATAGGAGTAAAGAACTACAAAGATATGTAGAACTGGAAGGGAGGAGTTGAGATGAGAGAACTGAATAGTTATTTCTTTCAACATCTAATACGAGTAATATTGGCAGATTTTGAAGGGAGAAGGAAATATGAAGCTAAAATGATTGAGATTTTGGATGGCGTGCACTTTGAGAGACATTTTAAAGATTCCGCATTCTGTGTATTTCACCAATCCTTACAGAAAGCAATTAATAATGAAAACTGGAATAATAATATTTTAAAGTTATATTACAGTTTTCTCACAAGCCTGTTTATTTCATGATATCTTTCCCTTATCATAAAGAACAATATGTCAATGTAACTTTGAAATCTGTTGGTTGGCTTTTCTTGTATAATCTTTCAAGGAGGAATCCATTTTGTAAACAAATCGCGTCACCCCATGAATGCTTGACCACGTGACAAATGTGCGTGATTTCATTGGCTGCAGAGGTTGCCAACCGACTGACGCTGCAGTAGCAACCATTAATGAAGCCCTAATTTTCTCTTTTCTTAAAAGATACCTGTCCTCCCTTTTTACTCCATTCTGTGAAGCCAGTTTTATTTTATTTCTCATGTACTCTGTTTCCCTTTTCAATGTCCATGAAGATCCAAGTTCTTAGTAGTCAGATTTCAATTTTAGTTGTTAGTGAGAGACGAAAAATCCTTGCCTCTCAGTATCCAAAGAATGTCAAAACTTTTCTATTGCCACTGCTCTGAACCTCAATAGGGCTTTGAAGAAGAAGCCGGCCATTACTGCGATTTTCATAATTCTGCGAACTCCCACTTGACATTTCCGAACGCCAAACTGCGTTTTGTCTTCTGTCAATCAAACCTTTTAAGACAAGCGCATTGACTTTTTCTAAGTTTCGTTTGCATTTTATGGTGGAAAACTTGGTTTTAAAGCCTACCTAGTCCTTATTAGTTAAAAAGACCTCCCAAAATCTGCGTAAAATCGCCCAGAGCTGTTCACTCGTTTGATTGACGGAAGCCAAACCGCGGTTTGTTAGTTGACGCAGAGTTCGCAGAATTATGAAAATTATCTTTTCCTTTATCTTCTCTTTATTCTGAGAACCAAGACTGATTTGGAATACTCCTCGTCTGCGAAGATTAACTAATTCAATACAGAGTGTTATAATTCAAAACCTTCTTCCTAATAACGTCATCATTTTCCTTCAAGTATATTTTTTAGAATTTTACACTTCCGGCTCACTCCTGTTAAAGACACGAGCCACTTTTTTTTGTTCCTTTCGGCCGAAAGAACCAACTGTTCACTAAATGCGCCTGCCTAATTTCCCCTTCAACAGGTACCAGGTCAGTTTGTAAATAAAACAAGCATTTATGCCCTCGGAATGATAATTTGTTATGCAAGCACCGGTTAGCTGATAGTGAAGTGCGTCGTGCTTGCTGAACTAGGCTGCGAGAACCGTAAACTTAGCGCCATTTTCCACAGCACTTACAAAGTGCTGCAGGGGGAAATGAGAGCATTGTGTTCGTTTCTGCTGCTGTTTTCAGTGTTCGTAATTCTAGGTACTGCTGCTTTCTCTGTAAAACAAGCTGATGGGATTCTCAAGAGAGGTCAGTTTAATTTATGTTTAACGGAGGCGAATTCCAATAATCTTTTTACTGGTGAGCGATATTTGTCTAAGTTTGAACTTGCAAAGGGAGCAAGAAAATCTGTCGGGTCTATTTCACACATTTTCTTCATTATAACATTACACATATCCGTTGTGGTCCGAGTTTTTTTCCAAAATATTTTCAGGCAGTCGTTGCAGAGTGATTATTTCAAAGGCACTTAAAAAAGCGCCTTCTAGCTAGAACATTTTAATTGCACATTAGTTTTCTTTGACGAGCGAACTAAGGTCTAGCTGCTTACAAGTAAAAAAGGGACGCCAAACTTACCAAAACGTGTTTTAAAATTGATTAATTAATTCATCACTTACATATTTCTGGGTTTTTACTCGAGTATTATCGTCCTACAATGTAGCCAGGCACGTTTCAGGTGCGTCCCAATCTACAATCAACATTTGAGCTCTTCAAGGCCTTAGGAACAATATATCTAGCGCACATTTGACCGAAAATTGAGCTCATTGAATGCCCCTCGACATCCAGCCTACATAATTGTGAGCATCCTTTGAAGTTTATCTATTATCTATGGTTTGAACTCACTGCGCCATTATTTATACAAACTATCATCAAATTCTTCCTTGCTTTGTTGCATAGTGAGGCGTGATGCGTCACCAATCAAGAGCTCAGCTGCTGCGGGTAACGCCACCAAGGAAGCCGCAAAATTAAAACCGGGAATTGACGGCACTGGAATAAGATATCCCAGTAAGTAGGAAAATCAAACAGGGTGAATGAATTGTAGAGATCAAAAAGAAAATACTTTGAAAAACCAAAGCCATTACTTCACGCACCCTCACACAACAACCGAAGGCGAAAAGTCAGGCTACTAGAACAGGAAAACTTAGGCGGTGATGTCGCAAAACGATCACGCTAAGCCACTAAAACCAGGCCATTTTTTGTTTCTGAAAAAGACTCTTTTATTTAAGCAATAAAAGTACTTTCCGCGTGCTGTCTGCTTTCGTACAAACACGAGGGGGATGTTGAGAGAACTTTCAAGTTTTTCAAGTTTTATCAGTTCGACCAACATTCCCCGAGTGTTTGTAAGACACCAGAGAGCACGCAGAAAGTATTTTTATTGCTTTTAGAAAATAACATACACACGCGCGACAGCGTTGCGTGACAATCGTGTTTCTCAGGTCTCTTACAAACGCTTTCTAACCAATCAGAATGCGCACATTCACAATACAACATAGGTGTTATTTTCTAAAGTGATTTCGGTAATACTATATTGCGGTAGAGAGCAAACTTACGAGTTGTTGTGTTCATCCATTTACAGTTTGCCAGTACAATCTTGGAGTCAGCAACCGGTTTGCCATTCCTGATGAGCGGATGACCGCATCCTCATATTACGGGAAGAAACATCTGAAGCCTTATGAGGGGCGGCTTTGGGGTCAGAACGCTTGGTGTTCAGCATATAAGCATAAGGGACCGCATTATCTACAGGTTGATTTAGGTAAACACCTTTGTTGAACGTGGATGCTACTACATAGAGCGGATTTCGTATGAAAAGTGCCGCGACATCAATCCTGTATCTGTCTGTAGTCGAATGGACGATTCCAACTATAACGCACGCGCGCGCTGCATGTCGGTAGATGTGGGACTCGGCTTGGGCATTTCTGAATAAAAAAAACGCGCGTGCTTATAGCTGGAATCGTCCATTGATTGGGTCTCGAATCGGCATCATATAAGTTATAAACATATAACTTTCCTTTGACAGGCTCATTAAGGCTGATCAGCGCATTCATAACCCAGGGATGGTTCAAGTCAGATAGCTGGGTGACACAGTACAGAGTGAAATACAGTTTGGACGGAACCTCTTGGCAATACTACATGGAAAATGATTCTATCAAGGTAAGAAGATTTACCTCGCATCATGTGACTGTTTTCCATACGATCTTGTGCGGGAGCGGCAATCTCAGGCTAAGTTCAAACGTGTCGTGGTGGCCAACTCGAAAGCTTGTGCTACTTTGGCCACCACACACAATTCCAAAATGTAATTTTTCTTTCTACTTCCTAATCTGATTTCTTTTTTTTTATTTCTTTGTACTTCAAAACAATGTTAGTAATTCATTAATGTAACGAGTGTGTAATAAAGTTGAATTGAATTTTCATCAGAAATCGAAGATAAGCTTGATCAAACGAACGGAGTAGCATCCTCACCATATATTGTTCTTAACAATTCGGCCAAGAAAATGTCCCTTAATAGAAGCTAAAAAGGTATCTTGTTTTGTTTTCTCGACAGATCTTCAAAGGCAATAGGGATGCCAACACTCCTAAAATAAATTACCTCCCATATCACGTCGTTGCCCGTTTCGTGCGGTTCATACCACAGGCATACCGGTCGTACCTGCCTGTCATTTGTATGAGGGTTGAAGTACAGGGATGCTTGTTCAATAATAGTGAGTGTTATCAAATATTGCAAATTACTTGTTATATGCATGAGATTGTTAAATATATATATATATATGACAGTGACTTTTTTTTTGCTTTTTTACACTTTCTTTTGCATCAATTTTTTATATCAGTTTTAAATTGTGTTTCCCCTCTTTTACATTAGGGAAGCCAGGGCTGGAAGTGCGACCAGCTAGTTGCGTGGGCGACCACAAATCAGGGCTAGGCGACTAAAAATTTAAACTTAGGCGCCAGGTGGCGACCAAATATTTTGTTACTCTTTTCAAGTTAGAAGCCACCTGGCGACCAGTTTTTGCGACCAGTTTTTTGCGACCTGTTTTTTGCACTTGGTCGCCAGCTGGTGACTAAGTTAATTTCCAGCCCTGACCTTCAATGGATGATTCCAGCTATATGAATGCACGCGCTGCGTGTCGATGGTTGTGGTATACTTTACGAACCATGCCAACTACCCTTTGTGAGCGCGTTGCATCCTGGTAGTTGTAATATAGAGATTTAGGCACTGCCTAAAAGCGGAGCTCCCAGTGAAATTTGTTTTTTTTAAGCTTGGCGTCATCGTTAATGTCTGTATTACGCGCACAATAGCGTGCGCGCTTATAGAAGAGATCAACTATATACAAAATATATTGCTTCGCCCTTGGATCGCACATCCCACGGGAGCAATAAATAGTCTGCTAACAAACAACTCATGTTTGTGAACTGTTCCTTTCTTTCTCTTTACCCTTTCTTTCTATGATGCTCCTAACAAACGTGATGTGTGTTGGTTACTGTGAACAGTCGATATTGCGGTGAACATGACGACGTCGCAATCTAGTACAGCCGATGGGTACAATTCGTCTAACGCCGTGGACGGGAGGTTTGATCGAGAGTTCAATGACGGTTAGTAAATAATCACAGCCTGTTTACATGAGCAAATAGTAATAAAGCCTTTAATACATGATGATATCAACATGGCCTTGTATTCGACAGTATATAATATACGTTGCTTATCGGCCGAGAAGTCCGCATTCTTATATGCCGTAACCAAGAGCGTGAAACTTCTATATTTTCAAAGTCGAGGTCACGGTCACTAGATTCCGGACCGCTAGCGAGTCAATCAGAGCACGTGATTTGATGGATTCCGGAGCCCGAAAAATAGGAGGCCTTCTTTGTGTGATTATCTTCCTTACAATGCTCGTTATTATTGCTAAGGATCATATCATTACACAATACAATTTGGACGTGTATACTTTTAATTAAACATTGACATGTTTCGAGGTGGACATACCTCTTCCTCGGAATGTGGCCGTTAGGCAAAGCGAATACATTTATATTCTGCGGATGGACGAGTCTGGGTGAGCCACGTTCCGAGGAAGAGGTCTGTCCACCTCGAAACATGCCAGGTTTTTATTAAAACATGAACGAACTGCCGCCAACAAATTTCGCTGCGTACTCTTAGCCAATCAGAATCGAGATAGTGGCATGGCTGAATAATAATACAATTTCTCTTCAGAGGAAACATGTACACAGACAAACAAAGAAAACAATCCATGGTGGATGCTTGATCTGGGAGCACAAACTTACATCAAAGAAATCTATATCGCATCTCGCCACGACGACGATCACAGTAAGCTGGAGAACTTTGAAATCCGAATTGGTAACGATTCTCAAAACCACGGGATGAGTAACAAGAAGTGTGGAGGTCAGCATACTGTCGAGCCTAGCGAGTTTAAAACCATATTATGTAATCATACTGGACGATATGTGACCATAAGTATTCCTGGAGAGGGAAAGACGTTGTCGCTGTGTGAGGTGGTTCCGTTAGGAATGGGTAAGTAACAGCAACAACAACCACAACAACAGAGAGTTTAAGATTCGACAACGGCAACGGGAAGGACGTCGTCTCACTAAAACTCGTCTACTAGTTTCCTCACATTTCTCAATATTCATCAACCGGTTCCAATTTTCCTTTGCATTTTAACCTTGATAACAGCAAATTCGCATCCATTCTCAATCATATCAAACAAAAATACAGCAAAATCGCCATCCACGTTCCCGTTCTCACCAGAACGTAAAGCATAACAGTTTCACGTTGCAGTTCAGAAGAAAACGATTGAAATGCATTTGACTTTATGGATTTGCACGTGCAAGCATTGTACTCTGTAATCAGGTGTATTGTTCTTTGCCGTTGTCGTTCTCATTGCCGTTGTCAGATATTAAAGTCCCTAACAACACGTTTTACTACATTCAAATGTACATAGGTAAGTAATATATCAAACACTAGATAGCGTTTTTCATCAGGCAATGCGGAGTTTTTTAAACCGACTTTGAAATCCTGATAAAAACAGTATCGAGTGTTTGATAATACTTCTCAAACGAATAATTTAATGCCGAGAAAAGAAGGAATAAAATCTCAAAATTCTATGCAAATTTTATGACTGTGTTTTCCGACCTCCTCGACGCTTATGGTTTTCATTGTTTAAGCTTGTTGAATTATTGAGATTGAGATGTACATTACCACACTGCATGTGATTTACGAATTAGCGCAGACTATGTTGAGTGCATACAGTAATGACGTAATGGACGTAAAACGCGCTAAAGTCAGACACAACTTTGTTATTGGTTTCTTTCGATATTAGAAAACGAATTAAGTGTAGAAATCTCTTAATCAACATCTAAAAACAAAGTTTCAGCCGATAGCCGATAGAAATGGATGCTTTCTCTGAATCAGTATGTTGCTATGCTGTCAAAATGGCGGCTAACACAGGCTCTTTATTATTTAAGCATCGAGTAAGGGCATCGAGTAAGGGCATCGTAGCGCCATTAAAACGCGTCAGGTTAGGTCAGCACTTGCATAATAATCACGAGTATAGGAGCTTTACTCTGATTTATGTTCTTGATTCGATCATTGACTACTATGAGCTATTTTTAGAAACAGTTTTTTTACTTATTTGTCAAAGATGCAGATTACCAATGTCGAAATAGCAATCGCAGAACAAAGCATAGAGCGGTTTTCATATGACTGTAGTGAAACCAATCGCAAAGTAATTACACGAATTCTGAATAAAACCTATAGAAGTAATTACAAAGTAATTGCGTGATTACTCACTACAGTCATCTGAAACCCGCTCTATTGTCATGATAATTATTTTTGTACATTCAGGCTCTGGACTCTGAAAATTGAGGACGCATTGTTTCTGAACATAGAATGGTTTGTAAAAATGCCCAATCTATATCCCAGTATGAGAGAGGAAAGCTTCTACTCATGGGTTCCTGTAACAATAATAATAATAATAATATTTATATAGAGCAGATTTCGTATGACAGTGAAAAGTGCCGCGGTACGGCGCAGTACTGTCGCGGTGGCGGTACGGAACCTGGTCTGCTGTAGATGGAACTATATCGCCAATGAAATCGCGTAGTCGCGGTCGCGGCGCGAACAACTTTGTCGCGGTACTTTTCACAGTCATACGAAATCTGCTCTAGCGCAAATTAACATTCTAAGTTATGATCAAATGCGTTATTTTTTCGTCACTTTTTTTTATTTCAGAACCCTATCTGGCTAACTATGGCCCAGTAGATGCCCTTAATTACGTGACACTCGTTAAGCAAACAAGATTTCTTAGAAGAATGCAAATTCTACAGGCGCGACTTATGCACCTTCGTCAACAAGCCTACTATGGGTACCTTAAAAATTTAACAGCCACAATGAATGCCACGGGCCAGTTTGGAAACGGCACAAACCAAACCGCCAGCCAAAGAAACGCTCAGAAACGGATGTTATGGCTGCTTCGTCAATGCGCTGATAGTAAAAACAGTACTCGAGGAATTGCCGGTGGAATACCAAAATTTCCAAGCGGACTTCCAGGAGGAATTCCTGGTGGATTTCCTGGAGGATTTCCTGGTGGTATTCCAGGAAGGCTTCCTGGTGGAATGCCAGGTGGAGGAAGACTACCGGGAGGATTACCTGGCGGAATACCAGGTGGATTTCCTGGTGGGTTACCAGCGGGATTACCTGGTGGTGGGCTCCCAGGAGGAATACCTGGTGGACTTCCCGGCGGATTAGCAGGCAGAATACCAGGTGGATTTCCAGGCGGATTACCAGGTGGACTTCCTGGTGGATTACCTGGCCGTGGACTCCCAGGAGGAATACCTGGTGGACTTCCCGGCGGATTACCAGGCGGAATACCAAGTGGACTTCCTGGTGGATTTCCAGGCGGATTACCTGGTGGGCTTCCTGGTGGATTACCAAGTGGACTTCCAGGCGGATTGCCAGGTGGACTGTCAGGTGGATTGCCAGGTGGACTGGGTGGATTACAAGGACGGGGCTCTGGTCTCATGGGCCAAGGAAGAGGAATGATTGGTGGCTTTCAGGGTCAAGGACTTAGCGCGCTGGGTGGCGCGCAAGGGCAAGGTCAACAACTGATAGGTCAAGGTCAAGGTATGGCTTCTGGCGTACAAGGGAAGGCTACTGGCGCTGTAAACAAGGTGCAAGGGAAAGGGATGGAAATGGCTAACAAGTTACAAGGTCAAGGTCGAGGACTGGCCAATAAACTGCAAGGCCAGGGTTTGGGTTTGGCGAATAAACTACAGGGCCAGGGATGGGAGCTGTGAGTGGGCTCCAAGGGCAAGGCATGGGCATGTTTAACAAGATTCAAGGCCAAGGTAAGACTTTGAAAAATATTGGCTGAAAGGGGCACTCGCACGCTTGCCTGACAAGCAAATCATTCAAATCGCAATCCAATTCCATCCTCTTGATAATAGATAAAAACACTATAGATTTGTATTGATTTAACAGTGAAGAGGTCATTTAACAAACCTGGACTGTTATTTGGTTATTCACGGTACAATTAAATGTGTTTTTGGTGATTAGAATTGGGCCTTTTTTTTGACAGGTTGTTCTAAAATTAAGCGTGCGAGTGCCCATTAATATAGCCGCGTAAAATCTCTCCAACATATCAAGACCACCTTTTGGTACACATTTTCTGTGCACTTTTTTGATGTAATCAGAATGTCAAAAATGCCAAGAAGTCATGAGTAGATCGTGTTCTTCGAGTACCACACTTATACAACACATTTAAGAACCCCAACTGGCCGGGAGGCAAACCAAGTCTGCTGTAGAAAGTATGGTCGAGTAGCCAGTGCGGGGACTCGAACTCGGGTTATCAGGTTACGAGGACGGCGCTCTGACCACTCGGCACTTTATCCCCCTAAAGGCCACGTAACACTTTGCAAGAATGTAAAAATATTTCAAATGGTGATGATATGCACTGCCAGTACTTTTGGCATTTTTTTTACACTGCCACGGTAGAATTATCAACCACGAGGGCTTCCCGTCCTAGAAAATGGCACTGAAAGGTTCATTTCGAAAACCATTGCGTCGTGAGTTGCAGAAATATGTCAGTCCCAGCAATTTTGCTAAATGTAGCGGTCCAATCCACGTTTTTGCGTTTTGCAACGTCAACAACGTTTTGCTGCAAAAGCCATGAAGATTAATTTCTTGTAACATGGCCTAAAAGCTATCAAACACAACCGGATCATCCCCCCGTATATTCAAATGGAGTACTCCTCCCCATCACTCCCGGTGTGACTCGTGCTGAGTATCGGATGGAATAGTTGGAAGGCATTTCAACACGATAGTATGCGAATCGATTCCGTTGTCTTATATATGTTTATTTGTTTTCAGGAATGGGTGCGTTTAACAACCTCCAAGGCCAGGGCATGGGAATAGCGGGGGGTCTGCAGAAACAAGGCTTGGGCATGGTGTCGGGCCTGACGGGTAGTGGTTCAGATATCAGCAAGACCAAAGACGACCTTGTTCAGAAGGCAAAAGATTTCTACAAAAAGGTAACCAACATAGGCCCGGACGACTCACAAACACAGCTGTGAATGGTAACAAAATCGCAACGAGTTACCGTAAACGCGGGGCTTATTTCATCATGGGACTCGTAGAGGGGGACTTATAAGAGAGGGGGCTTATTAGAGAGTGGGGCTTATTAAAACTCGAGGGACAAAATACCTCAAGAAAGGCTCATGAAATCGTATTCAGCTTTATTAATGTATACAGTATTAGTACTATGTACGCAGTTTATTGAAAGCAGTACTTTCAAGCGGGCATTGTAAAGCTCAAAAGTGACTCAGCTTTTAAAATCTCATTTTGCTCTGCTTGGTTTGGGAGGCGGAGGCTTAAAACTTGAGGCTCTAGAAGGGGGCTTATTAGAGAGAGGGGGCTGATTAGAGCGTTTGCGGTATACACTTTAAAACAAGTTTAATCGTTTGATAGGTAAATCCATTACCCGACGAGGGAATTGGAAAATCCACACTATCGCCCGAGATTTAGTGTGGAATTCCCTCATCGGGTAATGGATTTTCTTTGAACCCCACGTCAGAGGTTTTATTCATTTAATAATGTACAAAAAAGGCTTTAAGCTCGCCAAGGAAGCCATTGCCAAACTGTTTCAATTTCAGATTTTTTTTCAACTTTAAAATCTTACTAGCGAAGCGTCTTCGTTGACGAAAAGACGTTTCATACAGTGTTTGACAGAATTTAAAACTTTAGAAAGTAATTGTTCTTGCTTTCTCGCTTGTTAAATTGTAAATTTTTCGTGTAGAAATTTAATTTCGTGGGTGTCCTATGTTTTCATTGAATTTTACTTTTGCAGCCATGTAATTCCACAAAAAATCTCCCTCGATTTCAGCCAATCAGCACGCGAGATAGAATCATAGCATGGGATTCTACTCTGAATCTGCTCACTAGTTTGCGAAATTATTTTAATTAACCAAATCCATCGTTAGTTGCCAATTCATCATGTAACCCATGAACCTGTAAAACGCAGCTCCAGCCATACATCGAAAAGGCAAAGAAATTCTACGAGGAGCAAATCAAAGGGAAATACTACAAGATGGCAAAGGGTAAGTGTTGTAGCACAAATAATGGCAAAATGTTGGAAAATATCAATGCAATGCAAAGCAAAACAAATAATGTCAGCTTTATCCAGCTCCTTAAAAGGCACACTATCGAAGGAATCCCAATGGGAACAGTGGATCAAAATTTGAACATATCAGAGACTCGACAGAAGTGTTCAGTTTAGAGCATTTTACTGTACAAGCGCAAGAAAACTCGTAATAGCAGAATTCTTTTGCATTAAGTCAGAGTTTCTGATGGTAATCAATATGTGAACAGAAAAGGAGCAATGCATTATGGGCAGGATGAGGGGATCCTTTAATGCAGACCCACAAATATTTCTGCGTTCCTGCTGTTTCTTGAATGCCTTGCAGCTTTTTGCCCATAATTATGAGTTAGTAATATAGATTTAGCCACTGGCTAAAAGCGGAGCTCCCAGTTGCATATTTTTTCCATGTGAATGGAAAAGGGTTCCCATTTAAGGTATTGTAATGGAATGATACTATAGCAAAGGGTAAGGAGAAAAACGTTATGTGACATTTTTTTATTGAAACCATTTTTACTAAAATGTGTCATTCCAAAATCACCAAATTTATTGAAAATGTTAGTGTTATTGTACAAAACAAACCATGGAGGAATGAGTATGGATATTTTTAGGATCCTACGATCCTCCAATACTTAATAATTAGATTACAAGCTCAAAATTTAATTTATAGCGGGATTGCGTGAATTAAAACTTGAACAGTCTTCTGCTTTGATTGCAACCAAGTGGACCACCCTGGGGACTACCCCCTCCCAATGCACGATTGTGTAGCACATACTTAACCAAACTTATTATACATTGAATAACACAAGGAGTTTATATTTCAAGCAAATCAGACATTTGACACACATTGAGAAAGAGACTCAGAAGGTCATCTTCAGCATGCAAAACAGAAAGTTATCAATGCCATAACTTTACAGTAGCCTACGAACATCCGGTACACGCGAGCTTAACCCTAAGCTCGTGTGTACCGGATGTTCGCAGGCTACTTCACAGCTATTTATCGGATCATACACAATTTCTCTAATCATAATCTTTAAGAGTACCAAAAATTGATTTAGCGTCATATGCTCTCGATTCTATTGACAAGTATTTATAGTAAAAATAAACTGTATAGCGGTTTTCACATGACTGTCATTAAAGCAAATCAGTAATTCACTATCCCATCAAATGCAATAGAAATTAGAAAACAAACCAATCAGAGAGCGAGGTTCATTCACAATCTCTCCTTTTTGCGAGCGAAGTAATTACAAGTAATGGGCAGTCGCAAAAAAAAATCCGCACCCCCCTGTTGAGGACCCGAGTCACAGCTACCCACCCTGGATTTTTTAAATTTGAACCACCCACCCTGGAATTCCAGTGATTTTCTCATGACCACCCTGGAAATTGCGCTTACCCACCCTGGAATTTCATACTTTAAGGGTGCCCACCCTGGAATTCCAAGCTCTACTTTGACCACCCACCCTGGAATTCCGAGCTCCATTTTGATCACCCACCCAGGAAATCCAACCGGGGTCCTCAACAGGGGGGGTGCGAATTTTTTTGCGACTGCCCAATTGTGTTAACTGTGTAATTATTTTTTCTGCTTGATCTGATTGGCTGAAGGATCAAAAATCATGCTCTCATCCACTCACAACCAAAACCAATAGCAATTACCAAGTATTTTGTAATTACTCACAACAGTCATGTGAAAACCGCTCTATGTTTTACTTGTGTGATGGTATGGTCTATCTAAAAGCCACCTCTGGCTGCTGTTGTGTCACTGAAACTAAAGATGATAACACCGGTAAGTCTGATGAGCCTTGAAGACAGATCTTTTATTTACCAGTCTTATGTAAAACATACATGGCTATGTGGATACTTTAGTAAGCTGAACATACTGGAACCATTGTTTTTGGCACAAAAATAATGAGTTCATCAAATCAAGGGTAAATAAAATCATTTCTTTTTTATCATGTTATTGGTTAATTTTATCTTTTTCAATTTCATTTTTTGGCACATCAGATATTAGTAAAGGAATGTTATTGTATAAAACATTTGGTAACAAAGCATAGAAGGAAAGATGAAAAATAAAACTTCAACAGTATTGACCCCCCCCCCCCCCCACAAAAAAAAAGTAGTACTTTTATGCCCTATATATCTTATGCCTGTATCAGGCACTCCTATCATCATTTTTTTTTTCAATAATAATGGGGTTTTATCATTCCCACACCCCCCCCCCACCCGCCCCACTTGCCTACCGATAGAAGACCACTTTGTGAGGAGTCCCTAGCATGCTCTGGATCCTGATCTGGTTACATTCTGGGAACCAAAACTATACTCAATTCTCCCTCGATATTGATCTTATTCAAGGTTGTAGAGTTAATTTATAAATATTTGGCAATTCCAGAAAATACGACCCGGGGACAGGCGGCATTTGGAAATTCTGAATGGGCGAGGGGTTTTCAAGCTTGGAATTCTGCCTGCAATTCTGCCAACTTTTAATTGTTTTATTGCCCATTCAAAATTAATTTCCCGGCTTTAATTTATTGAGAGAGCAGGCAGTTTGCCATCAAGAATTTACTGGTGGTGCTCAACCAATCAGAAGCGTGAAAATATGTTGAATGAATAATAATAATTTATACATAATAATAAAAAAATAACATACACATTACACTTATCTTCAATGTAATGTTATGTTTTTAGGGCAGGTGGTAAATGTGTCGGCGCTGACAATGAATGCCGGCGCAGATAAGAGGGCAGGCTTGCAAGTCTGTGCAGACGTTGCATTCCTGGCAAATTTTCATGTTCCGGGTAAATTAGTTTTTTTGTTTTATTACGGGTGGCCCCCCTTTCATGTCCGTATTTTTTTAGGTGGCCCCCCAAAATCTAATGTATTTTTTCTGGTGCCCCCCCCCATCCCCCCCTCTTATAAATGCTTGCACTGTAAGATAGACTCTTGCCTAAGTGATGCAGTCTCATTCTTCTTAATGTTTTTCTTACTTCTGTCAAAGCTAAGGAACCGATCCCCCCTCAGAACTATTAAACGTTTTCGTGACACCCACCTCAGGTCCCCTATTTGACCTAGTAGAAGACATTTTACATAAAGAGGGGGTCACATAATTCTTTCTTTGCGCGCGAAGCGTGCCCAACTTTTGATAACCGCATTTCATCAAGCCTCAGAAAAAGGGTAGATGAAGGTTTTTTGTGTATAGTAAACAAAGCCTGTCAGGAGCCCAGGAAAGACACCAATTATATAGGTTATATGAAAGCTCCTAGTGAAGGGCTCCTGAGCTTTTAGGTAATATTTTTCATGCGCTTCGCAAATGAAGAAATTATTATTATTCATGTGCGTGAAGCGCGGCCGAAATGACTAAACGTTGAACTCACGCTTACCTAAGGTGTGTCCTTTCAAACATAGAGACTACCCGGCAGGCCTATCAGTGCATATTAGATGTTAAATTCTGCATGCGTGCAAAGCGCATCGAAATTTTAATTAAGTATTGAGTGAAATTTGAAACATATAACATATTGCATTCTGTAAAAAATACAAACTTTTCGTTTCCTCCCTGTTATGTGCTTGTATTTTTTTGTGTGACCCCCCCTTTAGTGGCGTATTTTTTGGGGTGACCCCCCCTTTGAGGCCGTATTTCTTTGGGTGACTCCCCCCCCCCCCCCCCCCCCCCCCCCCTCTCATTTCCACCAGCCCCCTCTCCCTGATAAAAAATGAACGGTCCCTTGGCACAGATTTATTTTTTGGATCAAGACCGCCCAACAAAAGAAGTTTCGCATGATAGAACGTCAGGAGTTGACAATGCTTGATTTCGTGGCGAGTGAAGGTATAAACGGCCCTCAAAATATACCAAGATGATTTTTTCAGCCGATGAAACTTGCAAGAATAGGTCAGTTCCAATGCAAGTATGAACATGAGAAAGCTTGGTTCTGGTGCAAATGCTAGTTTCTTGAATATGTTCATATAATAATTATTGATTTAATTATAAAATTGGGCTTATTTTACTTCTGGATGTCCAATCATGCAAAACTTCTTTTGTTAGGCAGTATTGACCCCAACAAATAATCCGTGCAGATGCAGTAAAACAAAGAACGAATTAACCTGCCCACACATTTGGCAGGAATGCAATGCTAGCATAAGCTCACAAGCCTGGCCTCACTTTGACGAGCACATGCTCTATACAAATTTTCCACCAGTTATGTTTTAGTACATTCAAGTCATCTGTATATTTTTTCATTCATAAAAAGTGATAATAACAAAAAAATCTATAACATCTTGAATGAGACTAATTCCGAGGGAGAATTTCATTTCCTTTTTTGGTTCCCAAAATGGTGATGTATTTCAAGCTTTGAGGTGCAGATGATCCAGAGCATTCAGAAATTCCTGGCTATGCCACTGCCTCACAAAGTGGCCTTCTGGAAGGCAAGTACATATCATTGAAAAAATAAATGATAGGAGTGCGGCAGGTCCAAAATGCATACCAGAAAATGCAGACCGGAAAATGCAGACCAGAAAATGCAAATATGAGTCATTTACATCCCCGATAGATTTTCATATCCCGATATAATGTTTTGAAGGAGGCCGCTGCTCATAAGCAATTATTGGATGAGGTTTTTGTGATTTCCAGAATAAACAATGTCGAGACAGGTGGAATCAGGCGAGGCCGTAAGGCCGAGCCTGATTCCACTTGGTGAGACATTATTTATTCTGGAAATCACAAAAAACGAATTCAATAATTGTTTTATTATACATTGATTGAGTAAAAATACTTTTTTTTTCTGTCAAGCAATTTGTTTTACACAAGCGCCTTGTTAGATAGGGAAAACATTCAAGTGCTCTAGTCCCATTATGCATTGCGCACGCAGGATCAAGAATCAGCTAGCTGATTCTTCAAGAATCAGCATGCTGATTCTTGGAGACCCTCAAAGTGCACGATTCCCAAAGTAAAGCACGCGCTTTTAGCCAATCAGAATCGAGATAGTGAGTACAATGTATAATAATAAGCAATTATTGGATGAGGTTTTTGTGATTTCCAGAATAAACAATGTCAAGACAGGTGGAATCAGGCGAGGCCGTGAGGCCGAGCCTGATTCCACTTGGCGAGACATTGTTTGCTGGAGATCACAAAAACCGAATTCAATAATTGTTTTATTATACATTGATTCAGTAAAAATACTTTCTTTCTGTCAAGCAATTTATTTTACACAAGCGCCTTGTTAAAATAGGGAAAGCGCTCTAGTCCCATGATGCATTGCGCGCATATCAAGAATCAGCTAGCTGATTCTTGAAGAATCAGCATGCTGATTCTTGAAGACCCTCACAGTGCGTGATTCCCAAAGTAAAGCGCGCGCTCGTAGCCAATCAGAATCGATATAGCGAGTACAATGTATAATAATAAAGATTAGAAGGCTGCAAAGAAAAACTGATGGCTGACATGATGCAAATTTCGTAGCTTCAAAGCAACATGTTAAGTTTCCTCGCCAAGCCAATTCTGACTCAGACTCAAGGATTCCAGTTTTATTTTATTTTAGAATATGAGGTGAGCTTTCAGGCTGCACTTAACAAAATTCTATGGTTCGAACTTTTCTCACATTCGGCAAAAAGGAGCCCGGTCGCCGGCTTATGTTTTGACAGCTCTGCTGATCCCCGATAGATATTTTGTATCAAAAGGACACCTAAAACATATTGATCGTAGTTGTAATTTTCTCTTACTTATAGCGAAGGGCAAATGTAAGCTAAAATAGCGCTAAAAGTATCAAATCGTTTCAGGAAAATTCCTGAAATTTGCGTGTAAGATCGGAGATGAAAATGAAACTCCCTTGAGATGTAAAAGATAAAACAACCATCTACATAGTAACGGCATCCTGACAGTTCAAAATTATTTTACTGCATATTTCTACCTTTGGCCGCAGTTTGTCAGTGTTGTAATATTTTATGTACTAGCCATTCCATCAAACGATGAAATAAAACTGTTCTTTTGAGTTTTCAGAGAGAAGAGACCTGGTGTGCATTTTCCGGTATGCATTTTTCAGTGTGCATTTTGGACCTGCCGGATAGGAGTGTCTGATACACTACCATGTTATAAAATCAATTTCAGGGGCCTGTCAAAACTTCAAGCAAATGACAATTCGAAGTAAAAAATCCTCTTTGTTGAATCCCCTTGATTGATATTTCAAATATGGACTATGAATTGTATCTGTGAGCAAAATCTACACTTTACTTCCACATCTGAAGTCCATGCCTTCTGTGTACTGTCGACAGAGAAGCATGCCATAAACTAATCGATAGAGAGAGCAATAATTATTCCTAGATAGATATCCACTTGCCTGTTATATGTGAAATACTCTGTGAAGCGTCCCCTGCAGCCAGGAATACATCTTGGGAATTTCTACAAAATTAAATTAAACACAAGAGTTTTATAAATTGGCCCTCCTTAAATCAATCTTAAGTGAAAAAACTCGGGAAAAACTCGTTGTAGCCGAACCAAATTGAGAAGTCGAAAAAGGGTCTCAATTTTAAGAATAAATCGCTTAGTTACATTAGAGAATTCAAGAATCATTGTACCATTATCTATCTCTGAAGATTGGAGCGCATGGCGAGTGCCTTTTAGTGATTCGCACTGATTTGTGCCCTTTTGATGACCAAAGCTCGCGAGCTCAACAAGATGGCTGCCATGACACTTTATAAGACCTTCTCCCGAGTCTCCCCGCCAAAGGATAAACACAGCCACGGCAGCCATCCCATTGTCAGCAATTCTAAATCACTAGAAAATACGGTATTCTGATAAAAAAAGCTTAAGACAATAGTTTAGCGTGTAAAAACGACAAATCTCCCGACCGGCTGCTAAGTCTCATTCAGCTTTCAGCGAGCCGTGAAAAACAGCCGCAAAAGCGCGAAAAACAAGAACAAAAACTCGAATGAAAGTTTGCGATAGATAAAAATGATTACTACTAAATGCCACTGTTATACACTAGCTACAAAGTTTAAGTACCTACCTTGAAAATAGGTTTGTGGTCGTTGTTTGCGTTTTCTCTCGCGTGCTAGCTCTTCGACTTCGTACTTCACACTCACAGCACAATCAACACAAATCAATTCGAGCAGCAACTACAGGAATATTTGCTTGTTTTGGAAACTGGAAGAATTTCAGGAGTCAAATGCTTGTATTCATGGCTTTTTCTTCATGTATTTCTCCTCTGAATAATTATTGTAGGCTGGCTTTTTTTTTCAGCCGCTAGCAGCCCTGTCGGCTGCCAAACTTGACAACGCGCCCCTCCTCCGTTAGTTGAGCATGCTTGACGTCACAATAGGGCTATTGTGACGTATCCCTTCACGAACTCGTACACATCCGGGACTTGCTGAGACGTCCAAAAATCGGATCGATCCCTAGCAAACTGCACAGGCTACCTAATTGGAGTTATCAGTTATATTTTGCGATTATCTGCTTTTTTGACGCTGTTTTCTTAGGTATGGTGCTCCGCTCTGCGGCGGCCTTCGGCCGCCGCAAGGAGCTCCGCTAAAAAATCCATACAAACCACTGTGGTATAATCTCTTTTCCAGAATACTTCGAGAAGGGAAAGGAGGTTGCCATGACAGCCATGAAAATGTTTGAAGACACGATCCTCGCTGAGATGAAGAGCATGGTGGGCGACATTGGAGGAGAAATGGGGTCTTTGACAAATTACGACACTAGTGATATTCATGGGCTACTGGATAAAGTCAACAGTACAAAGGTATTTTTTCGTACTACTTTTAAAACGTTGAAAATGTAGCGTATATTAAAGTTATACATTAGTCGTGATTTATCAGGCATGAAACAGCCTTTTACGGTTGTGTAATTTCCTTTGTGTATGGTTTATTAATTATATATGAGTTTTATAGGGTCTTTCTTGGTGTTGTAAGATGTATTGTATTTTTGATTGGAGCTATTGTATTCCATCTTATTGTTTCGTTCTACGGCCTTTTGTCTTCTATTGTCTTTATGCCTCTGGTGCCTTGCAACACCAAGAAAGAGCCGTTTTATAATTAAGCAATAAAAGTACTTTCCGCGTGCTCTCTGGTTTCTTACAAACACGAGGGGGATGTTGGGATGTTGATTACTTTTGGTGTTTGATGGAATGAACCGAGTCTTATATTACTTTACATTAAAACCCCTTATAAAAAATGTAGCCGTTTTAATTATAACCAACTACGTGCTTAACTTTAACTATCTAATAGGTCCGAAAACTGGTTGAGAAGCTGCGTCCTCTAATTGCCAAGTATATTGATTTAGCAAAGAAAACGGCCATGCAGATTTACGAGAGAGGAAAAACAGAGTTTGTGAAGATCAAGGATCAGATATTGAAAGAGGTTCGTGACAGTTTGATCTAGATATGAAGAGACAATTCCCTATATTTCACCAGAGAATCAAACAAAATAAAGTATTTTTTACAAATCGTTACATTTGTTCCGGCTAGTGACATGACCCATTTTTCTGTATGTCTGAGATTCGATAACGAGCACGGCGACCCCCTCTTTTTAAACTTACCAAATTTGAGGGGGGGAGAGGGGGGGGTGGTCAGCGAGAAAACATGAAAATAATGAAAAAACTAAAAGAGCTAAACGAGTTAGTTTAAAGGAAGCTGTAAAATTGCGGTAGATTTCGATAAAGGAATTAGTCTAGTCGCCAGAGGGGGTTCACGTGCACCCCCCGGAACATTTATGGGGACATATATTTTTAGAACCCTTAGGGTGTCTAGAATCTGGTTTGAGGTGTCCCCAGCCCGAAAAAGTGTCCCACGGCCACTTTTTGGGCCGGTTTTTGTTTTTTAATTATATTCTTTTGTTCTTTAATGAGATTCAATGAGCCAGTTTTAAAGATTGTAGCACTGTACAACAAGCTCTTTTAGATTCTAAAGCTATACTTTTACGATATTGGGAATACTCTGATCACATGTAGACTAGTTAAATTGCTGTCTCAGCCTTTTCCCGTCACATACGCATATCGTTTTGGTATTTCCTAATAGAAATACAAAGACTGACAGAGTCTTAGAAAATATCTATCAGTAAGGAACATAACATGTATAAAACGGGCATGTAAATTGTACATATGTGTTCAGTCTATTAATGACACTATAATAGCATAAGTGGTAAGACTGGAATGCTTTCTGAACAGTGCTACAGTCTATAAAATTGCCTCATTGAATCTCATTAAATAACAATAGAATATAATTAATGAACACAAATCAGCCCAAAAAGTGGCCGTGGGACACTTTTTGGGCCGTGGAACATCTAAAACCAGTTTTTTGATATCCTAAGGGTTCATAAAAAGTATGTCTCGTTACTAGTTCCGGGGTGATGATGTTAAAATACTGACTTCTTCCCTTTAAATGGCATTTTGTAGGTGAACAAAGTCAAAGACATGGGGGAAGGTCTAATTGGCGAGGCAGAGTCCCTAGGTCAAGGTGCTATCGACCAGGCCCAGTCCGTTGGAGGTCAACTCCAAAAGACCGGCATGGGCGCTTTCAACCAAGCAAAGGGTGCCGGCATGGGGGCATTTAATACGGCGAAAATACAGGCATGGGACTGGTGAACCAAGGAAGAGGCACCTTGAGTAAGTGAGCACATCTTAAGCCAATAGAGAGAGGAACATCGTTATCTTCATCTTCCCGCTTGGCACACTGCTGGCCTTGGGGCGCTACTGCTGGAGAGTCGGTGGTCTCTGTTCCAGCAGTAGCAGGATGTCTGTCTTCGACATCATAGCTCGTCTAGCTTGTGTGCTGTCGACGCGCAGCACTGTCTCTATCTAAAGAAATGGGCTAACGGTGTTGACATCGTGTTGTCATCCAATTCAAATCAACCGACGACTCATTTGGGAGGTTGCCATTGTTCATTTTGTACAAATGAACACTGCTCTATATTTCTCAATCAGTCGATGGACGATGCACAAAATGAATCATCACGTGATCTGAATTACGTGACAACAACGTTAGCCGATTAGTTCAGGAGCGGCAATACCGTTAGATATGGACACGACACGGGACGCGGCATAACGTTTCCACAGTCATGCGAAATCTGCTTTGGTACATTCGTGTGGAGCCTTTGTCAGCCACCATTTTGACAGCATAGCAACACATCAAGTCAGATAAAGCATCAATTTCCATCGACTGATTGAGAGAATATAGAGCAGTGTTCTTGATTGAATTTTGCAAATCAAATCTGAAACTTTGTTTTTAGCTGTTTATTAAGAAATTTCTACTCGTAATTCGTCTTCTAATACCGAACAAAGCCAAAACCAAAGGAGTGGCTGACACGGGCTCTCTGAAATGATAACAAAAAGAACCCACTTCAATATTCTTAATACATTGCAGATCAAGTACAAGGTCAAGCAATGGGTCAGTTTAACAATCTGAGAAACACGGGCATGGGAGCTGTGAACATGGCCCGACAGCAAGGGATGGGCGCGTACAGTCAATTGCAACGCGCAGGTCAAGGTGCATTACAGATGGGACGAGCAGGTTATGGACAGGTATTTATAAATGTTTAGTTGGGAAACTAATTTTCCCTGTTTTTGAGAAACAATCTAGAGAAACATAGCTGATTTTGGTTTCAAGTGAGCGCGACGCCGCGCAATCACGACGGCTTTCCGCACGCGCTCAAGCACTTTTGTCTTCACAAATTTCTGTATTTTCGGCAGAAAATTCTTCCTCTCCAACTTAAAAATATTAACTTGTTACTTCTAACAATAGACAATGAAATGAAATACGACCATAGGCGAAAAAAGAATTATGCTAAAAAATAAGCGCCAGCGAGCGCTTAGTGGCGGCTGCTTACGCAGGCTATAAAAATATTGACGGCTCAGAAAAAACACACGCTCCAGACAGCGCACACTTCTCTAACTGCGTAAACTAATGGTACCTATTCTAACTCTAAGTTAATCTATTAACGTTAGCTACTTCTTTTTCTCTCCTTTATCTTAACCTGTTGTAGCCAAGAAGTTTGACTTAAGAACTTGAACTTGAACTTGAACCTATCCTGTACGCCGGAAACGTCAAAGGCTGGTTTTCATATGTCGGGACTGTCGGGAATTATCGGCGATGGCCTGTTTCCCGATCATCCCAGTCAATTCCCGACATATGAAAACACAACTTCGCGGATGATCTGCGACGTCGGCGATCGTCTGGGATGCGATCGGGAAAATATAAACCGTTTCTATTTTCCTGATCGCATCCCAGTCAATCGCCGATGTCGCCGACAATTCCCGATGTGCGTTTTCATAAGACAGGGATTGACGGGGCTGGTAGGGAAACCACGGATCCCCGATCGTTCCCGACGGTTCCCGACATATGAAAACCCGTCTTTAGGTTGACGATCAATTCTTCGTTTTCGTTTCAGTTTGGAGGTATGGCTGGACAGTTCCAAGGCATGGGACAAGTGGCGCTCGACCAGGGGAGAGGGGCATTGAACCAGCTACAAGGTATGGAACAGGGAATTGTTAAGAGACATTTTAAATGACCATCGAAAGTAAATCAGACTTGCGTTTTCTACACTTCCTTTATTGGTTGAGGTTTTTGATCTTTGTCTAGTCAGCCAATGATAATGCGAAGAAACACCAACAACTAAATGCAAGTCGTACTTACTTCCTCTCCTGATTGGTCATTGTATTTTTATGAAATAGTTTAATTTGTGATTGGCTTAGTGTATTTACTTCGTCCCCTGATTGGTTGGTTGTTGAATGGATCTCGTTTCTGATTGGCTAAGTGTATTTACTTCGTCCCCTGATTGGTTGGTTGTTGAATGGGTCTCGTTTCTGATTGGCTAAGTGTATTTACTTCGTCCCCTGATTGGTTGGTTGTTGAATGGGTCTCGTTTCTGATTGGTTAAGTGTATTTACTTCGTCCCCTGATTGGTTGGTTGTTAAATGGGTTTCGCTTCTGATTGGCTAAGTGTATTTACTTCGTCCCCTGATTGGTTGGTTGTTAAATGGGTTTCGCTTCTGATTGGCTAAGTGTATTTACCTCATCCCCTGATTGTTTGGTTGTTGAATGGGTCTCGTTTCTGATTGGCTAAGTGTATTTATTTCGCATCCTGATTGGTTGGTTGTTGAATGGGTTTCGCTTCTGATTGGCTAAGTGTATTTGCTTCGCCTCCTGATTGGTTGGTTGTTGAATGGGTTTCGTTTCTGATTGGCTAAGCGTATTTACTTGTTTTCGACACTCATCTGAATTCCGGTGTATTGCTATCAAACTGAAATCACTGTAATAAAATGGGTATAGCCGATCCTGGAGAACACCCCACTAGATTGTACTGATGCACTCTCCGTCGAAGCAATATGAATGTAGGAAACTCAACTACTGTCGGTTGCAGCTCATTCCCGTACCCAGAACTCCCCGGCTCGTCTGACATCTATTTGACGGCCTTCGCTGATTGGCTGATTTTGAACGTTTGGAGAAAGGTTCTTCTCTCAACGGCTCTTTATCAAATCTGGTGCATGCGTTAATGGCTGTCACCACAGCCTCCCCCGCGAGGGGTCGACGAGCCGGGGTTTGAGAATGGTTACAGAATGGTTTGAGAATGGTTACAGGTTTTCATAAACCCGCGAAATAAAGCGTACTAGTCAAAGTGTAGTAGTCAAACCAGCACAAACGAGAACAAAGAAATTTCAGTGTATTAGTACTAAATACGCTAAAGTTTATTTCACGGGTTTATGAAAACCACTCTAATACGAAACCATTATTCAAATTAATTAGCACCACGAATAAAAAACAATACATGCTTGTTTTAACAGGTGCTGGGGCAGGAGCGTTTGGACAAGCACAGGGCCAGTTTGGTGGATTGGCAGGTCGAATTCCAGGAATGCCAGGTGGATTACCTGCTGGGCTGCAAGGTCAGTTTGGAGGAATGGCTGGCAACTTGCAAGGACAGATGGGAGGTCAACTAGCGGGGCTCACCGGACAGGCTGGAGGGCTCAGAAACCAGTTCGGTGGGATGGCAAACCAATTTGGTGGTATGCGAAACCAGTTTGGAGGGATGGCTGGCCAGTACGGCGGCATGGCAAACCAGTTCGGAGGGATGGGAAACCGCTTCGGAGGGATGGCAAACCAGTATGGTGGAATGGCAAACCAATTTGGAGGAATGGGAGGCCAATATGGTGGAATGGCAAACCAATTTGGCGGAATGGGAGGCCAATATGGTGGAATGACTGGACAAGTACAAGGTGCTCGACAGCAAGGTATGCTCATGCGATTTTGTTGGCTCTTAATTCATAGAAAAATGGAAGTTAAATAAATTTGACGGTCTTGACTATCGTAAATTTAAGTAATCCATTTTTTTCTATTTTACGCAAAGTTGGAAAATTTTGTCAACAAAGACAAAATGCACCCAAATGATAACTTTTAGATGGCTTTTTGCTTATAAAATGGAACAATGTGGTTGGTCAATGGCTTTTAACTCTCAAATATGATTGGCTATAGTAGGTCGCTTTGTGAATAAAGCCACCTGTTTTGACCAATCAGAATGCAGGAGTTGGCAGTGATTTCAAAATCGATGTTATAAAGCAAATGAACAACCCTGTTAAATATATTTGTTCTCAATGGCAACGCAAGGCATCCACATATTAATATTAACTAGTGGCGGGTACCCTTGGAAATTTCACGAATGTAATTTTCTTTTAAAGTTGAAAATTATTGGAACACCGTACACGAAATTAGGATAAAATAGCTCGTGATTCCTGAGCCGCTGCGGGATCCTCTCATCATGGGCTTGAAACTGTTGGACCTATATAATATTGATTATATTCGTGTAGTTTTGCAGTTCTGTGTTGCTGCTTTTTTTCCTGGTTTCTGTGCCAACAGTTTGACCTTTCCCTATGGTGACCGAACAATTTGATATTGCCGTGGCCAAATTAAAATTGCCTTGAACACGTTAAAGTTGCCGTGATACTTTTGGGGCACCGAATTTCCCTCATAAAAGATTTAACTGAATATTTTAAAGTACATTTATAATTATATTCATAAATATATTAAAGTACATTTATAATTTTCCAGGACAAGCAATTGCAAACCAAGGGACTCAAACAGCAGGAAGTGTTTCCAAACCGGGAGCACTTCGCCGTAAACGTAAACGAAGAAACCTAAAAAATAAACTTCAATAACATCGACAAGAGATACCTCAAGCTAGAAGCGATGCTAGACGATCCAATTCTGCTCTGCTTCAGCTTTTTTTCTGTCGCTAAAAAAAACGGCGGGTATGGCCTCTAGCGAAGAGAGCGGAAATGTTGCCTTATTTTCTGATCAAAAATATTTTTGAAAAAGTTCCAGGTATTGACTTTTTACCAGGTGTTTTATTTGTATCATATAGCAAACTAAAGGCTGCTTTGCGAACCGGGCGTTGGCAAAAGGAAAGCAATGCTCCGACTCAGCGACTAAAAACAATGCTTCCCAAAGCAACGTTGATTGCTTTATTTTTAAACACACTCGCATTAAACCTGTGTTTACTAGTGACGCATTGAAATATAGTGTGCTATTCGAATGAACTGTACACTCAGAATAAACGACCTAAAATTAATGAACAACTATTTGAAGCCCTTTGTGAATGTTAAACCATTAATTGTAAATACTTTCTGTTGACTAGTTGTGCAGTAAAATATAGTATGCCACTCGACAGGACTGCATAACGAGAATAAACGAGATAAAAGACGAATAAAAATTAATGAACATCAGGTTGAAGCCCATTTTGTAAATATTAAATATTTAACCATCTCATTATAGACGTTGTGTCAATTTGTTTTAGCCTCGTTCCCAGACCCCTTTTGGCTTGTCGGTTAATGACGTCATGGATAATTCGCCGCTACCAACGGCGTCATAGGGCAGCTCAAAACACAGTGAACTTGCGTAACACGGAGAGCTGCCTGGGGACGAGACTAAAGTTAATTCATAACGCTATTTTGTTGGTATCATTTAAAGGCCCATCACAAACCGGGAGCCTTTGCGCCCCGTTTTCTTTTGTCTTCAAACTGATCCATTGTTTTTCGGGTGCTCTGATTGGCTAAGAGTCCGCAAAAGCTATCGGTTGGTGATGGGCCTTTAACATCACCCCCACAGCATTCTGATTCCTCTGCCCCACCCGTGCCACTTGTATTTCAAATTTGGACCAATACGCCCTAGAGAGCTCTAGATTACAATCGCCTGCGGGAGGTTTTTTTGTTGAAATGACATATTCTGTGCAAAAACATACACAGAAAGTAAAATAAACATGAATCATATTTTTATATTTTTTATTTCACTTTTTTTTCATATTGTAATGAATATATAAATTGTTTACGTGTTGCTACTTTTATTTCTAATGTAGACATATTAACTACAATGAATATGATGAGTTTGTCTTTACTAAAGATTTTCTGCGTCATCGCTGACTCTGTGGAAAAAGTTTGAAAGGAACAATTTCAGAAGGAAAGACGATTTAAATAATGTTTACTTATTAAAGCTCTAATTTTTAAAGAAAATAATATCAGTTATTTCTAATTATCATAAATTTTAAAATCAACTACCATTAGTAGCTTTCTTAGTGTGTGACCTTTTGTTTTTGGGTATTTTTGATTGATAGCGAGCAAATATCCAGAAATCAGAAATTAAAAAAAAAAACTTTTTCGAGCAGCAATTTTTTTCAACTTCGATCGCAATCGGCCGAGTTCGGATAAAATTCTGATAAATTCTGAAATCGAATAGCTTCAGCAGTTTCACTAGTTTGTAAAGTTTTGGTTTTTGGTATTTTGGCTTCTGGTGATCGAATATTCCAAGCGAATATTTTATCATGAAGTAGCGAAACAAACATTGAATGAGTAATAGGCCTTTTCCACTTAGAGGTCACGTGACCTGGTCCCCTTTAAAATGAGCAGCTTTGCTTAAAGTGGGACTGTCACGGTACGCGCATGCTCGAGCAAAGACCGCCGATCCCATAACTATCATTCAAAACGGGGATTCCCTGTTTAAATAAACCAATCACGGGACACTTCGTTTTCGCGGGAAAGTACCCACGCCTCGCGCGACGTCGCCTCAGGGAAAACATAATTTGGAGTTCATTCGTCAGGAGGCGACATTATGGTAAGTTTTTAGGGGTTTTTAGGCAAATGATTTCCATGTCTCGTGGACCCTTTTCGATATCCAGATCCTGCTTTTATTGTGTTCCCAAGCCATTTTGGCGTAAGGACGACCTCGATTAGGCCTTTCTTGTTGGGCAGCCATCAGTGAAAATGACGCTCGAGTCTCATTCAATTTAAAACGACAAACAATATTGCATCGACTCCAAAATTTGGTCACGATACTAAGGAGATCTCAGGAGAGAATACCCGTTAAGAATTAAGAGTAGATGGACCCCGAAACAACAAGATTTGAACGGATTCTACCAGCGTAATTCCTCCCTCTCACAGCCATCGTTCCGGCCCGGACCAAAGTGATTAAAATTCGCACATGCGCGTACCGTGACAGTCCCGCTTTAAATGATGCCCAGAAATGAAAAGAGCATGGTGATTTTTAGTAAAAAGCCAGTTTCATATTTCTATGATGCATACGCATCAAAAACAAAACTGCTTATTAAGTTTTATTTTTGATTCCATTCTTTGAGTTTGCATTGTAGCTTTCGGAAAATCGGGATTTTTACTCAAATCACCATGCTGATTTCATCACTGAGCTTCTTTTTGGTAGAGCTGCTCATTTTAAGGGGGACCAAGTCACGTGACCTCTAACTGCAAAAGGCCTATTTAATCAGAACACAATCTTCTCAAACTCATTAATAATTCATCAAGTTTGAACAAAGAAAAGGAGGGTTTGATACCCGATCTTAATTTGCATAGAATTTTGAGATTTTATTCCTTCTTTTTCTCGACATTAAATCATTCGTTTGAGAAGTAATATCAAACACTAGATATAGTTTTTGATCAGGATTTCAAACACCTCGAAGTCGGTTAAAAAATCTCGGCTTTGCCTTGTTTTTTCAACCCACTTCTCAGTGTTTGGAAATCCTGATCAAACACGCTCTCTAGTGTTTGATATATTACTTACCAAATACAAATGCCCCATTTTTTATCGACGTCGTACAGAGGGGACGTCGCGCACCACTTGTCTACATGATCTTCTGAAGTACACTGATTGTATACTCTGCCTTTATATATGAAGGGGAAAGCGCAGCATTGATTCCCTGCATTACCTCCTAACGTTGGCGTTCCGCCTCCGCAGTCTGAAACAAACGTGTGTCTGTTAGTATATGTACGAGGACTCAATGCTGTCCAAATTCGGTATTCCGATGAATTTTCGATTTCAGTTTTTTTTTATTCAATTCAATTGGAGAAGAAGTCGTTACATTGTTACGGAGACAGAATTGCGATTAGGCAGAGCGACGTCGTCATAACTCGATGACTCGAGTTCGAGGTCCCGCTCTAGCTCCTCGACCATTCTTTGTACATAGCCGACTTGGTTTGCCTATCAGATCCCGAGGAAACAAGCTGTAATGGCTGTATATCAACGGTTACAAAAGCTTGAACTATCCGACATTTTGAAGTACAAAAGCCAGAGTGTCAATCCAAGGATTTAAATTATCGTCCAAATTTTACTCTACTAGATACGAGGGAGAAAAAATAAATAAATACAGACTATATACAAACTACATATGCAGGGGCGCCACAACAGCGGTAAGCCAATTACTGTGGTCCCGCATTGCAATACAAAGTCATGTTCTCAACGTTCTCAACAGTTACAAAAGAAAATTCGAGTTAAAACAAAGTACCTTTTTCTGCCAGACCTTTGTAGTTTTTACCTTTGTTTTTAACACTTTTTTTCGTTACGTGTGCGTCGTCCGTCTGTCGTGGATCTGCATTTGCAGTTGCTTGTTCAACGTTCTCATGCGGTTTTTGTGCGCAGCATTCTCTCGAGCATGCTTGCGTGCAGTGTGTACCGCACGATGCCGGACAAGAAGGAGTATCAAGAGATTTCGACGGAGTGGAAACAAGAGGAGACAGAGGTATAGGTGGTGGCTGAAGCTTATTTGAACTTCTCTTATATGTTCGTTTCCTAAATTTTTGATAACGCTTAGGGTGTGCGCGGCGTTGTAGGTATCCGCGACGTTGCAGTTTGTAACGATTCGCTAAATAGCCAAGTGTATTCAAAGTAGCTGCTTTGCAACATTTTACGGGGCAATACCCTTGGCACTTGTTGTTGCATCCATTTGGACAGGTCATTGTCGTCGTCCTGGGAGAGTAGGGTGGGGGGTACATTGCAGGGGGTCGGACAGGGGAGATTGGTTGATAGGAATAATATGCTTGCTGTTTTGCTGAGCAACAAGAGACAGGGCAGGAGCCTATGCACATGGAGTAGCAGATGAGTAGACAAGGAGTTCTGGTTCCTGCCACGTAGCGTATTGGATAAGAAGAACTCATGGCAGGGTAGGTGGAAGCGGGAGGAGGAGGAGGAGGAAGAGGAGGGGGGACCATAAATGGTGGGGGAACTGGTGGCGGGAACATGATAGGAGGGGGGATGGGTGGAGGGAATATAAGAGGAGGAGGCGCAGGAGGAGCGAACATCACTTGTGGTGGCATTGCTGGTGGAATCACAACTGGAGGAGGCACTGGTGGTGGGAGAATAACAGGAGGGGGAGCAGGAGGAGGAGAGGCTATAGGAGGAGGCACAGGGGCAACATTCATGGATGGTGCAAAAGTGGATGGAGCCTGTACAGATGTGGGAGGAGGTACTATTTGCTGTGATACAGCTGGAGGTGCCGGTGTTATATAGATGGGTGGGAAAGCTATGATAGGATATTGGTCAGGAGAAGAAACTTGTGACGGGAAGCGTACTGGTGGCGGTGCTGGAGGCATAGATACTGGCGGTGGTGGAAGAGGAAGGGGTATAGATGCAGGAGCAGGCGGTGGTGCAGGAGGGAGATTTGAAGGGCTGTACACGCAGCAGTTGCTAGGACAGGAGGGTTGGCATGCCTCTAGGCACATATCAGGACAGGTGGCTGAGGTTGTTGGAACTCGAGAGGAGGATGTTGGAGTAGAGCAGCAACGATAAGGACAAGACGACGTACATTCCGTCTTGCAACTAGCTGGACACTTGTTGTTGTTGCCGTTGCTGTTTTTGTTGTCGTCGTCAATGTGGTCGGTGTTTATACTGGCGTGGGCATGATTGTGGATATTTACTGAGTTTGTTGGTTTCTCGTAGTGTACTTCAGCTGTCGGAAAGAAGAAGCTATTTGTGATGTCAGGTCAGGTCAGGTCATTACAAATTAAAGAAAATTGTCCAGTGTGGATAACAATAACTTGTCGAAAACAAGGAGCTACTTGTCACGTCTGGTCTGGTTTAAGGCGTATTATTTTACCCCCCAAAAATTGCTGTTACTGTTACCTCCCGCTGTCGAATAGAACAAGAATAGGCGGGGAAAAAAATTCCAGGGAAGAGAATACTGACGACAAAGGACGGTGCAAAAAAGGCGATGATAGGCAAGAATAGAACCTTTTGGCGAACAGGAAGAGGCAAGAAAAGGCAACACTAGTTGAGAATAGAGGAGTGTGTCACAGGGGGGCGGGAGACGGTGACATTAGTCGAAAACTCCTGACGAGACGAGAAAGCACTACGGCGGTTTTGTTGCCATGCTGGTGATTTAGATATATTTAGATATCTATATTGATATTGATTATATTGATATTGATATATATTGTCACCAGCATAAATGGTCGGTTACTCTCGCCTCTTCCTGCGTACCTTTGACAGTTTTGTATTCTAGCCTTGCCTTTTCTTGTTGGCCGAAATTTTCTATTCTCGCCCATTTTTTACTTTTCTTACCTATTCTCGTCAGCGTGGGACTTCTACGTGGGACTTCATATCTTATATATATTTATTTACCGGCTGGGAGGTCTGGATCGTGAAATACCGTGACCGAGGTCTTGAAAATACTGACCGAGACCGGAGTATTTTCAAGGCCGAGGTCACGGTATTTCACGATCTGGACCGACCCCAAGCCGGTAGATGATATATTTATTTTTTGCTTTCACTGAAACAGCATTAAACTTCACAGAAATTAACGCGCGCGCGATTCATCCGGACGCGGGGTCCGGATCGTACGATTCCGGACCGCTCGGGAGCCAATCAGAGCGCGCGATTTGATGGATACCGGACCGCTGAAAAAATAAATGCCTTTACCTTTACAGTATCCCCACTTCTTGTCATCATCGTAACTGTATGTCGTGGCACACCAGGGCCTATCTCTCTCTCCCTTGATACACCTTTTATAGATCATCCCGTTGTACACATACGGGATCTGACAGCAAGCGCCATTACTGTTACCTCCATGAGTTTGATGACATCCTGCACAGGCAAATGATATGTTTTCAGAGGCGTGTTCCTCAAAACACGATAACTCTTGGCCTCAAAAAACTATATGATAATACTGATGCCCTTTACGGCATTCTTTTCATGCATGCGTGTCTTAAATCTACTGATAATTTCTTATCCGGAAACCGTACTATAAACTAGCGAAGTTAGTTTGGATCACGAGAAATTTGGGTATTAACTTATGTCATGGAATACCCTGCGAGCAGAGGCTACTTTTTATCTCCATGCATTTTCTTTTACTTTAATTGCTTTCTTGTGTTTTTCGACTATGCAAAAGTAGCCTCAGTACACAAATGTCATTTATCTGTCGCGCATGTGTGAGAAAATGGCGTGAGCTTGGAGAAACTGGTCGATCAAAGTTTGTGTGCGAGCAAGAAAATAGGCAATTTATCTGCTGTACAACTTACACAAAATCACTTTTTGTGGCCTTTAATGGCTCGTTTACTAAATTTAAAGGCTGATAAACGCAGCTCTGATACTCATTCTAAAGTTTGCCTTTGAGATTTCGCTGGAGATCGTTTTTTTTATATAGAAATTTGAGCAAAATGTTGTGTGTTGATCATTGAACAAGAAATCACTCGTGAAAGCGCGCGCTGTTTTCGAAGCAAAAACACTGACACCATTCTTGTAAAACCAGCCAAACCAGTCAAGTACGTCCACGATCCTATACGATGTTGTGACATTTGTGTGCAGCGGCCACTTCAAGTGGCCTCTGCTAGCAGGGAAGTCATGGATGATAAAAATCTCGTGGTGGATTTAGACGTCTCCCCTCCTAGAGCGAGGCGATGGATGAAATTAAAGTTATAAGTTTGCCGGTTTGGAAGTTTTTTAAATGAACCAAAGAACCTCTGCGTACCTTGGCAATACCCCCATTTCTGGTCCTGGCCGTAGTTTGGAGTAGTTGCACACCACTGCTGTCCATTTTGCGCGTTGTTGTTGGTACAACTGTTATAGGTAGTGCCTTGGTATTGGTAGGGAAACATACAACACGCACCTTCCGAGTTCCCACCATGAGTTGGAGTGCAGGCTAGAACTACAAATCATTGATAGTGTTAGATTGTTTAGTAATTCAAGTAAAATCTGGTTGCTAGATAGTGTGAAACCTATTGGCTTTATTTTGGCCTATTTTGGAAGATTTGCATGCAAGCAGTAACTCGTGTTAGTCCCGTTAAGAAATATTGATGGTAACCTAGGAAAATACATCCAAAGTTTATATACAAATATAGGGTTTTTTTATATAGAATCCTATGATATCTCTTTTTTGTGTAAATTGAGGACGAGATATCATAGGATTCAATTATATTCAAAGCGTTCAGTCGGTAGATTCCGCCGAAAATAGCACTCAAAAAGGCGATATCGCCCTCGTCGCTGCGCGACTCGTGCGATATCGCTTTTTTCGTGCTATTTTCTTAGCGGAATCTAGCCTCCTGAAGCTTTGAATAATCCTATAGAATTACACTGTTGGCATGGAATTTTCTTATTATAGCACTTACTAAAGTAATTTCTCCGCTTTCTATGATTATTTAATGGGGGACAAACCAAAGCAAATTACATGAAGTTCATCCAAAACAAAACAAACTCAAGCTAAGCGGTTCTTAACTTTTGAGTAACTAGACTCTTGGCCACGTTTTGGACAAACTTTCTCGAAATCCCGGTAAAAAATCTCTGCTAACAATTTAGTATTGTTTCGGCCTACAGCGTGGACCCATGAAACAACAACAAGAACAAAAAAAAAAAACAGCGAACTATCTACTTTGGGGAAAATATGTAAGCGTTCAGATGGGTGATTCCACAGTAAAGTAGACATTTTGAGAATACTGCATAAGATGGATGATATTGTTCGTATTCTAAAAAAAGAAGCGACAAACTAAGACAACAAGACAGCAATGCAAATTCTTCTTCTTCTTTATTTATTTATTTATTAACTTTATTTTATGCCTATAACATTTATTATGGCTACTCTTACGGTAGATACTGGTGCGCGTTTTTGTGCTGGCTTAGTACTATTTACAATATGAGTGGCTATGTTGTATCGGCAGATACAAACACGAGCGCGTAGCGCGAGTGTTTGTATCTGCCGATACAACATAGACACGAATATTGTAAAGTACTTATGATATTCTAACTTTTGTACTTATATTAAATTGAATGTGCATTGAAAATGAAAGAATTTTCTGGTGTTTACAAAAATCGCCAATCATTTTGCAGAAAGCATGCGCAGAAGGCATGATTCCTGTCCCACATGGAACTAGCCGGACTAAAACAACATATAGTCTCTCAGGTGAAGCTTTTTTTAGGTACTGCTAAGAAGACCAAAGACCAAACTTGGACTTCACTAGAGTGGTCCCCTTCAGCGTTTGGACAGTAGGGGATATTTGTTATTTGAAACAAATATCCAACTGTTCAAAGACTGAGGGCTGCACTGGAAGGTGTCCTATACAGAATACTAATTGGTCTAATCAGTATTCTGTATCAGACACCTAGCCATGTGGTATCGGGGGTTATAAGTAGTGTCACCTGATCCGAATGCAGTGCAGAGATTGGATGAGCATCCTATGAATAATGGATGGATATTATAATAGTACTATAAAATCAGTACAGTGGTAAAACGGCCGCTGCGAATCTGTACCACGTGATGTTCCTGTATTTGTACCACGTGATGCAGATTTTGTAACCGTAACAATGGTATTAGTTCACCCTTCGGACAATTCCAAAGCTCTTCCTTGCTCGGGAAGAGCCTTATAAAGTGCCTAAAGGATGAAAGCCTGCCAGTAGCCTTGTTGTTAAAGGCCATTCACGCCATTGTGGCAATTTCTTGCCTGCTGGTTGCCACAGAAACTGCACGAAGTGGTACAGATTCGCAGCGGTTCTTTTGCCACTTCTGATTTCCATAGTAAGCAGACAAAAGAAAAGACAGCTGTTGAATATTTGCGTGTAATGTCCCGTTGCCAGCGGGACCACAGATATAGTTTTGAGAGGTGTCCTCCGAAACAAATCGCCACAACTTATCCTAGAATTCCAAATTTCAAAAATAATTGATTTTCTTAAAATATGAGATCAAGTTTAACAGAGACGTTAACAACAGAAGCTCCTGCGCCTGCCGCAAATACAAAAGCGTGTGATCTAATTTCATTTCCAGGTAGATGTTCTAAAAACGGCGTGGGTGTCTTTTAAAATTATTTCCAGAAACGCAAAAGCGACCAAAAAGACCAAATTCGTTCACCTATGACAACGTGAGCTAAATGCAAGACTGACGTTGGCAAAATCTGACCCAGGCAATTTAAACATGCGACTCGTATAATATCTTTACAACTATGTAAAACGTTACGAGAATCTTACATTTACTTCTTTATAATACATCCTATAAAACGTAACATCTTTAAATTGTATATTTAAATACAATAACTGAACCTATCTTCTCACAGCAGAACGTTCACTTGTGAATGTGTGAACGTTTGTTCTTCGGTTTCTTTTTATTGCTGCTTTTCGTTGGCCTCCTTTTGGGCATTTCGAATTCCTCTGTGTTCCTGGTTTCGCGGGGGTGCGTTGATTTTCTTTGTAGCACAGCTGTTTCGTCGCTGTCGCCGTTATTCCAGGAATATGCATCTAAGATTCTGGCTTCCTGGTCATTCATGTCATTTCTTCCATACATGCTGTTTGCAAGATCATAGCTGGCTCTGTACGGATTGAAGACATTGGCATTCAAATCACCAAAGTTATTATCGTCGTTGTTATCGGCACCAAAAGCTCGCAGCAAGTTCTCATTGCTTTGTAAAGGGCTGTCATTCTCTTCTTCCTGAGAAAACACCTGTTGTTCATTTGCATAACCCTGCGGCAATCCAAGAAACGATGCAGCTGTGTCGTCATTTCCTACGTCATCACCCACAGAGCGCATGCTTGGTTCATCTTTCTCTGTACCCCCGTCTTCATTTCCCATGAAATTTTGCATTAATGCTCGAGATATTGGTCTAGCATTTACATAATCCTGGATTTGCTGGGTCAACTCTTGTTGCTGTTCTTCTTGTTCTTGCTCTTCTTCTTGCTCTTTGTCTTCTCCAACCGGCATTAATCCCCTCATAGCAGCATATTGCGCTGCAAGGTTCATCTGGTTGAAATACCCTTGGTCTTTCACAATCTCCCTTGAAATTGTTTTCTGGCGGCTCTTTAGTCTCTTCTGTCGGCGCAGTAAATTTACAAGCTTTTTCTTCAGGCGCTTTACTTCTGCTTGCAGCGCCTTGCTATCATGCGAGGTTTGACTGGTTTTCGTATTTTTGTGTGAACTTTTAGCTTTCTTTGAATGCTCAACATGAAGTTTCTGTTTAAGAAGTTTCTGCAGACGATCATGTTGCTGGTTGAGTTGCGTGTGTTTCTTTTGCAAGTTCTCCAAATCAGACTCCCTCTTTCTGTAGTACTCATAGTTCTTCAACATCTTGTCGATAAATTTAAACCTCGCTCCTTCCAAACTGTTATCGTTCTCAATATTCTTTTTATGGTTAACAAAGTTAGAGTCATCGGCATTCTTCATCCACTTTGAAAAGGTGTCCTCAAGCTTTTTTACTTTGCTTTCTGACATCTCGGACAGACCGAGTTTCTTGCCATAGTGGTACTGCACCTTAGCATCGGGCTTAGACTGGCGAACTGTTGCAGGATCGTGTTGGCAGTCACATTTTTCTTGACAGTCATCGTCCCTTTTACCGGTGCATGTCACTAAGCATGAGCAACTGTGTTTCATGTTGGTTGGTATGCGCGTTCTTTTGACTGACACATGAGTGTTGCTACGTTTGCAACAGACCGCGGGGCAGGATGGGGTACACGCTGGTACACATGAAGGCTGCTGACAAACCGGTCGAACAGGTTGGACAACTTGAACAGCTTGAACAGGTCGAGGAGGTTGGACAGGTTGAGGAATGACTTGCACTACAAAAGAACAATATGTAAAGACTTAGTACCTTGAAACTAGTTTGGAAGAAAATTAAGTGTGACCTATCGGGATTGTAGTAACCAGAAGGTGTTTTTTGTGTATGTGAGAATTCGTAAATCCTTTTAATTTCCTAATTACCAGCTTCCTGCATATCATGCTTAGAAAAGCAAAGAATGAATTTGAAGCGTGATTTATTTGTACAGCAATTGTCGATTATCTTAGCAGCAGTTTGCAAAAATGCGCTTTGTGCTGTCAAGTGTAAGACTGAATTGAAATTTTAAATACTATTTTTAATAAATTAAAAAAATATGACTCTCACCTTTTTGTTGCAGTTCTCCATGACCCAGAAACGGCAGCGAACAGGAAATTTCGCGAAAAATCTTGTGTTATAATCATCACACTGTACGTTTTTCTCTCTAGCAGCAGTCCTTGTCTTACACAATACAGAAGGTCATTGTCCTTTATGTTTTGGCGGTCTTGTCTCTAGCCAGAGTAAACAGCCATCCTTCGTCGGGTCGGTCCTTGGGTTCCCTGTGCGAGAAACGACGTCTGGGCAACGAGCTGAGACATTCCATACTGATGACGTAGGATAGCTTCTTTCAAAACTCTTACATCATCAGTATGGAATGTTTCAGCTCGATGCCAGACGTCTTTTCTCGCCACAGGGAACCCAAGGATCGGCGCGCTAAAGGACGGCTGTTGCCTCAGGCTATCTTGTATGGGTCATAGTTAAAGTGATTGTCAAGTCGTGATGTAATTTGTACAAGTTTGTCCCTGGGTTATGGAGTCTCAACAAGAAGAGGATGGTCGTCACTCCTCAAAGAACCTCAGTCAGCCGTGAATGAACGATTCCAGCTATAAGCGCGCGCGCTCTTCTTTATTAAGAACGTGTCCAACAACTAACTGAATGCAGCGCGCGCTTTTTTAAACACGAGGTTTCGGTATAAAAGGAGCGGGCCCGCGAGCCTTTGATTGTCAGTTGTCACTTGTCGCAGAGTTTGCATCTCTGTTGCGCGAAATTCAAAACTTGCATTCAAAACGCAGGATATAGGCGCAGATAAAAGTTAAGCTTTTCGTGCGGAGAACAAGACTAACTAGTATTCATAAGAATACTAAACAATATAAGAACCGCGAAATTCAAAATGTGAACCGAAACCGTTAGTAGACATCAAATAACCAATTATCCAGTAATCTACAAGGAGTTACATTTGCCATTTATGCAAAAGGAATGTTATTTAGACTTGTTGGGGGTGCTATAAAAGCACTTTTGCCGGAGACTGAAAATTCTCTAAGGGGGCGGTCTTATCCCTTTTATACCAGAACCTCGTATTCTACCGACATGCAGCGCGCGCGTGCGTTAAAGCTTGAATCGTCCATTATTTGGATTTATTTTAAGGCTGGTTTACACTATCGACATAACGACATATGCCACAACCGCAAAAGTATGGGAAGATAACATAAATGCGCAGGATTTTCCACGCAGCGTGTTAACATTGCTTTTATACTTAACAGTACATGAAAGGAGGCGTGCAAAAACCAAAAGTACCTTGATTTTAAAAATACTAAAATAGCACTCGGCACCTAACCTGAAAGGTGGCTTTGCGACAGGCTTAAAATATAACCTAAGGGAACTAGAGACAGACCTAGCACTTCCTAGGCCCAATACAAATTTTCTTAAGCGTAGCTTTAAGGTAATTCCCCTGAAATAAAACTTGTCGTAGAATTTTTTCTTAATTTGTCTATTTACTATTTAGTATATAAGGAATGAAAATATGAAATAAAAAGAGGGGGTGCCCATGCTTGTTTAGAAACTGTGATGGCGCAAACATACCCCATTTTTAGTGCCTGAGGGCTATTTTGTGAAGGAATACGCGAAACAAGAAAATTGTGATAAAACGCTCACTAATGAAGCAATCCAGTTTGCTTGCAAGTTTAAACAGAATTGTTGGATGCTTCACTACCTAGGACGAACATTGGAATGTTTAATTTTCTATGTGTGTTGACGCTACTCTTGAAAATGTGCGCAGCGCTCGTGATAATTTGTGAGTCTTTGGTGTCTCATTTTGGGGCTTTTTATGACGATAGCTCCAAAACTTGTCGTGGAAATTTCTTTAAACTTTTTTTATAACAGGGGAATGATGGCCTTATCAAAATGGTAAAATAAAAAATGGGGGTGCCCAATCTTGTTTTCGCGCAATATCCCAAAACGCGACTTTTTCTTTGTGTTTCTCGCTCAAATGGGGATATATAGCTTGCGCGCGCGCGCTCGATTGCGTCATTTTCGAACGAATTGATCGCGCGTCCATGCGCAGAACAGCGTGCGCCGTGCAAAACAGGGGAATAACCTTAAGTACAGTGGTGCAGTGCTTTGGAACAGCCTCCCTCAGAGGCCAAGACGGCGCAGTCCCTGAGTCAATTTAAGTGTCAAATATGTCCGGCTTCATTCACGGGTATATGCTGACCTTTATTTTAAGGTATATTCCTAACCTAAATTTTTAACAAAAATATGCAATTTTTCTTAAACCACACCCCAGCTCAAACGTCGAATTTCTTCTGTTGAACCTTTTTCAAAAGATGCCGCTTCATTAGACTTTATAATAGAAAACTTTCTATTGTTTTGGATTGGAATGGCGCGACTCGGGCACGACGTTTGCCGTAGGCCTAAATTTTCGCTTTCGAGTTGGAGAATTTTGTTTGGTTGACGCCCTGCGTATGTTGTTATGTCGCTAGATAGAACCAAGCTTTAGAAAAAGAAGTCCAGCTAGCAGGAGCCCATAAGTAGGAGTTTAGAATAGAGTTGCTAGGTTAATTCTTTGTTTTCTGGTTACACTAGAGAGCATACATTGATTACGATAAAATTAGAACAATGGGCGGTATTCACATGTTAATTGTAATGCCATGAAGTGTTCTTAAAATAGATCGTTCAGTAAAAACGCTGCCTCATGGACCTTATATGGGAGATGGAAGCTCCTACTCATTAACTCCTGATGTAGAACTCTTGAAAAAAAAACTTGCAACCAAAAATACTTAATTGAACTTCTAGCGTTAAATTGGAATTTACAGTCGAATGACATGAAGCGTGCCCCCCTAGAACTGAATATTCAATTCATTATTCCATTATTGATTTCATTATTCAATCCAAAAATGCATTTTTCATTTCAAAAATAAAAATGTGATAGCCGTTCAAACTGAAAAGTTGTTGTATTGTCTACGATTCCATGACAACGCACGTTCTCTTTTACACTTTCGCGCCTGTGTCTGTTCTCGAAAAATTCTGCACGCTTTTTGGAATCATAAACAGAGAGCGATTTTTGATTTGCGACGGCTATTAACATTTTTATTATTGACTTGAAAAAATGCATTTTTGGATTGAATAATGAAATCAATAATGGAACAATGAATTGAATATTCAACTCTAGGGGGCACGCTTCATGTCTTTTGAGTGTAATGCTTTCCTACATTTATTTCTATAAATGGTTCATTTTTATCACAAAACGAAGGCTGAGTGAGGCCCTTTGAGCCTGATTTTAAAAGCGACGCTGCTTAACTTTCACGCCGATTAGCAGTGCACGTGTTGTCCCTCCGGAAAAAGGGAAGGAGGAAGAGAGAAAAAGAAAGAGAGGCGGGCCGTGTGTTGGTCGCGTGTCGGTGCGTCGCTTGTGAGAACCATGATTTAAACGCAAAGTTCGGGTAGTGGTCAAAGTGCTGCTTGTAGTGGCAAGTCGTCATCAGGTCCGTTGGTTTGGCATTGTATCAGGGGCGGCGAAAGCAGAAGAATGCTGGATTGGGGGGAGGGGCACTCTTCATCTTATTGGCGGTTATTTGTTTACTCATTTGCATAAGCAGGGTCTAGCTTCAGAATTTTAAAAACCTGCGTGGATCATTCAAAACGTAGTGAAAATCGTCAATGCATTCTTCGGAATAGTAATTATTTGATCTTGAGCAATTTTATTACATTTTTCAAGATTTTTTCTTGTGGGGGGCAGGAAGCTCATTAGCCCACATGTTTCTTGCGAATTGAGCTTCTCTTCGTGCGCTCATAATTTGAGTTACGAACGTCAAACTTTCTTAGTACGCTTCATTCACCAGACGCTATTGCAATTCAGATCATTTCTTTTTGTACCTCCGTTATGCTTGCTGATTTTCACTAATGCTTATGCAAATGAGAAAAATCGTAAACACTGACGTCACAATATAATCGCCTATTTGTGTAAGGGACTTTTGGGGTATGGTCTCTCAAGGGAATGTTAGGCCTCGGGACGGGCGAGTTTTTTATTTACACCCACTATGGCACTTTTTTCAGGCAAGTTATTGATGTTTAAACCTTGTTAACTCATGGACATCATATTGAACTAGTTAGGAGTGGTTGAATAGAGAATGCAATGAGGAACAAAGATGGCAGGATGCCTCTCATTGTCCTTCCACTCATTTTACTCCTTCAATACTCAGAATTGGAGTATTATTAAGTTTAAAATCTCTACCACCACAGTAATCGTAGCTGCCGTCTGAGCTACTAAACGAGTAGCATCTATCCCGTTTAGGTCCCGTAAGTAAATTCTTTGTCAGCGTGGTAAAAACTTGACAATTTTATCTAGGAATATACCATGGAGAATACTAGCTCATGTAACAAAATTAAAAGGTGGCCTGAACCGTAGCCTGGCTCTCCCTGGGCCCGACTTTGCCGATGGCGACTAAAGTTTGGGGCTTGGCAACCAACATTTTAGAGCTAGTACCCGATTAGCACCCCATCTTTCTAAGTTTAGCTGAAATCCACTTTTATGTGGCGACTAAATATTGTTTTTTGGCGACTATTGGTCGCCAATGGAAATGTAATGTCGGGCCCTGTCACTGATAACTGTGTTGTTATAGCAACGGCTTGCTCTAGAAAACCAATCTTACCATTTGGGCTGCCATGGTAGTGAACATGGTAATGCATGCCATTTCCTTGGGCTGAAAATAATAGAACATAAAAAAAAAATTGAAATCCACTGGCTTCTCGTAGACAGAGTTCCTCGGCTCGTCATCTCGCGGGCTAAAGCCCTGGGTTGAAACGGCGAGAGGGACCACTTCTTACTTCAAAGTTCTAACTCAAACTTCGAATTTGTTTGTTGCCTCCCCCGCGAGGTGGCAAGCCGACTGTTTAAAGATAAGTTGACTGCTTGACTCGCTTGACACCTACCTGGTTGAGGCGCAGGGTAGATTACGGGTTCTGGTGCTGGAGCTGGCATAGGCATAGGTGCTGGGGCGGGCATCGGCATCGGCATCGGCATCGGTGCACATGGAGGCGGACCAGAGCATGGCGCAGGGGCTGGTGCTGGCGGGAGCACAGGTGGAGTTGGGGGCGTTGGTGCTGGGGTTGGATATGGGGTGGGTGCCGGTGTAGGTGCTGGAGTAGTAGCGGGAGCTTCTGTTGTCGGCACTGTGACAGAGAGACGAAATGTTCTTTGTGACCTTAGTGCTTTTCTTATTCCCAAAAATCCAATTACAACTGGAATGTTTGACTGTTATTGTAAAAATGTTGACAAAAACCGTTAATTTCAAAGATAACTTTAATAGAAAGCTCAAATGCAACTGCTGGAGCGGTTTCTTATGAACAAGCAAAAAAAAGAACAACAATAACCTAGATGGCGGCGCCCGCCAAATTCAAATTAGAATTTTGTCAAAGCGAAATGAGTCGCGTCGGCCTAATTGGGTTTCTTTTCAGTTTTAAACTTTTGTCGAATGTTTTTTAGTGGTTTAAGTTTCCTTTGAGCTTGAAATAGCTAAACAGCCGGGATTGCCTTTAAAATAACACACCAAAAATAGATTCCAAATTAACAATAAATTTGCCCGGACACTGCGTTTGTTTTTTCCTGCTACGAAGCTTCAGGCAAGACGCTTTCTGGCCCTTCCATCAGCGAAATGGGGCCTGGAACAGGTTTTCTGCAGGAACCGCTCCGTTTTGTGCCCATTCATATCACGCAGCAGCGTTTGAGAGCCCAGGTCCCATTGTACTCACTTTCTATTCCAGTAACAACCACATCAATATATGTAGAGCAATCCACTCGAGGTACCAAATTTATTGTCTTGTCGCCGTCTAGCATTATTTGTAGCTTTCTCGACATGTCCTTTGCGTCAAATGAAATGAGATTGTGTAGCTCTGGTCGTTTGAACGTAAAATTCATCTTGAATTCCCCGCCAGCGACGTTCCACGATTTGCCTTTCAGACTTGATTTAATTTGAAATGCTGCTCCGACTTGGTTTATAAAACGAATTGCAACACATTTGTCTGTGGAAAGAAAAACGGAAATGTGAAAAGTTGCCATAAAGATATTTTTATAAAGTCTTCTCAAACTCATTGACATTTTATCGAGCTCAAACAATCAAAAGCGTGAAAGAGGTAGTCGATACACGATCTTAATTTGCGTAGATTTTAAAGATTTTTTCCTTTTCTCTCGACATTAAAGTGGTGTCCCCACGCTCATTTGTTTCTTGAAATAAACCTGGTAAATTTAAGCGCATTTCATGCAAATCAGTCTGCTTTTAATAGCTAGTGGATTATTTTAAGTCGTGGTCCTGAGTTCAAATGCCGGACCGACCAACTGTATCGACTTTTTTCTGTTCTCAGGAACTTGATTATAGCTTTGAATTCCTTTCAAATGGAGCTTCTGATAGAGAAAAGGGGGAAAGTGGTGCACTGTCGACGACATCAGGTTTGTCAGCCGAAGGCTGTTACGAGTTATCCACGTAAAATAAGAACCCACTTTTTACTTAACTTTATACTCAGTACTATAGAAAAAGCCACTGTGAAGATACACCATAAATTGTTCTCTAGAAATAAGACAAATCTAGAAGTCCCTTACGTTTTATTTGAGGTTGTATTACTGTTGTACTCTCGCTGGGAGCTGTCGTCGGCTCTGTTGTCGTCTCTTCCTCACAGTACTGATGCGAGTCCTGTCCCGACTCATACGCCTTCAACACAAATGACGTCACGCGGCTGAACGCCATCTCCTGCTGTGAGTATGCGTTGGAAGTGGCAACTTTTGCGTCATAATCAGTGTCCTTTTCGCCAACAGTTAGGAAGAAGTTCTTGTGAAAGGATTCGAACGAGAACGTTTCTTTGAGGTAGATGCGCCGTTTAATGTAGAGGGTGGCTTCTTTGACTGTAACAACAGCAATAGCAAAATGTTCAACTTTTGTAATGTTCTTCTAAGCGCAACATTTTCAAATCAGTTGAAAGCGATGGCTAAAAGATAGCAGGGAACTTTGAATGTGAAGGCGCTTTGATTCAACATGGGGTCCAACACGCGTTGAACTGTCAACATACGCTCCCAAAGTATTCATTTTTTTATGTCTAAAATTTGTCATCCACAGTCTTTAAATATTTTTTTTTCTTCTGTTGTCCATATGGTTAGACCTAGTGGAGTAGATGGAGGCTCCTGTCGATGGGCTCCTGTTTACGCGATATTCAATTGAGATCATATACATTCTGAATACTGCAGAATATCCCAGGGTCACTTGGACAAGACAAGTGGAGCTAAGTAGGATATTCTGCAGTATGCCAGTCAAAAGCATTGTTTATTGTTTATACCATGCTACAGAAAATCAAAGGCAGCTTTTAACGTAGATGCAGTGAATGAGGGAAGGTTGAGTGGGATACCGCAAAATGGGCAAACCAACTTAAAACTGCATTCTGATTGGTTCTATTTTCTGTGGTTGATATATTTAACAATTAGACCTCCGAATTAGGCCGAATGTGCTATGATGAATGGACCATGAGGCCGAAGGCCGAATGGTCTATTGATATCATAGCACATGAGGACGAGAGGTCTAATTGTTTTAGTATAAACCAACTAGTTGTCGGTTTTGGCAATGAATTCCATTATTTTATGTTGAAAAAATCAAGTTTTCTTGCAAAGAAAGGTGATGGTTTTGCCAGGCACGGTCTATCACTAATAGACCATTAGTAGCTCAGCCAATCAGAATGCAGGATTTGTAATAGACCATTAGTTGGTTTATACTAAATATATATATATCTTATTAGATTTTTTTTTCATGTAATACACGGGCGGATATTTTACGAGTTGCGGACGTATTTTTCCGAGCCCGGCAGGGGTGAGGAAAAATGCGAGCAACGAGTAAAATGTCCACCAGTATTACATGAAAAAACATTTTTAAATGAGTTATGTGTTATACGACGAACAAAACTTTTTTATTTTTTATTTAAAGATTCAATAGAAAACGTACGCGATTTGATTAGCACATGATCGGGAAGCCATTCAAGTGCGCGTGCAAAACCGGGTGTAATACGGCTTTCAACCGTGTAGTACGGCTATTGCCGTGTAATACGACCCCATATCTGCACTCATTTTTGACCTAATATGGTAAAATAACGTCACAGTCGTATAATAAAAAGCCTTACCAAATGTCTTCTCCATGTCCTTCTTAAGTACAATGTAATGGTAGTCCTTCTGTACGAGGTAGTGATCTGGATAGCATACGGACTCGAAGGAGACCGTATCAGGGTCCATATTTAAACCAGGCACATGTGCAATAAAGAACTGACCATGGACACCAAAATGTGCTCTCTGTTGATCAACTCTCATCGCATAGTTATTGAAGTAAACAGAGTCCGAGGGAGTGTTTATCGAGAAGATCTGGTACATGGCGTTATCCATGACTGGAACAAACACAAAAGGAAACAAATAAGTACAGGCCGCCACACACAGGCCGATCACACACAGGCCGCCACACACAGGCCGATCACGAGAGATTTTGCGTGGTAAAATTATCGTGCGCCACCACACACGAGACGATTTTTTTGTTGAACGAACTAGACGCATAACTGCGTGAGCTCGGGCTTATGTCTATATTAATCTTTATGTAGAACTGAGTGCCTTTTCACGCAATCCATGGCGGATTCAATACCAGACAGATGAATCGAACGAATCGAATTAATCGAACGTTTTTCGTATTTCCAAATGAGGCCACGAGACGAAAGTACATCAACACAGCTAAAAAGAGTGCCTTAAAAATATGTAAAACTGTCAAGTTTCAGAGAATAAAACGTTACTTATTGCCCACTCGGTAGATGCTCGCCGAACAAACTTTTTTGCAAACGTACTAATTTTGATGTGTTCTGTCTGGCTAAGGATATCGCTTTGCTCTGTGAGGCCTCGTTAAAAAAAACGTCGACAAGGTCTGGAAGGAAGTCTGGAAGGCAAATCGAGGAATGTCCAGGCGAGAAATTCAAGATTAATTTTACGTTCAACGTTCAAACAACTATAGCTACACGTACAATCTTTTTCTGAACTAGCAAAAAATTACCTGTTCTTAAGGTAAAGCGGAAAATTTGCCTAGTATACCTGTTGCTCACCCCCTTTCACTGTTGGCTGGTAAAAAAAAAACTCCAGAAAGCTTCTTGCTGGGATCTTTTTTGTGCTACACCTTTGCTGGCAACAAAACATTCAGTTGTCCTGGAAAATTTACTCTAATTTTGGAATGTTTTTAGTGTATTTCAGTTCTTTTTTTTCGTTGTTTTGTGACACGTTGACTCCTGCTGTCTTGCCTCAGGGAACCGTCCGTTGTGTGCGCGTGTTCATTGAATAGGTAAAGCCGGTAGTGTTATATTTGATCATAACTGTTATAACTGGAATCACCAGAGAGGGCATAGTGAAATAACTTTCTCGCTTCATTAACAGAGAGTATTATAACATAGCTACGATATAACGCGCGCTCTGATTGGTCAATTTTTATGAAAAGGTTTGGCGGGACGGACGTAGTCAATGGCAACCGAAGATGGTCCACGGTTTGAACTCGCCGAAAGATTGATTTGGTTCGCTGAAGAAAGATTTTCGTGTCTTATTCACTAAAAATATGGCTAAAAAGTCTAAAATGGAGTTCATCAAGCTATTGAGAGCATGTCAATTTGTGGGTTATGCACAAGGCTGTTAATTTACATGGATTAAGTGGAAAATGGAATGCTGTGTGTCAAACATCAGGATGAAAAGCCGGCCGACATTCACAACAAGTTTATCTACATGAATTCAATTCAAATCTCAATGGAAATTGCAAGCGATTCAATATGAAGAGACTAAATCGACAAACACAAAAGGTATTTAAACAATTTTGTTAGTTTTATTGAAATAAGCATTTCTGTAGCTTATTTTCGAACAGTTTATACGTCTAAATAAAATGACTTTTTTTGGTGCACCTGTTTCGCCTGACAAAAAAAAAAAGTTTTCTTTCTCATGTTTTATTCCAAACGTCCATGAAAAACTTATTTAAGCTTTTATTTCATTAAACTGTGATTAAGTATTTTGTTTATGAAAGTTTTATCATATTTCATTCCAGGTGGCAATTTTTTCAATTTCAGTTTTACCGTATTCGCTTGAACGCTTTTTCACTTATCTATGCGAAAATCTGTTGGCTATGATGTAAAAGCAATGGTCCATGCTTAGCTGTGCGTATATCCAGTTCTGGAAGCACTTGGATAGTTGAGAGAGTACTCAGCTAGCTAGAGTCGCACTCGGCTAACGCCTCGTGCGACTCTTACGCTACCTTCGTGCTCTCTCAACTATTCGCGTGCTTTCAGAACTGGATATACGCACGCTAAGCATGGACCATTACTTAAAATACATATTTGTATTTTTACTGTAGTCACATCGCAAAGGCTGGAAAGAATCGATCGTAAAGGTTCCTTGCTCATACACGTCGCTAATTAATAGTATAGATAGATAATAGCATTGCTTGATACTTACTTTTAAGGGCTGCACCACTGGCACTTGAAGCTGCAATGGCCGCTGCCGCTGCTGCTGCTGCTGCTGCTGCTGCTGCTCCGGCTCCGGCTCCGGCTCCGGCACCCGCTCCTGCCCCTGCCCCTGCACCTGCACCTGCACCTGCACCTGCACCTGCACCTGCTCCTGCACCTGCCCCTGCGCCCGCTCCACCTCCACCTCCACCTCCGCCTCCTGCAATCAGCGACCCAGATGACCCAGATTGTTGTCCCGTTTCCGAGCCTCCACCTGCCGCTCCTTCTGCCGCACCCTGTGCGGCTCCGCCACCCTGTCCTGCGCTTTGTGCACCGCCTTTCGCCCCACCTTCTCCTCCCCCTTGTCCTCCTCCTTGTCCTTCCGCCCCACCTTGTCCACCCCCTTGTCCTCCTCCTTGTGCCCCACCTCCAGCCTCACCACCACCTGGTGTCCCGGCACCTCCGGTCGCGCCAGTTCCTGTAGCGCCCGCCGTCGCTGTACCATTAGCGAAAATGTTGATTGAATGTCCATGGTGGTAGTTTTCCAGCATCATAAACGTTTTCAGGGCGATCTGATTTGCGATCCTAGAAGCCGCCTCGATTCCCGCTTTCCGTCCTGCCTCTACGCCAGCTCTCGCCCCAGCCTCGGCGCCCGCCTTTGCACCCATCTTTGCCCCGGCCTCGGACCCACTGCTGGCTCCGGCTTTAGCACCGGCGTACGCCCCTATCGTGGCTGCATGGGTTGCCTTTGTATTGAGGCCCAAACCAAACGCTGAGAACAATATTATTGCAAAGTTAGTTCAACTTTCAGATAGAGGAGTTTTCAGATGACTGCCAAAAGTAAGCAACACCTGTGTTTAAACACCGTTTCTATTAGTCGAGAGCAAAGTTTTTCGTCTTCCTGCCCATCAAATTAACAAAATAAAATGGGCCGCTGCTCACGTCATCCCTAAACGCAAGTCTGACCTGCTTTCACTCCTGATTAGCTTGTGTCTTTGTATTTGCGTTTAGTTTTCGATAGTCATCTAAAAGCTTGTCAACTAATCAATTTTACAACAAAACACAGCTGTGTACTTAGCTTGGCTGACAAGGAAACGACATTGTTGTTTTACTTAGCTTGTGATTGGTTGGAGAGGAAGCTATTCAGGAACGACTTGTTTTTTAGTTCATGATTGGCTAGGTGTATTTTGTCTTACAAATATACCAGTCACGTGCCCAGTGCATGATAGTGGTTTTATTTGGCTTGTGAGTGGCTAACGAGGAAGCCATTCAGCAGCAACTTGTATTTTCCCTCGTTCACGATTGGCTAGCCCTATTTGGTATTACTGCAGGTCATCTGAAACGTGCTCCTACCAGCCTTATAAACCGTCCTTTAGAAATAGCCAATGAGTTCATTTGGTGGCGATGCGTATATTTTGGGCAGAATTTAGTTCTATTGACACATGCGCGAGATCTGATGCGTTGAGAAAGATCAGCCAATCAGCAAACGCCCTCAAATGGATGTCACCAGATCCTCCCGGTGAGGTGCCAGGACATTCTAACATTGTCCTTCCGCATTCTTACGAAATCGAAAGTGAAAATTAACTGAAAACTAAAAAAGCGCGTGGGATATTCCATATGGTATAGGTCATCCAAATTGCATTGTATAACCTGTGTCAACAAACAACATACCAAATCGAGGAAAGCATCCATTTCCATCGGTTGATTTAGATAATAGAGCAATGTTCTCGATTAAATATGGTAAAATCAAATCTAAAACTTTGTTTTTAAATGTTTATTAGTACTATTTTATAAAATGAGTGGTCGTGTTCTGTTGGCATATAAAGATTCGAGCCGAAGGCGAGACTCTTTAGATGACAATAGATCACGGACACGAATTTTATAAATGACTTATCAAATCAGTCATGATAAAGCATTGATGAATAAAAGATTACGTTTATATCGCTGTTGATATAAACGTAATATTTTATTCATCAGTTGATAAATAGAGGATATTACAATGGCCGCGCGGAGATACGAATTTTATCTTCGAGTGTTGAAAATTTATCCCACGAGCGAGCGCAGCGAACGAGTGAGATCAATTTTTAACACGAGAAGATAAAATTCGTATCTCCAAGCGGTCATGTAATGTTCTGTTTATTATATTAATATCAAGGAAATACCAAATTCAAATTTTATTTGAGTTAAGCTTAAAAATCGAGCATTCAGCAAAGGCAAGTGTGATATTTTCACATGTGAAAATAACATGATATTTTCACGTGTGAAGATATCAAGTTTTCGCGCGGGAGATCACCTGGTATTTCATTGGTATTTATATAATAAAACGTAATATTTTACTCATAAGTTGTCAAACAAGTCCAAAGGTTGAAGGGGACCACTCTAGTAAAGTCCAAGTATGGTCTTCTCTCTAGTGCAGTCCCTGAAAAAGGCTTCATCTGGGAGACTATATGTTGTCTTAGTCCGCCTAGCTCCATGGGGGACATGACATTTTGTAGCAAGCATGCGCAGAAGGTATGAGCCCTGTCCCACATGGATCTAGCCGGACTAAAACAACATATAGTCTCGCCGGACTAAAACAACATATAGTCTCTCAGGAGAAAGCATTTTTCAGGTACTGCCCTAGAGAGAAGACCGTATTTGGACTTCACTAGAGTGGTCCCCTTCAGCCTTAGGACTGAGGGGTTGCACTGGAAGGTGTCTGATAGAGAATAGTAATTGGTCCAATTAGTATTCTATATCAGACAACTAGTCATTCTTTATCGGGGGATACAAGTAGTGTCACCTGATACGAATCCAGTGCAGAGATTGGATAAGCATCCTATGAATAAGGGATGAATTTGATAAAAAGATTTCTACACGTACTTCGTCTTCTGATATCGAACGAAAACAATAACAAAGGAGTGGCTCACATGGGCTCTATACTATCTTAGTATTCCTTACAATCTGCGTAACACTGGGTTATACTTACGAAGTGGAAATCCCCCAGGAACGACTTCCTTTTTCACTAAAAAGAGAAAACAAATTGTAGGCAAGATACAGCGAACAACAGTATTTTGCATACATTTACCAGTTGCCAAAAACAAATACCCCATCCCACCATTACGCGCCCTCAACATTCACTGTTTTGCGATTGGCGATTCTGCCTGCAAGGGAAATGTAATGTCAATTGTCTTGAGCAAGAAAAGCCAGAAAGCCAAAGGATAACTTAAAATCAGCATTTTGGTTGTTTTTGTAATCAATTTCGACCCCATCCAGTGTTTTGGTTTGATTGACAGCTAAAAATCGCCCATTGCAACATTTAATTTAACAGGCGCACAGCAATGCATGCAGCCGGTGGTAACAATTGACGTTAGTTTCACGATGTTGTGAGAACAATACCCTTGAGCCGTTCTGACTCATTCTGGCGAAGACGGCTTTTGTTATTCAAAACAGTCAAGCATTGTTCTCATCCCATTTATGCTGCGTTGGTAGTTTTCGCGATGTTGCGCCCGCAGCATAAGTGGGAGTTTCTCGTTTGGGTAAGTTCTAGTCCTTCAGAATTCAATAGAACCACAGTTTTGTAATTGTATTATCTGGCACTAAATTGGACTCCAAAAGTGTGCCTTGTACCACAATGGGGTAGACAGACAGTGATACAGACTTGGCGTACGCTTCCTTATAGCGCTGCAGGCACTTGGCCTGTCGATTCGGAAAATCTTGCCTAGGCTATCACCCGAGGCTATGTCCAGGTACACAAACAAAATGTACTTTGGCAAAACAGTAGAATTAACAGAGTAAATACATTTATTTCTAATCGAGAGGCACTCAAAGATATGTCTTGTAATGGAGCATTATTTATCTTGTACGTCTGAGAATGTTCAGTTTCATTAGGTAAACGTAGATCCAAACAACTGTGTATGAATTTTGTAGCGTCTTTACCCTGTTAAGACATCCACTAACAAGACAATGTTAGGTAATGTCCCTTTATTTTGGACAGCTTACATTTGGGGCTCAAATTTCTGAAAAGTTGATTTGGTTTTGGCCGACACTCAGACGACGATTTGGTTTTGGCCAAGTCTCGAACGAAAAACAGACTGCAAATCATTTGTTTACCCTTTGAATAGTAAACTTTGAGTAAATACGGAGAAAGAAGATTCTTTCCGGTCAAACGACACAAATAACTAGTCAATAAACTTGAGTGATGATGAAACTTTTTTGTAGAAATATATAAAGATATTTTATTGAGTGCAAACATTTGAGAAGATGGTGCAGTTTTGGGAAATTTTCTAAATGTTCAACCTCCGATGAAATTTCTACCTGCTGTGGTTTTATTCATAAATGGCATTATGAAATTCATTTCTCAGCATAAATAGCGATTTTCGCCAGAAATGAAATCTAATAACGCAGGAATAACACATTCCATATATTCCTCCTCTTTGACATCTTATTAAAATGAGTTAAAAATGATTTCAACATTGTCTATGTGTGTACCCAATCCTACGACCTTTGTCCTTTGATTTAATAATTTCGCACAAGTATTTCAAGATTATAGATCTCAACGGCGCTCCCGTCTATTAGCAATTTGACCCGGTGTTAAAAACCAACGAGTATTGTTTCCACTAAATATTGACATAAACTATCAATTCTTAGTATTCGGTAGAAGCTTTTCCACTTCCACTTACCTTTTGAATCTGAGGCTTGTACATGTTGCGGTTTGTGCTTCTTAGATTTTGCTTCCACTTTCTTGCCACCTACAAACACCAAACCACACAGGAACGCGGCCCAGAAGAAACGCATGCCCAAATCTATGTTTCCAAAATCATCCAAAAATTTTATTTTGTAAACACCCAAAGATCTTTGTTTTAGATGATATTTAGTCTATTCACTTGGAAGAAGGAAATATTCAATAAAATATGAACGATCCCTACCACCTGTCGATTGGACGTCGAGGTCATAGCATCCCAGTTAGAATGTTTAATGATGTCATTAATCGAAGAGATAATTCTTTTTTGATTTAAAAGCACCAGTTTCAGGCAATTAGTTTATTTTTTTTAGAATATACGCTTTAGTCTTTAAAAGGTGTCATATCTTTGTTGAAACATTAAAATTGGAGCGTGAAAATCGTCTTTTATTGAGGTTGCTTGGCGTGCAACAGGTGTCATTTTATTCCACTTTGACGTCGGGAGAACAAAAGAATTGATTATCTGTGTTTCCCGTCTATCTTGTGTTTCAGAAAAGTACAATTCACCGATCCCGCATTCATTGTTATACCCCTAGTTACTGTTGCTACGTCGGACAAGCCAAATTTTATATTTGGCATAGAGCGCGGAAAAGACACCGATAACAGGGAGGTGTTAGAAGTTGTTGCATGCAATTTGGATTTTATATTTTTATCTTGAAAAACTGAATAATTATTGAAAAATCTTCGATATTAAAGTTTGTTTGCTCGGACATTTTGAATTCCGTAGGGAAAACTTCCTATTGTTTGCTATGAGTGGGCGGAGCTATCGTCAAAATAGGGATCGGTCTATTGGCGAAAGTGGTTAAATTTCTATATTTCACTTTCAGCTTATTTGCCGAACGTCAGTGTTACGAAAACTCATCTAAATGCCATGATATGCAGCACTTTGTTAAAAGTTTGTGCCCTGTACTTTTGAATTAGTTTCAGTTTCATGTTTTATTATTTTGATACCAGGAATCAGAAAAATACAAGATACGAAATAAGATAAAATTACAAAAAGAAATGGAGATACATACAGTTTAATGGTAAGCGTTCTATAGGAAAACATTGAATTTCAGGGTCGAGCGTACTCAAGTTGTGGGCTTATCAGAAAAGCATCATAAAGTCACTTGTTGCTAAGTATATGAAAATATCCGTGGCGCCTGAAAAGAGAGAAAAGCAGGGAGCTAGAGGGCGAACGACACTTCTATCACTTTATGTGGGACTCTAATTTTAACGGATAGTTTTGTTATTGTGGAGGTGTCATTTCCCTGCCAGGTGAATTTAATGACTGAGGATTGCAATTTAATTTGGGACCTAAAGTTTTGACTTGGTTTCTTGACCTTTAAGCGATCCTCTAAAGAACTGGCCTTGTTGCATTTACGCGTTGGGTTGGGCTTTGGTACCAAAGCAGAAACGCGTGGCCGTCTCAGGAATCTAACCTGGGATTAATGGTCCTTCAGTCTTCCCAATCCCTGATGACGAGGGCTGAATGAAATGCACAGTCGGCATAAACAATTCTTTAGAAACCCCATGCATGGTTTTATGAAAATAGATCTATGAATAGATCTATATTGGACTATAGATCTGTTAAAAAAATTTCTCCAGTGGTTGATTTATTATGATTTTATTATCATTTCCGTTGTTTTGGCAAAGAATACATAAATTTAGTTTTATGTAAATTTAAGAAAAATTATTCATGCATCAAACTTATTAGGACGTGGTATTCCTGTAATCATTAATGATTAATCAATAACCTAAAATAACTAAAAGATGTCTGGAAGATATCATTAAGAATGGCATGATGAGTATTGCACTGGTTACTGCTTTATCTGGAATACAGATTAAACAGCTACCAGATTATACTACATTGTAGTACCATACTGTACTTACATTGTAGTAGCATACGTAGTGTACTTACAGGAGAAGATAGAAGTCCACAGCATTTTACTAGAACCATTTAGACAATAGAAGCACACAGTTTTAGGATTCCAGTTAGGTTAATACTGCGATACATGACTGGTCTTCCTGGACATACCTTATGTTGACATGTGATGGCTACCCCCAGGACAATTTGTCCTGGGTAGTGACATGCATGCAGCATAACACTGCTGGTTTTCATTATGTGATGGCTGTGTTTTTCTGGTTGTGCAGTACCATGTAGGCTTTTCAGTCTATGATGGCTGTATTGCTGGATGCAGGGTACCATGCAGATGTTTGGCAGTAGTGGCTGTCACCAGTTTGTGATGGCTGAAACCTAGGTTACAGTACCATGCAGCCTGGAGGTAGCTGGTTGCCCTTTAAGGCCACACTGGCATGTTGGTGAGGTGTTTTTGAAAAATTACACCATATAGTATGTTTCTAATATTTAGAAGCATTCCTTCTGGACTAGTCTTGGACTAGATCATACGACAACTCCACAACACAAATAAACCTAGCAAGAAGACTGCGGGGGGATGGGGAGGGGCAAAGGGAACACAGGGAGATTTGCGGCAACACATTCTTAAGCCAACATGTAGGCGCTGACTCTATAGTAGCTTGCTTGTATGAGAACGTTTTTTAGCGTGCGAAGTATAGCATCTAGACTACATGAAATGTGGCTTTGCTTCAGTCTCTTTTCTGTTAACCTTTTGGCTGGAATGTCTTGGCTGTCGTGGCTTTCTTGGCAGTCTTGGCAGTCTTTTCTTGGCTGTAGTGATTGTAAACTGTCTTGCGGTTGTTGTGACTGTCTTCGACTGTCGTAGCTGTCATGATTATAGGGTAATAACTGTCTTGTCGACTGTCGTAGCTGTCATGATTATAGGGTAATAACTGTCTTGTCGACTGTCGTAGCTGTCATGATTATAGGATAATAACTGTCTTGTCGACTGTCGTGGCTGTCATGATTATAGGATAATAACTGTCTTGCCGACTGTCGTAGCTGTCATGATTATAGGGTATTAACTGTCTTGTCGACTATCGTAGCTGTCATGATTATAGGATAATAACTGTCTTGTCGACTGTCGTGGCTGTCATGATTATAGGATAATAACTGTCTTGCCGACTGTTGTAGCTGTCATGATTATAGGGTAATAACTGTCTTGCCGCTGTCTTGGCTGTAGCCTGTTTACAGGCGGATGACTCCCAAGCTCGTTCTCAAGGTCTTCTGTGTAACGCGCCATCTCTTGAAGAACTCTTGGGACGGCCATCGATCTTTTAGCGCGCTCGGTCTAGAGGTGTGTACTCCTGGGTTTCTCACCGTACAAACGACACTCAACCGCCTATTTTTGGCTGCCGTGGGTAGCGGGTCTGTCACTGTTTTTTGTTAGTTTGATATGATATGATATATAGGTTTATTCGAATGCCATTGTAGTTGAAACTGAATTACAGCAACGGGTCAGCAATATCTAGCAACAATAATTACAAAAATATATGTGATACAAAGTCACCAAAGCGATTTGTAGTCGGGATGCGTACCGTTGTACTCACAGTCCCTGACCTAAGTGAATAACCATGTGCATTTCGTGTGACTTGCCGAGAGAGAGGCGAGAAATTGGACGTCAGGCCAACCAAAAACTCATTGAATTTCTCACATAGTATCTGAACAGATGGAATGGCGTCGTCCATCAGCTGATGTCACCAGTCGCTTGAATCCACCGAGCCACTTAAACATTTGACTTCTTGCCACCAACGGGAAACGTTCGACTCTTTAACTGCAGCAACTTTGTTTTAATAATATCTCTCTCTGCATATTTTACACTCCCTTTGCACGATCCATAGTAAGTGCATTCTGTCTGCGTGCAATCAAAGAGGAAAGAATCGTATTCACCCATGGTTTGCTTGAAGTACAAACTCTTACAAGAATCAACGACGTGTGTAGTTTTCTTAGGTCATGTCACACGAGGCAATTTTTCTTGCAACTCGCAATGCAATTTTTCGAATTGCAGGGAATATTGCGCGTCTGACATACCGCGGTAACGCAACACTTTCGTTGCAAAGTAGATTTGATTTCTACTTTTCGCAACATTGCAAGCAGCATTGCTGCGTGTTACATGTCTCTGCAACTCGCGAGGCAATGTTTTCCGTCATTCTCGAGACCCAGAGCTCCCCGGCTCGTAACCTCGCGGGGGAGGCTCTAGTGACAGCCATTGACGCATGCACTAGATTCACCGCCGAGAGAAAGACCTTCCAGCGCATGCTCCAACGCTCGAAATCAGCCAATCAGCGACGGCCCTTGGATGTCCGCAGAGCCTCCCCTTCGAGCAGATGAGCGGGGAAGCACTGGGTACGAGAATGTGTTTTCTTCTTATTAGTCAATCAGCGCACACCATTCATGTTTTAACTTGGATAAGCCGCTGTACTTCATACTTTTATCGCGGGCGTATTGAGTGTGTGACATCCCGCTGCAACTTGCAATGTTTTTATTTCGTCATCGTTGCGTTGCAAGTGGCCAGCCATGGCACGATGCCCAATCGATGGCCTATTTTTGCGGTCGCATACTGACCATAGCACCGTTCACAGACACTGGCTACCCATTTATGGGAAAGCTTATTTTCTTTGGTGGAAATATAATATTGATGGGAAGTGTTCGGATGTCCATATGAAACATCTAGCATGGGAATATTAGCTTTCATCGAAGGGAATTTGAAACGGTCAGGAGAGAAAACTACCCTGGTTTTCGGCAAAAAAACGCTCGAAAAGGGCTCTTTAGGGAAGATGTCAAAACAACGGTACTTTAAAAGTATCCAAGTTAGGGGGTGGGTACCTGAGAACACCACCTTAAATTTTCCTATAAATCGGATTTCAACTGCCTATATCTCGAGATCTGAAATGGGATAAAATTAGCCAAGTTAAAGAGGTCTATTGTGCTTCGAGAAATAATTAATGGATAACTATTGGGGGGGGGGGGGGCTCCACCACCTTATTCATCATCCCTGGGATGCCTATCGAGTGCCGTTGTTTTGACCTTTTTCCTAAAACCGTAGAAAAACAGAAAAGACAATCGGACCCAGGCCCTTTCAGCTGAACTGTCGTGATTTGAAAGATGATGCGATCCCTTCAGCAATTCCCAAGCAGTTGGTCGCTTATGAATTTACATCAAAGGAAAGAGATGTACTCTGGAACTACATTAAGTCAAATCAGAAGAAAAATTGCATAATATTTGATGGCTATGACGAGATTCCAGAAAAGCAAGCAGGTTGTCACCCGAAAAGTCTATAAGCTTGTAGCGCAAAGGATGATGGGGGCGTTTAAAATGCTACTGTTTGATCTGAATTCAGACAGTTATCGCAACCACAGGTGAAATGATTAAATTTCAACACATTTCCAAGCATGTTTGTTTCTAATATTTTCAGAAATTAAAATAAATCTTTACCCATACTCCCTAGCGCACCAAGCTTATAGGCTTTTAGGGTGACAACGTATCCCGGAAAGGGTATATACAGAAGTTAACGACTGTTAACGAAGGAACTGATCACTTTTATAATGAGCAATCCCTTACAACAAATCCTTTGAACACTGCCTTGCTCTTAATTTTTAGAGAGAACAAGGAGCGGCTGTTTCTTAGAAAATAATTTGACATTCGGGGTTTGTGTGAGGAAATAGTGTTTTTCATAACAGAACGGTACTGCACAAAAGACGAAATTGATGTCGATGATGCCACTCTCATGCGTAAATACGAGGAAAAGTACTTGGGTTTTGGAAAGTGAGCTTTTTTTGGTCTACAAAATGGCCAAGTGAACTTCACCGCAAGGGAAATGCCAAACGAACTCACAAGGTATGGGTTTCTGGTCAAAAGAATTTCCAAATGGTCAATACGATCAGTAGAAAGCTACTCTTCTTCACAAGTCCATCCAAGATTACTTTGCTGCCCTGTATTTAGCAGACAATTTGAAGAAGGGGGACCCCCCAGGCATGACATTAACCATGGGTTAGTGGGTAAATCAAGTGCTGGCAATACTGCTAGAAGTATAACATTACTATAACTTCACGGATCAGTCAGTAGTTACCATTGCCTCTTTTTGCTTTGCGGACTTTTAGCGCAATGCAAGAATGAAGATGATTTCCTGGAAACATTATAGGCTCTTTATTTGTGCACTCCTGTCTCTACATTGTTTCAGTTGCTACCTAACTGTAAAAAAGACGCATTGGAGGGACTTTCATTTCTTCTAAGGAAAAAGCCTTCCGACCGCAACTCCGTCACCAGAATTGCTGCCGATTTTGACATATATCTTTGCGAAGCGATGACTATAAATCAGTCTGTGCAAGCGCTATCTGTGCACACGAATGCGTTCTTGGAGAAAGGGATGCATCAGCATTGGCCAGAATGCTAAAGCAAAATGAAACTATACATCGAAATAAGGCTTGCTTGTAGTACAGAAACAACACTTCAGTTGGTTGAGTCAGTGATGGAGAATTCTAAGCGACTGTGCATTGATGGAAGCAATGTAGATGACAGTTCTGCATGCGTCTTGGGTGAAATCTTTAGAGAAGAACGTTTTAACGGCCCTGGTAATAGCGAGTGAGACTTTAGGGAGCAGAGGTATTATTTCTATTGAAATAGGTACTGAAGCTTTTGCGCCTCCCGAGACTTGCTACTCGAGCAGCAAGTGAGTTGTCCAAAGCGCTTAGAAGCAGTGCCACCTTGCAAGTGCTCTACGTTGTAGGTTGTAGCCTTGGAGACACGAGTACTGCGAAGATAGCACGAGGGGTCAAGATGAATAATTCTTTGAAGAGTATTATGCTTTCAAACAGCCGTATCGTCAGTGGACCTGTGGATGTCAAGGAGTCTGGGAAAGTAAGAATCGGCGACAAAGGGGCTTGTGTTAATGAAAGCTATATCAGAAAACGAATCCTTGACATCATGCAACCTCCCTTTCAACAGTATAATGGATGAAGGGGCTAGTATGATTGGAAAAATATTAGCTGTAAACAATGTGCTTACAGAGCTAATCATTTCACACAATAACATTCGAAATTCTGGCGCAACCCATATCGCTGATGGCCTGAAAAGGAATTCTAAACTACACGTGCAGGTAAATGAAATCAGGAATATGTAGCCTTGCCAATGCGCTTGCGCAAAATACTAGTTTATTAATGCTTGACATTTCGCATAACATCATTAGGAAAGACTGCGGTATGCGTGCTGCGAAGTCTCTACGAGAAAAACATTATGTTATCACAGAACAAGGTTTTGCAGTGTGTGATCGTCAGGAACGGCACCATTGGCAGCTCTGAAGCCACTATCATAGCTGATGGCTTGGCCAAGAATAGAAGTCTCAAAGTTCTTGACATAGGCCAAAATGATATTGAAGAGATTGGCATGCGTGCTTTAGCTGATGCCGTAGCCAACTGTTCGCTAAAAGAGCTTAATGCGGTGGAATCCACATTGACGAAGAAAGTGCAAAATCTGTTATTACAGCATGCAAGTCAAGTGGAACGTTGAGAAAAATTACTCACTCGAGCAATTTGGTAAGAAACAAATGTGGTATCCAGGAAATGTTAGAAATTTACACCAGGATGCAAATGCATTTGGATTTACAATTGGAAATGGTATCGGATGGAAAAGAGCAGATTTGTGCGAAAACAACAGGCTAAAAGGAAACTGTCGCATACAAGAAACTATCATCCATATGTCGCTGTCATACAGTAGTAGCTATAGTCAAGTCGCCAGAGGTGGTTTACGTGCAACCCTTGGAACAATCATTGGGACTTATATGTTTATGATGTTTAGAATCCTTAGGATTCTTTGGTTTCGGTTGTTCCCAGCTCGAAAAGTTGTCCCATGTGTTCATTTTGTGTATTTTAATGAGAATATTATGTTTGATTAGAAGCCAATTTCATTCTTTTAGAGTGTATATGAAGCGAAATCAGTTATTGGATCTATGGATAGTCCATAAGGCAAACATGCTGACGAAATTTATAGAGTTTTCATAAAAACAGCCGCGAAGCTATGCACTCGTAAAGTCATGCGTTTTGTGGCTAGGTAATTAGCATGTGAGTAATGTAATTTGACGCATCATTAATTTTCTTTGCTTCTGTACAAAAGACTATTACCGTGAGGACGTTCATAACCTAACTTGCTTTTTATAGAAATCTTACAAAACTTTTCAAAACTGGTCGACTATGAAGATAAAAATGTTGTCCTTAAGCTGTCTTTATTTGAATATCCTGCTGCATGTATAGAGGTTATAAGAAGCCGAATTCATTTTCTTTAATCTCGCCTTGTAGTGTAGCAACAAAACTACGTCACGAAACAGTGCCATCTGATATCCTGAATGCCTGTGCCAGCCAGAGCTCACAACAAAATACGCAACTTTGAACGGCCATAACATCGCAGCATTTTACCTTGCAGTAGTTGCTTCTTTAAAAACGATGTGTTTAAAAATGTAAAACCTGATTTCGTTATGCACTTTAAAGGGACAGAAAGTTCGTTGCAAGAATAGAATGGCTTTCTAAAGAGCGTTACAGTCTATCATAATGCAGAACATTCGGTATTATGAAAACAAAAGAATCTCATAATAATTCAAACAAGTGTCAGAATGAGCACCGTCGGATACTTTTTCGAGATGGGACACTTGAAGCCAGTCTCCATACGTCTTAAGAATTTCAAAAAGGTTCAACATGATCTCGAACTTAAAATTACGATTATCATCAATTGTCAAATAGCCTTCAAAATTACGACTACCACCATTTTGTGACATGACTGTATGACAGTTATTTTCGTTGTATTAAAAACTATCAATAGAACGGAGCATCGTGTATAGATGAACATGATCTTAAACGTTGTGAACCAAAAAAATAAAACAGCCCTAGACATCCATCCACTGCACCCTTCAGAGCACTTCACACGTACTACTGCAACGCACATCCATGTGGGACACTTGGGCATGCCAAATAAACATGTCACAAAAAGGACGATAATCGTTATTTTGAAGGCAGTTTCACAATTGATGATAATAGTAATCTAAGTTCGAGATCATGTTTTCCCGTCACTACTTCCGAGGGGTGCACGTAAACATCTGCTAGTAGCTAAAGGAATGTTTGAATATGTTGGCAAAGCTCTGTAAAATATTTAGAAACATCGTCTTTAGCGTTTTACTTATAGTGGCATAAGACAACTTTCCGATAGAATCTTTATAAAGGCTTTTCCGATCTATAGAAAACTAATAGTTATTTGTTGCTTTATTACGAAATCTATACTCTGCTTTATAGTTATAACGGTACGACATTAACGGTACGACATTACGTGACAGGCGCGATTTTTCTCTTGAGTTAGGTCTAGTTGGCACTTAAACCTGCGAACAGGAGGTAATTCTAGCTAGAAACTAAACATTACTAGATTTTAAGAGACTGACATAAGAAATAGTTATCTGCTCGCAAAGTAGTTTACACTTTGGCATACGTGCTATAAATAAATTTTTGGCAGCCTTCAGAATAATGTTTCCTACTAATAGAAGTTATGAGAAATATATACAAAAATGCTTTCAGCTAATAAGCGTTTTCATCTGTACAGGTTCTTCAGAAAGGAAGGCACAGATGTGAATACATAAATGTAGTTATATAAAAATGTTTGTTGACAAAGCGTTCATTCCTTGCACTGGACCTCACTATTCGTGATTTCTCTGACGATTAAGTACTTAGTCCATTTGCTGTTTAAACTAACGCTAGAACAATGACCGTTTAACAAATGTTGTACTGTAATATAAGTAATATAGGCTTGAGATACAAATATGGTTGATTACAAAAAAGACACCATAGCGACGCTTGTCCGTCTGAAAGAAATAAGACAAAATAAAGGTTTAACAGTTGTTACGCTTGACAGATCGCGGCTTATCACAAGTTCCCAAAGTCAAGTGAGAAACTGAAACCGCGATTTAAAATAGATAGTCTAGTCAGTAGATGGGGTTCACAAGCACCTCTCGGAACTATCATCAAAACAAACATTTTTAGAATCCTTGGGATCCTTGTTTTTTTTTGTTAACAGCTCGAAAAAGTGTCCCACGATGTCCATTTCGCCACATTTTTGTGATTTAGTAAGATTATTTTGTTATTTAATGAAGTAATGTTATAGACTGTGCTCGTTAACCCCATGTACCGACTAGACTAAGATTGTATACAAGCTTTGAGATATCAACTTATTTGATGTAAATTATTTGATGCCTGGAAGGGGCTGTGTCACGTTTGTTTAACCGAAATGTTATGAAATAAGACCAGTAGTCTACAGAAACAACCCAAAAGGTTATATGATACTTCAACTTAGTCAAAGAAAGAGAAAAGAACTAAACTTTCAATTATTTAGACATTCTTATGTACGTTTTTTCATGAAAGTAGGTTATAATCTGTAAAGGTGGTAACAAAGGCAATAAACACTTTTTATCCAGTGCTGTTTGTATGTGAGTTGTACGCCTTTGTGGAGATATCAGAATTTGTCGATATCAAATCTTGGCCATCAAAATACTATGACGTAGGTCTGCTGCACATTAAAAACTGCAGCAACCCTACACTAGTCATGGTTACGTAGCCAATTTGTTTTGGGTAATTATATCCTGGAAACCGGGGGCGAATTTTATGTCTAACCGCGGTGCCTCAAAATAAGTCTGGGAAACTTACTTGGGCACGGAAAGAACAAAGGATTGGCCAAAAAAGGGGTGCGTGGACACAGATTTTTGAACAACAGAGGTTCCCCAAGCGCATTACTTTAGCGTTTTGATGTGGAAGTCAGCCCTTCGCTTTTTATTAATAATGCATTATGTTCACGCTTCAAAAACCTGACTATTTCACTGGCGTAGTATATTAATCTTTTTTGTGATTGGCTCAACTACTTTGGATTCTTCCTAACCATGCATCTGGGAGTGTCTACTGTTCTTTAAGACGTATCCATAAAACCCACTGTAAATTTCACTGTGAAAGTCGGCAACACAAATAATTGGATTCACGTGGCTGCGTGCACAATTTGCTTCAATCAGAGCAGTTTGTTGAGCGAAATCAGACAAACTTGAACCCAGACATTCAATTTAATGCACGTGAGAGCGTGAAGAGAAGTCTAGTGTAACCCGCTTGCGCCTCATATATGCGGTGTTTACTAGCTTTTGCACACATTTTCCGTGCAAAAGCCAACAGCATGTTCTTAAATCAATGAGTTCATTTAACACGTATGCCTTACCAGCTATATATATTGCAGTATCCCCACTTGTTGTCCCTATCGAATATACTTGTTTTCGAACACCATAATCGTATCGAATCAAGACTAGTACATTTCCATTTCACTGATCCTTTATATACAAATGGTAGCACGCAGCATTCGCCGTCTAGTGTAGAGATGTTACTTTTGCAGGCTGTCAACAAAAGAATATTAGGTTGGTTGAAGGTATATGCATCCTGCGAAGAACTCAACGCCCCTTCCTCCACTTTTGGACATGTTAGAGTAGGTAGCCCCTACCAACCCTGGAATCCGAGTTGATTTTATTCGTGACTATCCTGGAGGAAATGGTTCCGCCTACCACATACTTAATCACGATTCTTTTATACCGGAACCTTGTGTTTAAGTGGACAGCATGAAAGGAAAGTACACGCTTATTACTAATATATTCGTCGTTGTCATTATCATTAGCGTGGCTGTTGCTGTTGTCATCAACACCATTGTTACCAGGTAGCCCCAGAGATAACCAAGAAGAACGCCGAAGTGGTGTTCGATATGTTATTTTTGCATATTGCAAAAGTGACGTATATGTGACTTACTTGATTCCTTACTGCTTGTGGAATGCTGATATCCTGGCTTTTTCGTTGATGAGGATCTTGACATGTCGCAGCAACTTGCTGGGCATCTTAAATCACAGTTCATCCTACACCGTTTAGGGCACTCTACCCTAGACCTTAAACTTATAAGGTTGTGCTCGCCCCAGTAAGATGGAGGCAACGCACTAGATGTCCTTAGAAAGGAATACTCTCTATCTGGGATGTGTACGAGGCCGCTCTTCATCAATGCGGACTTCGAAGGTTGTCTCATTGGACCCTTCGGTTGGATCCGAGACATTAAAGGTATCTTTTTTTGCAATTGTGGGATAAACGGTTTCCGTAGAAGATTTGGCTTTTGTAACTGCTGTTGCAGAGTGAGTGGCCGTTGAAATCTGAGCAAGCGGTTCGGAAGCACCGTCTTAACTGGTTTCCTCACTGGCAGCAGACTTGCTGGACTTCTGCAGCACTGTTTAGGACATGCTTTGTAGCAACGCATAAGACAGCCCTTTGGACAAGGAATCTTCATTGTATACGTTAACGTCTCACGTGTTGTGCCTTTGGCCTCTCTTTTCGTACAGCATTCAGGAGGACAAGTGGGTAGGCAGATCTCTGAACATATTTCAGGACAGTTTTGAGGCTTCGCTGTAAGCTTGGACTGCAGAGCAGGTAATGCAACATTTGACATTGACTGTTCTGCATCTTGCTCAAGTTCCTCGGGTTTTACTGTCAGAAGATCGGTGCAGCACTGTATCGGGCAAGTGGCAGTGCATTCGTGTGCACATGAGGGCGGACATGGAGCAGGACTCGGTTTTGAAAGTAATGGTGGTGGAGGAGGTAATGAGGGAATTGTAGGGAGGTGGAGGTGGATAGTAAGGACCTGGTGGTGATGGTAGAGAGGGAGGTGGCGGTGGAGGGTAAGGAACTGGAGGCACTTGAGCAGGAGAGGGGTAGGATTGTGAATGTATTTGCAGAGAAGATTCTATGGCCGTAGGTGGTGGAGGGGCGGTGGCGGATAGGGAGGAGGCGGTAGCGGATAGTTAGCAGGAGCTGGCAGTGGAAGTGGTGGGGGCGGCGGCGGCGGCGGAGGAGGAGGAAGCGTAAGGGCTGCTGGTGGTGGTTGAACATAGGACGTTCTTGGAATAGTTATATCGAGGCAGCATTCTAATGGACACATGGGCAGACACTTCAAGGCACACACTGGTGGACACGTTGGCTTAGTGGTAGGTGTGGTTGTCATTGATGTACAGCATCGTATGGGACAACTGGATAAACAATCTACCGCGCAATGTGGATGACAGGGGGCTTGGGTTGTTATTAAAGAGCAGCATTTTATTGGGCAGTTAGGTGAACATATAACCGCGCACGAAGAAGGGCAACTACTCTCTGAGGCTTTTGTAGGGAGAGTAATTACTCCACAACACTTGGCGGGACAGGACGGAAGACACACCACGGTACAATAACTTGGACACGTCACAGAACTGGGCGCTGATGTTGTCACAGGTTGTGTCGCCACTGGTTGTGGAGTTATGTTTGTGCAACATCTAATAGGACACTCCGGCTGGCACGTTTGTGCACATGTTGCAGGACATCCTGGCACGACAGGAGTAATTCCTTGAGGTTTCTGCATCAACAACGTAGTACAGCATTTGATTGGACAATCTGGTCCACATGTCTCCGAACACGATGGTGGACATGAAGGTGTTGCATCTGACTTCGGAGTTGTCTTCGCTAATTCTGGACAGCATCGTACTGGACAGTCTGGTTTGCATGTAAATATACAAATCTCAGGACATGATGGAGTTGTTGAGATGCTTGGAGTAGTACTTGAGCAGCACTTAGGCGGGCAAAAGGTCAGGCAGGTTTGAGCGCAAACAGTAGGACAAGAGGGCTTTGTTGGTTCCGTTTTAGGCGTGTCCATTGGCGTGCAACATTTCACTGGACAAAACGATAAACAGGTCTTTAAGCATATGGATGGACATCTCTTAGTCCTTGTCGATATGGCAGTACTTGTACAGCATTTGATCGGGCAAGATGGTTTGCAATTTAAAGCGCATGACGGCGCGCATGTTGGCGATGTTTTTGAAATACTCAGTTCTGGGCAACATTTAACAGGACAATCGGCAGTACAGGAGTGGCCGCAAGACGCTGGGCATGAGGACGCTTTGGAGTCAGGATCTATCACGATTGTTACTGGTCTTGGGGACTTCCTCTTCTTGCAGCACTGTGGTGGACAGGAAGTCCCGCATTTATTGTCACAAACCAGGGGACAATATCCCACCTTTGGGTCGGGGTTCACTATAATTGACACGTGCTTTGGGTACTCGGAACAGCATCTAATTGGACAGTTTGGACTACATTTCTTTGCGCAGATGCTTGGGCAGGAGATGTATTTCCTTGTGTTATGCACAAGTATCGAGACTTGTTTTGCAAGGGCGGAGCAGCATTTTATAGGACAGTCTGGATTGCAATCCTTCGCACATCCTGCAGGGCATTCTGCAGGTTTTTTGACGAGACCAGTATTACCACTGCAGCACTTTGAAGGACAAGTTGAATTACATATGGTAACACAGAAGTCAGGACATGTTTCTGGATTTGAATTGTTTAAGCCAGGATTAGGCTTCATTGCTCCAGTACAACACTTGACAGGGCAGCCAAGATTGCAAGATTGGAGACAAATCTGTGGGCATCCTTTTAAGCCCTGTTCAACTTTACTGGTTATCAGACCTAATCTCTTCATCTCCGACTCAGAACAACACTGAACTTGGCATTCAGATCCGCAGTTTTTCTTACAATTTGGAGGACAAGCTTGAGTAGTTTCTGTTCTAGGGCTTAAATCTATTTGAACTTGCTTGGATCCAGTACAACATCTTATTAAACAATCAGGCCTGCAAGTGACTGCGCAAGATGGCGGACACGTACTTTTTTGTGCATCCACAGCGTGGACGTTATGGGCTTGTTTTTTGGCACAACACTGTGTTGGGCAGCTTGGACTGCAAACTAATACACAGAGCGCAGGACAAGTTTGTTGTTTCATATGATGAGAGGCGTTCACTTTCGCTTCTCCAGTACAGCAATCTTTTGGGCACTCGATTGTGCACGATTGAATGCAGAAAGCTGGGCAACCTTGTCGACTTGGAAGGGGTTTTCCAATTATTAGCCCGAACTTCTTCATATCAGCCAGAGAACAGCACTGTACAGGGCAATCTCTGTTGCAAGCCTTTCTACACGCTTGTGGGCAACTTAGAGGCGTGTTCATGCGGGGGTTTAGGTCTATCTGTACTTGTTTTGACCCTGCACAGCATCGTATAAGGCAGTCAGGTCTGCAGATTTTTCTGCAGGAAGGAGGGCAAGTAGGTTGTACCTGATGTTGCTGCACATGCGCGCCTTTGAGCATGCAGCAGTAATCAGGGCATGAATCTATACAATTTCCGATGCATTCTTTGTGGCAAGTTGGAAGTGGTGGTAAAACAAGCCCGGGCATCGATCCTGGGGCGTGATCTGCGGAGAAATATTAAAGAACGAAACAATTATAATTATATCTCGAGCGGATTTTATTATTATTTCCTTTCTTACTTCCTTACTTCAAACATGGCTCTTAGAATGAAAACTTTGCGGAAACTTTAATTGGATATTATATCAAAACATAAAAGCACTGCAACACGATAGTATTTATCTGACCATTTCCGAGGGGTTCAGCAAGTCAACGTGTCATACATTTCGGTGCATCCTGAAGCACCTCGTGCACGTTTATTGTGGATTGCACCTTTTCGTGGTTGTCTGAACTACTTCAGGCCCTGCGCTACCACTAAACCTTAGTACAACTGTACCTGACTGTTGTAGTTGGTTGATACGTTATTTTTAACGTATCAATAGCTGAATTGTCCCAGGGCTGATACGTAACGAATCATCATGCAATTTCATTATTTATTTCATCCATATATTATAGAAATTTATATATGACTAATACAAGCATCTAAACTGTCTAAAATTTATGTTGATGTTGATGTGAATACAATAGACTATCAGAAAAAATAACTAAAACGTGGATGTTTACATTAGGTGGTTTAAAGCAAGACAATCAACTTCCTAAAGCACTAGTATATTTACTTTTGACAGCAGTTTCTTTCGTGTCAATTGTAATTTACAAAATGTCTCTTTCTCAGTTATTTGCTACTGGCAATAACATTGCTAGTTTTTTTATCCATTTATCGTTTTTTGAACAACATAGTCAGGAGAATTTGTAAAAAATGTATTAGAAAATTTGTTAAATTTCATACAAAAGTTATTCTGGTTTTTCCTTTTTTGTTTAGTCAGGGTTCCCACGGGAAAGTCATGGAATTTTTTTTTACAAACAACAACAACATCCAAGTCATTAAAAGTCATGGAAAGATTTTCCTAAAGAAAGATTTGCAAGTTGTTGAGTGTGAATATTCTAGAAAAAATAATAATAAAGGAAACTGAATAAAAACTATCAATGTGGTATCTTTGAAAGAAAGGACATGTTGTTCTTATAATGCGTGAAAACCCGCACTTTTCATTATGAAAGGTCATAAAATTGATAAGGTCCTTAAAAGGGTCCCTGAAAGTCCTGGAATTTTGAAAGCCTCAAAACGTGGGAACCCTGTTCATTCTCCATTAGTTGCTTTAGCCTTACATAAATGTTTAGTCTTTCCTGTGTTTCTTATGTATTTTGTTGGCTAGTTTCTTTTCTATTACATTTTTCTTGTCATAAGTTACAACTATAGAGCAGCATTTAACAGGGCACGATGGAGTACAGTTAGTATAGCATTCGGTGGGGCACTTTAGAGTTGCCTCAGTCGGTTTCAGTTCATGTGGTTGTGATGTAAAAGCGGCTAAACAACATTCCATAGGGCAGCTTGGCTGGCAGGCTAACAAACATGGTGCGGGACATGGAGCTGGGGTCGGCTTTGTAGGGACTTGTAGTGCATTTGAACAGCATCTTTGCGGGCACTCTGGCGAGCATTTGGTCGTACAAGACGATAGACATACATCCTCATTGTTAGCTCCATTTTGTATTACACAACATTTTGGAGGACAACTCGGCAAACAGTTGGTTGCACATGTTTCGGGACACGTCACAGGCAAAGTCTGCCCTATGGTATTTTGGTTTTTGCAGCACATGACTGGACAGTCAGGTTCGCACTTCGTAGCACATGACACTGGACACACAACAACTTTGGAATCCTCGGGTTTTTTCTCTTTGCAGCATTTTACTGGGCACTCCGGTTTGCATTCCGCTATACACGATTCAGAACATTCATCGGGAGATCCGTATGATACACTGATGGTATCAATGATGCTGAAACAGCAGTTCGATGGACATTCAGGCCTGCAGTTTGAAGGCGAACAGTCTGCTGGACAGTTCGTGACCTTATTCTCACAACATTTAACAGGGCAGATTGGCTTGCAATTCCCGGGACTACATCCTTCTGGACAAGATCCTTGAGTGGGGCAGCATTTTACAGGGCAGTTAGGGGTACACTTGGTAGAGCAAATTGCTGGACATGAATCACCAGGGGAGTCTTGGTTTGCAGGGGAAAGGATTGTCAAACAGCAGTTCGAAGGGCACTCAGGCCTGCAATTTGACGGAGAACAGTCTGCTGGACAAATTGTAGCCACGTTCTTACAACATTTAACAGGGCAGCTTGGCTTGCAGTTCACTGGAGTACATTCTTCTGGACAAGATCCTTGAACGGTGCAGCATTTTACAGGGCAGTTCGGGGCACATTTGGTAGAGCAAATGGCTGGACAGTCCTGAGACGAATCTTGATTTGCAGGGGAAAGAACCGTCAAGCAGCAGTTTGAGGGGCAGTCAGGCTTGCACGAGGCTGGGTGGCAGTCTTTAGGGCAAATTACTTCGCTTGCGGAACAGCACTTCATTGGACATTCTGGTTTACATGATTGAACGCAGATCGGTGGACATTCCCCTGCAGTAGCTTTGGGTTCGTTTGGTGACAGTACGGTCAAACAGCATTTTGAAGGGCATTCTGGCGTACATTTCGTAGCACATTGTTGTGGACAAGACTGCGATTCGCTAGGGCAGCACCTTGTGGGACATCCAGGCGTACACGATTCCGCACATTCAGACGGGCACGTTTCATGCGACGCTGAACCGTGCATTGGAGTCAGTACTGTAACACAGCACTTAGATGGACACTCAGGACCGCAGTTGGTAGCGCAATCGGAGGGACAAGGAGCTGCTTTACTAGGACAGCATTTCATTGGGCAATTAGGTTTGCAGGATTCAGAGCAGTCGGCCGGACAGGATTCCGCTCCTTCCTTCCCGAGTTCAATTGGGGTAAGTACGGTAAGGCAGCACTTAGATGGACAACTTGGTTTGCATGAGGTAGCACAACCAGGAGGACAACCGTCTTGGGTTAGAGGACAGCACTTAACTGGGCAGCTAGGTGCACATGATTTCTTACAATGATCTGTACAATGATTTACTCCTGTTTGCATATCTGATGGTGTTATGATCGTTGCTTTGCTAGATCGCCTGCAACACTTCGGCGGGCATGATGGGAAGCATATCATAGAGCAGGCAGGCGGACAGTCGATTTCTTGAGGTCGAGGGTGTATTGGTGGTGGTGGTTTGGCAATGGCAGGGCCTGTCAGGAGGAGGAGGAAAACATGACTTACGGCCTGCCGATTATACTTCATTAATCAATTTTAAGGCCAAAAGTCAAGCCTTCCCTCCTCCTCCTCTTAAACCGAAATCGAAAAAAAAACGGATTTATTGAACGCATGCGACACTATCAACAGCTCAGGCCGATTTGTTGACTTTTACTGCGGTTTTCATGACTAATTTATTACGTTTTAAAGGCGCTCCGTGACGATACAACCAAGCAACACGGTAGCTAACTGTACAACACCTTTGAGTGATTTTTTGTGGTTGCTCAGTGTTAGTTGTGCGATTGAAGGAGGCCGCTAAAACACGGTTCGACTGTTGCTTCAGAATGATAAAAACCGCAGTAAAATGTTTTGTGATTTTTAGTTGAAATGCTTGATTTAGGAAGGAGAGGAAGGTGACGAAAGGCCTGACAATCGACCACAACATTGAATCTTGAATTATATTGATTTAAATGGTCTTAAAGTGAAGTGCGCATGCGTATTAACATTGGTAGCTTTTCAGAAAGGAACAAGTCTTTTGTATGGGTAAGAGGAAATGAGAACCTAACATTCCTTAATCGACCGTATGTATTGAGTGAAGAGATATCGTATACTCCGTTCACACTAGGACTGAAATATGTCCAGACTAAACATGTTTCAAATTTTATCTTGTCCATGTGTACCTCTTGTAAAATATCACAACAGCCAATGTGTTGCCTGTGATAAAATCTATTGTGGTAATATTTGGACCAAATTGTACGTCAGGTTAAAGAGAGGCTGTCACGCTCGGTAAAGCAAAATATTGAAAAAGATAACCCGTCGTCTTCTCACACAACCCCTAAATCTATTTATATACTTCATGTGACTTTTAGAAAGCAATAGAAGCAAAATTATTAAGTTTGTATTCGTTTAGTAGCATTTTTGTGGCATATTTTCAATTTTTGACAACTGCTTCGTAATGTACGGGCCGTGACGATTGAAAAACAACACGTTTTAATCCGATTCCATCTGCTGCATAACAGAAGCAGATACGCCAAATTTGTATTCGTTTGACAGATAAAAGGTTCATCTACAAACCTAGATAGTTATGTTGCCTATTCTCAATGAACGAAACCGTTTTTAGCCTCTTCAAAGTAAGGCTAAATTTCGCTATGCCGTGACAGCCCCCCTTTATGGTTATTGAGTATTTAGCTAAACATGCTTACTTGACGAGTGTGAACGCACTATAAGACTCTTTTTGGGTTAATTTTTGTTTTTAAAGTACCCATAAACCAAAATGATATTGATATACAAGCGAATAAATATCTAATTACTGTTCTTGTAATGAAAATATTGTACCTAAATCATTTGCATTAGGTTGAAACCATTTCTAATAACACCAAACACTGAAATTTGTTACAAAAAGTTGGAGGAGTGACAGTGGACTGAAATTGACAGCAGATGTTTTCCTGTGTTTGTACTATCTGTTTTAACTCTGAACTTAACTTGTCTATATAATTTTTTCCAACCGGACGTTATTTTTTGGTGTTAGTACAGTTAGTGAGTAACATCTATACCTTTTAGAAAATAAAAATAGAATTTTGAATATCCGTGATATTACTCTGCTACTTAATTTTTAACGGATTTCCTCTTACCTCCACAATATCCCCATTTCTGATCACGATCATAGCTGTAGGTTGTGGCACACCACGGTTTGCCATTGCTATCTTTTACGCATTGTTGATACACTTTTCCCTTAAAAAGAAACGGAAAGTGACAGCAGTCACCTCCCGCTGTCCCTCCGCTGGCTACATTGCAATCTGCAGGAGATGAATTAAAATCTGGAATTATTTTTGGCACAGTCTAGCTGGAATTTCGATATTTTTATTCTGCCCATTCTCTAGGTACGAAACTGCCAACAGCGAGCACAAAATAAAATGCAGACGCTCTAGATCAACGTTCTAGATAAAGTTTGGATTTGACGTCAAGTAGGCCAAGCAACGAAATATGATTGTTTCAAAATCAACTGACTCTACCCTCTAGGTACGATACTGCCAACAGCAAAAAAGGAAAATAAAATGCGGATGTTGAAGATCAACATTAACACCAATAACAAAAACATTTTGCTTTCACACATCGATGCACTGCCCAAATATGGTTATTGGAACGCCAATAGCTGACATGACATATATCCTGCGATATCCGTCATCTGAGCGAAATATGATGTGCTGAGCTCGTAAAAAAATTCGAAAAATTATTTTTATAACCATTACCCTGCTCGGGACTGCATCTCCGTCATAGGCTAAGTGTCAGAAGATATTCTACGCATCTCGCAGGATAATGGTTAACGTATGAATACCACTCACGTGGGCAAAATCCCCATTGCTTGTCCTTGTCGTAGTTTGAGGTCGTGCTGCACCATCTGAAGTTACGTTCACCTCGGATGCACTTGCTCTCTTGGACACCACGGTGAGTAAACGGAAATTTGCAGCATTTTCCATTGGAATTCCCCTCATGTGTGTGCATACAGCCTTGTGAGGAAATAACATTTATTTTTATTTTTTAGCAATAAACCCGTCAAAAACGCCTCAGGACTATGAAATACGTGATCAAATTTATTGTTATCCGTCACGACACTAAGACAGTGGTTTATTCTGCATAGCAAATTTGGAATGCCGCTCTCTATATGGGTGCTTTATATTGGTGAGTAAAGCTTCTTCAGTTCGGTCACGATTTTGTCAAATTTTAAAATACTGATGCCGACAATGCAATATTTTCATACGAATTGGAAATAATCACATTAATCAAGGACTTTAAAAATGCTTATGTCAAGATGTCTACATATTATTATTGCCTCATCTGACATCAAATAGGCATGGCAAGGAGCGAAGGATGGAACAGACAGATTTCGGCGACCATTTGTCACCCTTACCTTCAGGAACAGGAACAACAATTACTGAAATGAAAAGGGAAAACACATTAAAGCCATTAGGAGGCAAAAAGGCGTTTATACTACAGGTTCCGGTTGCTCGAAAGAGGTTTAAGCACTATTCCAGGATTAATAACTATGGTGACTCGGATGTTTTTTTTTTTCAGAAATAAACCTGGTTAAAGTTTAACCCATCTTTGAGCAACCCACGCCAGAAAAGCGTTTCGTCACTTAGTCACTTAAATTAATGGGTTTATTGCAGATGGCGTGTGTTTGATGGAGGATTCGAACATGATACATCCAAGAAAGCCATAGTGGGTTTCTTGATCGAAGGGGAAGTGACAAAAAATTGTTAACATTACGTAGATTGTTTTCTCTTCTTCCCTGGTCGGATATAAAATATGGAAAGCTATGTTATTTGTTTCTTTTTCTTCTTGTTGTACAGAAATGATTTTTCAATATATGCCGATGACAAAACTTGACTGTGCAACAACAGTCTTTATTTGTACTTTGCAGTTTACATTTGGTTATAAAAAAGATAGTTAAGGTAAGGCAGGCAGGTAGTTTATAGGTGCAACTAATCGAGCTAGGGTGCGCTTAAGATTGGAAAAATTGTAATGTATGTATCGGAGAGAAAAGGAAACACTGATGGTACTATAGATTGTGTGCACTAACCCACAAAATCAAGGTTGTAACTGCAGTAACAGTCCTACTCTAACAAGCATGAGCAATATCCTACATGAAAACTGTATAATAGAGCTTGGATGAAACGGTATATCAAAACAGTTTACGTTGAATTTATTTTACAAAACTACTTAATGAGTCAGATCGGTCATTGACATTAGCTATCATCTAAACTCAATTGTCAACCGAAAAAAAGTGTATTGCTTTTTCTTCGAAGGCGAAACACTAATCAGGTCGCGTAAATAGTGAGCTTACCTGTGGGTGGTGGCGGTGGTACCGGTGGCGGAGGTGGCGGTAGAGGGGGTGGTGGAGGTTGGACGGGTGGCGGAGGTATTGGCGGGGGAGCTGCTGTTACTGGCGGTGGTGGGGGTGTAGTGGGAAGAGTAGTAGGAGGTGTTGTTGGGTGGGTAATTGGGATTGGTGGCGGTGGAGGTGGTAGAGGAGGCGGTGGCTCTGGTGGCAATGGTATTGGTGGTGGGGGAGGCTGTGTGGTCGGCCTGGGCGTTGTTGGCTTTGTTGTCGGTGGTGCTAGTGCTAAGATATAAATCATATAAAAGTTAGACCAACTCAGTGGTACTTAGAGCAATATTCCTAGCATCGTGATGATCCAAAGTCTGAATGCTTTTAATTTTGGCAATAAGATGTTGAGTTGTCAATCAATACTTTGAGGCAAGAATATGCCATACGGCTTATGCACGCTAGACATGATTGACAACGAAGCCTTCGAAATCCTAATGGATTTCCTCTTAATTGCCACGACAGTAAGAGCGTCAATGTGCGTCAGTTTTATCTGAGTAGTTTTTAAATTCTTTGTTGTGGTCGTGTAAATGGGCTTCAAATACTGTTTTACAATAAATACCGCATACAAGAACTTAAAATTTTCAAGGTCAGGCTGAACGGGTTCTTATATTTTAAGGCAGTTTTTAACAATTCAGACTTAATAGGTTTTTATATTACAGAGCAAAACGTATGGGTTATGTATATTATATTTCTTCAAATAAAATTGTAGAATTTTAACACTCTATATAGAGCCATTTTTCTTTCCCAGACTGAACAGGCTCTTATTTCAGCCTCTGGGTTCTTATATGCGGGTTTTTACAGTACTACACTTACTTGGTTTAGGCACCTTTGAAACATGAACCACCACTTGTACCGGCGCATAGCAGTATTCATCAACAATAACCGAAAGTATCCTCTTCCCATTAAGTAATATATCAAACTTTTGCGATGGATCCAGAGATGTAAAAACAATTTTTGTTAAAGAGTTCCCTATTAAATTCCTCGGCTGTGGGAATTCTTCGAAGATCGTGCTTTGTTCCCTGTGAGGTGCTGGATGTTGCGAAATCTCGTTTAATACTTGCTCCACGTTGGTTTTCTTCTGTGGATTGGCTTTTGGTGAGCCATTTACAGAGGAGGGTTGCCCGATTTCATTAAGAACCTTCTCCGCAGTTGCTAGCTCTTTTGGGTTCAGCTTCGTTTGTTTTGAAAATTCTGAATGACTGCTGCCCTTAAATCGCTGGCTCTTGTTGTTTGATGTCACTTGGAATACAGGTACAGCACTTCTTCGAGATCCAGCTTTGTTGAGTATGGCTTCTCCCATTTTCCTTACAATTTTCCGTCGATGACCTTTGGCGTGCCGCTTCGATTTCGATACTAGTTGCTTATGTTTATGCGCGGTATTCATTTTATCGCCTATGCTTCGTATTGTTCTTTCAGAGCCAACAACTCGCTTTCTGTCATCTTTTTCTATCTTGTTCTTTTTTCTGTCGAACTCTTCATTCACGACGTTTTCATTTCCCGTGTCCGGTTTCGTCGCTGTGCTTCCATTCGGTGCTTTAGGAAGGACGTATTTAAGCTCAAATACTTTGCCGTAGACATAGTAGCCTTGGGGCTTGAGGTTGCTGACAAGTCTGTATGGAATACCAGCATCGTTGATAAATATAATCCGCAAGCAAATCACTGCAAAAGAAGAGAGAAAGAACCACAAGACACTAATTTTATACTGTTGCTAACTTTTAGACTACGATGCGTGACAAAACTGTTGTCACCTATGTATATCTTTTCGATATAGAAGTTATAGCGCTAGTCACTGTTTATCGACATTGTCATTCAAATGCTAATGAAACGGGCATAGATTGAATAGCGCTCTTTGTTGAACAGCGCTATACAGGTGTTCTATGTACCAAACCTGTCCTCTCCCTCAGTAAAATGTTGTTTGCCGCCGGCTCTTATCCCGCAATTTGATCACTGTTACCTCCAACATTTGAAATTTGGGGGAGAGGGGTTCTTGTGATCTTGTCGTAGGAAGAAAAACAAATTACTAGTGATTGGTAATCCAAAATTGACGCGACAACTATTTTGTCCAGCCATGTAGGTTATAAGGCATTTAGTACTACCCATTGATGGGGTAAATTAGGAATAACTTACTGTACTCCTTCTTCATGGCTGCTGGTGGCACGGGCGCAGGCGCAGGAGTGGGAGGAGGTGTTGTGATGACAGGTACTGATGCTGTTGCTACTGCAGCTGTTATAGCTGGTTGTTCGGTTGTCTTGAACGACCGTAAGATATCAAAACAATTCATCATGGGACTCTCCCATTTTTCCATGAGACGAATAACAAAAGAGCACCGTTGAATCCATGATATTGAAGCCTGGTTGTAGCGTGCCACGAGATCAGTGATATGGAAATTTGCATCTCTACTCTCGCAGATGAACCAGCCATTGCGGAGAAGGGCAAACATGAAAGCTTCTGGGAACTTAAGAGTTCGGAAGGCGGTGAACGTGGCATCAACGTCTGCAGCAAATATATAAATCAGGTTAGTGTTGGTCACTTCCCCTAATACGAGCCTCGCGAAGCGAAAAGGGACGTTATGCGGTTTGTGTCAAATTTCCGTTTTGAAGAGTACTAGGTAGCTACTTTATGTATCTAAACACTAAGCATACAAGTTACCAATTTTCGAACGGCAAAGCAGAGATTTGGCAGTCGAAATATCCTAATTGTATGAGGATGCTGAATTTCTTTTGCATTTTTCTCGAAGACGAAAGTGTGACATTCTTTGAAAGGACCCTTTTCCCTTGGCGGGGCTCATTCGGCGGGTGCCTAGCATGTCACGAACAACAGTCAACAATCGACTGCGTCTCATGACGGACTTTGTTGTTCTTGACACGCTATAAGGTTGGTGCCTAATTTTGTTACTGCGCATCCGCAATGCGAATCAGGAGAAAGCACGCTATTTCAAAACAAAACATTCGTATCTCTAAGGCTTGGTGTCATACCTGCTAACCGATTTTTAACGTGAGCATAAATCGTCCATAAACTCGTCAGAGAAACTTGTTTAAGATTATCTCTTTTTTTGCCGAAGGAAAGCGCGATCTTTTTCGCCGACTTTCTTGATTTTTTCGGCTAAAAAAAATTGAAAAACACATTAATTTTTTATATTCGAAAACACGCGAAAAACAATCCGGCTTTTATTTTTCAAAACAAGCTTACAAAGTCTCCTTTGTTTGTTTTTGGGTGCGTCGAAATTGTCACAGTAGTTGAACATATTGCACGGACACCCCAAAATGTTATTTTACGATATGAAAGAAAAAAGTCTGCTCGCCTTATATTCAGTTTTTCAAACAAATAAAATTACATGTGGATATTTTTACGCTCTTCGATTGGCGGTAGCAAAGATTGAATGATCCTAGCCGTATACTTACAGAATTTCTTGCTGCTCCCTAATTTCGCCAGAACGTAGTGATAGTTCTTTTGCATAATGTAGTATCCTCGGACACAGGCTGATTCCCAAGCGACAGTCTGTTGACCGTCATCTCTTGAAATAAACCCTTCTCTTGCTATAAACACTTGGCATCGCCTTCCCAAGATGATATCCCCGTACGTGCTTCGCCAGCAGAGGTTCTTTTTAAATTCTTGCGTGGCTGGGATGTTGAGAGAGTGAATGATGTACATGGCTCCAACCACCACTGAAAAAAAGGGACACGGTCAGCTGCTTTGTCGTCATAAAAATAGAAAAGATTCCCCTCAATTCGGAAAATAAATATATGCATAGACTCTCGATGAATGATTGCATTAATCACACAAGCTCGACTGTCTGAAAAGCGCCGCACGCTTTCTAACACACCTTGTCGATGACCTTATATATATGTCTGTCCCATTTGAGCGATTCAGAATAACTGAGTATTACAACAAATGTTTAGCCATTTGTCCCATTTGAGATTGTCGTCTATCATGACTCCTAGGAACTTTTGTTATAAACTCTCTTAATGTTTGAACCACAACTAAATCATGGCCCGGCGCTGAGAAAAGGTCTTCGTACATTTTAATATCAAATACACTAGACCATTTCATAGTCGTTTTATTGTTCAGATATTCGGCCTTCTGTAGGTCTGACCTTCTAAGAATTGATCTTTTTTCCCTCTCCGAGGCGGTTATCAGCTCAACCCTAGCCAGGAAAAAGCCAATACGCGTCGCCTATTGTAAAATTGCCCTAGTGAAATAGAAAGTCAAGACGCCCGGATAACTTGCTCAAGATGCTTTGATCAAGGCCACATTTCTTCACACTTTCTCTCCAAAGCTAGTCTAAAAGTATTTTCTCATGTTACCTCGTCTTACAGCGCCATTCATGTCGATATTCTCCCGAGCTGCCTCTTGCGGATTCTGCCCAGATTTAGGTTTTATCACTGTCTTGGCAGCTCCTGTTCCACCACCAGTTGCCCCACCTTCCGAGCCAGCGGTCGAACCAGGCCTCTTACGTCCACCACCTTTCCCGCCGCCCTGCCCTCCTGCACTCCCCCCTGCGGTTCCCCCAGCGCCAGCTGACGCTGCCCCCTCGGCACCTGCTGTGGCGCTCGCCGTTGCCACTGAAGAGTTTCCAGTATAAATATTGAAGACGTGTCGATTGAGAGTCATGTTCTTTATTGCTTCTGCTAAAGCTTTCGTGGCAATAGCGGTGGCAGCTTTTCGTGCAGCTATGGCTCCTATGAGGAAACACCCCAAGGAAGTTAATGTTTACAAATTGTGTGTATTGATATAGCGCTTAATTCCATAGGCACTCAGCACTTTACAAATTGCGAGATGTCTGATCTCTATGACGTGGACTGCAGTTTTACAAGTGCAATCATGACTTGAGTTATATTATTCCTCAACTATTAATTTATAATATAAATAAAATTGATATGAAAATATAAGATCCTATTTGAAGAACCTTTGGTTTCCAACATTTGCTTTACGAACCATTAATATAAGAACCTGTTTAGGCTAAATTAAAAAATGGTGGTCTTATACGCGGGTTTTACTGCAGGTAACATGCTATCTAAAGGATGATACTTTTAACTTTGTTAAAAATCATTTTATCTCGTTCTTCTAAAAGTTTTCGAATATCTAAACTAGACAAAAAAAATCGACATATCTATTGACTTAAATTTCTCGCTATCTCTAACCTTCCCTCTTCTAAGTGATCGTAATACATATATTTTTATCATGATCAACTAGATTCATTTTGTCTCTTAACTATGTTCCCTCTAACATCGTCCCCAGGCTCCTTTTGGCTGCGCGTCTTGTCGGCTAGTGACGTCACGGATGATTTGTCGCTTACCCACGGAGGCTTGTTGAATTGCTTAGTAGCTAGATACCTGGGACAGCTCAAAACACAGTGAAACGGTTTATTTACCTGCCGCTGCTCCGGCTTTCATTCCTGCCTTTTCTCCCTCTATGGCGCCCGCTAATGCTCCCTTCTCTGCGGCCTCCTTGGTACCCAGTTGAGCTCCAGCATGGGCCCCTGCTCTTGCTGCTACCTTCACCAGAACAAACGGATCATCTACAGGCTCTACAAAGAAGAAGACGAGGCACAAAAATCAGGATCGTCACTTCCAAAGCAACACTATGATTCCCCTAGATGATCTTATGTCGGACACGGGGTCGAGAGAGTATGGAGGGTTTTGCTCGCTGCGACTAGCTCACAAGATAATTGGGGGGGGGGGGGGCTGTTTTCGTCAGGGCGAAATGATTTTCATGAACGGAAAGTATTTGATGTTCTCCAGAGACGAGTTTCAGAACCAACGCTAATAGAACACCTTGAAAGAGCCCATGTCACCATTCCTTTGTTATTGTTTTCACGTGTAGAATCCCATGCTATGACTATCTCGCGTGCTGATTGCTGAAATCGAGGGAGCTGTTTTGTGGAATTACATGGCTGCAAAAGTAGAATTCAATGAAAACACAGGACACCCACGAAATTAAATTTCAACACGATAAATTTACAATTTATCAAGCGAGAAAGCGAGAACAATTACTTTCTGAAGTTTTAAACTCTGTCAAACACTTATGTATGAAACGTCTTTTCGTCAACGAAGACGCTTCGCTAGCAAGATTTTTAAGTTGCAAGTTTTCCTGAAATTGAAACAGTTTGGCAAATGGCTTCCTTGGCGCGCTTTAAGCCTTTTTTGTAAATTATTAAAATCAATAAAACCTCCGGCATGGGATTCAAACCGCGGCAAGGGCGATATCGATTTTTCGCGTGAGATGTATTGTGGAATTTCCTCGTCGGGTAAAAGGGTTTACCTATAGAAATCTCAAAATAACCATCTACGAACAAAGTTGTATTCTTCATATACAAAATTGAACGAAACATGTTGCACTACATTCCCTAAATCAGCCGCATCCATTTACGACGGCTCATTAGTGTACGTAGCGCGATGTTTTCTATTGAAGTCGATAAATAAGTATAAGCATAGTATAAGTATTGTTGTTCTAAATCGAAGAAAAACAATACCAAAGGGATGGTTGACACCTAAAAGCTTTCCGACTTGCCAGAAGTTAGAAAAGTCTAAATCGCCAGAAGCAGTCTGCCATTTATTCCCGGTGTGACGCCGGGGACGTCTATCGTTGCAACAGAACCGCTTGTGTATGCAAACACCAATATTGCTACTCCCCAAATTAAACTAAATGCATGGCAAAAAGAGCTCACTTGTGACATTTTTTGGAGGAGGGAGAGTCCACAGGAATTTCCACGGCATTGGGGCGTACGTCGTGTTGTCGGGTAATTGCACTTTGACGTTCGCGTGGTCGTCTAGAAACTGATCCTTGTGAAGCACTTCCATGTAGTAATAATGACCTTTCTTCAGGTAGACTGGCTGGGACTCCTGCTCTCGGTACCTAACACCACATTAAATCATCTTGAGTTACATTCTTTGTTTACTTGTTTGGATCAAATCCTCCAACGCTGCGACTTATGAACTAATAGAGTCAAGAGCCAAAGAACCAATACCTCGACCAATAGGAACGTATAGAAAACGCAGTCTGATTTACCACCGACAGCCGTCTGGGAGTTTAACGACAACGTATCACGAATGTCCTGTACTTTCACATTTCAATATTCATTCAATATTCGTTCAGAATTTTAATTAGCTTTTTGATATCGATATCGCTAAATTCACATCATTTTCAACCATATCAAGCAAACATAGCAAAATCGAGATGTTTAAAGAGGAAAAAAGGGGTCCACTGTAGCTGGGACAGTATTCAAAGTTATGACCGAATTTATATATAGGTTCAAAACATAGGAGGAGGTCTTGCATAGAATTCAAAACCGACAGCGGAGCTGGAGGTTTTGAATTTCTATGCAAGACCGACTCCGTAGTTTTGAACTTGTTTACATACCTACCACACCCAAATTCTATTGTTTTTATGGAAAGCTCATTATCACTGTTTTATCGCTTTCTGTGTGCCATTGTCAGAAATGGCAGAAATGGACAAAAAGTCCTAATAACGTTACCCCGAACAAAGGTTTGTTAACAAAAGGTTAACAAAAGTGTCTTGTTCTATAGAAATTCTATCCAATAGCAGAGCAACACAACGAGTCGCCTTTTCTGGGGCTTGGCAGTGGGATATTTGAATTTCAGATTGCTTCAATGCTTGCCGTGTAAACATGTCTGCGGAATAGTTGCGCATTTTGTAAACCAGATGGCCAGCAAAATTTGGGATGAACGTTCAACATCGTCCATGGGATGGATAAAGACAGGTAAATACGCAATGTTTGAGATTGAAGTACATTTTTGCTTAATTTCAGTTTCTGTAGTCAAGAAAACTGGTGTACATGATTGAATAGCCGAATTCACACTATAGAGACGAGTTTCCCGTCTGAGACGAGTTTCTCGTCAGAAAAGTTTCCTGTCTTATGTGAATTCTAGTCGGCTTATTATCGCCAAACGTTCTCCTTCAAAAAAGTTTTTTTTGCGTGATCACAGAACAACAGGAAAGAACATTCAAGACGAGAAACTCGTCTCAGACAGGAAACTCGTCTCTAGTGTGAATTCGGCTAATTAGTATAATGTTTCTCGCTCTATTTTGTTCTAAAAGTAGCTTTGTAAACATAATTCCTAACATGTTGCATTTTCTTAATTCAGATTGGGCAATTTGTTTCCTGGATATTACTGCATGCCGGCGAAATATGACAAGCAATGACGATGTTTGTGAGTTTCAATTTGACTTTTTTTCTTGAAAAAGGAAAGGAAAGAAATACAATTTGTATTGAATAGAATTGATCTGAGGGATTGAACATGATCATTGTATTGATTCATTGTTTACATTAAATTTCCCAACGATAGTCAATGGATATTGTTTTACTTTCGTGTAATTTTGAGACAGAATAGTAGTAGTGCACAATTTAGAATTGATTTTTGGGGAGCGGGACAAATTATTTAATTCTGGTGCTAGGGTTGTGTTGTGATTTGATTAATTTAGAGGAGCGTGTAGCTTAATGTAAGACCCGTTACAGGTTTTACATTTGGATGTAAGACCTGTACCGGGTCTTACATTTGAATGTAAGACCTGTACCGGGTCTTACATTCAGCCCCACACTCCCCTAAATTGTTCAAATGCCGCTACCATCTTTTAAATAGTATAGGTTTTGCATCAGGGTTCAAGACCTGCATAAAACAATAGGATTTGGGTGTGGTAGGTTTTTAAATTTACAGAAAATACGCTTAATAGACTTTTCGTGGAGTCACCTTAAATTTATCGGCTAAAAGGCATGAGGATGAACTTACTTGTCAAATTCGTTTCTTAGTGTAGTGTGGTCTAGAGATACCTCGGCAATCATAACCTTACGTTCAGGATTTTCATCCGTGCTGATATATAGCTGCCCTTGTGCGTCACTTGCTGTCAGAGAGATAACATGTTTTTAAGCGATGTTACTGTTTTCTTGGTAAGCATTTATATGCAATTGGGACGTCAACTTTGGGAAAGTGTGCAGTCACGCGCCTTCCCGTTGCCGCCTCCCAGAAATCGAGACTCACCTAGCCAAAATCTGTAGTTTCCTGTCTGCGGTGCTGCGAAGTACGCTCTTAGCCTTGAGCCAAAGGAATCACCCCAGTTATCAGGCTCAACAAAATCATTAATGTACGAAAAATAGTTTGGCAGCGTTGGAAATCTTGCACTGTCTGTCAGGGTCTTAATGTCATAGCCGTCTATACCATCCCATCTTTCCATCACAACACCATGCCTTCGCTTGATACCTGAAGATATTTAGAGATTTGGATCAATGCGGGAGAAATCCAATAGACAGTGTAAACTGGATCGGACCTGTAGCCAGTGTAGCCTATGAGGTACAGGCGTAATGCGGTCTCTAGCGTTTGATCTCTAGTTACAAGTCCTACCTCGATGAAACGTAGTGCTGTCTTCCTTTGCTTTGGAAGCTGCATTTGAGATAGGCGTATGAATTACGGATTGTGAGTCTTTGTCTGTTGGATCATCATGCTGGAGGAGCAAGTTTGGAGGGGCTTTTGGTCTTTTGGATGGTTCTGGAAAATGCAAGGTTAAGTCATCAGCACAATGGCGGATCCAAGCTAAAGGCAAGTGCGCTGGGTGCGGACTCACCCCCTTTGCATTACAAATATGGTTTAAAGCGAGGCTGTCACGGCATAGCAAAATTTAGCCTTACTTTGAAGAGGCTAAAAAACAGTTTCGTTCATTGAGAATAGCCAAAATAACTATCTAGGTTTGTAGATGAACCTTTTATCTGTCAAACAAATACAAATTTGGCGTATCTGCTTCTGTTACTGAGCGGATGGAATCGGATTAAAACTTGATGTTTTCAAGCGTTACGGCCCGTACATTACGAAGCAGTTGTCAAAAATTGAAAAAAAAAACGCTACAAAAATGCTACTAAACAAATACAAACTTGAATTATTTTGCTTCTATTGCTTTCACATTAGGTATATAAATAGATTTAGGGGTTGTCTGAGAAGATGACGGGTCATATTTTTCAATATTTTGCTTTACCGAGCGTGACAGCCTCCCTTTAAAACGACGCTGTAGTTCCTCTAGAGAGGACAGAGCGGAAATGACCAAAAATGAAATGTCTAACTTCGCCATATTTAAATATATAAGCTCAAGATTCCGTATACAAAGAGTTTCTATGACCAAAAGCATAATTCCTAATTTTCAAGAAATTTGAGGAATATGATTTTTAGATATGATTGAACAAAGTTTGCAGAATTCCTGATCAAAGTACCAATTCTCCCATAAAATGGTACAGAAACCAAAGTTTAAAGCCTCATATCTCAAAGACGGATCCATTTGAAAAAAGTCATTTTTATATTTTGTTTCTAATAAGACAAGGAGTCTGCCTATGTAAAAAATCAAGCTTTTCTGTGTTAACCTGACCTTATTATTTGAAATTTAGTGATCTAAACAGGTCATTTCCGCTCTGTCTCTAGAGAGTAGGTTCTTGTAGCACTATTGACAAATTTGTCCTTGGGAGGAATGACATCTGATGGCATAGAGGATAGAACTTTGTAGCTGAGCGGTTGAGGCGTCTTAGGTATCTCCTCATTCTTTATTAAATTTTAATATTAAATAGGATAGGAAATAGTGGTTTCCATAATCCCTTGAAACAAAGTGTAATAGTCAATGAATAATAGCCCATACAATATGTACATAAGAGATCAATGGAGTAATACAAAATAAAAAAATTGATATGCTAAAAAAGTGAGTTTCACGGGATTTTGAAAACCACTATGATATTTCGTAACGATTACGAAACATTTTAGGCCAATTGCGAAACGAAGAACTAATTTGATGTGATGAATCATGCAACCTTTAAATTTCTATTTTCCAGGGAAAAGGATTTTTTTTCGTGGCTTCTATGTAGCGAGAGGGGGATTCGCTGTCAAAAAGCAGTCTGTCCACAAAACGACTTTTTTCCGTTCCGCCAGTCAAGCAATCTAAAGCCCCATTTACACGACATGGATTTTTTGGCACGGCTCGGATAAAAAGTGGTTCGGGTACCAAATGTAATGGCACGGCTCGGGTATATTTGCGCTGTGTAAATGGCTTTGCCGTACTACATTTTGTCAGTGCCGGACCGAAATTTCATCCGTGCCGGGACTACGTGGCGAGGTAGTCCCAAACCATTTTTATCCGAGCCGTGCCAAAAATTTACGTCGTGTAAATGGGGCTTCAGGCCCACGGCAAACGTCGAACTTCTTCTGTCGAGCCTTTCCTTTTTTCAAAGGATGCCGCTTCATTGAACTTCATAATAGAACGCTTTCTATTGTTTTGGATTGGAAGGTCACGACTTTGGCACGACGCTTGCCTGTGGCCTAAGCGACAGGTTCCCCCCTCTTTCGCCCATTCTGGGTTTTCAACCATTCTCTTGAGAATCAATTGCACATAATGCATGAATGCTGGTACCAGAATGGACGCTGATCACATGTCTTTTGTTAACCATCCGCCAGAACATTTTAGTGACGTCAGTTGCAAACGAAGAATTGCACTCGTCGCCTGGCTCTGTCGTGACGAAAACCCAGTTGGCTGTACTAGGCAAAACACGGACCTGATTGGCTCAGCTGGTTTGACTAGCCGAACAGGAAAACCCGAGATCAAACATTTCCAGCACGAGAGTACGTTTTTGGCTATAAATTGTGTTCACGGGCTCTTTGTTTGATTGCGCCTTATTCATTCTTTTTACGTTTTTAACAGTCCGCTGCATTGATCGTATGACTGTGAAAAGTGCAGCGGCACGTGTTAAACCTGGCCTGCTGTAGATGCGGAATGAAATCGTGTAGTCGCGGTATTTACAAAAGTGAACAATTTTTCACAGGGTTTTTGCATCTAAAATAAAATATAAAATTAAATATAAAGAATTGTATTTAAGCGTCAGCGTATCTAGCTCGTAAAGCTAATTAGAGACACTACCAAGAAATGATAAACAAAGAACAAACTCAAACGAACTTGTTAAAAATCCCAACTAGCCGGGAGGTAAATCAGTTGTCTATATACAAACAAATTGCCGGTGGCTATAGCCCGAGAGGGTCTCGAGACGGCGCCGTGACCACTTGGATCCTGTTTTAAAATATTTTACAAGACATACTGATAGATAAATCTTCAGGGACTTAACTAAGTATGCCTACCAGAGAATTAGATTAGAAAAAGAAATCAGGCTGAGTGGGATATTCGCATTGAGTTTCTCATAAGTCAGTCTACATATTGGTAGGAATATCCTGCCTTCCTTAGATTGATAAGGGATTCTGCCCACCCGGTCGGGGATGATCGTCGATTTGGTCTCTTTTAGGGGCGATCTTGATGTTCAATAAATTTTAGGCAGTTGGTATCTTTTAGGGCCGAAACTGTGTCCAAATTGCTTTTCTCATGATGATGCTTCTAAAAACCGTGTAAGAAAGAGAGATATTCGATGAGAAGACGATGAATTAGAAACAAACACGGAAATGTCTTCATGGGTATTTTTCCCCTGTTACCTGTGTCCTTCGCGCCTACTTGGCACATAAGACCTCATCTTTTAGGGTATCTTTTAGGGTAATAATTTTTTTGAGCCACGCTATGGCCCGCCATGTTTGGTATCTTTTAGGGGTGAAACCGAAAATTTCCGACGATCATCCCCGACCAAAAAATATGGGAGTCACCCCCCCGGGCTGCCCACACACCAATCCCAATGGGCTGATAGCTTTAGTTGATAGAGCGGCGGTCTAGATAACCGCCGAATCCCACTCAGCCTGGATTGTTTTTCAAATCCATGTTAGTGTTCTCTGGTAGGCATACTTAGTTATACTGATAGAAAGATCTGCAAAAAAAAAGCGAAAAGAAAGATCTACAAAAGCTTCTGATGTCAGAACATCTTTTAAAAAAATAAAAACAAAAAAAATGTAGATCGATATTTCGGATTTTGCGGGCGTCGTTTTTGTAATCGATTTAGCTAAAAATGTGCTATATAGTATCAGAAATGATGTACTTTTTTCATATAGCATGGTTTTGAGGAACTGATTAAGGTTGACAGGAATTTATCAATTAACAGGATTTAGTGTATCGAGTAATTCTACAAAAATTGGCATATCAAAGAACATATGATATTCGATAACTAGGTTAAAGAGTCACAATAAAGTGCTCACAATTAAATGCTCTTCAACTAATCTTTTTTCATTTAGTATTTTGACGGGAGAAAGAGAAATACTCTTATTTTATAAATAGATGATCCCTTTCAAATGATCCTTTAAGATAAATAAATAAACACGAGCACTGAGTGTACCTGATACTTCGCCTTTACCGTCCTTTTCGAAAAGCTCCGGGTCGAAATACTGTGCATTCAAACTAGCAATCAGACTCAACCAAATGACAAATACGGGCCCCATGCTTCATTCGCGGTCATTTCGTTTCCATCGGATCTCTGTTAAATTGGACTCGTATTTTTGTCCGCCATTTTGTAAAACTTGACACTCAACTGAAGACTAATCAGGCCAATAATTCGCCACCGGTTGGAACCTGTTAATAACTGATGTCATTTTGATTTTGTGTGGAGTTTCAACGCTTTGTCCATTCAAGCAGGTTATCCTACTAAGAACCTTCAAAAAGCCTGAAATGGACACTCCCATTAATACTATCAAGCGAACCGTGTCTGACTTTTTAAACTTCCAGAGATGTTTTATGTCAACCGGCACAACTTTAATCCTTCAATATGGAAATTGTAATGTGGAGCATAAAAGGCTGCCTAATCTCAGCTAAAGGCTTTCATAACCTCAGATGATTTTTAATATTAGCAATATTCTGAGTTATTAGATTGAACGTATTGATTTTGACAATTCAATGGAATTAATATAAAAATATGTCATTCATATAGCTTTTATTCGCTTCTAGGTTCTTTCAACTCGACACTATAAAATGCGTTTGTCTGTATCACGGGCGTGAAGTTATTTACTGCAACCTTGCGGACGTACCTTTATCACTTCGTTTTATCACATTGATTTTTGCTTTTGCAATCTCTACTTGAATGATGCTGTACTGAATAGCTGAATAAGTAGAAGCCTTAAGCACACAGAATACAAAACCCACTCAGTCTCGATTTTACCGAGCCCTTATCCAAATATTCACTCGACCCTACTGAAAACATTGTGCTCCTCTTTTTTGCACCAAGTTCGGGAATTAACGTTGATGTAGTCTCATGCTTAAGGCTGAATTTAAAAGTTCTTAGAAACGTAGCTACCGAATCTCCGTGAAATTATCGATGTTTTATAGGCTCGTATTAAGTCCGGATAGGAGAGTCCCCAATTCACTTGTGTTTTCTGATTATTGTTAATCCTTCTATCCAACGCTTCTATCACTGCCCTTTAAAAATGAGTATCTGTTGATCCTCGGCAAAAAGAAAATATATGGACTTTCAACAAGGGACATTTGCATGATGACGTGGTTGACTACAACTACCAGAAACCTTTGCGTGGTGACTTATTGTGTAGACAATTTAGGCTATTGTGTTCTTATTCATGAAGGAATTTGTTGAATGAATAAGAAAAAGAAACTGAAAAGGATTCTGGTAGTTGTAGTCAAATGACGTCATCGTGCAAATGTCCTATTAATATAAAAATCTTCCATTCATGTTTCGAACCCATGAAGAGATAAGGAGACAAATATGTGGGGACTGGGGAAGGGAAAAAGGTGCTCTTTTTTGGATGTTTTGGATTAAATTGGCAAATATCAGTTACCATTGCAACGATAATGATTAGGGCAAAATTGATGATCATTCTCTCAACATTCTCTGCAAGGAAGCAAGGATCATGTTTCCATGCCAACCAGGCAACAAGAAAAATCCAAGTTGAAAATATCCCATGAGAGTCTAGCCACAAAGTATTCTGTTAAGGACCATTTCACCCGTTCCCAGTATTTTTTTACAAAACCCACAGTCTCGATTTTATCAAGCCATCATCTCATATTCAGTCCGGCCCTACTCAAAACATTTTTTTTTGCACCAAATTCGGGAATTAACTTGTAGTCTCATGCTAAACTAAGGCGAATTTAAACATTCATAACAATACTTAGAACGACTTGCTTCTGAAATGAGTCATGTTTCCGTAACATTTCGAGAGGCGGCCCTTGAAAGCCGTAGGAAAATAGATTTGGCTCTTGACCACAATGGGAAAGTGGCTCTTGCGTGACCAGAATCTGGTAAAATGGATGTTCTACCTGCAAAACCACCCTGATAAAGCACGTGCAATGCCTAATTAATTTTGAGCCAAAAGCAGCCCAGTCTAATCAGAAGCTGGACCTACGATGGGTCCCAATGTAGGACAGGGAATCATAGATAGACCGGCCCTTACCGGTATTGTCCAGTATGCTTGGGAACGTGGCTGGAGTCCCAAAAATTTTAACACGCAGGGGGCACATCGTAAACGTGCAGTAATACTCCTGTATAATAACTGTTTTTATTATATCCATTTTGAAATCACTGTCAATTCCTGCAATCTGATTGGCTTAACAACAGTGCGATTTATTCCCAAATCGTATCCTTTTGAGTCTAAATCGCATCTTTTTCTCAGCCAATCACAAATAAGCACCAAAACCAAACAACCAATCAGATTTGAGCATTACATTTCATTAGCCAATCAAATTGCAGGAAAATGTGCCAGGGAAGCCATTTGGGAAAATATTTTTTTCAAGTTTTTGTTGAAAAACTTCCCAAACTTTCAAGGCAAAATGGATGAAATTAATAACTTACAGTTTGGTCTTGATGATGATGACTTACTGGCAGCAGAGGCCTCATGTTCACTTGATTTTCCCGAGTTTTTTGTTACTTTTGAGGAAATTTTGGGCGATAATTATACAGCAACATCTCACAATCCGAGCGTCCCGCGATCCAAAGCAAGTGAAATACCGACACCAATACCAGAGAAATCCAATCATAACGATGTTTCCCGGTTCTCTGAAGTTACAAGCGATGCAATTGAAGAGCTGAAGACGGTTGCCATTAATAAAAACACTTCTAAATCCACGAAACAATGGATGAATGTGTGCAATGCTTGGTGTCAGTCCCGTCATCTTCAGAATGTAAACATCGAAACAATGGCGCCGCGAGAACTTGACACGATCCTGAGCCAGTTCTATGCAGAGGTCAAGAAGAGAGATGGAGAGGACTACGAACCAGAGTCACTCAAAATAATGCAGTCAGCCATTGAACGCTTTCTTAAGGATAAAAACTACCCCCTGAGCATCGTGCGGGCGAGGGAATTCTTCAATTCGCAGCAAATCCTCCAGGCGAAGGCGATTTCCTTGCGTCAAGAAGGAAAAGGAAAGAGACCAAATAAAGCGCAACCATTATCCGAGAATGACGAGGTGGCACTCTGGGAGAAAGGCCAGTTGGGCGACTTCAATGGCCGAGTTTTGACGAATGTAAACTTTAAGAACTTGACTGAGCAACTAGGGTTGCGAGGTCGCCAAGAGCATTACGATGCATATGTGGAGGATATTGTGGTAAGACAACTAGAAGACGGCAGTGAAGCGGTTGAATTCCGAGAAGGGCCAACCAAAACCCGAAGTGGTGGGCTAACAATCAAGAGACGAACAACTCCCCAAGTAATGCACACCACAGATGGAGGAGAAAGCGATCCTGTTCGCCTGTTCAAGCTCTGGCTATCGAAGCGTCCAGGAGGCATGAAGAGCAGCGGTCCCCTGTACTTGAGTGTCATAAATCGCCTGATGTCTGGACCTGATGTCTGGTATACAAAAGTCAGAATGGGCCAGAATACAGTCGGAAATCTAATGAAAACCATGGCCTCCTGCCTCCAGACCGACAAAAAGATCACAAACCATAGCATTAGGAAAACACTCGTCGCAAAGTTGAAGAAATCTGGCCAGCCGAGAAACGTTATCTGCGAGATAACTGGACATGCACGAGAGACGTCGCTAGATGATTACGACGCCATGGATGAGACACAGAGGAAAGAGCTCTCTCATATCATCAGTGGATATCAGCCAGATCATAATAATCATCTGAAAGTAGCCCAAAATCAAGCGCCGAAAAAGTCAAATCCCGCTTCAAGTTCAAGTCAAATGTCTTCTCAGGCCGTTGAAGCTCAGCGTCAGCCACTACTTCCACTTCCAGTTTCGCAGTTCCAACACCAAAGCCAGGTTATGCATCAGTCTCATCAGTCTATGGGCTATAATACAGCCTTTCCATCTACTGGATTCCAAGGTTTCCCAGGCTTTCATTCCCTGCAATATGGAATGGCAGCGTTCACCAGTGCAAGCAGCTCACCGAGTCCATCTCATTCACAGAATTACACGGGCTGCACTTTCAATTTCTACGCTAGAGAAAGCGAGAATGCCGAAAAAAACCCCAAAGAAACGCAGGGCATTCATCTTAGAGTCAGATGAGGAAGACTGAACTGTTCTAGTGACTGTTTTTGGGAAGAATTCCCCGTTCGAGTGCGGAAATTGACTTTAAATGACGTTCGGGAAACTTGTTTTCCATTTTCATGCTCGAATGAGTTTTGGACACATGATATATTTTGCATATTTTACCATATTTCAATCAGATGTAAAAGCGTTTCCGCTTTAGAAAACCGGAATGAGAAATAAATCATATTCACGCGTGCGATTTCAGACCAAATTGCACTCCACTCAGTTCAATTACCATTATGAATCACCTGGTTGCTTTTCAAAACGGTTCGGTTTTCGCTTTGCTACATTCGCCAATCAGAGGCGAGGGCAGCCTGTTTTGAATCTATCACCTGGTCGCTTGATTCTACACGCTCAACTGATGTGTTTTTCAACGACTTTCTGCACGCCTTATTTGTAGTACGCCTCCAGGGACGCGGAAAAAGCAAATACTTCGACCTGAAATTCCTCAACAACGCAAGTTCTGCACCGTCGACTGGAAGAGATGAATAGTTATTTCGAATTTCGGGTTGTATCTTTCATCGGTCTCGAAGTCTCCTAACTTGAAAATATATTATATAATGGAGCGAGGGGTGAAATATAAATCGCTAAAAACGGACCAAAACTTAAAACAGCGGTACCACAGAATGACTGAATGAAAGTTTATTGATTTTACTGTTGTTTCTCTTACAGAAAAGCTATGTGATGACTCACTACAGTCGCCAGTGAATCACACTTCATGTAAAGGAAGTCAATAACAAACATTACGCTATTGAGACTACTACAGCTTTCGATAGAGCTTTATTGAAATAATTATTCCTAACTCCCATGGAGCTTGGGGAACCTGTGTTGCTACCGTTCTCGCCTAAACACACAGGTGTTCGCCCTAGTCTTGCCCTCTCATGGCCATTCCATAAACAACAGTCGTATCTAAATTTTTCTCTTTATCAAGCTTTCCTCAGCCTGGGGGATTTGTTCGGTTTCTGAAATGCGTATGACAAGTGGGGCAAATTAACGTTGTTTTGTACAGTCATGGTGGTTTCTTTTGGGTTCATAAAAGTTCATGTCACAATGAAACAATACCGGCTGCAATTGTTAGTTAGATATTTAATCATTTGTCATTCCTTTTAAGGCCCTGTCCACACTAACGCGTTTTCAAAAGTATTCGTTTTCAAACTTATACGGATTCGCAGCGAGTTAGTGTGGACGGGATTTAGCTCCAAACAAGCGATCAGTTTTATTTGATGTTGGCGTGTGCAACAAGGACAGTCTTGCACACGCCGACAGACAAATTAATGGTACAGTTGACGTTATCGTTTTTACTAAAAAACGATATGTATACGGATTCGTTTTTATTCACTTTCGAAAGCGTTTCCAAAGTTATACGGATTCGATGAAAACGATCAGTGTGTTAGTGTGGACGGAAGGCCTAAACGTATCAAAAAGTATACGGATTCAAACGAAAACGCGTTAGTGTGGACGGGGTCTAAGGCTTAAAAGAATTAGAGCACAACTTTCTATGAGTTTTTTGGCGAACTAGAGCACGCGTGATGTTGAGAGACACGAGAACGTTGTAAAATCACGAAGGCCGCGGTTTAAAATAAAGGGATTTTTTTGGTAAGCTCCCATTTAGCGGCAATCTGTAGTATATATAAAAAAATGAGATAGAGTTAAAACTCCGGGTGATGCGTGACACTTGTAAAGAAATGGTATCAAATCGAATCAATAAATTGAAAAAGTGTCAGTATAATTTAATACAAACGTTTCGGGCATGGCCCTTCATCAGTGTAGTATATATACTTTGTTAACAGAGAGATGACTTTTAATTTAGTCCCACAGACTCGCTTGACCCCCCGCTCGAGGACACGATTGCGGCTTGTGTTGTGCTTAAGTGTCGAGACTCGTTTTTCAAGGGCGGAGCACCATTTAAAAGGACATTCTGGGTTGCAAGCCTTCGCACATCCTGCAGGGCATTCTGCAGTTTTTTGACGAGAATTTGAATTACATATGGTAACACAGAAGTCTGGACATGCTTGTAGATTTGAATTGTCTACAGCTGTTTCAAGTAACACGCGACCCAACGCGCTCAAAACATTTTTGGCAGTTGGGTTTTTCTGCGAAGTCAATCAAATCGCCTAGTGCAGTGAATTGGCTTCTGTCGCGAATTGTCTCGCAAGAGAAGCCAAATAAATGTACTGGGCAAGGATTTGATTGGCTCACACGTATTGCATTGATGGACAACGCAGCCAAAACCCCAACTGCCAAAGTCTGTTCTGACAACGGCAAAGTCGCGTGTTAAACCTGAAACAGCTGTAAGCCAGTTTTGGGCTTCACTGTTCCAGTACAACACTTTGGGATTGCAAGATTGGAGACGCAATTTGTGGGCATCCTTTCAATCCCTGTTCAACTTTACCAAGTTACCAGTCCTAATCTCTTTCCAACTCAGAACAACACTGAACTTGGCATTCAAATCCGCAGTTTTTCTTACAGTTTGGAGGACAAGCTTGAGAAGTTTCTGTTCTAGATCTTAAATCTTGAACTTGCTTGGATCCAGTACAACACATAATTAAACAATCAGGTCTGCAATTGACTGCGCAAGATGGCGGACACATTTGTTTGTTGACCCACAGCGTGTGGAGGTTATGTACTTGTTTTTTTGCCACAGCATGGACAGCTTGAACTGCATACTAATACACAACGCAGGACAAGTAAGTTGTTTCATATGAGAGACATTCACTTCTACGCTTCTCCAGTACATGCTGCGCTTCTCCACTGCAGTAATCTTTTGGGTGCACGTTTGAATGCAGAAAGCTGGACAACCTTTACGAATAGTAAAGTGGTTTTCCAATTGTTAGCCCAAACTTCTTCATATCAGCCAGAGAACAACACTGTACAGGGCAATCTATGTTGCAAGCCTTTCTACACGCTTATGGACAACTTAGTGGTGTGTTCATGGGGGATTGAGGTTTGTCTGTACTTGTTTTGACCCTGCACAGCATCGTATAAGGGAGTCGGGTCTGCAGATTTTCTGCAAGAAGGAGAGAATGTGAGTTTTACCTGATGCTGCCTTGCCCATGCGCGCCTTTGAGCATGCAGTAGTAATCTACACCGGGGCAAAACGTATTTGCCATGCGCTAAAGATTCACTTCCTGTGAAATGAACACAAAAGAAATAATATACATGACAAAAATATCCCGTGCTGTCTTGGAAATTTGGAAAACTTAGCTCCAGACACTAAACTTAAGGCCAAAAATTGCAGAGCAGCTAGAATATTATCATATCTTTCTCTGAACTTTTGCACCTCTCAATTTAAGGCTTGCACCCAAGGCGAAAAGTATTGTTTAAAGTCAAAATTTATAGTTCGCTGTTGTTATGTTGATTTTTTCAATTGTCTGCATTTCACAGGCCAGTGAATCTTTAGCACATGTCAACTGCGTTTTGCCTCTGTGTCGCAGTAATCAGGGCATTAGTCTATACAATTGGAGGTGGTGGTAAAACGAGTTCGGGCATCGATCCTGGGGCGTGATCTGCGGAGAAATATTTAAAAAAACGAAACTAATATAGTATCTCAAGCGGATTTTATTATTTTCCTTCCTTACTTCCTAAATCACTCTTAGAATGAAAATTTTGTGGGAACTTTTAATGGATATATATGAAAAAAGCACTGCAGCACGATTTTATATTTATCTGACCATTTTGAAAGGCGTTTAGAAAGCCAATTTGTTATACATTCCGGTGCCTCCTGAAACACCTCATGTACGTGAATTGTCGATTGCACCTTTTCGTGATTGTATGAACTACTTCAGGCCCTGCGCTACCACTAAACCTTAATACAACCTGCACCAGACTGTTGTAGACTGATAGACTCTTTTCTAAGATAGCCATAGCTGAACTGTCCCAGGAGTGATACGTAACGAATCATCATGCAATGTCATTATTTATCTTATCCAATAACACCCCTATGTATGTACATAGAGAAAGCAACCATCCACCAAGCATAATCAAGAGCATCCCCCTGGGTATAGAAAAACGGCTGAACGAGATATCTTCGTTGAGGGAGCGCTTCAAAAAGGCCGCGCCCGCGTACCAACGCGCTCTAGAGGACAGCGGATACCACCACCAGCTGCAGTTCAAGGAAGCCGGCGAACACTCCCGGACACCTCCCGGAAAGGCGAAACCGGAGTAGAAAGATCACATGGTACAATCCGCCGTTCAACAAACAAGTTGCAACAAATGTGGGCAGAAAATTCCGCAACATCATAAGCGATTGCTTTGGGCGCAATCATCCGCTGGCAAAGATCTTTAATAAGAACACTTTAAAGCTAAGCTACTCGTGTATGCCAAACCTTGCGACACTAAAATCCTCGCCCCAGACCCCCGATAGGCTATGCAATTGCAGAAAACCCAACATCTGCCCATTGAACGGAAAATGTCTCACGGAAAATGTCGTATACCAGGCTACAGTAGAAGCGGCTGGGCACAAGGAGACGTACATCAGCCTCACAGGGGATAGTTTCAAGACTCGATATAACAATCATGCACACAGCATCCTTCCGCAATAAGGAAAAGCGTACTGCAACCGAACTTACCAAATTTATCTGGTCTCTGAAAGAGAAAGGCACGGATTAAAGGCTGTCATGGAATATCATCGCGCGCGCCGCCCCGTATAACAACAAAAGCAAGCGGTGCAATTTGTGTCTAACTGAAAAGGAATTCTAACCTGAGGTCGAAGAACTGTGAAAAGGACTATTGTTTACAAAATGACTTTCTTATTCAATTATTAGCTAGTTTTCAGTTATAAGTCGGGGTTCAAACGGGTCCTTTTAAAAAAACCTGGAAAGTCATGGGAATTAAAAGAAAATCAAAGTCATTAAAGTCCTGGAAATATTTTCCTAAAGATTTGCAAGATGTTGAGTGTGTATATTGTAGAAGAAAAGGCACGTGAATAAGAACTATCAACGTGCTATCTTTGAGACAATTAAAGGATGCGTTCACACTAGGGCTGAAAGATGTCCAGACAAAACATGTTTCAATAATACGTGAAAACACGCATTTTTCATTATTGCCTTTCATTGTGAAAGGTCATTCAATTTTTTCAAACGCGCTTGAACAGGTCCTTCGAAGTCCTGGAATTTTGAAGGCTTGAAAACGTAGGAACCCTGTTAGTTCTCCATTGGTTGCTTTTGCCTCACATAAATGTTTTAGTCTTTTCTGTGTCTTGTTAGCTAGTTTCTTTTCTATTACACGTCATTAGTTACAACTATAGAGCAGCATTTAACAGGGCACGACGGAGTACAGTTAGTATAACATTCGGTAGGGCACTTTAGAGTTGTCTCAGTTGGTTTCAGTTCCTGTGGTTGTGGTTGTGATGTAAAAGCGGCTAAACAACATTCGATGGGGCAGCTTGGCTGACAGACTAATAAACATGGCGCAGGACATGGAGCTGGGATCGGTTTTGTAGGGACTTGTAATGCATTCGAACAACATCTTTGCGGGCACTCTGGCGAGCATTTGGTCATACAAGACGATGGACATACATCCTGATTGTTAGATCTTTTTTGTATCACACAGCATTTTGGGGGACAACTCGGCAAACAGTTTGTTGCACATGTTTCGGGACATGTCACAGGCGAAGTCTGCTCTATGAGATTTTGGTTTTCGCAGCACATGGCTGGACAGTCTGGTTCGCACTTCGTTGCACATGACACTGGACACACAACCACTTTGGAATCCTCGGGTTTCTTCTCTTTGCAGCATTTTACAGGACACTCTGGTTTGCATTCCGCTATACAAGATCCAGGACATTCATCGGGAGATCCGTATGGTACACTGACGGTATCAATGATGCTGAAACAGCAGTTCGATGGACATTCAGGCCTGCAGTTTGAAGGCGAGCAGTCTGATGGACAGTTCGTGACCATATTCTCACAACATCTAAAAGGGCAGATTGGTTTGCAATTCCCGGGACTACATCCTTCTGGACAAAGTCCTTGAGCGGAGCAGCATTTTACAGGGCAGTTCGGGGCACATTTGGTAGAGCAAATGGCTGGACAGTCACCAGACGAATCTGGTGAAAGAGTCGTCAAGCAGCAGTTTGAGGTAGAACAACTAGGAGGACAACCCTCTTGGGCTAGAGTACAACACTTAACTGGGCAACTAGGTGCACATGATTTTTTACAATGATCTGTACAATGATTCACTCCGTTTTGCATGTCTGATGGTGTTATGATCGTTGCTTTGCTAGATCGCCTGCAACACTTCGGCGGGCATGACGGCAAGCATATCATAGAGCAGACAGGCCGACAGTCGATTTCTTGAGGTCGAGGATGTTTTGGTGGTGGTGGTTTTGCAATGGCAGGGCCTGTCAGGAGGAAAAAAATATGACTTATGGCCTGCCGATTAAACTTCATAAATCAATTTTAAGGCTAAAGGTCGAGCCTTTCCTCATCCTCCTCTTGATCCAAAATCGAAAACAAAATGATTTATTGAAAGCATGCGACACTCTCAACAGCTTAGGTCGATTTCTTGACTTCTTTTACTGCGGATTTCATCATTCTATGAACTATGCGCCGACTAATTTATTAAGTTTTAAACGCGAGGTACATCCAAGCAACACGGTAGCTTTTGCAACACCTCTGAGCGATTTGTGTGATTGCTCAGTGTTGCGATTGAAGGAGGCCACTAATTATGAAAAGAATTATGAAAAGCGCAGTGAGATGTTTCAGTATTTTTTTAACCGAAATGCTTAACGACTGAGAAAGGAGAGGAAGATGATGAAAGGCCTGATAAGCGACCATAAAACCGAACCCTGAATTATACTGATAAGTGCGTATGCGTATTAATATCGGTAGCTATCCGGAGAGAACAGGTGTTTTGCATGGGAGAGGACATCACAACCCTACATTCCTTAATCCACCGTATATAGTGGTTTCAATAAAGTTTGTCACCCCAAAGACTAAAGCCTACAAGCTGTCGGCGCCAAGCATTGTGGGTCATTCGTGCTTTGAAATAACACAATATTCTCCATGAGTCAAAAATGCCGCGCACGATGAGCGAAGTCGACCTTAGACTCTAGCGTGTTTCCGAATTCAAGTGAGAGAATTGCTCTGCCATCTAAAAATGTGCATTCTTAAGAGCGAATGTCTGATAAAAATTTCAGCCAAAGCTCAGCAAAATTTGACATTTCACGGTCACAACCCAAAATCTAATTTCCCTCAAAATTGTTTGGATGATACAATTAGCATTCTGTGGTTATTTTGCTCAAAGAGTTCGCTTCTCAAAGAAATGAAATAAAGACACTTACAATTATAATAATTGCACTTCGTTCCAATCGAATGCTCAATTGAAATTTTATTTTGGGCGCCTAGAAAGCTTTCTGGAGGTGTATTACTAATTATTAATAAGCGCGTCTTTTGAATTTTTACGCGAGCGTTCCAATAATTTACTTTCACTACCTTCGAAGGTGTAGGATGACTAGCAAAAACGGACGGACGGAAAACAGAATAGAATTTGCGAAATATTTCTTCTTTAGATATTTGTTCTACAGAATATTCCAGCGGAGTTTCAGTAGTTCGGGTCCGTCATGCAATCATCTCACAAAATATCCCGTCAGTATTTGATTTCCTTCTTGACACAGGAAAAGCGTGAAAAGTAAAATGGACAGCTTAATGCTGTACGCAGTACTGTCGTTCACGTTTAAGAATAAAAAGTTCTTGCGCCCTCCAATTTGAGATTTGAAGTGCACTATAAATTAAAAATCGCGCTGTTCCCAACACGCGCGTAAATCGAATTGAATTTTGATTAGCACGTGAGACAACAAATGACTCACAAGGCTTGGCGTGGCTTGGCGCCGACAGCTTGAGGCTTTAGTCTTTCGGGTGACAAACTTTATTGAAACCACTATATATCGAGCGGAGAGATCTCTGCGTTCACACTAGGGCTGAAAGATGTCCAGACAAAACATGTTTCACCAGCAGATAGAGTAGACGAAAATATTGCGCCTCGAAACCATTTCTAATAACACCAAACACTGAAAACGAATTTTGAAGTTGTTACAAAACACCGGGGAGTGACAGTGGACTGAAATTGACAACAAATGTTTTCCTGAGTTTGCACTATTTGTTTCATCTCTGAAATTAACTTTTCTTCTTAATGTTTTCCAAGCGGACGTTTTTTTTTTGGAGTTACTACAGTTAATTAACACCTATACCTTTTAGAAAATTGGATCTCTTAATGGATATCCTCTTACCTCCACAATATCCCCATTTCTGATCACGATCATAGCTGTAGGATGTGGCACACCACGGTTTGTCATTGCTGTCATTCACGCATTGTTGATACACTTTTCCCTTAAATAGGAACGGAAAGTGACAACAGTCACCTCCCGCTGTCCCTCCTCGGGCTACATTGCAATCTGCAAGGGATGGAATTAAAATGTGGAAATATTTTTGGCACATTCTAACGGGAATTTTGATATTTTTATTCTGCCCTTCCTCAAGATACGACACTACCAACAACGAACAGCAAAAAAAAAATGCAGACGCTCTAGGTCAACAACAGATAACGTTTTGATTTGACATCAAGTAGGCAAGCAACGAAATACGTCGTATATAATAGCAAACACGTGTATAAGAGTGTTTCGAAATCAACTTCCCCTCTACCCTCTCTCCAGCTACGACACTGCCAAGAGCATAAAAGGAAAATAAAACGCGTATGCTGAAGATCAACATTAACACCAATAAGAAAACCGTTTGGCTTTGACATATCGATGCAAATGACCAATAATGTGGTCATTGGGCCGCCAATAGCTGTCATCTGTACATGACATATAACCTGGCGTCATCTGAGGTAAATATGATGTGTTGAGCTCGTAAAAAATACGCAAAAATAGTGTATTTCAGGGGTTTTTGTGCCATCGATGTGCTCAATAATATAAACATTATCCTTGTCGGGACTGCGTCCCTCGTACTGGCTAAGTATCAGGCGTTATTTTACGCAGGATAATGGTTAAATAACTGTTACAGCCATTCTCAGTTACACGCGGTCGTCGGGAAAAAGCTTGCAAGCGAAAACTCGTTTTTCTGTCTTGTCTGAGCTCGACAAGCCGGCGAAAGCACGTGCGTTGCCATGGAAACTTTGACCAAAAACGAGTTTTCGCTTGCAAGCTTTTTTCCCGGCTACCGCGTGTAACTGAGAATGGCTGTAACGTATGAATACTACTCACGTGGGCAAAATCCCCATTGCTTGTCCTTATCGTAGTTTGAGGTCGTGCTGCACCATCTGAAGTTACGTTCACCTCGGATGCACTTGCTCTCTTGAACACCACGGTGAGTAAACGGAAACTTGCAGCATTTTCCATTGGAATTCCCCTGATGTGTATGCATACAGCCTTGTGAAGAAAGCACATTTATTTATATTTTTAGCAATAAACCCGGCAAGAATGCCTCAGGACTATGGAACACATGATCAAATGTATTGGACTTCCGTCACGACACTAAGACAGTGGTTTATTCTACATAGCAAATTTGGAATGCCGCTCTCTATTGGGTGCTTTATATTGGTGAGTAAAGCTTCTTTCAGTTCAGTCACTATTTTTTTCAAATTTAAAAATTACGATGCCGAAACAGCACTCATTTCAGTCGGCTGTTAAGGCAATTTTCTCATACGAATTGGAGAAATCATTTATCAAGGATTTAAATGCTTATGTCAAGATATCTACATACAATTCTTATTACTTCATCTTACATCAAATAGACATGGCAAGGAGCGAAGGACGACACAGACAGGTTTCGGCGACCATTTGTAACCCTTACCTTCAGGAACAGGAACAACAATTACTGAAATGAAAAGGGAAAACACAGTAAGGTCAGTAAGTGATCCAATAGGCGTTTATGCTACAGGTTCCGGTTGCTCGCTGCGCTCACTTGTGAGATATCAAAATTTGAACACTCGAATCTAAATTCCATATCCCCGCACGCCCATGTAATATTCTGGCTAGATATGAAACATTGAAAGCTATGTTATTTGTATCTTTTCTTCGTGTTATCCAGAAATGTTTTTTTCAAACTATGCCGATAGCAAAACTTGACTGTGCTTACAGTACTATCCCATTCTTTCAACATTGTAACTGCATTAACACTCCTATGAAATAAAGAGGCGGGCTTACAGCTGTGTGGCGTACTTTCTTGTCTATGGTTTATTCCTACCCTAATAGGGATGAGAGTTTGTGCAGGGGGTGGTGGAGGCTGAACTGGTGGCAGTGGCGGAAGAATTGGCGAGGAGCTGCTGTTATTGGTGGTGGTGGGGGTGTAGTTGGATGAGTTGTAGGGGGTGTTGTTGGGTGCGTAATGGCGATTGGTGGCGCTGTAGGTGGCAACTGCGTTAACACTCTTACCCTAACATCGATGAGAAATATCCTACTTGAAAACTGTATAGAGCCTTGGATGAAACGGTATATCAAAACAGTTCATTACTTTTTTTACAAAACTATTGAGTCGGATCGATCAGTGATAGTAGCTTCACCTAAACTCAATTTTCAACCGAGTGCAAAAGTGTAGTGCTTTTTCCGAGGCGAAATAAGAATCAGGTCGCGAAAACAGTCAGCTTACCTGTGGGTGGTGGCGGTGGTACGGGTGGCGGAGGTGGCGGTAGAGGGGGTGGTGGAGGTTGAACGGGTGGCGGAGGTATTGGCGGGGGAGCTGCTGTTACTGGCGGTGGTGGGGGTGTAGTGGGAAGAGTTGTATGAGGCAGAGGTGTTGTTCGGTGCGTAATGGGGACTGGTGGTGGTGGAGGTGGTAGAGGAGGCGGTGGCTCTGGTGGCAATGGTATTGGTGGTGGGGGAAGCTGTGTGTTTGGCCTGGGCATTGTTGGCTTTGTTGTCGATGGTGCTGGTGCTAAAATATAAATAATATAAAAAGCTAGACCAAATCACTGGTACTTAGAGCGAAATTCCTAGCATCGTGATGATCCAAAGTCTGAATACTTTTAATTTTGGCGATAAGATTCGGAGTTGTCAATCAATACTTTGAGGCGAGAATATGCAATTCGGCTTATGCACGCTAGACAATACAAAGCCTCCGTATGCAATTGCGGCTCAGATAATGACGTTACCGTTATGTTGGCGAGATAATTCTTGGTAAACCTTTTCAGAAAAGAGCACGTGTACCAGGCTCAGGTTTCTGTTAATCCGTAAGTACGGGTGCGTTTCGCGAATCTGAGTTACCCTCGCCACACACAACAGTCAAACACCACCAGCTGATCAAATGGTGCAGTAAAAGGAGTTCTGTATGGCTAACGTGCGTAAGGCGTATTTCAACAATCATAACGTTTAAGTTCAAACCATCCAGAATTTTTAAGTCCTTCGATTTTTATGGCAAATAGAACGAAACAATTTGCTGTTATTACCCTTGAGGAAATATGATTCTGTAAGAATAGGCGTATAGGGTTTTCTTTACTCTACCAAACACAATGGTGTCCATTAAAAGAAAAAGGAAAACCCCTAACGGTATGGTGAAAGGTTCAAAGGGTCTTTTCGCGCGCACTTTATTAGGAGAAACTAAAAAACTATACCCCTTAACCCTTTTTTTTTACCGAAAATCTAAAATAGTTACCGAAAGTCTAAAATAGTCACATGGGTGATTATACTAAAACATTCGTCGAGGTGACTATTCCCACTGGGGACCAGCAGTACATATATAAGATATCAACTCATTAACATACTGAGTTGGTTGAGAACGAGCGCCCGTCTTAGACGTTCCTCCAGTTCGACTCAAGTCTGCACTCTACTCTGCACAAGACTTCGCAACCTACTTCCACAATTAAAATTTACTTGTTCTCGTCGTCTCCTCTCATCTCTTCCCGCTATCAACACTCAAGTTCTTTATTTTCTACTGGCGTCGTCTGCACTTCAGCTTCAACTTGGTGTTCGAACGTGTTCCTGTCGCAATCTCCGTTCAAGCCTGACTCGCCACCCTTTCTGAAGCGTCCACGAAGGAACACCATGCCTGCTGTCTCTTCAATTCTACTTCCCCATCCGTCTCAAGTCCATCCATCTCAAGATAAACCTTGGGTTTATCACCGTCTCCAGAACTCCGACAGCTTGGAAGTTCTGACTCCCGGCAACCGACCTAGAAAGCCCGGACACATATTCTCCTTATATTCAAAGATACTGTGAGTATTCGGTTGCCCTTAATTATTTTCCCACGTTGCTTTCTCGTCGGTTCAGGTATTTTTCTTAACATGTGCTCGGCTCAGCGTTTTAAAGAAGTTTGACAACAGAGTCGTCTGCAAAGCGAAAAGTCGCTGAAATTTTAGTGTATTTCAAGGATTATATTGTTCAGTTGAGTTTGGCTACAGAGTTGTTCTGCCCAGCGAAAAGTCGCTCAAGTTCTAGTGTACTTTAAGATGATAATATGTTGTTCAGTTGAGTTTGGCTACAGAGTTGTTCTGCCCAGCGAAAAGTCGCTCAAATTCTAGTGTACTTTAAGATGATAATATGTTGTTCAGTTGAGTTTGGCTACAGAGTTGTTCTGCCCAGCGAAACGTCGCTCAAATTCTAGTGTGAGTTTGGCTACAGAGTTGTTCTGCTCAGCGAAAAGTCGCTCAAAATCTAGTGTACTTTAAGAAGATAATATGTTGTTCAGTTGAGTTTGGCTACAGAGTTGTTCTGCTCAGCGAAACGTCGCTCAAATTCTAGTGTGAGTTTGGCTACAGAGTTGTTCTGCCCAGCGAAACGTCGCTCAAATTCTAGTGTGAGTTTGGCTACAGAGTTGTTCTGCCCAGCGAAAAGTCGCTCAAATTCTAGTGTGACTTTGGCTACAGAGTTGTTCTGTCCAGCGTATAGTCGCTCAAATTCTAGTGTATTCTAAGATTATGATATACTAGCGTGACGAAAGTAATGCGGTAATGTGAAAGTAAATGCTATATGACAATCTGCCGTAATAAGGTTTATGATTCTGCATCTTGAAGGCTGGTTTCAGTGAATGTCTTTGTTTTCTAACAGAAATAGCTGATAGATTTCAATGAACGTTTTATCGAAGTACAACATTATTATTGGCACAGTATTTTAGGTGACAGGTGGAGTTAACACCTGCGCTAACCTCTTAGGAAACAGCTCGATCCGAGCGGATTATGTAATCAACACCGGGGAAACATTGTACGTTAAATTTTTTACTTTTAGCGTGGTATATTTATTACTTAACCTTATGGCGAAGGTCTTCAAATTTTGGTTGTACTAATTTCTGGATAACCCTTCCTGAATTTTGGGAGGACACCAGGCCCTGCTCCCGCAAGGAGGTACAAATAATTGTACTAAAGTAATAAAGTGTACTGCTTGGTAGTGTGTGTTATTCTTTAGGGTGAAAGTAAATGCTATGACAATCTGCCATAATAAGGTCTTTTTTATGATTCTTTAAAACTGCATCTTGAAGACTGGTTTCAGTAAATTGTTTGTTTTCCAACAGAAATAACTTATCGATTTCAATTGTATTTTTTTATCGATGTGCAACATTATTGGCACAAAATATTTTAGGTGACAGGTAGAGTTAACACCTGTTCTAACCTCCTAGGAAACAGCTCGATCCGAGCGGATCATGCAATCAACACCGTGGAAACATTGTACGTAATTTTTATTTTTATTTTTCATTTATTTTTTTATTTCATTTTAATTATTTATTTTTATTTATTTTCTTTTTCTTTTTAAACCTTTAGATTGGTTTATTTATTACTAAACCTCATATGGCAAAAGTCATGTGCGATAATTTCTGGATAACCCTTCTGAGTTTTGGGAGGAAACCAGGCCTTGCCTCCCACAAGAGAGGTGCAAATAATTGTGCTAAAGTAATAAAGTGTACTGCCTGGGAGAGTGTGTTATCCCTTAGGATGGGGCTATACTATGCTTTTGGTGAAGTTTGTCCAGTTGTTTGCAATGCAACTAAAATCTTGTATTATATATCATATCGAGTTGTCTTTGTCACTGGCTATGTGCACAGAGTTGGTGCCCAATTGCGTTACACGAAGAAAACGCACCGCGAGCGGTGCGTTTTGGCACCGGTGCCTTTCAGCGGTGCGTTTTGATTGATTAGCGGTGCGTTTTGCGATGCCTTTTCGCGGTGCGTTTTGCGATGCCTTTCCGCGGTGCGTTTTGCGATGCATTATCCGGTGCGTTTTGAGGTGCCTTTCGCGGTGCGTTTTGCGATGCCTTTTAGCGGTGCGTTTTGCGATGCCTTTTAGCGGTGCGTTTTGCGATGCCTCGATCTTTGGAGGTGCTGATGCTCGTTCTTGTTCTCTTGCTATTTTAATTAACTTACTATAGCAATGTCAGCATTTCGGAAAACCGTCTCTACTAACTGAATGAGTTTCAATATAGAGGCTACTTTGTCGCAATTGGAGAAGGTGCAGAACGTGATTGCAGGGTTCTTGCGATTGTGAAATCGCGGATGATGCAGAGCGAGTTTAAAGAATTAGTCATCATCAAAATGACTTTGCTTGTGTCTGAGGGATTTCTTCCGAGTTGAGGATACTTGGGGATACATCATCTCACCTTGGGAACCAGAGATTCTACTTAATAAAACGGCTCTTTTAAGAGCCACTATATCAACGGAAGTGAGGTCTAGTTTGATTCCTACATACTAGCGATTTCCCGAAATTTACGCTCGTGATAGCTAGCTAGCGTAGAGCCTAGTTCGTTCCGCATTTTTGCTTGAGGTTTCTCGAACTAACGTCTTGATTATAACACTAGCGTTCTGCACCAGTTTTTCACATATAATTGAACACTTAACTGGTTCAAAACTATTCTATATGAAAAGACAAATTGAGACCGACGATAAAATTCATTGCTAGGGTTCGTAATCCAAACACTACACCAAAACGCATCGCAAAATGCACCACTAAAAGGCATCGCAAAACGCACCGCTAAAATGCACCGGAAAAGGCATCGCAAATCGCACCGCAAAAAGGCATCGCAAAACGCACCGGAAAAGGCACCTCAAAACGCACCGGAAAGGCACCTCAAAACGCACCGGTAAAGGCATCGCAAAACGCACCGCAAAAAGGCATCGCAAAACGCACCGCGAAAAGGCATCGCAAAACGCACCGAACGAGTGTAAAATTGTAAGAAAGGATTGGAAATTCGGTTCAGACGCTGGATTTGTATTTCGCTTGAAAAAACTAAAGCAGTTTCAAAAATATAATTCATAGCAACTTGAAGCATACTTAATGTGCACCTTGGTGACAAAGAGGCTTTCGTTTTAACCAGAAATACACACTTTTTAAGCAATATCATATTTTGTGTACATCTACCGGAAGCACAATCCTGACATTGTTCAGACGCTAGATTTGATATATTTTCAGGTGTTAGTTGATAATAAAGTAGATAATAAATTATTGTGTAACAATCTATAGTTCATGTGCATCTGATTGCATGTTTTTGTTTTTCAAAACGGAGCTTAGATCATTCTATAATCTATGTTAATTGAATTTAGATACGGAAAATGTTACGCACGGTTTTCAGTTTTCGTGACTTTATTGACATTTTTTCGGTAGTAATTTTGTAAGATCTTTGAGTTTATTGCTACGTTCTCATCCTTTGGCAGTACCTTTATTGTATGTTAAATATGAAATTAAAATATTGTTGCGATCAATGTATTTTTGACGATGAAAGCTTATTTTTGGTGCCGTTTGCAATTGGTCACCAACATCGCGCACGTCGCCCACTCATGTCGAATTGTTAGCTCTATCGGGATCGACCCACTTTCGTTTACACGGAATTCACTAGACGAACAAAGTTAACGTAAATTAGACTCTTTCATGATATGTAACTCTCTGCCCAACACTCCTGGAGGGATCTTCTTCGGTCCTCTGTCCTCGGACGGGGCATTTCTGGGTTTGTTGGGTTTGGGGTTGTGCCCTTGAGCTTACATCATAACCTATTGTGTCAATAGACTGCTTGAATATGTGTATATGGGCAGGGGTGCAGCCCCGGACCCAGCAACCCTTAAGCATTTTCGCCTGTAAATTGTTACACTATACATCCCTACTCATTGACTAGTTGTACAAAGTCATTATATTTTCTGAGATTCTGAGTTTTGGGAGGAAACCAGTGCCACTGTAATATTGTATTATATATCATATCGAGTTGTCTTTGTCACGCATGCCGATTGTGAAGTGTTAGTTCTATCAGGATTATCCCACCTTCGTTTACACAATTCACTAGACGAACAAAGTTAACGTATGTATTAGACTCTTTCGTGATATGTAACTCTCTTCCCAACACTCCTGGAGGGATCTTCTTCGGTCCTATTCCCACTGGGGACCAGCAGTACATATATAAGATATCAACTCATTAACATACTCAGTTGGTTGAGAACGAGCGCCCGAATGACGTCTATGGGAGACGTCAATTTGGTGGTGGCCTGTGGTCTCATTGTGCTCTCCCTTAGACCTGGTGGTGCCTCTTGGCTTTCTTTCCCCCACCCTCCCTCCCACGGGTCATTACCATTGCCATCTTTGGCTCCACCAGACCTCCTTTTTCATAACCTATATAGTACAATCTTATAATGTATTGGTGGTGGCCGTTGCTCTCATCGTGCTCACCCTTAGATCTGGTGGTTAGTAATTACAAACCCATATATAATTACAAATTACAAACCCATATATCCCATATCTTATATAGAGTACAATGGGACCCAGTGAGAATATATTACTATTCGCCGCTATTTACGGAGCTTGAGGCGGCATGGCATGACATGTCATGTCAAACAATTAGTCGCCTCAGGCTCCTTAAATATCGGTGAATAGTCACCTCGACGAATGTTTTAGTATAATTACTCAAGTGATAAAAATATCGTATTTAGGGGTATATTTTTAGTTTCTCCTAATAAAATGCGGGCCATACCCAATGGGTTCAATGTTATATCCACGTTATATTCACCTATAGGTGAATATGACGAACGTCTCGACCAATCAGCGCGCAGAATCGCTTGAATATTTATACTAATAAATGATATTTTTCTCTGCCAGGCTGAACAGGTTCGTACATTTTAGCCTGTAGGCTCTCAAGCCTCTAGGTTCTTAAATGCGGGTTTTTACTGTACAGTACTACACATTTTACTGTACAGTACTACACTTACTTGGTTTAGGCACTTTTGAAACATGAACCACCACTTGTACCAGCACATAGCAGTGTTCATCAACAATAACCGAAAGTGTCCTCTTCCCATTAAGTAATATATCAAACTTTCGCGATGGATCCAGAGTTGTAAAAACAATTTGCGTTAAAGAGTTCCCTATTAAATTTCTCGGCTGTGGCAATTCTTCGAAGATCGTGCTTTGCTCCCTGTGCGGTGCTAGGTGTTGCGAAATCTCGTTTAATACTTTCTCCACGTTAGTTTTCTTCTGCGAATTGGCTTTTGGTGAGCCATTAACAGAGAAGGGTTGCCCTATTATATTAAGACCCTTCTCCGTAGTTGCTAGCTTCGTTTGTTTTGAAAATTCCGAAGGACTGCTAGCCTTAAATCGCTGGCTCGTGTACCTTGATGTCACTTGGGATACAGGTACAGCACTTCTACGAGATCCAGCTTTGTTAAGTATGGCTTCCACCATTTTCTTCACGATTTTCCATCTATGTGCTTTGGCGTGCCTCTTCAATTTCGATCCTAGTTGTTTATGTTCATATGCGTTATACATTTTATCGCGTATGCGTCGTATTGTTCTTTCAGAGCCTACAACTCGCTTTCTGCCATCTTTTTCTATCTTATTCTTTTTTCTGTCGAACTCTTCGTTCACGACGTTGTCATTTCCCGTGTCTGGTTTCGTCCCTGTGCTTCTATTCGGTGCTTTAAGAAGGACGTATTTAAGCTCAAATACGTCGCCGTAGACGTAGTAGCCTTGAAGCTTCAGGTTGCTGATAAGTCTGTATGAAATGCCAGCATCGTTGATAAATATAATCCGCAAGCAAATCACTGCAAAAGAAGAGAGAAATAGCCATGCGACACTAATGTTGTACTGTTGCTAGCTTTTAAGACTACAATGCGTGACCAAATCGTTGTCGCCTATGAATAGTTTTTTTTTCTATATACAGGGGTTACATGTAACACACCCGTCGCCCCATGTTCGCCGCCCCTCCCCTCCCCTCAGTACAATGTTGTTTACCGCAATTTGATCACTGTTACTCATACATGGACAAGAGGGGTTCTAGTGATCTTGTCTTAGGAAGAAAAACAAGTTACTAATGATGGGTAATCAAACATTGACGCGACAAATAATTTTGTCTGGCATTGTAGATTAGAAGGCATTTAGAACTACCCATTCGTAGGGTAAATGAGGAACGACTTACTGTACTGCTTCTTCATGGCTGCTGGTGGCACGGGCGCAGGCGCAGGAGTGGGAGGAGGTGTTGTGATGACAGGTACAGATATTGTTGCTGCAGCTGTTATAGCTGCTGGTTCGGTTGTCTTGAACGACCGTAAAATATCAAAACAATTCATCATGGCACTTTCCCATTTTTCCATTGGACGAATAACAAAAGAGCACCGTTGAATCCATGATATTGAAGCCTCATTGTAGCTTGCCACGAGATCAGTGATATGGAAATTTGCATCTTTGCTCTCGCAGATGTACCAGCCATAGCGTAGAAGGGCAAACATGAAAGCTATTGGGAACTTAAGAGTTCGGAAGGCGGTGAACGTGGCATCAACGTCTGCAGCAAATATTGAAATCAGGTTAGTGTTGGTCCGTTCCCTAATCTGGGCCTCGCGAAGCGAAATGGGACGTTTTACGGTATTTGTCAACGTCAAAGCAGAGATTTGGTGATCGAAAATATATCCTAATTTCATTAGGGTTTGTATGGCGATGCTGAATTTCTTTTGCGTTTTTCTCGAAGACGAAAGTATGACATTCTGTATAGGTCCCTTTCCGCTTGGCCCTTTTCGCTCTCATTCAGCAGAGTGCCTAGCGTGTCACGAACAACAGTCCGCATTCGACTGCGTCTCTCATGACGGCCGTTGTTGTTCCAACACGCGCTTTGACATCATAGCTGCACCTATTTGCCCTTTTCGCTCGAACATTCGGCAGAGTGCCTAGCGTGTCACGAACAACAGTCAGCAATTGACTGCGTCTCTCATGACGGCCGTTGTTGTTCCTAACACGCGCTATGACATCATAGGTGCACCTATTTTAATCATTATTTTTGATTTAAGGTTTGTTTTGTTAATGCGCATTCGCAATGCGAATCAGGAGAAAGCAGGATATTTCAAAACAAAACATTCATATCCCTAAGGCTTGGGTGTCATTCCTACTAGTAACCGATTTTCAAATTGAGCATAATTCGTCCCTAAACTGGTTTACGACACTTTATTTTTTTGCCGAAGGAAAACACGCGAACCTTTTCGCAGACTTTCGCGATTTTTCGGCTAAACATTAATTGAAAAACACATCCTTTATATTCGTCCACATGACATATGATGATACATAGTAGCAGCTTTAATTTTTTAAACGAAAACACGCGAAAAACACCCGGCTTTTTTTTTCAAACCAAGCTAGCAAATTCTCCTTTGTTGGGTTGAGTGCGTCGAATTTGTCAAAAGACAGGGGAATCTGAAAGTAAATGACGTGGTAGTTGAACATATTGCATGGATACCCCAAAGTTTTATTTCACTCAAATAAATTAAATTGAGGATATTTTTACGCAAGGTCTGTGAGTACAAGAGACTGGGGTGGACTTGAAGACCACTCAGCCAATTTTATTTTAAAAGTCTGCTCTCCTTATATTGAGTTTCTCACTCAAATAAAATTGTATTGAGGATATTTTTACACAAGATCAGTATATCAAGAAGCTATAAATTTTCAAACATTACTCTACCCCAGCGGAAATTCAGCGTTCCTGCACGGGGGCAATTTGAAGCAGGCCCCGAGGAAATTACAAATTCTCTCAAGAACTGGTGGCATTCTGATTCAGGACTAAAGGGTGGGCCGTGTGGAAATTTGAGCATCAAAAACAAAAACCCCTTTGAAAATTCCAGGCTCCTCGATTGGCGGCAACACAAATTGAATGACCCTAGCCGTATACTTACAAAATTTCTTGCTGCTCCCTAATTTCGCCAGAACGTAGTGATAGTTCTTTTGCATAATGTAGTATCCTCGGACACAGGCGGATTCCCAAGCGACAGTCTGTTGACCGTCATCTCTTGAAATAAACCCTTCTCTTGCTATAAATACTTGGCATCGCCTTCCCAAGATGATATCCCCGTACGTGCTTCGCCAGCAGAGGTTCTTTTTAAATTCTTGCATGGCTGGGATGTTGAGGGAGTGAATGATATACATGGCTCCAACCTCGACTGAAAAAAGAAGGGGTACAGTCAGCTGCTTACAGCGGCTAAAACTATATATTAGTGCACTGGAAACCTTGTCGATGACCTTATCTATAGGCGATTACATCGTGACGTCAGTGTTATTTTTTTCTCATTCGCATAAGCATTAGGTGAAAATCAGCAAGCGTAACGGAGGTACAAATAGAAACGATTTGAATTTCGATAGCGTATGGTGAATGAAGCGTACTAAGAAAGTTTGACGTTCGTAACTCAAATTATGAGCGCATGGCGAGGAGCTCAATTTGGAAGAAACATGCGGGCTAATGAGCTCCCTGCCCCACCAAAAAAAAAACAAGTCTTTTATGTAAGCCTCGTTGCTTTTGAAAAATGTAATAAAATTACTCAAGATCAAATAATTTTTATTCCGAAGAACGCATTGACGATTTTCACTAAGTTTTGAATGATCCACGCAGGTTTTTGAAATCGAGTGGGCTCATTCGCCCACATGTTTTCTCTCAATTGAACTTATAACTGCGTACTTACGACTAAATCTAAGAGTTGTTCGCTATTGATATTCAGTGCAGATTTTTTCTAGTGCTTCAAATTTCTGAACTAGGCCCTGCTTATGCAGATGAGTAAACAAATAACCGCCTATATGTCAGTCCCATTTCAGATGGAAACCTTGCGAACCTTTGGCATAAACTCTCTTAATGTTTCAACCTGATGTCACCACCACCATCACAATAACAACGACATATTTAATCAGCACTCGTAAAGTAAAATACAATATTTTATAGGAAAAATTCAGAATATAGATAGGAGCACCAGCCATTTAGAAATAGCAGAAGCTAGTTGAGCTAAATGGTTACGGCCACAGCGGATTTGCTGAAGAATGATTTGCCTAGCAATGTTGCCTTCTCGAGTTATTGACTTTTCTAGTGTTGATGACGTCATCGATTACGTCATAATACGTGACCTTGGTGGTGCACCCCCTTGCCTCCAAAATAACTTTACCCAAGTTTGGTCACCTAGCGGTGTTGCCTTCTTGTAGATATTGGCTTTCCTAGTTTTTATGAAGTCATCGATGAAGTCATGTCACGTGACCTTGGTGATGCACCCCTATTGCCTCCAAAATAGCTTCACCCAAGTTTGGTCACCTAGCGATGTTGCCTTCTCGAGATATTGACTTGTCTAGTTTTGATGACGTCATCGATGACGTCATGTCATGTGACCTTGGTGGCGCACCCCTCTAGCCTCCAAAATAACCTTACCCAAGTTTGGTCACCTAGCGCTGTTGCCTTCTTGAGATATTGACCTTTCTAGTTTTGATGACGTCATGCCGAACGAACGAACGCACAAACCGTCCATGACAGAATCGCTCGATGCATATACACTTTTCTTTTGTTCCTTTTTCTCCTGCATGTAGGTATGGGGCTCCGCTACGCGGGCGCCTTCGGCGCCCGCGGGAGCTCCGCTAAGAAGGAACAAACAATAAAGTAAAGGAAAACTATAAATGTACTGTTTGAATATAAATGAGAGCAAATTCAGTTATAGAAAGTTACAAAACTTAATTTTCATATTTTAGTATAAAAAGGGAATTGGTTAGAAGGTTTTTAAATTGGAACAAGACTTGGATTTAAAGATTCCTGGATTGAATTCCTTTCTTTCGCATGATTTCAGATTGAGAACTACAGAACTCCATTGATAGTTCTTAAGTTAACAGCCTCTCTTCCATTTTGTTAAGGGTATTCCTTGCTTTAGCAATATAACGACGATAAACACATACAACAATCGTGGAAACGACGAAAGCTACAATCGCGGACAAAATGTGTTGTCGCCTATGTCGAAAACTGCTCATTTTAGCGGCATTGACAACTTAAAAAAAATTTTTCTCCTAAAAAAGGTTCATCACAACCCCCCTTCCCCCACACAATGTTGTTGATGAATAGACTTTGAAATGCCAACATGATCATCCCCTAGGCACAACATTGAACGGGGGAGAGGGGGAGGGGAAAGGGTGCCTGTGTATATGCTCTGAATTATGTATGGTTTGTCAATTAGGCGACAACAATTTTGTCCCGGATTGTATTTAGTACGTTTTTCGTTTTCTTTAAAAAGAAACAAAGAAGCATGGGCTGATATATCGGTGGTGTATGAGACTCGATAGGCATGATATAAAAGGGTAATTAGATTTGCTGTAATTGTCTAGCAACAATGAAAATATGATCAGTTTAAGAGAATTTTGAGTCACGCGCGCGAGCAAAGAAATGGTACACGAGAAAAATCGGATTCGAAGCCACAACTACGGAAGAAAAAGAGCTTAACCTGGGCTTTCTGCGATCTCAGACTGGGATGAAGTGTTCAGTACTCTCGAAAAGATATTGTATAACAGCGGAAATTCCAGTATATTGCGAATTCCCAGTAAAAAAAGAAAGGAACAGACGGGAGAAAAAACACTCCAGATTGAAAAATTCGGCACAGCGAAAGGAAGGCGCTGGTACGGCCGGGAGAGAAACTGTACGCAATAAACCTATAAAAGATAAAACTATAGAAACTTTCCTGAAGAATAGTCAAAATCATCAACAGAAACGAAAACGGCTTACAAACTAAGGAATGAAACGTGAACATTGCGTTTTTTAAATTCCCAGAAATGAACCGGATATGACGTAATGCTAGAGCGCACGGCTTTATATCGCACACTAGCTTCTAGAAGATGTTAATATTAATATGATTTAACGAGTTATTTATTTTTTTATTTATTCATTTTATGATTTGTTGTAAATATGTATTTACAACAGCACTCACTTGTAACATATACTCGTTATGAAAAAATTGCACGGCTGTGAACAAATCGCCAACGGGTTACACGGGTAACGCTTCGGCAACAAAGAAAAGTAACTAGAGTCATTATTCATCTTTTTTAATCTAGTGTTACTCGTGTTACCCGTCCCCGGTCTCTCTCGGTTGAATCTAGTGAGTTTATTACTGCATCGGCAAATATTTCACGAGTTAAGAATTTATCAATCTTTGCTTTGCTATAAGTTGTGAAGTCGTCTTTTCGCACTTGTTTTGAGTGCAGTTTTTAAGCCTACAAATAACTTCTATCAGACCACAAACACCTTGCGCTCAAATCCGAGTTATTCGCCTGAATTTCATCCATTTCATAACCAAAACAGCACCAAACTATTCTTGAAAACTTGAATTGACACAAGAATTGCTTCAAGTTCTGAAGAAACGTGCCTAACGTAATCAAAAGTAGCCGCTTTTATGGGAACGCACGTGCTAGGTAGCAAAAACGTTTCAAACGTCCTCTCCCACGAGAAAAAAAATTCGTCTTTTTTGCCTGTTCTTCTGGAAACAAGTAAAGGAACAATGAAAACAACGATTCCAATTTTCACTTCCACCGCGTTAGATTCGATATAGCTAATTACATCGGTTACGTACAGAGAAAATTTGAGAAATACGTAGAAAAGCTCCAAATACAATCGCGGACAAAATGTGTTGTCGCCTATGTCGAAAACTGCTCATTTTAGCGGCATTGACAACTTAAAAAAAATTTTTCTCCTAAAAAAAGGTTCATCACAACCCCCCTTCCCCCACACAATGTTGTTGATGAATAGACTTTGAAATGCCAACATGATCATCCCCTAGGCACAACATTGAACGGGGGAGAGGGGGAGGGGAAAGGGTGCCTGTGTATATGCTCTGAATTATGTATGGTTTGTCAATTAGGCGACAACAATTTTGTCCCGGATTGTATTTAGTACGTTTTTCGTTTTCTTTAAAAAGAAACAAAGAAGCATGGGCTGATATATCGGTGGTGTATGAGACTCGATAGGCATGATATAAAAGGGTAATTAGATTTGCTGTAATTGTCTAGCAACAATGAAAATATGATCAGTTTAAGAGAATTTTGAGTCACGCGCGCGAGCAAAGAAATGGTACACGAGAAAAATCGGATTCGAAGCCACAACTATACGGAAGAAAAAGAGCTTAACCTGGGCTTTCTGCGATCTCAGACTGGGATGAAGTGTTCAGTACTCTCGAAAAGATATTGTATAACAGCGGAAATTCCAGTATATTGCGAATTCCCAGTAAAAAAAGAAAGGAACAGACGGGAGAAAAACACTCCAGATTGAAAAATTCGGCACAGCGAAAGGAAGGCGCTGGTACGGCCGGGAGAGAAACTGTACGCAATAAACCTATAAAAGATAAAACTATAGAAACTTTCCTGAAGAATAGTCAAAATCATCAACAGAAACGAAAACGGCTTACAAACTAAGGAATGAAACGTGAACATTGCGTTTTTTAAATTCCCAGAAATGAACCGGATATGACGTAATGCTAGAGCGCACGGCTTTATATCGCACACTAGCTTCTAGAAGATGTTAATATTAATATGATTTAACGAGTTATTTATTTTTTTATTTATTCATTTTTATGATTTGTTGTAAATATGTATTTACAACAGCACTCACTTGTAACATATACTCGTTATGAAAAATTGCACGGCTGTGAACAAATCGCCAACGGGTTACACGGGTAACGCTTCGGCAACAAAGAAAAGTAACTAGAGTCATTATTCATCTTTTTTAATCTAGTGTTACTCGTGTTACCCGTCCCCGGTCTCTCTCGGTTGAATCTAGTGAGTTTATTACTGCATCGGCAAATATTTCACGAGTTAAGAATTTATCAATCTTTGCTTTGCTATAAGTTGTGAAGTCGTCTTTTCGCACTTGTTTTGAGTGCAGTTTTTAAGCCTACAAATAACTTCTATCAGACCACAAACACCTTGCGCTCAAATCCGAGTTATTCGCCTGAATTTCATCCATTTCATAACCAAAACAGCACCAAACTATTCTTGAAAACTTGAATTGACACAAGAATTGCTTCAAGTTCTGAAGAAACGTGCCTAACGTAATCAAAAGTAGCCGCTTTTATGGGAACGCACGTGCTAGGTAGCAAAAACGTTTCAAACGTCCTCTCCCACGAGAAAAAAAATTCGTCTTTTTTGCCTGTTCTTCTGGAAACAAGTAAAGGAACAATGAAAACAACGATTCCAATTTTCACTTCCACCGCGTTAGATTCGATATAGCTAATTACATCGGTTACGTACAGAGAAAATTTGAGAAATACGTAGAAAAGCTCCAAATACAATCGCGGACAAAATGTGTTGTCGCCTATGTCGAAAACTGCTCATTTTAGCGGCATTGACAACTTAAAAAAAATTTTTCTCCTAAAAAAAGGTTCATCACAACCCCCCTTCCCCCACACAATGTTGTTGATGAATAGACTTTGAAATGCCAACATGATCATCCCCTAGGCACAACATTGAACGGGGGAGAGGGGGAGGGGAAAGGGTGCCTGTGTATATGCTCTGAATTATGTATGGTTTGTCAATTAGGCGACAACAATTTTGTCCCGGATTGTAGATTACTGTTGGCAGAGGCAAATAAATGGCAGCCATGTTGCCGAGAAGAGCCGAGCAGCTGACCTCGGGTTGGCTATTAGCCAAACGTCAATACGGGAAAGCTCCTGACGTTCACTTTCGACTCAGTATCAGATACACTAGAACTATTTCATAGTCATTTCATTGTTAAGTTATTCGGCCTTAATGTAAGTCTGACCCTGTAAGAATTGCTGTTTTTTTTCCTCTGTTAGGCGGTTATCAGCACAACAAAAGCCATGAAAATGCACTAATACGCGTCGCCTATTGTAAATTGCCTCAGCTAAATATAAAGTCAAGACGCCCGGATACCTTCTTGCTATAGATTCCAAATTTCTTCATACTTTGTCCACAAAGCTATAGTCTAAAGGTGGTTTCTTATGTTACCTTGTATTGCAGCACCATTCATGTCGATATTCTCCCGAGCTGCCTCTTGCGGATTCTGCCCAGATTTAGGTTTTATCACTGTCTTGGCAGCTCCTGTTCCACCACCAGTTGCCCCCCATTCCGAGCCAGCTGATCCAGGCCTTTTGCGTCCTCTACCATATTTTCCACCACCTTTCCCGCCGCCCTGCCCTCCTGCACTCCCCCCTGCGGTTCCCCCAGCGCCAGCTGACGCTGCCCCCTCGGCACCTGCTGTGGCGCTCGCCGTTGCCACTGAAGACTTTCCAGTATAAATATTGAAGACGTGTCGATTGAGAGTCATGTTCTTTATTGCTTCTGCTAACGCTTTCGTGGCTATAGCGGTGGCAGCTTTTCGTGCAGCTATGGCTCCTATGAGGAAACACCCCAGGAAACGAAACTCCATTGTTCTACGGTATTGAGGGTTCCCCACATAGGATATGTCCTATCTTTTTACCACAAAAAGTTATTATGACTAGTAACATAATACAGGTGAAACAATTATAGATTTCGGCTTGCTTCAGAAAATATGGCGATAAAACGACCAATCAGATTAAAGAAAAACAAAGGAAAGAGAATCACTATTTTACGCTAGGTTCCCCATATCTAAAAATCATATATCCTGTTTATGAGTACCACATGTGCTTATATATGCCCATAAATCCTGACAAACGTTTTTCCTATGTAGTAATTTTACTGATTTTTGTGTCTAAGCCAATGAAATCGCCCTTATTTTCAATAGAAATTTATTGCATTCCAGCATGCTTTGCCGTTGGCTTGGGTAGTTCTTATACGGACCATTACTTAATGTTTAAACAAAAATGTGTGTATTGATATAGCGCTTTATTGTACCAGATTTAATGGTCAACTACTTTAACAAACGAAAGCAAAAGCACTAAAATAAATAATAAGGAAATTCATAGTGAATAAAGTCCAAAGGTGAGAACACGAACGGGCGAGCCATGCAGTCCGAACATATATAAAATACCCAGTTTGCAGTCATTTGTATGCTCGGCAATGGCATTCTCAGCTGTTAAACGACATTGTCTCGTTGGGTGGGTGCCATTGCCATTTATCAGACGATAGAGAGGATTGTCCGGTTTGATGCTCTTTATAAACCTAACGTCATTTTGTGTCCCTTCTATTGTCCAGTACTTAGATTGGCCGCGTCTAAGACAGCTCTGTAAGAGATGTTGGGATAAATTATTCCTTGCCTAGCTTTGCTATTTGCAGGGCATGTAATCTGGATTTTGTTTTTAGTTAAATTGATTGATTTATTGATTGAGTGATCTTCATCACGAAAATCAATCATTTCCAGTCAGTGCTGGAAGCGCTGAGTATTATTTTTAGGTTCTGCCTTCTTATGCATAGGTAACATGATATATCAAAGGTGAATTGCCATACTTCTAACTTTGTTGTAAATCTTCTTATCTTGTTTTTTTTTTTTTTTAAAGTTGTCGAATATCTACATTTTGAGAAATATACATGCGTTTTTGCATCAATCATAGTTAATTGATTGAATGGTTAAGCCCGGCAAACTTCATAGGATCAACACAATAGCGTGGGCTGGATGTTGAAAGGAGCTATCACGTGATATTGACCCTGCACAATCTCTTGTTTCAAGTCATCTTATATGCATGTCTGGTTGTACATTGAATCTTACTGGCTTGATTTTGGTACTTATATACCATGACCCTGCACAGACAAAAGGATTCCTCTGAAAAAGTGAACAAAGAGATAACAGGGCAGGTTTCCTAACCATTTCCCTCTATAAACTATGCATCGATCCAAGAAACATTGTATTGTAGTTCCATCTGCAGCACCATAGACTGAGAGTCCAGATAAAAAATCGACATACTTTTGACTTAAATAGATAATGTAGTTCTTGCTGTCTGTAACCTTCTCTTCTTAGTGATCGTAATACATATATTTTTATCATGATCTACTAGATTAATTTTGTCTCTTAACTATGTTCCCTCTAACATCGTCCCCCGGCTCCTTTTGGCTGCGCGTCTTGTCGGTTAGAGACGTCACGGGACACGGCGGCAAAACGCAGTTCACATGCGCTAAAGATTCACAGGCCTGTGAAATGAAGACAATTGAAAAAATCTACATAACAACAGCGAACGATAAGTTTTGACTTGAACCAGAATTTTCGCCTCGGGTGCAAGCCTTAAATTGCGAGGTGCAAAAATTCAGAGAAAGATATTATCATATTCTAGTTGCTCTGCAATTTTTGGCCTTATGTTTTGTGTCTGGAGCTTACGTTTTCCAAATTTCCAAGAGAGCACGAGATATCTTTGCCATGTATGATTATTTCACTGGAAGCGAATCTTTAGCGCATGGCAAATGCGTTTTGCCGCGGTGTTACTTCACGGATGATTCGTCGCTTACCCACGGAGGCTGGTGTTGAATTGCTCATTAGCTAGATACCTGGGGCAGCTTAAAACACAGTGAAACGGCTTATTTACCTGCCGCTGCTCCGGCTTTCATCCCTGCCTTTTCTCCCTCTATGGCGCCCGCTAATGCTCCCTTCTCTGCGGCCTCCTTAGAACCCAGTTGAGCTCCAGCATGGGCCCCTGCTCTTGCTGCTACCTTCACCAGAACAAACGGATCATCTATAGGCTCTTCAAAGAACAATACGAGGCAGAAATATCACAGAGGATCGTGACTCCGGAAACAACAATATGTTTCCCCTAGATGTTTTTATGTCGGACACGGATTGGAGGGTTGACTCATAAGATGTTTGGAGGAAGATCAGCTGTTTTCGTCAAGGCGAAATGACCACGAATGGAAAATATTTGATGTACTCCAGAGGAGACGAGCTTCTGAACGGGCGTAAACCCACACCATCACCGCTGATAGAAAACATTTATAGAGCCCATGTTAGCTACTCCTTTCTTACGTGTAGAAATCTCAAAATGACCATCTGCAAACAAAGTTTTATGATTCATGTACAAAATTGGACAAAAAAATATTGCGCTACATTACCTAAATCGCCGATGAAAGTGGGTGCTTTTTCCAACCCGGTTTGTTGCTTGACTGACTTGTTGCTTGACTGTCTGCTCTTTAATGAGGACTACATACCACATCTTTAAAGCCTAAACCAGCCGCCATTTTGCCAGCCTAGCAACATACCGAGTCAGAGAAAGCATCCATTTACGACGGCACGTAGCGCGATGTTTTCGATTGAAGTCGATAAATGAAATATAAAACTTTGTTTTAGAGTTCTAAACGTAAATCAGTTTGCTGGGGTGACGTCGGGGACATCTATCGTCGCGACAGAACCGGCTGTGTATGTAAACACCAATGTATGTAAACACCACTATGTTGCTACTCCCCAAGATAAACTAAATACTCGAAGTATCATCCTATGTTTGACATCGAGGTGGCATGAGATGACAAAAGAGCTCACTTGTGACATTATTTGGAGGAGGAAGAGTCCACAGGAATTTCGACGGTATTGGGGCGTAGGTTGTGTTGTCGGGTAATTGCACTTTGACGTTCGCGTGGTCGTCCAGAAACTGTTCTTTGTGTAGCACTTCCATGTAGTAATAATGACCTTTCGTGAGGTAGACTGGCTGGGACCCCTGCTCTTGGTACCTAACCACATGAAAGGGACAGTTTCACGATTTTAGGGCTAATTTTTAGCTCAAATGTAGTGAAATTCAAAAGAAATAAGCACAATAATCATCTAGGTTTGTTAAATAACCTTCCAACTGTTAGAGAAGCACAAATTTGGATCATTTTCCTGTGTTATCGAGCGGATGGAATTGGATTGTGAAATGGCATTTTTGACATTTCTTACCAGGCTGAACAGTTTTCAAACTTGGGAAATTGAAAGCAAAAGCTGTAAAATTTCAATTAGCTCTTCAGTTCAGTGCGCAGCAGTTCTATATCATTGCTGGCTGATTGAGCACCATTATGATATGGCAACCAATAAGAACAGCTGTTCCCTGAAAATATTCATGGACACCCCAAAATACTAATTTATATCGGGGTATACAAACGGTCTTCATGGTCATGATTTTCATTGTGTTTGCCCGATTGACTATTCATGAGTTTTAAAACCATGTAAAGCGAATAAAGTGGAGATAAGGAATTAACCTTGTGTGAAAGCTAACGTGCTAATGAAATGGTCCCATGTGTGCTTATGAGCGTTAGCCCTAGTAAGCGGAGAAAGAGAAAAAATCTCTGACCCCGAGAGGGATTCGAACCCACGACCTCCGGAATTGTACATCCGATGCTCTACCAGCTGAGCTATCCAGGTCAGACTGGGAGCAGGCCGACCATAACATTGGAATTGGATTGTGAAATGGCATTTTTGACATTTCTTACAAGGCTGAACAGGCCGGAGCAGGCCGGGGTTTATTAGATGTTATGGTCGGCCTGCTCCCAGTCTGACCTGGATAGCTCAGCTGGTAGAGCATCGGATGTACAATTCCGGAGGTCGTGGGTTCGAATCCCTCTCGGGGTCAGAGATTTTTTCTCTTTCTCCGCTTACTAGGGCTAACGCTTATAAGCTCACATGGGACCATTTCATTAGCACGTTAGCTTTCACACAAGGTTAATTCATTATCTCCACTCTGTTGAACTTAGTGCTACGCGGCCACAGGCTTGCCTGAACATCTACATGTAAAGCGAATGTTTGAAGGCGGGATCTTGGAAAAAAACTGGCTCGTTTCTTGTGTGTTGACTTTATTTTCCACGAGTGTATGTGCACATGATCTGAATTGGGTGGCAACAAGATGTAAACACCGTTAGCTGCTTTGGTCTATGACACTCGCGTAGAAAAGGAAAACAATTTAATCTTTTTACTTGGCTGCCGCTCGCCGGCCCCGCGGTATCAATGAGAAATTTTCTTACATCTAGGATCGTTTTCACTGGCGCGTGCTCCGCTCCTTTGTCCCTCCTGTATCCACTTATCACCTACTATTGCCATGTTTGTTTGCCGGTTGCCTAGCAACGGCCATGCTAGCCTACTGTATATACCGTACCCCTACCCATTGTTCCAGCTTTGCTCTGACGAAGGGCTAGTGCTCTAAACGTCAGCAGAAAACTTTTCGTAACACGGCGTTAAACATAAATCTCAACCCCTGGTTATAATTTCATGTTTACGTCACGCCGACGCAGACGACTCCTTTTTTTTTTAGAAAATAGTTTTTAAAAGTTTAATAAGAATAACTTCTCAGCCAAGCGGCTGAATTGCGTTATTAACAGAATAGAATAGAATAAAAAAAAGAAACCTAATTACAAGCATATTGTATATAAGTTGTTTACAAGCATATTTTTATACATCTTAAATCAAAGTTTCAGATTTGATTTACCAAATTAAAACAAGAAAATTGCTCTATATTCTCTAAATCAGCCGATGGAAATGGATGCTTTCTCCGACTTGGTAGTTCGCTATGTTGTCAAAATGGCGGCTGACACAGGCTTTTTAAGTTTGTCGGCTAAAAGGTATGCGCATGAACTTACTTCTCAAATTCGTCTCGTAGTGTCGTGCGGTGTTGAGATACCTCGGCAATCATAACCTTACGTTTAGGATTTTCATCCGTGCTGATATATAGCTGCCCTTGTGCGTCACTTGCTGCCAGAGAGAGAACGTGTTAAGCGATGTTAATGTTTTCTTGGTATTAAAAGCATTGATATGCAAATGGACGTCGAGACAACTTTGGGAAAAGTGTGCAGAACGAGTACTAATCAACCAAACGCGCGCTTTCCCGCCGCTTCCCTCCCAGAAATTAAGACTCACCTAGCCAAAATTTGTAGTTTCCTGTCTGCGGTGCTAAGAAGTACGTTCTTAGCCTTGAGCCATAGGAATCACCCCAGTTATCAGGCTCAACAAAATCGTTCGTGTACGAGAAATAGTTTGGCAACGTTGGAAATCTTGAACTTCCAGTCAGGGTCTTAATGTCATAGCCCTCTATACCATCCCATCTTTCCATCACCACACCATGCTTTCGCTTGATACCTGAATATATAGAGATTTTACATGGTAAGAACTTGATATCCTTTTTATTCACGAGTTTTCGCACGAAAACGAGGGAATAATACGATATCAAGCTCTTGCCATGTCATAATTTGTTTATCATATACTCTGAGTCAGATAAAATAGCAAAAAAATAAAGAACAAAATGCATTTTATTCTTGCGGAATGATACGATTTTTATTCACTGGTGTTATCACATGGTATCTGGTCACAGTATATAATACATTGAGATATTTGGATCAATGAAGGAGAAATGCAACAGACAGTGCAAACTGTTCTTTATCGGACCTGTAGCCAGTGTAGCCTATAAGGCACAGACGTAATGTGGTCTTTAGCTTTTGTTCTAGTTACAAGTCCCTACCTCGATAAAACGTAGTGCTGTCTTCCTTTGCTTTGGAAGCAGCATTTGAGATAGGCGTATGAATTACGGATTGCAAGTCTTTGTCTGTTGGATCATCATTCTGGAGGAGCAAGTTTGGAGGGGCTTTTGGTCCTTTGGATGGTTCTGGAAAATGCAAGGTTAAGGTGACTCCTCGAAAAGCGCATTTTTTGTAAATATAAATTTGGTCATAACTTACAGTGGACTCCCTCGTTCTTTAAACATCTCTAAAACAAAATTGTGCTATCATTTTCGCATGAAATTTCACAATTGCTGTTCAATTTAATTGCTTCAAATATTTAGAGAGTCTTGGCCAATTCGGCGGAACCAAAATAAATAGATAAATAAATAAATAAATAAATAAGCAAACAAATAAACAAATCTCAATGTTGGTTCCGTCGATTGGGGGAAAGGGGGAACTCCCATATTTTTTGGGCTGTTGTGCGCGTCGTACCTTAGGGTTTAAAATCGGGCCTCTGGTACCTATTAGGGGCTAAAATTCGAAACATTGCAATTTTTTACAGATCTTCTTCTTCTTCCGGCGTAGCCCACCTCCTTCCGTGGGGAAGATTCTTGTGAGCGTAGGTGAAGTGCGTGTGCAGGTGCCAAAATAAAATGATGAGTGTCAGTGCCAAGGTGCAAGTGAATAAAATAAAATGTCTAAATATGGCGCTGTGACGGCAATTTTTTACAGATCGACAATTTTTTACAGATCGGTACCAATCAGCGGACCGTTCTAGCAAATCACACTTGTTGGATGCCTAAATTTCATACGTATTTTCCCTCGTAAAAATACGAGAGAAAGTTAACGAGGAAAATAGATCTTGTTGGTTTTAGGGGTCAAAATAAACTGAGACGTACACCAGCCCTTAAAATAGGGGACCCATCCGCCTCCCTTCCCGTGAGCTGTGAAGTTCACTTTGCGGCCACATAGGTGATAGAGTGGTTTCCATGATCCCGTAAGACAACGTGTAATAGTCAAAGAATACCCATACACATACGAGACTAATTAACAATTAGACCTCAAGGCCGAATTTGCTATGATGAATAGACCATGAGGCCGAAGGCCGAATGGTCTATTGATATCATAGCACATGAGGACGAGAGGTCTAATTATTTTAGTATAAACCAACTAGTTGGTCGGTTTTGGCAATGAATTCCATTATTTTATGTTGAAAAAATCAAGTTTTCTTGCAAGGAAAGGTGGTGGTTTTGCCAGGTACGGTCTATCACTAATAGACCATTAGTAGCTCAGCCAATCAGAATGCAGGATTTGTAATAGACCATTAGTTGGTTTATACTAATGGTAGTTAGAGCGTAATAAAAAATCTGATATGCTAAAGTAAGTTTCATGGGATTTGAGGGACTGGGACGAGACCGTGAGGGACTGGGGCGAGACCGTTGGAGCGAACGGACACGAAATTTATCGCTCTCCGGCTCGACAAATGTAAAATCAATTTTTGAGATGGAAGAGGCAAAATTGATAAGTAAAAAAGGCAAAGAAGCTGAAAACCCAAGCGAGAGAGCAGAAAAACGCCGCAAAAGACACAGAAGCTCGCAAACAGACACCAGCGATATCTCCCTTCCAGACCACGAGACATGCGGGTGCCATGCTATTCTAATGGCTAAACTTGAAGTTATGAACGCCAAGCTAGATGCGACGATGTTCGCGATCAAACAGCTAGACGGCATGAAAATGAAAATATCTACTCTGGAAGAGGACAACCGCGAGATAAAGGAAAGTCTTGAGTTTACTCAAGCAGAAAACGAAACCATAAAGAAAGAGGTTGCAGAGTCTAACATCAGATTGATTGCTTTAGAAAAGCAAATTAACACACTCACGTCGAACCTTGCAGCTGAAACGAGCAAAGGTATAAAGCTAGAAAGCTTCTCCCGCCGCAACAATTTACGGATCTTTGGGATTCCCGAGTTGGAAAGCGAGACATGGGAGGAAACAGAGAATGCTTTGAGAAAATTCATTCACAAAGACCTCAATGGCGGCGGAAATCTAGCAAGAGGAATCTCTTTCGATCGAGTACACCGCCCGGGAACTAAATCCGAAAGCAACGAAGAACCACGTCCCATAGTTGCAAAATTCTCCTACTTCAAAGACAAGGAGGATATCAGAGGCCTTGCAAAGAATCTGGCAGGCACGAACTTCGGAATCGCGGAAGACTTCCCTAAAGAGATGCAGAATTATGTACGTAGAAAGTTGGTCCCGATCATGAAAAACGCAAAAAAAGGGAAAAAGAAGGCGACTCTGAAATTTGACCAGCTTTTCATCGACGGTAAGCGGTATACAGGTCCAGGTTCTGAAAGAGACTATGTTATTAGAGCTACAGAATAGCCTTATGATAATCGGAAAGTGACTGTGTTATTTAGTGCTACTAAACAACTTCATGATAAATTAACATGTTCGAATTGTCTTATCTATGATTTAGAAAAATTCATTGCCTGTGTAGTTTCATCTCATATGCCCAGGAAGGTTTGGCCCCATCAAGGCCACAAGTTTACTATCAACTTTTTTACAGTCGGTCTTGAATTTGCTCTAGATGTTGCTATCTCTTTTTTTCTCTTTCCATAGGAAGCAACAATTCTTGAGCCTAGTTGTTTTTTCTTTTGTTTGTTCGCATAACTCAATATGCAAAATGTTCGTCGTCGATGTATTTTGTTAGATAATAGCACGCAGACCTACACCTCAGAATATAATACGTTTGAAATACCTTCTTTACAATCGCACAATGCCTTTTAATTTTACTTGTTGTTCGCTTAATGCGCGCGGTTTGAATTCAACAAAAAGCGCAGGCAAATATTTAGATGGCTCCCCAATAACAAATACGCAGTTGTTTATATCCAAGAAACCTTTAGTACTAAGAACTTAGAGAAGACGTGGGCGGCTGAATGGGGAGGACCAGTGTTCTACAGTCACGGCACCAACCACAGTAAAGGGGTAATGACTTTGTTAAACCCAAAACTCGACGCAAAGATTGAAAACTTTCAAAGTGATGACAACGGCCGATATCTTATTATCGAAGCCACAATTGAAGACTCCCCTTTTGTCCTTGTGAATACCTACGCCCCAAATAATGTTAAAGATCAACAAAAATTCTTTGCAAAAATAAGAGAAAAGCTGCGTATTTTTAATGATAAGCCACTCTTATGGGCAGGTGACCATAACTGTGCTCTGACACCGGCGGATAAACTCGGCGGCTCTGAAGTTCGCAAAAAAACAAATCGTAATAGATGAAATAAACAAAACTCGTGCTTCAGTCGGACTCGACGATATTTGGCGCAGTCAGCATCTCACTCTTAGGCAATACACCCGGCATAGCAAAACCCTAAAAGTGCAATGTAGGCTAGATTATTGGTAAACTTCGCAATCAATTGTTTCGCTTATCGAAAATTCTGCAATCATCGCCACAAGTTTTTCAGACCACTCTGCCACCACTATTCAATTAAAGACTTTGCGAAACGCGGCCGCGGGTTCTGGAAATTCAATAACCTTCTCTTGAAAAACCAAGTATTTGTAGACAAAATGGAAAACAAAATAATGGAATTTAAAAAGAATTACGAAAACATGATTCTCGTTTGAAATGGGACATGATAAAAATGAACATAAGAACATTTTCCATCAAGTTTTCCAAAGAGAAGGCAAAAGAGAAAAGGGACTTGGAGCGGGAGCTTTCATGTTAAGCTCAACAGCTTACAAATCATAATGAATAAAAACATGAATGAAGAAAATGTTAGCAATTATTACAAAGTTAAACATCAATTAGACTTGTTAGCACAGCAGAGAACAAAAGGCGCGATTACGAAGCAGAGCGAGATGTCACGAGAAGGGCGCAAAAAGCACGAAATATTTTTATAACCTGGAAAAGCGACAGCACGATGCTAAGCATATAACAAAATTGATCGCAAATGATAACACAGAAATTACTGACCAAAATGAAATTTGAACGAAATCCAGATTTACTATGTAATGTTTACAAAACGAGCTGGAGTGTTTTATCAGCAGATAGAAACACGAGGCGAAGCCGAGTGATTCTATCTGCTGATAAAACACGACAGCGAGTTTTGTAAACTACTTCTAAAACGGTTGCCAGTAATAATTCATAATTCCAAGCTAGTTAAAAAAAAAGGAAATAAATTTGTGAGAACTACTTCATTGAAATCGAGAATAAGAAATCTGATATAGACTGGCTTCAAGTTGCATTGTTTAGCTATTTTGAAATGGCAAACAAAAGATCGACAACGAGAGCTTTTCATTACGAATAGTGTATTTAGAGAGGCGTTCCGAATAATTGACATATCTTCTGTGTTGGGACAAAAGGTCTGTTCATAATTACATGACTTTCAAAAAGAGAAGAACTCCCTTTGGAATAGCTGTCACTTTTTTACCTTTAATTATGATGAGCAAAGAAATGCCGTTCAAATGTCATAGAAAAGAAATGAATGTTTTAGCGATACCAGCGATACCTATAATAATGCTAGGGCTTTCTGATTGGCTTTTTGTAAAGAAAGTGCTATGTAATTAGTTTTTGGGGCAGTGTTTTCTATTGTTTTTTATTCTTTTTATGATTCAAATTTCTTTGACGAAATTGTCTTTGTCATGCGCGTAATGCATCATATGCAATTTGCCCATTCATTCTCGGTTAACAAAGCAGTGCGGTTCGTACGGACTCGCCAAGTAGAGTAACTTGGACGGGTGAGTTAAATTCGTTTATCTGTGCATGATTTTGAGCCCAATTCAACTCAAGTATTGCCAAATAATTGTCAAAGATGTCCGTTTTGGCTCGTTTCACGAAATGTTCACAGAAGGGTGGTCGGCACTGCCCGAGTCGTTGTGGGATGTTTAAATCATGGCCACCGAAAATTAATAAATGTTATAAATGAACTATCGTTTTACAAAATGCACGTATTCATTTCTAACATGCGTTCTTTTTTTCGTAGGTTACGGGAAAAGGTGGAAATCATGACCACAGAGCGTTTGTAAGAGATGGGGGTCTCCATGAATATTATCGGGGAAACATGCTGTTCTGGTGAGTTGTCCTATCATTACTGATGCTCAGTGAGCCAAACTTGATAGAGAACTGTGCTCACTGAACTGGATCTGATATAGAACTCTGACGTCACCGGAGTTCTATATCAGATTCAGTTCAGTGCGCAACAGTTCTATATCGTTTCTGGCTGATTAAGCACCATTATGATATGGCAACCAATCAGAAAAATATGTGAAGGAAAATTATCGAAAAAAGAATGCTTCAAAATCCTCAAGACTTTCCCAAAAAAAAAAAAACACCGGGCCCCGACGGTCTTAGTGCTGAATTCTACTTACGATTCTGGAAGCAACTAGCAGACGAATTTATAGAATGTTTCAATGCAGCCTTCGAAAGAGGAGAAATGTCAATATCACAAAAGCGAGGCGTGATTTCCCTCATCCCAAAAAAAGCTATAGTAGCAGACTCTTTCTAAAGAATTGGAGGCCGATCACGCTTTTGAATGTCGATTATAAAATCGCGTCTAAAACCATAGCGAACCGAATAGCTAAATAGATTAATTATGGACATAATGGATTTGACACTTGCACAAGACATTCCGGGCATCGTACTGTTTCTCGATTTTTAAAAGGCGTTTGACTCCTTAGAGTGGGATTTTATTCGGAAAACGCTCAAGACATTTAATTTCGGCCCAGACTTAATACAATGGTTTCAAACTTTTTATTACGATATATCTAGCTGCGCACTCAATAACGGTTTTGCCGCGCCTTTCTTTAAGCTTCATCGCGGGCTCAGGCAAGGATGTCCGCTCAGCGGAATTCTGTTCATCTTATCAGCAGAAATCTTAGAGAATGCAATTCGCACTGACAGAAGTATAAAGGGTATAAAGATAAACGATTCTGAATTTAAATTATCACAGTACGCCGACGATACCACGGTATTTGTGTCAGATCTAAAATCTGCTGAAAACCTCTTTGTACTCTTAAAAAAAATTGAATCATGCTCTGGTCTTAAAGTTAACATGACAAAATCAGAAGGTTTGTGGCTTGGAAAGCTAAAAGGAAAAGCCTTTAGGTATTCGATGGCCACAAAGGTCTGTGCATGCGTTAGGTATTCATTTCACTTATGATAAAATAATCCCAAAAAAAGAAATTTTGACTCGAAGCTCGAAAAAACTCGAAAAAATGAAAAGCTCCTAGATGTTTGGAGGATGCGAAGTCTTACTTTAGAAGGCAAAATAAATATCGTCAAAACATTGGCTTTGTCTAAGCTGACATATGTCGCCTCTCTACTACCGATTGAGAAAGACTACATTACTGAAGTCAACATGGAGATCTGATCATTCATCTGGAATAGGAAACCCCCTAAAGTTAAAACCAAAACAATGATTGGAAAAAAAAGTGAAGGTGGACTCAATATGCCAGATTTCGATATAATAAACGCAGCAATAAAACAAGTTGGGTCCAAAGGTTGAGCGCACAAATAAAAGACAATCAGGAGCTCGAGAGTTGGCAGATTATTCCCCTCGAGTTACTAAAAAACGTAGGAGGCAGATTTTTATTTCAGTGTAATTATGACGTATCGTTGTTACCCCTTGATACCAAAGTGCCTACTTTTTACACAAACGTACTAGAAGCTTGGCAAAAATTAGAGTTATACAAATGTGAGTCGGTTCTTGAAGAGGTAGTCTGGAATAACAAAAATATCAGGGTAGCTGGGAAATCTATCTTCTACAATGAATGGTTCCAAAATGGAATAGTTAAAATCAAACATTTGCTTGATGAAAGAGGCAACTGGCTCTCTGAAGTAGATCTTGCGCGACGGTATGGCATAAAAACAAATTTCCTTACTCTTTTTGCATTCAGCGAAAAGCCATACCGACAAAGTGGAAATCAGAGATAAAAAACAAACGACCCCTTCCCAAAACAAAAGTAATCCCCTTACGTGTAAAAAAGCAAGAGAAATGCTTGTGACAAAAGCGTTTAAGACTCCTACCGCTGAGAAACGAATGATTAGGGTTCGCCCCTCAAAGGCTACCATAGATTGGATAATGGAACTGATGAACTCCCATCTCTTGTGAAACCTCTTTGTACTTGGTATCAAACAAACGTTGTTCGTCATGATTTTCCTCCTTTCTCTTGGCAATCACTTACTTTTTCTGTCCCCTGGTCTTTCAGAGGAAATTCTGGTTTACATTTACTACAAGCTTCCTTGTTAACAGCCCTGCTGATTCTCTTGGCTGGGGATGTGAGCCAGAATCCCGGACCCATTGATATCTCTAGTCTTCCGGCTCATTCTGTCTCGAATCACGATAGTTGCCACTCATTTATTCCTACCTTGATTTCCAATCGTTCGGATTGTGCGAGACGCTTTCTAAGACCGGTAAATCGTACCCTGGTCAGCATCGATCACTGCGCGTCTCAGGGTATTCCTGTGCGAGTTACTCAACGAGTTAACATCCCAACAAACACTAAAAAGCGGTTTTGTCCTTTACGCAAGGGGGTAAATTTACACAACCTCTGCCCTGTTGAGCGTGTAAATGGACACAACTTCGGTAATCCTTTAAAACTTGGTTTATTCAATGCGCAATCTGTGGGAAACAAGGCCTTATTTATTAAGGATTATTTTGTGGAGCATCAATTTGATCTTTTAGCTATCACGGAAACATGGGCAAAATCTGACTCTGTAAATGCCATCAGAGAATTATGTCCCAAAGGTCATGGTTTTTATCATGTTCCTAGGAAGAGCAGGAGTGGCGGAGGTGTCGGTTTTTGTACAATCTGGATTTAAAGATAGTCAAACAAGATGCTGGAAAGTTTTCTTCGTTTGAATCCATGGAAGTATTGTTACATTCCTCTAAAATGTCATTAAAGATTGTCATAGTCTATAGACTTCATGCAAAACCCAAAAAGAATGGTGTCACGGCTCCAATGTTTTTTGAGGAGTTCTCGCAGCTTCTTGGGCGACTGACTACTTCTGCTGACAAGCTGCTGATAATCGGTGATTTTAATTATCATGTCGATGAGCCCAATAAAGATCATAGGGCTGCTCGACTGTTGGATCTACTGCATTTGCATAATTTAAACAAAATGTATCAGTTCCTACACACAGAAGTATGCATACTCTAGATCTGGTAATAACTCGCGATGATGAGGACGTTTTGCTAGATTGCTCTGTTTGTGATCCCTGTATGTCGGATCACTTTTTTGTGCACTGCAAGCTGGCACTAGATAAGCCTCTTCCTGCTAAAGTTGAAAGGACTTATCGGAAAACACGGAATGTGGATCTTGGTGCTTTCAGCCACGACCTTGCTAGTTCTTCATTGCTAACGTCACCTGCGAATTCGCTGAATGATTTATGCGATCAATACCAGGAAGTGCTTAGTAGTCTGGTGGAGAAACACGCCCCTCTTAAGAAGCGCACCATATCATTACGTCCTGCTGCACCCTGGTATTCTGAGGAAATAGCACAGGAAAAGTGTAAACGGCGCAAGTTAGAAAGGAAATGGCGCAAATCTAAACTTCATATTGATCGAGATCTGTTTGTTGAGCAATGTAACGTAGTTAAAAAGTTAATCATGTCCACTAAGATGGATTATTATTCCTCAATTATCTCTGATAACGCATCTAACCCGAAAGAATTGTTTAAGTCTATTGATCGTCTGCTTTATCGCAAAGCTGAACGTCTCTATCCTTCCTGTGAAAGCAAACTTGAACTGTGCAACAACTTCTCTAACTTCTTTTTGAACAAGATCTCTACCATTAGAAGTGAACTCACTCCAGTCCCGGATGACGTCATTACCATGTTCGATCAATTGGATAATGCCAACATTTCCTGCAGACTGGAAACATTTGTACCAACTGATTCCGAAGAACTCTCTAGTCTTCTACGTAAGAGTGCATCTAAATCATGTGTTCTTGACCCTATTCCATCGGGGCTACTTCGTCATTTCCTAGACGACCTTCTACCCGTTATGGCTAGAATTGTGAATTTATCTTTTCAATCCTGCACAATGCCCGCTTCTATGAAGCTGGCTGTTTTGTCTCCGTTGTTGAAAAAAGCTCTTTTAGATCATGAGCGTTACCCCAACTTCAGGCCAGTGTCAAATCTTCAGTTTTTATCAAAATCGATCGAAAAAGTGGTTGCAAAGCGTGTGGTGTCATACCTTCACGACAATCATCTTGGTGAGCCCTTTCAATCTGCGTATAAGATATACCATAGCTGTGAAACTGCCTTGATACGTGTACAAAACGACGTTTTACAGTCTATTGATACCAACCGCTGTGTGATACTAGTCTTACTGGACTTGTCGTCTGCATTTGATACCGTAGATCATAGTATTTTGTTACGCAGGCTGTCTTCTAGATTTGGCTTTAAAGGAAATGTACTATCGTGGTTCGGGTCGTATCTTGCTAATCGTTCTCAGTTTGTCATGGTGGATGGTACTGCGTCTGAGCCGCGCCCACTTAACTGCGGGGTACCGCAGGGATCCGTTTTGGGCCCCTTGCTCTACTATCTCTATACCGCACCCCTTGGGGATATTTTTCGTAATCATGGACTTCAATTTCACTTGTACGCAGACGACACTCAAGTCTATACAACCTACAGCTGTCAAGATGGCGAGGAGCTTGCGAGCGCCAAACACCGCATCGAATTATGTCTTTCTGATGTTAACAATTGGATGACCACCAACAAACTGAAATTGAATACTGATAAGACCGAGCTCCTCCTGTTACATTCTAGATTCCGTCCCTATACTCCTCTCATTTCACTTTCTGTTGGTGATGATAGCATTGTACCCTCTGAACATGCTCGCAATGTAGGAGTCATATTCGACAGCACCATGACTTTTTCAAGACACGTTGATGCTGTTGTAAAGTCTAGTTTCTTTCATCTCCGTAACATAGCAAAAGTGCGCAATTACTTATCAGTTGACACTACTAAGACTCTTGTGGTCTCTTTTGTTTTATCTAAGCTAGATAATTGTAACTCTTTACTTTATGGCCTTCCACAACACATGCTAGACAAATTACAATATGTTCAAAATGCTGCAGCTCGTTTGATATGTAGATCAAACAAATATGATCATGTCACGCCTATGCTAAAGCAGCTACATTGGCTTCCGATTAAATTAAGAATAAATTTTAAAATCAACTTAGTTACTTTTAAATGTCTCAAAGGTTTAGCGCCTGTCTACCTGAGGGATTTAATTGAGGTCTATACTCCAGCTAGAGCATTACGCTCTTCAGATGCTCCTCCCAGACTTGTCACCTCGAAATACAAGCTAAAAAACTATGGTCTTCGATCCTTTTCTGCGCATGCCCCTTTTTTATGGAATGAATTACCTCCCCATGTAAAAAACTCCGAAACAGTCCCCGTTTTTAAGTCTCGTCTTAAAACACATCTTTTTACGAGTTATTTTAATTAGCGGATAATTTGTAAATAATTTTAAGTATATGATTTGTAACCTTAAATACGTTGTAAATAATAGTTTGTAAATTATTATTTTTTATTTCTTATTTTTTAATGATTGTAATTTTTAATGATTTTAATTTCCAATGTAAAGCGCATAGAACGTGGCTATATGCGCTATATAAATGTTGTATTATTATATTATTATCAGGAAGCTACCCACGTCCATCAGTTACCATACACGATCACAAAAGATGTAAAACTGCGTATGTTGCAGTTCAAAATAAACCACAACATTCTTCCTTGTAATGGATCTCTTTTCAGAGACAAAATTGTAACCTCTGGCAAGTGTTATGCATGTACAGAGATTCAAGATTTAAATCATCTGTTGTTTGACTGTATAAAAGTAAAAACGTTTTGGCAAAAGTTTGAGACATGGTGGGATGTTAAAAACAATCAGCAGATTTCACTGACAAAAAAAGATGTCTTGTATGGCCTTGAACCAGCTAAACAAGAAAGCAAGCCTTTAAATCTTTGCCTGCTGCTCGCTAAATATTTTATATTTAGAGCATACATAAAAAATGAAAACATTTATTTCACAGTTTTTATTCAATATTTGAGCATACATTTAGATATGGAAACTTCCAAAATAGCAAAGAAAATTAAAATCTAGTAAGGTGTGGTCTACTTGTCTACTGTCTATCCTTTTTTTTTTGCAATTTCATATCATAAAATATTATAAATCTTTGTAAGATGTAAATTTGTAGTGTAGTGTATATAGTAGTGTGTTTATAATGTTGTAAAACTTTGTTAAAAATCAATAATAATAAAAAAAAAGTTTCATGGGATTTTGAAAACCACACTCTATGATATTTTGTAACGATTACTTAAACACTTCATGGTCACTATTGCAAAACGAATAACTTTTTTTCTCTTTGATGTGATGAATCATGCAACCTTTACATTTCTACCTTTCAGGGATCAAAAGGACAATTTTTTCCGTTGCTTCTGAGTAGCGAGAAAGGGATTCGCTTTCAAAAATCAGTCTGTCCACAAAACAGTGATTTTCTTTCCGCCAGTCAAGCAATCGATGCCCATCAGGTTGTTTTCCTCTTTTGCCTATTGCACTCGTCGCCTGGCTCTGTGGCGACGAAAACAAAACATGGACCTGCTGGTTTGACTAGCGTAACAGGAAAACCCGTAATCAAACGTACGATTTTGGCTATAAATTGTGTTGATGGGCTCTTTTCTTTAAGCAATAAAAGTACTTTCCGCGTGCTCTCTGCTTTCTTACAAACACGAGGGGATGTTGGGAGCCGAAGGCGAGTGTCTTTCAAGTTTTATCAGTTCGACCAACATTCCCCGAGTGTTTGTAAGAAACCAGAGAGCACGCAGAAAGTATTTTTATTGCTTTTAGAAAATAACATACACACGCGCGACAGCGTTGCGTGACAATCGTGTTTCTCAGGTCTCTTACAAACACGCTTTTAAACCAATCAGAATGCGCACATTCACAATACAACATAGGTGTTATTTTCTAATGAATGTTAATTTATATCCTTCTCACGTTTTAAACAGTTCGCAGGCGTTCGTAAACAGCTACCATAGAGCAGATTTTGTATGACTGTGAAAAGTGCCGCGGCACGGCGCGGCACTGTCGCGGTCGCGGTACGGAACCTGGAGTTCTGTATACGGAATGAAATCGCGTACTGCGGCACTAATTCTCACAGTCATACGAAAAAGGAAATTCGTCCCAATCAACTTTGATCAATCAGCCTCAATTATTTTCTCAGCCTAGCAACGTACCGAGAAAGAACCCCATCCTTACCCTAATCCTAAACTTATTTACTGTTTTAGGATAGTTCTCTTTTATTTTTTTGAATAGAACGACGTATGATAAAAGATTTCTATGGGTTTCTGTTTTCAACCATTGAGATATAGTGATTTCCCAGAGGGAAGCGTTTGCACTATCTAGACAAAACACGGACGTAGGCGGAGACACAGACGTTTGCGGGTGTGATAGTGGCGTGAATTGTCACAGCAGTGCGACCACGGTGATATCCGTAGTATGTTAAAAATGCTGGTTTACAGTTGGGGCGTGGTTAATGTTACAATTAAATTCTCTTCTACTAATCTTCTTGTTTCATGAGTATTGTGAGGGGAGAAAGAGAAATACAGATCATCCCTCACAAGTTCTCCTTTATGAGAAACAAATGAACACAGCACTGAGGGTACCTGATACTTCGCCTTTACCGTCTTCGAATAGCTCCGGGTCGAAATACTGTGCATTCAAACAAGCAATTAGACTCAACCAAATGACAACATACGGGTCCCATGCCTTGTTCGCGGTCATTTGGTTTCCATCGGATCTCTGTTAAATTGGGCTCGTACTTTTGTCCGCCCTTTTGTCAAACTTGACAATCAACTGAAGACTAATAAAGGCCAGTTATTCGCCACCAGTTGGAACTTGTTAATAACTGATGTAATTGTTTATTTTGTGGGAGTTTCAACGCCCTGCCATTTCAAGCAGGTGATCCTAATATATAGATTTAGGCACTGCCTAAAAGCGGTGCTCCCAGTAGGTTTTATACTTTTTTATCAAACCTTGGCGTCATCGATGACGTCACATCACCTGACCACTTCGTTGTGCTTCTCTAGTCAGCTAGATATTTTTCCAAAAGTTTGCCCTCTTCCACTGTTCTGTTCGAGTCTTCCCCGAGATATGGATTTTTCAAACTTTGATGACGTCATCGATGACATCACATCACGTAACCACTTCGTCGCGCTTCTCTTGTCACCTAGACATTTGCCCAAGTTTTGTTCACTTATGCGAGTCTTCCATCCCTTCACCAGATATGAATTCAATGACGTCACATAACCTGACAACTTCGTTGCGCTAGTAGGCCGTGCATGTTCGCCCAAGTTTTGTTCTCTTATGCGAGTTTTTTCAAATTGCACTATTTGATAACGTCGTCAATGACGTCACGCACGTAACCACTCAGTTGCGCTTCTCTATTCTATTCGCCTAGACAATTTTGCTGAAAAAATCCGCATTATTTGAGAACATTTTCCGCATAATTCCAATGGCCTTGTGTATGAGACAAAACATACCTGCCAACCCCATAAACTCCAAAATCTGGAGACTTGTGCTTCAAGTACAACAATTGAACAATTGTATGAGAAAATCACAAAAAATCTACCTGGGAGACATCAGTAAATGTATGGATACTTTCAGCGGGAAACCAAGGTAAAAAGTGGTAAAGTAAAATCGTAGTCAGCATGATTGTGCTCTCTCTATTCTGCTGCCTGCTAGTTTACTGGGGCCCAAATCACCTGAAATCCAATGCTAAAGCTTAGGCTGAGTTTTAGCCATCTCTTCACTCTTGGTTGTACCTCTCTTTACAAAACGAAATGGCCGACTTCCAATATTTTCTCATCTACTGTGTTATACAGGGTTCTCAAGGGTCCTTGAAAACCTGGAAAGTCCTGGAATTTTGAATGTCTTTTTCCAGGCCTTGAAAGTCCTGGAATTTTGAATGTCTTTTTCCAGGTCTTGAAAGTCCTGGAATTTTGAATGTCTTTTTTCAGGCCTTGAAAGTCCTGGAATTTGAATGTCTTTTTCCAGGTCTTGAAAGTCCTGGAATTTTGAATGTCTTTTTCCAGGCCTTGAAAGTCCTGGAATTTTGAATGTCTTTTTCCAAGCCTTGAAAGTCCTGGTATTTTGAATGTCTTTTCCAGGTCTTGAAAGTCCTGGAATTTTGAATGTCTTTTTCCAGGTCTTGAAAGTCCTGGAATTTTGAATGTCTTTTTCCAGGCCTTGAAAGTCCTGGAATTTTGAATGTCTTTTTCCAGGTCTTGAAAGTCCTGGAATTTTGAATGTCTTTTTCCAGGCCTTGAAAGTCCTGGAAATTTGAATGTCTTTTTCCAGGTCTTGAAAGTCCTGGAATTTTTAATGTCTTTTTCCAGGTCTTGAAAGTCCTTGAATTTTGAATGTCTTTTTCCAGGCCTTGAAAGTCCTGGAATTTTGAATGTCTTTTTCCAGGTCTTGAAATTCCTGGAATTTTGAATGTCTTTTTCCAGGCCTTGAAAGTCCTGGAATTTTGAATGTCTTTTTCCAGGTCTTGAAATTCCTGGAATTTTGAATGTCTTTTTCCAGGCCTTGAAAGTCCTGGAATTTTCAAAAAAAATAGGCTAAGGTCCTTAAAAGTCCTGGAAATTTTTTCTACAAACGAGTTCTGGGAAATTTTGTAACAATACAAGTGATTAATAAATAAAATAAAGATTGCAAAATTAAATTGGTTTGTTGAATGTAGTCCATGAAACCAAAATGTCCAGATGTGTGCCGATGCATACTATATGCCTTTTTTCGGTATGGAAGGTCATTAATTTTTTTTTTCAAAAGTCCTTGAAAGTCCTGGAATTTTGACAGCTTCAAAGCGTGGGAACCCTGTTATAACTACAAAGCAAAAAAAATGTTCTGACACTATTTCCTTGACAACACCCACCTCTCGTGATTTTTTTCCAGCATGCTTTCTTGCTTGCGGGTCAGTGAGTAATGCATGAGAAAATCTCCAAAAGTTTCCTAATAGCAAAGAGAGCTTTGCATTGAATGGGGTCCACATAAAGTTACTTTTTTGGTTACCATATGTCCAAAACATTTCGACAGCGGGCTTAAAGGTGAAAAATGCCTAGCTACGCCCTGATTATGCACAATCATCATCATATGATGTCAATTAAAACTACCACAGGATCCTGGAAAAACGGCTGCGCCACAGAACTGCAAAACCGCGCCATTTTCTTGCATACTTGGGGAACTGTGTTATAGCATACATTTTATTCGAAAAGGGCACATCGTAAACGTGCAATATACCCCTGTATAGTCCTCTTTTCAGTTTTCCAAAACATCTATAATTTTCCTTTGAGAACTATTTTTATTCCATGTTCCAGTGTAAATGTGATTTTGGCGGGATTTAAACATGTTTCAGGGTATTTGCTCCAAGAGCACACTGTGTGGTTTTCAGTGCGAGTGGCAAAAAATAGCTTTGCCTGCTGGCTGGCTCTCAAAATATTCGTTATTCCTGCGACTTGCAAAATATCGAGGGAACGGGCTGGGGACAAAAACGTCCGAATAACTCAACAGAAGAGCCGATCTATGTTGTTGCTGTATGTATGGTGTGGTATTGCATCGTACGGTATATGATTCGTGAAGTTTGCGTTTAAACATTGCATAGGGAGGCGTTGCTGTTGTCATGTTTTTCGACGTAAGTAAAATAACTTCTTGAACGCAGGAAGTGGAGTGGATTGACGCTAAACACAATGCCGTGCGCACTTCTGTTTGGCGAGAAAAGCTACCTCCACGCGGTTTGGGAACATCATGTTCTTGGAGCACAAGTGGGCAGCATTGTTATTACTACCCGTTCTCACCTAACACACAGGTGTTTGCCCTAGTCTTGCCCTCTCGTGGCCATTTCAAAAACAACAGTCGTATCTATTTTTTTTCTTTGTCAAGCTTTCCTCAGCGTGGGAGATTTTGTCTGTTTCTGAAATGCGTATGACAAGTGGGGCAATACTAACGTTGCTTTGTACAATCATGGTGGTTTCATTTGGATTCATAGAAGTTCATTGTCAAAATGAAACAATACCGGCTGCATTTGTCCCGGGTACGTAAGAACTTTTGCTAGTTAGATATTTAATTATTTGTCATTCCTTAGATTTTAGACGACAATAAGAAATATAGAGAATGTTTACAATTCCTAAAAGACTATTTTGCACTTATTGCTTTTACAACAGTTACTTAATTTTGTCTCTTGTATTCGTTTTTAAGTTTATTGCATTGTACCTACACCTTTCGTGTTGGCTCTAACAGATCTAACACTGTATGCATGGTGTACCATACACGTTTTTCAATGTTTCTTATGGCAATACATAAAGTACAATTTTGACAATTAAACCGTTGATAAACCGTGCACTTTATTAACCCCATAGTTAGTGCAGGTTTTACATTTTACTAGAGCAGATTTCAGATAAACTAAATACAAATAAAGAACCACTAGCGAATCACTGAGTGGAAGCCATTCAACAACAAACCAATTAGGAGGGGAAGTAATTCGGACTTGCGGTTAGTCCTTCAGGAGCAATGGCGCATTTTGATTTTGTTCGCTATTTGATTGGCTGAAAGACAAAATACTTTCATCTCGACCAATAGAAATGCTGTCTAAACGCAAGCCAGGCTTACTATCGACGGTCTAACCCACTACATTGATTATGGGGACCTCCCTGATGTCGGGTCTGCTCTCATTTGCCGCCTCTGGTATTAAAGTGTTTTCCAGTATATATCTCCTTTCTTCGATAAAAACTGAAATCTCGTCTTCTGTGTTTTATTGCAGGCGTTAAAAGACAGCCCGGTGTTTATATCGAAAGGTGGTCAGGAATCGATCAATTTGAGATCAAGCGGCTCCTGCAGGATCCCCGTTTTCCGTACATGCCTACATGGAGTGGTTACTCAACCGCATTCCAGCAGCCCAGTAAATGGGGAGAAAACTACGGCAGCCGGATACGGGCGTATTTTATCCCTCTGGAGACAGGCAACCACATATTCTATATCGGTACGTTACGTTTTTCACTCACTTTCATAGAATTCAAGGCACTATTTCCTGGAAGTAATTTATAGGGTTATAGGGCAACGTCTCCACTAGGTGGCTCTTCTTCCGTTGCCAGACCTAAGGTTTATCTGAGAACACGGAAGGGCCTAACCATTTGCAGATGCTATAAATCCTAAGCGCTACTTAATTCTTCTTTTTTATTTCTCCAGCAAGTAGTGGAGCGAGTCAACTATTTCTCAGTAATAACATCCTTTCTGATCACAAGTCAATGATAGCAACGGTTAGCGGGATGCATTACACAGATCCCCTGCAGTACGATAAGTAAGTAAAGTATCGTTTTGCCCCGCACTTTATCGTCGTGAAGATATATATGGACTACATGATTTTTATCAGTAATCTTTGATTCGAAGTTTTTACGCCGCAACTTTACCTTATGACGTCAAGACTGGCTATACCTAACCAGTAATCTGTGGTCAAAAGCTTTTACGCCGTACTTTAACGAGATGACGTCAAGATATATGGAGATGGCATGCTACACCAGTAATGGAGATGCTATACCAGTAATGAAGACGGCATGCTATATCAGTAATGAAGACGGCATGCTATACCAGTAATGGAGACGGCATGCTACACCAGTAATGAAGACGGCATGCTATACCAGTAATGAAGACGGCATGCTATACCAGTAATGAAGACGGCATGCTATACCAGTAATGGAGATGGCATGCTACACCAGTAATGGAGACGGCATGCTATACCAGTAATGAAGACGGCATGCTATACCAGTAATGGAGACGGCATGCTATACCAGTAATGAAGACGGCATGCTATACCAGTAATGGAGACGGCATGCTATATCAGTAATGAAGACTGCATGCTATACCAGTAATGGCGACGGCATGCTATACCAGTAATGAAGACGGCATGCTATACCAGTAATGAAGACGGCATGCTACACCAGTAATGGAGATGACATGCTATACCAGTAATGGAGACGGCATGCCATACCAGTAATGGAGATGACATGCTATACCAGTAATGGAGACGGCATGCTATACCAGTAATGAAGACGGCATGCTATACCAGTAATGGAGACGGCATGCTATATCAGTAATGGAGATGACATGCTACACCAGTAATGGAGACGGCATGCTATATCAGTAATGAAGACGGCATGCTATACCAGTAATGGAGATGACATGCTATACCAGTAATGAAGACGGCATGCTATACTAGTAATGGAGACGGCATGCTATACCAGTAATGGAGACGGCATGCTATACCAGTAATGGAGACGGCATGCTATACCCAGTAATGGAGATTGCATGCTATACTAGTAAATGGAGATGGCCTGCTATACCCAGTAATGAAGACGGCATGCTATACCCGTATTGGAGACGGCATGCTATACCAGTAATGGAGATGGCATGCTATACCCAGTAATGGAGATGGCATGCTATACTAGTAATTGAGATGGCATGCTATACTAGTAATTGAGATGGCATGCTATACTAGTAAATGGAGATGGCATGCTATACCCAGTAATGGAGACGGCATGCTATACCAGTAATGGAGATGGCATGCTATACTAGTAAATGGAGATGGCATGCTATACCAGTAGCCAATGGAGGAACACCCTATAAAATCAGCACATATATAGCAGTAATGGAGACGGCATGCTATACCAGTAATCGAAATGGCATGCTATACCAGTAATGGAGATGGCATGCTATACCCAGTAATGGAGATGGCATGTGCTATACCAGTATTGTTGGTCGCTTTTTAACGGGCAGGTCAAAATTAAAGCACATTTGCTGCATTCAATTTTTGCTTCCCTGGACTTCTTTATAAAAAGGGAATTGATTCCCTCGAGGTAAGGCCTTTTTTCAATGAGAGTGGTGAAACTAAAGGACACTGTTTTTGGGATCGAAACAAACTGACGCTTTTCCTTTCTATGTTTCAAGGTACGATGAGCAGATGTCTTGGCCTGTCCTGTTGGACAAAGGCCGTTATTACTATATCGAAACCCTGATGAAGGCCATGTATGAGATGGACCATCTATCGGTTGCCGTTAAAACTCCAGATGGTAAAACCTACAGTCCTATCTCATCACAATTCCTCATGACTGCACCGCCACTGCCAATAGGTAAACAAGCTTACGATTATTGCACGAGGTGGACATGATATCAATATATATATTTTCCTTGCATACTCATAACCGCATCGCAGAAGACTAAGTTATGGGAAAGGTGTGGGTAAAGTTCGTCATCGCCACCAAGGGAGATGGGCGGGGAGAAGATCTCTGACTACAACCCGACACACCGGCAGTCAATGACCACGAAGGACTCTGGAGCCGCAAATTTATAGCACAGCCGCAGAGCTTGATGCATGCCTAATATGGGAATTCTCGGACAGATATTTAAGGAATGGTGTCATATTTGGCGAAGCGCTATTTACGTATGCAAATAGGAAATATGTCCAAAACCTTTTATTTTTCCTATTTTTGAGTTCTAAACAAAGAGAAACAGGGGAAGTCCATGAGTTGATTTTTTCGCAAAATTAAGGAGCTTTTTGCGATCTCTGAATTTACAAATTTCTTTGAGGGAGCATGCCCGAGATCAGACCAAACCACAATTGCAAATATGAGCTGCGCAACATTGCCATCTTGCTTTCCTATTAGTACATGATTATTTTGGGTCGCTTTATTTTCATGCATCCAATCTCGTCCCAGCCTTCGTCCAGGCGGCAGGCGACGACACGAAGGCTTGGGACATTCCGTTTTTGGCAGACCTAGATTCTAGGACTTCCAGCGGCAAATGCAAGTGTTTGTTCTTAAGGCGGGATTTTCTTAATATGATTTTATCTGAATTTTGACTGTGCAAATTCCGGGTCCTATAGTATGTACTACACACGCCCAAGAAATTGAATTCCTTCAAGGCCTTTGGCTCGGCGCTTTCAGCTGGACAGACGATACTGTTGACGAGATTGGCTATGTTCACCTTCTAGCTTGGTTTGAATCCGTGTAAGATTTTTCCCTCCCTTGGTTAATCCAATTTAATGTGTGTTGACCGGGTGATTTAGTACCAGCCCAGAACGAAACAGCCCAGAGGATACTCCTCGCAGCCGCGGACGAGATTGGCTATGTTCACCTTCTAGCTTGGTTTGAATCCGTGTAAGATTTCCCTCCCTTGGTTAATCCAATTTAATGTGTGTTCACCGGGTGATTTATTACCAGCCCAGAACGAAACAGCCCAGAGGATACTCCTCGCAGCCGCGGCAAGAGCTGGTGCGAAGGCCGGAGCTCACGCAGGAGTGCAATACGCTGCTCAGTCAGGATCGCGGGCGGGAAAAATGGCGGGATATCTAGCAGGACAGCGTTCAGGGGCAGAGGCAGGCGCGAGTGCCGCAGCGCAAGTTGTCAGGGCAGCATTCATGAAGAGCATCCATAAAGCCTTAGCGATGCTAAGCGCAAAGAGACAGCTTATTACAGTGAACGTGCATAGACCTGATGGGACGGTTTCTACTAAAGTCGAAAGTGTTCCTGCATTGCCCAAGAATCTTGAAGAATTGGAGAATTTACTTCGTCCTTTCCAAGGGAACATGAGTGAGACACCTACAGGTCAACAGAATATGTCTAGTGTAGGGCAAAATGGAACGATAAATTCAGGAGGTCAAATAAATGGAACTGCAACCGGAAGTGCGTCAGTATCTGGTCAAGGAGCTGCATCAGTTTCTTCAAGCGGTCTTGCCTCGTCTTCTGCGTCTTCGTCTACGTCTTCGTCTACGTCTTCGTCTACGTCTTCGTCTGCGTCTTCAGGTAAGCTTATGGGGATTTGCCACGGTTGTTTTAACAACATGCTATAAAATAAGACAGCTGGTTGACCATGACGGGGCCATGGTCGCCAATGGCGACTAGATTTTGGATATGGCGAGCAAAAATTTCAACGTAGTCGCCAAATGGCGACTTAACTCTTCAGTCTGTAGGTTTAAAAAATCATTCTCAAAGTTAGCTGTCAACAGCATTAATTTAGGAGAAAGAAATGGCGACCAGATTTCTAGTATGGCGACCAAACTGTTGCTTATGCAAAAATTTATTGCACAACCCAGAAACCCATGTTGTACTAAAACTTAGTCTAAGAAAGAAAAAGGAACTAAATTGTTCATTAATTAGGCGTTACATTTGAAAACGTTTAGGCGTTTGAAAACGTTTGACAAGAAATCAAAAAGATCAATTCGCAATCGAGTTCCAAATACTCGAAACTACTTATCATGCAGTTGAAGGGTTTTTTCACGTCCCACCAAATAGCACGAATTGATATAAAGTATATAACCTTCTTATTTTTCTTCCATTTCAGCTTCCTCAAAGGCCATGGTCATAAGCACCAGCCCAGTCTTCACCTCCGCCAATGTGAGAACACCCAACAAAATCAGCACAGTACCGAGAATCACCACCAGCGAAGACGTAACCTTTGTCTATGAACCGAAGCCTGGAGAGAACATCGATATCATGGCGAGGAACTTAGTGTATGATGTTGGCCCTGCAAGCAAGCGTATGTAGAATTATATCACCTTTGTTTCATTCTGGGTATTTAACAAATGTCCTCTGTTTTTCCGTGGTATGTCCTCTTATATACCACGGAATGACGTAATAAAGTGGTCAAAATGTTGTTGACTCACGAGGCGCAGCCGAGTTGGTCCGCAGTACATTTTGATCACTTTATTACGTCATTCCGTGGTATATAAGAGGACATACCACGGAAAAACAGAGGACATTTGTTTTATACCACATCAAAAAGGCAAAAATAAATACAAAAACAGCGCGCGCGCTCGGACAAACGGTGTTTTCGTTGGTTCTTTCTAGCGCGCGCGCTGGTGATACCGCGTTCCGTGGTATATACTTTTATGTACCCATGGCTGAGAGCCAATCAGAATTCGAAAAACGCGCGCGTTGTGGTATAATCAAAACTGGATTGAACTATTTGTTTTTTCCGCTTCTTCCACTCCATCCATCGTGGGGTATAATAAGCCCTCAGTTTTCAACAACTGCAGTCGCCTGTCTCCGTTCCGACGAAAAATATGTGAATGTTTCAATAAACCTTTTCCGCTTGAATAGTGGTCCTGTGGTTTGTTTCCCAACTGGTATACATAGAGCAGATTTCAGATGACCATCGTGAAAGTAAACGCAATTGTGCAATCACTAGCCAATCAGAAACAAGAGTAATTACAACTTACTGCTGAATGGTTTCCAGCCTAGCCAATCAGGAGCCGAACCAATTGGCTAGTAATTCCTTGCTTGTAATTAGTTCGCAATTTGATTGGTTGATAGAAATTAGCAGCCAATGAGAACGCAAACCAATTGCAAACACGACGGTCATCTGAAATCCGCTCTGTCAACGTGATAAAGGTATATTTCCCGTTCCCCATGGAAAGAAGAATTCCAATTTGCAATGTTGCGACTTTCACTTCTAATATATCCACGAGCTGACGTATATCCTGCTTTCATTCGCAGTTGTCCTTGGCGGATACTATACAATTCATTCCCTGGATTCCCCTGCCGATCAAATCAACGTGTCCTTGAACTTCTGTTTCCGGTCCCTGGAAAGCCGAGTGTCACTTCGTCCTGGATGTCATTATTTTGTTGTGAGGCAGGGCTTTCTTGACATACCTGGAGATAAGATATCAATATCTCTCGAATCAGCCTGTAAGCCTGGCTACTTTATTATGCAGCGGAATTTTCAAATGATTCTGAAAAAGAGGGATGGGACAAAACTGTTTGGTATGTATTTTCCTGAGACTCATAAGACTATTTGCAGCTAAAACCAACCCATGTTTTAAAAACACCAAATTTTGTTTATTCTGTATCTGCGCACGCTTGCTTCTAAAAGTTCAAACGGTTGAATGATATTCTAGTATACAGAAAACCCCGGCTCCTCACCTTGCTGTGGAGGCTCTGGTTGCAGATATTTGAGGGCCTTCTTGATTGGCTTATTTTGAACGTTCGGGCATGCGTAGAAAGTTCTTTCTCTCAGCTGCTCTGTATCAAATCAAGCACCGTCACCAGAGCCTGGGTACGAGAATGCGGGTTGAATGGTATTATTAAGGAATGGTGCATGCTAAGCGCGCGTAAATCTATTTATGAATGCACGCGGATAGTTGGGACAGGCGCAGCATGAGAATGCAGCTATGTTAAGTAGGACTGAAAGTAAAGAGTCCGAAACGTCGGCATAAATCTTGGTCTGTTTTGTCCTTTCTCCCATTTGTCTTCGATTTTATTGCATCCATTTAAGATCCAGATCCACCACTGTTAGTGTTTTCAAAACTATTTCATGCCAAATGCAGCTATGTTATAACGAGAAACTGACCAAGCAAGAAAACACACTGAAAATATGCTCCTAAAAATCTTTTCTCGCGCTTACGGGAATAACATTAATACAAGATTCTTACTGTTGCTAATTCTCATTCTAAAACTAAATTGTACTAGTGAGCATATTTCGTATGACTGTGAAAAGTACCGCGGCAAAGTTGTGCCGCGCCGCGACCGTGACCGTGTCGACGCGCGATTTCATTCCGTATCTACAGCAGGCCAGCTTTCTTGTCGCGCCGTGTCGCGGCACGTTTCTCAGTCATACGAAGTTACGCTTTAAGTATTTCACTAAATTTAGTGGCAGTTCATTTCAGCTATTTTTTCTTCACTAATTTATACAAAATAGTACTATTAAGTGAATAGTAATGTTCACACTAATATCGTTTGCTCTCTACTTTGCCTCATCTTTGCAGATCGTGAGTCAACATTCTACGCGTACAAGTCCACCACCTATCCTTATGCTTTTCAAATCACAAGCTTACATAGATACTGGTTAATCTGCGAATCCGCAAAAAGGCATCTACGATACAGGGAATTATTTCTCGACTTTCCTGCCCTTAACACAGATTACACTACTCCATGCTCGTTTGCGTTCAAACCGATTGGAAATAAGAACAACGCCTTACAAAATTGCAAGAATGTGATACTTCCAGAAGGTTTGCATGAGCCTTATAAGCATCCCTCGCCACACCATCATTTGAAGAGCATTATGCATCAAGGTAATCAGAATATGTGTTATCGTCAGCCTAGTCTCTGGCGTTCTGGGTGGGCTTCCTGTGCTAGGAGATGAACCGTGAGGATGCACGAGCACCCCTATTTCACGTCGAGGACTTGAGCCAACCTTCACTGACAAACCTGAGGTTGACTTGCTTCCAAGCTATTATTTACACGGACAATTGAAACGTTGACGTGGGTGGCTCTCATCACGAACTACACTGTCAGCGTCCTTGAAGTAGTATAATCGGTATGAAATTGACCCCCTTTTCTGTTGGCGGGGGAGGGGGGATCTTCCTCCAAACCAGCCTATTCCTGATTAGTTATTTAGGCACTCTCTTATCTAAACCAACCATTCTCGTAACCAGACCTCCCGGATCGTCTGCGCGCAGGGGAGGCACTGGTGACATCCATTTGAGGGCCTTGTTTGATTGGCTGATTTTGAACGTTGGGGCATGTGCAGAAAGGTGTTTCTCTCAACGTCTCTGTATCAAATCTCGCGCATGCGTCAATGGCTGTCACCAGAGCCTTCCCCGCGAGCTGGGGAGCTCTGGGTACGCTTAATTATATGTAAACCATATTTTCATTGATTTATCAGAAACATGCGTGGCCATTACTTGCATCAACCAAGCTGGCATCCCCTTCCGAATCTCGACCGATATTAAACACGATACGTACCTCGTGCGTGGCAGCTCATTCCGATTGAAGGTTGTCATCAGGAGACCAGAGCTTCACCACGTTGTCGTGATCAGCGCGTTTGATCCAACTGGGAGGAACACAATGTTTATTGACGGGTATCGGAACATTACGGTGACGCCCAAGCGGATATGTGAACGATATACTAATGCAATAGTAACAGCTAGGCCAGGTCAGTACCGATGAAAATACGTCCTATTGCGCACTTCGCGACATCACATGTGTGTGTTAGTGGAAATATATGAAGGGTATTATATGGTGAAAACAAAAACAGCGACGGATTAAGCGGGATACAAGAGAAATAAACATGATGAAAGGTTCTTACTCTTGTTGTCAGATGCTACTGCAATTTTTGATAATTATGCGAACTGATCTTCGCCAACTAACAAACCGCGGTTTGGCTTCCGTCAATCAATCGAGTGAACAGCTCTGGGTGATTTTACGCAGATTTTGAGAGGTCCTTTGAACTAATATATAGATTTAGCCACTGGCTAAAAGCGGAGCTCCCGGTTACATATTGTTTTGTTAACGGACGCGCAGTATTTTCCCGCCGAAATGAAATACGGTTTCTGGGTTGCCTGTGGTAGGGGCGCGCAGACACGGACGCGCCCCCGATATCCAAATGGGAATACCGCTGAACCATGAAAAATGAAGTCGATCGTATACCGGAGTTCTATTGTATTCTTCCTGCGATACCTATGGTGCTCCGCTCTGCGGCCTTCGGCCGCTAAGGAGCTCCGCTAATAAGGACTGGCTAGGCTTTAAAACCAACTAAACTAAGTAAAATCCATGCGCCTGTCTTGATTGAGTTTGATTGACGGAAGCCAAAACGCAGTAGCGTTCGGAAATGTCAAGTGGGAGTTCGCAGAATTATGAAAATCACAGTAAGGTATGGGGAAATGTTCAAGGGTCCTTTGTTATCTACTTTTCAAAAGCTTTCAAATTATTTATAGTCCAGTCAATCTACGAAAAATTTAGGGTCTCAGTCAAACTAATTGCAACAGAATTTATTTCACTGCTAAATGAAGGTTTGAGGGGACCTTAACAACATACTAAAAATCCCAAAAAATCCCTTCGGTGGAACATCCCGAAATTTGGCGATGAAAATATGGAGCTGGTGCCACAGGGTACCCGCGTCGAGTAAAATCAGCTCACTACTAAAAATCAGTCAAATAGCCGTTTCTTTCCAACGTTTTTGTGCCCATGACCTGTAAATAGATTGATTGTATTTAAATACAATTGAAAAATAAACGTGTTGACCGAAAAAAAGACGTAAAATGCCATTCTTGTATACCACAGGATACCCACCACTCATAAAACTGAGAATCATTCAATTTCTTTAAGAAGATAACATTTTTTGCAATTTCCTTTACAGATTTGGGTTTGAATTGGAAAAATATAACATTTCTCTATTATATTGGGAAAAGTTTTTCAATTCGCTTTATCACTGCATATCGGGCCGAGCAATGTTGAGTCGAGTGGAATGGCGCCACTTTTGTTCAATCCCATGTTACTGTTTCTCACAGCATTCATTTACCAAACCATAGGTGAGTTGCATGAATCTAAGAAAATCATATTTTAACTACTGAATACCCGAGGGCGAGGACGGTAAGGAAAATTTCAGACCAATGGCTGAACTGTCTGCTTTAGTGGGCCGAGCAGCGAGGCTAGTAAGTTATTTGTTCGCAGACTCGATATTGTGTAACAGTCAGATAATGTAATACTAACAAGAAATCTTGCCTGGATCATTGGTAAGCTTTAAAATCCGATCCTCACTGGACCGCATGAGCAGACGCAAGCGCAAGGATACCAGCAAACTCATACATGCCTCTTGGTGGATTACACTAAATCACAAGAGCAAGGAAATCGAGACTTCGCATTTCCTTGCGTTTGCGTCTAGTGTGAAACAAGTGAACGCGAGCACGGCAACTAATCAATGTTGATTTTAGGCTTGCGCTTGCGTCGCTTTCATTCACACAATTGCCTTGCGCTTGAGTTTCAGTTAGAACCACCTTCTAATCACAGCTTTGATGTGCGCTGGTGGTGGGAGATGGACGCAGCAGGAGATTCTGGAGATCCTTAGTGTTGGTCGGATAGGAGGGCTTGGTAGGACGCCTGACTCGTCGGTCTTCTCTTGGTATGGATAAGCACTCGCCTGTCTCGTCCAATCACAGAGTCTGGCGCAGTAGCCATCGCTGGTACGACCTTGGATTTTCCAGCTTCTGCTCTTATCTTTCTCCAATGCTGGTCCCTAGCATACACTCGGTCTCTCTGTCGGAGTGTTGGTAGCTTCACAACTCTGTGAAGGGCGTCGTTGTTGTCAAAGTAGTGCTTTCAGTATTTCCTGGCTGACGTTCTGGGGTCCAATGTCCGAGACAAATGTGTTCGGTTCTCAGTGCAGGGCGAAGATTACACGTGTGACGTGTGACTACAGCAGTTTCCGTCGACTGGCGTTAAGGTAGTCGGTCTGGTCTAATTCGCAGAGGTCCGACTCCATGGTTGATTTGGCAATGACAGCGCTAGGAGGTGCTTCCTCAGCTCTGGTTTTAGCTTTGCACAGGTGCGGCACCGGTTCACCATTCGCTATAAGTGGTCACCAGACGGAGTAGCTAGCGCGTCCTTGACATTTGGTTATCCCAAAATGGCCTTAGTGTATGACTTCTAACATCTCTAGCTACATCGATGATGGGGCTCACCTCTGGTCATACGTCAGATGTCCACGGGTTACTGTGAAGTGTAGTGCCTCAACCCCCAGATAAATAGGTTTGAGAAATGGTAAGGATGGCATAAATGGAGGCCGTCTTGACTTGCAAATGGCGTCGCAGTCCTGGGCTTCCCGGATTTAAGACGCTGCTCTGTTGCTAGTAGTGACTCCAGGACCGACTCACTGTGTTCTTCGATCAATTCCTGATGATTAGGACTGCATGTGGGCACAAGACACATGGCGCCGACCGTATTTTGATGCTACACTTGGACCTTCGGGCCATCCAGAACACACAGAGGTAGCCGTGGACAGGTCTGTATTTTGAGAGAAAGGCATCAGTGGTCTGTTTCTATGGTGAACGGCATCCCTGGACTGTAGCCAGAGAACTTGCCGCATGCCCATGTGGTGATCAGGGCCCAGTTATCGATACTGCCAACAGAGGGAGAAGCGAAAGCAATTGGATGTTAGTTCCCGTTGCCATCGGCTTGGTAGGACTGCTCCCGTGCCCGTCTGGCATGTATCGGCAGCAATGCTCAGCATTTGTTCGGGTCATTTTGTCTGCCCAATGGGAATGCAAAGGCCAGAGCAGCCTGAATTCAGCCAGTCCTGACCTCAAGGGCCTCAAGGATGGTGACGAATTTATAAAGCTAGCTAGGCTTATATTTACATCTCAAAGCAATGCAAATTTACGAAGTGGTTAGAAGTGATATCCATTTATGCTATCAAAGAGTTAGCATAAATGAACAAACCAAACCGTTCTAAGACTGTAAATATATAATTCATATGTCCCTACTTTCTTTTATTAATTAACGGAACAGCTCTACAGTCTCCTACCCAAAAGAAAACCCAACAAAGAGAAATGGTGAACTATCAAGATGGGTACCCTGTGGTATGCCAAAATAGCAATTTTCATGATAAAAATCAACGAAAAACATATTATCCATGCTAATGACTTTTGTTTAAACATAAAACATATAGAAATGCGTAAAAGGCACGGTCAAAGTGTATCCACAATCGTTTTGCTTTTTCTCAACGCGGGTACCCTGTGGTAAATGCTTGATATTTTATTTGCTAAATTTCAGGATGTTCCACCAATGGGATTTTTTGGGATTTTTAGTATGTTGCTAAGGTTCCTCAAAGCCTTCATTCTGCAGTGAAACAAATTCTTTTGCAATTAGTTTGACTGAAAATCATAGATTGACTGGACTATTATAATACATGTACGTAGACGGAATGACTGTAACTTTTGCCGAAGGACCCCTTGTACCTTTCCCCATTACTTAAAGGGGCTCTCGCACGGCCACTTCTCTGACAGAAAAATAGCTCTAATCGCAATCCAATTCCACCCTCTTGATAACAGGTCATAGCAACCAAGAATTGCATTTGTCAAACAATTGAAAGGTTTTTCTACTAATCTGGAGAATTATTTTGATTACTACGGGCAAATGTACATGTGTTTTCACGGTTACAATTTTACTAATTTTATGTCCACGGTGGACGAATATTAAGCGTGCGATAGCCCCTTTAACTAGATCAGAATAATACTATGAACAATGTTGTATTTGTAGGGAAAGAAGAAAATGGTGGTTTACAAAGCAAAATTCTCCCTGTCTTAACAACTAAAGGTAAAGTTTGAAAAAGATCAAGGGAAGGTCTGATCAATGGACGATTCTAGCTATAAGCGCTCGCACTTTTCTTTATTCAGAAATGCCCAAGCCGTGTCCCACAACTACCAGAATGCAGCGCGCGCTTTTTTAACAGTTTGTTCGACAAATGTCCCACATCTACCGACATGCAGCGCGCGCGTGCGTTATAGATGGAATCGTCCATTATAATGTATTTTATCGCGTTTCGGAATGTACACTTGTGTTGTGTCACTAGGGATGTTAGGAGGTCAGTATTTAAAAGAGCTTAATGATATGCTAAGTCATTCGAAGCGTCTTTTTCTCTTGTTTAGCTTTTCCGTTAATTTTCATTTTCATATATTGTTTTCCAAAAATTAAGTGTCTAAAAATCACTTACTGCGTGTTATACCACGCTCACGTTATGTTTAATATTATGTATTGTCTATATATATGCCACATCAGCTATCAATAAAGAGACGCTCGCTCCTAATTGGTATTGTGTTATTGATGTAGATTAGAGATAAAATATTTTATATTCGTTCAGAAAGTAAGAGTATAAAGGAAGTGAGCGACATGTGATTTATGCCTTTTCAGCTGCGCCATCATCAGTTCACTATCACTACCACTATCACCCGGAACCACTTGATCGATCCGGTACGTTAATATTTGATTGAATCCCTGTAGCTACCATTACCCCCGAACAAACATCCAGTTTTAGGCATAGTTCAACTTCAAACCTATATTTCAAACTTACATTTCTGGGTTTGGTTTCCTTACTACACATGTAATTTTCGTGCAAGGCCAAATATTGCAGAGCAGCTAGAATATGATCATATCTTTCTCTGAAGTTTTGCACCTCACACTTTTTAAAGGCTTGCACCCGAGGCGGAAAGTCAAAATTTATCGTTCGCTGTTGTTATGTAGATTCTTTCAATTGTTTTCATTTCACAGGCCAGTGAATTTTCAGCGTATGCGAACTGCGTTTTGCCTCGGTGTCGTTTCCTTACGACTGCAATTTGATTGTCCTTGACTGCCCTTGATTTTTTGTCTCGTTTTCAGGATGTCCTGCCTCTTGTTACAGTTCCTCTGTTTGCCCGGTAACTTGTCCTGTCCCTTGTTGTGAGAGAAGCCGTACCGATAATCCTGGCACCTCTAGGTCCACTATAGGAGAGGTGGTATCTGATAGATGTAACTGCGCAAATAGATGCGAAAAGAGGGAACTCCCTCGCAGGGATATTTGCATGAAAATATGTGACAAAATTTGCAGTTACTAGAAAGGGACGCATGTTTGCTCTATGGACAATGTCAAAAGATTTTAGTCAATTTCGCCAATTGTTGCTAGCAAAACTTTCGATAAGTATTACTATCCAGGCGTACACACAGGGAATTTCTGCAGAAATTCATCCATGGGAAAAGCTGAATTTCCCAAGGCACACGCATGGGAAGGGATTGGATAGCCATGGAAAATCCGAACACTTCCCATTCTTCTACCAGGGGAAATTCACCTTTTCCCATGGATGGGCTTTTTGACGTCGTTACATCGACTGTCTTGAAGTTTGCTTTCCACGAATACTACCTCTATCATTTTGTCCATGATCTCGATAAGCTAGGATTTTCGAAAAATGGGCAATAAAAGAGTAGAACAATAAATCAATCATGAAAGAGCGATCTAAAAAAATATAGGATAGATAAACTATTGCAAATAATAATTAAAATAATTTAATATTAACCAAATATTAATTTTGGCATTGCTCATGCAGTTGGACAGCCTCGCGTCAATTATATCGCGAATTTAGATAGCACGTGCCTAGAAAGCATTGGAAGCCCTGCCCTGAAAAATCCTACGTACTGAAAAGTCCTTGAAATTAAAATCTATTCCTTAAAATTAAAATTTAATTGATGAAAAACGTAATTTTCAAATCATCTGAAATAATAAACAATTTGGTGCGTAATGTTGTAAGGATTGTATGAAGAAGTTCAATTCCGTAAAACATTTTTTTCGAGACGTTTTAATATGAACGCGTTACAGAAAGAGTTGCATGTCGCTTGCATAGCCATTTCAGGGACCCAGACTGAAAATAAAATAAAAAATACCTGTAATCTAATTGGTTCACAGCAATATTTTTCTCCCAAAATTGCACGATTTCCTCCCAAAATCCAAACAATTTTGAAATCACTCATTTCAGCACTCTCTACTGAGACTCGGTCAGGCGCCACTGATTCAATAGTCCAGTTTCGAATTCTCTACTCGACCGCTGAATAGGCATCGACGACGCATAAATACAGTTGGAGCCTCAGTTTGAAGTAGAAAAAGGTGTGAATACCGACGAGAAACTGATGAAGCTTGAATGGAGACAATAGACAAAACGTTTTGTACTCGTTGCATTCGTATTCGCAACTTTCGGGTTCAAATCGAGGCTCCCACTGCGTTTATGCACCTTTAATGCCCATTCAGCGGTAGATAGAGAATTCGAAACTGGACTATTGATTGATTAATAAATTTGATTGATTTAAGGGTGGACTATTAGAAATTGGGGAAGGGGGGTGGCGATATTTCTGCGCATGGTTTCTCTTTCGGGAATCAGGTTGTGCAATAATTTTTTTTCCCCGGAATTTGTATCTTTTTACTTACTTCGATCTCTGTAAGAATTTATTTTTGGAAGGATTGGCCTTGCTCGAATGTGTTGGGGGGAATCGTCACCCCCTACCCTCCCCCAACTTCTAATGGTCCACCCTTTAAATGAGTATAACGGATTCTTTTAAAAAGCTTTTGACAAACTGCGACATGTACTTGAAGTTTCTCAAGTGACAGGCCCTTTGATTAGCCGCCATCACTTACAAGCAGTTCCCAAATTATCAACCTTATTTTTAGCTTAACAGCTATATTTAATATCCACCATGTATCCCCTTTTTATTTGGACCTTTCTTAGTAAATATTGTTACGACGAGGAAATTATTTTGACTACCAGACAGTTCTTGATAAAATTTTCTTGGCATTTTTAGTGATAAACATTTAATCAGTTCATAATAGCTGGTGGCGTATTGTCTAAGTAAAGGAGAAATGATTGACCTGTTAATTGTATTCTGGTCAATCGTGAGGGATGAACCCAATATGAAAGATGAACCACAAAAAGAAAGGTTATTCGATACCTTGTGGGAACGTTTGCACGAAAATCATTTTCTCTTTTCTTGTATTGTTTGAGGCAACGAATCATGTTCACTGTAAAAAAGACTACGTAGCGAAAGGTAAGAAATCCTTGGCCACTTTTCAATGTTCGCATCCACAAGATATCTTCATGACCTTACCTGTTTCTTTATAATACAAATTTATTCAAGAATAGTGATGTTTTGAAATACGGTTTGGTGCTCTTGCAACGCCACTGAAGTTCTTCTCAGTTTGCGCTACAGTGCACAAGCACCGAGGGCGATTAACTGTCGAAGTGAAGTCACTTCCCTTTGAAGAGGGAATTAAAATTCTAAAGTCATTGTGGATAATTTTGACTTTGATTTGTCTCGTGGATGCCGATCGAATTGCTTGAAATTGATATAAAAATATAACAAAAGAAGCAATGGATAAAAAGGCAATGATTAACCATCGTCACAATACATTTCTTATTTTATGCACATCGGCGTCATCCTTTAATGGGACTCATTTCTAAAAACATCGTATTGTCTTTAGACTGAATTTCGTATGTAGGAAGCGGAAGGGTCTCCATTGAAATTATGTTATGTAGTTGGGTGAGGTTGGGTATCATTTACTAGTAAGAAGCAAGTATAGCAACGCACGATTTTCTATACGTTTGGGATATAGTCTAGATAAACGCTGGTTTCAGCGGTATGGGTTGGTAAAATTATCAGTCTTGCGTTTAAATTCACAAGGATCTAACTGTACTGAATCATAAAAATAAAATCAGGTAATGAGGCAATTGCTGGTCACACCATTTTTTTTTTGGAGGCGATTTGGACATTGATTTTATATGTTGTCTAAATATATTGTGAATGTATAGTGACCGAATGACTCCGGTCCGTACGCTGAATTAAGCTGGATCTCACGGCGCCAATATCGGCTGCCAAGTGGTCGTAAGCAGAGTCACTCCCGCGTCCTAGTGAGGCCTACCATGGGACCTTATCTCGCCGCGAGATAAGGCGAGACAGGGCAAGATAAGGCGAGATAGGGCGAGATAAGGTGAGATAAGGCGAGATAGGGCGAGATAAGGTGAGATAAGGCGAGATAGGGCGAGATAGGGCGAGATAAGGTGAAATAAGGGGAAATGGTCCAATTGAAAGGCGAGATGAAGCGCGATAAGTCAAGATGAGGAAACATTATGGCAATTAGGAGCTGCGAGGTCCCTTTAACGTTCCCGGTTCAGGTTTTGTAGTAAGTGTAAGAGACATTCACCTATTGCCGTAAAAGGCTACGTTACAGGGAACCTTTTCGCGGGACTACCACTAGTTGCTTCTTTCATGGGAACCTTCAAAATCATATCAAAATAAAGGCAATAGGTATTAAGCGTAACTTTAGTAACAATATTTTGGCAAAGCATTGCTAAAATCTCTAAATAACCTCTTAAATACTTGATAGACCCAAAGTAGTTGGTGAACACGCGGGCTACCTGTGTAGGTATTTCCTCCGGGCACCTTGGGGCAAAAACAAAGATGGCGGCCTATCGTTTCTCTCCAAAGTCTGCAAGTTTTGACGAACCTTTTGACAATTTATGGTAAGAAATAAGCTAGGAAAACTTCTGGAGTCCCAAATATGGTAAGTAGAAGCTTCCATATAAGGACATTTTAGAAAACGACGGTACACTGAATGTTCTTGAGATCACGATGTCTAGTCGGGGGGGGGGGGGGGATCAAAAGTTTTAAACTGCGCGCAAACGTTGTTCTCTTGTTATTCCCTGCAGGCGTGAAAGACTTTAGAGGAGTATACCTCGAGAAATATGAAGGCGCTGACTTAGGCGATATAGTAGGTCTTAAAGAATGTAAGCGATTTCCCTGGCTTCCCACATGGACGGGATACGCAGACCAGTTCACTCAGCCAAGAAACTGGGGTGAAAACTTCGGCGTGAGAATCAGATCCTTCTTTTGTCCTGTCCAATCTGGTTACCATATGTTTGCGATGTGTGAGTACCTTAAAACACCTTAAGCTACCTTAAGCTACTAGCCTCGAACTGCTTTCGTTGGTCGTTTTTACACTAGAAGACGAACAGACCGTCTCAACAGACAAATCGTCTGATAATTGGTTCGTCTAAGTGTGAATTCGAGAACGCCAGGTAACACAAAGTCCTTTGAATTTCTTGTCAGCCATACTTTCTTTCTAGTTCCACTGTAAAAAACAAAAAAAATGTGTCCGTGTTTGTTCGTCTGCTCTGAATTTATGTAGAACTTTGTTCGACTTGTTCGTCTGGACGGAAATAAACGGAGAAGCATACGGACAAATTTAGATGAGTTGTTCGTATGAACGTCTCTAATGCGAAAACAATCTCGTACCCAGAGCCCGTCATCTTGCGGCCAGCGGCAAGATTCGGGTTGGGGTACCCTGTACGAAGCTCTCTCGTGTCTTATAGAACGAAGACATACAGTGGTACATGTGGAAGTATCATACGTGAAGTTCCTAGGGGCTCTTGGGGAATCGATTTTTTTCAAACCAGTTTCTGGGTTTGCGGTTTGAAAGGTTGTATGGACGTTCGTTATGTTATTGATATACTGCGCATACTCAGAAATCGGATTCCCCTTTCTCGAGAGCCAACAGCTCTTCCGGCTCGTAGATAGATAGATAGATAGATAGCGTCACCTAGCGAGTGGGGGCTCTGGTGACAGCCATTGACGCATGCGCAAGATTTGATACGGAGCCCTCAAATGGATGTTACCAGAGCCTCCCCTTAGAGCCGGGGAGCTCTGGGTACGAGAATGGGACCCCCCAGAGTCCCGAATATTGTCGCTGGCCAAAAGACGTCGGGCTCTGGTACGAAATTGGTGTGAAAACGGCCATGGCCCTTAGTCCATGCGCGACTCAGATGCCCTCGCGAGGGAGGCTCTGATTGGCTGATTATGCGCAGAAGAAAGTTATTTCTCTCGGCGGCTCTGTATCGTCTATAGGGGGATTTCGTGTTTACAGTTTTGGCTCATTTGCATAAGCAGGGTCTAGATTCAGAATGTTTGAAGGAGCTCGAAATAATCAGCTTACTCTGAGAATTTGAAGGTTTAACATTCAGTTGTAACGACGTAGTTAAATGTTCATTTTGGTGAAAATATGTGGGCCAATGAACCGTTTGCCACGTAGCAATCCACTCATTTTTAAAACCTGCGTACAGCGTCCAAAACGAACGTAAACGTCAATAAATTCTTAAAAATAGTAATTATTTCATCTCGCGAACATCTTTATTACATTTTTCAAGAGCAAAGAGGCATTTTCAATAGCCTTGAATTTCTTGGGTGGCAAGAAGCTCATTACCCCTCATGTTTTCTGTAATTTGAACTTATCGCCATGCGATCATAATTTGAATGACGAACGTAAAACTTTCTAATTACGCTTCATTCGCCAGGCGCTATTGAAATTCAGAACAATTCTTTTTGTAGCTCCGTTACGCTTGCTGATTTTCACCGGGATGCTTCAAATATGTAAACACTGACGACACAATAAATCCGCCATCTCTTTTGAAAAACGACGCTTCTCGACTCGGGCCATATTGTTTTTTTTTTTTTTTGCATGAAATTTACCGTTGAATTCACTCGTCATGCGTTGAATTTATCTATAAAACATAGTTTACATAATAAATACATTTTTTAAAATTTGTATATATTTTACACTATTTGTGTGTTTTACATGTAACTCAAGAGTTTTTAGTGATGGACACTCGCAAAGGCGGAGTTAGACTATTGCAATTGTAGTTAATGCTACAGTCATATTTTAGGGAGTTTTTATTGTTTTTGTCATGTATTGTCATAAATATTAGGGCGCTACAGGGCGCTTTTTTTCCTAACTCCGCCCCTGCCTTGATTGCTGCTTTCATTTACTTATTTTTGTATTGTTTTTACATTTTAGCAAGCAACAATGCGGGGAAGCTTTATTTTAGCCTTGATCATGATCCATGTCACAAGAGTCAAATAACAACCTTGTCTGGAAGTCGCTTCGCACAAGGCCCCGATGATTTCTCGTCGTATGTATTTTATGATAGCTCTTGTGTATTGTATATTTTAAAATGTATGAGTTCTTGACCAATGGATGAACCAAATATTGGTCACGTGCCGTATTTATAACTACGATGACGCTCATGCTTAATGAATGAGAAGATATAGACACGGTACCCCGGATGAAGTATCTAAATTTGGATACTTTTTAAAAGTTTAAAAAATATTTAAAACACTTCAAAGCGCGCATATGGTGTACAAAGGTGGACCCTAGCCAACCCGTGATCGGAATGTATTTCTTATTTAGCCGTATTCACACTAGAGGACGGAAAACTCGTCGATGGCCGTCTGATATGAATTCAGACGATTTCCCGTCAAAAATCCGTCTCATCCCGGTTTCACACTAAGACGAGTTTTACGTCCGGATGAAAAACTCGTCTCAGACGAGTTTTCCGTCTATCGTGTGAATACGGCTATTGACTAATTCAATTAATTTGTAAATTTCATCTTGTAATATCAATTTCAGAAGTGATTTATCTAGCTCGCATGTCGTGTTTTAGCGGCTTTCTGTGCCTCGTGTTTATATCACCCGATAAAACACTCCACCTCGTTCTACAAATACCACATAGCCCTTATCACAGTTTTCGCGGTCATTTTTCCTCCGATATGTTTGATATAGCATAGTGAAATCGCGTAGTCGCGGCGTGGCAGGAGCACAGTCACGGTCGCTGCAACAGGGCACAACATTATCGCGGCATTTTTCACAGTCATACGAAATGTGTTTTATTGATCCGCTAGATGTATTTGGCCTTACTACAGTAGTGTTAAATTCGCTCTGTTGTTTGTAGGTTTGCAAGTCAGATGTCCTTACCAATTTTGCTTGCAAAAGGGAGGTGTTATTATACGGAACTTCTGATGAAGGAGTACTTCGATGACGATCATTTGGTAGTGGGCGTGGTAGCACCGGACGGAAAATTTTATGCCCCCATCCCCTCGATGTTTCTACGTACTGTGGTTACAGACGAACAGGGTAAGTGCTTTTAATAGTTGAAGGGGACGACTCGCCAGGCGCGTAGCCGCCTTTAACAGTTAAGCCCGGGTTCAAACAAATTTTTGGTGATTTTTTATGGACTGAGATACAAGAACTAGTTCAAGTTTTGTAGCGACTGAGAGGCAGTTTCTAAGGCGGTTGCATTGAATTGGATCCACATAAAGTTACTTTTTACATGGGGGTAAATGTTTGGTACCATATGTCAAAAATTTTGACATCGGGCTTAAAGGTGAAAAATGCCTAGCAACGCCCCTAATCCCACCATAATACACTGATTCACATCATTTTCGAAATGAAGAAGCTTTATTTTTTTAGTGTCAGGTTAACGCATTTTACCATACAAACGCTAGAAAAACTCGTTGTAGTAGAATTGCCTTTGCATTGTAGGTAGTTTTCTATGGCTCGCCGGAAGAGCATCTGACTGATGAATGCGATACTATTGTTTATTTGATTTTAATAAAGCTTATGATGAATTTCTGATGGTAATGAATCATGTGAACAAAAACAAAGCAATGCATTATGGGCAGGGTGAGCCCATTAAGAGCTAGGAGCTATGTAAGAAACATCAAAATAACTGACGGATAGCCAAAATACTAGTCTAGGTTTGTGATATCGCCCTTGAACTACAAAGAGATCATGATTGTAGTCTCCATGGACATATTACAGAGCGGATGGAAGCGGATTACAACAGTGACTTGTTGACATCTTGTTGAGATGAACTGAGTAGTTTTCAAAGTCTGAAGTTACATCGAAGTTTCTATGAAAAACGGCAGTCTTGCAGATAAAACGTGGCTACATTGCTTATTAGGCTAATATTTAACCATTATACTGCGAGATTGCGCAGAATATCGTCGGATACTTAGCCGACGAGGGACGATTGTCCCGAGTTGGCTAAATCAGACGAAAAAAACAGAAATGATTTTATCTCCTTGTGAGTAATCTGTCGCTTGAACAATAGGCTTTCTGCCCCATGGGTATTAAATACGAGCTCAACACAGCTATTGGCGTTCCAATGACCACATTTGGGCAGTGCATCGATGTGCTAAATAATAACAAGTGATACAAGTGATTTTGGGATGATTACATAAAAATTAGAGCTGCATTTACGAATTTGCTCACATAACCGTGACACAGCCCCCCATTAAGGAAGGCGAGAGCAGTGAAGAGGAATCACATATCCACTACACCGCAAATTGAGCGTTTTGGTTGGACGAGTTGATTTTTGATCATCTTTTAATTAACGTGTTTGTTTTGGTACATGTTTCCCCAGCAGAGGTCTCTTTTCCCTTGTATTCGCTGGGCTCAAAAAAGAACTTCAAAGAATGCTGTTTAGTATCCTGGAAGACTAACAAGGATAGTTATGCTGATATTTCTCTATTAATTAATGAAATGAATAAAATCAAATAATTTGTGTTATTTTCTATTTCTGAAACTTAGAACTTTTTACATCCTTCTCTTTTTCGCTTGTTATTAACGTTTTTTTCACGTTTTTACCCTTCGTTTCTCTCGGTTTCTTTGCCCTCTCACCGCCTGCCTCGACTAGCTATGCTATTTGCAGGAGGTGTGCCATCTTTGCAATATTTTAAAAAAAGATATAAAATAAAGTTGAAGTTGAAGGCTCACGAGCAGGAGGAAAATACCTCTTTTCTGTGTTTTGCCGCTGTCCACACGTATTTCTACAGACGTTTTCCGCTGATGGTATTTGAGCCAACACTCTATTATTGATCACATCGTCAACAGAGCTCGTTTCGACCCAAAGTAGAGGTCTTTTTTCCCGCCTGCCAGCCAAGCGAATACAAACGTGGCTCTGCTCGTAGGAAAATCATAAACCATCTACAAAAGAAGCTTATTTTCACGAGATACATGTCCACGCATAGGACGAAAGGGTTGTAAATAATAGAGTAATTTCGATATATACTATGCACAAACAATGTTCTCGCGTGGCTAAATTAGGGTTGCACTCGACATGTGTCTTAGTTTAGCCAGGGATATATGTGAAAAGTACAACAAAGGATGCGCGGTTAATTATTTTTTGAATTATTAATTAATTATTTTTGAAACAAGTATTTTACTTTTCTACTCAGCACAAAATAATACATATTGGAACTACTGGCGGTATGCAGCCTTGTGGGGTGCACGGTGGGGTTTACACTGGGGCAAGAAAGCAGGAGCAAGTTCTGGTGGAAAAGCTGGGGCACAAGCTGGGGCACAAGCGGGATCGGAAGCCGGGGCCAAGGCAGGAGCCGAGGCAGCTAAAGAGACAGCTCGAAATGTGATGAAGAAGACACTTGATGTGGTGCTCAAGCATTTTAATGACACGCATGACCATGCTATTAATATCCACCTCCCATTTCTCTATGGTGCGTCGATCAGCGGATCTCAGGCAGGTGCAGGACAAGTATCTAGCACAGGTAAAATAACAAAAGTTGTTGACTTCGATCCGTATTCGGAAATGGGCATGTTAAACGAGGCAACTTTGAAGGCTGGTTTCCATATAGTCTTTTCTGTCGTATCAATCAACCGTGAAACAAAAGGATAATTCCAATTTCCATTGTTTCACGGTCGACTGATGCGACAAATACGACAGATAAGACTATATATACTCGTTTCCGGGAAACGTTGTCACCCAAAAAGCTTGAAGCGCAAAGGATAATGGGGGCAGCTAAACTGCTGCTGTTTGGTCTGAATTCAGACAGTTATCGCAACCACATGTGAAATCATTTAATTTCAGTACATTTCTAAGCATGTTTGTTTCTAATATTTTACGGAAATTCAAATAAATATTTACCCATACTCCCTAGCGCACCAAGCTTTGTTGCTTTTTCCAGTGACAACGTATCCCGGAAACGGTATATATAGAAACTAGGCTTTAGTGCAACCAGCAACTGGCCAACGACCATGAAAACAACTTCTAGCGCGAGCAGTTGACGGATTTTACGATTGCCTCACTTCCAAACAGAAATGTTGCGCGGACAGTTGTTGAAAAGTTGCCTCGTGTAACATCTTAACACGATACAGCTTTTCAGATATTCGCCATTTTGCCGTTGCGTGTTTTTGAAGCCGAGTCGAAACTTGCAACATGTAGATGTTAAATGTGAGTTTTGTTCGTGCAAACCCCATCCTTTTTCATTATCAAGCGTATTCCTATTTTCTCTTCTTTTTTTTAACCAAGCCTCATGTTTCCCTATTTTTGGAAGACAAAAAAATAGGTCTGCTAGTTTAATAAACTGACGTCCGGGGACCGGTTCCTAGAAAGCCAGTTAAGAGTTATCAATGGATAAACGCTTATCCAACGGATCGATCATGAACAAAACCTATACAACAGATAACTTTTATCCGTGGATAACCTTATCCAACCTTTTAGGAACCGGCCCCAGTTTATTTTCCACAACTATTTGTGGTATCTCGGCCATCTTACGACTCCGACATCCTTCTGTTGGGGATAATAAGTTCCAGATCGCCGTTAAAGAATAAGATCATTATTATCATCTAACAACCTCTCTGTTTCTTGATCTGGATGTTTCTGGCTTTCACATGTTAAAACCATTCAAAATCTCAAAATACCAGGGCTCAGAAAGCGCAGTTCGTATGCAGGAAAATTGTTGTTTTATTTCTCATTTTTCCTCCCAATTGTTTCGTCTTTTGAGTTTTCCTATTTTTTTGAACCACTGAACCGCACGACGCCTTAATACTGAGTTAGGATTCAGTTTGAAGTAACATTTAAAAGCCGACTATGAGGACTTGACGGGATTTCAAAGTCCGCGCAATTAGTTCCAGTCCGCGCAATTAGTTCCAGTCCGCGAAGGACTGCATTGATATCGTGTCTCATTTTCTTTCCAACAAAACAGGAAGCTCGAATACCGGGGGACCAGGTACAGGAGGGACTGATACTGGCGGTGGAGGAGGCGCAGCTGGAACTGGTGGCGGTGGCGGTGCCGGATCAACTGGGGTTGGAGCAGAAGCCGGGGCGGGTGCAGGTGCCGGAGGTGGTGCGGGTGCGGGTACCGGAGCTGGTGCCGGAGCTGGTGCGAGTGCGGGTGCCGGAGCTAGTGCTGGTGCTAGTGCCGGAGCTGCTGGTGGTGGTGGTGGTGCAGGTGGAGGTGGAGGTGGAGGTGGAGGAACCGCAGCAGGAGCAGGAGGTGCCGGTGGGGCAGCAGGAGGGGGATCAGCAGGTGGTGGCTCTTCGACTCAACTAAGCTCTCGTAAGTACATATTCACGATCATTAGGGAAGAGGTCGAAACAACGGTACTCAATAGTTATCCAATGATGGTGAATTAGGTGGTGCATACAGAGTACTACCAGCCTCCGCTTACAACAGCTACCAGAACTACTTAGCTATCTGAACTTTTACAGGTCCCATATCTGTTTTGTCATAACACAAAGGGTGGTGTTGACAGTTTGTTATTTCGTGGTTGTATACCATGGACTCAGAACCAAAAAAAGACATCAGATAACATCAAGCATCTAGTGCTGTGCAGTCTGGGCGACTCAAGTTGAATTGTGATATCCAGAAGACAAAGAGACTAAAGTAGCACATTTTTGACTGAGAGCGTCTCAGTTGGCAGATCGGTTCTAGGATACCTAGGGAAATGTTAGAGCAATAAAATCTACTAATACTTCAATAGAAAAAGCTAGCTTTTACGCCGGACTCAGAATTTGGTCCACTTGAAATATGTACAGCAATTATCTTTACAAAAGTTTAAGGACTTTTTCAGTTTTTAGATTCTGCTATTCTTTTTTCTAAAAAGAACAGGGAATCCAAATCATGTGCGTGTGTGAATCTTTCAGCCAATCACAAACATGATGTGAATCTTTCAGCCAATAACAAACATGATGTGAATCTTTCAGCCAATCACAAACATGATGTGAATCTTTCAGCCAATCACAAACAAGATCCTTGTTCTTATTATAGACAGTGGAATGGTACCAGCCGCGCCCGCTTCCAAAGAACAAGCAAGTGCCTTGAAGGCGAGTCTTGTGAAAGGTGCAGCACCACGTTTCTTTCAGGCGTTGCCCGATGGAACAATGTCGGCAGGCTCAATATATCCAAGCAAGCAAATACTCGCCAATCCATCACTTATGCAGAGACAAGATTTTTTCCGTATTGCTAAACCTGGGGAAGACCCGAATGTAATCGCGTCGACGGAAGAGTCGTATCCAACTGGAATTGCCCGAAAAGGTAGGAAGAATTAAATGAATGTTTGACACTATACAAAAACTTCGCAACATTCTACAAGGTTGTAGCTGTGACATACAAGAATGTGGCTTTTCAAGCGCTTCCGGCTGATTTCGCGCTCTAGAATGGAAACTTTTGCGCTCTCATTTGCATCATGTGTAATCACCAGGGTAATTCAGGTTAATTCAGATTCGTAGGATAAAGGTGAGTCTGGAATCCTCATTCATAAATCCCGATCATTTCCCTTTCAAATGGTATCATATAAGTGTAAAGAAATGATGGCGCTTAGCTCTTCTGGTTTGTCTTCAAAGAGGCATATAATTCACGCCTTAATCTGGCTACTTTAGCTGCTGACTAAATACAGAAAACTATAAAAATGTGTAAACTGATGTTTCTGAACACTTCCAACGACATGCCCGGATTGGAGAAAGTCTAATATTTAGTAACCAAAAATACGCCAAAATGGCCTGCACGAGTTTTCGCAAAGTGTTTATATGGAGAAAGTTGTCCCGGCACGAAGGGATAACTCGCCTCGGCTACGTGAGCTGGCACCCGAGACAATGCTTCACCCCGGGACGTCATGTAAACAGTTTATGCGTTTTACAAAGAAATGTATGAAAAAATGTCTCGCCCCGAGAATTAGGCTAGGAGGGCTGTCCCTTCTTCCCAGGACAACATTTCCCAAATAAATGGGCCCCTTAGAGTTTTATGTGATGATTTTCCGCTTTGATTTCCCTGCGATTCTATTTCCGCCATCTTGTCCTGAGTACTCATAATGCACCTGAGACCGCGAACACTTCAAAGCCGATCAGACTTATTTTTGTTTTATAATATAGCTACGATATAACGCGCGCTCTGATTGGCTCAAATCTATGCTCTATTACACCGATAAAGTAATGGTTCTCCCCCGCTTTATCATAAAAAAAAAAAGAGCACTTGTGATGTTGAGAGAGACACTCGAAACATTTTAAAATCACGCGCCTGCGGCTCCTGATTTTACAACGTTCTCGTGTCTCCCCCAACATCACGCGTCCTCTATTGCGCCGATAAAGTCATAGAAAGTTATGCTCTAATGCTTACAGCGGATTTCACATGACTGTCTAGACTTGTTATGTAATTGCGATTGCTTTGCGTTCTCATTGGCTACTTGTTTTTCTCAGCCAATCAAATTCTGTAGTAAATACAATTGTATAACTACTTAGTAATTGGTTCGGCTTGCGATTGGCTGAGAAAAAAGCCATTTAGGAGCAAGTCGTGATTTCTCTCGATTCTGATTGGCTAGTGATTGCTCAATTGCAATTGTTTTCACGACAGTCATGTGAAAACCGCTCTAAGTATCGTATCGCAACATTGCAACTCTCCATCTCCTCAGAAATTAATGCCTTATGCAAAACTGGATTTCACTTGTAAGGTGATTCAATCTAGTTTTTTCTTCCAAAAACTGCGTAAAATCTCTCGCTGCCTTAAGCCCTGGCCAAACGAAACGCAAGTTCACGCAAGTCGACGCAAGTTGTGACTTGCACTGACTTGCGTTGATGTGGCCAAACGAGATGCAAGTTTTGATGCAAGTTTTGATGCAAGTTGAGTGTTTTGGTGCTTTTTGCGCTTGTAATGACGACATGATCACGCCACTTTTGAACAGTTCACAGAGCGCGCGCTCAAGCTGGGATTTTTCTTGTTAAAAAAGACGAAAGAAATGAATAAATCTCACCCACTTCCTTGTAAATAACAGCTAGAAATATGTGTAACATTTTCATGACTTGTTTGGGTCATAATATTTCGTTTGGAAAGCGAAGAAAATTGGAAACTTGCGTACACTTGCGACGTGGTGGCCAAACGAGACGCAAGTTGTCGCAAGTTGCACGAACATTTGAACATGTTCAAAGTGGACGCAAGTGAACACAAGTCATTGCAAGTTGGTGGCCAAACGAGCGCAAGTCGACGCAAGTAGCAAAATTTGCGTCGACTTGCGTTTCGTTTGGCCAGGGCTTTAGTTTCCCTTTGGTAATATATTTCTTTGCACGCGCCATGAGATGAGATTCCCTGGTTGGGTCAGGTCATAGCTGAAACTGCATGCAAATCAGGTGGCGAACTCCATCCAATTTCTGAGGGTGAAATTTTAATGATATAAAACCAACCAGAACCAGAAAAAGACAAGGAAATGGATTTTGTCACAAACGTTCGATCATAAGCTCCCCAGGATCACTGAGCGAACTCCAGAGTTGGCCGTTGCACCTTTTGTATTTTGTGTGTAGTTTATTAATAATATTAGCGGAGCTCCTTAGCGGCCGAAGGCCGCAGAGCGGAGCACCATAGGTATCGCAGGGAGAATACAATAGAACTCCGGCATACGATCGACTTCATTTTTCATGGTTCAGCGGTATTCCCATTTGGGTATCGGGGGCGCGTCCGTGTCTGCGCGCCCCTACCACAGGCAACCCAACAACCGTATTTCATTTCGGCGGGAAAATACTGCGCGTCACTTAACAGAAAAATATGTAACCGGGAGCTCCGCTTTTAGCCAGTGGCTAAATCTATATATTATTATTACCATTTCAGTTGTCCTGAATGCTTACTACACTATCCACTCGATGGATCTACCTGCTGACCAGCTTCAGCCGGACCTCAACTTTTGCCTTCAAGTGAGGGGTGGTAACGTAGTGTTTGCGGCAGCAAGTAAATGCCAGTATTTCAAAATCCTCCAAAGTCCGATGGCACAAAAACCAACTGAAATCGTATTAGAATCTGCGTGCCTACCAAATACTGTCATTATACAGAAAAATTACAAGACGGCCCTGGGAAAATTGGGTTCTACATTTGTGGGTAAGTAATCTGTCTTAACCTGAGGGAGGTCGGAATTTAACGCTACCTTCGCATGCCTCGTTCATCTTTCGTATGGCATCCAGAGACTGGTGCGATGACTAATTACGCTAGAGCGACTGCCTCCCCCTCTCCCCCTTAAGGGTGCGTTTACCCATATCCCCCTCCCCCTTTAGGTGCGGTAACCTATATATTTGACCCATTTCTAGGAAAAATGTCAGGGGCGGCGGAGCACACTGTCAACTTTATTTATTTATTTATTTATTTATTTATTTATTTATTTATTTATTTATTTATTTATTTATTTATTTATTTATTTATTTATTTATTTATTTATTTATTTATTTATTTATTTATTTATTTATTTATTTATTTATTTATTTATTTATTTATTTATTTATTTATTTATTTATTTATTTATTTATTTATTTATTTATTTATTTTTACTAATATTTACAAATCCATCCTGCCTACAAATAGCAGAAGCTAGTCAAGGTAGGCAGGGTGGGGACTTGACTAACAAAAACAACAACGACAAAATTACACGATCTATTCACAATACAGGCATCAAGAGTTGAACAAAGGAACAATGCATCATTAGTGTTGAACAAAGGAAAAAAGTGAGCCCCTTGTATCAAAAGCAGCTTTGGACTCACTTTTTCTGTTGTCCACCCTTTTACGGAAAAACGGCTGAGCTAGAAACCCCCCAAACCACGCCTTTTCTAGACGTTGCTGGATTTGTTTTTTATTTTCAAAAAAATCATGTGAACAGAAGTTCTCATTCAAGCGTTTTTCTAAGCGAGAAGATCAAGTTCGCAAAGGCGCCATGTTGAAGTCTCCCAAAGAAACTAAAAAGTATTTTTTTACACAGCCGAAAGTGCCATAGACATCCAGACCTAAATTGTTCTGTTACAGATTACTTAAAGGCATGTACATGGCTAATTTTAATTCGAAAGCTTTGAGATGAGAAAAATTGTCATTCACCTTGGTTCGCTAGGGCGCGCTTAGTCGAAATGAGAGATTTTCACAACACAAAGCCATAAATAATATTCTCTTAATATTAATTCTGACGCTGTGCCGCGAAACGAAGCTCACAAACCTGACGAAAGGAGGAAATCACACCAGTGAGCGTGTTTTTGTTGGAAAAAATTGATCTTGAGCTAAGTTCTAATTCAAACAATTACTTAAGCGAGAGACAAAGCCGCCATGCCGCCATGTTGAAATCACTCACACAGAAACTAAAAACGAACTCAGTTCGCTCAGACAAAATCACCATAGACATCCAGACCTTAATGGTTCTGTTACAGATTACTTACAGTGATGTATAGGGATATTTTAATTCGAAAGCTTTGAGCTGAGAAAAATTTAGTTCGTATAGGTAATCATACGACTTCGAGTTCAATTTGGGATTAATTGCACGAGTGAGCAATTTGAGCTTTTTGAAAAACTCACGAGTGTAACTAATACCAAATTGAACGAGAATAGTCGTATGATTACTTATTAATAATATGAATGCAAAAATTTTCAGAGAAAGACTTTATTTCAGATTCCAAGGTAAAATAACATAAGAGAAACTGTATTAATTAATTGGTTGGTTTCTTTCAGTTTGAATTGCTTTTGAAAGCTTAGTTGCTTGTGCATTTTCAGTCACCAAAAACGGGCAGAATATCCAGAAAGGTGAACATAGCTAGGTAAACTTCCACAGAAGACATACCTGAAGTCTTCTCTTGTGTAAACTTTCTTGTAACAGCTAAACAACCAAGATTGACAGGAATTTGATCCGGAAAACTGTCCGTATCGCATGTGTTCTTGTAGACTTCTAGTTCATTTTCATCGCTGGCATTTCCCGCTGCTAGATTCGCAGTCAACGAAGATTTCCCTTCATATCCTTCCATAACAAAGAATGAAAACTTTAACAAGTCTTGCTCAAATCCATAAGGAATTCACATTTTCATTTTCACAAGTTTCGGAAGATAATTTTCATGAAAAGGAACCGATTTTCTCCTTCCACATCCAGAGCCGATATCCGATCTTGTTGACAAGGCTCAACAGATCAAGTGGCGTGACAGCTAGCGCGCATTTGATTGGCTCGTTCGCAAAATCCATTGTTTATTTAGCCAATCAGCTTCATGAAATACCTGCACTCATTTGAGAGCAATTACTTTGTTGGAGTGCAAATTACTTCTGTAATTGCACTGCTCTCGACCAATCAGAATCGAGAAATTTTTGCATCTATATTATTAAAGCTTGAACAAACGCACAACACTGGCACTGCCTTGTTTCGCACAGCGCGCGCTAAGACCATAAATAAACAAACATTACTTGACCTGTTTCCTCTCTACCCTTGCTGGGATATGCTACACGTAAAAACAAAAAATTCCAAATCCTAAGGGTTTTTATGTAATAGACGACTTGCGTTTTCAATTTTAGCGGGTTCTTTGACCGATTTGATAAGAGAGACGCGCATGATTTTCGCACCAAAATCAGGGACGGAACAGTTCGAAAAAAAATTCTTGGGGGCTCACTTCAGATTTATTGCGGCATGGAGCGAGAAGGGTTGTGGTTTGTAAATGATGAGGTTTGTAAATCATGCTTATAAAGTGTGAATAGCTGAGGGTGTTTATGGAAAGGGAGCTCACTGCTCAAGGAATTGTGAAGACTGATTTTTTTTTTTATTCTAAGAGAATACTATAAGTTAACAGTAAACTAAATTTCCGTGAATTTTTTTCAGCATGGAGCGAGGAGGTTCTATGTTGAGGGGAGGTTTGTAAATCATGTTGATAAGGTTTGAAAGAAAAATCCCGCGCGCCAAAAAATCAAATATCCAAAAACCACTGGAGAGCCGGCTAAAATTTCCGTGAATTTTTAACGGGCATCAGCTAGGTTGCAATAATAAGCTATCTATCTTTATTTTAAACTTGTGCTTGGTCTCACGCTCTCGGGAACAGAATTCCATACTCTTGCTCCAACACGAGAAAATGAGTTTTTCAATTGATCTAATCTTGAATGTTTATTAGAAAATAACACCTATGTTGTATTGTGAATGTGTGCATTCTGATTGGTTAAAAAGCGTGTGTCGCGCGCGTGTATGTTATTTTCTAAAAGCAATAAAAATATTTTCTGCGTGCTATCTGTTTTTTTACAAACACTCGGGGAATGTTGGTCGAACTGATAAAACTTGAAAGACACTCGCCTTCAGCTCGTGTCTTTAAGTTTTGATCAGTTCTCCCACATACCCCTCGTGTTTGTAGAAAGCAGAGAGCACGCGGAAAGTACTTTTATTGCTTAAAAAATAATTTCCAGCAGCCGAAGATCGTGTGTTGTAATGGCGAATAGCTTTTGCAGCAGTAAACAAATTTGACAGGTTAGAAGGTACCAAGTTGTTCTGGATGTCTCGCATCAAGACTGAAGAAAGTTTGAAGTAAAGTAGGTCAATAGGTAATATATTAGAAGATATGAAGAAAGGAATAGCGTGTGACTGGTATTGCGGAAAGATCATCAAAGGAACTGCACGTTTTTGGAGCACCCTTACAAGTGGGGGTGCCGAAGAGGCAAAAAATGGAGACATAATTTTCGCCTCTGGTCTTCTGTTTCTTCTCTTTGAGTGTAAATACAAAAAAATATACTAGCTTCATTCAAAAAGTGGGGTGCTCAAACCCCCCCCCCCCCCCCCCCCCCCCCCCCCCCTTGTCCTCCAACATCCTCTTCCCTCCCTTTATGAAACGATTTCTTTGATTTCTGGGAACTTTTTAAACGTATACAGCTTGTACTAAGAGGGGAAAAACAACACAAATCAATTAAGTTAAGCGACTCAACTAAAATTCTGGATTTGGAGACTTTCGGCGAATCGGTTAGCCAAAATGGAAAAGAACAACGAAGACCAAATTAAGCTTATTGAACAATTTTTTTAAAATGATGATCTTTCACAAGCCGAGTAGGTAAAAAATTGTTTGCTAGCAAGTTAACAAGGGTTGAAGCATAAACAAAACATAAGCGTTACATGAAATTCTTACCGGCGATCGGCGAAGACCGAACGAAACTTTCGACGAAAACTTTGACTTAAGTTGCTTCAAAAATTCAATACGAGTGACAGTTCATTGACATTCGTTCATGCCATCAGCAACAACTGAAGCCCCCATAGTATCATTTCAGTGTGGTATTCAACATTTTGTTTGATTTGAAGATTGAAACAAGACACACGCTTTTTTTGCTAGCCAGCTTTTTCGATGCCGAATTCCAAAACACTGCAAAAAGCCCCAAGTCAACAGAAGGCCGTTATTGTATGGAAAATTCCTTCGGCTTTGCAATTCTTAACCCGTACATCCCTTCATTGACATTCGCTTATGCTTCAATTACCATAAACACCATAGAAGAGGTCAATAAAGTCTTCAAATGTTTCTTAGAAAGCAGTTTTCTCTCGCCTCCCCTTCGCAAAACTTGCAGCCAACTGAGTGAAAAACTAGAACACATGCGATATAACACGCCCTCTGATTGGCCCGTTCAGGTCGTCGCGCAGTAAGGAGAATTTATATCTTCACACAGAATGTTGAAATAAAATTTCACTTTAAATCTTTCACTTCAAAAAGTGAAAGATATTTTATAAAAGCAGGTTAGGGTAGGTTGGGTAGGTAGGGAGAATTCTCGTCTGGTTATGCAGCCACTCGACCTTCGGTCTCGTGGCTGCATAACTGTCTCGAATTCTCCCAACCTCCCCTCGTGTTTGCATCAGAGTATGTTGTTTAAATAGTTATCAGAAAATATAATTCAGTATTCAATTCTACACATCCGTATTAGTAAAATTGCAAAGTTTGGTGAAGATTACTTGAAAACTGACTGAGATGTGAATTGTCAAAACTTCGTATTCTGGCTTATTTTTTGCAAGAAATGTATGAAAACGTATGTGAAAACGTATGTGCGACCGACTCCCCAAACTCGCAGCTCGTAAGCTGAATTGCGTTGGGTCCTAAGGGCGCCACTGGCAGCCAAGCGGTCATAAGCACAGACACTGAGGGTGGTCACTGCCAGAGGGTTTATTACGTCCCCAGTGGTTCTGGGAAGGATAGAAAGGCGAGACGGGACCTCGGTTTATTGTCTCATCCGAAAGACGTGAAACACAGTAGAACAGAGTTCAACTCACAATATGGACCAGTTTCGACCGAGACCCGAACAGAAAGAAAATTTCCTCTGTCCCGGCCAGGAGTCGAACCTGGAACACAGCGGTGAGAGACCCAACGCCGTAACGCTGGACCAACCGTTGGACCAACGCTGGACCAACCTCGAAACGAGGGTGGACGGCAAAGCATGCTGGAATGCGTAAATTCCTATTGGAAACAATAATCAATTTCTTTGGCTTAGACACAAAAATCAGTAAAATTACTATGCTAGGAAAACTTCTGGGGACAAGAGAACAGAGAGCAGCCGAAGATCGTGTGTTGTAATGGCGAATAGCTTTTGCAGCAGTAACAAATTTGACAGGTTAGAAGGTACCAAGTTGTTCTGGATGTCTCGCATCAAGACTGAAGAAAGTTTGAAGTAAAGTAGGTCAATAGGTAATATATTAGAAGATATGAAGAAAGGAATAGCGTGTGACTGGTATTGCGGAAAGATCATCAAAGGAACTGCACGTTTTTGGAGCACCCTTACAAGTGGGGGTGCCGAAGAGGCAAAAAATGGAGACATAATTTTCGCCTCTGGTCTTCTGTTTCTTCTCTTTGAGTGTAAATACAAAAAAATATACTAGCTTCATTCAAAAAGTGGGGGTGCTCAACCCCCCCCCCCCCCCCCCTTGTCCTCCAACATCCTCTTCCCTCCCTTTATGAAACGATTTCTTTGATTTCTGGGAACTTTTTAAACGTATACAGCTTGTACTAAGAGGGGAAAAACAACACAAATCAATTAAGTTAAGCGACTCAACTAAAATTCTGGATTTGGAGACTTTCGGCGAATCGGTTAGCCAAAATGGAAAAGAACAACGAAGACCAAATTAAGCTTATTGAACAATTTTTTTAAAATGATGATCTTTCACAAGCCGAGTAGGTAAAAAATTGTTTGCTAGCAAGTTAACAAGGGTTGAAGCATAAACAAAACATAAGCGTTACATGAAATTCTTACCGGCGATCGGCGAAGACCGAACGAAACTTTCGACGAAAACTTTGACTTAAGTTGCTTCAAAAATTCAATACGAGTGACAGTTCATTGACATTCGTTCATGCCATCAGCAACAACTGAAGCCCCCATAGTATCATTTCAGTGTGGTATTCAACATTTTGTTTGATTTGAAGATTGAAACAAGACACACGCTTTTTTTGCTAGCCAGCTTTTTCGATGCCGAATTCCAAAACACTGCAAAAAGCCCCAAGTCAACAGAAGGCCGTTATTGTATGGAAAATTCCTTCGGCTTTGCAATTCTTAACCCGTACATCCCTTCATTGACATTCGCTTATGCTTCAATTACCATAAACACCATAGAAGAGGTCAATAAAGTCTTCAAATGTTTCTTAGAAAGCAGTTTTCTCTCGCCTCCCCTTCGCAAAACTTGCAGCCAACTGAGTGAAAAACTAGAACACATGCGATATAACACGCCCTCTGATTGGCCCGTTCAGGTCGTCGCGCAGTAAGGAGAATTTATATCTTCACACAGAATGTTGAAATAAAATTTCACTTTAAATCTTTCACTTCAAAAAGTGAAAGATATTTTATAAAAGCAGGTTAGGGTAGGTTGGGTAGGTAGGGAGAATTCTCGTCTGGTTATGCAGCCACTCGACCTTCGGTCTCGTGGCTGCATAACTGTCTCGAATTCTCCCAACCTCCCCTCGTGTTTGCATCAGAGTATGTTGTTTAAATAGTTATCAGAAAATATAATTCAGTATTCAATTCTACACATCCGTATTAGTAAAATTGCAAAGTTTGGTGAAGATTACTTGAAAACTGACTGAGATGTGAATTGTCAAAACTTCGTATTCTGGCTTATTTTTTGCAAGAAATGTATGAAAACGTATGTGAAAACGTATGTGCGACCGACTCCCCAAACTCGCAGCTCGTAAGCTGAATTGCGTTGGGTCCTAAGGGCGCCACTGGCAGCCAAGCGGTCATAAGCACAGACACTGAGGGTGGTCACTGCCAGAGGGTTTATTACGTCCCCAGTGGTTCTTTAACGTCCCCCCTGGAACTGGGAAGGATAGAAAGGCGAGACGGGACCTCGGTTTATTGTCTCATCCGAAAGACGTGAAACACAGTAGAACAGAGTTCAACTCACAATATGGACCAGTTTCGACCGAGACCCGAACAGAAAGAAAATTTCCTCTGTCCCGGCCAGGAGTCGAACCTGGAACACAGCGGTGAGAGACCCAACGCCGTAACGCTGGACCAACCGTTGGACCAACGCTGGACCAACCTCGAAACGAGGGTGGACGGCAAAGCATGCTGGAATGCGTAAATTCCTATTGGAAACAATAATCAATTTCTTTGGCTTAGACACAAAAATCAGTAAAATTACTATGCTAGGAAAACTTCTGGGGACAAGAGAACAAGTGTATCTTGGCGAGGAAAAACAAACTCTACCAAACATGTGTGATAGGCCTGACGGGCAGTCAAGTACACACCCCCCCCCCCCCCCCCCCCGGGTTTACAGTCATTTGAGTTCAAAAGTATGATTAATATGAAAGCGAATATTCATGATTTAAAGGCTGGTTTCCATATAGTCGTATCTGTCGTATCCGTGAAACAAAAGAATAATTCCAATACGAAAGTGATACGACCACTCACATGTGTCATATCGGTCGTATTTGGACTGTCTTTCCATATAGTCTTATGAGTCGCATTAATATTTTTTCATAGATACAATAGATACAGATACAAAAGATACGACAGATACGACATGCGACAGATACGACTATATGGAAACCAGCCTTATGGTTTCTTGGTGATATCCTTGGTTGGTTGAGTATAATCAACAATTAACTCGCAATTAAACGAATTACTAGCAATTAAACTCTTCGAACAATGTATCAGTCCTTTGTCCAACCCTACTTCGATTACTGTAGCGTTGTCTGGGAAGGGATAACAACAACAACAACAACAACAACACTTTATTAGACAATAAACTTAAATACATTTTGAAAGCTGAACCCGCAAAATAGCTCAAAAGCTAGTCGAGGCGGGAAGCTACTTTAAATATATGGATAGGCTCTGATCGCCTTAAGACTGAAAAAACTTCAAAACCGAGCCGCTAGGACTATCACTTTCTCTAGTTATGATGCTCGTTCGGGGCCTTTGCTTATCGAACTTGAGTGGGACAAACTTTTAATTCGTCGACTGAAACTTGTAGCTGTTGAGATGTTCAAAATTTACAACAACCTAGCCCCAGATTATCTTTCGAGCACGTTCAAGAGGACGCTAGTCCGCTATGATATTCGAGGGGGTCTTCCTCAACTTTGAAATTACCCGGCCTCCCTAAGACGAATTACGGGGAAAAGCGAATTGGATACCGGGGCTCTTATATCTGGAATAAACTGCCGACTGTAAATATTATCTATTATTATATATTGTATATGACCGGGTTGATAAGTTGCCTCCCAGCTTCTTTGGGTTAGCACTCGTTCACATTGACCAAAAGGACGTCCTATTGTCTGTGAAACAATAGAACGAAGCATAGATATATTGTGATGTTCCTCGTTCTATTGTTTCACGAACAATAGGACGTCCTTTTGGTGAGTGTGAACGAGTACTAACCGCTTCTTTGACTTGTTTTAAACAGTATTGACTATTTTTAATATTATCTATTATTATATATTGTATATGACAGGGTTGATAAGTTGCCTCCCAGCTTCTTTGACTTGTTTTTAACAGTATTGACTATTTGTAATATTATCTATTATTATATACCCTTTCCGGGATACGTTGTCACCCAAAAAGCCTATAAGCTTGGTGCGCTAGGGAGTATGGGTAAAGATTTATTTAAATTTCTGTAAAATATTAGAAACAAACATGCTTGGAAATGTGCTGAAATTTAATCATTTCACCTGTGGTTGCGATAACTGTCTGAATTCAGATCAAACAGTAGCAGTTTAAATGCCCCCATCATCCTTTGCTCTTCAAGCTTATAGGCTTTTTGGGTGACAACGTTTCCCGGAAACGGTATATATTGTATATGTCCGGGTTGATAAGTTACCTCCCAGCTTCTTTGACTTGTTTTAAACAGTATTGACTATTTTTAATATTATCTATTATTATTGCGGTCGAAGACCGCATACTAATCTGATCAGGGTCGCATCCCGTGATTCGCGAGTAGTCCCGCGTGGCTTTGGTTGGATGCCAGCTTGATTCAGAGATTTTGGACTGACTATGTGATTTTGCCTCGTATTCATGTCAAGAGCGGCCGAGGTGGAATGGTAAGGAAACTGCCTCGATCTCACGAACAGAGGTGGAATGGTAATGAAACTAGCCTCGATCTCATACGGACAGGGAGAGATATGGTAACTAGCGCATGTCACACGAAAAGAAACGACGGTTGCAATATTGCAGGCTCAACCAACAGTGTTCCATTTCGTTGTAAACACGAACCCCGCCGGGTTTTACAGAGAATTTTACAGTCGATCGCGACGCAGATACGACGAATAGAAGAAAGCGAACTTCATATCACAGTTTTTATTCGGCAAGATGGCCTTCGGATCTCACTACTTCAGAATATTACCCGGTTGGGGCCTTTGGAACTCGCTAACAATTCCCAGTTATTTGGCTGTTGGCCTTTTGGACTCGCTACAATTAATCCCTGTTCAACTTGAAAAGCTACCCTCCATCACTCCAGGTATTCCAACCATCGATGTTTTTATATTGAAATAAAACAGGTCTAGTTGTAACAGCATTTTCACCAGTTATAGGCTCTGGACTTGCCCGTGAAATCTCTGTACATTTTCGTCTTCAGTCATGATACACTCGCTTCGACCGCAATTTAGTGATCTATGATTATTCTAGTATATTGTATATGACCGGGTTGATAAGTTGCCTCCCAGCTTCTTTGACTTGTTTTTAACAGTATTGACTATTTTTAATATTATCTATTATTATATATTGTATATGACCGGGTTGATAAGTTACCTCCCAGCTTCTTTGACTTGTTTTAATAGTATTGACTATTTTTAATATTATCTATTATTATATATTGTATATGACCGGGTTGATAAGTTGCCTCCCAGCTTCTTTGACTTGTTTTAAACAGTATTGACTATTTTTAATATTATCTATTATTATATATTGTATATGACCGGGTTGATAAGTTACCTCCCAGCTTCTTTGACTTGTTTTTAACAGTATTGACTATTTGTAATATTATCTGTTATTATATATTGTATATGACCGGGTTGATAAGTTGCCTCCCAGCTTCTTTGACTTGTTTTTAACAGTATTGACTATTTGTAATATTATCTATTAGTATATACTACACGGGAACCTCCATACATCGCGCGTTTTGATTGGTTCGCTATCTCGGGATATTGCCACAATATTCCGAGATCGAAAGCATTATCCCGAGATTGAGAAGCCCGAGTGCAAGTGGTTCGGATATTTTACTTTCTAAAGGAACTATCTCATTCGAAATGCAACAACAATCCTTCTCAATTAACTTATGTTGTCTCTTTAGTTTTCAAGGTGAATCAGAGAGATAATTTATTTCTTGAACTTCTTCGGAATCAGAGATCGATGATTCGTTCACGGCACTTATCAGAGACAAATTACATTCACAACAACATACTAATTAAGGCAATTTTGTCGAAAACATATCACAAGAAACTCTTAATCTACTTTGCCGAACATTTACCTGTAGGTTGAAAGGCACAGTAAATCGTAGAAGCCAGTCATTGAGCTCAGTTTAAGAGAGAATTTCAGTTAAGCTTACCGTCGCCATGTTGATTTGCTTGATCACGAGCCATCCGACATCAAACGTATTTAAAGTGGTCTCTCTTTTTATGAACAAGGTCTTCCTAATTGTCCCATAGCTTGAAGAGGTTAATTTCCCAAATTCTGTTTGAATATTCCAATCGAATCTTGAATTTCTCTGCCAGCGGGTTGAAAAATATAGTCATCTATCGGTGGTGAAAATGGCGACCAAAGGCAAAGTGTTTTCAGCGAAGCAACTCTGCAGTTCACAATCCATAATCCAAGGCACAAAATGCGAATTTATCCCTCGAATCCATCCTTGCAACCTTCTACAAACTTAAATCATTTATCGTAGTCGATATTAAGGTTTTAAAAAAAGTGTTTTCTAGCGTTTTTGCTTCTCTAAAACAGCAGCAAGTTTGCACCATGTGTTCAGTAGCCGAATGCTTGTAGTGAAGTCTGACGTAATGTCACGTGTGTGACACGCATACAGAAAGAGGCTACAAAATGTCGGCAAATGCCACATTTAGAGTCGTTCGGATATTTTTTGGAGTGTTCCCGTGTAGTATATACTAAAACAATTATTCTCCTCAGGCTCCGTGAATAGTGGCGAATAGTCCCCTCGACCTCCGGTCTCGGGGACTATTCGCCACTATTCACTTCGCCTTCGGCGAATAATTGTTAATTATTATATATTGTATATGACCGGGTTGATAAGTTACCTCCCAGCTTCTTTGACTTGTTTTTAACAGTATTGACTATTTTTAATATTATCTATTATTATATATTGTATATGACCGGGTTGATAAGTTGCCTCCCAGCTTCTTTGACTTGTTTTAAAACAGTATTGACTATTTTTAATATTATCTGTTATTATATATTGTAGAATTTTTATCACGGCTTTTATGTAAACCAGCGGCTCTCGCTGATAGAACCACCGTGCTTAAATAAAAACTCTACTACTAATTAACAAAGATTTAAGATGGAGAAATGGCCTGGCTGGAATTCTAGAGGAGAGGGCTCAGATAATTTACTTGTAAACTGAAATCAAACAGAATTTTTACTGGTGTCCTCGACACTCGCAAACGCGAATTATCAAGATTGACTTCAACCCAATGCTTACTTTAGAGAAACTTACCATATGTGAATTGATTCAGGTTCTCCTTTGAAATGAGCAAGCAACCTCCAATTCCGGGATGTAAGAAGACAACATGGCTGCCATATTGACGAAGCTTGAGTTTCTTTGAACGTCCCTTGATAACAACTCGAACCTATTGAATGTTCCTTTCCATAGAATAAGCAGCAGAGACATAGATAAAAACTTCTAGGCGAATTCTGAAGTAATTCATTTCAATTTCGTTCCACATATCAGGATCAAATCCCGTAAACATTGAGCTGTCATGACCTTTCTTCGAGGCATAAGCGAGTTCAATAAATGTAAGCCGCGCATGCGTATGCAAATGTCCCTGCTACATGGATGATTACTTACTTCAACATTATAAATTCTCCCTACCGCGCGACGGCCTGAATGATCCAGTTAGAGGGCGTATTATATCGCATGTTTTCAAGTCCCGTGTTTCACACAGTTGGCCGCAAGTTTCGTGAAGGGGAAGCGAGCGAAAATGTGTTTCAAAGAACATTTGACGACTAATATATAGATTTAGCCACTGGCTAAAAGCGGAGCTCCTGGTTATAAAATTTTCTGTGAATGAAAGGGATTCCCATGTGTACATGGTTTCCATGGTTGCTTTAGAGTCTTCCTTTCACGAGATATTGATTTTTCAAGCACAGATTACGTCATCGATGACGTCACATCACGTGACCACTTCATTTCGCTCATCTGGTGACCTGGATTACATTACCCAAGTTTGGTTGGTTTAGAGTCTTCCTTTCATGAGATATTCATTTTTCAAGCGTAGATGACGTCATCGATGACGTCATATCACGTGACCACCTCATTTCGCTCATCTGGTGGCCTAGACTACACTACCCAAGTTTTGTTGTCTTAGAGTCTTCCCTTCACGAGATATTGATTTTTCAAGCATAGATGACGTCATCGATGACGTCATATCACGTGACCACCTCATTTCGCTCATCTGGTGGCCTAGACTACACTACCCAAGTTTTGTTGTCTTAGAGTCTTCCCTTCACGAGATATTGATTTCTCAAGCATAGATGACGTCATCGATGACGTCATATCACGTGACCACCTCATTTCGCTCATCTGGTGGCCTAGACTACACTACCCAAGTTTTGTTGTCTTAGAGTCTTCCCTTCACGAGATATTGATTTCTCAAGCATAGATGACGTCATCGATGACGTCATATCACGTGACCACCTCATTTCGCTCATCTGGTGGCCTAGACTACACTACCCAAGTTTGGTTGTTTTAGAGTCTTCCCTTCACGAGATATTGATTTTTCAAGGATAGATGACGTCATCGATGACGTCACATCACGTGTCCATGTTACAGCACCCCCCTTGTGGCATAGACAAAATATCCCAAGTATGGTAGTCTTAGCATGTTCCCTTGAGGAGATATAATTTTTTCTTTGCATACCACAGGGTTCCCATGTGTACACGGACGGACGGACGGACGGACGGACGGACGGACGACGGACGGACGGCGTACGCTATAGGTTTAATACCAGAAAAATAAAGAAAAAATCATATCTCCCGAAGGGTAGCTTCTATAGAAGCCAAACTTGGACAAAGTTTCAAAGACCATAAGAGGAACTCTACACCAAAGTCACGTGCCCTTACGTCATAAATGACGTCATCAAAATGATCCATAATGCCCGTGACGTTCAAAAATCAACTCGATAGTATACTATACGTTTTTCCCTTAGGTATGGTGCTCCGCTTGCGCGGGCCTTCGGCCCGCGCAGGAGCTCCGCTATAAATCTAGCTATTTTATTGGCATGGGTCTTTATTGAATTTGAAGCATAAGCGAATTTCAATGGAAGGATTTATGGGTTAAGAATATTTTACAAGGAGGTATTCTACAATCATAAGATTTCATCATAAGATGTAATATAAGATCTCGAAACACACAACCTCGAAACGTAAGGCTTCGATAGGATATAATTTTTAAAAATGCATAAAACTAAAAGTTCGTATATCGGGAAAGAGTAAACGAACAGCACGAGCCTGATGCAAGTTACAATTCACGAGTCAGCTTTAGGCCAACTGTTCTTAGCTATGCTTTCTAGTTTATCAGCACTCTACCCATGGCACTGCTTGCACTACTTTCTATACGCTTGTATAGAATAGATAGGGATCGCGATTCGTAGTATCCTGGCCCGGGGGGGAGGGGGGTTCTTCACATGTCGACCTGATAGGGGTGCTCGTCGTATTTTTTAGGGGAACATCTTCCCGCGCGTGACGATTAAAAGCATTAATGAACACCGACGCACTTTAGATTCTGACAGTCAATCTACCCCTACTGCTGCCCTCCACTTCCATATTACAGCTAACCACATTGCCTCTGACATTCTTTTAATCCCTTTAGAAAAAAAATAATCTAACCGCGATTCTATACGTAAAGCAAGAGAAGCGTTTCTTATCAACAGAGGTTGAACTTTAACTCCAAATGGTTTAAACCTAAGAGATAAAAGTTTTGTTAATTTTAGCTGTAATTAATCCTTATTTTTGTTTCATATTATTTTACCTTTTATCTGTCACTTATCAAGCACCGTATCATATCATATCATATCATATCATATCTTATTATATGAACAGCAGTGGGATACTGAGTGACATCAAAATGATACAATCGGTATCCCCACCTCCACCAGTGGGGATACGATTTTTCTCAACACATGTGGTGATATCAAATTTCAACCAATGAGCTTTCAGTATTTTCGCGCGCTTATGCAAATGACGTGCTGGCAGTCGCTCTGCAAAAAATAATCGCTATGTTTTGCTTTAGTTTTCCGATCTCGCAGTGGATAAATCAGCTCTCTATCATATCAAACATGGCAAGTGTGCAAAGGTTCAAGCTAGATTTTACTGATGAAGATCTTACTGAATTCATAGACCAGCAGGAAAACGCTAACATGAAACGAAAAACTGAATTACGACGTCAAAATTTTAAGGGAGTTCATTCAGGAACCAAATCCCGAACTGCTCAGGTCAACTTCAGGTGAACAATAATTAAGTAATACTCGTCTCTGCCAGATATCAACAAGAGAATCCACCATCTTGTCCTTCAGAGGTCCAGCTAGTACACTAGTATTGCTGCGGCAAGTTCATGTACGACGACAAAACAGCTCCCTGCCGAGTAGGAAATACGAGTGTGTTCGTATGCAAAAAATGCCGGCAGAGACGGTGCAACAAACTGCTTCGACAACGGAATTTGGCTCTCTCATTTAATACTGGAACAATTACAGGTGGAACGTTAAATATCAATGTGTACTTGCAACAAAATAGATCCCCTGAAAAACGAGAGAGTTCTGCAGTTTTTGAAGAAGTAAAAAAATGGAAACAAGTAAGCTACGAGTCGATACGAGTCGATACGAGTCGATACGAGCTTTGGAAAGTAGCGACGAGAGTCTGACAAGAAAGTAAGTCAGGAGTAAAGTAAGGAACTTGCACATCATACATCATACATCATACATCATACATCATACATCATACATCATACATCATACATCATATCATATCATATCATAGCGACGGAATGGTAAACGCACACTTAAACAAACGAGCTGGGAAATCGAATTAGCACGAAAAAGAAGAGGCTAGCTGGGGAGAAAGCATTCCGGTACCGGGAGACCTCTGGATCGTCTGCTCGCGGAGGGAGCTCTGGAGATATCCATTTGAGGGCCTTCGCTGATTGGCTGATTTTGAACGTTGGGCATGTGCAGGAAGATGTTTTTCTTAGCGGCTCTGTGTTTGAAATCTCGCGCATGCGTTAGTGGCTGTCACAAGAGCCTCCTCCGCAAGGTGACGAGCTGGGGGGCTCTGGGTTCGAGAATGGGGAGAGTGGACAAGCGAATCATAAGCGCATGCGCAGAAGGTTATGAAGAGGCAAACTGAAACGAAATTATTACTGAGTTTTTGTTTGTTTGTGTACACAGATAAGCAAGCCACCTACAAACTTCATAGAGTTATAAAATATCCTACGGCTATTGAGTTGATGTCTCCTTTCCATTACTCGTGGCTTCTGTGTGAGGGCGACGCCAACAAGGTTGATAACAAAGTCACTGGGGCCGATTTCATTTTACGATATTCAGATAAGGATCCCAACTTACTAACGAGATGCTCGTTCAATTTCATGCCGCTTAAAAAAGGGGACAATCCTAAGAAGAATTGTGAAAAAGACATTAATCCACCTTTGTGTCCTGAAATCCCAGGCCAAAGTAAAAAGCCATGTCCGCCCAAGCCGCCAGTACCAAAAGGTAAGAACATGCCCGTGGTAAAACCTGTCCACTTATTCTATGGAAATATCCTGCAATTAGAGAAGTTGTTGCTCTTAGTTGCATCATGGGCGGAAATAATAGAATAAACCACACAGCTCATTAATTCCGCGTGGTGACGCTCATTAATTCCTCCGCAATAAAGAACAAAATAACACCTGTGTCAACAATCAACCGCAAGCTCATTAATTGCGCGTGGTGACCCTAATTAATTCAACCGCGACGCTCTGAATTTCTGAATTCTGAAAGTTCCGCCATCTTGTCTGATTACCCATGATGCATCCGGGAGCACGAATTTGTATTGACTATTGTTATTTACTTTTCATGTTCATTTCCACACGGCCTAAATGTGCCATAGGTAGAGGAGTAACACTAGTAAACATGCCTGTGGGTAAGGGAAGAGGTCAAAACAACGGTACTCGATAGGTAAAAACAGGGATGGTGAATAAGGTGGTTGGGTATCTTGTACTACCAACCCCACCCCCCATAGGTATCCAGTGATTATTTTCTCGACACAAATAAGTGATACCCGTTTTTATTGCAGAAATGTGTTGTTCTCTTCATTTAGAGCACAACGGTAGGGTTTTCACCATGATTCATCCATTATTTCGCGAGATATCGGCAGTCGAAAATCCGATTTTTAGGAAAATTAAAAGTGGTGTGGGTTTGGGTACCCATCCCCCTAAACTGGATACTTATAAATACCGTTGTTTTGGCCTCTTCCCTAAAGGGGTCTTACATGTTTGATATATTATTCCCAATCTCATTTAAAATTGGTCAAGCTTAAACAAGGCAAGGCATTAGCGTGAAGGAGATTTGGATAGGTGGTCTTAATTTGCAAATATTTTTGAGATTTTATTTCTTCTTTTTCTCGACATTAAATGATTCGTTTGAGAAGTAATATCAAACACTCGATAGTCCCTGCGTGGTAAAGTCGAACGTTCGCGTAAATAAGGGGCTGCAAGCAGTCTAAAGCAGGGATCAAACGGTGATGAGAGTTGACGAGAGCTAATGAGAGTTCCAACTATCATCCACTTTCATCTGCTCTCACGAGAAGCGATCAAACGGTGATGAGAGTTAATGAGAGTCAGCCAGAAGTCGTGCAAGTAAGCATCCGTGAGCACTAGTACCCAGTTCAGTTCCTTTCCGCGGAAAAAAAACCTGCAGTTCTTTGGAACCAAATGAGCCTGCAGTTCTTTTGGCGGCAGCTGCTGACTGTAAAACTCGCATCAACTCTCATCCGCGCGATCAAACGCTAAACAAATCACATCGACTCTCATGAAACAATTGTACATGTTCAAAGCGCATCAGAGCGGATGAGAGTCGATGAAAGATCAAACAATGTATCGGTCCTTTGTCCAACCCTACTTCGATTACTGTAGCGTTGTCTGGGAAGGGATAGGCTCTGATCTGGCCTTAAAACTGCAAAAACTTCAAAACCGAGCCGCTAGGATTATCACTTTCTCTAGTTATGATGCTCGTTCGGGGCCTTTTCTTATCGAACTTGAGTGGGACAAACTTTCAATTCGTCGACTGAAACTTGTAGCTGTTGAGATGTTTAAAATTTACAACAACCTAGCCCCAGATTATCTTTCGAGCAAGTTCGAGAGGACGCTAGTTCACTATGATATTCGAGGGTCTTCCTCAACTTTGAAATTACCCCTCCCTAAGACGAATTACGGTAAAAAGCGAATTGGATACCGGGGCGCTTATATCTGGAATAAACTTCCCAAAGAATTAAGGGAAAGCAGGTCGCTGATTTCATTTAAATCAAAATTAGATAAGTTGCCTCCCAGCTTCTTTGACTTGTTTTAAACAGTATCGACTATTTTTAATATTATTTATTATTATATATTGTAGAATTTTTATCACGGCTTTTATGAAAACCAGCGGCTCTCGCTGATAGAACCACCGTGCTTAAATAAAACTCTACTACTACTCATCGTCTCTCATCACCGTTTGACCGCAACTTAAAGGGGGCAGTGTCACGATTTTGAGGCAAATTTAGGTCGCTTAAATGTAGTCAAATTCAAACGAAATGAGCAAAATAATCATCTAAGTTTGTTAAATAACCTTTCAACTGCTAGATGAGAGCCAATTTGGAATATTTTCGTGTGTTATCGAGCGGATGGAAATGGATTACGAAATTACATTTTTTTGATTTCTGTTCAGGCTGAACAGTTTTCAAACTTGGAAATTTGATAGCGAAAACTATAAAATATTATGTAAGAATGCCTATATAATAGAATGCAAGTTTCAGTTCCTCTTTCTTTAGAACACTAAATAATAGTATAATGTAGGATTCTGAGATGTTTATGTAGATCACTGGTCTTATTTTATAACCTCTTTAACGGACAGCTGCTCATCTGCTCTCTATTCTTTTTCATTCCAGTGACCTGTGTTAAAATCAAAGTCATGAAAAGAACAGACGTTTCTTTTAAAATATCATCCGATGTAAGGCCGGAAAGATATCTAGTTGGCGAAAACGGGTATGATATGACGATCTTTATCACGCACCCAGAAGAGCATCGCGAAGTCTCGTTCACCGCAATTGATGAAACAGGCAAGAACATCATCTTGCTAGATGGAGCAAAGACAATTTCTATTGCTGCGAAGGCGAATTGCGAACGTAAAGCAATCGTCGCCACTTCATTGCCAGGTAAGCGGGAGATTTATAAAAACAGAACGTCGTCACGTTGAGCGCATGCGTTCAAGAATTGCGCGCTGTTTCTACTAGGCTTAGCTACAAGTTGCCACAGTGTTCCTGCAATGTTGCGAAAAAGTTATATTTGCACGTTGCTGTCTTTCTCGTTGAGTTGCCCAAAAGGGGTTACCTAAATGTCTTCAAAATTCGCCAAATTTTGGTATTTTCTCCACAATAAAGAACACCAATAGCCTTTTCCCGCGGACAATTTCAGCAAATCAAGTATAAATGTTAGGCCGAGTTTCATGTTTAAAAGACCACGGTACAAGATTTTAAGTAAAAAACAGTTATATTTCGGCAAAACCTATGCCATCATGAGACTAGTTAAAATCGTGTATATGGATATTATATAGTAGTTACAATAACATATGCGGAAATCAACAAAACTAAATGCGGGTAATCAATGCTCGAACCCATGAGATCTAAATGTGTCCATGGAACAAATTGTATTGAAGATACTATAACGCGCGCGCAACCTCACTCTTAGGACATTACTGTACTAAAAGTACCCCCTCCCCATCAAGGCGTCAGAAAAGTATGTATTTTAAGAAAGAGCTATACTCTTATAACTGAACCACGTGTTAAAAATGGTAGAAACGCGATGCATCATGTATAGGGAGGTGAAATTAGTTTTATTACGCATTAACTTGGCGTACATGAGTCGTTTAGGTCTTGCCAAATCAAAATGGTACGCATGTATGCCAAACGGAGGGTAATTTTTTCATTCATGCAATTTTTTTATTTTGTTTAATTTGTATATTTTTGAAGTGGACAACGCGCCTGGGTCTTCTGGATCTTCAGGAAAACCTATCGAGGGTATGCATATTAATATTTTTTTCTTTCAATGTAGAATTCCGCTTGCAGACTTGGTGTGCTTGTAACTGGATAGGCTTACAATAGAGTGCAGGGGCGTAGCAAGGATTTGAGAAAGGGGGTCCCATCTGTACAATGTATACTGCCCTTTTCAAGCTTTCAAATTTTTTCTTAATGTTTACTGTATTTTCTTCTAAAAAGGGAGTTCACTTATCTATTATCTATTCATAACCCAAAATCTTGAGCTACGAGTGAAAGATTCTCCCACGGGCCGGGATGAATTGATTGTGTCCCACAAACTAATTCAGGACTTCCGAAGTCAGTCCGATTCGCAGCACTTTTTTGCCTTTTATGACAGTATAAACTGAGATGATCCGAAGATAAAAATATCTGGTAAACCTAAGCGGGATCGGAATATTTTTGGACTTTTTTAAGGAAAACCCTGGTTTGTTTTGTGGGACATAACAACAGTAACTATGGCTTTCAATGACAGGTCGGAGCTATGAATAGAACGAGGATAGACAGAAGTACCTTAGGGTGTGCCATATAGGATGGGATGGGATGGGATGGGATGGGATGGGATGGGATGGGATGGGATGGGATGGGATGGGATGGGATGGGATGGGATGGGATGGGAACTTTATTTATACGTGTCTACGTCCTATCGGCAAAATCCCGAAGCCCATCTACCTTATAAAGTTTTTTTCTCTCCGACATTCCGCCCTCTCTTTTCGATGTTCTCCTTGATCTAAACCTAGAAAAGAAATAGAGTCCTAGAAAGACTATTTTTCGTGTTCTTGTTTTTCTTTCAGAAAAACCCGATGTGCACTACCACTTTCATATAAACGCCCCAAAGTCCCCCAGCAGTAGTACCGGAGGATCTAGTCCATCAGGGTCTACACCAGCACCCGGACCAGCACCCGGACCAGCACCCGCACCAGCCCCAGGGCCAGCTCCGGTACCGGCGCCGGCTCCCTACCCTTATCCGGCTCCCTACCCTATCCAGGGAACAACAGGTGTGTGCAATATTGTACTAACTCTCGATTCTGATTGGCTAAGAGCACGCACCTTATTTTGAGAATCACGCAATTATTTGAGGGAATTCAAGAACCATTCTGCTAGCTGCCGTGGCCCTAGAGCGCATAAATGGCTTCCCTATTTAAAAAAGCGCTCATGTGAGATAAATTACTTGAAGAAGAACCTGCCTGAGAGAAAAATGAACTTTGTTCATCGCGAAAATATTTTTACTGAATCAACGTATAACAAAACAATGATTGAATTCGGTTTTTGTGATATCCGGATTAAACATGTCGAGACACGTGGAATCAGGCGAGGCCTGAACCTCAGAATTGCTTAGAATCGGAACCAAATTTGGTGCCGAGGTCCGAGCGCTGGAAAATGTTGACCTAGAGGCCGGAGCCCGAGATCAACATTTTCCAGGCCGAGGTCACAGTTTTTCCCTATACGGACCGACCTAAAGCCGGTAAATAACTTATTTATTTTTTCCAACTCTAAAATTTTATTATTTGGATGAAAACAAGCGCGCGTAAATTGTTATCGTGACCTAAATCAGAGATAGGAAAATATTCCCCCCACGCGCGCGCTAAGAACCAATCAAAATGCAGAATTCGTTACCGTGCCCTCTAGATAGATAGATAGATAGATAGATATGTTTAATGTATCTCTTGCAGCCGAAGCTGAATTACAGATACGGTCAGCAAACAGTTAATATTACATTACAGGCTAATAAATACATAAAAGGCTGATAAATCTACAATTACATTATTGATTAATCATGAGGCTTAGTCTTAGTCCCTAGCTATTTCCCCAGCGTAACTGTTCGTGATAAAATCCCTGAACCTGTTGGTGTTGCAGGGCTTAATTTGTGGGATGAGTGGGCCACGGAGTTTGTAATGACCAGAGGATGGTTGAATTCTCTATTTAACTAATCTATGTACTGGGTTGCTAACTGATAGCTGTTTGATGAACTCGCTACATGCCCTAGATCTCCTATCAGAAAGTGACTCTAATTGTGCCGCAGTAAGGGCATCATTATACGAAATGTTGGGGAAAATGATTGCAAGCGCCCGTTTTTGCACTCTCTCGATGGCGAGGAAAATAACAATTTTATAAACGGCACGCGCGCTTGAAAATGATGGTCTTTCTTTAGTTTTATTTATCCGGTTTTTCTTGCAGTTTGTGCGCCAGTCTGTCAGCAATCTGTTATTTGCCCGTCAGCCTGTCCCCCTACGTGCTGCAAGAGGAGAAGTGACGTGGAGATGATCGTCAAAAAGTCTAAATTTAATGACTAAATCATACTTTAAAGCACAACACTAGAAAAACGCACTTTCGATTGGTCGGTAGGCTGTGTTTTTACTGTAAAAACACGCGGAAAAATGAGATGTTGATCAGGTCATCAAAAAAGAAAAGAGATAAAAAAACATATCTCAAAGAGTCAGCTACTCTTTTGTCAGTCACTCTTTTGTTATTTTTTTTTTTGTCGTCGAATTAGCCATCTACAAGCGAAGTTTTTTTCTTCAATTACCGAATTCAATGAAAAATACCACACTACATTCCCTAAGTCAGCCCATAGAAATGGATGCTTTCTCTGACTCGGTATGTTGCTAGGCTGACAAAATGGCGGCTGACAGAGGGTCATAAAATCTATATATTTAACCACTAAGCCACGAGGATCTTGCATGAGCTGAACGCCATGAAATAAATTATTACCCACCTTTAACGATGTCGTGCACATAACCCGTTGCATCATTGGTTATGACCGAATGAAGTGAAGATCATCGAATCTCAATTATTTGTCGCCATTTTGGTCTGACTACCCACAATGCACCTGCGAGCGCTAACTTCTCTATTCAGCGGATTGAAATATATGTAAATACAACGGCAAAATGAATTGACATGAATTTTATGTATATGTAGTTCCATCGCCACCAAAAACTCGCATTTTTGCGAAATTCAACGTTCAACATCCAAGGTTGATCACTGCACATTTGACATTCAAATGTGTGCCTTTATTAGGAAATTGGAACGTATTCGGCTGGTTCTCTCGAATTCGGCATCAAATGACCGCTGGTTAAGAAAATAACAAGTATGGCGGACTCGTGTCACGTCCCTGCTGCATCCCCCCGAAAGTAGTTTTTTTTCCGTCGTTTTTTTTATTTCATTAACATTTAAAAACGTCCCCGAAAGTAGTGTTGTCGATATTTTTCCTTGCACAAGCATTGCATTTTTGCGGCGATGGGACTCCATATGTAAAACCCACCAAAGTACTTATTTAACTGCAAAGGAAGTATTGGAATTTGTGTTATCTCAAATGAGAAACTTAAACGGACAATTAAAGAAGTTGTAACATATATACTATATAACTAAATAAATATTTGAGTCTATAATGTTAAATAAATAGAAATGTCAAATAAATCGTAAAAAGTCTACCAACAGCCTCGTAACATGGTATATCTAGGACACCTTGAGCCCTATTTTTTCGCGAAATTTTGATCCCCTGAGCCCGATTTTCCCGAAATGTTTGATCCCTGAGCCCGTGCCAAAATTTTGAGCCCATCCATTTTTTGAATGTTAATTGCCAAAGAAGACCAAAGTACTCGCAGGGATAATTCTAATTTGATGACATGAATTCCGACTCATATTACATGCATATTAGGGACGGACCATAAGATATTTGAGGGGGGAGGGAGTAATTTTTCTCGGAATTTTTTTTTCCTAATGCAAGACACTGCACGAATTTTTTTCGAACGCCGTTTGCTTGCTCGAATTATTTTTTCACACCCTCTATAAGTAATATGATTAGAAGACATTTTACAGAAAGAGAGGATCTTGTTTTCTTTGTTGCGCGCGAAGCGCGCCCTGATTTTGAAAAACGCATATCAGATGCCTTGGAGAAAAGATAGATGAAGCCTGTAAGGTTTATTCTTCATTCGCGCCGCAAGTGACAAAATTATTGTTCATGTGCATGAAGCATGGCCCGAATGATGAATTTCTTTTTTGTAACGTCGAACTCACGCTTATGTAAAAAAGGGGTCGGGTTTTTTTTAGCAAAAAACATAGTGATTTATATCTGCCAGGCCTGGCTGTTTCCCTTTTTCTGGGTCCCTTGACAAGATACACATGTTCTTGTAACGTAGGCATTCTATTGAAATGGCATGGACGTATTGTTTTCGTGTTGCGTAGGTTCCCAAAAACATTACATTGAAGTATTCCTCATGCGCGCGCAGCATAAGACCATATGGGAACTAGGCTTTAGGGAGGGTCCTGGAGAGACGAAGAAGCTCTCGTTACCAGCAACAACGATTAACCAATCTCGATTTTGCAGACGACCTAGCTCTGATCGACGAAACAAGAAAGAGGCAATATGCAACATCAAAGGTAGAGGAACAGGGAGCGAAAGTTGGACTCAAAGAAGACCAAAGTTATGAATCTGGAAAGAGAAAACCAACATCTCTATCATGAATAATCAAGGCACACTCGAGAACGTAGAGTTTGTTTGTCTATCTAGAATAAGTTTGTCTATCTAGGAAGTGCAATGGCTCACAATGGCGACCTTAAACCTGAACTTGACAACCGTATCGGGAAAGCAGCGAATGCCTTCGATACACTCCTGCCCGTCATGCGACAAGTCCATCAAGTTGTCCACGAAGTTGTCAATCTACGAGGCCGTAGTGATCTCAACACTATTGTACACATTGCCGAAACCTGGAACACCACCGCTAAGGAAGAGAAGCGCCTTGCAGCTTTCTACACCAGACGTCTGAGAAGAATCATTGGCGTGACCAAGTCTCCAACGTAGTGTAGTGATCTCAACACTATTGTACACATTGCCGAAACCTGGAACACCACCGCCCAGGAAGAGAAGCGCCTTGCAGTTTTTTTACACCAGACGTCTGAGAAAAATAATTGGCGTGCCCTGTCTCCAACGCAGAAATATTCCAGAGAACTGGGCAGAGGTCCCTTATCAACATCTTGCGACGAAAGCGGCTGACATTGCTTGGCATCGTCGTCTGCTGCACTGGGACCCAAGAGGCAGAAGAGGACGCCGTCTCTCAGAGACGCAGCGCATACGCTGGAAGGACGCGGTGTCTAGAGACCTGCAGGACACCGGTCTATCCTTCCACGAGGCGACGGTAGCTGCACAAGACAAGAAGCAATGCCGATCATTTGTGTCAGCGCTATGTGGGCTCGGCCCACTGCAGCAGTAAGTAAGCAAGCAAAAGTGTGCTCACTTGGAAATTCACCCCACCTCAAGGCGCCATACACCCTGGACTTCCAGAGGTTCTAAATCCTTTTGCTAATCCTCAAGTTGTCGACATCATAAATGTTTGAGGGAGTGGATGAGCTCACCGATAAGTGCGCTTTTAAAATAATATCGAAGTTCATAAGCAGAACGGAAATATCCGAGTATCCAGAGATCTCGGCCAGTAGTTCAGCGACATACTACCAAATGCTGAAAGTCATTGGCTACGCCACGGTTGCTGCAACTTCAAACATTAATAGAGGATATTACACGGTGGCGCGAAGATATGGATTTTATTTTCGAGTGGCAACAATATTTTACGAACGAGCGCAGCGAGTGAGTAAAATATTGTTTTTGACACGAGAAAATGAAATCCATATCTTCAAGCCACCGTGTAATGTTCTTTTTATTATATGGATTAGAATTGACATAGCGGCAAAATATTACAAATTGAACAACTCACTTGGTAAAGTCGAAAGTGTTTATTTGTGAAATGCTCCCTCAATCTTTCTGATTCCCAGTGTCGTTAAGAACTAATTTCCCTTTTTGTGTTGCTGTAGCTTTCTCTGCCATAGTTGAAATAAGGTTTTTCTCTTTACAACTATAACAAAACTTAGTTTTGTGGCTTAAAACTCGTGTGACCGAGCGAGCGAGATTTCACTGCAGACGAAGTCAGGAAAACAACACTGCAAACGTGCACATCCGGGACATTCGGTACATAACTTTTTCATATTTTCACTAGTGAAGATATGGAAAATACGAGTGTTTTAGTTTCCGGTAAAACACTGGCATCCATATAATAAGATGAGATTATTTGCTCCATTTGACTCGCAAGATATTTCCTGTTTTGCTGTTATCTACGATTTTTAAAGAACTGTCATTTTTCCTCCGAAAATATTTGTAAATGTAATTATGTGGCGAAATATTAAACTTGAAACTTGAATGAAACTTGAAAAGACAGAACTTGCCCCCGAATCAAATTGTAAACTTGCTCAATAGGCCTTTACCACGTTTATTGGTTGATGACATCTAATAGTTTCAGGAAATGAAACTCGGTATTCAATTCTACACATCCGTAATAGTAAAACTGCAAAGTTTCAGAAGATCTTCTTGAAAATTGGCCGAGATATTAATTTCCCAAACTTTGTATTCTGGCTGCCCAAGACCAGCTGCGAGAAGTCGTTTGCATTAACCAAACACAATTCTCCATGCCTTTATCGGCGAAATAGAGCAGCGTGATGTTGGGAGAATCACGAGCCGCATATAGTGGGTGAGAACCATTACTTTGTCTGTGAAATATCAGAAATAGCTGAGCATAGATTTGGACCAATCAGAGCGCGGGTTATGTCGTAGCTTGTAGATTATAATATATAAAATATATATATGGAAAATCATAGCAAACGTCTTCTCGCAGCAGGTGGTTGCAGGTACCTTAAAGATCCCGTGTCAGCCACTTCTTTTTATTGTTTTTGTTCGATAATGGAAGACGAATTGCGTGTAGAAATCTCTTAATAAATATCTAAAAACAGTTTCACAAAAGTTTCACATTTGATTTGCCAAATAAAATGGAGAACATCTTTAAATCAGCCGATGGAAATGGACACTTTCTCCGACTTGGTATGTTGCTATGCTGTCAAAATGGCGGCCGTTTGAATGCGTGACGCAATTCGATATGCGAAAATAGATATTCATTAGCGGATTCCGATTGTGTTCGAAATTTCCATTGTCTGAATTTCAAAAATGTGAAAAAAAAATTTGATTATTCTTTGAAGCAAGAATAAGGGTTGTTTTTCACTCGCACTATAAACCATAACCATAAGGATCAAACTAACTATTCAACGGCTTCCGTTCTTATGCTTTTGCTTACGTCGCTTATGTCATAATGAAACCCAACCCTAAAAGCGAAGTTACGATCAAGAGGTGCGAAGTTGTTGTTGTTGCTGTTTTATCAGCCAGGAAGAAGTGTTTGTTCGTTCTAAGTGTTTTTAATATATATGTTCTACCCAAACCCTGAGAACGGACATTTACTCATAAAACATGGCCAAGTTACTATTTGGTAAAACAACAGCTAACAAAGCCCTGATACGAGTTTACCTGATCGAGTACAATGAAAGATGTCGAAGAGTACCATGCTCATTGACGCCTTTCGGTTCCACTCCTTACTTTGACCTCCCTTTATTTCAATATCGAGCTGGTGCTATATCCAGTCTTGCAAGATAGGAGTATTTTAATGGTCTTTTATACCTATCCGGAGGTATCGCCGAAAGAGTTGCCATGCCAGGCGTGAACGTATCTGCTTGTGATTTCCCTGAGCTGATATATGGGACGAATCACTAGGGGCATCCTCACGCATTAGTAATCATGCCATCTAGAATGATGTATAAGATTCTCCCGGGGGGTACTCAACCCAAACTTCGGTAGTGCTGGTATTCCACTAGCGCTTGCAAAATGGGACTATGTTTATGGCAGAAAAAACACATACCTTGAATTCGTACCCAGTTTTGGGCAAAAACCACGGGATATCAGGAAATGAATTCCCTTGCCATGACATGAAACTCGGAAATTGGAAAAATATTTAATACCTGTTTTTAACCACAGACTCGAAAATCCAAAAATGGATACCCATTTTATGACCAGACGCTCAAAGACCCTCCCCCGGTGAGAATCATTATATATTTCATATCTATATTTCATATATATTCACATATACATGTAAGGGATTCGCTTACCTTTTTCTTGTTCTATGTGTCCGTGGTCTCACAGAGGGCAGGCCTTCACTATATTGACTCTAAATAGTTTTGTCTTTTAAAATTTATTAAAGAACCTTACCTATAGAATACCTGTTGCATGTTTTAATTAATCATTAGGCTCCTAGTGATCGCATATTGTTCTCTTTAACACGTATAAGTATTCAAAACTATATTCCTGAAAACATAATCTATTTCCAATCGTATTGCTATTCCCCTATTAATTATCTCAATTAACAAGTCGGATTTTTTCGTAGCTTAGCTAGCAAAATGTTTCTCTTTTCAAAAGTGCTCATAAAAATTTAATATCAGGTATATTATAGGGTTGCGTTATTTTAATACTGGTGGCGGCTTGATGGTCATGTCGGTTGATGGGAAACCTGCGCAATTGACAAGCTAACCTAAATTGAGAGGAATGGCGTAGAATAAGACATGAGGGAAGATAAGAATAACTCTTCAACAGTTGGCCGTAGAGTTGGCGCAGCAAGGTTCTTCGTTGTGTTACTTGCTTGGATATTGCACATTCGCCAGGGTTTTTGTAAAGAGCGAGCCATAGCACCAGGTAAGTGAATTATTTCTGTTCGATTGCAATGACATTTTGTCACTATTTGTTTGCCCGTGACCCTGACTTGCGATCCCTTCTTTGCTGAACGTCCGTAAATTCAGAGAAATATTTTCTTCGCGCCCTCATCTATGGCATGTGGGCGGGTTAGACCTGAGGCCATTACTTGAAACACCCGAAATTCTCGGGCCAGAAAAAATAGGGTTCGGATTTCCCTTTTCTCGCGGATCTGATGTTCACCAGAGGAGGAAGTGCCGTCAGCAATCTACATATTTATTTTCTTTGCAACTGAAGAAACAAGATGGTAGTCAGTGCTAATTTTGTTATTAGGGAATTTATTGGTTCACATAATGGAAGCTTTCTTTATCGCTTGCCCACCAAAATCTCCTTTCATCATCTTGATGTTTTCACATGATATCATAGTAGAATTTCCTTAATATATACCGTTTCCGGAATACGTTGTCACTGGAAAAAGCAACAAAGCTTGGTGCCCTAGGGAGTATGGGTAAAGATTTATTTGAATTTCTGTAAAATATTTGAAACAAACATGCTTAGAAATGTGCTGAAATTTATTTATTTTACCTGTGGTTGCGAAAACTGTCTGAATTCATATCAAACAGTACAGTTTAGATGCCCCCACTTTCCTTTGCGCTTCAAGCTTAGGCTTTTTGGGTGACAGCGTTTCCTGGAGACGGTATATCTACAACAGTCATCTTCAAATAGACGTTTGCGACCTGATTGACTGCATTAGATAAAACTAGTGGATAGCGCTATTCACTGTTTATTGGAGCGTAGGCAGGGGTCGCATTTAACAAAATTTTTCAAGTTTGCCACAGGATACCCAAGAAGCGATGTTCCGTAAGATTTTCTAGGCAAAGTGGTCACACTTGTGCAAAAGGTTTGCCGCTGTTCGGCTATTTGTGCTTCTTTCTATGGATTGTATTTGATTGACAGCGAATTGTTTGCCAAAAAAAAACTGCTCGGCGGAGCCCTCATGCTTTGATCAGCTAGTAAAGTTTCACTTTCACTTCGAAAATTCAACAAACAATCTCCGACAGCGGTATTTTGATCATGCGCACTAACGAAAAAAAAAATAAGTGCTTGGTCAGATCTAGCGCATCGCATGCAAAGGTTTCTGGACTCTCCTTTCGGAAATTTTCTGTGATAATTTGGAGCTGAAGCTTTCCTGGCAAAATATCACTCAAGTTGCCTTCTGTTCAAATTGAACATATAACTTTTTCCCAACAACTTTTCAAACTCATATTTACAAAACAGCAACACTTGGAAACAGCGAATTATTCATGTCACTTGTGATGTCTCTGAAAGAGCCCTTGTCAGCCACTCCTTTGTTTGTTTTCATGAGACAACGAATTACGTATAGAAATCTTGAAATACTCTTCTAAAAAGTTTTATTATTCATTTATCGAATTCAATCGCAAATATTGCATTACATTCCCTAAATCAGCCGATGGAAATGGATTATTTTCTCTTTCTCGGTATGTTACTAGGCTGACAAAATGGAGGCTGACAGAGGCTCTTCAAGAAGCTCTTAAGACGCATTTGAATAATATTGTACCTTTTCAATGTGCTCGTTGTCCCTGATTTAACATGCTTCCAACGCCAGTTGATATGAACAGCAAACTCGAATCGATAACAAGGGCTCTATTAGTAACAGGATCGTGAACCAACGTGTGATTATACAAGATGGCGGCCGATGAACTGAGACAGGGAGCATTAATCAGCGCGGGCATACATAACTAAGTCAGCGCCGCTGACTGGCGCAAACATGAGTTTGATTGACATGCATTGTTTGATTACAGGAGTCAAGAAACTAGATGCAGTGTTCATACAAAAGTGGGACGGAGTTGACAAATTCAATATTGAGCATCTCCTTCAAAGCCATCGGTATCCATGGCTTCCGACTTGGGAGGGATATTCGAACCAGTTCACGCAACCTTCAAAGTGGGGCGAGAACTTTGGGGTGCGGATCAGAACATTTTTCTGCCCTCAAGAGACAGGAGGTCATACGTTCAGCTTAAGTGAGTACCACCGAACTAGTGATAATAATTTTATAACATTTTATCATGTATGTGTGCGCAACAACCTATACTTGTCCTATATAGTTCCTCCTCCCCCCCCCCCCCCCACACGTCCTCTGTTCCCCTGACCCCGCGGGGGAAGTGGCATTCTCAGTGAGAGTAAGTGATGCCTGCACGTGTATACGAAAATTTTTAAAGTGCTTAGGAATATTTTATTATTTATTATTATTTATTATTATTTATTATTATTTATTATTATTTATTATTATTTATTATTATTTATTATTATTTATTATTATTTATTATTATTTATTTATTATTATTTATTTATTATTATTTATTATTATTATTATTGTTATTATTGTTATTATTATTATTATTATTATTATTATTATTATTGTTATTATTATTATTTATCTCAGCACTTCTCTCAGCAAGATATATGGAAAAGCGGAAGGTGCGAGCTCTGCTATGCGCCGTGCTACGTTTTGCTGGAGGGAGGAAGACCAAAATACATACTCGCACGGTTGGGATTTTTCGGCCACTAGATGTGACGTTTATTTTTCAACTCGAAAATTATGTAAATTGGATTACAGTACTAACTGAATCACTTCAGCAAAAGGTGGGGAAGAAAAAACCGCCACCCACATTATCTAGACTATACACATATATTCTATACTCAACTTTGCGGACTCGGTTCGAAACAATGTTGACAAGATAAGGTCAATCAAAACAAGTGGGCTGGAGTTGGGGAGGCGGTGGGAAAAAACCTTGAACTGAAGAAGTTTTGGTTGAAGGCTGTCACTGTTTCTTCAAAAGAATAAGCTTAACTGAAATGCTAGTCAGCCGATACATACAGGAATGCAACCACGTGAGTGCTCTGCCTTGATTGGCTAAAACAATTGCTTGGTATTTTCCCACTGACAGCCCGCGCGCCAGCTTGTCTACCAACTGACAGTATGAAAAGATACGTGCTCAGATAATTAACACTTATTGGATGAGGTTGAGCATGATAGTGAGATTTGGCAACGCCGAGGTTTGTGTTATCTGCCGAAGCGAAGCTGAGGCGGATAACACTAACTCGAGGCGTTGACAAATCTCACTATCATGCGAAAACCGAATTCAATAATTGTTTTATTATTCAGCAACCAAGAATTCTTACCTAGCTAAACGAAGTCAGCGATAAGGCCGTGCACGGCGACACGGGTTTTCAACTTCATCTTACGTCCATTGGTATTTTCCTTTTGTATTCAATTCAAATAGCCATAGTTGATGTTTAGATATCCTAAGCAATGATCTCTTGGCAAAAATCATAACAGATTCAACGAGAATATTCGCAAAACCGGCTTTCAATTCGGAAATGAAAACCAAGATGGCGGCCAAACCTATTGGCTTGCGTTATGACGTCATTAGAGTGCATCAATCCTAATGTCTGTAGTATGACGTCAGGCACTGCGCGCCAGCAAGGTTTCGCTGCGTACTCTTAGCCAATCAGAACAGAGATAGTGGCATGGCTGAATAATAAATGTCATTATCTGTGCCAGATAATGTTTGTTTTTATCTCAGCACTTCTCTCAGCAAGATATATGGAAAAGCGGAAGGTGCGAGCTCTGCTATGCGCCGTGCTACGTTTTGCTGGAGGGAGGAAGACCAAAATACATACTCGCACGGTTGGGATTTTTCGGCCACTAGATGTGACGTTTATTTTTCAACTCGAAAATTATGTAAATTGGATTACAGTACTAACTGAATCACTTCAGCAAAAGGTGGGGAAGAAAAAACCGCCACAAGCCACAGATCTGTGGCCACCCCACCCAGGCGCAGAGAGAGAGCTCGACCGAGACACGCAACCTCCGAGTACAGCCCATGACTGTCCACCCTTCAGTTGCTTTCTTCATTATGTTGTCGTCAAAATATAGCTGATAACTCGAACGCACTTGGTGTTAGTGATTAAGCACTGACGTCAGCAAAGCAGCCCATGACTGCCCTTTGTGATGACAGGCCTGGAAAAGCGATTTGAAAACATTGCCAGCACTGAAGTCTCACAGTCCAAGAAATGTGAAATAGTTGAGAATTGCTCCTTGCCTAGACGAGAGGATCTGTTTTAGCAAGTCTGATTTGAAAACATTAAAGTCACCGATACTATTACTGGAGTGCCAGGGAGGCCAGGAAAAACCTATAGTAGAAAAAACCCTTTGGGAAAATCAGTCATAGGAAACCTGGGTCGGGACCAAGGCACACCAGATCCCCCGACAGGATAAACGGTATTGTGAAATTCGCTTGTAAATACGACGATATGGTGATTAAATGCGGAAAGGAAGTGCAGATCAGTGAATGTCTTTTAATGGAAATTAAAGACTAACTTTGATGCTACCGTTAAAGACAAATGAAGCTTGAGGCGCACCTCCGGTGAAGCGGAAACGACCCGCGGGAGGTCAGCATTTAATGTTATGTCAAGTGATCTTCGCGGCTTTCACCAGATAAGATAATTGAGATTAAAATCTCCAGTATCGCTGGAAAAACATTGAGCTTCCTTTGCATAATTCGGTAGGGGTGTCGACACAACCAAGTTGAAATAGAAATAGAATGTCCTGCCCTTACAAGGGCTATCTGCTGATCGTAGCCTAACCCGCCCCTCGAAATGTTCACAGTTTTTGTGTTCGTGGCGATAACCGAAGAGGCGCCCGTCTGGACTTGATTAGTAGATAGGTCGTCATAAGATAGGTCAGAGCCGGGTCAGAGCCAGCTGCACTGTATACAAACTGAATAAAGAGCCTGTCTCAGCAGCCATTTGGACCGGAAAGGACCGCAGACTTGATCTCTCACAGTGGAGGTGATTGCCAGCACTGGTGCACACTCTGTTCTGCATGTTGTCGGTTCGGATCCTTCCGATCACTAGCCAGCGGGTTGTGTACTGGAAATCCCAGGAGGTGTGGTGGGGCCATCTACTGGCCTGGTTTGAGTTTACGATGTAACTTGAACAAAATAATGACAGGAAAATTATGAGTAATAAAATGCGACATACTATATAATGCCCCAATACTTTATAACAGTATAATAGAGTTGCCCATGAAGCAGAAGCAATCAACGACTCGCTGGCAACATTTAGGTGTTCTAGAAGTGACATTGCCTTGCTAAGTCTCCTAATAAAATGCATTCTTCAACTCCTAATGAATTTTTCCTAAAAACTTCGATGTTTTTATCTATGTATGATTGTTATGATTGTATTTCTGTTAATGGCACTGATATCCGTTCCCGAGCGGGAAAATACTCTAAAAACGTACACTTTTTTTTATTTTTTATGAAGAACCTTTTCTATAAGGACGTTGAGCCTGAAATTCACCCAAATTTGGAAAACATGCTAAGAGAATGCCTGATGCTCAGATAGGAGCCACATAGATTTATGTCCAGTGATGCGTTCTAAAAATCCAGAACCAATGCATGTGTTAAAAATAAGCAAACAGCAACAGCAAAATTAAAATAAATAAAAATTTGAAAACATATCTGATGGAAACACATACTCATGTAGGTTGGCAGGGGGCAAGGGCGACAAATGCCCGCGCATAGACACACACACACAACATTGTCAGACAGGCCCGCGCTCAAGTTAGAAAGGCGCAACAAGAAACCCAGCGCAGTTGGCTACGCAAGGAAGCCGGTTGTCGGGTTGCACGCTATACGGGTTCTGTTGGCAAATAGAAATATCGAGCTGGCACCCAGCTCCGGTAATGTACTGGCACCCAGTACTACAGGCCTGCATATAAATATCGAGCTGGCACCCAGCTCTAGTAATGTACTGGAACCCAGTACAGGTTGGAAGCACTTGGATAGTTGAGAGAGCACTCAGCTAGCTAGAGTCGCACTCGGCTAAAGCCTCGTGCGACTCCGTATCGATGGTCTAGGAAGTTCACTCTAGTGCTCCAAAAACCCGCGAGACCAACAAAATAATGAAAATGCCATTTACGAGCACCAAATGTTACATAGAGCAGAGGTCATGTAAAAGTCCCGTAGGCGACATATACAATTCATTACTGAATGAGTTTCGAAAACTGTTGAAATTAAACCTGATCGTTTACCGGGGAATCACGTAATGGTCGTATAGCTTCCTACTTAGAAAATCGATCTAGCCAATGTGTCCTCCGACCGCTATGAGTTTGACGAGATTAATAATGCCCGCAGAAGTAGAGATGATAACGTTACATATGAAACTCGTGCTAATAACTAGAACAAAAGTTTGTTGATAGTGCTCCGATAGCATATTCTGGCGATGTAAGGCATAGACGTGCAGAGATGAAATTCCTCGATTGAAATCGGTCGAATTTGTAAAAACAATATTAATCAAAGCATTATCACGTCAAAATGTCACGAAACTGTGCACGTCAGAGATTACAGATTGCTTCGTGAATATCAAATTTATATCAGTGCAGCGATCTGCATCCGTGCGCCCCATTATCCCAAAGTTAGAGGCGACCCAGCATGTAAAATTCAGTATGCTGTATAGTAGTGAAGTAAGACAATTTTGTATTCGCTTGAGCCCGAGTTAAATGCTGACGATTAGAATAGGCAAGACGCCATATCGAGCAGAGTCGAGCAGAGGCCAAGGGCGGTGCTAAACCAGAAGACGCGTACAATGACTATACTCAAGCCGTGTTCCCAAAAAGCAAAACACCAGACCCAGCGCAGTTGGCCACTCAAGGAGGCCGGTGGACGGGTTGCACGCTCAACACGGGTTCTGGCTGCAATAAAACTCCCAGGCCCGCAAGGATACGGCATAAACCGTAAAGTACAGTGCACTACAACGGCGGGCAATTACACAATCAGGAGTGGGGAACCGGGTAAAATCGCGTCAACGGAACGAGTGCACATAATCACCGCCCCTCGCATGCTACGTCAGCACTGCACAAACTACAAATACATAGACACTTTTTGTAGGTTTCATAATGATCTGTTATGTATCTCGTATATCCTAACGTGCCTTAGAAGGTGTTTGGTTGAAGGCTGTCACTGTTTCTTCAAAAGAATAAGCTTAACTGAAATGCTAGTCAGCCGATACATACAGGAATGCAACCACGTGAGTGCTCTGCCTTGATTGGCTAAAACAATTGCTTGGTATTTTCCCACTGACAGCCCGCGCGCCAGCTTGTCTACCAACTGACAGTATGAAAAGATACGTGCTCAGATAAATGTCATTATCTGTGCCAGATAATGTTTGTTTTTACTCTTATCAGAAACATATAACTTAGTTGAAACATGTAACGGCTGTCGATTATTCGAGATGAATTTATGACCATATTTGGTCAATAATGAACTCTCGACTGCTAACCCAAGTAGGTTTTCTCTTCATAGTATTTCATTTTTCGCTCATAGAGCGGATTTCAGATGACCGTCGTGTTTGCAATTGGTTTGCTTTCTCATTGGCTGCTTATTTCTATCAACCAATCAAATTGCGAACTAATTACAAGCAAGGAATTACTAGCCAATTGGTTCGGCTCCTGATTGGCTGGGCTGGAAACCATTCAGCAGTAAGTTGTAATTACTCTTGTTTCTGATTGGCTAGTGATTGCACAATTGCGTTTACTTTCACGATGGTCATCTGAAATCTGCTCTATAAAGTAGAGCAACAGTGGTAACTGATAATATACTAACATTTAACATCTTGAAGTCTTGCAACAACATTATTTTCACAATCTGTTCAATTGTTTATTCTGCGAATATTCCCCAGCTTGGCACTAAAGTAATGTATGTTTGTTACACGTTTTCAACTCACTTGTATGTTTCTGCTATTATTTAATGGCTCTGTATCAAATCTTGCGCATGCGTCAGTGGATGTCACCAGAGCCTTCCCATTCTCGTACCCAGAGCTTCCCGGCTCGTCTGCTCGAGGGCCTTCTCTGATTGGCTGATTTTAGAACCTTGGGGCATGCTCAGAAAGGTGCTTCTCTTTACGGCCCTGCATCAGAACTCGCCAGAACATGAGAGTCTTATTATTCTGCCTAGTTCTATTATTGTAGCCTTATTTTATAACTCTTCAGCCAGTAACAATGCAGGGAGGCTTCTCATTAGCCCGGATCTTGGTCCAAACCACGCGAGTGAAATAGCAAGGCTGACTGGTACACGCTACGCCGATAACATCAATGATTACACTTCGTAAGTATGCAAGCACAGACACTTAATTTCTCTCTCCCATCCCTCCCCCCCCCCCCCTTTATTTGTTAACTCGTCCAACATGGCCGCCGTGATTGCAAACAACACTGGACATTCGACCCTCAAACGCACACCATTTTGTTTTCTTTTTGCTATGGCATGGAAGGCATGAGATACGGAGTTTTCCCCGAAAATGAAAATATGGACCATGGATAGCAAAGATTGTTGGAACAGAATCTTGAAAACGTTCCAAAAACTACAAGCGTGACAACAACAAAAAAAGTATTGTCCTTTGCTTGAACTCAATCGTTTGCATGGCGATGGCGCCATACAATACATACATACATCTTTATTTAACAACGATAGCTATTACAATCGTGCATCATGCACCGACTGGTTTCCGAATGGGGCGTTACAAATTACGTACGTACGGGTTACACGTGGGTTACATGTCGAGATAGAAACAATACATAGATAAAATAATACATATACAGTCATAGAACCCCGAGAGCACAGTACACCATCACTGAGCATCCTTTTTTAGCAAACGCTTGAAGGAGGCCAATGTATTGGCCTGCTTGGTCTTTTTACGAAGACTATTCCATAGCATTGCTCCACTATAGCTAAAACTGCGTTTTAGAAAGTTGGTCTTAGGTTTTGGAAGTGCTCCGTAAAATTGGTGATCATTTAATATTTTGAACATCAAAATCGATTTTTAGATTTGATTGTCTTTTTATCAAAGATCACGGAGAACATCAATAGACCTCTACCTCGCTCCAGCTATTACGCGTGCTGTGCGTGACTGCGTGACTAAAGGCCAGCGTGCCGTCTTGTCGCCACTTCTTATTCTGATTTCCCATGTCCTTTCCAGGTATGCCCAGCAGACGTCTTTACCAGTAAACCTTGCAAAAGGGAAATGCTATTACATGGAATTATTAATGAAGGAATATTTCGGTAACGACCATCTGGCGGTAGCCGTTAGAACACCGAATGGCAATTTCTACGCACCTATACCTTCACAGTTTTTAAGGACTGTAGTTTCAGATGGAAAAGGTAATCGTCGTATTTTCGGGCTTAAGTTTCGTTTATAGGTTATAGGGTGCATGGAATGGTTATGCAACCAAACACCATATTATAGTACTATCTCTTTGTTCATTTTTTTAGAGGAGTTGTTTTGTTCGTGCACCGTCGCGGTACATATGCACCGCTGTGTGCACCCAGGCATGCATATTAGATGAGCACAAAACAAACGATTGTGCATTGTCAATGCCCCTCTCGATACCCCAACAAAAAATAATTGCGCGATCTGGTTGGCGCTCTGATTGGTGGCGGAATCCGTCACATCGCGCCCCCTGATTGGCTCGCGAGGGGTTCGGAATCCATCACATCGCGCCCCCTGATTGGCTCGCGAGGGGTTCGGAATCCATCACATTGCGCACTCTGATTGGCTCGCGAGGGGTTCGGAATCCGTCACATCGCGCCCCCTGATTGGCTCGCGAGGGGTTCGGAATCCATCACATTGCGCACTCTGAATTGGCTTGCGAGCGATACGGAATCCTAAAGTTCGGGCTAAACTAAGACACATGACACATATAGCGCGTAACATTGTAGCCGGACAGACATGTTTCCTTCATGTTTCCCTGTTTAACCACGCGAGAAACATTGTTGCGCGCGACAAATTTTGTAGCCGGGACACAAAGAAATGTTTCTTTGCAAGACAAAAACATTTCATGTGTCCGAGACAACACGCGTGCGATGTTTAGCAACTCGGGGAAACATGCAGGACACAAATGTTGCGCGCTACATGTGTCCTAGTTTAGTCACTCGGGGAAACATGCAGGACACAAATGTTGCGCGCTACATGTGTCCTAGTTTAGCCGTAGCTTTAGATCCGGACGCCGGGCTCTGATGAGTCGCGCGCGCTATGCATTCTGAGAGGTTTTATCATGAGGGGGTGTAAGGGGTGTCTGAAAACCGCAATATCGCGATAAAAATATAACAAAACCGTATTAAAATTTTCTTAAAAACGAAATCGCATAGAATTAAGTACAAACATTAGTGATACCATGTTTCCAATCCACTTTGACATGATTCCTTGAAAAACGCTGTAGTGTAATCGAATTTCCGATGTAAATTATAGATGAATTCTAACAGCAAATTGCGCTCGGCTTTATGCAGCATAAAAGCGAAAGTTAGGATGAAAAACGTAAAACCGCATCGTAAATAACGCAAATCCGCAAACCGCTGATCTCTATAGAAACGTCAAACCGCTGATCTCTATAGTAACGTCAAACCGCTGATCTCTATAGAAACGTCAAACCGCTTATCTCTATAGAAACGTCAAACCGCTGATCTCTATAGAAACGTCAAACCGCTGATCTCTATAGAAACGTCAAACCGCTTATCTCTATAGAAACGTCAAACCGGAAGTTTGGGCGAGAGAAACCGTAGAACCGTGGAACCTCGTAACGGCAAACCGGCTCTTTCTTGGTGTTGCGAGGCACCAGAGGCACAAAGACAATAGAAGACAAAAGACCGTAGAACGAAACAATAAGATGGAATACAATAGCTCCAATCAAATATACAATACATCTTGCAACACCAAGAAAGACCCCGCAAACCCTTGCGCTCCCTCTTTTACGCAAAATTAAATAAATTAATACTTTACCGGACTAGGGTCGGCCCAGATGGCGGAATACCGTGCTAGGAGTACCGGAATACAGTGCTAGGTTTTACAGTCAAAAGACATGAAGCGTGCCCCCCTAGAGTCGAATATTCAATTCATTGTTCAAAAATGCATTTTTCAATTCAATATTAAAAACGTTAAATGCTCAAATTTTGATTTCTGAATAAGCCATTGTTCACCCAGAGTAATTATTTAGATTTTCGCGCGCTTTGACTGGTTCCTCAAATAATAGATATCCAACACTATTTTACTGTTTTGCGAAAACTTTCAAAATAGCGGCTCGTTTCGCGAGCGAACTGCGTTTTGAATCTTTTAATCAGCCGCATTTCATTCTACTGATTTGGTTACACTAAACAACTATCTCCCTCAGGGTCGGTGCCTAGCGGTGGATATATACCGTTTCCGGGAAACGTTGTCACCCAAAAAGCCTATAAGCTTGAAGCGCAAAGGATGATGGGGGCATCTAAACTGCTGCAGTTTGATCTAAATTCAGACAGTTATCGCAGCCACAGGTTAAATGATTAAATTTCAACACATTTCCAAGCATGTTTGTTTCTAATATTTTACAGAAATTTAAATAAATCTTTACCCATACTCCCTAGCGCACCAAGCTTATATGCTTTTTGGGTGACAACGTATCCCGGAAAGGGTATATGCCTCGACGCTTCGAGTCTCGGTATATATCCACCACTATTCACCTCCCCTTCGGGGGGTAGTTGTTTTAAATATTTATGTGTATCATGGGATGTACAAATTTCCTTGCCATGGCAGTAAAACAAACAGCAAATAGCAAATTGACACTCCAGTGTTACGGACTCTTCCTTGCATCACCTTTTTACAGATCAAAACAGTACATATTGGAATATATGGAAATTGGCTGCGCAGTGGGGTGCCAGGTTTGGATTACGGACGGGTGAAAAAGCTGGCGCAAAGTCAGGAGCTGCGGCGGGAGCTAAAGCCGGAGCGGAGGCGGGATCTCAAGCCGGGGCAGATGCAGGAGCGGGGGCAGCCGCTGCAGAAGCAAGTCGTCTCATGAAGAAAACACTGCAACTTGCGTTGAAGAAGTTTAACACAACCGACGCTCATAGTGTGATCAACGTTCATCTTCCCCCATTCTACGCTCCTTTCAGCTCATATCAGCCGGGCCCTGCACAAGGATCAAATGCAGGTGATTATTCTCATTTAGCATATTTTTGTATTGAAGATATCACGTACGAATTCGTAAGGTATGTTTGTTGGATCTCTTGAAAAACACATTGACAAATGCGTAGTTTTCTGTAGATAAAAGAAACACCATTCCTCTCCTCGTGACAACTCGATGGAGAAGGAAAGGTTGGAGGACGGGCTGTCCCGGGGGGGGGGGGGACTCCCATATTTTTTGACCGGGATGATCGTCGGAAATTTTCAGTTTCACCCCTAAAAGATACCAAACATGGCGGGCCATGGCGTGGCTCAAATAATTTCTTACCCTAAAAGATACCCTAAAAGATGAGGCCTTATGTGCAAAGTAGGCGCGAAAGAGACAGGTAACAGGTAAAAGATACCCATCAAGAAATTTCCGTGTTTGTTTCTAATTTATCGTCTTCTCATCGAGTAATCTCTCTTTCTTACACGGTTTTTAGAAGCACCATCATGAAAGAAAACAATTTGGACACATATTTCGGCCCTTAAAGATACCAATCTCCCTAATTTTATTGAAGATTAAGATCACCTCTAAAAGAGACCAAGGCCCCGTGATTTTAACCCCTAAAAGATACGACGATCATCCCCGGTCAAAAAATATGGGAGTCACCCCCCCCCCCCCCCCCCCCCCCGGACGGGCTGTATTAGATGAAGCAACTTGCTGCGCGCAGCTTAACAATCATGCGCACTGTTTAACACTAGATGTAGTGCCCGCGATTGTCAGGTCTTTGTGTCAAGAAACAATCGGTTACTCTTACGAAGATTGCAATGGGATCTTTATAAGCTTTAGTCTCCACCTTAACCAAGGGAAAGAGACAGACGGCGGGCCCTCGTTTATTGTCTTGTCCGAAAGACTAAGAAAACGCAGACTCAAATGACCTCTGTACGAGCCGGGAATCGACCCCGTGCCACAGCGATGAGAGATCAGGCACTGTAACAGTGAACCAGCCCGGTGCCTTTCGCCGAGCACGTTATAACCCGGCCGCCCTCTCGCGCAGAAGAAATTTGCTTCGATAGACTATTAGGAATTAGTCAAATCACACTAGTGGTCTATTATCAATGCTGCATTCTGATTGGTTGAGCTACTAGTAGGCTATAAGTTATAGCCTACTAGTAGCGAAAAGTGTCGGATTTGAAAGCCAGAAAATGGCAAATGACCAGAACAAAAACATTTTTTTGGCAATACAAATTGACCTACTAGTGTGATTTGACTAAAACAATTATTCCTCTCGCCCTCATGGCCTCTGAGTCAATAGCCCATTCGGCCTCCGGCCTCATGGGCTATTGACTCAGAGCCCAATAATTGTTAATTATTATAGACTGTAAATGATAAAAAATAAGGCTAATGTACAGGAAGTTTTTACTAGCCAGATGTTGTTTATAAAACATCATAACCCAAAGCCTAAACGTGCAGACCGATAGCATTCGTGCCAAGGTCTTTGTTTAATCTTTCTCTATTGTTTTTTCTGCGTTAGTATAAGGCCAGATTGATCTATCTCTGTCATTTCCCTTGACAATGGTGCTTGATGCGCCGAAACGTTGGGCGCTATTTTTTATCATTTGCATTATTAAAAAACCATTAGGGACGTGTCATTATTTAGCGGGGGGGGGGGGGGGAGGGCTCCTTTTTTTGTGGGGAGGGTCCTAATTTTTTTTCGCGTGTCTAAAGGGAGGGTCCAAATTTTTTTCACTCCTGTTTGGGGAGGGTCATAATTTTTTTCAGCAACATTTGGACGATGACGAGGGTAATACAAATGGCGATAGTGGTTATTTCAGCAACTTCTTCATAAAAATTTCGGCGCGCTTCGCGCGCATAAACAATGACATCTTATATACTCTTTGAGCAATGAGAACACTACCGTTGACAAGAACAAGTTATCTTGACGAGGAAAATCAAAATCTCCCTAAATTTCCCTGCAAATGATAGGCCTGCAGGGCAAGTCACTATATGTTTGAAAGAAAACCCCTTAGGTAAGCGTGAGTTTTCGACGTTACAAGCATAGAAATTCGTCCGTTGGGCCACGCTTCGCGCACATGAATATTAATAACTTCGTCATTTGCGGAGCGCAGGTTGTGCGCATGAATGATATAACCTAACCTATATAGTTGAGGTAGTGTACTTCCTGAGCTCCTGACAGGCTTTTGTTTACTATGCCGTACATAAAACATGTTCATCTACCTTTTCTCTAAAGCTTGATGAAATGCGATGAACAAACAAAAAAACGATGTACAAACAAACGTTTATCAAAATTTGGCGCGCAACGAAGGATATGCGAGCCCGTTTTTCTAAAAAAATGTTTCACGCTGGGGCCAACCACCCCCCAAAATGCGTCATTCAAACTTTGACTCAACATGACTTTCCATCCTCTAACGCTATTTTGACCAAATTTGGTAGATAGGATAACATTACGATGACAAATATTTTCCATTACTTTTGACGTCACTATGATGCTTTGTGACGTCACCAGAGATTGCGCAATCGTTTGATCATTTTTAAGAATTGGAATATGCACTATTTCTGTAATGGCGATGATACACCTTAGCAAGAGATGTTGAAAACCGAAAACCGTTTGTTGATAGCATAAAAAATAGCTGAGGTCTAGCATTTCAAAGAATGACCCCCTCCCCTCCCCTACTTTTTTTGTTACAGTAGCAAATGTATGGGAAACAAACTCACTGGTAATTTTTTTTTAGTTTTTAGTCAATTGAACCGATTTCTGTTGTTAAGTGTCAAGCAAAATGGTATCTAAATTCGTATGATTTTGAAATTTTGAATTTCGTCCTTAGAGCGAAGATATAAAGCATTGTTATATTGTGACGTCATATTCTATTACGTCATGAGTATACATCTTTTGGATTTTAAACACAGAAAATAAACATATCAAGAAAATTTCGCCAAAAGCTGTCGTTTTGCCGACGTTGCAAAACTTCCTTATTAGGAAATCCCCCTTACCTTATTTGGAAGGTCTGTAAGTACTTTTCCTCATATCTTAGCGAAGAAAGCAGGAAAATTGACCAAAACTTGCAGATACTCGAGAAACATCCTTCTCTTGGTCGCCATTTTGTTTTTACCCCCCGCTGAGGGGCCTGAGTCACGTTTTGAACACCACAGGCAACCCGCGCGGGTTTGCCATAAAAACGACAGCACTTTCTTGATATGTGATCGAAAGTGGAAATGTGTGCAATTATTTTGTAGTCAACTAATATAACCTATAACTAAGATATTTGTATGTGGAATGATGTTACCGTGCAATAATTAATTATTTTGTAAACTTTTTCAACTGTAAGGTAGATCCAACCTTATACAAATCATGAAAAAATCATAACTCAGCTAATATAAATCCTGAAAGCAAACGGTTTTCGACGTTTAGCTTTTCTTGTTGAAATCTATCATTGCCGCTACAAAAAACAAGCAGATTCAACATTACGAAAAATGGTCCAATAAATACGTTAACGCCAGTGACGTCACAATCACCATGGTGACCACTCAATACATGGAAAATGTTTGTCTTCATAATGTCATCCAATGTACGAAGTTTAGTAAAAATAGACACAAGGGGTAGAAAGTTATGGCGAGATTTAATTTTTGGTCACTTTTAATGACACATTTAGGGGGGTGGTTGGCCCCAGCGTGTTACAGTACTAGGTCAGACAGGGGACGGGAGATGTGGGATTACGTTAATTATTGTACTTAGAGGGAGGATCACTGTATTTTACCCGTGTATAACCAAACATCCTCCACGTAAATAATCGAGGCGATGAAATAATAACCGCGGTTCCTTATGCACCAGTCAATTGACACCCCGGACCCCACCCCCGGGACAGGGCGGGAAAGTATCGCGGCCAGGCCGGGGATTTAACACATTAATCTACGGAAGGGCAGGAAATTTAAGACGGACCTTCTATAGCGGGGATATTCAGCGGGGCATTACAGGGAATTAACGCTGAACCAGAAGTTAGATTATCGTGCGAAAATATATTGGTTTAAGGACCGAGGTCGGAGGATTTTGGGAGGGATCACTTCATTTTTGGGCGAATGAAAGGGGAAGATCTCTCGAAACCTGAAGCCTTGAAAGAGAGATTCCAGCAACAAGTTCTATATCATTCTCTAGTTTATTTCACTCATTATGTTGAAAATTTCGGCGCGCTTCGCGCGCATAAGGAATGACATCTAATCTAGTTTTAGAGAACTCGCTTGTGGCGCTTAAATGGGATGCGTACGAATGTCGTTACAAGCATGTGTATCTTGGCAAGGACAATTAAAAAAAAAACCCTCCAGTGATACGAAATAGAAATTCGTTTTGGGGCTGCGCTTCACGCATATGAATAATAATAATTTGCAGCGCGTGAAGAATAAAACCAACAGGCTTTTTTACTACACGCAGAAAATAAAACGTTTATCTTTTCTCTGGAGGCTTGATGAAATGCGTTTATCAAAATAAAGGCGCGTTTCGCCATGTTGCGAAAGTGTCCCCGGGGGCCTGGACATTTAACAACGACCATGCCCCTGGTGACCGGGAAAATAGTAACATTTAACACTTAGTGAATATTAAGTCGGGAGGCCGTGATGTCAATTGACTGGTGCATGACAGAAGTAAGAAAAAAGTAGTTCTGTTATTAAGAAGAATGAAAGAGACATTACATCACTTGGACAATAGTTTATCTAACAGGTTTTTCAGAAATAAATTGCATGGGGGAGGGTCCCAATTTTTTTTACCTACGACTGGGGGAGGGTCACATTTTTTTTTTGTTATGTTCAAGGGGAGGGTCCTTGTTTGAAAAAAATGGGAGCCCTCCCCCCGGTAAATAATGACACGTCCCTTACTTATAATAGACTGTCCTTTGAACATAATTGTTTTTGATTGCAATGTTATTCTAACTGTATAGGCCAAAGCATCATAACACAAAGCATTGGTGGGTCAGAAGGACAAGGAAAGCCCTCTAGCTCAAACCCTAGCAGCACTAGTGGAGGAACTACAGAGGGCACCGGTGCTGGAGCCGGGTCGGCAGGGGCAGGTGCAGGAACAAGCGCAGGGGCGGCCGGAGCAGGAGCCGCGGCAGGTGCTACAGGAGGTACCAGCGAGGCAGCTGGAGGTAGCTCGTTGGGTGGAAGTTCTAGCTCTAGTTCGGAAACTTCGTCATCGGCCAGTTCCGGTAAGTAGATAGCACTGAAAGTACTTCTGAGTTTGCTTTGCTTGCATCATGTTACATGTCCAATGCTCCTATTTCGTATGGGTTGCCAAACACTGTGTACCGCACGACGACCGTTACCTTAGCGGGTCCGAGAATAGATTTACTACGACTGTCATCTGGTTGTACTGGAGAGTAAAAAATGTTGAAACGCATCTGAACTGTAATCTTTTTACCTGGTCACAAAGAACATGCAAATTAACTTCAAATATGCCACGTTATCAGTTTCATTTCTTTGAGGTTTCGTAAACAAGCCAACTAAAAAGTTTGTTTGCCCTCCAGTCATGCTCGGTTTACCATTGGGGATCTAGAGGTCCATTCATAGCCCTGTGGATGACGAATTTTCGCGGGAATCCTAGTTCTAAAAATAGACACTTTTCTGACTGTGATTCGGGCGTACATAGTAAATATGGAAACTCTTGGTAATCCACTCTTGGTACAGGGTCCTGAAGGGGTAAAACGGGAGCCGGGATTCGCCTTTTTTTAGGCCGGGAAAACGGGATTTGGGTTACCGGGAACGGGATTTGTCTACCGGGAATGGGAATCAAGATGCTTCAACGGGAACGAGATTTTTCAAATCTCTCCTGTATATCCTAATAAAAAGTCGTCAATTTATACCATTTTTTGCATTTTAAGACTGTTTAGAGTATCCTAACAGCAGGCTATCTGAAATTAGTATCATCCGACTGGTGGACTATTGCCAATGCTGCATTCTGATTGGCTATACGCTACTAGGGAACTATTATCAATAGACCTCTAGCAGCAAAAGCGCCGATTTTGAACATGAAAACAATGGCGACCGCTACTCGTTTTGTCGAGGTTTCTGGTGATTTTTAACACAATTTTTCACTTCTTTTGTCCAACTAGTTGGGTGATACTAAAACAATTAGACCTCTCGCCCTCAAGGTCCACGGGTCAATAGCCTATTCGGCGTGCGGCCTCATGGGCTATTGGGCCGTAGCCCTTTCGGGCTCGAGGTCTAATAGGCCAGGTTCGAATTACGCTCCAATGCTCACAAGACAAAAGCTTCAAATCGAGGCTTTCTCCAAGATCTAATACATTTACAGTAATTTCAGAAGAAAGCCTCGACTTGAGGTTATTGTTTGTAGGCATTGGAGCGTTATTCGAACATGGCCTATTGTTAAATAGAAATACACTTCTCGCCCCTTCTAAATTAAGACCCTCGTTTTGCTTTTTTTGGTCCCTCGGAATCTGCGAGGTTTTGGTCAACGGTTTGATAACTTAGCATTAGGCATTTTCAAAACGGCGGAACCACTTTTTAAATAGAATCGTATGATATATCTCTTGTATCAAAACTGAGGACGAGATATCATACGGAGAGAGGAATCATATCATTTTTGGGCGAGCGAAAGGACCTGAAGCCCTGGAAGGGAGGATCACAAGAAATTTCCTGCGGAGTTATTCCAGCAATTTCTATATCATTTGCATTTTTGTAGTTATCTTCTTTCAATACGTTAAAAATTTCGCATAAGGAAGGAACATGTAATATTGCGTTTGAGATCTCCCGCAAACGAAGACAATCCTCGTGCTGTTTAAATGGAATGCCCGTTACAAGAACATTTGTATCTTGCCGAGGAAAAACAAACTCCCCGCGAAAAGCCCTCCAGAGATCGGCCTGGCAGGCAATTACTATGTTCGAAACAAGCCCGTAAGTGTGAGATCGACGTTACAAACATAGAAATTCATCAGTTGGGCCGCAAATATGACGATTTCGTCATTTGCGTCGTGCACGAAGAATACAAACTACAGGCTTTATGTGCTATACACAAAAATTGCAATGTTCATCTACCTTCTTTCTGAGGCTTGATGAAATTCGTTAATGGGGGCGCTTCACGCGCAACAGAAGAGAAATTCCTGTAAAATATATCCCATTAGTTCAAATAGGGGGATCACGAAAAGCCTTTATAGTGATAGGCCTGGCGGACAATCACTATGTTGGAAAGAAATCGACATTACAAGCATAGCAATTCGTCATTTGGTTGCAATAATAACAATTTCGTCATTTGCGGCGTGCATGAACAAACCTACAGGAGCAGGAGATAGTACCGATAAAAGCAGGAATCTCAATTTTAACATCACAGTTTTCGTGCGCCGGGATTTTTTTACCGACTTGTCCTACCGGGAACGGGATTTTACCTAATGGAAACGGGATTTTGCGAAAAAAAACGGCCGGGAAACGGGATTGGGACCCCACCTTCAGGACCCTGTTGGTAAATTACGTAATTTTCCAGCCAAAATTCGTTAATTTTGAAAAATCAAAAACATACGATTGCTCGGAATAAAATGTCTATCATGCATCCTGCCAAGTTTCAACCCAATGAAGGCCAGGGAGCTTGTCGGGAAGTCTTGTTTACCCCTGAAAGGTACTAACAAGTGTGATATTAATAAAACCATTTTTGCTTGATTTGCTATGACACAATAGTTTGAATGTCCTAATTTTGTGGTTTATTTGTGTGACCGGTGGGTTTTTGTGCCGGTTCGTTTGGGATGACTCGTGAATTTAAAGGAGTTCACGGAGAAACAAACCACACAACACGAGCGCTGGGACAGAACTGAATTTAATCACATACCACAACTCGACACACGTGCAAACGTTTCCAAATATGGGCATCATGACTAAATATGGCACAAAATTACAGTTAACAAACCACACAACACGAGCGCTGGGACAGAACTGAATTTAATCACATACCACAACTCGACACACGTGCAAACGTTTCCAAATATGGGCATCATGACTAAATATGGCACAAAATTACAGTTAACAAACCACACAACACGAGCGCTGGGACAGAACTGAATTTAATCACATACCACAACTCGACACACGTGCAAACGTTTCCAAATATGGGCAACATGACTAAATATGGCACAAAATTACAGTTAACAAACCACACAACACGAGCGCTGGGACAGAACTGAATTTAATCACATACCACAACTTGACACACGTGGAAACGTTTCCAAATATGGGCATCATGACTAAATATGGCACAAATTTAGTTATCAGATTGTGGGATAAATAACAAGTACATGCATTATAACACAGAAGGCGAAACCCTGCCAACTGACTTCGCATAGCGCTCACTAAGAAACCTTATAATGCCTTGAGACTTGAAATAAGCTAAGGAAGCTTTCCCCTTACAATTCTGCAACTCACTGTAAATCCAATACAAACGCAAACACATTTTCAATCTACCTCCTCAAATGATGCGCGCACGACACTTACACTGGACGAAAAAATGGATTTACACCACGAGCAAATCTGAAGCAAACCTATAGTAAATACCAGGTTTGCTTGTGTTTGATCGGATTTGCTCAAACACAAACTTTGAAAATTCCTATGAATTTACAGCACTAGCGCAGCTGGTGAATACCGCTTTTACTTTATTTGTAAATGCGGCGGCAAATCCAATAGCAAATTTATAAATTTGGGCTTGGATTTACAGCAATGGCAAATGTTGAGCAAACGTAAAGATTTGACGTTGAATTCACCATGAAGGCAAATGTATGGTGAAAGACAGAACTTGCCCGGGGTTTATCCGGCTAGCAAATGTAGGCAAATACAGAAAACACGATGTCCAATTATTAGATTTACAGCGATAGTAAATCTATAGAAAACTCAAAGATTTGGTTTTGAATTTAGCATAAATGCAATTGTATGGTGAAACAAAGAATTTGTCCGCAGTTTGCGCGGCTAATCAAATTTTCTATAAATCTATAAATACCAGATAAAGAACAACAACACGCATGGAATTACGAACTTTATTATTAAAATCGACGTTCAAGTAGTATATCTCATCAATTTGTTTTCAATTCAGTTGAAATTATATTGAAAATTTAATTTCAATAACATGCATTGAAAGACCATCTTAGCTATGCAGTTCATATATAATTTCTCTGTTCTCCTCCAGTGTCCACTTTCGCCGTTTTGAAGGCCTCACGATCAACCGCTTTCTATAAACAAAAATAAAGGAATAAGAAATATACAACAGCACTATATTCGACGTATCAAACTTAGAATAAAATCTCATGTTCTTTCGTAAAAATAAAAGCTTTACACCGTAATTTCGTAGGTGAGTACTTCTCCCAAGATAAATGATAAACTTATAGCAGAAGTGAACCTCTACTCTAGTAGAGCGGAGTTCATGACTTAAAGTGAAACGTGATTAATACATCGATTCTGAATAGAACTTATAGTACATTCATCTGAAATCCGCTCTATGCATGGTTAGTAGAGGCCCGAGGCCCTCTACTAACTCCCTATATTAACCATGCTCTATGCCTTAGCATAGAAGTATAGTATAAATAACGACATCGAACAAACTAAACTTCTTTGCGCCAAATGTTACACCATCGAACAGAACCAGAACGTGATCTTTGCTTTCGCAGGGCAACTACATCACAACATAGATCTGTTATTTAGAACTAGAACACAAAGTAATGTCTTACCGAACAATCAGGGCTTTCGTTATCGTGTGTAATAAACGTCTTTCTCTAAATTACTGTTGCTTCTGCTCGCTTGTTCGAGGTCATTTCGGTTAGACGTATTATCTCCAATCCATTATATCCTTGGCGTGTGGCTTCTAAATCGTCCAGAATTCCTGGTTCAAGCTTGTATATTCCTTTGCTGACGCATAGTCCACTTCGTAGGCAATGTACCAAATGTTTTAGCTATATCTTTTTATAAACATTACCAGCAGTCCTTTCTAAACACATCTTCCTTCGACCGTTGATGATTTCGTTGGCCGTTGCATCAGATAGAGGCTCAAAGTTCGTTTGCAGCGCTATAAAGTCACGTGGTTTAAGGGGGTGTGCATGCACACCCCCTACTAACGACACATTTGCCCTGCAGCCAAACATGCAGCAAAACTGTAATCCCGAAATTCGCCTTTCACAAGCAAATATGCGGCAAATAAAATCCGAACTTTCTATTCTTTTCAAAATCCGTATTTCGTGTCAACTTTGTTTGAAATGTAAACCTCAGGCAAACACATTACAAATCTGTAAATTTGCTTCGATTCGGCAAAGCTGTTGCAAATATAATCCAAACTTTGCATGTACGTCGATTATACCAACCGCTAAAACCAGTACTTATTCTCAACTTTGCATGTAATGCAAATCTAAGGTAAATATGAATCAAATTTAAAATTTGCCTTCGATCGCAAATTTGTGGCAAATAATAGGTAAACTTTATATTTACGTCAGCTATACTTACAGATCAAACACAATATTTACTATCAAATTTGCTGCGATAGCAAAGTTCAAGCAAACTTGGAGCACCAAATTTGCTTCAGATTTGCTCAGCGAGCGAAGTTGAGCAAATCCATTTTTTCGTCCAGTGTTAAGCTATTTCTGAATCAGTTGGCACCACAGGCGATCCAAGCTCTAGTCATGTGGGGTACTGTGAAAGAAACATGCAACGTTGTCGCTGTAAAAATTATACGTAAATGTAAATATTGAAATAAAATCATGTGACATCTCCTTGGAATGTTGTAGTTGTCAAATAAAGTGCTCCCGGAGCGATTTTATTGCATTTTGGGTGTTTTTGTGCCTTTTTCTTAATACCTCTACCGTATGTTATAATAGATTGACAAGGTACGAAACGAGCATTCAAAACACCTTTTTCTAGCTCGATATTTTTCGCTAAAAATCGAGCTTAGTCATCAAACAAAACAACCCAGACAACGAGGAATGAACCACAGCACTATGTTTTAGCAGTCATTTGAATGTGCAACTTACCTGAGAGAAGTGCGAGGTCTTAAAAGTACAAACGATTTCGATTTGAAGGCGACGTTAGAAAAAGTGGTTGGGTCACGGTCGCACGGTCTGGGTCGAGAAATCCAATCGACTGCCACTATTGTGAATTTAGCCAATCAGAGCAAACCTGGATCAAGGGCGCGAAAACGGTCGATCTGCTTTGTGACTCTGATTGGCTAAATTCACAATAGTGGCAGTCGATTGGATTTCTCGACCCAGACCGTGCGACCGTGACCCAACCACTTTTTCTAACGTCGCCTTCAAATCGAAATCGTTTGTACTTTTAAGACCTCGCACTTCTCTCAGGTAAGTTGCACATTCAAATGACTGCTAAAACATAGTGCTGTGGTTCATTCCTCGTTGTCTGGGTTGTTTTGTTTGATGACTAAGCTCGATTTTTAGCGAAAAATATCGAGCTAGAAAAAGGTGTTTTGCATGCTCGTTTCGTACCTTGTCAATCTATTATAACATACGGTAGGGGTATTAAGAAAAAGGCACAAAAAACACCCAAAATGCAATAAAATCGCTCCGGGAGCACTTTATTTGACAACTACAACATTCCAAGGAGATTTCACATGATTTTATTTCAATATTTACATTTACGTATAATTTTTACAGCGACAACGTTGCATGTTTCTTTCACAGTACCCCACATGACTAGAGCTTGGATCGCCTGTGTTGGCACTGTCAAATTCGCGATTTAATGAGATATGATTGACAAATCGAAATCACATTGGGCCCATTTGTAGCAGCCATACGAAATGACCTTGACATAATTGCGATAAACGCGCAGACTGAGTCTTTTGCGCCTTTAAGTTAATCAACATTTCTTAACCTTTTCCCTTTCATGCAAAGTCAGTGAAACAGCACCTGGAAGCAAAGAACAGAAACAAGCTCTCCAAGGACATCTTGTGAAAAGTGGGAAAGCAAAATTTATTGCACAGCTACCCGATGGTACCACTGTAGACAATCTGATCAACTTACACAAAGAGCTCCTCAACAATCCATCGATAACGCAGGTTCGCGACTTGATTTATGTTCCCAAACCAGGAGAGGACCCTAACGAAGTCGCAAGAACTGCACACGTATATTCCAACGGAATCGCCCGAAGGGGTAAGACATCTTCGAGTTTCACTACATAAATGTAGTTATAGTTTCAATAAGGCTTGATCTCGATATGTCTTGCGACAAATCATAATTATACCAATAGGACAATTTGAACTCATACAATATACTGTTAAACCGGACACGCCACAGGGAATTTCTGCAGAAAAAAACATCCATGGAAAAAGCTGAGTTCCCCATGGTTGGGGTGGCGAATGGTCCTTTCAAAAAGCATTTTTCAAGCGACATTTTAGGCGTTCTCGAATTCTCGGATTTAGAAATTTTGATTCTCGGATTTTCAGCAATCAAATTCTTGATCTCTTTTGGACACTCGAATTCTCATAGAAGACTAAGTGTTGGGATTTGCCAAGGCTATGTGACTCCCGAACACCTTCCCATGCATGTGCCTTGGGAAATTTAGCTTTTCCCATGGATGGGTTTGTGCAGAAATTCCCTGTGCGCTGAGTTGATTAAACTTGCAACGCTTTTGTTTACAAATGTGAGCTCGACACATTGGCTTTTTGTAATTACTCTTGTTTCTGATTGGCTAGTGATAGCACAATTGCGTTTACTTTCACGATGGTCATCTGAAATCTGCTCACTTATTAGAGCAGATTTCAGATGACCATCGTGAAAGTAAACGCAATTGTGCAATCACTAGCCAGTCAGAAACAAGAGTAATTACAACTTACTGCTGAATGGTTTCCAGCCCAGCCAATCAGGAGCCGAACCAATTGGCTAGTAATTCCTTGCTTGTAATTAGTTCGCAATTTGATTGGTTGATAGAAATAAGCAGCCAATGAGAGAGCAAACCAATTGCAAACACGACGGTCATGTGAAATCCGCTCTATTATGTTCTATTTAACAATTAGACCTCAAGGCCGAATGTGCTATGATGAATAGACCACGAGGCCGAAGGCCAAATGGTCTATTGATATCTTAGTATAAACCAACTAATGGTCTATTACAAATCCTGCATTCTGATTGGCTGAGCTACTAATGGTCTATTAGTGATAGACCGTGCCTAGCAAAACCACCACCTTTCTTTGCAAGAAACTTTATTTTTTCAACATAAAATAATGGAATTCATTGCCAAAACCGACCAACTAGTTGGTTTATACTAAAACAATTAGACCTCTCGTCCTCATGTGCTATGATATCAATAGACCATTCGGCCTTCGGCCTCATGGTCTATTCATCATAGCACATTCGGCCTTGAGGTCTAATTGTTAAATAGCACATGAGGACGAGAGGTCTAATTGTTTTAGTATAAACCAACTAGTTGGTCGGTTTTGGCAATGAATTCCATTATTTTATGTTGAAAAAAAATCAAGTTTTCTTGCAAAGAAAGGTGGTGGTTTTGCCAGGCACGGTCTATCACTAATAGACCATTAGTAGCTCAGCCAATCAGAATGCAGGATTTGTAATAGACCATTAGTTGGTTTATACTAATCACAGTTATACACTGTTTACACTAACGCTCTGTATGTTTACACTATTGTTCTCTGTACACTAACGTTCTGTTTCTACTCAAATGTTTTGTCTACACTCATTTCATTTTTCATTTCATTTCATTTTATGAAACTCATTTTTCATTTTTCATAAATTTCATTTTATGACACTTATGTTCTGTCTACACTAATGTTTTGTTTCAACTAATGTTCTGTTTCCACTAATGTTGTGTTAGCAATAATTTTCTCTCTAGTCACTAGGGTTCTGTGGGCATTTGTTCGCCTTCAACCTGCTTACATGTTTAGTATATTTACAATCATTTTGTAGTGTTACGCCAAGCAGAAGCAGGTCATTGCATTGACGAATATTTACACTTAAGATAATTACACTTATGTTCTGCCTACACTAATGGTTCACTAATGGTCTGTTCAGGGGCTCATAAACAGGGGCGTTCCTCTCTGCCCTATTGATAATGTATGTTTTTTCCGCTATAGTAAATCTTTTGTTTTTCTAGCCAATCAAATTTACAGACACCAGTTTACAACCGATTTTCACACGAAAGCACTGATTTCTTTAATGAAGCATGTTGTTCTCTGCTATAGTTGTTCTAACATACGTGACCGCAGCGGCATAGAAACAAGACTAAACACCAATCTAAAGTAAATGCCTTATCAAGAATATATCTCAGAGGAACGCCCATATTTATGTGCTCCTGTCTGTTAAACTAATCTTCTATTCACACTAATTTTCTTTTTTCAGTTGTAATGGGTGCTTTCTACAGTATCCACTCATTCGACCTTCCCGCCAAGCAGCTCGAATCCCACCTTAACCTCTGCCTCAAAGCCAAAGATGGCCACCTTTTCTTCAGCGGTGGCTGCCAATATTTTAGAATTGTTAAGAGTCCTGAGGGAAGAAAGCCTGATCACTTCCTGATAGAATCGGCTTGTGCCCCAAACCATTTTATCATACAGAAGAATTACAGGATGTTATTGGAAAAACGCGACGGTTCCAGGCGGTTTGGTAAGCTCCGATTGGTGCTATTTTAGATGCATTGTGTGGTTCCAGAAAATTTATATCCCCCTCCCCCCACGGAAGGGGTTGGAAATTCCAGAAGGGTGGGGTCAATTTTCCTGATTTCCCTTCCGTTGGGGGAGGGGGGGCGGATATTTTCTGGAACCACACATTTTAACAGTAGACCAAATCGGCTAACCGTGTTGCCACTCAATCAAGAACATCTAATGATTCCTTTTTTGGGTAGTTACAATTGTAAAATGTTTCTCACTCGACCGGCGCATGCACGAGTGCTTTTGCAGAACTAACAAAAGTAACCACCCAAAAGAATCATCACATGATCTGAATTTGGTGGCAACAAGATGTTAACACCGTTGCCCGATTTTGTCTATTACAAAATAGATCTCCTCGGTTTGGACTTTAATGTTTTCCCATTCCAGATCACGTGCCAATAGTTTGAATAGCCTTTCTTTGTTTGGAATGCTTCCATATCCATATGTCCTTCGTGCGTAGCAGAAAACAAAGAAGGAATACTCATGGGAATGCTACGTGATCTGAAATGGACAACATTACGCCCAAGCCGAGGAGGTCTATAGAACTCTTTAAAGACCCATCATCAACCGACAGCCTTTGCGGGCTATTAGCCAATCAGAGCAGCAGCGAAAAACAACAAGAAGCTACTGGTTGACGAAGGGCCTTTACAGCCAAAGACGATAATGAGTTGATTCTTGAAATATTGGATCCATTATTCGATTCAATAATGCAATCGGGAAAACGTCTTTCGATTTGAACTGGGTTTTCGCTTTTTGATTGGACGATAGACGACGGAGGCGCTTCCATATATGGAAAAATTCACAGGATTGGAAGCCTTTTGTTTGCGAGTTTTGTTACAAATATGGCGAGCCTGTAGACTTTACGAGCCAGGTAAATATCTTCCTCGTTCATTTAGAGAAGAAATTGTTGATCGTATTATCAGGGATATTCCAAGAAGCATAAACTCATGGTTTCAAGAAGATAATCTAGCCGAAATCCGAGTTCAAATCGAAAGACGTTTTCCCAAGCCAAATGCATTTTTGAATCGAATAATGGATCCATTTTTCCAAGAATCAACTCATTATTGCACTCTAGAGGGGGACGCTTGAGCGTCTTTGGCTGTAATCTAAAGAGTCTAACTTCAAGTAAAAAAAAAAAGAAGAATCCATAAACTGATTTACTTACGGTAAATTTGGTTTTAATTCAAAATTTGCAATAAATGTTTGCCTTTTGTTCTCGGCTGGTGAGTGTTTTTTTTTTCGGCCGAAGGGCCTGAGACGATATTTAAAAGCCACAGGTATCCCGCGGGTATCAGTAAAAACTCAGCTCTTTTGTTGATGTGGTTCGTACAGACAGGGAAGGCACCATGGTGTTCCACAAGATCGTATCCTACCCTAACACTCTAGAAATCACGGCACTTCACCACGACTCCTGGCTTCTTTGCGAGAAACACGGGCGTGACGAACATGGAACGGAGATGGTGTTGCGTTACCCCGATGGTAGCAATCATTTACTGGATCAATGTTCCTTCAATTTCTACCCGATTGCCAAGGGCGTAGACCCTAAAGACAATTGTAAAAACGTCCTCGCAATTTCGCCACCTGAAATACCAGGTCAGCCGCATAAACCTCCAGAGCCTTACAAGCCTCCTCTGCCAGAAGGTAAACGTTCTCTTGGTTGTCATTATATAGGCCGATCCTTGCTGACGTCATTGTTTACATTCACGTAATTTTGAAACGCTGTATATAGCTTTGAAAATGCAACGAAAAGCTCAAAATAAGTTCATTTTTTATTCTTAAAAAGTATTTACTTGTTTCTTTTCTTTCTGTTTCATTTTTCAGGCTAGTTGAAGCTTTTCAAAATTGTGTGAAAATCATTGGGGCAAAACGCTAATTAGCTCACATGTTTCCTCTAAATTGAACGTTGCACCGCGCGCTTAGAACTCGAGATATCAGCTTGAAAATGTCCAATTATGTTTCATTTACAGTCCTCTATTGATATTCAGAACTCATCATTTTATAGCTCCCTCGAACGGTCTGATTCTGAACATTGCTCATGCTAATGAGCTCAAAATGTAAAAAGAGGATCCCCCATAGCACTCGCCGAAAGATGCATGAAATGAGGTGTCTGCGTGCTCAGGCCAAACATTTCATTTTGATGACGCATTTTGACCCAGATCTGGTCAAAAGAATTTCGTTTTACTAGATATTTTTTGTAATTTTTATAGCGCAGAAAGTATTTAACAGCGAGGAAGTCAAGTAAGGACTTTCGCATGATGACCTGTCCACTCTGAATAGCACAGTTCTGGTTGATGAATTTAAGCAGGACCTTAAGTCTATGGAAAACTACAATACTGCAATTGAACATGTACTCCACCAATGCCCACAACTCCATCTTTACCTCAAAAACTTTGCACTTCCAGCTCCTGGCGACTGGCCTACATGGCTTTATCAAAAGAAGCTAATAGCACAAGCACCTGACAACTCAAGCCTTCTTTCCATAATACCTGAGCAAGGACCATTCCACGTTTATCTCAATCTTCAAGAAGATGTCCTTAAAATGTACCACTTTATCTTACACCCACTATACAAGGAAATGTTTGGCTCTGATTTGCCACTAAAACTATAAGCCGTACAGAATAAATATGTTAATAACAGCAGTGTTCTTGGGATGGATTAAGATCAGAACTAAAGTGCTCCAGAAGTTCAAACTTTGTACATTCCATCAGTATGGAATGTTTGGCTTGAGCGCGCAGACGCCTCTTTGTGGGAGTCTCTTTCGGCAAGTGCTAAGTGATGTCGGCTCTCGCAGGCTACGATAAAAATAGACACGCGATGCGTACATGTCAGTATGGGATGCTTGGCTTGAGCGCGCAGACGCCTCTTTGTGGAAGTCTCTTTCGGCAAGTGCTAAGTGATGTCGGCTCTCGCAGGCTACGATAAATATAGACACGCGATGCGTACATGTCAGTATGGGATGCTTGGCTTGAGCGCGCAGACGTCTCTTTGTGGGAGGCTCTTTCGGCAAGTGCTAAGTGATGTCGGCTCTTGCAGGCTATAGTCATGCAAGGTCAGGGTACCTCAACCGAGCCGATCCACAAAAAATCCGCTCCACAACGGCTATATTGGCTGGCTGGGAAACCTTTTTGTAACGTCGCTCCTGGCTTAGATATACCAAAAGTACCAGAAATTTTCATTGGCTGGCTGAGGCTGACTGTATTTTCTATAATATCTGGCTTATTGAAAGCATTTTTTTTTGCTATGCTGGCCTGACTTATGTTTCGAAAAAAAGAGACATTTGCTGGTATTTTGGTTTTGGTGGTAAAGTCAACAGACCTACGTAGCCGCATGGCCCTGGGGGTCTGGATTAGTGTTTGTCTTGCTCATTGATGTATAACTATCAGCGGCCCTCAATCAATCACGAGGTCTTGATAGACAAGACATATAACCGAAGGACACAAGAGAACACAAGACGGGCACATCTAGAGCACGATCTTCTTTGTGTGCTTGTGGCAAGGTGGGTTTACAACCAAATGTTTTTGCTGTTTTTCGTTTCTAGTTCTGAATTTGACTAAAGTTTTTTGTTCGTTACAGGAAATGTCAAAGCGCTACGCACAAAAGGCCGAAAAGAAGTGTCTGGAATCAACGAGCTCCATACATAGAGATTTTTGTAAGTACAAAGCAGTAAAGCATTTAGTTTTATAACGTAAATAGCAAAACAGAAACGACAGCTTGATAAGTACACACAAACAAGCGCGCCCTACATATATTATGACATGAATGCAGTCCCGGTTTAGACCATGCTTTTCTATGTAGACCACATGTTTGCGTAACCTATTGCCGTCTTGCTGTTTTCGTGGGTTTATGCTTCGCTTCCCGTGAAATTAATCAGCGGGATCACATTTTCGGTGACCTAAGCTCTGCTTTTAGCCTTTCCTTATAGATGAGACCGAGGACGTCTTGTTTCTTCACTTCGACGTTATCGATGGCTACTTCATATTTTAGGCTTAGTTTGAGACTATAAGACATGTTTGTGTTAGGATCTGAACACTTTTATGTATTTAACCAATAACTACGCATTGTAGGGGGGAGGCTTTTGTCTTACCCTTATTCCCAGATGAAAATAGAATGTTTCAAAACTGTCGATCCAATCAAAGTAAAAAAAATGCGTTTTATATAATAAGAGATCGTTTTGCGGAAAAGGAAACGGGACAGTTGTTTACACATAAAAATGCCGATTATGAGCTTTTTAGGAAGTCAGATATCATAGTAGAACACTTCTATAATAAAGTTTCGTTGCTTGATAGAGTTTCGTTGATTTATAAAGCTTTCATGATTTATCACTATTTACAATCATATCGATCTTGAACAGTCTCTCTTCTCTCTCCATTCTTGGAACCATTGACAAACTTGATGAATGAAACCTTTTTCCTTTTTTATCTCAAGCTCAAGAAAGAACGTTAATAGACCGGGCTTCTTATTGGTATTTGATCAGTTGATAGGTGGCCATTATATTTTAGCGTGTAACAGTGTAATGTTGATTTAGGATTTGATCTGGTGTTATCTGTTTACCGCCCGATAGAAATACTAAGTTGAAAGCATTGAAAATTCGCCGAAGACAACGCGCCCACCTCGCCAGATCAATAGACCGATCCCTGTTTTGACGATAGCTCCGCCCACTCATAGCAAACAATAGGAAATTTTCCCTACGGAATTCAAAATGTCCGAGCAACAAACTTGAATATCGAAGATTTTTCAATAATTATTCATCTTTTCAATATAAAAATATAAAATCCAAATTGCATGCAACAACTTCTAACACCTCCCTGCAATCGGTGTCTTTTCCGCGCTCTATGCCAAAGATAAAATTTGGCTTGTCCGACGTAGCAACAGTAACTAGGGGTATAACAATGAATGCGGGATCGGTGAATTGTACAGTCGAGTGGGTGGTCTCGATAGTAAAATCCCTGGTAAAATCAATGCTAGACTTGGAAAGGATCAAGAAAGGCTCACGCAGGGCAAAATTGAATTGATGTGTGTTTGTATTTCGTGCCGCGTTTATGTCGACTTTCATAGGTACAGCTCACAATTTGTTTGACGAGGTTAGCAAGATCTTACTATACGCGATCGAATGATTTAAATTATACGAAAGACGGCATGATATGCTTTTGAGGGCCCGTCTTACATTTTTGGTTTTCCGGCTATCGTAAACCTTTTTGTCGTAGAAGGATTTTTATCTTATTTTCGACTGACATGTTTGTGTTAGGACCAGCCAGTCTGTTTGTCTCTGATAACGCGGAGACTTGCCTTATTAGTTTTCTAAAGATAAAGATAGAGAACCTTTTGTCTGCACGTCCCTCTAAGTTTTGGCGCGAAACAAACCATATCCCTTTTCCAGAAGCTTTCCTGCAGAAGGATGGGAATTTAGCTTCCCAAGATCAAAATAATATGCTCCTGTATCGGTTTTTAATATGAAAATGTTGCCATTCGCATTTGCAGGATAGTATGTGTCAATCCTAGAGGGGCTGAGTTTATTTTATGTGACAGGAAAATTGTTTATTAGACCCCGTCCACACTGGCCGTTTTCAAACCATAGTTATTCAAACGAAAACGGATACTTTTTGCTCCGGATACGGCTATCGTCCACACTACAACGCCGAAAACGATAACCGAGAACGGAGAAAACAATACGAAAACGATAAGTGTGGACGCATGCAAATCTTTTTGAAAACGGGGCAAAAAGTATCCGTTTTAGTTTAAAAACGGTGTAGTGTGGTCGGGTCTTAAACGTCCTACGTTTCAATGCCTGATTTCAAGAAAGAACGGTTTAGACCGGCCTTCTTATTGCTCAGTGTATTTATAGATGGATATGATATTTTAGCGGTGTGTAATTTCACAATATGTTTTTTTTTAGGACTTAATCTGATCTGGTGTTATCTGTTTGCCACAGGATATGAAATAAGTTGAAAGGAATTCCTTCCCCGAAAGTTGAATTGATGTTTTCGGAAAGTACGCGTACAAAAAAGTGAAACCAAAAGCTGGTGATTTTTCTTAGCTGTTTTAGAAAATGCCGGCACGCAATGGATTGGCAGTCTCATGGCGCTAATGGTCACTGCTCCTTTGTTGACAATGGCCTTTTATGTCAACGATTCCATGCATGCGTCAAACCTAAAAAAATGTGCTTTTTTAATTCTACCGGAGTCTACAAATTTTTGCTCTCGAGGAACAGTCTAACATTTTCTTGTATTTCTGCTGGAGGTGAGACAGAATCTGCATCTTATTTGCTACTGACATGTAGGGCAAGCCTGATTGCCCCTGATAAGCCTTTAGTTTTGGCGCGAAAAAAATCTCCGCTGTCATTTTTCCAGAAGGGAGGGTATTTAGCCATCAAAGACGAAAATATAATATAATAACTTTATTCCATAATACCAAAAGAGATACATAGGAAACTATGTACTTTACACTAATACAAACTCTACAACATGAACAGCATCAAAAAGCAAACCTAAACAGCACTATGAAAATGTGTCACCATGTGTGGTTTGACACAAGAACAAGAAAGAGGCCGATAATGAGCTTATCAAGAAATGGTCTACAGATATCATACATTCAGGAACGGCAGGTCCAAATGCATACCAGAAAATGCAGACCGGAAAATGCAAATAGATTGTCACTGGCCCGAGAGATTTTTACATCCTCGATAGATTTTCATATCCCGATATAATTTTTGAAGTAGACGGCTGTTCAAAAAGAGTAGCAGCTAGAGGCTGCAAAGAAAAACCAACATGCAATTTCGTAGCTTCAAAGCAACAAGTTTACAACAAGTTTAGTTTCCTCGCTAAGCCAATTCTGACTCAGACTCAAGGATTCCAGTTCTATTTTATTTTAGCAAACAATAACTGAGGTGAGCTTCAGGCTAATGTGGTTCGAACGTTTCTCGGCACATTCGGCAAAAAGTAGCCGCCGGTCGCCGGCTTATGTTTTGACAGCTCTGCTGTATCTCCGATAGATATTTTGTATCAAAAGCACACATAAAACATATTGAATCGTAGTTGTAGTTTTCTGTTAATTAGCGAAGACCAAATGTAAGCTAAAATAGCATCAAACAAATCGTTTCTTTTCTATGGAAATTCCTGAAATTTGCCGGAGATGAAAATGAAACACCCTTGAGAGTCTTCAGATGTAAAAGGTAAAACAAGAGTTTACCTTTTGGTCGAGGGTCGAGGGTCGAGGGTCGAGGGTACCTAGTCGAGGGTCGAGGGTGGACATGTCGAGGGTGAGGGTAACTGGTCGAGGGTGACTAAAAATGTCTAAAATTTTCTCGTGGAATATAATACACAAGACCGGAGATTGTTTAGGGTTGTTTTCACACCTTCGTGATATTTGTGTCAACGTCCGCAATCTTTGCTTCGTTTCACGTTCCTAAAGTCTCTCGGTCCAACTCTTTCCATATCAAACACCAGAGAGACATGGAATACGTCTCCAATATCATTTTCTCGCGGACTATCCTACACAAGTTCACAAGAAAATATTTAAGCGTTGCAGATGATACGTTACACGTTACATTTTTCGCACAACGGGGGAGATAACGCTACTTGTCAAGGTCAATGGAACGATCCACAGGCATTTGCCTCAAAACAAAATGGCATTTTTACGACCCATTTTAAACAGCTGGAAGGCAAAACTATTTCGAATTACTTGCGAATTTTGAGATACATGAGTACATGAACTACCACTAGAGCTACTATCGATATAAAACTCACGTCAACTCGGAAAAGAGTAGTGCCAAACACGTACAGTATGTTTTTTATGCATAGAAGCTATATGGTACAAACAAAGAAACGTTTTTAGTTTAGCTTTAAACTTAAACATAACCGGGCGAAAAGAAACTGCAGTTTCCACTGGCTTCGTATTTATCGGCGCAGTTCCCGAAAAATATTGCATGTGCCCGCTTGATAAACACGACAGATTGCGGACGCGGACACAAATGTATCGGTAAAAAATATCCAGTCTTGTGTACAATATTCCGGGAAAAAATTTGAGCCATTTTTAGCTACCCTCGACCAGCTACCCTCACCCTCGACATGTCCACCCTCGACCCTCGACTAGGTACCCTCGACCCTCGACCAAAAGGTAAACTCGTAAAACAACCGTATAGTAACGGCATCCTTGAGGCATCCTGACAGTTCAAAATTATTTAATTGCATATTTCTGCCTTTTAAGGCAGATTGTCAGTGTTGTAATATAAATTATGTGCTAGCCATACCGTCAAACGATGAAATAAAACTGTTATTTTGTGTTTTCAGAGAGAAGAGACCTGGTATGCATTTTCCGGTATGAATTTTTTAGTCTGCATTTTGGACCTGTCATACCGGCAGGTCCAAAATGCAGACTGAAACTAAATGCAAACCAGAAAATGCAGACCGGAAAATGCAGACCATAGATTTTCATATCCCCGATAGATTTTTTGTATCCAGAGCTATCAGAATGTTTTGAAGTAGGCGCCGGAAAGTAGCCGGCTGCAAAGAAAAACGGTCGACATGCACATTTCTTAGCTTCAAGTTTACTTTCCTCGCCAAGCCATCTGACTCTTCAGGCGCGGAGCTCGAATCTTTTTATATCTAAGAGAAACACAATTTAAGGATTCCAGTTTTTAATTTAATTTCGCAAACAATGAGGTGAGCGCTAAAAGATATTGCGTGTAGGATCGGAGACGAAAATAATACCCCCTTGAGATTGTAAAAGTCGATAAAACAACCGCCTACAGGCTTACACTAAAATGCGAAACGAAACGAAACGAAACGAAAGATTGATAAAATGCGAATTGATAAAATGCGAAAGATTGATAAAATGCGAATTGATAAAATGCGAAAGATTGATAAAATGCGAATTGATAAAATGCGAAATGTCACTAAATTTTGTTGAGACAAGATTTGGTGCGCGGTTCGTATACTGCAGCTGACAATTATCCGTAACGTCAATCAATGCGTGAATTTTTGTGCATGACTGGATCAATCTACAACCCAAAGTTGCCACGAAAGATTTTTCAATGTATTTCAGCTAGCTGTCAGAGTACAAGCATTATTGCAGCTCAACAAAATTAAAATTTTGGGGGCAAAAGGGGTTCTACGAAATTTGTAATCGGAAGAAGGGCAAAAAGCGCATATGGACTCCACCGTCCATGGAAACCGTGGTGTGAAAATCCATTAGTTGTAACAAGCAAGCCACTGTTATCAGTAACACCCTGTTATCAGTAACACTTCGTTGTTCATCAAACTAAAGGCTGGGAAAGAGTTAACGTAAACTCCACTTCTTAACGATACTTTCGATGCTAGTGGCCTTCAAGTTTAATATGACTATTGCCTATTTATGAACCATTCTATCATCTAGATACAATGTATTTGTCAAAAGATAGTGCGACAAGCGCAATCACATTTTATCATGTTTTGAGTTTAGCAATTTCCTATAGGGTTATTGTTTTTTACTCGGTAAATTACACTGTTCTTAAGAAAATACATTCGAAGAGTATACAGGACTTAGCACCAAACTAGTCAACAAATTGCAATTTAGGCGGCTCAGCCATTAGACTTTCACAAAGGGCAAAGTCCCTCGGTCATACGCGCTGGGTGTTCTTTTGATTTTTCTCTATTTCCGGACATGTCATATGTGTAAGTAATTAAAATAATGTATACCCGTTGGAGTTAAAAAACGCAAATAAAATTATTCCAAGGACTTGCAGATCCGAAAAAATTTCCAATCTTTGAGACGCAAACGAGAATGAAAAGAGTGTGTATACAAGTCGAATGTTACATGTTATTCTGAAGGTGTAAAAATATCGTACAATAGATGGAGGAAATCTTTTTCGAGTTACAAGAACCAGAGAACGAGTGCAAGGAAAAATACTACTTGCGAACTAAACATGCCGGCCGTGGCGCCGTAAATAAAGGTAGTTGGACGCATTCTATCAATCTTTCGCATTTTATCAATTCGCATTTTATCAATCTTTCGCATTTTATCAATTCGCATTTTATCAATCTTTCGCATTTTATCAATTCGCATTTTATCAATCTTTCGCATTTTATCAATTCGCATTTTATCAATCTTTCGCATTTTATCAATTCGCATTTTATCAATCTTTCGCATTTTATCAATCTTTCGCATTTTATCAATTCGCATTTTATCAATCTTTCGCATTTTATCAATTCGCATTTTATCAATTTTATCATTATCAACATTTTATCTGTTATATAGGATTTGTTCAGGATTTATCCGTTGGATAAGCATTTATCTACAGATAAACTCTTAACTGACCTTCTAGGAACCGACCTCTGTACGTTTGCTGACCCGACACGAACGATTTTAGTTTTACTGGTCTGAACACTTCCAAGTCCGCATCATTTTGGGTCAGTGAATGATCAGTAGGCATTATATTCCGAAACCTGCCCGTCTCATGTGCGAAATAACAAATCGTAACATCAGCTGTATATGGCTTTTGTAATCACATGTATAAGGGCCCGTTCGCACTGCGCGAATTTGGTATTTGTTTTTCAAATCGGAGCCTGATACAAGTGCGAACGGCATTACCAAATGTTGTCAAAGTACAAAGTACAAACAAGCCGATTACAAATTTCGTAGAGCCCCTTTCGCCCCCAAAATTTTAATTTTGTTGAGCTGCAATAATGCTTGTACTCTGACAGCTAGCTGAAATACATTGAAAAATCTTTCGTGGCAACTTTGGGTTGTAGATTGATCCAGTCATGCACAAAAATTCACGCATTGATTGACGTTACGGATACGATTGTCAGCTGCAGTACGAACCGCGCACCAAATCTTGTCTCAACAAAATTTAGTGACATTTCGCATTTTATCAATTCGCATTTTATCAATCTTTCGCATTTTATCAATTCGCATTTTATCAATCTTTCGCATTTTATCAATTTGCATTTTATCAATCTTTCGTTTCGTTTCGTTTCGTTTCGCATTTTAGTGTAAGCCCCGCCTACATAGGTAACGGCCTGACAGTTCAAAATTCTTTAACTGCATATTTCCGCCTTTTACCGCAGTTTGTCAATGTTGTAATATAATTTATGTGCTAGCCATACCGTCATACGATGAACGATTTCCAATTAAAAATCCGTCTCCCGGTTTCACACTAAGATTTCACGTCTAAAATCCGTCTCGTCCCGGTTTCACACTAAGGCGAGTTTTCCGTCTCTAATGACTAGTGTATATCGGCTATCAGTAGTTGTGTTGTTTAGGAACATTTGTAAAGCTTTCAATTTTGAAGTGCAAGGAATATTCTACGAGAAGTTTGCAATGAGTTTGCCGCCCTAGAACTATCCCAATCATATCGCTGAAACGATTTTTTCTCGATCCGAGAAGATATTTGATAGATGGATATATTTTAGCGCGTAACAGTGTAATGTTGATATTAAATCTGACCAAACTCCAAAACCATTGAATATACGCTTGCCGTAAACGTGAAATGTCTGTTCGGAAGGGATGGTCATGAAACCTCAGACTATACATATACCACTACGAGTGCCCGGCGCAATAGCTTTGACTGTCATGTTCTGCGGTCGACAACAACAAAAAAAAATCTGTCACCGGGAGCCCAAAACCAGTGCGAACGACATTTCTTAAGTATGGTAAATTTTCTCGAACACTACCAAAGTTCAAAGAAACAAATTGTGTCTTGCTGCTATGTTTCTTTGACAGTTCCCTGGTACTCATCACTCTTCAGATTTGATCATCAAGAGCTAGCCGGGTGGACAAAAAGAGCATTTTCTTCTCGCACGCACTCCCCATATAATTATTGGATCTTTGTTAGTTTTCGCTAGGGTAATTCGAGTTCACCAGAGTAAAAACAAACGTTGATTTAGTGCAGCCGGATATGAAACTATTCGCACTGCGTGAATTCATCGTGTTTATTTTGCAAAAATTGTCATCGGGAGCCCTATAAAACCCACCAGTGCGAACAACATTTCTACAGTTTGCCCAACAGACACTAGAGCAGAGGTACCGGGGAAAACGGAACAAGCCGAGCTTGCGAGGCAAGGCATGCGAAGCTCCTCCAACTCCAACCGCGCACCACAGGGCTCCTGAACACTCGAAAAAATAAACAACGAATAACCCAAACCCCTGTTCGCAGGCTAACATTAGCCTATCATGTAATATTGAATGTTTGCTGACCGTATCTGTAATTCAGCTTCAGCTGCAAGAGATACATTAAACATATCTATCTATCTATCAAGTTCAAAGAAGCCGGCTATAAATTTTGTCTTGCTTTTACTTTTAATACGGCCTCCAATTTTTGCCTAGCCGTGAAAACCTTTTATTTCCTTGACAGCTGCTCTGTGGCGCTCATCACTCGCGCATGTCAGATTTGATCATCAAGAGCCGCAAGATCAGTCCCTATTTACATTTCCTTCCCCGCTACAGTATTTTACTAAGGAAAACAGATAGAACGGATCTCTTGCCGCAATATCTATTCTCTAATAAGCCTCCATATACTCTCCACAAAAATGTTTCCCGTTATACCGCCTGTCAATGGATTTCCTCTTGATTGACAATTCTTGGTAGTTTTCGCTAGCAGTGCGAACCGCGTCGAGCAGCGCTAACGGGACCCCATTAAAATGCTATGTACTAATATTTCTTTGATAGTCTTTCAGGTTGGAATCAGATTGCAATCCCTGCGCATCATAGAAATCCATTCTCTGATTCTCCATGGGTGAACATTGGTTGCGAAACTTTGCAAACCCTCGTTTTGCGAAGCTTTGCGGCGATCGTCACTTTAGATAGTCCATAGAGTGTTAGGACTTTTGTTGCGAACTTTGCAAACCCTGGCGTTTTGCGAAACTTTGCGGCGATCGTCACTTTAGATAGTCCATAGAGTGTTAGGACTTTTGTTGCGAAACTTTTGCAAACCCTCGTTTTGCGAAACTTTGCGGCGATCGTCACTTTAGATAGTCCATAGAGTGTTAGGACTTTTGTTGCGAACTTTGCAAACCCTCGTTTTGCGAAACTTTGCGGCGATCGTCACTTTAGATAGTCCATAGAGTGTTAGGACGTTTGTTGCGAAACTTTTGCAAACCCTCGTTTTGCGAAACTTTGCGGCGATCGTCACTTTAGATAGTCCATAGAGTGTTAGGACTTTTGTTGCGAAACTTTTGCAAACCCTCGTTTTGCGAAACTTTGCGGCGATCGTCACTTTAGATAGTCCATAGAGTGTTAGGACTTTTGTTGCGAACTTTGCAAACCCTCGTTTTGCGAAACTTTGCGGCGATCGTCACTTTAGATAGTCCATAGAGTGTTAGGACTTTTGTTGCGAAACTTTTGCAAACCCTCGTTTTGCGAAACTTTGCGGCGATCGTCACTTTAGATAGTCCATAGAGTGTTAGGACTTTTGTTGCGAACTTTGCAAACCCTCGTTTTGCGAAACTTTGCGGCGATCGTCACTTTAGATAGTCCATAGAGTGTTAGGACTTTTGTTGCGAAACTTTTGCAAACCCTCGTTTTGCGAAACTTTGCGGCGATCGTCACTTTAGATAGTCCATAGAGTGTTAGGACTTTTGTTTCGAAACTTTTGCAAACCCTCGTTTTGCGAAACTTTGCGGCGATCGTCACTTTAGATAGTCCATAGAGTGTTAGGACTTTTGTTGCGAACTTTGCAAACCCTCGTTTTGCGAAACTTTGCGGCGATCGTCACTTTAGATAGTCCATAGAGTGTTAGGACTTTTGTTGCGAAACTTTTGCAAACCCTCGTTTTGCGAAACTTTGCGGCGATCGTCACTTTAGATAGTCCATAGAGTGTTAGGACTTTTGTTGCGAACTTTGCAAACCCTCGTTTTGCGAAACTTTGCGGCGATCGTCACTTTAGATAGTCCATAGAGTGTTAGGACTTTTGTTGCGAACTTTGCAAACCCTCGTTTTGCGAAACTTTGCGGCGATCGTCACTTTAGATAGTCCATAGAGTGTTAGGACTTTTGTTGCGAAACTTTTGCAAACCCTCGTTTTGCGAAACTTTGCGGCGATCGTCACTTTAGATAGTCCATAGAGTGTTAGGACTTTTGTTGCGAACTTTGCAAACCCTCGTTTTGCGAAACTTTGCGGCGATCGTCACTTTAGATAGTCCATAGAGTGTTAGGACTTTTGTTGCGAAACTTTTGCAAACCCTCGTTTTGCAAAACTTTGCGGCGATCGTCACTTTAGATAGTCCATAGAGTGTTAGGACTTTTGTTGCGAAACTTTTGCAAACCCTCGTTTTGCGAAACTTTGCGGCGATCGTCACTTTAGATAGTCCATAGAGTGTTAGGACTTTTGTTGCGAACTTTGCAAACCCTCGTTTTGCGAAACTTTGCGGCGATCGTCACCACAATGGTTTTGATAGCGTGAGAGACTAGCGGCAAGTTAGCGATTGAATGCGTTTTGTTACAATAATACTTCTTTCCCTTTCTGCTGCCAGGAAACTCAACAACGCAATTTCATCAATTAATGGCAGGCTGACCATTTTCTCATGACAGTGCTTTCAAGGTACGTTAACTGACAAAGCTAAACATGTGCAAGATACCGGAAAAGTCTCACAAAAACGCAAGCTAAAAAATTCGTCATGCTTATAGAAATTATAACTAAATAAAATATTTGGTAGTTGCGCTAGCCTTTCGACTCCGTTTTATTTATTTTAGTAGAATGCCGGGTTTAAAAAACTATGTTAATTGTTTTGTTTACCAGAAAATAAAACATACTAGTAAATTTAAATCCGTAAAGCCATTTACAGAATTCCGCAGAGCAATAACTCATGAAACTTTTTTTTTCCTTTTTTTTTAAATGTCTTCCAAATTTAGTACGTGTTTGTAATTTTTACGTCGAGAGGCGCATATTATCTGTAAAAATATTTTGTGTTTCATTGCTCTCGTTAATAAATGGCACTCATTGTTTCATTCATTCATAGGTAGCCAGTCATCGCGGGTTACTGTGGTGTCGTTCCCAAAATTATTTTGTCCTTGGGAGTGTCCCTGATGTGAAACTTGAAGAAAAATGTTGTTTGAGGTATGAGAAACTACTTTCCTGCTGCATTGACTGCATGTTACGTGCTTAGTGATAGTCGACTAAAGATCTATGACTTAGTGAATAATAACTCAAAGTATTGATTTTTTTAATTTTTTAACGAAGCCTAGTGAGCAGCACAAGGAGTGACACTTGAAAGTTGTAAAAGTAATGTAATTTATTTCCGACGCGTTTCGTCTCTTATGGAGACTTCATCAGGGAATAACAGTTTACAACTTAGCTATGGCATATATAACACGAAATTACATACGTGTGAGTGCTAACTTCCTTAGGAAGTGACTCTTATGCCGTAAAGGACGTCCTAAACGCCCATTGTGTTATTGAACGTGTGGGCTTGTAATAGTTTTGGGGGCAATACGATTAGCACTAATCGTATGATAAAATGCTTATGAACGAAATAATGCAGGTCAGAATGTGATCTCCAATTCAATTCACGAACCAAAGCTTTAAAAACACCAGCATATATCAATTCCTGTGTCTTACAATAGACATGTAAAAATAATAAATTGATTTCTAGGTTCAAGATGTGGAACAGTGGCTCCAACAGAAAACATCCCAAAAAGATGAAGGGTCTGTCTCGAAGGAGCACAAAATATCTGTTTGTGCTAGATATTTTCTCCTTACATAATTTTTTATCGTATTTTTAGCATTTTTTGCTGTTAGACCCATGCCTTAAGTGCCCAGTACAATCATATGAAATCCGCTCTAATTATTTAGGACACCGAGCCCCCACGTGAGGGCGTATGAGTATAATCTTAGGCATACGACAAACGTCGAACTTTGGTTCGACACTGCCTGCGGCAAACGTCAATCTGAGTCGAACTTTCCCTCAAATTCAAATTAAATCACACGGACTGATCACGTGTTGATCAACGTGTTACGTGCCATTGCCTCTGACCAGTTTCAAAGTTGCACGTTTCAGTCAGTATTTAACTGAACAAAATGAGCTCTCCTGCACTCAAAGCAATTTGAGATTTTAGCAATATCCTAAAAAGTTTCAGATTGTAGTAAGCCGTCTGCTATAAACCTTGCGAAGTGTAAAGTACAACTTATCTGATCTGCATTAGAGTCTATGAATTCAAGACGGTATGTGATCTAAATTATGTGTATCAATTCCATTGGAAAAATAATTTAAACTCTCAAATAAATAGACACTTTTACAGAGTATAGGTTGAAATAATTTCCAGTTCATGTGGCGCCATTTTGTATTTGCGAGTCATATCGCATTACGCATGTCCTGTCCGGGGGACACCGACTTTTGCGATGAGGGGGAGGAATCGACTTTCAGGTTTTGACACAACAAAGTGCAATTTGCATTCATTATTTGCTTAGCTAATTCACATAATTAAAAGTAGGTTTGGTGCAGTTTGCCGCCACGCCGTACCAGAGTCGTGTTCGACTCGAAAAAGAGCGGCTGATGTTTGACGTTTGCCGTAGGCCTTAGATAATACAGAAAAGGGGCGAAGATAGAGAAAACCCGGTTATTTATGCTATGAAGGCCATTTATATACCGTTTCGACGCCGGAGGCCAACTCGCGTTTTTTTTTCTGAAAACACACGAGATGTTTGAAAATGCTTTGCATTTGCGCTTTGGGCTTAAACGTAGAGAGATGAGATACTTTGATAATGAAATTGATTGGTTAACCTTCTGGAAAAAAACACCAATGAAATGCTTGCGTATTTGGTTGTGAAATCTTGATCGTGTAAAGGATCGAAGTTTTACAAGGAAAAAAGGGACTTTTTCGCCACGAAGAACTTAAGCCAAAATGTAGAGTTTCTTTCCAAAACGCATTTATCAAGCTTTGAAAACGATATATAGATGTGCCCAATACCATAAATTGCGTTGCCACGATGCCTTCGCAGAACTTTGATATCTGTACTATACCAAATTGTGCAGACTAGAGAACCTCTGTATTTGAGGTTCATGTATGTCATAACGTAGGTAATGTAAATATGTTGTATACACCTAATTCAAAAAAGGTCGATTTTGGATTTTGATCTTGGTCGTTGAGCGATATTGTATCGTGGCCATGAATCCCATTGTATTTCGCGCTCCAGCTACCAACCAAAGAAACGCTAATTGAATTAGGTATACTGCAAAAGACAAAGCGTGCAAAAGACAAAGCGTGCAAAATGTAGCCGAAAATACATGCCAGCGGATCATTACAACCGTATGCATTGCTACGAGACCTCCAAATTCACTGTTGCGATTAGCGATTTTACGCAAGAAAACTGTAATGTTTTTTATAAATATTTTTGATTGACAACTAAAAATCGCAGTAATGGATGCAGTGGCAATTCATGATTCACTGCTTTGAAGTTGATATTTTCCATAGCTTATGTAAATACTAAGAATGCTTTTCTGAATAAAATCAATGAGCAATCAAAATTTATTAAATTTACTCTTTTTTTGACTCTTCGATATTTAAATTTTGGCTGCCCAATTTTAAAAACTGTACCTTTTTCGAGGGGCTGGGGCAATCAACTATCCATCATTTTTAACGATAACAAAAAGTCCGATATCCTTCAGTGGAATAGAATCCATTAACCACACAAGAAATGAAAAGGATGTGAAGTGGATTTGATGTCATTCATATTTTCATGTAACTTTTAGGCATGCCTAATACACAACTTTGGTCCTTTAACAATGCCCCAAGTGATTTCTATAGCCTGCTTAATAATGCAGATGCCTAAAACATATTCTATGTTAACCAGATATCGGTTATTTTGAATGCTGGTGCTCAAAAATTTCTTTTAGGTCAAAAACCAAATACAATTTTAGGCTGACTTTGAAGATGTATGGCGCCCTTATGAAGTACGGTTCCGACAACTCAAACGCCGACGGTATTTAACAGCAGTGGCGATTTCAAAGTTATACCAGTCATCATTTTGAGAGGACAAACATGGTAGCTGAGAATTGGGAGAAATACACGAACGAGTAGAGGTAAAAACTGTGATTAACCTGATTTTCGTTTGTGTTGTTTTTGCTGGCTGGCTGGTAAAAATGGTTCTTCTGGAACCTGCTGGCTGGCGTGGAAAAGTAAGGCCTAAACTTGCTTCCTGGCTGGCAAAAAAGTCAACGTAAACGTCCACTGGCTGAGAGAAAGCTTCTTTTAACAATTGATGGCTGACACTGTGGAGCGGATGTTTTTTTCCCAGGAAATTTTCAGTTAAGTGCAAAACATAATTAGAATATGCTTTTAACATTTTCTGGTCATTATAATAAAAAATGGGTTAAGTTTCCGTTGAGGTACCCTGCAAGGTGCAGAAATGATTACAAGTTACTTCTGTCCTCATAATACCTGAGCTGTAAAGGCAAAGTATGCTGGGTTTTTTTCTATTGCAACGTAGAGGACAGACCACTTGGAGATTTGGCACTTTTAAGGGTGTGCCTTTTACTATTATACTATTCTCGTTATTGATTTGTATGCATATATTTTCCTCAATCTACCATTATTAGAACATATTTTGGTTCTATTAGCCAAGCTGTATGCTATTTCCCGAGGTTGAGTGAATAACTAATAGATCACTCATATATTCTTCTTTCAGAAACGTGTGTTGCTATACGGCTCCGTAACAAGATGAAATACTCATTTTATCTAACGTGGATGTAAAGCACGAAGATTTCTTGGTTGACAAAGAGGACTACCTCTTGAAAATTGTCATATCTCAGCCGAAACTCCACCCTCTAGTGTCTTTTACAGCACAGGATAAAACCGGGAAGAATGTCATTCTTTTAAATGGTAGCAAGATGATTACAATCGCAGGAAAATATCCATGCGAGTATACATCAGTCACTGCAACTTCTTTGCCAGGTACGTCTGATTTGAGTATTATTGCTCCTTTACTGGTCCAGTTGAGTATTATGGGTCCATTACTAGGAGTGGCGATCTTTCACTAGGACTGTCTGTCAACTGTAGATTATGTGCTATTTTTAGCATCTTATTAGCAGGAGTCCATTACTATAGGAGTGTCGATCTTTCGCTTTAGGACTGTCCGCCAACACTGTAGATTATGTGCTATTTTTAGCATTTTATGAGGTGTCCATTACTAGGAGTGACGATCTTTCCTAAGACTGTCCGCCAACACTATTGATTATGTGCCATTTCTAGCATCTTATGAACAGGAGTTTGATATATAGATTTAGGCAATGCCTATAAAGCGGAACTCCAATCATACACACCCCACTTACTGCATGGTTTATTCTTATAACAAAGGTGTCCCTTTTGAGGAGCCCACTCTTGAGATACCCAGCCTGGAATTTCAGTGAATTTTGAAATTTTTACCCTGTAATTTATGTTTACCCAACCTTGAAGTTTACGCTTGTAAATGACCGATTGATTGATTGAGTTAAAAAAAAATAGATTCTTTCTTGCAACAGAGTTGGAAAATATTTTCCTATTTCGCTATTAGTTCAGTCCTTTTTGTCTCCTTGGGTCTCTCTGTTTACCTCTTTAAAGAATCGCGATCAATCTCTGTGATTATCAATGTATTTTGGGGGAGTTGCTGGATGTGGAGGACGAAGCGCGCGCTCAGTGATCCAAGAGGACTGTGATTGGCTGTGTACACACTAACGCAAGTGCGCATCACTAACGCAAGCTTGGGTGGGTTGCTTTCTCGTTCGACGTTGAATGATACGTATGGAGCTCCACTCGGCGCCTTCGGCGCGGGGAGTTCCGCTATTACTGGTAGTGGCGATATGTCATATGGGGCTGTTCTCCAACATTGTACATTATGTGCTGTTTTTAGCATCGTATCAATAGGAATCTATTACCAGGAGTGACGATCTGTCACTAAACACTGTAGATGTGTTCCTTTTAGCATCAAAATTATTTGTTCTTTTTAAATGTTAATTACAATTTTAGTATTCTTCCTAAGCCCGAGAATGAGTGTGTGCTCATCTCGTAAAATAATTAGCAAAAGTAAATATTATCTAGCATAATTTGGGCCATCCTTTGCTGATTAACAAAAACAGTTTCCTGATCGAATATCGTCTGATTTAATCATCTCTGGACTCCGTTTACGTTTAAGTATCAGTCGATATTCTGCGCAATCTCGCAGGGTTATGATTGGGTGAATTTATATTGTTGTGTGTTAGGGGGTGCGGGGGGGGGGGGGGGGCGTGTTAAATCCGAGAGCTGGCTTGATTACGACTATCAGTCTACTCAAGGAGTTATCAGGCATTACCCCTTCAATAGTAACAACCCCCAAAAATGCGTACATGTCAGTATGGCCAAGAAGGATGACCCATGCTAATAAGCCATAGTGCAACCAGAGAGACACGAGGCTGTGTAGACTTAAGGGCGGCACCACATCTCTGTCTGTTCAACCATGTATAGAACGGTTAGCACTCGTTCACATTGGCCAAAAGGACGTCCTATTGTCTGTGAAACAATAGAACGAGGCATAGATATATTGTGATGTTCCTCATTCTATTGTTTCACAGACAATAGGACGTCCTTTTGGTCAATGTGAACGAGAACTAACCGTATAGAACACACATAAACCAAACCAGTCAAGGTAGTGTGGGGCTCCAACAAAGGCACTTCACTACATGCACACCAGAACACCATGCGATCAATGTACAAACCAGCTTGACTAGCCATGAAATGCAAAATGACAATCACCACAAGAGGCCACCAAGATCGATAAATCTCACGAACTGTCTGGGCATGATACTAGGTGCTTTTGTATGACAATTATCTGTGTATGGTTACTTAAAATTAATGTGGAGAGCTATGTAAGTAGATGGTTACATTTCACTTGTATCATTATGCATATTTATAAGCCTTCTGCTCTCACGATGTTTTGTTTGTTTCCTCAGCGTACAGCATTGCCGGATCATCTGGAACACCTGTGGAAAGTATGGATGAAACTTAGGGGCCGACCATTTAACTTCTGAGGGGAGGGGGGGGAGGCTTTTCGGTGCAAGATTTTTCTACCTCTGTTAAGCGGTGAGAATTTTTTTTTCCAATAAAAAAGAAGGGTTTTAGTCACCATTTTGCTGTGCAGGAATTTTTTTTCGGCCCTTCGGGTCGTCCAGGATATTTTTTTTTTCAAAAAAGCCCCCCCCCCCCCCCCCCCCCTCAAGAGTATTTATCTGAAAATAAGCAATGATTGGATGAGGTTGAGCATGATAGTCAATTAGGAAAACCGAGGCCTGTGTTATCAGATAGCACAGGCACGAGGTTTTGCTAACACGATGTCATGCCCAAACCGAATTCAACTAATAATTGGTTTAATATAGAAATTGATACGAAGAAGATAGATTGATACGATGCCAAATGACTTATTGAAGTTCAAAGTGCAAACACGAAAGAGGCGCTTGGGAAAAGACGTCGACTTCGAACCTACATGACGAATGCAATATCTCCTGCAGATGTTGCATTTAGCATGTCAAGTTCACGCGACATTGAGAATTGACTGTTTTGCTTTCGACCAATCAGATTTGCGATTATGAGTTCAATGTATAATAAACTAAATGTATAATAATCTTCAATAGTGTGCATGCTATTCCATGGTTAGATTAATGTGTGTCATAACCCATATCAATGAATCAATGTTGAATCAATTCACGATTCCCCCTATAACATCTTGATACCACTACCACCAGAATCCTCTTCGAATTCGACGTTTTGTTATTCAAAAGTTTGAGCTCCTTTGGGAGCTGCAACATAATGGTGTTAATGAGGCAAACAAAAGGAACTACGAAAAGGATTCTGGTAGTAGAGGTATCAAGATGTTATAGAGCGGATTTCACATGACTGTCAAGACTTGTTATGTAATTGCGATTGCTTTGCGTTCTAATTGGCTACTCGTTTTTCTCAGCCAATCAAATTCTGTAGTAAATACAATTGTGTAATTACTTAGTAATTGATTCGGCTTGCGATTGGCTGAGAAAAAAGCCTTTAAGGAGCAAGTCCTGATTTCTCTCGATTCTGATTGGCTAGTGATTGCTCGATTGCAATTGTTTTTTCACGACAGTCATGTGAAAACCGCTCTAAGGGGAATTGTGAATTGCAAACCAACTAGGCTTTTGATCGTGAGGTGTTGAAAAACGATTATTACACATCGGGGTATTTAGTAATTGTTCGATATGCGTCTTGCTGTTTGCTTCTTCTTCGATGACATTGTTCATATTTATTTCTTCAGAAAAACCCGACATACACTACCACTACCATTACCACCCTCAACAACCGCCAGCCGTTAACTCTGAAGCATCTGGGGCCACCACAGCTCCCCCACCCTCAACAGAACAGCCCCCGACTACCCCTTCAGCACCGGCTCCTGCACCAGCGCCAGCACCTGCGCCAGCACCTGCTCCACCACCGGCACCGGCACAAGCGCCTTACCCTGTACAGGGTTCAGTAGGTATGGTCATAAAGTAGAATCAATCGTGTCTCTATGTCAGATTCCGCGCGCTGATTGTCTGAGATTTACGTCTGATTTTGCTATAGCCATTAAGCGGCGGTGACTATAACACATTCAACGTCTAGGGAGCAGTGCTGCGTCACTCGCCCATGTGGTCCGAGATCGACTCCTGGCAGGGACAGAGGAAGTTTTCTATCTGTCCGGTTCTCGGTCGAAAGTGGTTCATATTGTGCGTTGGTACTTTGTTGTACTGTGCAGTGGCGGATCCAGGATTTGAAGAGGGGGTTCATTTGCACCCGATGAACCCCCTGGAGCCGCGCCTGCTGCGTTTCACGTCTTTTGGATGACACAACAAACCGAGGTCCCGTCTCACCTTTCTACTCTACCCAGTTTCAGGGGGTACGTTAAAGAACCACTAGGGGCATAGTAAACCCTCTGGCAGTGACCACCCCTTGGCTGCCGGACTCAGCCATGCACAGCGTAGTTCGGGATGAGCTGCATGTTCTGTAGCCTGCGAAAGCCGACACCACTTGGCGCTCGTCGAAAGAGACTCTCGCAAAGAGGCGTCTGCGCGCTCAAGCCAAACATTCCATACTGATGACGTATTTTGACCCAGATCTGGTCAGAAGAATTACGTGGCCATTTTGACTTTGTGGCATCTTTTTCGTCTTATTTGAATAAAATGCTTTGTATGCTATAAAAATTAAATATCAAACAGTCAAACTGGCTGCGTAATACTTCTGACCAGATCTGGGTCAAAATACGTCATCAGTATGGAATGTTTGGCTTGAGCGCGCAGACGCCCCTTGGTGAGTCTCTTTCGACGAGCGCCAAGTGGCGTCGGCTTTCGCAGGCTACATGTTCTGGGGAGTAGGTCGTAAACATTTATTTTCATTCACATTCATTCATATTTAGAAATTGAAAATTTGCCAAACAAAATTTAGGGCTCTATACAAACATTTAGTCATATACTACATGGGAACCTCCATAGATCGCACGTTTTGATTGGTTCGCTATCTCGGAATATTGCCACATTATTCCGAGATCGGGCTTCTCAATCTCGGGATAATGCTTTCGAGTGCAAGTGGTTCGGCTATTTTTACTTTTACTTTGTGTGTTTCCAAAAAATATCCATACCCCCTCCCACCCCACAATCCATAAACCAAGGCACAAATTGCGGATTTATCCCTCGAATCCATCCGTGCAACCTTCTAAAAGCCTTCCGTGCAACCTTCTTTTTATCGTAGTCGATATTGAGGTTTTAAAACAAGTGATTTCGAGCGTGTCTGCTTCGCCGAAACAGCAGCAAGTTTCCACTGAGTAGCCGAATGCTTATAGTAATGTCGCGTGCGTGACAAACGTCAAGCATGCAGAAAGAGGCCAGAAAATGTCAGCAAGTGTGGTACATTTAGTGTTGTTCGGAAATGTTTTGGAGTTTTCCCGTGTAATATATACTAAAACAATTATTCTCCTCAGGCTCCGTGATTAGTCGCGAATAATTGTTAAATAATAATAATTCAATTACATTGTTGTCTTGCAGTCTGTACCCCAGTTTGTCAACAACCGCTGATATGCCCGTCTGCCTGTCCTACCACGTGCTGTCAGAAACGAAATGACGTCGAGATGTTCATCAAGAAGTCCAGTGTTGGTGGCGAAAAATAACAGGTCCAGAAGCTAGTTGGATCGAAAGTGTGAAAGGCATGGGAGTACGCCCACAATCTATCTTATATTAGTATAAACCAACTAATGGTCTATTACAAATCCTGCATTCTGATTGGCTGAGCTACTAATGGTCTATTAGTGATAGACCGTGCCTGGCAAAACCACCACCTTTCTTTGCAAGAAAACTTAATTTTTTCAACATAAAATAATGGCATTCATTGCCAAAACCGACCAACTAGTTGGTTTATACTAAAACAATTAGACCTCTCGTCCTCATGTGCTATGACATCAATAGACCAGTGATTGGCTGATTTTTCCCGCCACTAAGCTAAGAATTTAAAGAGTTTGAAATCTGCTTTGAAATAAAAGCTAAAAAGAGCAGGTTTCAATTGACCGTCCACTACGGTTCTATTCGTATACACCGGAAAAATAAACACTTTTTAACACTTTGATCGTATTCGTACAGTTCCATTTTTATGAACACCATTTCAAAGTTTGCAATAGTACCTGTGCCAGAATTCGTCCAAATTCGGCGCATAACAGGAGCTGAAACAAAATAGACGTATTTCGATTCAAAATTCTAACTTGGATACGAGGCTCAGGAGAAAAAAACAATAGAAATAAATAATTCATTTTTCGATGCCGATGCGATTTCTTTTAGTTTTTGTGTGTCCCCTGAGCTTCGGACTCAAGTAAGAATCTTACAGCTAGAACCGGTTGCAACGCGACCCACGTCTTCAAAAACATCAATTATGTTTCGATTTTTGACGTTGCTGTTACACCAATCAAGCAATCCGTGAACCAGTGAAACTTCTTGTCCTGTTTCGCCTAAGTGCAGTGAACTTCCCTCTGAACTAAAACCCGACAACGTCGGGACGAAAAGCCAGGCGACTGCACTAGGCGAAACAGGGCAAGCATCAGATTGGCTCATTAGATTTGATGTTTTGAAAACACGGTTCGCGATGCAACGATTTTGGCTGTAATATATCGAATAAATTTGTCTATTCGTCCTTGCAAAAATTCATCAGGACCTGTGTAATCTGGGTCACAGTTTAGTTCTTCTTGGCCGGTGCTTGGTTATTGATTCTGACAGCAGAAACGGTAGGCGGTCTAATATTCAGGTGAAACCTGAATTTATTCCTTTCATATAATGGTATATAGATAAGATTTGATTGTTATCAAGAAGGTGCCTAATCTTTTCAAATGGCAGAACAAGACAACATTGAATAAATATGGCTACTTTGCGCAGTACTCGCCGCTGTTATCTCCGCAGAGACCCCCCTCCCCCTCCCCCCGGTCTAAAGTTTCACTGTCTATTACCTCATTCTCAAACGAACCAAAAACTGGCAATTTCGGCGCTCACGGAAACTGGTTAGAATAACATTCGAATTAACGGTTCAAATTTAGGCGTGCGCGGTCTCTTTAGTCGCCGTTCATTACCAAAGAGACGGGGTTATTTTGTTTATGTTGGTGATTCAAGAAAATAGAGTTGTTGACTATGTTTGTTTTCCGTGTCGTCGTATTTTTGTATTTGGTCTTAATAGTGCCAGACCTCAAGATAACTGCAGCGGATGAAACAGGTAAGAATTTCAACATTCTGCTGCTATATTTTTATTCGCCTAGACCAATTGAAAAATTCGAGCAGCCTGTATATGTTTAGATGATAGCCTGATGTAATGGGCCATGATCATAGGTTCCCTGATCATATGATCATAAGCCCGGCGCAAACGGACATTTCTCAACTTTGTTGCAGCAACAATGTTGTTCGTATGTTGTTTAGAGCGGATTTCAGATGACCGTCGTGTTTGCAATTGGTTTGCTTTCTCATTGGCTGCTTATTTCTATCAACCAATCAAATTGCGAACTAATTACAAGCAAGGAATTACTAGCCAATTGGTTCGGCTCCTGATTGGCTGGGCTGGAAACCATTCAGCAGTAAGTTGTAATTACTCTTGTTTCTGATTGGCTAGTGATTGCACAATTGCGTTTACTTTCACGATGGTCATCTGAAATCCGCTCTAATGTTGCATGTCGCAGCAAACGAATACAACACGTCTCAACATTGTTTTCGCCTCGCTGGTGACGCGATGCATTCTGGGCAAAAACCTTGTTTACACTCTATTTCTATGGATACAGTATACAATGCGCGTGCGCGAGTCAAACTTTGTTGAGAGTTCAGCGCAAACGAACGCAACTTTGCTGTGTTATGCTTCGCTGGTCACAGGACAAAAGAAAAGTTGAAGCTTGTTGCGCCAAAAGTTTGACGGGTTTCAAACATCGTTCAACATCATGCAACAATTCACAACAACTGTCAACACACGCTGCAAACGGATCAACATGTTGTGGTCAACAATGTTGGACGTTGTTGCACAACAAAGTTGTGCCGTTTGCGCCGGGCTAAACGTGTTATTTGTTAAGTCCTAAGGAGAACAAGCTATCGAGCTCATAGTTTTACTGCGATCAAAAACATAACAATACTCACTTGACAACTGAGGTCGCTGTCTGCTCTCTTACAACGTGGTCGTCACGTCAGAAGTCACGTGACTATCGAATCACACAACATTATTCGGATGCCATTATTCTTATGTACATACCCAATTCAGGTTGAGCTGCTATTTGTTTGATATTTCACATGTCTCTCTCCTGAGGAGGTGAGCAATAACTAACGAGATCACTCATGTTTTCATCTGTCCTTTTAGTACCTTGTGTGGCGACGATTACATTGATAAATAACGCGAAACATTCAATTCATCTGACGTCGCAACCAGGTAACAAAGTCATGATTGCTGAAAAAGGGACTATGCAACTAATAAACGTTTCATCAAAGGAAGGATCAGTGTATTTAAGCGCACGAAGTAATTATAACGGCGAGGAAGTACTTTTAAATGGACGGGGCACGTTTAGAATCAGTGCAAAGCCTCGATGCAATGAAACTCCAGTCACGGTCATCGCAACTTTGTTGTCAGGTACGTTTTCTGATTTGAACATTTTTGGTCAAAATAGACCTGTTCCACTTGAGCGGGGGTCCTCTGGCTTGTTTCCCTAACTGGCGCTCAAGCGAACGAAATCTTTTGTTTTTCCCTTAACGCACGAGTAAGCTCTCAAATATTCATGTGACCAAACAAAGAAATAGTCGCGTCCTTTTCACAGTTCTCGCCCTTTGTGAAAAATTGGAATTCTAGCCTGAAGTGTTGTTATTGTTGGTCAACGGTAGACTCGACTTCAGGCTAGAATTCCAATTTGAATCACAATAAAGCGAGGAACTGTGAAAAGGACTATTGTTTCGCATGAGTGCCAGTTAGGAAAACCCAAACCTCAGGGTCCCCACTCGAGCGAAAAGGTCTACTAAGCCTGGCTGTCATGCGCGGCCTTCCGATAAAGTGTACAAGTAATAATGAAGCCGGATCCAACAAAGGACCTATCAACCAGTGCACTTATAGAAAAAAAAAAATTAAAGGTTGATTAACAGCTTCCGGTGCTCGGTGATGACTACCGTAGTACCGAGATGTTATCAACCGTAAGGGCTGGACCGAGTTCGGGAGGATCCCTAGTGACGTCACATCCACCTAACCACAGGAAAGCCGCCTACCAAATATGCCCCCCTCCCCCACATCAAAATCTTTTCCATGTGCAAGGGGATTTTGACACGCGCGAATTTCGCTGCAACAAATATTGCGTTGCGAGTTGCAAATTGCAACGCGTAACTCAGCTTCAGACCGTCGAACTTTTGCCTCGTTGAATCTAATTGTTAGAAATTTCATTTGCATGCTTTCTAAGTTTCTAGGACACTTTGTCTAGTGCAAAAGGTAAATCTAGATGAGTCATAGCAGAACAAACAGGAATGTAAAGTTTGTTTTTCTTGTTCATTCTTCCTTGTTGTGAAAAAGGAGAAAACTAGTCGCCTGAATTTGATTCGACGCGGCAAAAGATCGACGTTTGAAACTTATCTAAATGATTTCAGTATGCGGTCAGTGCTTTCATGGTATTTTGTCTATTTCTACAGATGACAGTGCAGCTTCGTCAGGAAGACAATACATTTAGAAGCGGACTCAAAAGGTTCAAAGACTCAGGACAGTGCCGAGAAAGTAGAAAAGTAATCCTTGGTTGAAACTCTTTTCATTTGCCCGGCCGGGTAGGGCTGTAGCGAAGATAAGCTTGGCTTTTGTACTATTAAACTTGTCTTTATCGTAGTAACGTAGTTCTATATACGATGATATAGTCAACTTGGGCAAAGAAATACGATACTGACATTTAAGTGAATGGTCAAAAGTTTAGTTTAATTTGTACTTACAATCTGTTGCCTTTTTCGCGTAAGGGTCCTGCGAATTCTGTGCTTGTGTGATTGTTGTTTGCCTACATGATAAGGATTACGTAACCTAGCTCAACTATATGAAATTTCTGGGGTTTTTTTCTTACTTCAGCTAATGAAGTAGTTCATTATAATCATATTGCTAATCATATTGCATTCATGCGAAACATCTTTATTCTCGAAATTCAAAGTGTTGCGAGGGGAACATACAAGGATTATTTGAGCTCTCCTAGTCACATACAAGATCACATATGAATGCTCTCCTTTATATATCAAGATTTATACCAAAATGCGCGCGTTTCTCGAATTCTGGTTGGCTCTCAGCCGTGCCATCATCAGCGCGCGCGCTAAAAAGAACCAAAACAAAAATACCGTTTGGCTGCGAGCGAGCGCGCGCTGTTTTTGTATTTATTTTTGCCTTAGAGAGCAACATGTTATGCAGTGCACAGCATGCTAGAACCACATTTGTTACCCTCTCATGCAGGAGATAGACACATCATGGTTTGTAGTACCCTGAAGCGTGATGCCAGGATCCCAAATGTGCTTTCACTTACTCTGCGAGCACGCGAGAGACGGTAATTAAAATCTCTTCTTTCGTCTGTGAGCTTTGCTTTGGGGTATGGCTTCCCACAACGCGTTGTTTATAAATTTCAGTGTGGCCTGTGCTATGCAGGCTATGTGGGTTATACCTGCAGTCACCTTTTTCAGCGCGTTGAAGGGCATCGGAGCGCAGTTTCTTCAATCGGCCGGCATTACAAAAAGGACCATTCGGGCGAGGACCTTCTTTTAAAGTGCTTACCACCGTATGCATTGCTACGCGACCTCAAAATTCACTGTTGGGCGATTTTACGCAAGGAAATTGTTGTCATTTTGTTGAACCGGAAAGTTATACATTCGAGTCGAGGAAGCCAAAGGATAGCTTAGAACCATTTTGGTTGATTTTGCAATCAATGTCGGCCCGCTGAAGTGGCCGAATCCAGCGTTTTGGTTTGATTGACAGCTAAAATCGCCAATTGCCCATCGCAACATTGAATTTTGAGGTCGCGAAGCAATGCATACATGGTAAGAAGTGTCAAAACAAATTTGGCTGCCTGGTTAATGAGATGTTCATAAAACATCATAACCCCAGCCTAAACGTGCAGACTGATAGTATTCGTGCTAAGGTCTTTGTTTTATCTTTCTCTGTTGTTTATTAACGTTAGTATAAAATTAGATTGATCTTTTTCTGTCATTTCCCTTGACAATGGTGCTTGACGCAACGAAATGTTTTGGGCGCTATTTTTTTATCACTTGTGGTATCAAAAAATCATTACTTATTTTGATAGATCTTTTTGTTGCAAAAAACGACTGAAATTAACCGCTCAAAATCATTCGCAATTACCTGTAAAATCGTTGTTTGAAGATTATTAACCAAAAATACGAGGACCATTTTCCAGACGGAGCTGAAGCGTAATATGGCGACCGTACGGTTCTTACGCCCATGCCAGAGATTTCGGCCCCTGCCGTCGCTATCCTCGGTGTTAATTGTTGAGTAGCGACTCGGGGACTCGGTCCAGGGACCTAAGGTGAGAGAACGCCCGGCCACAAGACCTTTAAATAGACGCCCCTTGTAATGAGTAGTGAACAATTAACGATCTCTATTCATGCGTCTAGGTATTTATAGGTCTGGTTGAAGATCGTGTGTTGCATGTGGGACACTTGTGTTTAAAACTTTATTAGCTGTCGACTTGATTTCTGTGATTAATTCTCCAATCTTTTTGGGTCATTCGGTGATGTCTTTTTGAAAGAATCTGAATATAGGAGTTCAATTTCGATGTCCGGATTTCTACACATGGGTACTCATCTTTATTTTATATATCAATTGCTTGTAGCGTGCACATTCGCTTTAATTTCATTCGTTTTTACACTCCCAGCCCCTGAAAAAGGATCGAAATGAAATTCAATTTGATTTTTTATTACGGAAGACTGGATACCTTGCAACGTTTGTGTGCGCACATTCAAAGTTTCCTTCATGTTTCCCCTGCGTAGCCACGCGAGGAACGTTGTTGCGCGCGACACGCGACAAATTTTGTAGCCGGGACACAAAGAAATGTTTCTTTGCAAGACCAGAAACATTTCATGTGTCCGAGACAACACGCGTGCGATATTTAGCCACTCGGGGACATGGCTAGAAATTGAGGACACTTCAGCGGATTATCGCATGAGTGGCGCGCGGGCTCATCTTCGGTGTTTGATTTAATTCAAAATCCAACTCTGACTGAAATTTCAAAGGAACATCTGACATGATGTTACTTACAGCACATGAAACTCTAAAATGACAGGTTTCAACAGCATATTTAGCCAGGAACTGCAGTTCGGGCATGTGCAATAATAGACACAGGTATCCCGTGAATGTACTTTTGGGCTCCCTGTGTAGTTTAGCAATCTAGAAATGCAGTTTATAGAGCTAATAATGCTCTTCTTGCATGCAAAATAATGGAAAATACAAAGAGAAGAACACTTAACAATATAGAATTATATGAGCAGTTTTATTTTGAAAAATAGTAATTTAAAAAATGAGAAAAAAGTACCTCCAGGACCCCAGACAACGGGAAAAAAGGCCCAGGCATCGTTTATGCCCAGTCCTACGCGGTATATCGAGACAAAATGGACGACAGAACGATCCTCGGGGAAAGCGAAGAGAATTCTCCCCAAAAAAATAAGTTTTCGGCAATATTATGGCTGTAAACCTGGTACACTGGCAGCTATACTACTAAGCAAAAAGCTCAAACTTTCTCGGGAAAACGCCGAACGATTTGAAGGTTTTATGAGCTGAAAAGTACATGGATGTGATCCTTGTTTATCGAACTACAACCCTAGATGTATAGAGCTGGTTCAAGATTTACGGTTGCACGGCCACAAGAGAAAACTTTGACTGCACTTGTAGCATTCTACGATAATTATATGGATTCCTGAGGATGGAAATCTGCATTTTTAAAACTAAAAACGCCGGACGACTACGGTTTTACACAAGTAAACTCTATCCGGAGGCCCTCGATAAAGCTGCAATGAACAGGCATGGATGTATAGAGGTTGGCCCAGTTTAGCTAGAAACGAGAAACTTTTGATTTTCTATTTTTCCCCAGTCAATTGCTATACGGCCGCCATCTTGAATTATGATTTAAAACCCCGTAGTGCGCATGCTCGTAGATGAGCGGCGGCCATACTGTCCTCATTCTCGTACCCAGAGCTCCCCAGCTCGTCTGCTCGCAGGGGAGGCTCTGGGGACATCCAATTGAGGTCCGTCGCTGATTGGTTGATTTTGAGCGTTGGAGCATGCGCTGAAAGGTCTTTCTCTCAACGGCTCTGTATTAAATCTCGCGCATGCGTCAGTGGCTGTCACCAGAGCCTCCCCCGCGAGGAGACGAGCCGGGGAGCTCTGGGTAAGAGAATGTACTGTCCTTAATTTCTACCCATGAACATGCAGGACACAAATGTTGCGCGCTACATGTGTATTAGTTTAGCCGTACCTTAACGTTTCTGTCTGTATTTGATAGCCCAAACATAAACTCGCAAACAAATTCTCACCCGTCGGACTCTATAAATGTTAAACGATATGCCTTTCATTAGATATTCTAAAGCAGGTTTCACCTACATTCATAGCACTTACGTGCACTTGGCAAACATTTCAACACGAAAAGCGACTGAACCGCCCGCGAAATACTATTTCAATTAAAGAGTAGCGGTGTTCAATAGAGCAGATTTCGTATATTGACTGTGAAAAGTGCCGCAACAAAGTTGTGCCGCGCCGCGACCGTGATTGTACGGCCAGGTTCCGTACCGCCACCGCGACAGTGCCGCGCTGTGTCACGGTATCTTTCACAGTCATATGAAATAGGCTCTATATTTTGATGTTGTTTGATCTTCGAATTCGTTTGTTTCTCTGTTGGTAATCGCTTTCAAGCCACTTGCTTTTGCATTGCTTGTACCTTTTTATCGTCAAATGTTTCTCGTCATTTTGTCGCACCAGTCTTCTCGGATAAGGACGTTAAACCGTAGGTTCCGTCTCTCACATACACTACACTAACCGTAACCAGAAGGACGTAAAGAAAGAACCACGGGGACGTCGGAAGTTGCCCGTCCTCAGTGCCGGGCTTACAACTTAGTAACCCACCACACTGACCAGGGAACTTCGTAATTGGAGCCACGCTCTGTGAGGATTTCCCGGCCCTCGGGCAAATTTAATGAATAAATAAGATTAGTATATACCAGCCTGGCAACCTCCTAAAAACGACCAATTTGATTGGTTTAGAGTCTCGGAATCTGAGACATTATTTACCTCCGAAACAGTAGATATTGTGATGGCAAGCAAATTTCATGTAGAGGCGAAGAAATATCAGTCAACAAAACTAAAGAAGCAACAAATTAGATTTCTTTGTCTCAAAATCGGTCTCTTTGGATTTAATATGTCTCACAAATCGTCTGAGCATTGTTTGTGAAAAACACGCTTGCACTGTGAAACCCGAGTTGAAAAACTTTAGCTGGCAAAGCATGAATGAAAATTCTTTTTAGGCATGTACTTTCCCTTTATTTTATTTATTTGACAAAAACCAAAATTATAATCTACAATATGTCGAGAAAATACAGTCGAAAGAGCTAATTTTCAAAGTACCTGAGGATGTTTTGTGTCTTGCAACGACTGATCGGCAGCTTTCTTGTATTTTTTTGCGAGCGAACTGTCCGCCACAAAGGAGACTTCTGTATAGTATTTAGTTCTCCTTCTTCTTGCCTGATGATAACCCCATAAAGCCTTTTCACAAGGTTTCGTGTAGCTGTTTTATCCTGCTAAATCGTTTTTCCCTCAAATATCCAGTGTTTACGGTGTTTGCTCACTCCATTTTTCCAGCAAACTACTTGTGCAACGAGTGGCTGCCGACAAATAATTTTCATCTCGGAAACTTTTGGCGAATTGCTTACAAATGCTCTCCAATTTGCAGCTATATTCCTTCTTGAATTGAAATGATGCAATATATTGCTCGCTACATGTCCAAATTTGTTGAAAATCCCTTGAATTGTCCACTTTTTTCCGCAGCTTTTCGAAGTAAATGCTTGCAAACTTTCTAGACCTGTCAAAATCGACCAAAAACGTGCTTTTATGCAAATCATCTATAAAGTTTGCGTGAGTTTTGTCACGCAAATAGTTTTTAAAACGCTAACACAACTTTTCTTATTGTTTTCCGACTGAAAATTCGGCAGGTTGCCTTGCTGGTATATACTAAAACACTTATTCTATTTCAATTTCGGTGGATAGTGGCTTTAGGAATATTTACCTCGAGCCTGCGGCTCTCGGTAAATATTCTGCCACTATCCACCTCAATTAAAATAGAATAAGTGCTAATTATTTCCCTTTACCATTTTGTGCACTTCTGTACATACTTTTTTATCAATAATTGTCTTCAGAAGCTTGAAACTGTGCCAATAGCAGACTTTTTCAAAAGTTGGGTACATAAAATGCAAGCAGGTATGTACAGGTGGGAGGGCAGTTTAATTTTGTCAAAGATTAGTTACATAACACCGCTTGAATCATTATTGATTTTCGAGTAGTTTTCAAATTGTGCCGTGTTGTTGTTTTGTGTAGCGTTCGGTAACGGATAACGTTGTTATCAAAAAGCTAGGTCCCGACCATTGGCCAACCCAAAACTTCAGGTCTTGAGGGGAGGGCTGCCTTTTCTAATAACAATTATAATTATAACTTTGGCGAGCATTGTGGCGTATTATCTAATGAATATTTCGGCGGGCTCTAGTTTATTATTAGAGCCCGCTGCTCCGAGTTGCTGCTGTGACCTGCAAATCTAAAAAAGTAGATAGTATGGCTATATCAGGCCCTAATGTAAAAAGAGGCTTAATTGCCCCCCTTTCCCCCTCCATAAAGGAATTAAATGTAGAGGAATGCCTTTAGCAACTTCTAGTGTATTCCTTTGCTCTTGTTTTCAGGAAAAACGTGCTGCGGACACTTTCAACTTTAAGAAATATATATTTCGTAAGAGGAGAACGCAATTGCAACGCGCATGCGCGGCATTTAACAAAATCACTTTAGTTAAGTGGCAGGTGATATATCTTAATTGATTTGTCACTCTGAATTATATAACAACATCCTTGATGCGCCGCACATCTATCAAGATTCTTGTTTGCGAGAATCAAATTATTTGCGAATTTTGAAGTTCCAAAGCAGAATCAGGTTGGCTTTTTCTTGACGGGTGTTTGGTGTGATCGATTCTGACAGCTGAACCGTAGGCGGTCTACTTTGGAAAACTCTGAATTCCTTCCTTTCGCCCTTAAATAACTTTTAAATATAAGGTATATAGATATAACTTTGGTCTTATAACGAAGGCGTAAGTCTTTCCCGCCGGCAGTAACCAGAGAACTTTGAATAACGGCTGCATTTAGGCAGTGCTCGTGGCGGGTACGTGTTTTTCACAGCGTGTGTCGGCTCTACTTGCATTGTTTATTACCTCATTTTCAAACAAAACAAGAACCGGCAAAGTCGGCGCGCACGAACCTTCGGAGACAAAATGAGTTTTAAAGTTAGCCGAATGGTTCAAAATGTCCCAAATGTATGTCTTTAGACGTCTTCATCAAGCAAGGAGACGGAGCATGTCTAAAAGGAGCTATTTTGTTTGGTAGTTATTCAGGAAAAAATGATGTCGGCCTTGTTTGCTTTCCGTGTGGTCGTACTGTTATATTTATACTTAGCGCCAAATCTCAAGATAACTACAGCCGATAAAACACCATTTGCTCCAGGTAAGAAATATTGCAATCTTATTTATGTACTTTATTCCAACACCTACAATTGATTATCTGTATATAAGTTCTAAAAACAGTATGAATGTTTTGAGTTTGTTGTTTTAATATTTTCAAAGGTACCAGGTTTTGATGTTTACTATCCAACGATAAAAAAACAGCTCACGAGATTATCTATAGTAACGTCCAACTTTATCATATAGATAGAAATAGTATATACCGATAACAATAAACCTTCTGTACTCTCATGAAATCTACTGAATTTTCTTTCAGAAAATTTTCAATTTCTTTGCCTTCTTATGTGTTCAGTCATCTTGTACTATCAATATTCTATTGTTAATTAAATGCTTTTTTATTGACTATTAATTTGTGCATTTTTCCATTAATATTTGTGTAAGCCCATTTGGCATGTGTGTTAACTTTTATAGAAGTATGAAATCAATTGTGATTAGATTTTTGCCCACCCATGGTCATTAAATTATTCTAGTATTAGGGATTAATAGAATTCCATGTAGCATGTGGTTTCTTATGGCCCTCCTTGCCACACCCCCATTCAACCTAAGTTATAATATGTATTTTTCTGAAATGCATTGTTTGGAATAATAGTAAACTGAAACAGGAACTGAGACTCCTTTAGAAACCAGGCAAAAAATTCCCAATTTTTGCATAAGGGCACCTCAACAAATTTTCAAGGACATGATGTTTTGTCATTGAATTTAAATGCTATTTTAAACACTTTTCACTGAAATAAGGCCTGTCCTGTCCTGCATTTATAGAATTTTCCCATAATGTTCGGCTCAGGCAAAAGGAAGGATTTCATTAATAAAGGAATGGAACTCGGTGCTCTATTATTTGTCACTTCGGCTATCGGGAGAGCCCTATTTCAGGTGTGCGACGTTAATAGTGATCTTCGTGCGTGTGTGAAATATTGGCCGCCAATATTGGAGGTGTCTTTTTGCGTGGTTTCTAAAGAAGTCTAAGTTCCGGCCAGGATTCGTGCTAGTTCATCCTTCAAAAAAATCTCTCTAGCATGACTATTACGATATCCCAAAACCTTTAGCATGACTATTCAAGCTCTCTATCCCAAACTCTCTAGCATGACTATTAGGAAATTCCAAGCTCTCTAGGATGACCACTTGGGAAATTCCAAACCCTCTAGCATGACCCCTTGGAAAATCCCAAAATTTTAGCTCCCACCGTGAAAAAGCACATTGATTTAGGTTTACACATTGAATGAATTGAATAGCGCCCGTGCACCATCGCTTAAATGATACTGATACCTTTCTCAAAACTTTCCCAGATGTCTATAGACGCCATGGCGTTTATATAGAGAAATTCGTTGGTATTGACACCACATCAATAGAGAAGCTTCGAAAAAATGGCCGCTACCCCTACCTGCCTGCCATTAGAATATATGGGAACTACTTCACGCAGCCTCGGGACTGGGGAAACAATTATGGCACAAGGATTAGGGCGTACTTTGAACCAACGGAAAGTGGAGAACATACATTTTATATAGGTGAGACCAGGAGCCCATCAGAAGGAGTCTCCATCGCCTATTGGTGGGTTTCCGTAGCACAGGAGTAGATGGATCTATTTTTAGATTGTGGATTTTGTATCCCGCGAGAATTAGTTGTCATGGTTATAAATTATGTCCCCTCCCCCCCTCAAAAGAAAACTGGCTGAAATCAGTGCCGCTATAGCACTGCACGCGTTGAACCCAACATTTTCACTCTCAAACTACTAATTACCCGTTTAAATTCAAAGTCCACTAAAAATAGACTATTTTACTCGTGTATAGATACCTACAATCAAATGCAAAATGTTGGAACACTTTGCCGAGAGAACACGCTCTCCCTGCCCTGCCTTCAATGTTGTCCAAAATTGTGTCGAGTATTATTTCCCGCACAGCCACAGCATTGAGAGGGGAAGGACTATGTGCTCCAACGACTTATGCATTTGGTTGTAGACCTACTGGAGTAGATGGAGACTCTTGTTGATGAGCTCCCTGTGCATATGGCTAGACCTAGTGGAGTAGATGGAGACTCCTGTTGATGGGCTCCCTGTGCATAATGGCTTGACCTAGTGGAGTAGTTGGAGACTCTTGTTGATGGGCTCCCTGTGTATATGGCTTGCCCTAGTGGAGTAGTTGGAGACTCTTGTTGATGAGCTCCCTGTGCATATGGCTTCACCTAGTGGAATAGATGGAGACTCCTGTTGATGGGCTCCCTGTGCATATGGCTAGACCTAGTGTAGTAGATAGAGACTCCTGTTAATGGGCTCCCTGTGTATATGGCTTGACCTAGTGGAGTAGATGGAGACTCCTGTTGATGGGCTCCCTGTGCATATGGCTAGACCTAGTGGAGTAGATTGAGACTCCTGTTGATGGGCTCCCTGTGCATATGGCTTCACCTAGTGTAGTAAATGGAGACTCCTGTTGATGAGCTCCCTGTGCATATGGCTTCACCTAGTGGAATAGATGAAGACTCCTGTTGATGGGCTCCCTGTGCATATGGCTTGACCTAGTGGAGTAGATGGAGACTCCTGTTGATGGGCTCCCTGTGCATATGGCTTGACCTAGTGGAATAGATGAAGACTCCTGTTGATGGGCTCCCTGTGCATATTGCTTGACCTAGTGGAGTAGATGGAGACTCCTGTTGATGGGCTCCCTGTGCATATGACGACCTAGTGGAGTAGATGGAGGCTCCTGTTGATGGACTCCCTGTGCATATGGCTAGACCTAGTGGAGTACATGACTGATCGTGTCATATTTGTTGTCCCAGCTGGAGACAGTGCCCAGTTGTATATAAGCAGAGACGACCTGTCAAGTCACAAAAGTCTCATCGCAAGGGTCCCCGAGGGTCGCTTTACAGGACCAAGAAAATACAAAGAGTAAGTAGAGTTTTCAAGGAAGTAATCCTGATTCGACCATCTTTCATTGAGTACTGAAGGATTCCAAAAATACACGAGAGTCAAAAACTTCGATTTTCGACACGGGCGGCGAAGATAACCAAAACATAATTTAAAAATTATCCGTAAAAACAGAATGATATTTAAGTCTGTATTTGTTTATTCTTATTTAAAATGAGAGTTATTCGTTAGTTTTTTGTTTACGAAACTGCGCGGGATGCCTGTGTCTTTTCCAATCTCATCACCAGACCCTTTGACCTAGAAATTAACAAAAATGGTAACCAACTCTCAAAGTACCAATTTCCCATTAAATTCAAACTTCACAGTCTAAAAATACTGCAAACTGCAATAATGCTATCAGCAAACCGAGATGGGGTTGAGAGAATGTGAGAGCAGGGCAGTGCAAACACGAGCCGCAGGCGCGAGGGTGGATCCAATTCCTCTGAAATCCCATTCAGAAGGATCGCACCCGAGATACGAGCCAGGGTAGGAGTACATACAAGCTTCTCTATAATAAGTGGAACTTCCAGTTCCGTTCTTTAGAGAGAAATCTGAGAAAATGTAAGAAAGTTATTTGTTTGTCTAAGTTTTTAATGAGTGTGACCATAGGGAATTTCTGCAGAAACCCATCCATGGGAAAACCTGAATTTCCCAAGGCACACGCATGGGAAGTGTTCGGAATTTACCTGGATAGCCATTGAAAAATCCAAACACTTCCCATTCTTCTACCATGGGAAATTCAGCCTTTCCCGAGGATGGGTTTCTGCAGAAATTCCCGTGGACGTCATCTGTGCGCAGCGATGTTCGTGCCCATCAACCCCCCTCCCCCACCTAACAACCAACGACCCCTCCCCCCTAACAACCAACGATTCCAGATTGCTTCCTGACAAAACTGTCCGATTTTCCCCGCACCTTTTTATTCAAATTTTTTTTAGCAAAACGTTAATTTGATTTTACTTCTATTTAGATTCCAGTCCCAAACGTCTTACCCTGTAATGCTACAGAAAGGCAAGCTGTACTACATGGAGACCCTCATGAAGGCGTTATTCGATACTGACTTGCTAACGGTGGCATTTAAAGGGCCAGATGGTAAGATGCATGACCCAATCCCTGGGAAGTATTTATGGACTAAACTGCCGAGTCTTGACTATGGTAAGCTAGATGATAGTCCTTCGCAGCGTCGAGCTGTTGCACGCACTGCATTCTCGAACCCAGAGCTCCCCGGCTCGTCACCTCACGGGGTAGACTCTGGTGACAGCCATTGACGATACGCAGATTTGATACAGAGACGTTGAGAGAAATACCTTTCTGCGCATGACCCTGCTCTCAAAATCAGCCAATCAGCGAAGGCACTCAAATGGATGTCACCAGAGCCTCCCCTGCGAGGCGACGAGCCGGGGAGCTCTGGGTACGAGAATGCGCACACTGTGGCTGAGCGCGTGAGCTAACATGGTTGCATGCGTGACATTTAAATATTGTATAGAGTGGATTTTGTATGACTGTGCAAAGTGCCTCGACAAAGTTGTCACGGTGAGAAAAGTTATAGCCAGCTGATGGACTCTTCTCCGCGATTTTAAATGAATTTCCTATGTTATTATTGATTGCTATTAATTGTTATTTATTGCTATTATTGCTTTCGGCCAATAGTTATACATCATTGTAGTTGCAATTAAAGAATATTTATTCTTTTCAGCTCATAATAGTACTGTGCGTTGGATGTGGTGGAAAACAGCCGCTAGAAATGGCGCCCGTTACGGCAAGCGCTTTGGTTGGAGGGCGGCCATGAAGTCGGGTGCGAAAGCTGGTGCTGCAGCCGGTGCACGAGCTGGTGAAACGGCTGGTGCAGAGGCGGGAGCTGAAGCTGCTGAAAGCACTGTTAAAAAGCTTGTAGCCAGTAAAATAGCGAAATGGCTAAAACTGTGGCAGAGTCACAAGACCGTCAATTCCAATGTTATCAACATTCATACTGGCTGTGGGACTCCTGTGGGGTGCCATGGAACAGGAAACACCGGATCGGCACCGGGAGCTGGGGCGAGTTCTCAAAACTCGAATCCAAATTCGGGATCCAATCCTGCCTCAAGTACAAATTCAGCGCCAAGTGCGGGTACAGATAGTAACTCGGCTACAACTACTGCGCCAAATACGGGTACGGGTACAAATGCGGGTATCGGGGCAAATGAAAGTCCGAAGACGGGTTCTGGTTCGAGTTCTGGTTCGAGTTCTGGTTCGAGTTCGGGTTCGAGTTCTGGTTCGAGTTCGGGTTCGAATTCGGGTTCGAGTTCGGGTGCTGCTGGAAGCTCGAGCTCTTCCGAAACTTCATCTTCCGGAAACATCAACAACTATAAACTTCATAAAGTCTTGGGCGGGTCCGTCGATCACCTAATGAAATACAGAATTCCAGGAATTGAGTCCATAAAGGCGGGGCAACCTTTCGGCAGTAGCGGCACAGTTATCGAAACAAAAGAACGAAGCGCTTATCTTGCGGCAAAACAATTTAAAGAGAATATTGCACATTTGAATCCAGCGGCGTCCAAGGAAGAAACTCCTTTAAGCACCTCCAAGGATTTCCACCCAGTGTTTTCAGCTATTGCAGCAAACGGATCAACAGTGCCCTAGGAAGCTATGACGTCGTATAGCAATAGTAGAGAGAGCACTAGGGAGAGTGCCAAGTTTGTTTATTACACAAAACCAGGCGAAGATCCAGACACGATGGCCAGGAAACTGGTATATGAAGGCGGACCAGCTAGCAGAAGTTTGTATATATTTGTATACTTTAGTTTATTTTTACTTACTTATTCACTTAGTCCGGTAACTCCCCATCGAAGCATTGGCTATAGGAGCTTCCTGATTCTGAGCTTGAGGTATAAGAAAGGGGTAGGGTTTTCAGGCTGGGTATAACAAAGGGGTAGGGTTTTCAGGCTGGACTGGGTATAAAGAAGGTTAGAGATAATTGCAGTTTTGGTATAAAAAAGGGCCTGTATGTCACCGGTTTTACAACCGCAACACGTGAGCAAAACCGTCTCTTTTTTAACAGAGCACAAAGCCGATTCAAATTCAAAGGGGTACCTTTTTCAGGCTTGGTATAAGAAAGTGGTATCTGCTCTAATAGGTACAAAGTACCTATTAGAGGGGTAAGGGGTTTCTGCTCTAATAGGTACAAAGTAGGATAAGGGGTCCAGAATCTGGGCCGAGCATCTCCATACAAAAGTTTTGGGAGTACACAACCTCATCAGGTACTCAGGATAATAAGGCGGACTTACGAGTATCACTGTTTTTTTCGATTGTTTGTTGGTGCTTCCTGTTTATAAATTGATCAAGGAGTTGTTGACATTATGAAACGATTGCTTCAAACATCAAAAACATGGTTGCGACCTTAATGACATAAAAAGTGTTAAAAAGAGAATCGGAATTGTTATGGTAAAAAGGAATATACAAGAAAAGTCATGACGTCCCTGAGCCCTGTATTCTTCAGGCTGCAGTCCTGACCAACCAAATAACTGATGCCCTAGAGACCGAGCAACATCAACCATGTTTTGCTTCTTGTTTGCAGTTGTCTTCGACGCCCATTACACCATCCACTCCCTAGATATCCCAGCAGTCCAGATCAACCTGACCCACAACCTCTGTTTCCGGTCTCTTGACAGTGTGGTGACCTTACGAAGTGGATGCCAGTATTTCATTATACGTGAAGGCCTCCTGCCCAAAACAAACACAGACGACTTTTCTCTGCAATCCTCGTGCGTCCCTGACCATTATATTGTTCAGAGGAACTACAGGTTCCTTTTGGCAAAACGAGACGGCACCATACACTTTGGTAAGTAGGACGTGGATACAGTTATAGTTGCAGAAATGGTTTGAGGTATTGGTGTGTGTATTGTTCAGAGGAACTACAGTTCCCTTTTAGCAAAAAAAAGATGGCGCGATACACTTTTGGTATGTATCTCGTGGAAACAGATATATCCGTTGACGAAATGGTTTGTGGTAATGATTGAATAAAGTATTTTGAAGAAATTGATGCCTTGGCCACAACAATCCAATGGCTGCCAAGCATTCGTAATCACAGGCACTGGGGATGGTCTCCCACGCGTCCTTTTTGGGCGAAATGAAAAAGTCTGATTGCAAAACAGAGGGCATCGCAGAGATACAGATCTAAACTAGCTGCTCCAACACTCGAGGTCTTTTCTAAATTGCTGTCTTTGCTCTGATACCCACCGGTTAGCGCAGTGGTAGGGCGCCTTAGAGCGCCGGGCTTATGTGCGGAGGTTGGGGGTTCAAACCCCGGCCGGACCAACTCTCAGGAGAAGGTGCTGCATATGCTCTACAGCGGCGTAGCCAGGAATTTCTGAAGGGGGGAGGGGGGGGGCAGATAGTGAAAACATGGGACGAAAATGCTCAAATTCCAGCAAATACAGTAAATGTATGGAAAAATTTCCGAGGAAGGGGGTGGGGGGCGTATCTCACATGTACTATGTCATTAGAGAAACTAACTCAGCCAGTCCTTTTTATTCAAAATTTAAAAACGAAGTACATGTAAAAATCTCGAAATAACCATCCATAAACAAAGTTCGATAATTGATTAACCGAAATCAGTCGACAATATCGCAGCCGATGGAAATGGATGCTTTCTCTGACTCGGTATGTTGCTAGGCTGACAAAATGGCGGCAGATAGAGGCTCTTTAACCTGAACCAGTGGGAAGTTAAAGAACAACTAGGACGCGGGAGTTGCCTATCCTCAGTGTCTGCGATTACGACCGCCAGGCAGCCATCGGCGCCGTCAAATACAGCGTAAATATGAAATAAAAAAATGAACCAAAAAAATACATATTTAGAGCATAAATAGAATTTTACTTGACTTGGCTTGTATTTTAGCTTACGGACTGCAAGTCTGCGAGAAGTGGTTTTCTCCGCTCTTTGGCCGGTGGAGAGCGGGTTAGAGAAACCACTGCAAACTGACGACGAATAAATTAATCAAGAACCTGTAAAACCGCATTGAAATCCTGCTTTACTAGTGAGTGCATGTGCACAACCAGCAGTTGCATACCTATGCGCATAAATTCTCGTATCCAGAGCTAAACCTGCTCGTCTGCTCGCAGGCTCACCGCCGGCCGAAAAGAGGAGGAAACCACCGCTCGCAGGGTAGAAAGTCAGTCGCTAGATATTTCCTTTTCCATTTCTAGCACGGGAAGCAACTTTTTCTTTGTACAAGATTATGAGGTTCCCCACTGCAGTCCAGATCATGAGCTTCTACCACTATCTGTTCTTTATGTGTGAGGATAAAGTGAAGAATCCGAAAAAGACAGGAATGGATCTAGAGTATAATACGCCAACGGATGACTTCCTTCAGAGATGTGCCTTTAACTTCTTACCAATACCCAAAGATGGAAGCCCAGAACAAAACTGTAAGGGTGTATTAGATGTGGAGCCTCCGAAAATACCAGGGCAACCAAAAAAGAAGTGCTGTCCGAAAACAGCCCCACCGATCATCAAAGAGAAACCTCAGTTTCAAAATGGTAAGACTTCAACTATTAAGTAATCATCCATGCAAGAAGGAACCGAAACTCCATTGTTCTACGGCATTCAGGGTTCCCCACATAGGATGTGTTCCATTCTTTTACCACAGAACGTTGTCATGACTAGTAACATAATACAAGTGAAACAACTATTGATTTCGACTTGCTTGAGAAAATATGGCGATAATAACTCTCCAGACCAATCAGATTAAAGAAAAACAAAGGAAAGAGAATCACTATCTTACGCTAGGTTCCCCATATACGAAGTCTTTAAAAATCGTATATCCTGTATCTTACCATAAATCCTGAGAAAAGTCTTTCTTTTATGGCAATTTGACCAATTTTTGTGTCTAAGCCAATGAAATCGCCGATATTTTCAATAGAAAATAATTGCATTCCAACATGCTCTGCCGTTGGCTTGGGTAGTTCTTACACGGAATATTAACTTTAACGTGCGCCTCGTTAACTATCTGTTGAGTCATAAAAAATTGTACTCGTAGTCTAATATTGAAGACTTTTGATAAATACAATAAGAATGATCTTTCAAATTTTCGCAAATACCGAAATTAAGAAGGGTAATAAACGGAGAGGCAGTAGGTATTTGCGAAGGATATTTATTCTAACAAGGTTGCGCGAACACAGGTATCTTGATCTTTATTTACAACATTGATCTTTCAATAGACCTTTTTTCGAAACATCATCCAGCAATACCTTCTCTTTTGATGTCAAATTTAGTCTGTCAAAAATGTGCTTGATACACCAGAAACTGAACATTTCCTGTTTTTCTTTTAAAATTGAAAACAACGAATGTTGGCATCAAACACGGAGAATATAGCATCGCTGGATATTTCACAAAAGGTCTATACTGTGTTGATTTTCAGGAACCTGCATCGCTCTTAAGTTTGTCAATCTAGCAGGAAGGCCAATTGAAATAACGACCGATATCAAAGATGTCGGATACCTCGTGACCGGGAGAGAGTTAAAACTCAAGACTATCATAAGACGACCCGATTTGCATCGTCACGTGACTTTCAAAGGCATTGACCCGCGAGGACAGAAGTCGATTATGTTGTTTGGTGACAGTAGCATAACCGTAGAACCGCTTGAAGTCTGTAATGAGTATATCCCCATTGAAGCTACCGCAACCGACATCGTTCCTTCATCACATCCTCCATTGAGTACACTAAGACCTACAACAGGTATGCGCTCTATAAAAAGTATTTATTTCCAACAAGAAATAAATGGTTTTATGACCGGAGCCTTTAGCTTTACAGCTGTTTCAGGTAACACGCGACCCAGCGCGTTCAAAACATCTTTTGGCAGTTGTGTTTTTCTGACATGTCTCGCAACGGAAGCCAAACAAATGCACTGGGCAAGGATCTGATTGGCTAACACGATTGCATTTATGGACAGCGCAGAAAAACAAAACTGCTCCAAGAACCTGCTGACAACGGCGAAGTCGCGTGTTCTGAAATAGCTGTAAGATCTACAATCACTTCCAGTGAGCGCAGATTGACAGCCAGTAGTATGTGACGTCACACGCGCAAAGTACAAGAAATGTATCCGATCACGTGACCATCCCCTTTGAATCGGCCATCGTGGTAAATGCGCCATCATATTTATTGCCTTTCCCACATCCGTCCCTACATCCTCCCTTTCTGCACAGTTTGAACATGCAGTATGACTTTTCCCTCACCTTTGCTGAACAAGCTATAATTTATTGTATACCGCACTTGTATGTAACCGTGTCAGGCCAGTTTTAGACGTCGGACCTAATTCTAGTCGCTCTAATGTCAATCTCCCATTGTTTAGTTAGCTAGATCTATTGTCTCGAGCTCATTGGCTGATTGCATTTTTTAAACGCACCGGGGGGGTTGAGTACCTACGGAATATTTTCCAGGGGGATGTATTGGACTCTGGAAATTCCACGGGTGGGGGTGTGTCTCGAGGCTGGAAATTCCAAGTTGGAAGGGTAAAAAAGGTGACTTTCCAGGGTCATTTTATCCAAAAATAGATTTTCCAGGGGTATTTTGTCAGAAAAAATGGAAATTCCAGGGGAGGGGGTCTGTTTCACGAGTGGAAATTCAAGGGGAGGGGGTCTTTTTAAGGGAGGTCCGGAGGTCCTCAACCCCCCCCCCCCCCCGGTGCGGTTTAAAAATGCAATCAGCCATTTGCATTAGGAACGGCACTATCTGTGGTACCAACGTTGCACTACTGCAGGGCTAAATTACAATTTTGAATCCTTCCAACGTTCCAAAAATCAGGGCTGAGATCTTCACAATTCGCCAGACAGGCTATATAAACCTCATAAAATCACTCGTATCGAAATTACTGGTTTTTACTGGCTAATATACCCAGTCAATTTATAGCGTGACAGAATGAATTAAGTTCGGCGTTTTTAACGGGCCTCAGTTTCAAGGAAGCAACGGGTAAAATTTTTCACGGATTTCGATGAAGGTTTTGAGGGAAGGAATAATTTTAAATTTTGTGTGTTTGAAAACGGTCCTCCGCAGACCGATTTAAACAAGTATGTAAACTGTTATTGCATCCGCGAATATGATCTTTATCAAATTTTGATAAAGGCAGAGCTGAAATAATGGTGTAGCCATCATATCCAAGTTTCTATTTGTTGTATTTAACATCTACATTAACATAGTTTTCAATGTTAGATCATAAGTTTTCACTGTATATTTATTTCCCTGTAGCCCCTCATTCGAGGATTATTTGCAGGCGGTCAGAGTTATTTTAGAGAAGATAGTAGAGTTCTAAAACCAATGTTGAAAGCTTTACTAGTTTGTATTGTCCTTTTAATAGTTGGAGATGTTAGATTTTTGATGTTTTCGGTGACCATATCCCTGTATGACTTCCTTTTCGTTTACTTATATTTCCAGAGAAAAATATCCACGTACATGTTCATGTACATCCAGAAACGACACCTGCATCTCCGGTAGTTTCACCCGCCCAAATTACCACGCTACCAGCCGCCCGACCTACTGTCTTGCCAGGTATAGTCATATCAAACGTACCAAGAAAGTCCTGCCGTTTTTTATTTACGAATCCGCACGGGCTGCCTGTGGTATTTTTGAAATCTCGATCCAGGCCCTTTGGCCAAGTAAAAACAAAGGCGACCAAGAGTACGATGCTTCTCCAACATGTTTTGGTGAATTTTCCTGTAATATTCGCTAAGATATGAGGGAAATACTTACAGAACTTACAAATAAGGAGGTAACGGTTCCTAATAATAAAATTTGCAACGTCCCGGCAATGCGACAGTTTTTGGCGAAGTTTTCTTGGTTGGAACTCTCAGATAAAAACCCAATTTTGTATCACCACGGAGTTAAGACAAAGCTAAGGTCGGAAGACAAAGCTACATACATGAAATGGGGAAACAGCGATCTGATTGGCTAAGCGTATTTTTGGTCATCGTTTCGTATTATTATATAGCTCGTGTTTATTCGATCAAAGCGCGCGCTCTGATTGGTTCTATCATGGTCACGTGGCGGGCTACAAATTCAATGTAGCCCGCGCGGGCTACAATTAAAAAATTGTTGCCCGCGCGGGCGACATCGCTAGAGCGAGAAATTTCGGCGGACTATTTTTACATGTTTTACACCGAATTTTCTTTTTGCTATATAATAAAACACTTAATGACTGCATCCTCGGGAAACAGCGAGTTTTGTTTTCCCTCGAATCTCGATGTTTCCCTCGACTTCGTCTCGGGAAACATCGAGATTCTCTGGAAAACAAAACTCGCTGTTTCCCTCGGAAGCAGTCATTAAGTGTATAATAGTCCTTTTCACAGTTCCTCGCTTTATCGTGATTCAAATTGGAATTCTAGCCTGAAGTCGAGTCTACCATTGATCAAACAATACATTGGTCAATGGTAGACTCGACTTCAGGCTAGAATTCTAATTTGAATCACAATAAAGCGAGGAACTGTGAAAAGGACTATTGTCCCATGAACGCGCGTTGGTTCGAAAGCTTTCAGTTGGAGTGTAACACGATAATAGGAAGTGTTCTTCTCTTGGGATTTCCGCCATAATCTCACAACTCCATGATAACAACATATTAGGAAGGCACTTTTGATCTTCATTCGATAAGAATTTGGGCAAAACTTCATGCTCAAAAACAGTCATATTTGGAAGAAAACTTGCAGGGATTTAAGGGATTGATATTCTCTTTTCATCCGCCAGGCTTTGCATTTTATGATTGAAGTAGCCATTGATTGCCATCTGCTACTAAAGGGGTCGTATCCCGGGGGGGACTCCCTATATTCGAATGCTAGGGGTGACCGTCGTATTTTTTAGGGGTTGAAATCGGCGATCTGGTATTTTTTAGGGGTTCGAAAATAAAAAACGGTATAGTAAGAAAAATAGGTATTTTTAGGGGGTCTCACACAAATAAGGTAGTGTTTTTGAAAGTCGAGAGGATACATTTGATGTATATTAAATAAACGGCCCGAATAAAATTTAATCTGTCAAAATTGTTGGTATTTTTTAGGGTATTTTCAGACTGAGGGGTATTTTTTAGGGTGGAAATTTTTTCCGACCAGGTATTTTTTAGGGTCAAAATTCGAGTTTCCCGACGGTCACCCCTAGCATTTTAACCTTACAGTCCCCCCCCCCCCCGGGGGTCGTATATTGTTCTCGGTTATTGCCTCTTGAAAATATGCTTCAAATATGCTCGTATTTTCGATTTATGTTGCAAGTATATAAAGGTAGACTCTTTGTTGTTATCTCTTGTAGCCTGTCCGGCTCCTTGCGCCGCACCTACTCCCTGTCCGGGTATCTGTCCAACTCACTGTTGTAAAAAGGATACCATCAACAACCCAACCAATTCGTCGACAACAGAGGTCAAAGGTCATGCACCTTCCGAGCTCAAGGAAGACCATTCTGTTGTGATAGAGACAGAACGAACCAAAGGCGATGCGCCTTTGAATACAAAGTTGAACTCGTCCCTTTTGGAGACAGCAAAGCACCAAACGGAGAGCAAATCAACACCATCTGAAGAAACTCCCTCTAGAAAGGACTCTAAGATATGCCCTTGCGAGGATGAGTGTAAAATAACATCTCCGGAAAGTATGGATATTTGTGTCAAGATCTGCGAAAAACTTTGTAATAAAAGTGTAATCAAGCCGAAAGAAAATGAGGTTAACGAAATTTTGTAAGTTGTTTCCACGCATGTAAATAGAGTACTCAAGTGTGACGTCATAAATTTGAAAAATATTGAATTTCCAATTTTAGTCCAAGAATAATGAAAGACAAAGTGGAAAGAGAATGGGATGCAAAAAATGAGGCAAATCGGTTGAAACGCGACCGAGATATGGCCACCTGAATACATAATTTTCTTTAACAAATCACTGTATTTTAGACTGCGTTCAAAACTTTATGAACGCAACCAAAATACAGTGATTTCTTAAAGTAAATTATGTATTCAGGGGGCCATATCTCGGTCTCGTTGCAACCGATGGCCTCATTTTTGGTGTGTAGCATTCATTTACTATGCCATTTACAAATCCAAGGACAAATATTGCTAAATCGAAAATTTGTCTTTTGTGACGTCATCACTTGAGTACTCTATATGAATGGAAGTTATACAGATAATTATCTAATAAAATATTCTAAATATTTGATCATGGGATATAACGCGATGTAGAATCTTGCAATGGGCAGTTGCATTTGATAATATGGCTCCAAATATAGGGCAACGCTCTGTATAAAGTTCAAAATGGCTGCCACTTTCTCGAAACCCCCCTGTTGAGGGCCTAGAAATTCCAGGGTGGGTTGTCATCCGAAAACACTAGAATTCCAGGGGGGAGGGGGGGGGATCCCAAAAATATGAATTTCCCGGTCTGGGTAAACATTTTCCAGGGTGGTCATGAGAAAATTCACTGGAATTCCAGGGAGGATAGCTAAAACTTTGGTCCTGAACAGAGGGTGCAGATCATTTTTGCAACTGCCCAATACAGCCGTACCATTACAGTTAGGCGTAGACAGATTCTGCTCGGCAACTTTTGAGCAACTTTTAGGTTATGCAACATGTGACTTGTGTTTACGTTATGCAAATTTATACAATCCTTCTCAAGTGCTTTTTGTGTACCAGTTGCTTGTTCTTGTTTGAGAATATTTGAGTATTTACTATGCATCTCAGAAAATTCCACGTCAAACAAATGTTGTATTGAAGAGATACGATGAACTGGTCTGGATGCGGATTTTCACGATGCTCAGTAGATGCCAAGAGTGGATTACCAAGGGTTTCCATATTTACTATGTACGCCCGAATCACAGTCAGAAAAGTGTCTATTTTTAGAACTAGGATGCCCACGAAAATTCGTCATCCACAGGGTTCCCACTTTCTCGCCACGCGAACAGTTGTGAGATCTAGCCTAAAATTAAATCGCAGATCAATGGAAAAACCGTTAAAATCGCAAAGATAAGGTAGGATATTCTCTATTTTGTTGTGTATTGGGTATACGAGCATTCGAGTCTGAGCATTCGAATACTTTCGCGCGCGAAACTCAAATCTAAAAATAGACACTTTTCTGACTGTGATGTGGACAAATACAGTAGGGAAAGATTCTAACTCTTGTTCTAAAACTCATGAATAGTCAATCAGGCAAACACAATGGAAATCAGGACCATGAAGGCCGTTTGTATACCCCGATAGAAATTAAAGCATTTTGGGGAGTCCATGAATATTTTCAGGGAACAGCTGTTCTGATTGGTTGCCATATCATAATGGTGCTCAATCAGCCAGAAACGATATAGAACTGCTGCGCACTGAGCTGAATCTGATATAGAACTCCGGTGACGTCAGAGTTCTATATCAGATCCAGTTCAGTGAGCACGGTTCTCTATCAAGTTTGGCTCACTGAGCATCAGTAATGATAGGACAACTCACCAGAACAGCATGTTTCCCCGATAATATTCATGGAGACCCCATCTCTTACAAACGCTCTGTGGTCATGATTTCCACCTTTTCCCGTAACCTACGAAAAAAAGAACGCATGTTAGAAATGAATACGTGCATTTTGTAAAACGATAGTTCATTTATCACATTTATTAATTTTCGGTGGCCATGATTTAAACATCCCACAACGACTCGGGCAGTGCCGACCACCCTTCTGTGAACATTTCGTGAAACGAGCCAAAACGGACATCTTTGACAATTATTTGGCAATACTTGAGTTGAATTGGGCTCACAATCATGCACAGATAAACGAATTTAACTCACCCGTCCAAGTTACTCTACTTGGCGAGTCCGTACGAACCGCACTGCTTTGTTAACCGAGAATGAATGGGGCAAATTGCATATGATGCATTACGCGCATGACAAAGACAATTTCGTCAAAGAAATTTGAATCATAAAAAGAATAAAAAACAATAGGAAACACTGCCCCAAAAACTAATGACATAGCACTTTCTTTACAAAAGCCAATCAGAAAGCCCTAGCATTATTATAGGTATCGCTGGTATCGCTAATACATTCATTTCTTTTCTGTGACATTTGAACGGCATTTCTTTGCTCATCATAATTATAGGTAAAAAAGTGACAGCTATTCCAAAGGGAGTTCTTCTCTTTTTGAAAGTCATGTAATTATGAACAGACCTTTTGTCCCAACACAGAAGATATGTCAATTATTCGGAACGCCTCTCTAAATACACTATTCGTAATGAAAAGCTCTCGTTGTCGATCTTTTGTTTGCCATTTCAAAATAGCTAAACAATGCAACTTGAAGCCAGTCTATATCAGATTTCTTATTCTCGATTTCAATGAAGTAGTTCTCACAAATTTATTTCCTTTTTTTAACTAGCTTGGAATTATGAATTATTACTGGCAACCGTTTTAGAAGTAGTTTACAAAACTCGCTGTCGTGTTTTATCAGCAGATAGAATCACTCGGCTTCGCCTCGTGTTTCTATCTGCTGATAAAACACTCCAGCTCGTTTTGTAAACATTACTTAATCCACTGTTGTAGATGCTCAACACTTTTTAACAATTGGCATTCTCGAACCTAGAGTTCCCCGGCTCTGGTGACAGCCATTGACGCATGCGCGAGATTTGATCAAAACCTTTCTGTGCATTACCTAACGTTATAAATCACAATCAGCGAAGTGACTCAAATGGATGTCCCCAGAGCCTCCCTTGCGAGCAACGAGCTGGGGAGCTCTTGGTACGAGAATAGTCATTCGCCTTTGTCACACGGCAGCCATCTTGGATTTTCTAATACAGCGAAGCAGGCATGAAAGCGAGGCCAAGCGTGTAAGCTCACCCACGCATAGTCATTTCTGTAAGAAAAAATCCAAGATGGCTGCCGTGTGACAAAGGCGAATTGGCAGTTTTCACGATGTTGCGCACGCAGCATAAATTGGATAATTAAGAACAACTAGCTGATGCCCGCGAAAAATTCACGGAGTGTAAGGGGGAAATTTATTTTACTTAAAGTGTTCTCTAGTGTTTAAAAAAAACGGGAAAAAAAATCACAATGGCCATATGGATGTGGGGAGGGGTTCATGATTTCCCCCATAAACTGCTGGATTTGCATTACTAATAACCTCCAATCAGCATGAGTACCCCGTCCCACCATGCCGAAATAAATGAAGTGAGCCCAAAAGGATTTTTTTTTGCACTGGTCTCCCTGATTGGTGCGACAAAATCACGCGTGTGTCCGTCTCTCAAATCGGTCAAAGAGCCCGTGAAAATCGAAAGCGCAATTTTACTTCGGAATTGTTTGTATGTTTATCATATCTCAGTGAGGGGAGAGAAGAAACAGGTCAAGTAAAAATGGTCTAAGGACTAATGATTTTTTTTAGTTTATATTATTTATATTTTTTCCGGCTGTATCCCTCGCTTAAAAAATAGCTTGAATTAGACCTTAGCCCAAAGTGAATCTTTTCCAACAAAAACATGCCCACTGGAGGGATTTCCTCCTTCTCTTCGGGATTGTGTCCTTCGTTTTGCGATAGAGCCGTCAGGATTTATACTCAGAGAATATTATTCATGACTTTCACGGACTTTGTTTTGTAAATGTGTTATTTCGACTTAGCATGACTTAGCGCGTGCTCCGAGGGAAGCAAGGTAGTGTGTACGTTTGTTGAAACTTGAATGAAAATTTTTCTCAGCTCAAATCTTTCAAGTTAGAATTATCCCTGCACATTCCTGTATGTAATCTGAAGAGAACCATTTAGGTTTCAATGTCTTTGGTGCTTTTCGGCTGCGCGAACTGAGTTCTTTTTTAGTTTCTGTGGGAGATTTTCAACATGGCGGCGATGGCTGCTTTGTCCCTCGCTTATGCACCAGTCAATTGTAACCACCACCCCCCAACCTCTGGGAAGGGTGGGGACATGGATGTTCAGCTGCGCCATACTAGATTTTTGTCCCCACCCCTGAGGCGAAATGTGTTGGAAATTCCCCCACCCTGCGGGGCAAGGATTGAAGTGATTCGATGCGGTGGGGGATTAGTTAATTGACTGGTGCATTATGCACCAGCATTGTAAGCACCACCCCCCCCCCCCCCAACCTCGGGGGAGGGTGGGGGCAACGGGGGGCATTTATACGTATCGGTCAGGTTTTGGTCCCGACTACATGGGGGATATTCTTGTCATGGACCCCCCACCCCAATACTCTCTTCGCCTTGAAAATACATCCACCTCAGGAGCGCCCGAATTTTGCTAAACGCATTTCATCAAGCCTCAGGCCCTGTCCACACTAACGCGTTTTCCAAAGTATTCGTTTTCAAACTTATACGGATTCGATGAAAACGATCAGCGTGTTAGTGTGGACGGAAGGCCTAAACGTATCAAAACGTATACGAATTCAAACGAAATCGCGTTAGAAAATCGCGTGTGGACGGGGTCTCAGAGAAAGTGTAGATGAACGTTCCGTTTTTTATGTATAGTAAACAAATCCTGTAGGTTTTATTTTTCATGCGCGCAATTGAGCGCCGAAATGACGAAATTATTATTATTCATTTGCGTGAAGCGCAGCCCAAATGACGAATTTCTGTAACGTCGAACTCACGCTTACTCTTCTTTCGAACATAGTGACTGCCCGCCAGGCCTATCACTGCAGAGCATTTTTGGTTGGAGTTTAGTTTTTCCTCGCCAAGATACACTTGTTCTTGTGAACGGTGCGAAGGTAGTGTCTTCGTTGCGCGAGTTGCCAAAGACTATATTAGATGATATTTTTATTACGTGTTGAGTGAAGTGAAGTAGAAAAATGCAAATGATAGAGAATTTGTTGGAATAACTACTTAGAAAATTTCTTATTCAGGTGAAAGGACTCAATATATATTGGCATGGTAGCATCGAATCACTTCAATCCTTGCCCCGCAGGGTGGGGGAATTTCCAACACATTTCGCCTCAGGGGTGGGGACAAAAATCTAGTATGGCGCAGCTGAACATCCATGTCCCCACCCTTCCCCGAGGTTGGGGGGGGGGGGAGGGGGGGGGGGGTGGTGGTTACAATTGACTGGTGCATTAAGAAATCGCTTGAATTAGAACTTAGCACAGGGTGAATCTTTTCCAACAAAAACACGCCCACGGTCCAGATTTCCACCTTCCCTTCGGGTTTGCGAACTTCTTTTGGCGGCACAGCTTCAGGGCTAAGCGGAGCGAGTGCGGACACGATTTTCCTTACGGTATTAATTATATAGATGCTTGTCTGTTTTGAATAACAAAAGCCGTCTTCGCCAGAACGAGTCGGAACGGCTCAAGGGAATTGTTCTCACAACATCGTGAAAACGGTCAATATTGGAAGCAGTGACTTAAAGATAGCTAGCATTTTGTACGACTAACAGCCTCGATGTTAGCGGGTCACTTTGACATTAAATTATATGCCAGAAGGGAATAACAGCAAACAGTTTTCTGTTAATAGTTACTAGAATTTTATTCTATGATACATATTTTTTCACTGACATTTCTTAACTGGAATAAAAGTTTCTGTTCTTTAATTCCTTCAAGTAACTTACAATTTATCAAGAGTCCATAACTAAGAGTGTTGATCTGTTGCTAAGTTTGGCGGCATCACAGTAGCATAAGTGCTATTTATAGACACATTACTTTTTTATAAAAAGGAATAATTTTACAGGTCTTTACAGCCTTAAACGTCTGAAGAATTAAATGGATTTCGAAAAAATATATATCATCGGCACTGGCGATTATTTAATCAAAGATCAATAATATAATTTCAGTCAAAGCAAAATAATTTTGCTGTTATAAATAATACAAATTCTACGGTGTTGGCGGAGAGTCCTAATGTGAAAGATCGTCACTCCTACTCATGAATTTCAATATGATGATATGCACAAAAGGCCATTTTCTTGATACAAGCTTACACGGCCATGCTAAGTGTCTCCACCATACGATATTGGGAATGTCCCACGCACGGGAGTAGATGATGCTACTTTTAGATTGGAATTTCCCGCGAAATTCTGTTGTCGAGTATACCGCGCAATAAATTGCTCCATTGGCCAAATTGTTGGAAAACTCTGCGCTATAAACTAGTGTTCTTGGCGAAAAAAGGCGGCTCTCAAGTGTTCGCGCGCTGTCACGATAGCTTAATTTGATTGGTGGAAATACTACCCCTTTGGTTCTAAGCGTGCGAAAAAAGTTCTAAAAATAGCACCATCTACTCCCGTGCCTGTGTGCAAAACTATGACGGCTAGATAGAGGATCTTGGTGCCTTTGGATAATGTAGAGAAACATATTTCAGATAATCATCAATTAAAATTTACAAACATTCGTAGAAAAATTGCTTCCACGAGAGGATGATCTCCTCAAGCTCTCATGGGGAAAGTCTCAAGGGTATCGTTTGTGACAATACAATTTAATACAAGTTTATTTTTGCATTTGTGAAACGAGTTAGGAAATTCTATCGGCCATAACTACGATATGTATTCAGTTTGCTTTTCCTTTGTTTATCTTCAAATTTCTTCTCTCTTTGCGCTTCTTCATCTTCCGCCGCGAGTTCCTCGGCAAGGGTCGCTCTAGCACCTGTAAAAATGAATTATAAAAGAGAATTACAACAATTACCACCGCTTTATCACATAATTAGATACCCTTTCTTAGATTTTTACTAGACTCCTTTAGTCTCTTATTTGAAAAACATTCGAGTATTGTTTTGTAAGTGCATTAGATCACTCTGCAATAAAACTAAAAAAAAACAGGACCATACTTCCAGACAAATAGCTGAAGCGTCGTATGGCGACCGTACGGTTCTTACGCCCACGCCAGAGATTTCGGCCCTGACAGTCGCTGTCCTGGGTGTAGAATTGCTCAGTAGCTAGATACCTATGGGTGAGAGAACGCCCGGCCACCAGACCATATAAGGACGCCCCTTGTACCGTTAGTGAACAACCTATATTAATTATGCATCGCCAACGTATTTATAGGTCCGACTAGGGTTAAGTGCGTCCATGTGGGAGAAGTTGTTCGCCTTTGTGACTCGAGGTCACCTAAAGACGTGCCAATATTTTTATCTGAGCTTATTCAGGCATCGTTTGCGTTGTTTTGTTTATTATAATCCAAATAATACATTCCTTCGTTGGCTTTTTTCGCATCAACTGTTTGCGCATGCGCACTTTACGTCATCTTTTCTGATTTTATTCTAGAACCCAGAGCTTTCTGGCTTCTTTTTAACAGCATGCACGAGATTGAGCCGTTGAGAAAATGAACTATCTGTGCATACCCCAAATTTCAAAATCGGCGAGGTTCGTCCCTGGCGGAGTATGGAGAAAGGGGTAGCTCTGAGTGCGAGAATACAGTATCATTTCCTCCATTCGTAAATCGAGGTAAAGTTCTTAAATCCCTGTACTTGAGGGGAAAAACTTTTCCTTACTCTCTCTACGTTCATCTTTAACAAAACATTGATATTGGAATTGTTTTAAATATTTGTTCGGTGTTTACTTACCTGACATGAGAGAACTTTTTGTAATCGCGCGACTTTCCTCGTTTTCTGCTTTATCAAGAGCCTGTTTGATTTCTTTTCCTAAAATTATAAAAAATAAACAAAGCTAAATGTATCAGTTTTACGGTCACAAAAATATTATGGCCACGAATAGAACCTAATAATAAACGAAGCTATTAACTAGAAAGCGTGCTTATAAATCAGATTAAGTAGAAAACCCACTCGCATACTATCACGAATCATGCAATCTTATGGGCTCAGCTACTCCCTACCTATCATGTGCTATCCGCCTTGTCATTTATCTATTGACTCATAAAGAACTCAAACTCGTAGTCTTATTGTTAAAATTGTCTACATATACAGCTAGTTAAGAAACGTTGACAGAGGTCGTGCGCGACCAGACCGCAGAGTTATCTGGGTATTAGGTCTGAACATCGGCACCCTGTTTGAGTATGCGAGTTACTTGTTAACTACTGGACATTTCCAGGTTGAAACAAAGCTCTGTTTTGTAGAATTTAGCACACAAACGAGCGAGGTATCATCACAATAGCATGTTGGTTTCTACCCATACTGCCTTTCGGTCTCGGCGCGCATGTTTGACCTGTCACTAGGCCGTCAAATTGAATCTAACTGCACATCATGCATATCGCACCTATGGTGTTCCCACGTTGCTCGCGCTGTTGTTCCGTTACGGATACAGTATATGCGTCTGATGGTGAAGGGTTCTCATATTTGTATTCATAAAATCCTGTGAAACAAACAAAAAGATGATAGAAACCATGATTACTTTAACAGAACCCGAATAAACAAACAAAGAACCGCCCAACAGGCAATTTATACAAAAGTAGCCAGTGAGAACGCAAAGCAATCGCAATTACATAACAAGTCTTGACAGTCATGTGAAATCCGCTCTATGACATAGAGATGACTTACCGTTTGAGGTCAATGCGGTATTTGTTTTGTGTTTTACATCAGGTATTCTGACCGTACCGGACAGACCATTAGGACCAACGTATGACTCTGAATAACAAATACAGAGTATAACAAATGACGTCCATGCAACATATTTCCTTTGAAACTTATTATTATGTGATCATCTTGAAGTGTGAGGGGCCAGCAGGAAGGCGTAGGCGTTCTGTTTACAGGACCGCAATGTTTGTACAGTAATTGTACGAGAGGTTATTAGAGCAAATTTCGTATGACTGTGAAAAGTTCCGCGACAAAGTTGTACCGCTCTGCGACCGTGACCGCGCTGCGACTAAGTGATTTCATTCGATATCTAAAGCAGGCCAGGTTCGGTACCGCCACCGCGACAGTACCGCGCCTTGTCACGGCACTTTTCACAGTCATACGAAATTTGCTCTATTTAGAGTCTTGCAACGTGTAAAGTACGTATCCTGCTTTTTCGTTGTCTATGACTAAAACGTTACCCTGTGCGCGCGCTTATTTTTTGAAATCGCACGTCCACCGCATACACGTCAACGCGTACAATATCATAAGAAACTAGTAGATTTCGTATGACTGTGAAAAAAGCCACGGCACTGTCGCGGCGGCTTCATGGAACCTGGCCTGCTGCAGATACACAATGAAATCGTTAGTCGCGGCATGGTCTATCCTAGTTAAGAAACGTCCACTCAAAATCAAACTTTAGTGAGACGTTCTCATTCAAATCGTTTGATTTTGAGTGGGCGTCTGTTAACTAGGCTAGGCACGGTCGCGGCGAGGCACAACTTTGTAGCGGCACTTTTCACAGTCATACGAACTCTGCTCAATCACTCTGACTGCATGCAATCATAACATTTTCATTTAAAGAATGCACGAGCTTCGATAAAAGCCGACTGTCTGTGACTGCAAAGTGATTACGAATTACTCACGACAGTCATGCGAAAACTGATCTAAGGCTACTGCAAGTTAAGGATATAAAGGGCATTTCTTAACAACACGAAGGAACCCTCTGTATGAATTACAAATGTATCAACAAACGCTCATCGTGTTGTTTAGGTCCCCCTAAACACTTCCGTAGTGCAAGTGCACTGACTGTTAAACTATCGAAGTGGCTCAAGATGTGCCAGACACAAAGTCTGCCCACGATTTACCTAGTTCTCGAATGGAATCCTCTCTCGTGTCCATTTCAGGGTTAACACCAGCATCTGGAAGCCAAAGAATAAAACAATAAGCAAAAAATATCACGCGCGGGACGGGGAGTGGGGAGTGGGGAGTGGGGAGTGGGGAGTGAGGAGTGGGGACGGGGACGGGGACGGGGACCCCGTACAATTAGTGCTATCATAAGGCATGGATAATGTCTGATGCAGCAGGCAGCGACCCTAATATACCACCAAAATGTGCCCATTTTAAAAAAGGATAATCTTTTCAAAAGGCAAGGTAGCCGAGCCCCGACAGGTTGCTACAATTTTCATAATTCTGCGACGGCTCCCACTTTACACTTTCGATCTCCAAACTGCGCGTTTTGGCCTCTGTCCATCAAACCTTTTAAGACAAACGCATGGACTTTTTCTCATCATCATTTTTCATCATTTTTTTTTTATTGAAATATTTATAAAATATAAAATAAATAAACGGACTGACCCGCAGGTAGTACAAACTAATCGATGAAAAATAATTGATGAAAAATTTGGGTTTAAAGCCTAGCTAGTACTTATTAGTTTAAAACATCTCTTAAAGGGGCACTCGCACGCTTGCCTGACAAGCAAATAATTCAAATCGCAATCCAATTCCATCCTCTTGATAATAAATGAAAACACTATAGATTTGTATTGATGTAACAGTTAAAAGGTAATTTAACAAACCTGGACTGTTAGTTTGGTTATTCACGGTCAACTTAAATGTATTTTTGGTGATTAAAATTAGACTTATTTTTTGACAGGTGGTACGAAAATTAAGCGTGCGAGTGCCCCTTTAACCCTGCCCGAAATCACCTCGAGCTGTTCACTTGTTTGATTGACGGAAGCCAAACCGCGATTTGTTAGTTGGCGTAGTGTTTGCAGAATTATGAAAATGGCAGTAACCTTCCAGAGGACCTTAATCACACGTGTCTTGTTCTTACCAGACTCCAAGCACTCCTCGCTGATAACCATTTGGTTCTTTTTGTTCTTTGTCAGGATGATCTTGTAGGGCCTGAATAACAATTTTGGTATGAACCTTTTGGAATATAATCTACGACCCTGAGGCCTAGTACATACGCCGCTCTTATCATGAGCCGATCCTATTATTATCAGTAAAGCGCACGGAAAGAACGGCGTATGAATCAAATAGGAGCGGCTTATACATTAGGAGCGGCGCTCGGCTGGTCTAGGCGTACAACGGCTGTGGCGCGCCTTTGATTCAAACGCCGCGCTTTTCATGAGCCGTTCCAAATGCAAATGCTCTAATAAATTGTTTTAATGATTTGATATGCAGCCAGCCGCGAAGAACGGCTAAAGAGCGGTTGTCGTTACAAACAGCCTTCAGTCTTTTTTTTTTCATCACCTCGTTGGCATTGGCTCGCCTGAGTAAACACGGCGTTTGAATCAACAGCCGCTCTTTAGACAGTTTAGGCCGACCCAAATTCCTAATAGGATCGGCTCATGATAAGAGCGGCGTATATTTGAGCTTTGAAATTTTGTAAACGTTTGGTACTTACGAGTCAAAGGCCTTGATAACTTCCTTCGTGGTATCCATAGGCATCCCGTACTTATCATACATAAACTTGCCTCCCTCGTACACCTTGTAATTCTGGAAATCAAGGCCTCTCTTCTTGTTCTTGTTCTTGTCATTACTTTTGTTCTTATTCTTGTTCTTGGTCTTACTGTGGCTGGATTTCTTAGTACGTGTACTGCGCTTAAAATTTTCTGGGATCCCAAGGCCTTGTCCAACAGCATTCATACTGGGCATTTGACCTGCCATCGCGGGATTGGTCATACCCATCGCGGTACTTGTCATACCCATCGCCGGTTGCATGAAATTCCCCTGGGGTGAGGCACTCATTTCTTCCTCGGGAAAGTTTCCTTCTCTTCTGTGGTACTTAAGGAACATCGAAGGGCCACATCTGAGCTTTGCAACTACAGACGAAGGGAAAAGAAGTTAAAACAAAAATTAGAAGTGGAATTCAAGATATAAGCGCGCGCGCTCTTCTGCATTCAGAAATGCCCAGACCGTATCCCACAACTACTGGATAATTCAGCGAGTGTTCTTTCGTAGCAGTTTGTTCAAAAATATCCCTCATTAAGCGACATGCAGCGCTCTTGTTGCTATAGCTTTATTCGTCCATTGTTAGAGTTTCTTTGGCCAGGGTAGCCCAAAGGCACGTAGGGTACAAGCTGAGAGTACTAATCAACGTACCAGGGGAATTTTTATTTCTTCAGCCGACTTAGCTTCATTGGAGGAAAAGGTAGGCCATTAAACATTGGACCCTTCTAATGTTACGTGGTAAGGTAGTTATGCAAACCTGGTTTCTTATTGTAGTGGACAGTCTTAAAATGTGGTCCCCTGTCGTGGTCTTTCGCTGCGAAAGAAAAACAAAGCAAAAAAACGAACAAATGAGAAAGGGCGCAAAACATTCTTCAACCAGCTTCGCTTTCTTTTATCGTAGTTATAGGGCAGATTTGAGATGATTGTCGAAAACAAATTAGCCAATCAGAGACGAAACCCATTCAACAAGCAACCAATCAGGAGACGGGATACAAAACGCCAGTCTGATTTATTTTCGACAATCATGTGAAATGTGCTCTACGGGTGTAGCATACACAGGGAATTTCTGCAGAAACCCATTTATGGGAAAAGCTGAATTTCCCAAGGCACCCGCATGAGAAGTGTTTGGAATTCACAAGGATGGCCACGAGAAATCCAAACACTTCCCATTCTTCTACCATGGGAAATTCAGCTTTTCCCATGGATGTGTTTCTGCAGAAATTCCCTGTGATAGGTGATTACCAAAACAGCACACTAGTACCGCATTGTGATTATATGAAAACAAGTGAAAACCAGTGACTGTTGGATTCCTGTACGTTTCCTGGCGCTAATTGGCCAGTTGTTGAATTTGTTTCTATTCTGTTTGGCTAAATGTATTTTGATTGTGCTTTGAGTTTTCGACAGCTCATCTGTAATCCGACTAGTTGGTTGTCTTTACATACTTATTTCCAACAGATGCCTGTGACCATGGCGATCCCGCTGCTCAAAAACATCGCCTTTTATTTGATGAAGAATCAGGGGAGATTTTCTGTGATGTTTGGAAGTCCACTTGTAACCTGGAGAAAGAGATTCAGTGATTCCATCATCATGCAAGTTACAGATCTATAACCATTTGTCCGCCCAAGGAGAAATGGGGTTTATGTTGGGTCGTCACGCATCAGTACTGTGTCCTGATGTTTTTACCCTGCTTAAATATCAGCGAGGTATTGAAGATGTCGGCGCCAAGTCGATTAAAGATGTCTGCTCTTTTGTAGTGATGACAGGGGAGTAGTGACGCGTCATGCTGCACTTTATAATAGCGTACTACTATTTGCTTCCAAGCGTTCAAGCATAGAGAATCTCCGATTTATGGTTCGAGGAATTTTCTCTTAGATGTCTGCATTACAGCATGGACCGTGGGATATTTTGCATTAGAGCATGGGCCGCAGGATATTTGCATTAGAGCATGGACCGCGGGATATTTGAATTTCAAGCATGGACCGCGGGATGTTTGAATTTCAAGCATGGACCGTGGGATATTTGCATTAGAGCATGGACCGCGGGAAATTTGTATTAGAGCATAGACCGCGGGATATTTGCATTAGCGCATGGAACGCGGGATATTTGCAACAACAACAACATCACCATCAGCAAGAACACCATCGTCATCAACATCACCTTCAGCAACAACAACAGCATCATAGTCATCAACATCACCTTCAGCAACAACAACATCATCGTCACCAACATCAACGTCATCAACATCACCTTCAGCAACAACAACATCATCGTCACCAACATCATCGTCACCAACATCACCTTCAGCAACAACAACAGCATCATAGTCATCAACATCACCTTCAGCAACAACAACATCATCGTCACCAACATCACCTTCAGCAACAATAACAACATCCTTCATCATCATCCTCAGCAGCACCAACATTAACATGCTTTATGTATCTTCCGAGAAAGCTTACCTTTGGTGTGTATTTGTTTCAATTTCGCGTCTGCTTCCATTTTCTTCTGTTCTTCGACTAAAAAATTCAAAAGACAAAACAAGCTTCCCAAAATGTCACGTACGGACCGTCTTTCCATGGAGCTTCTGGCTCGAAGCGTAATGTTTTTGAGCGAGTTTTAGATCGATTTCCCGGCCCTCGGGCAAAGCTAAATAAATGAATTATTTTTCCCATCCAGGGGAAAAGCTTAATTCACATGGATATATATGAGAAATCCGACCACTTCACATTCATCTTCCATGGGAAATTCAGCTTTTCCCATTGATAGGTGTCTGCAGAAATTCCCTGTGTTTTTTTACCAGAAACATAAGCGAGTTGAAACGTGTAACAAACATACATTGCTTTAGTGCCAAGCTGCGGAATATTCGCAGAATAAACAATTGAACAGAAAATAATGTTCTTGCAAGACTTCAAGATGTAAAATGTTAGTATATTATCACTTTCCACTGTTGCTCTACTTTATATGAGCAAAAAATGAAATATTATGAAGAGAAAACCCGTTTGGGTAAGCAGGCGAGAGTTCATTATTGACCAAATATGGTCATAAACTCGCTATGAATATCCACAGCTTGGTTCGCCGTTACATGTTTCAAATAAGTTATATGTTTCTGGTTTTACTTCTTCTCCAACAAGATATCAGAGCTTTGTTTGAAAGCAAGACAAGAATATTTCAAAGGAAGCACAACAACATAGTTAAATGAAACATCCGTTTGAAAAGTCTGATTACCTGAAGGTAAGGCTGTAACTAATCAACAATCTAAGAAGAAAGGGGTGCCAAAGGCCCAAAGTAAACGCTGAGTGTGTTAAGTCGACGTTTATTAATGATTATTTATTAACTTTTAAGTATAAACTGTTATAATTTTATACATATCTTTAGCATAATACTACTCTCTTACTTGATATATGTATTTTAGTTATTTGTTTTTCTTATTGTTACATTGGAGTATTAATTTTATCCTTTTCCGTTTATTAAGCCGGACTATTGACTATTATTTGACTGACCGACCTGTCTGGATGGTGTACCCCGGGGCTTCATTGAAGCCTTCCATTTGGTATTCAGGCATCCGGTCAAAGTCGTCATTCTCTAAAAAGAAAACAACATTTACATTTAGCGGCTCGGGTTGCTAAGGCAACCACCGATAACGTCTCAGTCAAACACGGAAAAGTTTGAACCGTCATCTTGTATCCGGCGTGACATTGCATTATAGTTTCAAATACAAACCCTGTCCCTGGGTTCCCTGGGCGAGAAGAGAACGTCTGGGCAGAGCGCTTTGATTTTTCCTGGTTTCACACTGCGACCAAGAGAACGATGTTTCTGGAACATCTGCAAGTTTTGGTGAATTTCCCTACCTTCCACAAGATGTGAAGAAAAATACTTACAGACCTTCCAAGTAAGGCAATTTTACAATTTGACAGTTGAAAATTGGTGAAAGTTGGTGAAATTTTCTTGATATACAAAATTAATTAATGTACAGCGTAAGCGCGTGAATTTTCCTGATTGCGAAAATTAATAATTCATTCAGTTTTTAATGCAATGCTCCTACTCGTTGCTCAGAGACGTGTTTTCTCGCATAGGGAACCTTTAAAGGTGGAGTTACACGGAGCAATGTTTTCTGCAACTTGCAGCTGATATTAGCTCGTAATAGTCACTCGCATCTACTATTTCGCCAATTTCTTCCGCCATTGATGCAGAACGCACACGCGCAAAGAAGCCGGAGAGGGCTTCATCTGGGAACGAAATTCGGATCGTATCCTACTTGCTGCAACCTGTCTCACAACGTTGCACAGGGTGTTACACGCTGCAATGGCTCCTGCAACTTGAGTTGACGAGTTGCAGAAAACATTGCATCGTGTAACGGTGGCTTAAATGTTCTAAGTGCAAGTAAATAACGTCCTTACGTTTTTGGTCAGTGGGGTTATCGTTAGCGGCGACCGTCTCGTCGTCTTCTGAACCTGAGCCGGTGTCGGCGCTATTGTCATCCTCTTCGTTTTCCTGGTCGTCATCCATTTCTTGGTCTGTAAACAACAAAAGACGGAAACAAAATATCATACTTTGGATGTCTCGCCATCTCAGCTTCCGTCTCCCATATTTCTATTTTGTAACACGGTGTAATTGGAAATGTAGCTTATTTCTCGCAACTCGTTCAGTCAACAAGAATCAACGTAAGCGAGTGTTTGTTTGTATCATGTTCCACAGTTGGAAGGCACTTCGAGAATGATTTGTTTAGAGAACAAGGAAGGAGAAATAATTCGCTTGAAAGCTGTTCTAAAAATAGCCCGATTTTTTAATGGCGTCGTTACATCAAAGGTGGCTAGAGGGACAGGATGGTCTTCTGAAGTTTCGATCGCGAAAAAAGATGGCAGGTATGTTCGAACCGCTTTCATCGCCTCGAAAGTTTGCGTCTTTTGCTGCACTCTTTATAATCTGGTGGAAATTCGGGTGGAGGAGTGCCATATCCGCTTACAGCGTTTTGGCTCCTGCAAGTCAAACTATCGAATCTTGCTCTACAGTTTCCGTGCACTGTAAAAATCAGTAACATGGACTTATGATGCCTAGAATTATTTTCGACACGTGAAACTTTTCTGGGACTTTCTCTTGCCGATATCTTGTGTTCGAAATTTAGTTTCTTCAGGAGCCCATAAGTAGAGTCTCCAACTGGTTTATAAAGTTAAGGCACCGTTTTTCCTGACCTATCTATTTTTAGAATAGAGTAGTTGGCAGGTTAATTCTTTGTTTGCTGGTTATGCTAGAGAGCATACAAAGATTAAGATAAAATTAGAACAATAGGAGGTATAAAAAATTAATTTGTAATTAATTGGGCCATGAAGTATTCTTGATAGATCGGTCGGTAAAAACGCTGTCTCATGGACCCTATATGGGAGATGGAAGCATCTAATCTTGGGCTCGGCCAGATTTGATAGATGGTTGGCGCTTGAAGTGAGATTCCACAATGACAAGCGTATTCCGGAAAAACAAATAAGGCTGCAATAAAAACAACATCGCACTACTATTTGCACGGCCTACATGAAAAACATTTTTCCCCTTAAATATAGCATTTACCTTTGCATGCGACGTGACAGGGCTTGGTCTGTACAGGACTGCCGAGGTGCGTGCAGTCATGACCGCCATATTGCGGTGGTGGGTTGGTACACGTTCGGTGTCGATACATCATGCCCTTACCACAGGTGGAGCTGCATTCAGACCAGTTCGAATACGCCGTGTACGCGCCGTTAACTGCGGGGAGAACAGAATGGCTAAGTACAGGGGCGTAGCCAGGGGGGGTGGGGGAGGGGGGCGGAGAAAATTTGAGCATTTTCGTCCCATGTTTTCACTATCCGCCCCCCCTCCCCCTTCAGAAATTCCTGGCTACGCCGCTGAAGTATCTTTATCCGCAAGGAAAAGAGGGGGAAGGTTCTGCATAATTTGTTCCGGGGCATGAAGGGTCCGACGATTCTAAGGGAGGGGTATCTGTATATCAAGATACCAAATCATATCAAGAAAGTGCTGTCGTAATTTTTACATTCTCGAACCCAGCGCGTTCCCGTTTCGTATCCTCGCGGGGGAGGCTCTTGTGACAGCCACTGACGCATGCGCGAGATTTACTACAGAGCCGCTGAGAGAAAGACCTTTCAGCGCATGCTCTAACGCTTAAAATCAGGCAATCAACGACGGCCCTCAAATGGATGTCTCCAGAGCCTCCCCTGTGAGCAGACGAGCCGGGGAGCTCTGGGTACGAGAATGTAATTTTTACGAATGCGCGGGCTTCAACGCGGGCATAGCATTGGTTGAATAGATGTTTTCACTCGTACTGTTTGCAATTTTTGATACAGAATGTACCAAAAGAAGCCATAGATTGAAGAAACTATGAAAATTCGTCGGAAAGTAAAACAGTAGAATTATGTCGTCCTGAACCTTTTGTCCAGTCACAATTATAGGCCAGAATTGCTTACTGGGGCATTTGTTTATGTTACAGACTCGTCTCTGAAGAACTTGTCTGTTGTTGACTTTGAGCATGCGCAGACGCACTCCACCTCCACAGGTCTTGTCGCATGGAGTGAAACCAGTTGTTATCACGTGATCTGTCGAGTAGAGGCATTTTCAAAATAAACTCATGTTGATTTTAATGCAAGTATAATGTTCTTTTCTTTCTGGTATGCATTACGAGTCTCCGGTATTTGAAAAGGTTTCTGTGATTATTAGTTACAGCTAGTGTTTCAGGCTCATTTGCTCCCGTGCAACGCCGCGCTGATACCGCGCTCAATTACAATTTTGAAACTTTTCCATCATTTTTAATAGTGGCATGGGTGATATCTTCTTCTTTCGTCAGACATGTTATATTTTAACCTCATATTGCCACGCAGCCGTATCGATACTTGTTTTTTTATATTAACAATCGCCTGTCAATTTAGAATTAAGTTCGAGGTTAGGGCGGCATTTAACTTACAAAATTAAGCATTTGAAACAACAAATTATATTTATGCATCACAAAAGAGTTTTTTGAGAAGCGACGCGTCGTGCACGAATACACGTACCTGCCCTGTCAGTAACAAACAACATTGTGACAAGATTGTTATCAGTGGTTGGTATTCAAATCCGTTTTTCCATTTGGATACCTGTGGCATACATGTACCTGTCATTGGGAGAACTTACCGCATAAACTACAGGCCTTTCGGCAGTAACGCTTCATGAGCTCGTTGAACGTGAGACAGTAGCGCTTTTGGGCCCATTTTTCGCATGACTCAGGGAATGCATCTTCACAGCTCTCAGTGAAATCTAAAAAATGAACCATAGTACTTAGTGGTAAATATCAATGATCCCAATGTCGTGTTTGCTGAGTGAACTGCGTTAGGGACAGGTCATTATCCGAGCATAAAGAACATCATCTAATAAAGTCCTTGGCAACTCGCGCAACGAAGACACTACCTTCGCACCGTTCACAAGAACAAGTGTATCTTGGCGAGGAAAAACAAACTCTACCAAAAATGCCCTGCAGTGTGATAGGCATGGCGGGCAGTGGCTATGTTCTAAAGAAGTGTAAACGTGAGTTCGACGTTACAGGCATAGAAATTCGTCATTTGGGCCGCGCTTCACGCAAATGAATAATATAATTTCGTCATTTTGGCGCGCAATTGCGCGCACGATTAATAAAATCTACAGGATTTGTTTACTATACCCTCTAACTGTAAATTGTCTTCTACTAGGTCAAATATGGGGCGGGGACTGTAAATTGTCTGTTTAACTGCTCTGAGGGGGGATCAAGTTAATCATTATACTTATAGAGGGAGAATCACTGCATTTTGACCTTATATTACCCAAAATCCTTTTCCCCCTTCCCCCCAGGCGATAAATAATGACCGGTCCCTTACCAAGCCAAAATCATAGTGGACAGATCAAGAACTCGAGTTTCTGTAATTCCTGCAAGTTTTCATTCCGATTTATACCGTTTTCATGCTATTCGACGAAATTATTGTCAAAAGAGGATCATATGTCAGGTAAATGATTCCAAAAGTGGCTTTAGCCGTGAGGTGCTGACAAACGACAAGTTCGTCGAGACATTGCCTGATATGGGCATACCTGAGGTAAGAATCATACCTGGTTCCTTCAGGTTTCACGAAGGGAAAACAATGTACACTTACAGACTTTAGCTGAAGTAGGCATGTGCGGTTGAATAGGACTTCCTGCAGATCCATTGATGTGCTGTCTCTGATGCCCAGTTAGCTCCACCATCTTGCTGTGCATCTTTGCAAGTATTGCCGCTACATTAGGTTTCTTGACTGCATTGACCAAAGGTCCAGGTTGGACCCTCTTCGCGGCTGTCTCAACTACGGGCTTGGCATTGGCAGAATTATCTTCTAACTTACTAAGCACATCTTTTAGTTTAGTTTCAGCAGCGTTTACCAGTTTCACTGCCTGGACAAAACCGGCTTGTTTAGCTTGTTGCACTCTCACGCCTGGTATGTTGGGTGTCAAGCCACGTTTCTGCGCATTTTCATCAGGCTTGTCTAGAGCATTCCTAACTGTAACTTCTACATGATTCCCGTTCTCATCCGAGAGCTTTGGAGTTCCCTTGATGACACCGGTACTTGATATTGTCGTTGAGCCTGAATCCGCAGATGTGACCTCAGATGTCTGCACATCGACAGCTTTTGGTTCACCTTTCATGATCTTATTGGAGTCATCTTGACTCACAGATTGCTTATCGTTCTCCTTTATATTAGTGCCGCTATCCACGTGAACGATTACATCATCGTTATCAGTTCCAGTAGACACACCTGAGCTGTCAGGTAAGTCGGCTAAAGTCTGCAGTGGAGTTTTAGATGGGTCATCTTCGCTGTTGTGGGCTTGTTTGATGATCTTCTTGGCTTTGATGCTGATCAGCTTGCTTGCCAAACCGTCTACTTTACGTTCAATGTCTGACTCAAGGTCATTGAGGACTTTGTCGTTCTTTCCGGAGATTGAAGAATTGAATGCTTCAGGAAAAAAAGATAATTATCATGTATGGAGTTTATGATTATGCATGTGTATTTCCATTCGATAATTCGATCGTAACGATTTCTCTCAGCCATGGGTCATAAAACTACGGAATGCACCATCATTAACGAGCGCGCTAAAAGAACCAACGAAAACTGCTTGGCTGTGCGCGCCCTAAAAGAACCAATGAAAACTGCTTGGCTGCGTTATACTTATAATAATGTGATGAATATCACGACGACAACGATAAAGACTATGTTGTTGGTGGATCTATAGATCTGAGGTCAAGCTAGGAGTCGGAGTCCAAAATACATCACGTCGCTAAGCTTCAAGGACGGAGCTGCTTGCAATTTAGGCCACATCGCAGCTCAAAATATCTGAAAGTCTAATGTAGCAATGACCTGCTTGCTCACACGTTTTTTCATAAAGCCGTATTTGACCACAGGCAAACTATCACTCTTACCTTTTTCAACTTCCGTTACAAGGTCTTGATCCTTTATTGATTCTGTGAAATTCAAAAATTCACTGTCAATTAATTCAGAAAGCAAATTCGAAAGTGTTTCATAGACTCTACACTTGTTCACATGGCGTACCTGAGAGTTAGAAAAAACGGGAATTACTCCAAAAAAGTGCCAATACTAAAGCGATGCACAAATACCTTTAGGATGAGAGTTAAATTCCTCTGTGTAGCTTACGGCAGTGCCTGTAGAAGAATAAATGAGGTAAATTACGGGCAATAGTAAAGCAATCATCGACCACAGTTTCGACCCAACACACTTTTGAAGACCATCCATAATAATAATAATAATTAATAATAATTAATTTATTTATTGTGCGCTTTTTAACATATAATGATCAAAAGCGCATTACACGGTATCTAATTATTAATCCATTCACCTTTTGGAAAAGTTCCATTTCATTTCTAGCATATACCACCTTCATCAGTGAATTATGGGATTTTATTATTCGCTAGTTTAATAAAGGTGTAAAGCTAAATTGTAGATAGTTCTAGAGCAGATTTCGTATGGCTGTGAAAAGTTCCGCGACAAAGTTGTACCGCTCCGCGACCGTGACCGCGCCGCGACTAAGTGATTTCATTCGGTATCTACAGCAGGCCAGGTTCGGTACCGCCACCGCGACAGTACCGCGCCGTGTCGCGGCACTTTTCACAGTCATACGAAATCTGCTCTATACATGTACGTGTTCCGCTCAGTATAGTAATCATGTAAGACCGCAAGTATGTATCATGCGCCATAGGATATGGGTGGGTTTATTGGCGGCCTTTCCGCGGAATGTGATAAACTGTATTTTATACTCGGTCGCGCTGCTCTGATCTCGCGTGCACTAGACTAAACACAAAAATTCGAAGGTTTAACACGGGTTAATGCCGCCACGGCTAAAACTTTGCTGTAAATCTTCCCAAGTTGTTGCACGCAATAAACCCGCGCCTTGTTGAATTCGTGAATATCTTTCCCGGGTCTCTCCGCCAACGCAGAGCTGACGCCGCTACACTATAAAAGGGGAGTGAAGACAATAAAGCCAATAAAAACCTAAATCAAAGAATAGTTTCCACTTTGCTCTGAATCACTTTGGCGGAGACCACAAGGATCATTTGCAAAATATACTCTAAAGAGAAGTTCAATTTTACTTCTTGCGATACCACGGTATTAGTAAATTGTGTTAATAATCGTTTCAAGACTGTTCGAGATTCTTGGTTTCAAGACCTAGGATATCCCTTTTTGTATCACGGTATTGCTGAGAGCAGCTAAGTAGAATAATAAAATTCAGCACATCGATGCACTGCCCAAATAGCTGTCTTCTTTACATGACAGATATCCTGCGATATCCGTCGCTGAGAGTAATATGGTGTGTTGAGCTCGTAAATAATACACAAAAGTAATGTTTTTCAGGTTTTTTTGGGCCATCGATGTTCTGAATAATAAAACCATTATCCTGCTCGATTTTTGCAGAATATCGTCTGAGTGGGGACTGCGTCCCTCGTCGGCTAAATATCAGATGATATTCTGCGCATTCTCGCCGGATAATGGTTAAGTATCAACAGTTTTCTTACCGTCGTCAACATCAACATGCTCGTCATCATCCATTCCATCTGAAATGATGACAACGTGAAAACATAGTTCATGAGATGGAATGGTTAGGAAACAGTAATGTAAGTAAAGTAAAGTAGGTGCTTATATAGCGCTTATCCTCAAAGCTCTAAGCGCTTTACATATTAGGATAACTCATCCTATAGAAACCAGTTTTATAATAATGAGTGTGTGTTAGTATGGCGAGTTCTGTGACACAGAGGTTGGGCAACTTCCGACGGTCTTCGTTGTTCTTTAACGCGTCCCTCTGGTTCCGGTTAGTGTAGTGTATGTGAGAGACGGGACCTACAGTTTAACGTCCTTAACCGAGGAGACGAGAAGGTCTAGCCATTTGCAGATGTTAGAGCAAAGGCAGCACCTTTTCTTCAATTATTTAGAAACGACCCTGAGTGTTGGTCCGGCCGGGGTTTGAACTCCCAACCTCCCGCACATAAGCCCGGCGCTCTACCACTGCGCGGAACCGGTCGTCGGAGTGTTCACTTTTTTTGAGCTGTGAAACTGCACAGACAAACGTATTGCTGCATTTTGCCGATCATAATCCAACCAGTAAAATCCAAGTGGGCTTTCGTGTAGGCATCGTGTGAGCATGAAACAAATGACTATGCAGAGTCAATGGCAGGTGTTAGCCCGTTCAACTTCAAAGTGGAGAAGGAGAGATAAAAAACTCGACCTTCCTCCTCGTTCACAAGCCCCCTTTCCGTTCTTCTTTGAAGTTTGCCAGGTTTCACAACTATACCACTTAAACCATACATGGTGAATATTGTCAAGACCGCGAGCTTCAACCTATCCACATGGCAATCTCGATCATTACGGTTTTCTGCTCACAAGCTGGCAAGGTGACTTTGTATTCCAGTTATTGTATTTAGTGAGTGTTAGGCTTATTAAAAATACCGAAGCAGAAAAATCAGGACCAGTCTTCAAACATGAATCGCAATGCAGCATATTGTATAGAACAAGCAGCGAGTAGCAATTCTGTATCAGAGCATTAGTATTTTTTTTCGTGATGGCTAAATTCGAGTTTGAAAGGTGATGCGAAACTAGTGGCTTACGCATAGCAACGATGGACTCTTTGATTAAACAAGACCTGGATGCTGGTATAGGAGGGAGACGTGTCGTCCCTTCAGCTGACTCTTGAACAATACAGGTTGTTTGCGAAAGCGTTGAGCGCATGCGACTCGATGCGACAGCAAAGCGGTAGCAGACCCCGATAACGATCGCCTTTCATATCTTCCCATTGCCTTCCCATTTTAAAGATTTAGAATTGTTAGAGAAGGACGAACCAAAACAGAAACGCAAAATGTGCCAACGTTTCGGACCTTTATTTCGGTCCTTCTTCAGAACTAATGACAAGAAGTCCCCAGAAAGCTTTATTAACTATGGGTACTCACCTAATATAGATTTCTTTTTTGCTGTTTTGTTGTTGCCTAGAGATAAGAAGAAGATCGAGTCACTACATTGCCGATGGACAGTCAAGCAGAATTAATGACGTTTTGTTTGATACTCACCCAATATTGATGTTTTCTTTGACGCTGTGACTTGCTTCACCATTTTACCTTTTCACAAAGAAAAATATAAGAATTTGTATTAGCCAAGTCCCTGAGAGACTAACCGCGATGAAACGCGAGCTCAGGTGTGTTAAGGCCTGCCTTGAAAGGATGTGGGGCTTATACGCGGATTCTTAAGGCAAAAAGCAGTTTTTGCAAATAACTACATTAGCAAAATAGGTACCGAGATGGAACTTGGTATGAGTAACACGTTCCCGGACCTTAACTGTTCCATGCATTTAGTTGCTATGGAGACACAATTTTATAGTATCTGTAAGTACCGTTTAAAATTTACTTTCAATCAAAAACGGGGAACACTTACTGCCAATTTCCCTACTTTTTTACCCTAAATTCGTAATCTTCATGGACTTCTGCATATAGCGTTGTTTAATCGTGTCCAGGGTCACGTGATCGTGAGAACTGTTGCCTTAGCAACCAACTTTCTCTCCTATCTCTGCTAATTTTCAAGGCGGTCTGCCTTAAAAGGCGCTATATTTAAGGAATCAATGCAGTAAAGGAAAATTCCATCGTATTTTCAGAATAAGATGAGGTTTTCTGTTCCCCATTTTAAGTTTTCTCCCCAAAAAGGATAAAAATGGTGCACGCCACTTTAATTTGGTTGTCATGGAAACATCAACTGTTAAAATTTTGCTAGTACTAGAATTAGCACTGATGCAAGGTTTCATTGCTGTAGCTATTTTCGTATACGAGATATTGGCACAATTTTTTTCTGCCCGCGTATAAGCCCCAAGTCAGTCCTTAACACACCTGAGAGGGCTGGGCCAAGCTAACCCGGGGAGGGGTCTGAATTTCACTGATTTTCCTATGGCACAAATAGGGAAAAGAATTGAAAAAGAATGGACTTCTGTAGAAATTCCGGCCTGCTGTTCATCTTTGGCGAAGGCCAGGGAAAAAAGGGGGAAAGAAGATAAGGAAAAAGGAAGAGGATAAAATCCAGCTTATTTTCATTCAAGTCGACGCTATAAGCTTTAACGGCACTTCATTACAGGAAGCCGCACAGGGATATTCTGCAGAAACCCATTCATGGGAAAAGTTGAATTTCCCATGGTAGAAGAATGGGAAGTGTTTGGATTTTCCATGGCTATCCATGTGAATTCCGAACACTTCCCATGCATGTGCCTTGGGAAATTCAGCTTTTCTCATGGATGGGTTCCTGCAGAAATTCCCTTTGCGAGATCTGCAACTTGCGAATGAATATCGGTCTATAGACATGCAGGGCATTTACCTGAGAGAGATTTCTTGCAATTAAGTGGAGAGATATAAAAAGTGGAGTCCATGACGCGCTGATCAGCTCCCGTAACGTGCTGCAGTGTAAGCGTGAAAGGTTTTCTCTGCTTATGGGCCATGAACCATGACGGATGGCTGTACAACTCAAACGCAAACAGCGCAGGATCGTCCTGCACTCTCAGAAGGTAGAAAGTGGCATCCTTTTCTGAAAAGAAATATGCCCAGTTTATTTTTAGAGGACATCTAAGAATGTATTCTAGTTGATCCGATAGTCTTACTCAGCACTATTTAAAGGGGCTGTGTCACGATAACTGTTGGATAGCCAAAATACTAGTCTAGGTCAAGAGTGGATTAACAAGAGTTAGAATCTTTCGTACTGTATTTGTCCTGATCACAGTCAGCAAAGTGTCTATTTTTAAAATTTCGCGCGCGAAAGATTCGAATCCCCTCTTGATTCCCCTGAATTCATCGTATACCCAACACACACAAAAATAGAGAATATCCTACCTTATCTTTGCGACTTTAAAGGTTTTTCGAATGATCTGTGATTTAATTTTAGGCTGGATCTCACAACTCTTCGCGTGGCGAGAAAGTGTGAACCCTGTGGATGACGAATTTTAGCGGGAAACCTAGTTCTAAAAATGGACACTTTTCTGACTGTGATTCGGGCGTACATAGTAAATATGGAAACTCTTGTCTAGGTTTGTTAAATGCCCTTTAAAGCGATCATGATTGCAGGCTTCATGGACCTATTACAGAGCAGATAGAAACGGCCGATTGCAACAATGAGTTTTGAAATCTTGCTGGGATGAACAGATTTTTAAAGTTTGAAGTTACATCAAAATTTGTATGAAAATCGGCAGTCTTGCAGATAAAACTTACTTGCATTTACTGCATTGCTTATTATGCTAATATCAAGTGATATAAGTGATTTGGGGATGAAACCTGAATTAAGCATCATTTTAAAAGAGGTCTCAAATGTAACTGGCAGAAGCAACAAGGGATAAAAAACAAGTGAAAGCATAATATATTGACCGTGTACATACTAAACATGGTGTTGGCAGATGACTTTTCCAAGCGGAATTTGTAGTTTTTGTGACGTAGAAAATATCCCGGATGATTAAGCGACTCCATAGCTACCGCCCCCTTGATGTTGAAGAATCCACCTCGCTTGAGACGAAACTTGCCCGGATTGCTTGTCAGATACGCGTTATGGGTGTTTGCATTGATGCCGTAATTATCAATTGTTCGTACTAGTTTGCTATTTGGCGTATTGATGGAGGTTATTCTAGCACAATCCGGCAAATCATCTGGAAAACAAGATGGTCACACTTATGGGAGGCTCACTCTGGGATCTTATCTCGCCGCGAGTTTATGCGCGAGATAAGGCGAGATAAGGGGGAAATGGTCCAATTGCACAGTTCCTCACTTTATGTGATTCAAATTGGAATTCTAGACTGAAGTCGAGTCTACCATTGACCAATGTATTGTTTAGTCAACGGTAGAGGATAAGGAAAAAATGTGCCAATTAGGAGCTGCGAGAAAAGGCGAGATAAGGTCCCAGAGTGGGCCTTATGGGGAAAGGTAATTTGGTCCTTTGGCAGAATTGTTGTCATTCCGTATGCTTGGCAGGCATATGTATTATATATCATTTTAAAGCTTTTGAAGAGTAGAAAACAAATATAATATTTTTATTAACTATTAATAAATTATTAATAAAATCAATCATTATTTTTCAAAAAACTGATTTTCTTCTTTGGCTAAAAGTTCTAGTCCGTCAAAATTAAATAGAACAAGCCAGTTTTGTATCATCTTGAGTGACCCTAAGATGGACTACAAAAGCGTACCAGTGATTTCCCAAATTTTTCTTTGTTCCAATTTTATGACGATTTTTCTTTCAGGCTGTTACTATTCATTCATTCTGATTCAAAGGCTCTTGCAATAATGAATAGTTTTTAAGAGGGTTAAACCAATGCAAGCGAGATCCAGCGATGAGCACATTTTGTGCTGTTCAAATAGCCAGTACTTTAATAGGCGTACAAAGCCATTTGCTGCAGGATAATAAACGTACATAAATTGAAACCATGTTTTTTATATTTATTTTCTAGCTCTATTTCAAATTGACGAAAATTGTTCTTATTTGCAATATTTCAGAAATTCAAACAGACATAATGCATTTGACGACAGAAGTTCATCTTCTTTTTTTATGGGCAACTCATTGCACAGGTGTGATGTCTTGGACAATAAAACTACCTGTTGAGTCTACAGTCATAGTCACAATTTAGAAATGAAACGTAGATCTAAAAGCTAGATATCTCAAGGACTGACAATAATTAGATTGGAAAAATAATATAATTCATTTGTGACACAAATAGTGTAAAGAAGTGTACTTTTAAGGTTGATCGCCCATCCACTTACAAAGGTCAACGCATGATCCTTAAGCGTGAGAGATCCATAGAAAACTCAACAGTCCTTACCGTTAGATGCAACCGCGCTAACGAAACCTAACGCCACGACGATCCAACAAACTTGACTTTGTGACAAGGTCATTGTGTAAATAAAACTATATTTTGGAATTATTCAAAGATTTTTAGCAAAACAAACGGCACCATGTTTCGTCTTGAGGTCCACCAAATACTCTTGTCATGAGATGATCACCCGACCGGCTCTGCCTGACGTCATAAGCTTTTGGCTAGCGGATGAATACGGTCACCGGTCAAAGGGCGATTCTCGTCTCTAGATTCACATTTCAAGATCTGAAGATGTTCAGATCTTGGCGAAAATGAAATAGTAGCATTGGAGAAGTAGCTTTTACTTTCCTTTTAGCTCATCTCAATGCCTCAGTTGACAATTTGTTCAAATTCACTTCGCAAACAGTGACGGAAAAGTGCGCATCTCACCCAGAGAAAAATATACCATTCTAAACAATGGAAAAGTGGAATTTTTAAACTGGTAACATTAGAAATGCATTGGAAAGTGGTCATGTTTTCCAGTTTTGAATGCTTCATTTTTATCTTCTTTTTGTCATACCTGTTTAAATACTTTATCAGTTGCTTGAAAGTTCTTTTCAAAAATAGGTTTAGAACAGCTTCGCTAGTGACTACAGGTACAAGCAGGTCAGCAGAAATTTAAGTGAACGCCCTTTGCTCGCCGACATTTATGGATAAAATAGTCTTTACCGCTGTAGCTTCGAGATCCGTGTTTTAGTTTTAGCAATTAAGCACTGTCAATCAATACATTGAGGGAAGAATATAGTATTGCAATAATTACAATTTGTGAGTTCTTTCCTATTTTGGCTTCTCTTAGGCCTGGTCACACTTGCGACATAACGAAATGACACGCGAACAAAACTTAGTTGTTTCAAGAAGTTGAAGTCAACAAAAAATAACATAAGATTGCTTTGGTGAAGTAATCTAATGAAGATCCATGGAAAATATTGATTTTTTCAATTATTTTCCCGTGCTTTTTTCGTTGCAACATACCGTCCTTGTGTCGTTATGTCGCTAGTGTGCACCAGGCTTTATCTGATTTTGATTGACAGCGCGCGCACAATAGACCAAACGAAATACGGATTCAAGACTTTGGATTATCTTGATACAATGAATTGATCGACTGCAAAAACTCCAGATCCATCTTCCATCTAACTGGCAACTGTATTCTAGGAGTTTTGAAGAACAATCGCCCCCCCCCCCCCAAATTTCAAGTTTCAAATTTCACTCATCAAATTCAGTGCATCAAATGCATTGGAAAATCTCCCGAAAATGGGGGCTGCGGCCCCCTCGGCCCCTCCTAAATCTACCTCTGTGGACTTTTCAATGAGCAGTTAAGCATTCGATCACTTGGTCGACAGCGGCGTATATGAAACCGAGTTAACAAAATCACATTATACGTTGAATAAACAAAACCTTGATCTCTTGTATATCGGTCTGTTCTTTGGCATTAATACTTTCCTGCACCGGAGCGGAGGTTCTATGTTATTAATCTGCTTGGAGGCTGGGATCATGAAACCGTGACCGAGGTGTTAAAACTACTGACCTCGACCTTCAGTCTCGGCCGAGGTCACGGTATTCATCATCTGGACCCGACCACAAACCAGCAAATGAACTGCTCACACTGAAGCGGGACTCAACCTAGCACGGGGTCCGGATCATAGGATTCCGGACCGCTCGTGAACCAATCAGAGCGCGCGATTTGATGGATTATTCCGGACCGCTAAAATAATATCATATCAAAAACAAAGTATTGGGGTGTTCAAATGAAGATGAAAATTAGTGCTTTTAGCAAACAAACTCCCGCGGCGACGCAACAATGCACCAAGAAGGTAAATACACAAAATTAACCTGATAAACAAATCAGTTCTGACAGCAGGCGTTATGAATAATACAACAGTCTCATATGGATCATCATGACATTTGTTTTCTTTCCGCTTTACTTAATATCTAAATCAAATGGTACGACATCTATTCCAAATCTAGGTAAGCACTTTATGAAACACCAATAGTTCAATTTGTTAAACATATACAATGAAAATAACTTTTCTGTTGTGTTTTGACATTAGGAAGGTGTTTGTGTTACAAATCACCAGCAGAGAAACCTGTTTCGAGGTCACTCCGTTATTTCATCCTTGAACAACCTCTTTCTTTTAAATTTCTCTTCACCCTGCGTTGGTCATATTGAAATCGGTTTGAGGGCAACGAGAGTATTTTCTCACTGATGAAAGTGGGAGGGAAAATTGTTTATGTTTTGAAACACGAAGTTATTGACAATAACATGGTAGAAATTAGCAACAGGTGTCTTGTTTTCGGATCACTGAGTTTTGTAAATAGAACAGATATCAGTGTACACAAAATGTGCACAAAACCTTTTCCTGGTACATGAATTTCTATAAACTACGCTTAAGTCAGGCGATTTTACGCTTAAGGTGTAAATAGTATGGCATGTAAAGAGCAAACCTCCATTACTGTGAGAGTTGTGCAGTACAGACCTTACCTCAGCTCAGCTCTACAACTGCCAGAACTGAAAGCACTTTACCCCGAGAACTGACAAGTTTTTCTCAGGGAACGTATGTATGAACTTATGCAAGCAAATGGTAAATGCGAGATTTTCCGAGACAGCGAGATCGACGCCTTGGAAATTCGACATCATCGAGACGATCAATGTCTGCTTCTCATACATTCTCTGTAATTTGCGTTAATTTGTTAGAAAAAAGATAATCCCTTAATTAAGTCGACTTAAGAATTTCGGGAGATTCTGCATTTTTCTGAAGACCATTCGACACTCCTTATGTACCACCCTGATGAAGGACAGAATTAAATGTCCGGAACATCGAAACGTTGGCTTTAATCCTGCTTCTGTACTCCTAGACCAGCACCTATTTGGATCCAGAGCCGCTGCTGTTTACAAGTTTTCTTATTTTTAACTAACACTCCTTATGTACGAAACGAAAACGTATGTACAGAATGTATGAATTCCATACTATCTTTTTACATTATCTTGCAGGTCACCACATTGTCATGAGGATGTAAAAGATAGACTTTCCCAATGGAGCTACAACTGACAATCTGTGCTATTGTTATGATAACTTGTTTACAAGGTAAATAAGGCGCTCTTAGCAAGAATAGTATTGCTATAAAGATATTGCAGGACTCCTGCCGTTCCATTGTGAGCGGGTACATAGGGCTCTCGCTCAAAACCAAAAGCAAAAACAGTGTGGACTTCAGGGCTACGAAAATGCTCTTTGTGGCATGATCCTTGGAACAGTTACAATCTGGCAATTTCATACTTCTTCTCTTGCAGGGGCTCGTTCTTCTATGAATCCGTACAACACGCCATGGAGTAACCCAGTCCAGTACGTGTCTCAGTGGAACACGGCAGACGACGTCCCTGCTGACAAGCGCACTATCCTACGTAACGTACAGAACGATGGCCAGCTCGTATCAGGCAACCTTCGGTCCAGATTTCGAATCAGTTTTCTCAGGAACGGAAACAATCCGTATAACTATTACGCACCATCGACACAAGACACGATAAAAGCACAGGAAGAGGCGGACACAGAGAGCTTTGTCCGAGATAAAATCCATGAGTACTATGCGCAACGAACGGGTGACGCCGGGCGACGTTGGATGTTTAAGCCCACTAAGGGAACCACGAAACATTTGAGGGAAATATTTCTAGGAAGATGCTGGGATTTTGTGCAGAAGAAGGGGTACGGTCTCGAGGACCCGAAGAAGGTGAACTGTGATATACTTTGGGATGCATTCCTAAGAGCGTTTGCGTACAAAGGTCCCTGTAATGTGACATGGGAGGATTATGCGCCATTCTTTGATCTTTATCAAGAGAAACCTGTGCGAAATAAGGTAAGATCTTCTGGTCAACACATGGAGTTTTGTTGGCAAGAACGAGGTCTGCCAAGTTATAAAATGTTATCAGGGGACATTTACTTGCGGTTGAAAAGAATTGAAATTCCTTTTATAAAGTAATTTTTCCTTTGCAGCTTAAAAATCCTGATGTTAAAGTTGTACAAATTAAATTCACTTAATAAAAGGATTTAATGCATATTATCCCGACAGCAGAGAAGTACCTAGAAACTAACAAGGGGCAGCACGGGCCCTTTTTTGACAGGGATAACTCTATCGACGCCTAGAAATATTGTTGCCGCGCTTTCACGTGCAATCGTTTCTTTTGGGCAACTATTAGAACCCAGACTAACTTTCAACACATGCGCCTTCCACACATACTCACTCCCAGTTGTTCTGCTTTGTAATCATTTTACTATGAAATATTATTCCTAGGTTTTGCTGTGGTCGGGCACGAGGGAGTGGGCGTTTGCCTACACTAATCTGTTCAACAGATACGTAACCCTGGATGATACTCTGGCAGGGTAAGACTAACAACGAAAAATCAAACGTGGTTTTCTTGCGCACGTGTTACGCCATCCTGAGTACCAGAGCCTCCAAGCCACACTCGTTTACGCAAAAATAAAGTTGAGAAACTCTGGAACACAGGGTAGTGCTAAGCAAAACAAGAATTATTTGGCTCAATGTGATCTACACTACTTGCACAAGTATTGGGATAACTCCCGCATAATGGTAAAGAACGACTAGTTTGAAATATAGGTCATACATTCTTGTAGGTTCTGAAACTCAACTAGTGACTAGTGCATCATTGAAACCGAATGGCACCCTTCAAGACTTCAGCTCTTTTCCTTATCTCGCCTTTCAATTTGACCATTTTCACATAAAACCGCGGCGAGATAAGGCCCCAGAGTAGGCCTAAAACGTTTCATAAATTCCCTTTTAAGAATATTCTGAAACACAACTGGTGCTGTCATCAAGCCGAATGGCACTCTTGGAGACTTATATACTCGACATGATGTAGTCACACATTAGCTGTAGAAATAGAAAAGAGACCTGATTGTCATTATCAAAGGTTATGATTCTCACGTCAGTTCATCTTTCTCAGTTATGTACTTAACAGATTGACATGGTGTGGAAGTAGCGAGTTCCCTGGAGTGAACTACAAGTCATGTCCTTACGAATGTACAAAGCAGAAACCATTCTGGGGCCACGCGGCACAGAATGTAAGTACAGGTATATAGAGAGATGAATACCATTTGTAATCCCGCTCAGCGTTGAAGTCGTCAAAAATGGGAAATTGAAACGTTATCAATGGGTGCATGTTTTTCACCACCAGTAGCCCACTTTGAAATTAAACAAAAGTAGTTTCCCTCGATTTTAGGTCGTTTTTGTGAGCACTCCCGAGTGTCCAAGATATCAACTAGGGCGAATTTCAGCTGAATTGCTAGGGCGAATCTCAGCTGAATTACCAAAATAAACCTAGCCAATCATGATAGAGAGGAATTTGGTGTTGCTGCTGAATGGCTTGTGATTGGCTGACGAGGAAGCCATTCAGCAGCAACTTGCTTTTCCTTTAGTTGAAAATGTGATTGATTGAAAGAAACGAGGGGGCAATGAGAATCGAAAGTAACGACAGTCATCTGGAAACCCTTCCTATGCTATAGAGAGGACCTGTGTTATTTAGGTTTTTAACTGACTGGGAGCTCCGCTTTTAGGCAGTGCCTAAATCTTATTATTATTTCAGCTGGCAACTCGCGCACGCGGTATAGTACACATCATGCTCAATGGCACAAGGCAACATCTTCTTGACCGACAGATATTCCCAGCATTCATGGACGACAGGTAGAATCCCTTCGCTCGCCAGATTAGTATTTCGTACAGTTTGAAACATGCTTTCCATTGTAAGATCATACAGCTTTTTTATTTATTATGCTACAGCAGGTAGGGTGTTCTACATTAGTATACCTGTGTAAAACTTATTTCAAATTTTTAAACTTCCTGCATTTTTTCCTTACATTAAGTGCGATCTTCAGGACATAAGGGTCACTTACATCTCGCCTTTGTATGCTATATCTTCTTAGTTACCTCGCACAAAATCAGTTACCTAAACTCTCTCCTCGAGACATCTCTGAAGTGAAAATCCTCGTTGGACACAACCTCCATCACAAGAAATTGTAAGTAGCAATTTCAAATAAAAGGGCTGTTTAAACGTTTTAATGAATCTCGGCTCAGTCCGAATTATTTTCCAAGATCAGTGTAGCTCATGGTTATCATAGGAAGCTTACGCCTTTGTACAGCAATAGCAAGCGGAGGGGCCAAGCTTTGCCGGGATGGCTTGTCCACGACTGTTTTTCATATAAAATGTATGTTGTGTTTGGTATACGGGCTGGCCCGGTTAACGGGATCTCCGTTCGAGCAATCGAGATCTTGACAACAGGGTTCATACAAAATAAACCCTAAAAGGATAAGAGAAGAAAAATGGGTTTATCTCGGTGTTAGAACCATTTCCAGAGGACCCCTTTTTGTTTAGTTCTTATTTCATCATGATTCGTTCTACTAAACAAAAGAAGCTTTGTTACGCAATACGTGACCAATACACAGGTTCTTAACCGGGGTAGAGACAGATAAAGTCCCTAGGTGAGCCATCTTGGCAAGCAGGCCAGGACACTGTCTAGCTCGCTTATACTTAGCTTGCTTGGTCCACATAAACAAACAGGTCCTTAATGCTTGTAATATAACCGTTTATTTCAGTGAACGTTGTAACATCCTGTCCATCAAAGAGTTGCAGAACCAGTCCGTCGCTCGCGGGTTGAAGACAACTTGCTACGACGACCCCTTGTAAGTAAAACTAGAGCAGATTTCGTATGACTGTGAAAAGTACCGCGAAAGAGTGTACCGCGCCGCGACCGTGACCGTACCGCGACTACGCGGTTTCGTTCGGTATCTACAGCAGGCCAGGTTCCGTACCGCCACCGCGACAGTACCGCGCCGTGTCACGGTACTTTTCACAGTCAAACGAAATCTGCTCTAGTCTTCACCATGAGCACTGACATTGCCATCATTTGGCATTAACAACCTATTGCGGGAATCCAATGCGAAATGTGGGTAAATCGCATATCAATACGTGTTCACATCCAGAACACTGTTCAACGTTCAAATGAATTTGTGGCAACGCTAATCATCATTCAAGTCAATAATCAACCATGTTCAACTAAGTTGGGAAGTACGGGCTTCTTATCAATGTAACCTAGCATTGATTCCCGGCCGAGACAAAGCTAATTTTCTTGCTGTTCGAAACGTTGTTCCGGTCGAAGCCGGTTCATATGAGCTGAACATAGATCTGTTTCACGCCCTTCGGATGAGGCAATGAACCAAAGTCCTGTCTGTTTAACCCTATTCAGACTGGGGGGGGGGGCTTTTCGAGCCCCCCTCCAGTAAAATCCTGATTACTCTAAAACCACTGCAGCTATGATGGTGAAACTTCGTGACTTTTCCTAAAATTTATCTGGGGACATTTTGGTGACATGTCAGTGTCAACGACCCAGTTTCCATGGCAACCACTTTTTGACATGCATGTTTTGCAAAACGTGAATTTTTCATATTTCAATCTTAATGTTGGACACATTGCCCAATTCATGACTATCGGAGCTTGTACTCCTTAGTAATTTATGTACAGGCTAATTAATTTTTGACACAAAATATTTTGGGGGTAGGGGTAGGGGGATTTTGTTCACTTTAACATATGGTCTAAAACTAGTTCTGGGATTCACAAATTTCCTTTTAATTCAACTTTTTCAATGTCAAACACTTCTTTGATGAGTATTTTGTACATTTTGGCCATTTTTTCTCATTGAGTATTTATCTGAAGAGTCAAATGGAAATTAAATGAAATCCAAGATGGCGGATCCAAGATGGCGGACAATATTTTCAAAAGTCGTCATTATGACGCAAGTTTAATAAAATTTATGTGGTAATGTCACAAATTATTACATTTACATTATCTTGATGTTAATTAGTTGGCTTTTAGAGTATTATCTACCAAGTTTTTGGAAGTTAATTGAAATTACTTAAAAATTGATAAAACATTGAGAATGACGTCATTGTGACGTCACATTTTGCTCCCACGTGACAAAAATAGGCGTGGTGATTTGTCTGAGGCTCATGGTCATTGTGTGAAAGTTTGATGATCATAGCCCCAGTGGTTCCAGAGATATAGAGGGGGGCCGAATTAGCCCCCCCCCCCCCCCAGTCACAGATGGTCAAAAAAAGCCCAGTCTGGATAGGGTTAAACTTCAAGTGGACGCACAAGACCCACTGGTCCTGTGACACCATCCTCAGTGCCCCCCTCCTTGTCCTCATAACCCACGGGGGCAATAACCTGCTAACCACCACTCGTTTTTAACTGCGCCGGCTGCTGCACAGAGTGCCCATATATATATTTTAGAGACAAGATCCTGAGGAGTGGGGGAGCGTTTACGCCCCTACGAAAAATTGTAGTAAAATGAGTCCATCTTATTTACTTTTCTATTAGAGACAATATATTTTAAAAACTGAAACTCTTCGTTGCACAAAATGCAGATTAATTGTAGAAATGTTCACGCTAATTATTTTAATATTTTGTGCTTTAATAATTGCTTTGTTTAACAGTGTTATTCGGCACCTGTTGTGTACGGACCACCCCTTGGACTCGCTGTGTCTGTTCAAGATGATACCACAAACAGAAAAATAGCTAACGGTCCAGTCAGATGCGCAAGAAGCTACAGTGGACAACTACAACCTAGACTTGCTGGAAAAGCCACTGGCTACTATAGGAACTTGAATGTTTAACCATTGATGCTCTATACTGAGTATAGATAGAATAGTATATAGTTAGTCTAAGAAATATAGATCAGTTTCTATGTTTTCTTGTCGTAACCACCACCACACTGGAACACGGCGTCACCTCTATCAACAAGCCGTACTCTTATACAAGATTATCAGAGGAACAATTTCGAACATCTATTTTGAACATCTCTTTTCCCCCATATGTTTCCCCCAATCCTAGGAACACAAGATTCTTGTGTACACTTGTTCATGTTTAGGCCTCTTTTAGGCTGTTTCGGGTTGCTTCAAATCTCATTGTCGTTTGGCCATGTCAGCCTGCCTCAGAGATTTATTTGCAGCGAAGAAAAACGCAACCACACTGTCAAATTTTCGTAGTTTTTATTTCATACATAATTCCAAATATCTAAACGCTGGGATTATCACATCATATTACAATTGTTTTTATATCTAGCCTACGCCAGCCTACGAGTATAAACTACCGATATTATCAAATCAAAAGTTTTTCAAGGACAACTTCCTGTTTCCTGTCGTTAGTGAACCTAAGGAGCGGGCGGCGGCGCGCTGCCTTTATGGCGAGATACTCGGGAGTAAGTGATCGCCGAGGCAATCTTAGATTTCGGAGCGCGCGCGGTCTGCAGGCGAAGAGAAAAATCGCGACCGGGATCACAAACCCCGGGTTTCCCGCGATAAAAACACCATATACCGCGGCCTGAAAGAAGGCTACTTTATCAATGCATGATTTTGACCCAAAGGAAAACGACACTCGAAACAGCAACTTTATCCTAAACGGCTTAGAGAACGTCCAGGAAAAACTGGAGTATTTTTGGATTTTGACTAGGTATAAACAAGTAGGCATATATCAGAATAAATGATTAACATTATGATTATTGTCGCATTCGTAAGCTATACATTTGCAGGCAAAGTGCCTGTCATTCGAAGTTCTACTCGAATATACTACTCGAATATACTTGATATACTATACATGGTTCTAATAAATATGACATCACGATAATTACTCATGACAAAGTTTGATCGACACTAGACTGCTTCTAGTCTCTTCTTATTGGACAGTTGTCCACTACGCTGACCTAAAATGATTCGATCATCTCATATGCATGGCATTGGCTATGTCGAGAAGAAGCAAAACCTAAAGCAAACATCAATGAAGACATTTTCAGGCAAAAGAGGCCCAATTAGGCAGTCTTTGCTCAATGGAGGCGCCTAACGCAGATAGCGAATGACTGACAGAGCGCGTCATAACTCATACTCTTTTCGCGATTGTTAAAAAGTACATCCAATAGAGAATATTAAGCGCGAGGAAGGTGAGTGGGAAGGCGATCCTAAAGATGAATTCCACCTTGTTGAGCAAGTTGATATATTGGTTGTCTTCCTTCTTCTTCTGTCCCAATAGTTTCTTGGTGGGCGCCACGCCTGAAAAAAAAAAAAATACATCACAACATTTAAAGTATATACGACATGAACGTTAAAAAACAGTTTTCTGTCGAACTAATAACACAAACGATCTATACGATCTATTTGTCAAAGTTCACGGCTTCAACTCTAAAATACATGACGCTCTGTACCGTGTTGAATGATTTACACCCAGTAGTTTCGTAGTTGGAGAAGAAAAAATAGCGCTCGGACAAGCGGGCTGTAACGTATGCAAAGTGCGTTCCACTTATAGGCTAGCCAACTCTTACAGAAGCGTATATTAAGAAGCGTAACAGCAAGACTACAAATCAGGGCACTTCCGAAAAGCTGTCACAGAACTCGTTACGCACGCTTTAATTTGAGTCCCGGGGTTATTTGCTGTAATGAACGTCTGTGGCATTCTCATGCAAACAGTACACTATCATACAACTATGATATCATTTTACCATATAACGTCAAACTTGAGTGCAGATATGGAGCCCGCGTATTTCGCGGCAAAAGCCGTATTACACTGTAGCAAGCCGGTTAGGAAAAAGGTTTTGAATAAAACTAACCAATCAGATTTGGCGTGAAAAATAATCCATCCTTACAAAATTTGTCCTGCCAATGAAATTGGTTTTAGATGCGCTCTAATTGGTTGGAGTAGAGTTTGTACAAGGGCGAGGGTTTCACGCCAAACACGATTGAACAGTTCTGTTCAGCATGGCCCGCTCTCTGTGTCTGCACTGTAACGGTGTGCCCGTAAGTCGAGAGTCGACTGTAGTACCTGTTTTGGTGAGGACGGTCTCCACTTGGTGTTTTCCAGGAATCCAGATCGCCTCCTGGCCAGGCTCAGGGCGTGGCTTGCCATCAGTACCATCTGGATCGATAGGGTGGAGGGCGTCATCTGACTCCATCAGGTCTTGAGAACGCTGCAATCAAACGTGAATTCGATTGATGGAGATTATTAATTGTGTAACTCCCTCTAACGTTTCGACACAGTTAAAATTAAACCTTAGCCTGGAAAGAAGTATCTTTTAAAACGACTCTGTAGCACAGTGTGATGGACACGTTTGACCACCGATCACGCGCTCACATCTACACTGTTCTCTGTTCTAAGAGAATCGATCTTAGGCTCACATTTTTGTAACAGAGAAACGATTCGTGCTTCGATGTTTAATAACTAATGACAGAGAACCGAACACCGTTTGCCTTGGGAATTGGTCATTGGAATCGTAAAGTACTCCGTGCTTGAACGACCAAATCCACAAGAAACATTTGATAATAATAATTCTGCTTCCTACTGCCATCAGAACGTGTAGCGCCAATAATATTCTAATACAATTCTAATTTCGCGCAAAATCCTGCACCGCTGAGTGAAACCTTACTGCCGCCCAGCACCTTTCGTTAAATCGCGTTAGGTTCAGTTTTTTTTTTTTTTGCGGTAAATTGTTGCTGTAGATTATTTAATTAATCCGGAAATAATTATATTAGTGTCCTTGGTTGTGTTGATTATTGGTTTTCGGAAGAGATTAAGCATCTTCAAATTTTCGTTGCCTTTATACGATTATCTCTGTTTGGTATTTTTGTGTGCGTCTCCGCGTGTTTGTTTAGCAGTTTTTTGTTTTCGTCCTCACAGGTTAACTGAATTACTTTCCGTGCTTGGTAAAATTGCAAATTATTTTCCAGCATTAGAAAAGAATTAACGGTTATAAGCAAATCCTGGAAATATCACCCAAGTGTTTTACAAGTTTTACATGAAGGGCTCGAGCCAAGACGTTTGGTTCGGGGAATAATTAATATTTTCAGGGCCTAAAAAAATCTGCAGGGCAGTTTGAACTCTTCTTCTTCCAGAAGAGAGCAAATATGGGAGTGTAAGCCAATGCATCCTTTTAGCTCTCTTTTCTATCACATGGTGTTTTTGCCTACACGTCATTCTTTCTGATGACCGAGACATGTAGTAAAGGAGCATCTCTCCTTGTTGGAAGACTTAATAACACCTATTGAAGTGTCCTTTTCGGATCTCATTTCTATCACATGGTGTTTGTGCCTAAATGTCCTCATGTTTAGGACGGTCAAAGTTCATCATGTCTCTTTCGTCAGGGAACATGGAACAAATCCTTTGTAGCGAATGATTTTTTTCTGGAATTCCAGTTCACGCGGGAAGCCAATCAAAGTGATCGATATGTATGTTATTTACCGGCTGGGAGGTCCGGATCGTGAAATACCGTGACCGAGGTCGAGGTCACTATTTTCAAGGCCGAGGTCACGGTATTTCACGATCTGGACCAACCCCAAGCCGATAAATAATATATTTATTTTTTTGCTTTCACTGAAACAGCATAAAACTTCACAGAAATTAGCGCGCGCGCGATTCATCCGGGTCCGGATCGTAGGATTCCGGACCGCTCGCGAGCCAATCAGAGCGCGCGATTTGATGGATACCGGACCGCTGAAAAAATAATGGGTGATATTTCCAGGAAAACAAAAACCAAGCGAACAAAATAAACCGTGGCAGCAAACCTGGAGCTCGCGCTGAGCGTAGTCTTCGCGGTTCTTTACCCTCTGCCTGAAGACGAGGTAGGAGACGAAGGAGTACTCCAAGATGGCGGAGAACACAAACATGAAGCACATAATCAGGAAGAGCTCCAAGGACTTGACGTAAGAGACTTTAGGGAGGGAGACACGGGCACTGCCAATCAAGGTTGCCATGGTGAGGACGGTGGTGATCCCCATGGCGATGCGGGCAGCTGTCTGTTCACGATCCACCCAGAAACTTACCCAGGAGAGGATGACAATCAGGTAGGAGGGGAGGTAGATCTGTTGGAAGGTGGAAAAGATGTAACCGTTCAGATCACAGACAACAGATGGAGAAGATATTACAGACAGAAGGTGGACATGATATCATATACAGAAGGTGGACAAGATATCACAAAAGAGAAGGATGGCAAGATATCACAGCTTGGTACACTAATGCCAACTGGAAAGTGAAATAGAGAGCATGCAAGATGCAAGACTGTTTGTATAGGATAAGGTTTACAAGTGAAATAATGGACATACAATATAGCGATCACTGGACGAAAACTGGATTTGCTCAAGTTTGCCACGTGAGCAAATCTGACTAAATTATGTTGTAAACTTGTAGCAAACCTAAAGAAAATGTGATAATTGGATTATAATTACATAAGTGATTATCAGTAATTGTCAAATGACGTCAGTGCCTCTATCTATAAGGCCTGTCTCGCGATCTAGATAATCAGTCATAACCTCTACGGGTGACAGAGCCAGCTCGCTTCGCAAACTTTGTAACCCAACGCCACACCCACCCCAGGGTGCTGGAGTTTATTGTAAATGCCCTCGCAAATTAGACCAGAGATTAACAACAATAAAGCTCCAGATTATCCCAAACGCGTCTCATGCCTGTTTAGGGGAGTGAAGACAATTACCGTATTTGCTTGACCATATTTGCTACCTATAGTCATCTACCTTGGTCATATTTGCTCGTGAGGCAAACTTGAACATATCCAATTTTTCCTCCAGTCGATATTGGATATAACAGGGAGTTGTGAGAGAACTCAACTCCCTGGTTATAATGATGATGTCAGATATATTTGCCGACGGTATTGACGGTAATCAGATGACGACAAAAAAAAAAAACAAGATGAAGTTTAAGGTGAAGGTGAAGGTGGTGATGATGATGATGAATATGTAGATATGCCCTCCTTGTCTCTTTTTTATACATAACTTGCACCTGGATATCTTAGCTGACCTGAGCAGAGGTAGCGATGGTGATGACAAAAGGAAGTTGAAGATGATGACGATTGAGATGAAGTTGGAGATAGAGATGAGGAGATCAAAATAAGGATGGAGATGTAGATGCCCTTCTGGCCTTTCTTTTTATACATAACTTGCACCTGGATATCTTAACTGATCTGAAGGTAGCGATGGTGATGACAAAAATGAAATTGACGACGATTGAGATGGAGATGGAGATAGAGATGTAAACAAGGATGGAGATGGAGATGCCCTCCTTGTCCTAGTCATCCCAATCTTCGCTGACATGAAGATAGGGATGGTGATAACAAAAATTAATTGAGATGGAGATGGAGATAGAGATGCAAATAAGGATGGAGATGGAGATGCTCTCCTTGTCCTAGTCATCCCTATCTTCGCTGACATGAAGATAGGGATGGTGATAACAAAAATGAATTGAGATGGAGATAGAGATAGAGATAGAGATAGAGATAAAGATAAGGATGGAGATGTAAATAGGGATGGAAATGTAGATGGAGATGCCCTCATTGTCCTAGTCATCCCTATCTTCGCTGACATTAAGATAGGGATGGTGATAACAAAAATGAATTGAGATATAGATGGAGATAGAGATAGAGATCAGGATTGAGGTCAAAATAATGATGGGAATGGAGATGATCACAGAAATGAGGAAGGAGCTGATGAAGGCAGAGGTGAAGATGATTGTGCTGCTGGTATTGTTGTAGTTGACGATGATGAAGATGATGACAGTTGAAGTGAAATATCACTGGCTGTTATAACGTTATTTTGAAACTAAATCCAGGTTAATTTTGTTTGACTTTCATACCTGAATCAGGTGAAATCCAATACGCCGTACAAGTTCAAATTGAACAGTAAGAAGAGAGTAAGTTCCTGCATTGAAAAAGAGAAAGAAAAACATCAGCACGCTAGCCATTCATGGAAAAGCATCAATCATACTGCTGACTAGGACAGACCTGTGGTGAAGATCTCTTTGCTACTGAACCATTCGACACTTGCCAGGCTATAACTAGGGATTTCAATATCCTTAGAAACGATCACAGGGTTGATCTTATGCCAGCTAAGGGTCATCTCATTGTCATCGTAGCTGACTGAAAGACGAAACAAATCATTAACCAAAAGAAAGGTCGAGGAAAATAAAGATCACATTAACAACTTACAGGGATCACATTAAAGAGCCTCTGTCAGCCTCCATTTTGTCAGCCTAGCAACGTACCGAGTCAGAGAAAGCATCCATTTCCATCGGCTTATTTAGAGAATATAGTGCATTATTTGCGATTGAATTCGATAAACAAATAATAAAACTTCGTTTTTAGAAGACTATTTCGAGATTTCTACACGTAATTGGTGGTCTCCTATCGACTGAAAACAATAACAAAGGAGTGGCTGACAAGGGTTCTTTAACAACTTACAGGCCTCCATCCTTAGCTGACATTTCTGTCTGTCCATCGGAAAGTTTCTAAGGTCCATTGGACACTGTGATGTCACTTTCAGCCTGAAAAAGCATTCCAAGTTCGAGATCAGACGTAGCCTTCTTGTAGGCGGTTGTTGGTGCTTTTACGTCGCGGATCCCTCTCCCCTCCCCCTGGCTAGATCAGACCTCTACAAGACCTGCTCTGGACTCAGATACCAAAATCTTGCAATTGGTAAAGCATACAAAAATGTACCATACCTTTGAAGCTAATACAAATTGCAGGTGTAATGACAGGGCCAGTGAAGGGAAAGGTTGGAGGGATACCTATCCCGAACGGAAGACGACTGTTCCTTCTTGACAACGTTTAACAAACTAGGTCATGTCGTTTTTAACCTCTACCTCCTGTCTCGGTCAGTATTTTCAAGACCTCGGTCACGGTATTTCACGATCCGGACCTCCCAGCCGGTAAATAACATATATGAAATAACGGTATTACTTTCGATGATTCTATGAGATGCTAACACATTTAATCGGTCTAACTACAAACGACATAAATTACGTAGCGCTGCAGTCACAAAATGAAACAAAATATGTTAGCAATACCTCATACTATAGAGCACAGTTCCATTTGGAAATATCCTCACAACTTCATTGCTAGCAGTGATGCCATGCCTGTAACCCTCCTTGATCCCTGGAAAATGCGTATCTGGGACCCAGATGAACTTCAACATCTCAGGGTTGAAGGCGAGTCTCTTGGTGTAACCGGTTTCTCCGTACGAAAGACGGGGGTCCTCCCAATATTGGCGGAAATAGAGGATAGTCGTGAACTCCTGAGGGAAGGAAAAATAACCAAATAAAAATTAAATTAAATTAAAAACAAACCAAAGGGAAACACAAATGCATGTATGTAATTATTGATACTCCACTGCCCATCTAGCCTAATGAATAAGGTTTTGGCTAGAGAGTGGAAACAAACACTCTTAGGTTTCGTTCTCTTTCTTCTCTCCATCTCGAGTCCCTTCTTTAGCCTCACTTTGTTTTAGAAGCTCTCATTGTGGTAACAAAAAAGTTGAGTTTGGACCTCCTGTGCGACGCCGAAGGGTAGTGATCATATCGCTATTAAGGGAAGAGGTCAAAACAATGGTGCTCGATAAGTATCCAGGGATGGTGAATTAGGTGGTGGGTACCGGGTACCACCTACCCCCATAAGTATCCAGGGCTTTCATTATGATTCATCAATTATTTATCGAGATATCGGCTGCTGAAAATCCGATTTTTACGAAAATTGAGAGAGGTGGTGGGTCTCGGGTACCCACCCCCTTAAACTGGATACTTATAAAGTACCGTTGTTTTGACCTCTTCCCTAACAGAGCCAGAGGAAGGACACACAGGGATTCAATGCCAAGCTAAACGTAAACAAACATCCTCTCCATGGCACGTACCATGTTGATTTCATTGATATCTCCGATGAACTCGATAAAGGTTGTGACCGTCACGTTGACTGGTGGACCTGGGCAAGAAAAAGGAAAAAATAATTTAACATTTACTGTGATGTTGGGTACATTATTGTCCCAACATTTACTGTGATGTTGGGTACATTATTGTCCCCTCTCGGGCACATCAAAGCCAACGCCGTTATGAAGTTTGTGACTGGGTTAGGACGTCTATATGTGAACATTTTCAAGCTTTCTCAGTTGATGTCATCTGAAGCAACTTGAGGAACAAACTGTGTCTAGGGTCTCAAAACGTGTCCCTACGTCAGCCGAGAAAATCGAGAAAATTACGGAATTTCTGATATTTAATACCATTAATGATGGAGCATGAAATGTTCAGGATAGCTAGCATTCATCGAGTGGAATGTTTTCAGTGGCGTAGCCGGGAATTTTGGTTGGGGGTTGGGGGGAGGGGCGTTCCTCCAGCAAATACAGTAAATGGGAAAATGTCCTGAGAAAGCCCCCTCCCTCCCCCCCCCCCCTCATGGCTACGCCCTGTAGGATGAAATTTTGACTTTTCAGCATTTAAAAATTTCTCCGGTGGTGAATTTCTCTCCTTTTGGAAAACTTAATGGTTAATTAACTCTCTCTGGGTTCTATATAGTGCTGTCTTAACCGGTGCAAAAAAAATTCTCCTTTATTAAGGTTAACGGTAAATGGTAGCTCAGCAGCCAAGACAGTACGATGTTTCATTGCCGAGATCTTTCCATTTTCACCGAAGTTGCATTGTTAGATGTTTTCTCCATCACCGGAAAAGCAATTTACTGTTTAGTCGCGTGACATGCCTTGTGAAGTCACTCCGCACTAAATATAGCACCAAAGTTAAGTTTGTCGAGTCTTATCTTTGTGCCAAACATTAAAGCCTGCCTTATAAATAGATTAAGGCAATTTAAGGCACATTTTGAGTTTTGGGACTAGCCCCAAGCCCATTTAGAATCCCAGGCCTTAATGTGCTTCAATACAAAAGTTCACAAAGGTTCTCTGAAATCAAACAACAGGAACGGATCCTGTAATTTCAGAAACGGAGGGCCGGATAGTGAAAATATAGGGACTCAAAAATGCAAATTTCCTTCACCAAACACAGCAAAATGGGAAAATTTTCCAAAAGTAGTAAAAATCCACTCCTGAACAAAATGTATGTCTGTCTACAACATCGAATTTATCTGATCGGCCGTAACTTTGGAGAGAGTATGTTACTCTAATAAGCTCCGGTCCTCTACTTTTATTCACGATTATTTGGGCATTTTAGAATCCTAGACACAAAGTTACTCACCTCCAAAATTTGGCCTCAGTCTCTTGTCATACCCTTTTAGTAGGGCCTCCAGTAGATAGGTAATGTTGTAGCTCTCTTTTGAAGTGATGTTGACGGGCTGGATGGGCGTGGTTGATGTAGGCTGCGTTACATTTACCATTGGACTGACGAAACATTTAACTGTTAAGTTTTTGGAAATTTTGTCTACATGGTAAGACCAATTGACCTTTTCACAGTTCTGAATTGCTGCGTCATACCGAGGCTAGGTTGACCAGGCAACCTGGAATGCAAATCAGTCCTAACGAGTTCAACCTTGTCTCGGGTTCAAACAAAGGCGCTTGTGCGCGCCACTGGGAATGGAGTATTCAACATTTGATTCAACGTGTTGAACGGTCAGGAAAACGTGCACTCCCAGCACATTAGAGTAGATTTCGTATGACTGTGAAACGTGCCGCAACATGACGCGAAACGGACGTGATCGCGGCGCGGCACGGAACCTGGCCTGCTGTGCAGATAACGATATATGAAATTGCGTAGCCGCGGCACGGTCGCGGCACAACTTTGTCGTGGCACTTTTCACAGTCATACGAAATCCGCTCTAGTATCGCAGTTCGATAATGATGAACAAAGTTAACCTGGTTTGGCACCCTCATTCAACATTGCGCGTATGTTGAATGATGTCGAATGAAAATTAATGTTAAATCATGCTCGATACTACGCCTCTGTGTGCCCGGAAAAAGCTCGAGAATGATGTTGAGCATTGGTTTTACCCCAGTCTGAGGGCAGATGGTTTATTTTGCGACATGGAAAGTGATTTACAAAATAAGGTTTTCGTTGCTCGACTCAGCTCAGACAGCAGGGGAGTACCCTACAAATACGAAGTTTCACTTAGAGGTATTCCTTGGATCGTATAAGGGTTTCTTAGAATCATAGAAGTTTCTTAGCATCGCTCTTAGAATCTCAGAATCTTAGAACTCAAACCCATCCTAGGAACGCCCCTGTCCATAGATATGACATTTTTGATATAAAGTTAATTCAGGGTCGAAATGTACCCGCAAAAATTCCCAAATTAATAAGGGATTACATACACAACGGGAAAAATTGGCGTCAAAACTAACTTCACTTCAATACAGAAAACAAAACGTGTTATAAGAAACCGCCTAAATCTGTCACGCAACTGGTCCATGCAAGTTTGAGAGAATAATTAAAAGGAAAATAAAAACAATTTGGAGAGGCAAACTATAGCAAGGGAAGAAGGGGGAAAGCATAAAAAAGACCGAAAAGCCTGAGGATATCCAAGGTTAAAAAGTTTACACTATCGGCTCAAACCTTTGCTATGTTTACAAATAAATAATTGCGCTTAATTCACGTGAGGTTCAGCGCCTTTCAATTTACACGGGATTAAAATTGACGGGAACTTAAAAGGGACCGTCCGCATTAAGGGTACCCAGAGTATTATTCAAATCGGACCACCTCCTAAGAAAGAATAAGAAGAGAACTGGAAAGGGTGTTCCTTGCGCACGCGATCTCGCGTGCCAGAAAGAGGGATAGAAACACAGGTGAACACGTTTTCTCTAGTTCATTTTGAGTTTCTCTTTTGGGACCTTATACAATTTGACATGAATAAATTTACTATAATAACAATAATATTTAAGTCTGGATTATTACGTTACAACTCCTTTGCTTTCTAGCATGAAGATGAATATGGAATGAAGACTTTGTGAAAATGGTATATTTTAGAAAACCTGCGAGGTTTTTAATTAATAAGCCGAAACATAGTAACTTTAATTATTTTCGCACTGAAATGCCATTGGAGACAACCAGGCACGCGAAAGCAAGCAGGAAGAATGTCAGGACTTCTTTATACCAAATTACATTATGCTCTAGGTAGCAACAAAGTGCTAGACTCTGTGTGGAAATTGGAAATTTTCTTGTTATTAGTAAATCACAACGAAGTGTTCTTAAAAATAAACTGCATGTCAAAAAGTCTTGGATATAAAAAGTAAAATAAAAACAAATAAAACGTAACAACTTGCTTGACCGCGATAAAATACATAAAATACACATTTATCTAGTTAGTAATTTAATTGTTTTTACGACCGTGAAAACTAAAGTAATGGAAAAAGAAACGATAACAAATATATAGCGAAAAAAGCAATACCATATCATATAACGATAGGAGGTTCTTAAAAGAATGTGAAAATCTGAGTTATAAGGTTACAAACATACAATAAAACCTATTTGCAACAGCAATGTTCTAAAATTTTCATCGAGTCCCCATTTAAGCTAAACCACAACCAATTATAGTTTTTCCAAATGTTTGAATAAGAAATTGAAATTTTAAAGTCCTGAGGAGCGACCGCGTATTATCTGGCCTGTAAAATCTTGTTTTAAGATATGGATAAAGTTTATTCACCTATCTACGTACCTGGACGACTTAGCGTCTTGAATTGTAATGAAAATTTTCGCGCCTTGTTCACTGCTCCTCAAATATTTAAAGGTTTAAATTTTACAGCATCTCCTAGTTCGCCTTTGTACACTCACTAAAAACAGTGAGTGAATTACTAAATGACCTGCTGCATTTCTTGTTTTTAAGCATGTTTTTCAATAAGCTGATTTGCCAGACCAAAGGCGATCGTCAGTTTTGCGTCAACTTGAATAAGGGCAAAGTTCAGAAAAAGTTGTTATACTTTAAGGCGATATAAAAGCCAAAAATATAATCACAAGAGAAAGCATTTATAATATTTTTAGACCCAACGTAATGAGATCCACTTGGACAACGAGCAATTACAGTCTTTGGTGGGCAAAACATCTTGTACTAGAGTAAAAAGTATGTTTTGCATTTCTCAAAGCTAGAGATGTTACTCATTAACACAAAAAACAAATTCCCATTGGAGCCTGTAAAATGTATTTCAAAAAAGAGAAGAAATAGAGCAAACACAGAAAAAATATTGTCAACTTCATTCCATTACCCTTGCCGTGTTTTTAAGAACTTCAAAATTCGTTTTTAGTGTTTGGTGTTATTAAAAATGTTTTTTTTTTCCACACGATATTGAAAACAGTCCCACAGACGTTTGCAATGCAACGCCAATGATCTTGGTACAAGATTTTTGTCCACCATGAAAATGAAGGTTTTCAGTCATCCAGTCGTAGAATACAAAACAAAATATAGTTAACTATATTTTGTTTTATTTCTGTCCACTGCTTGCTCGAACTGGTGCATTCGTTTTTAATTCCTCCAAATTAATGATCTTGAAAAGAAGTAAGACTTAATAAGTGAAAGTGAAACGTGTCAGCATTAATATAACACCTGATCTCCAAGCACGACTAAACAAAAAGTCAGATTTTGGTCAAAATATCAGAAACACTAATCAGAATGATTTTGTCGTCTTGAGTTGTTATTTGGTAACGCTGATAAAATTCAAACATTAAGGTTAACGCTGAAGACGCCATTGAAGAAAACTGATAATTTGTTTGTAGTTTCACAGCAGGGCGACTCTGGGCTAATCCCTGTATATCTAATGTACATAAGCACAAAAATCCTCTTACGGATTTCGCAAGTTCCATAGTGAATGTTTTAGTAGAAAAAACGAGGAACTCAGGGATAAACTTAAGGACATGGTACCTAACTGTAACAAAGATATTACTGCGTAAAAGGACCAGTAATTAATCTTAAAAGAAAGGTTTCTTTGAGTCTCAAAAACAGAGCAAAGAGCACACAACAAGTGAACGCCCTCTGGCTAATTGTCCCAGAATAGTGAATAACGAAAGATCAAATTTAAAAGAAAAGTCTATCGAGTTTCGATTTAGAATTTAACGGCAAAAGATCGTTGCAAGTTCTTACTGTTGTACAGGTCAATATTTCTCAATAAAGTAATTGATCTTTAGCTTCAAAGTCGGAAAAACTTCATTTAAACTTGTTTTGTGATTTTAAAGAGCTTATGTGTATACCCCAAGAGACGGCGATGAGTTATCGGTTTGTCTCGATAAATATTGATATCGCTAAAGGATGACTTAATTTTACTTTGTCCGCTAAATTTCTTATCCAAACTTTCGATTTAGGGTTTATATTTGCTTAATTCAACGCAATTCAATTTTCACTACTCACAATTTAAAGTGTGGTATGATTTAAACGCAAATCCGCGTGCAATACCGATAAAATTAGAGAAAAAGTAAGGGAATACCTTGTATTTTCGAGGGCACAGAACACCGGCGTCAAGAGAGCGACAAGAAACAGGGTCAGTGGGGCGAACAGCGACATGTCGGAGACGGGACTCTAGTATCGGGAGTGTCACTCTTGAATGGAGACGTTGAGATCCAAGCTTTTTGCATATTAAAGAAGACAGGTGCACTTAGGAGCGTCCAACAATGACATCGAATAAACACAGCCCGAAATACTGTAATGACCTTTCGTCAATTCAAAACACGAATAAATTGAATGCGCCAAAGCTCACAAATTCTCTGCAGGGCACATCGACGGGAGACCAAGCTTTCATAGAGATCACAAGTGCAAGCCTCGCGTCTCTTTACAGAACAACAATAGAAAAACACTAATACAAAGGTTTAACCATTTCAGAGACATAGTGAAGAGTTCCTTCGACGAAACATTCAAGAATGTTTGAACAAGAAAACATTTTAAACAAATTTTAAGTTCATATATATTTTATGGTTGTCATTTGTGATTGAATGCGAGTTGAAACCACATCAAAAAATGGTGACAAAGGTTGTATTAATTGCGGCTTGATCTAAAGCCTACTAGAGAAGTTCGTCTTGGGTTTAAAAAGCAATGCATTTTTTCCCTAGGAATGGCCGGTTGGAATGATTAGCGCAACAACATGTTTTTTCTGCTATATGAGGAGGTTTCGGCGCAAATCTTGTAGGTCCCATATACAAAATTGTGGTTATTTTCCCCTGCCTCTTAATCATTAGACGCTTTGGTGCTTAACGAAGCCGTAATATGGCCACATTATTGATTTTTTTATGCATTTTTTAGTTGTTCTCGACGCATTTAGTACCAAAAAGAAAAAAAGTTTTAGAATTGACTTTTATCTCAAGGGCATAGAAAAATTGAAAGATTGGTAAAGTGTCGGAGAAAGCAACATTCGTATTGCACCTGTTTTTTTTTTGTGCCTCAAGTCAACCCAATCAAATGAAACAATTGAACTATTTCACCGCAAGAATTACTTTTTAAATCACCAACTGGTACTTCGTTCTTGACCACTAATTCAAAAGCACCTAAATATTGGCGTGCCTGCAAGTTATTAACTGAGCTCACAAGCAGAGGTTGACTAGATGTCAGCATTGTTATCGCTGGCGATGAGGAGTGTGGAAACGCAATATTCAACCAGCAGATTGAGCACGGAAGAATCAAAACATAACATAGCATAACAAAACACAACAAAACAAGACAAGAATACTTTAAACTTTAGCATTATTATGTCACCTGATGCGCTAAATTCAATGTATCAAGCACGACAAATCACAAAAAAGTAAAGCCATGTTAGAAACCCTAGTCAGTCACTTCTTTGTTATTGTTTTTGTTCCATATCAAGACAAATTATGTTTAGAAATCTCAAAATAACAGCCTAAAACAAATTTTCATACTTGATTCTGCTGTGCAATCTCTAAATCAGGCGATGGAAATGGATATTCTCAGGGACGACGGAGCCGGGTAGGGGGTAGGGGGGTATCCCCCCACACACACAAAAAAAAACATTCGCCAAGTTTTCATACATTTTCACTAAACTCAGCCCCCCCCCCCCCCCCGTCTTGCCATACAATCTTACTAGTCTAATGAGCGCCCCCAATTTGAAAACTGTTCCGCTGTCCCTGATTGTTCTGACTGCCTGCGTAGCAATCAGGGTTCCCGTGGAATTTTAGGGAAGAGAAACCTGGAGTACAGCGAAGAGTACAACGCAGGCTATCTCTGACTTCGTATGTTGCTAGGCTGACAAAATGGAGGCTGACTGAAGCTCTTTTAAGATCGTATTCGCTATCCCTTTTAAAGTGGCAGGGCGGTAGGCGTTGCTATGGAGGCTCCCATGATTGCGAGGCTCGATTTTCCATAGCGACAACTGAGTAAACACTTCTGTCTCGCAATGAATCGCGTCATCAGTTTACACGCCGATATTTCAGTTGTGGTTTCTATAGCGACACAAGTTGTGTGAACTTCTATCAATTTTCACTTGACTGGGCACCACGACGTTACGTTGTGACTGATAGGCAAACAGTTTTGTTGCTAAAGTCACAAACAACTTTACAAGACGACAAAATGAGAAAAATAAGAACCGAAAATATAAAATACAAATTAAGACCCCGTCCACACTACACCGTTTTCAAACGAAAACGGATACTTTTTGCTCCGAATACGGCTATCGTCCACACTACAACGCCGAAAACGATCACCGAAAACGGCGAAAACAATACGAAAACGATAAGTGTGGACGCGAATCTTTTTGAAAACGGAGCAAAAAGTATCCGTTTTCGTTTGGAAACGGTGTAGTGTGGACGAGGTCTAAGTCAAAGCTAGCCAGGCAGCAGTACGTTGAAACTAAACGAACGAGCGAGCGAGTATAGTACACAAATGAACGACAACTTCGTCCCCAGGGTCTTCTCGGTCGTTTTTCAAAATGGCGGTTAGCTCAGAGAAGACCCTGGGGGAGGCTGAGTCACATGACCACTGTTTGAGGACATGGGAACGAGGTTCTCCTTTGTTTCGAAGCGGTCATGTGACTCAGAAAGAAAAGGTGTGGAGGTCCCAAGGTTATTCTATACGTTCAAGGATTCTCTTCAGGTTTGCGAACTTCGTTTTGCGGCACAGCTTCAGGGCTAAGTGAGTGCGCGGATACGATTTGGCTTACGGTATTAATATATAGATTCGAGCTTTGAACTTATTTTGCTCGCGGGTGACCTGTGTTTTTGTCCAACTCAGCTTTCAACACTGTTTTTAGCCAATCAACGCGCGCGTAAGAATCGAGCTATGGTCATCAGCATATTCACCTACAAGCATAACAGGTCACGTGGGCGAAAAATAAATAAATAAATTCATGGATAATAATATTGCAAAGGAAACTAATCGCCATGCTCATAAACGCGATGTTTAGGTAGACTTTCAATTCATTTCATTTGACTATCATTTCATAGGTTTAAAGTTTAAGAGTCCTGGTGCAAGACTATGGTCGAGCTGATTGGTGCCAAAATGATTGTAATTCAAAGTCTGACAATATTTAGTAATTTTATGCTAGCTGACAGCAGGAAGAAAGTTCGGGTCGAGATAATTATAACCGGTCATGCATGAGCCATCCAAACCTACGTAATCACCATCCACGTAATGTGATTGGTTGATATTGTTGCCATAGTTACTGTGCATTGGTTCCAGCCGATGAGTTGGGTTATGAAGGCTTGCGCTATCCCTGAAATGAAAGAAGGGACAAAGTGTGACCCAACCACGTATTAAGAAGTATTGAAGAGGCAATGAGTTGATAGAAATGACGGCAGCTAGGTTTGTTTGGGAGGGTCCAATTTTTTTTCACTCCTGTTTGGGGGAGGGTCATAATTTTTTCAGCGACATTTGGACGATGAAGATCAAGGTAAAACAGATGCCGATAGTGGTAATTTCAGCAGCTTCTCTATAAATGACATCTAATGTACTATTTTACCAATCAAGACACTACCTTCACGCCGTTAACAAGGACAAGCGTATCTTCACGAGGAAAAGAAAACTCTCCCAAAAATGCCTTGCAATGATAGACCTGGCGCGAGGAAAGCGTGAGTTCGACGTTGCAAGCATAGACATTCGTCTTTGGGCCGCGCTTCACGCACATGAATAATAATAACTTCGTCATTTGCGGCGCGCAGTTGTGCGCACGAATAATATAACTGGCTCAGGGGCCCATCAATAGAAGATTTCATCTAACCTATATAGTGAGGTAGCGTACTTTTTTTGGCTCCTGACAGGCTTTGTTTACATACCGTACACAAAACATGTCTATCTACCCTTTCTCTGAGGCTTGGTTAAATGCGTTTATCAAAATTCGGGCGCGCTTCGCGCGCAAGGAAAGAAAAATACGACCCCCTTTTTCAGTAATGTCTAGGTCAAATAGGGGACGGGAGAGGTGGGATCGCGTTAATCATTGTACTTATAGATGGCGGATCACTGCATTTTTACCGTGTATTACCCCAAATCCTTTCACGCGAGGCGATAAATAATGAGTGCGGTTCTTTAGCTTTGACAGAAATAAGAAAAGAATGAAAGAGACATTGCTTTACTCGGACAAGAGTCTGACAGGTTTTTCAGAAAATATAAATTACATGGGGAGGGTCGCAATTTTTTTTACCTACGACTGGGGGAGGGTCGCATTTTTTTTGTCATGTTCAAGCGGAGGGTCCTAATTTTTTTTAGCCTTGTTTGAAAAAAAATGGGAGCCCTCCCCCCCCCCCCCCCCCGGTAAATAATGACACGTCCCTAATATTTTGTAATTCAAATTGGAATTCTAGCCAAAAGTCTAGTCTACCTTTTTACCTATATATTGTTTGGTCAATGGTAGACTTGACTCCAGTCTAGAATTCCAATTTGAATCACAAAGCGAGGACCTGTAGAAAGGACTTTTATACACATCCGTATTAGCGAAGCTGCAAAGTTTCAAAAGAATTACCTGAAAACTGACTGAGATATTAATTTTCAAATCTTCGTATTTCGGCTTATTATTATTATTTGCGAAGAAATGTACGGGCAAATACATCAAAACGAGACTGACGGGCCCATACATTTCTTTGTAAAAGTAAGCCAGTTTATGAAGTTTTGAAAATCATATCTCAGCCAGTGTTTAAGCAATATTCACCAAAACTGTGCAATTTTGCAAATATGGATATATAGAATTGAAAACTGGGTTTCATTTCCTTATAACTATTAGATATTATCAATCAATATTAGCGTGAGAAAGGCCTATTCACAGTCACCCTACATACATGTATTTCCCGTGCATCTAGGCAGCAAATGGGGGCTGAAAGCTAGATATAATTTATCGAAAAGCGTGGGGCCTTCAGCCCCTCCCAGTGTCCGTGCAGGATATTTTTTTCCAAAAAAGCCCCCCCCCCCCCCCCCCCCCCCCTCAAAAGTTAAATGGTCGGCCCCTTAGCCAATCAAAACAGCCGAAAAACAATGGATCAATTTGAAAACAAAGACCAAAGGCTCCCGGTTGATGATGGACTTATAAAGACCGTGTGTCGGCCACTCCTTTGTTATTGTTTTACTTCGACATGAGAAGACGAATTACGTGTAGAAATCTCTAAATACCCATCTACAAACAAAGCTTCATTCTTCATTTACCGAATTCCATCCAAAACATCGCACTACATTCCCTAAATCAGCCGATGGAAATGGATGCTTTCTCTGACTCGGTAAGTTGCTAGGCTGACAAAATGCCGGTTGACAGAGGATCCTAAATACAGTTTGTAAGTACCACTACTGTACCTTGCTACGCATGACGCGCAGAAGTCGACACTTGCATGTGCTGCGCAATCTCTGCAGTGGTAACGCGCCCCAATAATAGGGTTAGTTCCACAAGCATCGCACTAGACAAGAAAGAACAAAAAGGACTGTTGAATGAATGAAAGAACGAACGAACTCTTGCTCATATGACGAGTTTTCTAGTAAATAGTCAGGTCTGAGGAGAGAATATTGATCGTTTGTTGACTATATCAGTCAATCCATGGCTTATCTCCGGTGTAATAACCTGTGAGTGCGCACGAACTGCGTCACAAAGCTTCCTTTGTTTGGTAGAACGAATCAGGATGAAATAAGAACTGAACACAAAGGTGTCCTCTGGGAATGGTTATTACACCGGAGTTAACCCCAATCCATTGGCCGGTCGTTTATAGGTTGTATGGTTAATCAGTAAACTGTCGGTTGGTTTATTAACGAGTTGGCCGGTCGTTTATAGGTTGTATGGTTAATCAGTAAACTGTCGGTTGGTTTATTAACGAGTTGGCCGGTCGTTTATAGGTTGTATGGTTAATCAGTAAACTGTCGGTTGGTTTATGAACGAGTTCACCGCTCGTTTATAGGTTGTATGGTTAATCAGTACCTGTCGGTTGGTTTATTAACGAGTTAGCCGGTCGTTTATAGGTTGTATGGTTAATCAGTAAACTGTCGGTTGGTTTATTAACGAGTTGGTTGGTCAGTTGATTAGTTTGTTGGCCAGTCGGTCGATCGGATGATCGGCAATTGATTGATCGGTTGGTTGGCTGATCGATTAAGGCCGCCACACACGGGCCGATCACGACAGGATTTTCTGCCTGAAGAATATCGCGCGCCGCCTCACAAAAAAAAACATGATTGATAAAACGAACGGGCGAAAAATCTTGTGCTAAGCTCGTCGCGGGTCACCACATACGAGCCGATCGGTAAGAATTTTTTGTCTTGCGACGAAAAATCGGCCCGTGTGTGGCGCCTTTTTAGTGAGTAGCTCCGACGGTCAGTCGGGGTCGTCGGTCGTGGGTCGGTCGGTCAGTCCATGTGTCTGTCCGTTGTTTCCATGGTATGTTATTCTTTCATCCATCCGTCAATTCATTCAGTTTTTTTTGGAATGGTATGTCAGCAAAGAAATTTGTAATTTCTTCCCAAACTTTCCAAGGACAAACTTTCTTCGCCCTGGTGCAGTATAGCAGATCCTCCTGCTTTGAGTTAAAATACTTACCATAAACCCATGGTGCGCGGGCGAGCCCTGTTGAACACAGAAAATACACATCAATAAAGATGAATACAACAAAAAGATAACACTACAAATTTGAAGACTGGTGTCCTTTTCAAGGCTCCATATATTCGTACCCAGACCACCTCATCACATTGAGTGGGAGGCTCCGATAAGAACTACTTGAGGGCCTGATTTTGAACCTTGAGGCAGCAAAACGGTCCCGTTTCAGGTCTCGCGCATGCGTCAATGGCTGTTCCCAGGCCTCCCCCGGGAGCTCTGGGTACAACAATGTAGAGTACCGTACCAAAACCATACCTGTTCTAGGCTGTGTAATTTTTGGCGTTTCGCCGATTTGAGTTCCATAAGCTCCTTGTACTCGGGCGTGGTACGCAGCTCATGTGGCACAACCTCCTCGTCCTTCAAGTGAAAAAAAACCAGTAACTGGCTTAGAAAAACGTAAATGGCAATAGAAAACGGGACGATAGTTTATACCAACAATGAATTGGAGGGATTAAGTTACCAGTTTACACCAATAATAACGTAGTGTCACAACGTGTTGCTGCCAACTTCCGTAGTTTAAAGAGCCCGTGTCAGCCACTCCTTTGTTATTGTTTTCGTTCGATATTAGAAGACGATTTACATGTATACATCTTAAAAACAAAGTTTTAGATTTGATGATTTACCAAATTAAATCGAGACAATTGCTTTATATTCTCTAAACCAGCCGATGGAAATGGATGCTTTCTCCGACTTGGTATGTTGCTATGCTTTTAAAATGGCCATAGGCATAAAACCTCTCATTCATAAAACCTCCAGGCGTAAATCCATTAAAAGAACACGGCGCAACAAAACAAAAATAAATAAAATAGAAAACAATCATTATTCTACGTCTAAGTAAAAAACGTTAGGCGTATAAAACGATTTTTTACGCAGCATCGGGTGTAATTTTGAGTCCTGCTCCTGACTCACCGATATATAAGAAGTATCTTCCGAATTACAGACGCTCGCTCCATCCATGTCCTCTAGCCCCTCCTCCATGTACACTCGTGGTTGGTAGGAAGGAAAGAAGGTAGAGGTTCGGAAACCCATCGTGCTGTAGTGGCTACTGTGACGTTTACTCTGAATAAATCATAGCGCACGGTTAGTTCAGGTCAGGTGCCAAGCATTGTGTGTAATAAAGATGTCATTGAGATATTAGATGGACTGAAGCATCATGTGCTAGAATGGCTGATTACATTTTCTTTCTGCACCAGGGAGGTCGAGGACCCGGGGGGGGGGGGGGGGGGTATCTAAACCCTGGAAATTCCAAGTGGAGGGGGCCTATCAGAGCCCTGGAAATTCCAAGGGGGAGGGATGGAGAACCCATGGAAATCCTGGAAATTCCAGGGGGAGGGGTATGTCTAAGCTGTGGAAAAGAGGGGTACACAGACAACCTGGAAATTCCAAGGGAGGGGGTGTTGAAATTCGGGGGTTTTCAAATGGTAGGGCCCTTTACCCCCAGTGCAAAAAAGGCTATCAGCCAAAGTAAGGCACAAGCATATCAGCTGCCTTGTAAAGTTATCCCAACATAGCCACATACTGTAGATAGCTATTCTGAGAAATAAGAAACACAGTGATGCCCGTACCCTGGTTCCAAGTTTGGGCACATTGGGCATGCGACCAGGTACAGGTAACCCAGCTTTGGCCAGCTTGATAAAATACTTCTGTACACGACTAGCGACCTAGAAATAGAGATGAAAATGGGAAATCATTGAATACTCTTTCATATTTGAAAATTTCTGGTAAAACAGGACTCACTTTCTGAGCCCGTGAAAGGGGTCACTAGTGGACCATTTACTCCAAGAATCTTGGATTTATAAATTTTCTCCGAATCTTACACCACCCTATACATGTCTAGTGTTCAGTATGCCTTCAGAAATCAGGAGTCTTCGGGACACACAAAGATATAAAATTTGTGGAGAAGGAAAAATGGTAGAGGGTGAAAACAGGGTTGCACCGGCCGCCTGTTCCCCACATGGAAATGCATGTACTAAGCTCCAATGGAACCATTCTTCCACCTTTTGTACCTTTCCTTATGTGCACTTACAACATGTATTTGTGCCATAGGTACCTGCTTCATCGTTCTGTTGCCAAGAGCCTTTGCAATTTTCTCCCATCGTTTAGCCTCAACTTCCTCCTGGGGGTAGACTTGAAGGAGTTTCTCCAACCTACACTATGTTAGCACCAACATACATACTATAAATATCATGAGAACGCACTGGGGGTATCTGGGTCTTTATTGCTAGAGACTGGTGCGATTCACCCCATAGTGGGGAAGAAATATATATATAAATTATATATAAAAGAAATTTCAATTGGTATCACTAGTTAGTTAGTTCAGCTATGTGTGTAGCACAGGTTCTATAACAGCATGACATCCTCGCACATCCAAGTAACCTGCTTCTGGTTTTTAATCATGATAAACAAGCAACCACATAATTATGATAGGTCGGTACAGAAGGACAGAAAAGCAAGTTGTAAATTGCACTCCCCCCTCCCTAAATACTTTATGTCCAGAGTAGCCCCTGGTACTGTACCATACCTGCTCCTCTTTGGTCCAGGGTTGATTGTATGTTTCTGTTTTTTTGGACTCCTTGTTGTCTCTGCTGATGGAAAGCCCTTTCTCCATACCATAGAATTTCCTGCTAAATAAGCCACTAGTGCTCTCTGAAGATCCACTTGCACAGCTCTTGACAGCAGAGAAGGCAGCTATAAAGTAAAGGTACATAATAACCGTACATGTATATGAAAGCTTCGTACTTACTGTCCCAATGGTAACTCCAGCCTCTTTTTTTGTCAGGGAGGTGCAAATGATTTTTTGGGGTATGAATTGCTTTAAATTGGAGGCACTAACACCTATGTAACCTACATTGTATGATTTTTTGGGGCAATAGAAAATTGACATGGGAATTTTGCATCGACTTATCATGTGTATCAGAGCAAGTTCTGTGTCTCTTGACTGTAGTTTGGAGGAATCTCAATTTTGGTCATGGGGTTTCAATTTTGGTCATAGGATTTTTTGGGTTTGGCAAAGTGACCATGGGATTTTTGTGGTCAGCAGTCATATAATAAAAGACCTTAAAGGATCCTGTAAGATGCTATAGTCCAAAATAGATACACTGTAGTATGCTATAGAATCTAGATGCTGTAAGATCTTCAAGGATCCTACTTGGTTTTTCGCCAGGGACTACACACCTTTCTCTAAGTTCTGTGTTGCTGTTCTTGTGTGGTGGTATGCCGAGAGTGCATTCTTCTCCAGTGGCCCAAGAGCAGCTGCATACTCTTCCCAAGGGATGGAGGGTAAACTAGCAACCCTTTGTCTCTCTGGTAAACCAAGTGGTTCCTGGAAATAGCAAGAGTCATACTTGATGTCTAATGATAGGGAAGATTTCATAGGGGTATTGAATAGACATGGAAGATGGTGAAGCCATAAATGGCATGGAACAGTACGGAACCTTGCCTTCTTGTTGTAAACAGTCAGGCAATCTCATCACACAAATTGACTGAGCAACCAATCATGGACAGTATATTGGGATGAATCTATAATAATTACAGTACATCTATCTTCCTTTACAGTTGAGAAATTCACCTTTTCTGTCGGCGAATTTTTCTAAAGCTACATGAACATTACAAAATACAAAGTTTAAAACCTTACATTGTTCTGTAGTTTCTCTACAAATGTAATCGGCTCATCAAGGGCTTGTGCTTCTACTTCACACAGGGTGTCAAGGTCCTAGTATATATTTTGTGTAAAAAAATACAAATCTTTCAATATTAAAATTATTGGATTTCTAAAGAACTATGAATCACTTTATATTTCAAAAACATACTTTTATTGCCTGAATCTTTTGACCCTCCAGTGCAACAAGGACCTGGAGCAACGACTGGTAGCTATAGATAAACGAAACATAACAACATAGAATATACATTCAATATAAACAGGTTTCTGTGGCAGTGTGTGCTTGTGAAAATGCACAGTGAACCATTTTCTCCAGGTATGTCTGTGTGTAACAACCTTTTTTTTTAGCAACAGTCAACAAGGAGCCAGCAATTGTTATCCAAATAGTGGTTTCAAGTAATTACAACACCACAAAAGCTACTAAAAAGACTGACTCCCTTTCTGACCAGTCATGAAGCTGAGCTGTTGCACATGCATACCAAGAAAATGGGAGGGTACTCCCACACTTTTTGTGTTAGCAGGTGCAAAAAGGAGTCACTGAGGGATGTCAAGCCTAGGACTTAAGAAATTGGGAGAAACCTTTAAATGTCAAAGAGAAAGTCCTAAGAAAGAAAACTGACAGAAATACAGTAAGTATATGGCAATTCAGGAAAACTTTGCTATGAGACAGGAGTGAAAAATCTTGACACTCCAAGCACAACCAGGAGAGTTGGCGTCCCTGATCACTACTTACTGCTCATTGTCTTTCAGGGCTAAGTGATCCGACTCAAAGAAGAACCTGTTATATGGATCAAAGTCGTCCTCATCATTTTCCTCTAATTGTATGCCATAGTTAGATGTTCTGGCCTCATCAGTATTTCTTGCAATAGATTCTTGTTCCCTATTTACATCATCTGCCATTGCTTCAGTCCTTGAAGGTGATGCCACATTGTGTATTCCTGTGCAACTTTCTAAACAATTCCCTCTATTGATTTCTGATGATATTATGCTGGATAATTCATTTGTTGACATTATACTGATGTCTCGTTTCAAATCTCCACTCCCATTTAAATCATTGCCATCCACGTTAGATGACCCTTTAGCTTGCAGGTTAGTTCTGCAATCTATATCCATATCTGTCTCTGTATCTAGTACACCATTACAACCTAATGCACCATCACTTTTGCACGTAGAATTATTCTCGCACTTCTTTGAAGATTCGCTACATTTCTCAGTTTCTTGAATATCAAGAGTGTCTGGTTTATCCTCGCCATTATTATACCCATTTACAAAAATCGAAGCTCTGTTACATTGTCTGATATCTCTCGTAGATAATTCCGAATCACTACTACCTATTATATCAACATCTTCGTCTGAGCAATCAGCTAAAACTTTCGGGTTGAGATGCTTCCCTTCTGCTTCAAGATTAAGCACGTCCCTAACTTGCGAACTGGAAGTACCTAGAGCACACCTCATTTCTTTCGATTTTTCTGTATTTGGTGTCTGTTTGGTAGCCAGTTCAGGATGAGAACATGTGTCATGTCCACAAGTATTATCCAAATTCCTTTTCTGGCGGCAAGAGAGTGGCTTCTTGTTGTTTGACGAAGTTCTCCTTCTTTCACTCAATACATCAGATTCTGTGCTCATATCTAGCGTTTTAGAAGCACATTAGAAGTAAGCTAAGTTGTATAACGTATTTTAAAACAAGTCATGGCAGAGAATTGTTATTTTGGAGGCAAAATCTAAACTTCTTTCTGTCGCTCTGCTTGCCGCCATTTTGTTTTGTTTCTTGAGCCCGTGATATCAACCGCTGGATTCACCCGAGACCACAGGTATTCCAGAAATGAAAAAAAAAAAAAGAAGTAGAAAAAAGAGCAAAGGGGTAAAGAGAGGACATTTGAAACATATGAGCTTAACAAAAATTCTGACGTCAGTTGAGTTTTAGCATGAGTTTTGAAGTTGCAAACATGTTGCTTTATAAATTTTATTGAACTACTGATAGAGCGGTTTTCATATGACTGTAGTAAACCAATCCCAAAGTAATTACACGAATTCTGAATAAAACCTATAGGAGTAATTACAAAGTAATTGCGAATTACTCACGACAGTCATCTGAAATCCGCTCTATACAAACAAAATACGACGAAATAAGATTTCCTACATGTCATTATATAAAAATACGCATACACAGCCTTCAGCTTGAAACCCAATAATTTATCGCAGTTGCAGTTGCAGCGGGTCGTCCAGCTCAAACCGAACCCAGAGCACCCCCTCTTCTCCTCGGACCTTCGTGCGATGGGGGGGAGGCTCTGATATCTGCTATTTGACGATCTTTGGCTGATTAATTGACTGATTTTGAAGGGTTTTTTTTTTCCTGAGCGAGGTAGCTCGGTGTTCGAAATGGCCAAAAGTGACTGAAATGCTCTGGGTACGAGATTGGGGTGGAAAATAAATCAGAAAAGATGACGTATATGTGCGCATGCGCAAACAATGTACGCGAAAAAAAGACTGTACAAGAACGTACGGTCTTTGGATTATGGCAAACAAAAATCGCAAAAAGATGCCTGAATAAGTTCCTATTAAATATTATGGCTTAAAGATTATACTTTAAATCAAAAGAACTAAGAACATGCCCCACATGGACAAACTTACCACTAATCGGACGTATAAATACGTTGGTGATGCATATTAATTAGTTGATTGTTCACTAACGGTACAAGTGGCGTCCTTATATGGTCTGGTGGCCGGGCGTTCTCTCACCCATAGGTATCTAGCTACTGAGCAATTCAACACAGGATATAGCGACTGTCAGGGCCGAAATCTCTGGCGTGGGCGTAAGAACCGTACGGTCGCCATACGACGCTTCAGCTCTTTGCCTGGAAGTATGGTCCATGTCATTTTTAAGTTTATTTTTCATAAAATAATTATTTTATTTATTACTTTTTTTTATAAATGCCGGGAAGTGAGCGGAAATTTAGAGTTGCTCATTTGCTTCCATGCGAGCAAAGGCTGCTAATTTCCTTCCTGCACTTAAATTAGGGTAAGGCCAGGTAAGGTAACATACCTTTTGGTTTTCTTGTTTTTTCAACTTCACAAGCCTAGCACTTCAGAACAAGGCAAAACAGATCAAGTGACCCCTGCTAGCAGGGACTCATTTGCATGAAGCATTAAAAAACCTTGAAGCCATAAAAGAGATTTTTAAATTAAGAAACAACAACAAAGAGATCTAGAAACAAGAACGGACTAATCATCTGCTTAAGCCGCAGGGGCGTGGCAGCAGAGAACAATATTTAACAATTAGTTGCCGAAGGCGACGTAAATATCGGCGAATAGTCACGGAGACGAAGTCGAGGTGACTATTCGCCGATATTTATGGAGCCTGAGGCGACTAATTGTTTTAGTATTTACTCAAGCGATGCTAAAATTTTGGACAAAAAGAAGACCGGATTTAGGGGTGTTTTTTTAGTTTCTCGTAATAAAGTGCGCACGCGATCCCCAATGCTCTCAATTCATCTATTTAACAATTAGACTACGAGTTCCGAGTTTTCTATGAGTCAATAGTTAACGAGGCGCGTAGTGCCGAGATGACTATTTGACTCATACTAGAAAACGAGCACGAGTAGTCTAATTGTTTTAGTAGAAACCCACTAGCATACTACCTTCGAGTTGTTGCTAAAACGTATTTACTTTCATGGTTTTAGAACGTTGTGCGCCAGCGTTTTCGCTACTCACTATCTATTTAACAATTAGACCTCGAGCCCGAAAGGGCTACGGGCCAATAGCCCACGAGGCCGCAGGCCGAATGGGCTATTGACCCGTGGCCCTTGAGGGCGAGAGGTCTAATTGTTTAGTATCACCCAACTATTTGGACAAAAAAGTGAAAAATTGTGTTAAAAAATCACCCGAAACCTCGACAAAACGAGAAGCGGCCGCCATTGCTTTCATGTTCAAAATTGGCGCTTTCGCTACATACTAGGTCTATTGATAATAGTCCCCTAGTAGCGTAGCCAATCAGAATGCATCATTGGCAATAGTCCACTAGTTGGGTGATACTATATATTAGAGCCCGCCAAAATGTTCATTAGAGCCCGGATAATACGCCTAATATTTGAGTCGAGTTCTTATATTCAATATACGCACTAAGAAATGTATGACCCGTTACAGGAGGCGCTAATCGCCCCAACTATCATGGACCGAGGCGACCAGTAGGCGCACTGTAGAACGTGAACGAATCGAAAGCATCGATGTACAACGATGGTCGAAATAGCAGCGGAGCTCCGGGCGGAGCACCATATCTAAGGAAAATACGTATAGCATTAGAATTTGAAACGTCACTACAATGATGATAGAAATAAAGGCGGAGCCCTAGGCGGAGCACCATAGGGCCCAAGGAAAATACGTATACCCATCGAGTTCAATTCGGAACGTCATATGTAAGGATGGTAGAAATAGTATTTTTGGGCAAGGATGAAGACTTGACGCTAAGACCCTGTTCACACGAGATCGGTGCAAAATCGGGCCGGTACAATTCTGGTACGTTTTGTAACGGTGTTCACACGGGACTGTGCACGCCTTACCGTGCCGAAATCGGTCCGTTACCGCAGGTCCCGTTTGGACGCGCGACGGTACCGTACCAGAATTGTACCGGTCCGGTTTTGTACCGGTCTTGTGTGAACGGGGTCTAAGAATACCGTTGAATAGGGACGTGGTTGAAACTATGCGAAAGAAACAAACGATAACAACAACAATATAATAGTAAGAGCGGATTTCACATGACTGTCGTGAAACCAATCGCAAAGTAATTACACAAATTCTGAACAAAACTTATAGGAGTAATTACAAAGTAATTGCGAATTACTCACGACAGTCATGTGAAATCCGCTCTAACAAGCAAGCAAACAATAATCCGATAACGGAATCCCGGAACAGCCAAACAAAAAACAAATCAGGGGAACATATGGATGTATATTAACACTTCTTCTTTATTCTAGTAGAATTGGTGTAAACATAATCCTTACAAGCTATTTCTCATTCATACAAAACTTTCAGTTTACATTTAACGTACTAGAACTAGCTGAGCTCTAGGCCATAACCAAACCCAACAGCTCACCCAAAACGTCATCGTCAGGGCTTTTGCTCTCTCTATATCTCCTGTCACGGCATTTCAGGTTGCGTCACGCCACCCGCCGTGAAACGCGTGACTTCATTTTCTCCTCCACTCCTGCCGCCAATTTAATTTTGTGACGCCATTGAGCTCCATATTGGCATCGTTGATCCCGGTGTCGGCGAAATAATTCTGGTGATAAGGTTCGGGATTACCGGACAAATACACGCTTGATCAGGAGCATATCGACTCGTGACCAGTCGTTATTACTTGTGCTTCTTGTTAGTGTTGTAGGAATGCGCATTTAGGCCGAACAGCCATACACCTCCACACGCATGGCAATATAACTGCTATATTCCTTCACCACGAACTTGATGTAACGCGCTTGGATCGGGGCGGAGGGGAGGGAGTGCGTGACCACGGTGTCACGGTCGGAATTACCCTGAAATTCCTGCAAGGCAGATCAAAACGAAGTTTAAAATGGGCTGTTCCAAAAAAAGCCGTAAACCTCCCGTCGAGGAACTCCAAAGTGTCAAAAATTGTTCTACCCCTGTGGAAATTCCAGGTTCCTGTACAACCCCTGTGGAAATTCCTCTTTCTCTTGTGCACCTGTGGAAATTCCGGGGTAAAATGAATGGCCCTGTGGAAATTCCAGGGTCAAAAACAACAATCCTGGTTGAAACTCCACGACCCCTGTGGAAATTCCAGGTTCCTCGATAGGGGGTAACGGATATAAAATGTAATAGCCCAATATACAAAACATTTTTGTTACGTTTGTTTTGCCATACTAAGGAACTTAACGATCGGACAACTCAGACGTTTTGCCTGACGAGGAACCTTAACTCCCCTACCTTATCCGCACCGCCCTCTTGTACCGTGGTCCAGTTGACGTCGTCGCTACTGTACTTGATGATGTATATTGTGACCCACTGATTCCACCCTGTCGAATGACGGCCCTGAGTGGCTATTTGAGTCACCGGTGTCACGTGACCTAGGTCTATTTTTAGCCATGCCGTCAATGGGGCAATATCGGAAAACGTTGGGGCCCAGGCTCCTTCAGGGCTTGTGGACTTGAGTCTTGCATGCGTTGCGGAAAGATCGGCGCTTTTTTCCGAGGACGCGGTTATTTGTGCGTCCAAAATGCGTCCGTCTTGCATTCCAAGTGCGGCATCTATGCAAGCTACGGAAAGAGGCATCAAATGTAGTATTTTCATACAAACGTAACGTATAAGAATAGAGCAGTTTCGTTATGATTGTGAAACGTTATAATCGGCCGTGCTTAGTGTTCTGGGGCCAGTTCCTAGAAGGCCAGTTATAAGAGTTATCAGTGGATAAACGCTTATCCAACGGATAAATCCAGAACAAATCCTATAGAACAGAACTTTTATCCGTGGATAACTTTATCCAACCTTGCAGGAACCGGGCCCTGCCATGGACTGATTATATCAAGAGAAGCTCCATTTACTCCATTTTCTTGGTCTAACCATATGTACAGGAGTAGAAGAGTCTGTTTTTAGATTGTGAATTTTCTAGATGGGAACTCGGCACTGAATGTTGTGTTCAACGCGTACAGTGCGATGGCGGCTCTGATTTCCGTCATCTGTCTTTTGAGGGAGGAGGAGGGCATATTTGGTAACCATGACAACTAATTCTCGCGGGATACAAAATTTACAATCTGAAAACAGAGTCATCTACTCCTGTGCTTCGGAAGCCCACAAATAGTGATGGAGACTCCTGTTGATGGGCTCCCTGTGCTTCGGATGCCCACAGTGATGGAGACTCCTGTTGATGGGCTCCCTGTGCTTCGGACGCCCACCAATAGGTGATGGAGACTCCCATTGATGGGCTCCCTGTGCTTCGGACGCCCACCAATAGGTGATGGAGGCTCCTGTTGATGGGCTCCCTGTGCTTCGGACGCCCACCAATAGGTGATGAAGACTCTTGTTGATGGACTCCCTGTGCTTCGGACGCCCATCAATAGGTGATGGAGACTCCTGTTGATGGGCTCCCTGTGCTTCGGACGCCCACAAATAGTGATGGAGACTCCTGTTGATGGGCTCCCTGTGCTTCGGACGCCCACAAATAGTGATGGAGACTCCTGTTGATGGGCTCCTGGGCCAGCAGGGGCGTAGCCAGGGGGAGGTTCCAGGGGTTCCGGAACCCCCCCCCCCCCCCCCTCTCCCGCAGCGAACCCCCCTGGGGTTTGCTAAACGTTCACGAGAAGGCGAGTGCCGCGAGCATACCAAGTTGTTTTATCTTTTATAACTATTCACTGTAAATATTTTTAGCGCCCTATCTTCATTATTTGTAATTACTTTTATCTTTTATGAGTAAAATAAAGACTAATTATTATTATTATTTAAAACATTAATACTTAATTTCCACTTACATCCACAAGTGAACCCATTGCCGTTGCTGTCCATGATACACCTCTTGCCGGACCCACAATAGTAAGCGTCATCACAAACGCGAGGGGGTGGAGGAAGTACAACATGTACACCGCGTCCTCACGAAAGGTTAGAGCTCCAGGATGCGAGAAGTGCGTTGCGTTATTCAGCTCGCACCGTTTTTCAGTATGGTATACATTGATGCTGTGACAGTTTTCTGTCACGCTGCAATGACTCGCGCAACTCATGAAATCGGCATCAGCTATTTGTTGAGTTGCGTGACCGCTTAGTGCGTGACGACCTGTAGAGGAAGTTGTAATGCAGTCATTTGCTGTGATGTGTTTCCACATGAAGAGCGCCACAATGAGTGAAGTGAACTCTTTCATCGTGAATGATAGTCTACAAAGAAAGGTAGCAATTATTAGTTTATCCTCCCACCAAACCTTTTTCAGCATTAACTCGAACCCAGAGCTCCCCGGCTCGCCACCTCGCGAGGCTCTGGGGACAGCCACTGGCGCATGCGCGAGATTTGATACAGAGCCGTTGGGAGAAACACCTTTCTGCGCATGCCCCAACGTTCAAAATCTCTTTTTTTAGCTCTTTTTTTTACCCGCCCAAAGTAATAATTACCAAGGAGAAATGGGAAAAATAGTTTTGACAGTTTGTCAAACATTATATTGACATAGGACATTTGCATTATTGCGTCATTTGACTACGACTATCAGATCCTTTTCAATTTTCTTTTATATTACAGATAAACTTCTATTGGAAACAATAGGCGGTAATTACACGAACAAAAGGGACAACGCGCAAAGGTTTCTGCTGTAGTCGTAGAAAAATACGTCGTAAGGAAAATGTACTAATGCAACGCGAGAGATTGAGTTAAATTGGACATCCGGAATCTTGTACATCCGGGAATCTAATAGAAGCCGACATCGTACCCACGATGACCTGTTTCGCTGCCATTTTTGATACCATTTGAGGCTCAAGAAAATAGGTTTAACTCGTTTAACTAGTTCAGCACGAGACAAGACTCAAATTCAAATCCTTTGCCTGTTTGACAGTCCCGGATGCACGTAAATAGCAACAAAGCAATGCATTATGGTCAGGGCTTATCGGCCCTTTTTAAAACTTGGCAATTTTGCATTTCCTGCCACATCCGGATGCCTTATTAAACTCGTCAAATGCAGAGATAAAAGCTCTAGTTTGCTGTAATATAATTAAAAGTGTTATATGCGGAATTAGCGGTCTCTATTTTTCACGGCCCAAAAGTAATCACATGGCAAAACGGGGAAAATTGATGTTGTTCATGGCAAACAGATCCAGCAGAACTTTTCTTTTCTTTTTTAGCCGGTTAATTTGTACAGCTTGTAGGTAATAATTTGTTTTTATTAAGAGCAATAAAGTTGGAAAGAAAAAGAAACGTTAAATAAGAGGGGAAAAAGACGTGTAAACTTTACGTTTGTTGACCATTCATGTTGTCACACAAAATTAAACAGAACAATTTGCGCAGAAATCTAAATTAAAAGCAACAACAAAATTGAAAATGCTGAGGAAACCCACAACTACAGCTACTTCTAAAAAAGACACATATGCACATGCATTTAAAAATGTTTAAAGGTAAAAAAAAACGCCCACAAGCATGGGGAATTTATTTCCAGTTTTAATATCACAAACTTCAATTTCATAGAAACAAATAGTGATCATTTACAAAGATTTAACAAAACCTTTTAATAACAGCGTTACGTTTTTTTCAGCCTGGGACAAAAGCGGCAAAATCGGGTTAATTTTCGCAGAAAACAATTTGAGAATGTTTCTAGTGTTGTGTTTTGTTGTGATTCTTGAAATAGTAAGGTAATACACTAAAAGTTAGATGGGTTGTGTCGCGATTTAGGGCCCAATTTAGATAGCTAAACTCAGGCGGTCAAATTCCTTAGGATGAATAGTTTTCAAACATGGAATCCTTGTGTAAGAATGCCCATAGTATAATGCATTTTAAAAGTCCTGTTTTATTCTCTGACCAAGTTGAGACAAATTTAGGATTCTGAGTTTTTTATGTAGACTTCTGGTCCTATTTAATAACATTTTATTGAAATAACCGAGACACAGCACCTTTCTGCACTAACACGAGAAATAAACTCGAGACACAAATTACTTGGAAAATACTGGTTATGGTCCTGAGCAGGTTAATAACATTTTATTGAAATAACCGAGACACAACACCTTATTACGAGAATACGCTTTACTCGAGAACCGTCTTTTTCAGGTTGCGACGACTCATGGACTGATTCTCATCTGCATCTTTTATAAAAAGAGTAAGTAAGATATTTGGTAAAAAAGCTCAAAACCTTACCTTTCCTAACGTAGACCATTGGACAGACTCAAACTGTAATCTGATTTTCTACGCAGCTGCAGAGGGTTGACTTTTTGAGGTCCAGCAACTGAAAATTCATTAGAACAAATTAGCCATATTGTGAATATAATGGATCCAGCATCTCATGCTGAGAAAGAGTAATTCGCCAAGCTCTGTTTGTGAATTAGCCATCATTCAGTAGTTTTTGTTGAGTCTTGATTGGTTTCAAATGTTCGTTTGTCTATTGTAATGATAACTGAAGTTTACTAGCCATACCCCTGGTGTCTTTTTCTTTCTCTCCTGTGGCGTTTTGCTTTTATGAATTAAAATCGTTTCAATTTGATCTTACAAAATCTGATGATAATATCCGGAAGCCTTGATGAGAGCTGCTTGAGTTCTAAACAGAAATGACAACATTTTATTGAAGAATTTAAGGCGAACTTCAGAAAAATTAAAGGCTTAAGCTAGAAAATAAAGGTTTAGATGAAAATTATTGGGATACCAGTCATACTAATTTAGTTAATTTACCATATAACAAGAAACGTATCAGAAGTACGACGTGATAGAATGATTTCATCTATTACTTTATTATCCCAGTGAATGTATATAGTTAACAACATGCCTTTTCTTAAAAAAATAATTATCTTGAGCAAATAATTTGAAATTGCGCTTGTGTTTAATCAAAAAGCAGGACTCTGGAATAAATGGTTTTCTGATAGAGGAAAAGAGGTAATATTTAGAGGATGAAATCTTAGTATATAAACGGGTTAACAAACTTGCATGTGCAAAGTATTTCCCTATACATACCATATATCAATGATAGTCTGTATGTAAACTACAGGAGACCTCGACCTCGTATTTCATAGAATGGACGTCTCTGAATCTCGTTTTCTCAGCAAATGGCTTTTGTAATTTACAGACAACACGAGAAATAAATTCGCGTGGACTTGGTCTCGGCGGATTTTCTTTACCATTGTCTCGTAGACTCGGAAGTGTACCAGACACCTCTTTGGAAAGTGAAAATTGTAGGTTTAACATGAAAGCCGTCATGTACACATCTATTACACTTCACGTTGCTCCGATACAAACATGTATTATCAAACATGTGTCATTGTTTGCAAACAATGCTGCGTAACATTGCAACAGTCGCCCAAAAATCGTGACATAGCGTGAGCAATCACTAGCCAATCAGAATCGAGAGAAATCACCACTTGCTCCTAAATGGCTTTTCTCTCAGCCAATCACAAGCCGAACCAATTACTAAGTAATTATGCATTGTATTACTAAAGAATTTAATTGCTGAGAAAAACGAGTAGCCAATGAGAACGCAAAGCAATCGCAATTACATAACGGTGTTGACAGTCATGAGAAATCCGTTCTAACTGTCTGTTGTAGTTGTATCTGTCGTTTGCGGTACCCCATCAGTGGCGTACGCAGTTTATGGTCTGCAGGCACGGGACTGCACATTTTTGGGGTGACTTTGGTACAAGTACTGTACTGAATTCATGAGCTTGGCCTGTAGATTCGAAAAATCCTGTGTATGCCCGAGGCTGTGACTGAAACTCCTGCGTACGCGCCCCTGCCCATGTAGCCCCATTGCAGAAACTAAGAAGAACGACTAAATTCTGGTTTTAACTCAGTTCAAACTTTCGTGCGAGCGATGTATTGTAGAATCATTTGGCATACGCAGGTTGATAAGTATGACATCCTTAAACCAGTGTATGTTTTAGAATCCTATGATATCTCTTTTTGTGTAAATTGAGGACGAGATATCATAGGATTCAAGTCTATTCAAAGCGTTCAGTCAGTAGATTCCGCCGAAAATCGCACCCAAAAAGGCGATATCGCCCTCTCGTCGCTCGCTGAGCGACTCCTGCGTTTTTCGTGCTATTTTCTTAGCGGAATCTAGCCTCCTGATACTTTGAATAATCCTATAGAATACTTTATTTGCTCCCCACTACGCATCGCCGATTGTAGAACAGTTGTGACGTGCAACCTTTCTGAAGTAGGTACATATATAATCACGTCTGGTGTCGCAAGCCTTTTACACATCCTTCACATCTCTAGAATGTGTGCCCTTAGGTCGCTAAGATAATGGCTGATCAAATTTTTTTCCCACCTGGGGATCGAGGACCCTACCATTTGAAGAGTCCCCTCCCCTCCCCTCCTCCCCTCCCCCCCACTCCACTCCCCTCCCCTCCCCTCCCCTCCCCGGAAAGAATGCAATCAGCGAATGCTCAGAATCGGCCGACTGCAGATGGATTAGGTGTCAGCAAGAGTGGATTAACAAGAGTTAGAATCTTTCCCTACTGTATTTGTCCATATCACTGTCAGAAAAGTGTCTATTTTTAGATTTGAGTTTCGCGCGCGAAAGTATTCGAATGCTCAGGCTCGAATGCTCGTATACCCAATACACAACAAAATAGAGAATATCCTACCTTATCTTTGCGATTTTAACGGTTTTTCCATTGATCTGCGATTTAATTTTAGGCTGGATCTCACAACTGTTCGCGTGGCGAGAAAGTGGGAACTCTGTGGATGACGAATTTTCGCGGGAATCCTAGTTCTAAAAATAGACACTTTTCTGACTGTGATTCGGGGCGTACATAGTAAATATGGAAACTCTTGGTAATCCACTCTTGGTGTCAGTGACTTTTTAATTCGGACGTGATACACTATACGCAACCTCATTTTCGTACCCTGAGCTCCCAGACTCATCACCTCGATCGCACGTCAACTCTGTCAATTGTTGTCAAAAAATATTGATATGATAAAAAATGATCGTGAATGAAATAACGAATGAGGAGCTGAAGCTACCATTGCTTTATTTTTGATTGGCTATTAGTTATAGGGGGCTATATTTGAAATCATCTCTCGGAAGAACGCAAGTGCGTGTCTCTCTTAAAGACTTTCTAAATCCAAATTGGATTGTTCAAATCCCAGCTTCTTTGATATTTTTTTATTAAAAACCATTCTGGACTCATTTTTATCATAATATATGATAGAAAATATGAGGCCACGGATCTAATGTAAAACAGCATTAGCTGATAAAAATGGCGTGCCTAAAGAAAACTGTCTATGTACCTAGTACCATCGCTTTGTTTTAGATTAGTTACACCTTACAACTAATGTGTTTTTAAAAAACTTTTAATATAAAAAAACATTTAATATAATTCTATCTATGTGTACATTGTCTTTCCTATAAGACCAATTTATCAATTGTTTTTATATTAAAACTTCTAAAAATATACATATATATTGACGCAAATAAATTTCAGTATAAAATAACAAAAGATATACACTATTTCAGAAAAGGTTGCACCGTCACCACTATCTGTTATAGCCCGCGATGCATCATGGGAGCAAATAGATAAAAACAACAGAATCATGGATGCTGGTTTTCCACATGACCTCGAACTTAAAATAAGGATTATGATCAATTGTTAAATGGCCTTGAAATGAGGATTATCATCATTTGGGGGACGTGACTATATTACTATTAATCTTCGTTGTATTAAAAACATAAATAGAACGAAGATATGTATATAAATGAACATCATCCAAAATAGTCTGAAACAAAAAAAAAAACAGCCCCTGACCCCCATCACGGCCACTTAACAGCGCTCCCTACTACAAGTGTACTACTTCAACCTACAACCATGTGGGACACTTGCGCATGTCAAATTACCATGTCACCAGAATGATGATAATCCTCATTTCAAGACCATTTAACAATTGATGATAATCCTCATTTTAAGTTTCCAGACCATGTTGCAACAGGTTTTCAGGATAAATAACCATAATTATCACCCTGTTTATGTCAAATGACTGTACAATATCAGTCTCCTAACCAGACGCTTTCCGGGTTTTTTAGGGCGCGCAAAGACTTGTGGGATAGTTTAGCAGGGCGCGCAGGGAGTTGTGGGATAGTTTTAACAGGGCGCGCAGAGAGTTATGGGATATGCGACATTGCGCGCCGGGTGATACTCATTCCCAGTCCCTACGCCTCTAAAACAATTTTCACAGATAAATCACCTCAAGAGACGCAAAAAATAACGTCTGGCTACGAGAATGGTACAATACATTGCTCGCACTGGATTTTTTGTACTGGATTTACGCGAGAACTCGTCCTTCTTAGTTTCTCCCATGACGCACCGCGGGCTACGAATGTTGTGACGGTACAACCTTTTCTGAACTAGGTGTATAGAATAAATAAATAAAAAGACGAAAGGCCAGGTTTGTTCAGCAATGTCCATAATCTCTGACTGAACACGATCCCATCCCTTTTTGGATGATCTATAACTAAGATTTGTTAAAATGTCTCAATCATACATTGATCACTGAGGAAGGCGCAGGCCTTGAAGATTGGTATTCTCAAACACATTAATAATTCATCAAGCTTGGTAAGAAGAAATCATGACAGTGGAGGAGGTTTGGATACTTGATCTTCATTTCATAGTTTGAGATTTTATTCCTTCGTTTTCCTCGACATTAACTGATTCGTTTAAGAAGCTATATTGCTACGTATCGCTAGGATTACACAGTTTACATCTACCAGTCAGTACCCTATTTAGGATACCCTTTAGCAACTCTTTAGAGTTACACAGTTTACATCTACCGGTCAATACCCTTTAGGACTCTCTAGGATTACACAGTTTCATCTATCGGTTAATACCCTTTAGGACTCTCTAGAGCTACACAGTTTACATCTACCGGTCATTACCCTTTAGGACTCTCTAGGATTACAGTCGAAGCTCTCGTAAGCGACCACCTCGGGAACTGAAAATTGCGGTCGTTAACGGAGCTGGTCGCCTACGAGAACGGCTCTCGTAAGCGACCACCAAGTGGCTTCCTACTTGAAAAATAGGTGGTTGTCGCTTACGAGAGCTTAGTAGTACAATAAATCTAGAAAATATCATGTGATACTAATGCTTAAAATAGTTTTATTTATTTTTCCGACTTTAATCAAGAGAATATATAACCGAATATAGCATTTCACCGGTGCATCTTGTATCAGTTTAGATATTTATGAGGTGATGCTGATGTTTTAAAGACAAAAAGTATTGTGGTCGCTTACGAGAGCTTAAAAACAATAGAAAATCTCTGCTGGTGATTTGAAATTGTGGTCGCTAACGGAGCTGGTCGCATAGATAAGGCGGTCGCTTACGAGAGCTTGAAATAACAGAGTTTATGTGACATTTCAAACGGGGTTTCGGGAAAATGGTCGTTATGGGAGCTGGTCGCTTACGAGAGCGGTCGCACGGAGAGCTTCGACTGTACACAGTTTACATCTACCGGTCATTACCCTTTAGGACTTCACTCGTCAATACCCTTTAAGACTCTAGGTATCCACTGGCTTTAACTGACTAAGAGTAACATCCCCATCTGCATGAGCTCTCGTGTAAAACTTGCGTCGATAGCGACAATAGCACCAGATTCCAACCAACACGGCGATACACGATACAGAAACGAATACTGCTATCAGAATTATAGTAGTCGTGGACACTGAAAATGTCAGAACAAATAAACTCAATAAGGACGGCAAATAGAAAATGATCGTACACCTAATTCATTAAGGGTTGCTTTGAGAGTTGACATTGGAAACAGAAGTTAGCGCGATGATAGCAGTCCATCATGATCACAAAACTCTCCACTCAAAACTTGAAGAGGGAACATAATAAAAAATACTCATCAAGAAGAACAAGTGCATCCAACTTTCTCCAATTACCCCAACTGTGCACTGGATAACTACTAAAATATTATATAGATTTAGGCACTGCCTAAAAGCGGAGCTCGGATCAATACATTACTGTCGTATGTCATCAAGGCATCAACTTTTCTAGTTTTGATGACGTCATCGATGACGCCATGCCACGTGCTGGTGCACCCCCTCCAATTTAACTTTACCCAAGTTTGGTCGCCTAGCGATATTGCCATCTCAAGATATTCAATTTTTTTCTTTCTTGATCGGAACCCTGTGGCGGGACAGAGACGTCGAACGGACACCGCAAGCGCGTTCAAAAATCAGATCCATACCTCTATACATACGTTTTTCTCTTAACTATGGAGCATCCGCTGGCGCGCTTCGCGCGCCGGAGCTCCGCTATAATCAACAATTATTGCTTGAGCCCGAATGGGCTCTGAGTCAATAGCCCATGAGGCCAAAAGCTGAATAGGCTATTGACTCAGAGGTCATGAGGGGAGAGGAATAATTGTTTTTAGTCAAATGACATTTGTATAGCCAAAAACTTTTTCTAGTCCGGTCATTTGCCATTTTCTGGCTTCCAAATCCGGCACTTTTCGCTACTAGTAGGGTATAACATATAGCCTGCTTTCAGCTCAACTAATCAGAACGCAGCATTGACAATAGACCACTAGTGTGATTTTCATCTCGCAATAAAATGTCATATTTGGTTGACTAATTCAGTCTTTTATATACTCACATATTGATTTAAATGAGGCCTTGAAACCACCGTAGTTGTGATTCGCGTTGGAGGCAAACAGAACAAACAAAGATGTTGAAGGTGATGTGATTATGTCGGGGATGGTAGACCCGCAAAAGCGTCCAAGAACCTCCCCTTCCTCGTTAGTGTCTCGAACCTCAACATAGTCAGCTTTGCAGCCGTCGCTTGGTTCCAGATCAAAGTATTCAAACTGCAGCCTAAAATACAGTTGATCTGTTTGTTAGATACCCCAGCGTATAGAGCAGATTTCGTATGACTGAAAAGTACCGTGACACGGCGCGGTACTGTCGCGGTGGCGGCACGGAATCTGGCCTGCTGTAGATACCGAATGAAATCGCGTAGTCGCGGCGCGGACACGGTCGCGGAGCGGTACAACTTTCTCGCGGAACTTGCTCTAACCTGCGAGCAGTGGTTTCCTCCTCTCTTAGGCCGACAAGCGTAATCATTAAATCATTTGTGGGAATGGTTCTATAATTTTTGGACACTGCTTTATGACACCCACCTGACCCGCTTGCTGCTTGAGTCGGTAGATAACACCCATGCGCATGTCACGTTGCTCGTGTAGTGCAAAGGGAAATCATAACTCGCTATTGTTCCCGACTCTCCGAGTTTGAACAAGTGTTTGCGATCCGTGCATGAGAATGAAGACGGAACTAGAGGGAAAATAAAGTTATTAAGGCTCCCTAGCTTTTATAAGCTTTCTAGTTATTTCAGGGAGCCAGTATAACTCATAATTTTGATAAAAAAATGTAGATCTATGTATAGTTACTGTGGGTAAATAAAGAATTGTTGTTGTTGGTAAGTTCTGCTTTGCTACAAATATCAGTGTGGCAGTCACACACCATTACCATCACCGTGCTCCTCTTCCTCCTCCTCCTCCTAGTCGTCATTATCACCACAATCATCGTCCCCAACAAACACGAATAGATAAAAAGATTAAACAGGTACATAGACCTAATATGATGGGTAAGGACTCCTTGTAATGGTCTCCTGATTATAAAATAGAAGACATGTGAATCTAAAAATAGTTCAAAACAAGGAAAGAAGATAACATAGACCTAATGTGATGGGTAAGGACTCCTAGTAAGGTCTCCTGATTATAAAATGTAAGACACGCGAATCCAAAAATAGATCAAGATCGGGAAAGGAGATAACATAGACATAATATGGTGGATGAAGACTCCTTTAAATAACCTTCTGACCATAGAAAGAACTCCCCTTTGTCTATCGTCTGTTCATTTCTTGTGATACTCACTCATTATGAGCGGATTTCAGATGACTCTCGTGAGTATGTTGCTGCCACTCCTACGTACAGGTTTTATTCAGAATTGGTCCAATCACTTTGCGATTGTTTCCGCGAGTGGAATATGGCTCTACTAAAGTCATAGAGCAGATTTCGTATGACTGTGAAAAGTCCCGCGAAAGAGTTGTACCGCGTCGCGACCGTGACCGGTATCTACAGCAGGCCAGGTTCCGTACCGCCACCGCGACAGTACCGCGCCGTGTCACGGTACTTTTCACAGTCATATGAAATCTGCTCTATCAATCAGCATACCTTGTTTAACGGTGGTGTACTTGGCCGTGAATCCCCTCAGTTTGGATTGAGACGGATTATCGGCTCCAGTTCGAAATTCCACCCACAGGATACGTCCTGACGAATATACCACAGGGGGCCCAGACGTGTCACCACAGTACCGGCCAATTATCTTGCCCTGATAACCGCCTTCACGTATAACAAGCTAGAAGGAATCAAAGAAAGAGCTGACGCTCGCTGGCAATGAAAGAAACTTGGTCAACCACAATTTTGTAAGAATTTAGATTTGGTGAAGTAAATTAAGTGAAACACACCAAATTATAAAATAATTGAGATAGTTAGACGTCACAGAAATGACGCCATAACCTCGGCTTTTGTTTGGGAGAATTCTCGAGTCAGATCATGAAGATCTGCCTCGAATTCTCCCAAACAACGCCTCGGTTTTCAAAACTCTATGAAGGCACAGAAAAATGACTTATTTCTTAAATCAAAATTGGTTTTCATATGATTGTGTGAAATATTCGCACACACTTCAGGATCACCCAACGAGACAATGCCGTAAAACAGCTCAGAATGCCATTTTAAGTCATTGCCGAGGATACAAATGACTGTAAACTGGGTATTTTTAATCCCTACAAATTTTAAATCTGTTCGAATTTCGAAGCTGAAAGTTATGGGATGCGAAAATTTTAGGGATTGAAAAAAGTCTTCCGAAAAAATGCCAGGGGAAAACTCTATCCGAAAATTCTAGAACTCCCCCCCCCCCCCCCCCCCAAAAAAAAAGTAACATTTAACCTTTTGTGAAATCCATTCGAAGCATCCAGGGAATCTTATAATCTATATACGACAGTTAAAGCTTGACATTCTGAAGCGAAAATTTCGCTGCGCCATCCGAACAGATAATAATTTTACCGAAAATGATCGTTGGGTGACCCTGGCATTTCTGATCGGGGCGGGGCAGCTACCAATATTTTTTTTCTTCCAGGAGTCGACGCACCATGCTCACAATGCAATGTTTTGTCGCCGTTTTTGATACCAAAAAATATTTACTATTTTTGTCAGTCTGTCACATTCTGCTTAACAAACATGAGAAAAGCTCAGACAAAGTACGAATCCTTTACGTAGTCAGAATTTCCGATGCACTGAATGATGTAAATAAAAACAAAGCAATGCATTATGGGCAGAGTGTGTAAGCTATTTTAATTCGAGACCTGACGTATGAAACATACGGTAACCATTTGCGCGCGCTTGTTTTCATCGAAAAAACAAAATTTAAGAGTTGGAAAAAAATAAATAAGTTATTTACCGGCTTTAGGTCGTTCCTCGGTCAACATTTTCCAGCCCTCGGTCACAGTTTTCCCTATACGGACCTCCCAGCCGGTAAATAATATATATATATACTTCAAAGGATTTGAGTACAAAATACGTAAAATTATTTTACGTTGCGCACTGTTTGCTATTTGTTATACTATGAAGTTTTGCGCCAAGTCACAACCGAGTCAAGCTTATTGAAATTCGTCAACAATATTTGTCATCATCAGTTTGTCATGTGTACGAGGATTGGTCACAAACGGTCAATAAATGGAAAGTTAGGGAATATCAAAGTTTAAATGATAGAATATAGTGGTGATCTGACCCACAGTGTTTCCTTATGAAGAAAAATAATATTTTCAAATTTCGATTTGTTAAAGCAAATTAAGTGAAACACACCTATCAGAAATATTCGTACACAGTCTTATATCGGGGCGGGACAGCTACAAAAGATTTGAGTAAGAAATATGTACAATTGTTTCCATGGCGCACTGTTTACGATTTGCTACTCATGAAGTTCTGCGCAAAGTCTATCCCAACCCAGCCTATAGAAATTCAGAATCAGACAGCTTGTATGAAGGTGCCCTCCTTTAACCTGACCCTCCCTCCCTCACCTGAGAGTCCTTGCATGTCCCAGGTTGTAGTTACTGATCACCAGCCGCACATGCTCCCCTTTCTTGGGCGCAATGACCCATTCACAGGTAGTGTTTGGGGGATACTGTGTGGGGTACTCTGGGGTAGTGAATGTCCCAAACGGGGTCTTCATCCAGATGGTATTATACTGACCAGGAATAGAACAGTTTCCAAATGTTGCTGGAAGATACAGTTATGAACACGATAGCAGTCAGAACTACATAATACACATGAGAAATTATGTCATTTAGTGATCCTCACGCGTCCACAACGCCTTCTCTGCCTCCTTTCCATCTTCCCCTTCCTCCACCTCTTACTTTCCGTTTCCTCCTTCTCCTTCTCGCTTCCCTTCCTTCTCTTCTTTGTCTTCTTCCTCCTCGTTTTCCTTTCCTTCTCCCTCCACTTATTTCTTCTCTACTTTCTCCTCCATCTCCTCCGTCTCTTCCTTCTTCACCGCTTCTACTCGTCTCTTCCTCCTTCTGTTCCTTCTTCCTCTTCCTCCTCCCCTTCTCCTCCTCCTCATCTTCCTCACCCTCCTCCTTCTCCCCTTTTCTCTTCTTCCTCCTCTACCTCCTCCTTCTCTTCCTGACTCCTCTCCTTCTCTTCTACCTCCTTAACCTTTTCCTCCTTCCCTTCTCCTCCCCCTCATCGTCCTCGCCCTTTTTCTCCTTCTCCCCTTCTTCCTATTTTCTTCCTCCTCCTCTGCCTCCTCCTTCTCACCTGATTCCTCCCCTTCCTCCTCCTCCTCTATCTCCTTCTTCTCCGCTTCTTCCTCCATCATTTGATTAGCAATGGGACAACAATCAGTGCCACCACCGTCCCCAGAAATCTTTAATACAGTCAGACGACCAACACTACTGTTGTTTACTCTTGATACTACACCAGCATTTGGTGACATATGCATGATAATAGTCATGAACGAGTTACAGTAAATACATCAAAATTTTAACAAGAATTTAGACACAAGCATAGACATCAACACTCAACAGCACGACCGTCATCATACAAGTATACCATACATACGTTCAGGTACAGCTTTCCACAGGGCTTCAAAACCCGGATAACGTCCTGTCAGGTCGGATGAAACCGCACTGTCATCTCATTAGTCTTAGAGAGAAATCTCTTCAGCGTCTGCCTTGTTTCCAAGTGCGACTCGTTGCCACAGAGGCGGAAGGACTTGACGACGTACGTATCTGTATCTCTACCTGTAAACTAGGAAAGGTAAAGAAGAGTCAGCATTGCTGCGCTATAAATTACGCTGCTTCTAGTCCTCTAATCGCTGGCTAGCTTTTCCGCGAGGTTAAGTCAGCCATCTTCATAACGGAGTTATCACCACGCACCACATAAAAGGTAAAACGAAGTCTCTGCTCGCTCAGTATGTTTCGCGACCATGTTCCGACAATTACATAAAGATAAACATAAAGATAATTGTGATGAGGCACCTAAGGGAGTCTCGGTGCTCGTGGGCACAATTTGGTTTATGTGTCTTGCTAAGTTCTTCACTTACCTCAACATAATCCTTGTTACAATCGGGATTTCCCTTCTCTAAGTCAAACGATAGGAACACCAATTGCACGCGAAGATGTGACGGCACTGTAATGTTCCAGGAACAGTTCACCAGGTTAGAATACTCAAGTGGAAATCTGTGGCTGGCAAACATGCCCTGGATCCCTTGAGCTCTATTAGATCACCACCGGTACAGGCGTACGTCTTTGGAGAGGTTTTCAGAGCAGTATACGACCCCTTCACGCTCCACAAGGCGCGCCGCTTATCGGTTGTTACTTTTTCAATCAGCACGCTGTTACTCGCAGAATAGAGTGTCACCCCATCTTGAAGCTCCTTTCGAGTAGTTTTGAAGACTTTATTATTAGTGGTTGGCCCGTCAAATACCTTTGGTAAACAAAGCCATAAAGTGTATTCATCGGGGAAATTCGATCACATTTAAGAAAATATCAAGACATGTTTTGGTCGAACCATGACGAGGAAAAAGGGATTCGAGATCGACATTCACCATTTTACAATATTCAGCGCTTGTTGCCCGGGATAGGCTGGCGAGACCTCTTGGTTCTCCCAGGCCCACGCGTCCTGGGTGGGCTTCCTGTGGTTTAGGTAGCAGATGTGACGTCATCCAGGGCCGGAAGCACGGTCTAACACGAGCACAGGAAACTACCACCCAGAACCCAGCACTGGTCTGGGGTCTTGACTCTCTGAGTCCATGCTTAAGGATCCCAGGATCAGCGTATGGCGAAAAAAAAAAACCGCAACGCTGGACCAGGAATATGCTTTGATACAGGAAAACCAATGTTCTTGGAACAAAACCGGCTTAAATCGAATTTTGCTGCTTTGTTAGGAACAAGTCGCAAAATTCGCTTGGAGCCTAGGCTTTCCCCTCTTTCTTCGGGATATATAAAATATCTATTTAATAGATATTAGATTTTAGTCTAGATTTCGGTGCCACTGTATTGAGGGTATGGGCAAAGGGAGGCCCTGGGTTGCCTGTGGTACCTGGCTTTCCCTTCCTTTCTTTTTGAGATGCAAAATAGAAAGGCTCAGAAAGAAAGTAGTTACTATATATTTTTACTATTTTACTTAGAGATTATCTCCCTAACTATGCCCCCAGAGGAAGTGGGTACGAAATAATATAGACCAGTATCTATTGTACCTTCAGTGTTCCGTAAGCCGCGGTCCACCAGTTACCTATTTTAATCTTCAGTTCGATTATCTTTCCCACTGGAACCGTGATTCTTCGCCAACACGTCATGTTAGTGGTATCTTTGTTTTTCGCACAGTCAGGGTCAAGGAATGTTCCACCTTTTCCCTTTAGCTCTACTGTGCTTTTGTTATGACTCCGACATTGTCCAGATTGTTCTGTTGAGACAGAGATAGTATGGTTGGTTATGACAATATTTTGATAACAGTACCGTAGCTAGCGGGAGGAATGTCTAGCTACGGCAGGGGCGTAGCCAGGGGGGTCCAGCCCCCCCCCCCCCCCCCCCCCCCCCCCTTTCTCGGAAATTTTCCCATACATTACTGTATTTGCTGGAAAAAATTTGAGCATTTTCGTCAATGTTTTCACTATCCGCCGCCACCCCCACCCCCCCCCCCCCCCCCCCCCCCCCCTCTAGAAATTCCTGGCTACGCCGCTGTACGGCCTTACATTGATCCACTCGCGAGCAACGTCCTCCTTCATCTCCCCAAGGAAAATGGTGTTGTGTTACCATTCATAACAAATGGACACATTTTGCTCATTTATTTTCAACAAATCCCTCGGTGCCATGGTATTACTCATAACTATTACCATAACCAGAAAAGGACAAATCACTTTGTGATGAAAAAGTTTAAAGTTACTAAATCGTGAAACCTGCCTCAAGTTTTACAACCTTATTAGGGCAGACGTGGCACTTGCCTGGTGTTATTTCAATACTGGCTGAACTTTATTTTCATTACAGGAAAGAAATGTAAAGTTGTCTTATATAATCGGCAAATTTGTAGGGTAGCACAATATTGACATTCGCGGGCTACCCGTGTCATATCTCAACCCCTTCTATGGGAGTTACACAATAAACAATAAACCTACCTAGACGGACTACTGTGTATTTCACACTAAATCCCGGTGGTCTGTTATTCTGTTTGAAGCTCCTAGAGTCAGACGAATGATGCCATACTACCATCCTTCTACCATCGGACCATACGACTTGAGATTGAACACGCTTGCAATAGGCGCTGAGAAGGTAATGTCCTGTCCCGTATCCACCAGTGGTTACAGTAAGCTTTACAGGACAGTCTATCCTATCTTTGTAAAATGGATTATAAAGCAGATCCACAGATTCTACCTCGAGTTTGATCACGTGGCCAACTGGTGCAAGTAGCCTCCATGTACACGTGACAGGAGTGGTGGGTAAACCAAATGGGAAACCAGAGCTTGTGATCACCCCGGATGCTTGTGTAAGGAGGATGTTTTCATTGGCGTCTTTAGGATTATCAGGAGAACAATGGGAAGCTGGAAAAGAAAGTGAAATTTACGCTAATTTAAATGGAGTTCTATAGATAAATTCATCACATGACGACACGAATCGCAATATCGTTTTTCGCATGACATTTAACGTGGAATTCACGACAGGGGCGTAGCCAGGGGGCCCACCCCCCCCCCCCCCCACTTTTTCGGAAATTTTCCCATACATTTACTGTATTTGCTGGAGAAAATTTGACCATTTTCGTCCCATGTTTTCACTATCCGCCCCCCCCCCCCCTCCCCCCCTTCAAAAATTCCTGGCTACGCCGCCGATTTCTTAAGACTTCAAATAAACGGACAAATATCGCAGGTGTTTACGATACTTTTGTCCGCCTCTGTAGCCTGTAAACTGTCGCCATTAATCTTGGCATTTTTACCCATTTTGGGCGTGCTTTCAAATAATGTCGATAGATTTCAGATATAATAGCCAGTTCGTGTCGGTTTATGATTGGCTATTAAATTTTATAATTCGTATATCTTTGCCAATATTTAATATATTGCCTCTCGGCAGGATCTCTGATTCCAGGAAGTGCTTTCCAGGAAGTGGCGTTGATGGATTTTCGATAGCGTGCCTTCATATTAGGTTTTTGTGACGTCACGAAAAATGAACAATTAGTGATGACGTCATCGTGATGACGTCACGATGTTAAGATTTTGTGACGTTATGATGCACTCCGCCTACTACAACACCAGGGACGGTAAACGTTTAATGAAGATAAAAGTACCATCTAGTTACCTATGTCAACTGCAGTGTAGCTTGCTGAAAAGCCGTCATCAGATGCACCAGATTTGACCCCTTCATATTTCACAAGCATATATCGTCCAGTAGAATAAATCTCACGCTCTTGACGCATATACATGGTTGACCAACAAAAGGTCTTAACAAGCGTATGTTCGATGGAAATGGCCCATCATACACAGAAACCTGCATCCCGCCCTTTGTCCATATGCGTATTCTCTTAAATTTCAACTTGATTCGCTTTCCAGTGGGGACTCTGAGCTTCCAACTGCAAGCACCATATTTGGGATATGCCTTGTCAAGGCCATAATAGGGACTGGAGAAGTCACTGGGAATTGATGAGGCTTCTGGGAGGTTGATGACATGCCCTCCCTTGCAAGCTGGAACTAAAAAAATATAAGATAAATGTTAGATTAAAACCCTGAGCAAGATCCTATTTAGATCCTGTGCATATTTACAGCTGTTTTGAGTATTCTGCGAACTCTCACATTCGACTTCAAATGGCGTTCCCACTAGAGTTTCAAATTTGATTGACGGAAGCCAGAAAGCGGTTGACGGTTAGAAGTCGATCTCGAGAGTTCGCAGAATACTCAAAACAGCTGTAAAGACAAGATCTTTAGTAGTATAGGCTGGAAATAGTGTGACCATGGTGTGCATGCGAGCAGTCGGTCTATTGTAGTTAGTTAGTGGTGTGTGTGTGCTGTAGGCACAGATCTTCTAATTAGCAGCCACCCATGGGACCTTTAAATTAAAGTGGCTGCTTACAGGATGAAGGTCGATATTTCGGAAATACATCATCTCCTGCAGTAGCAAACTAACGGGTACGCAAGACGGAAGAGCTAGGGGAGGGGAGGGAGGGTGAGTTCGGCAGCGACGCGGAAGCATTTGTCCATCGGAATGTTAACCGACGACCGGTTAGCGCAGTGGTAGAGCGCCGGGCTTATGTTCGGGAGGTTGGGAGTTCAAACCCGGCCGGACCAACACTCAGGGTCTTTTTCTAATAATTGAGGAGAAGGTGCTGCCTTTGCTCTAACATCTGCAAATGGTTAGACCTTCGCGTCTTCTCGGATAAGGACGTTAAACCGTAGGCCCCGTCTCTCACATACACTACACTAACCGGAACCAGAGGGACGTAAAGCACTAGGACCGTCGGAAGTTGCCCAACCTCAGTGTCACAGAACTCACAATACTAACACACACTCATGTTTATAAAGCTGGTTCTTATAGGATGAGTTATCCATTAATGTAAAGCGCTTTGAGCCGCGAGGATAAAGCGCTATATAAGCACGTTATTATTATTATTATTATGTACATGACGGACTGTACTCGGCCCCAAACCCCCAGAGCGCAATAGACCTCCTCAAGCGCACTCAGGCGATGCTAGCTACAGCAAATCTACGTCTCCATAAGTTTGCGTCTAATCATCCAGAGGTTATGAAAGCCTTTCCGAGGAAGACTGCACCACAGGCCTTCGCGATCTCGATCACACTAACGTCCCCATCCCAGCACAGCGATCGCTTGGCGGCGTTCAATGGGATTTGGAATCCGACTCTTTCACCTTCCCAAGAAAAGCCAAGTCAACCCAAGAAAAGCCCTTCTCGCGGAGAGGAGTCTTGTCCGTAACCAACAGCTTGTATGCCCCTTTAGGAATTGCCGCGCCTGTCGTAATAACGGGCAAGTCGCTCCTCAGGACAATGTCTCTAAGACCTCAAGGCAGCAATAGTCCGGCGGATAAGAGCATTATTCGAGGAAATTGCGCACTTTAAGCTAAAGCTCCAATTTTTTGCCAGGTGATAGTTTTCAATGTATTTTTAAATCGTAGATATGGAGGCACGCTAGAATTCTTTCGTAGCGAAAGCTAGAGAGGTTTTAGAGTGAACTATTGTTTAGCTCAATAGCAGCCATTTTGAATGCTTTGTTATTCAAATGAGGTTTAGAACTTAGCTTTGCGAACTTTCAAGTTGTTCTCTAGACTACACAGCCATAGCAGCTCAACATTTGCTAATTCTGAACTATGGATTGGTTTGACTGACTTCGGTTGAACGTCTCCTTAGAGTTTTTGGTGATTATAAAATGTCACGACCAGTTATTGGGAATGTTTATAATTTATATTGTAAAACAATAGCCTGACTGAGATTTGATGAAATGTTTCAAGAATGACCAACAAATTCTAAAAAAGATCGAGATAATTGGAACCTCATGTGTCGAATGTGTAAAAAGAAGCTTGCTCTGAAAATTTCACTTGATATTTTCTACCTAGTATCGTTCTATACTCTATAAACACGGACGATGGAAAATTTCATGAGTGCCGCACAGCTCATGAATAACAAAGGATTCAAAGATGGCTGCGAATGGCAAAACAATGGTTCACATTAAAACTGTCCTAGCTTTCGCTACGAATAAAATTTAGCGTGCCTCCATATCTTATCTTCAATAAACTACTGAAAACTATTGACATGCAAAATTTGGTGTCTTTAGCCAAAAGTGCGCAATTTTTACGCTAATCCGCCGGACTATGCAGACGCCTGGGACACACCCCTATCACAAGAGCACAGACCGGCATGGGAGCTGGACTGATCCCTAGATGACTTCCGCGATCGTACTCGTCCCTCCACTTCAAGGCGCAACAAAGGTAGAGTTGCACACGTTTTGTGATGCCTCGGAAACAGCCAGCGGTATCCCATCTGAAGATTGTTCAACCATCAGGCGAAGTTGAAGTAGCCTTCACACTAAGTAAAGCAAAACTAACCCCAACTCATGCTACCTCAATGCCTAGACTAGAGCTAGACTAGGGACTCGGACTCGGACTAGGTCATCGGAGAGCCAGAGGAAGTGTTCTCCGACAGCAAAGTCGTCTCATGCTATAATCTAACGAGTCAAGGCGTTTCTGTGTGTATGTAGCGAATCGCGTAGACTGCATAGTACGCAGATCGTCTCACCCAATACAGTGGCGTTATGTATCCACACACTGCTGACCTAGCAACGAGATCAGTAGACGCAGACAAGCTGAAAGACAGCGCGTGGCTTACAGCCCCCTATTTTGCTACAACCCGGACGAGACCCATGAGAGGAGCGATGCTTTCGACGCAGGGATTGAACCAAAGGATCCCGAAGTCCGACGGGTAGTAGCCCTCGTGTCAATAGTGTTACCATGGAAACGGCTATCATATCAGAGGTTGTGGTTTTGGCCCTTCTTTGTTATTACCAAGTTTTAGTGAATCTAACTATCCCAAACAGATTATGCATAAAACATTGTTGGCCTCTTTTTTGCTTTAGCCTTTGTGACGTCACTTTTTGCTAATTTGCAAAAAGTAAAAATCTTGAACTATATCTCTGTAACCAAAAGAGCTATGAACGCGAAATAAACGACATTCTTCCTATTTTGAATGTGCAATCAAATAAGCCATTAAAGGCCCATAAGCACCAAAGCCGCATTGCAGGCGCACAAGAAAACGCAGTTGAAAATTAGATGCAAATTTTCAGTTTGAAATTGTGAAATGCAAATACAATAGGAACCCCTTTGAGACCTACAGTATCAGCCAATCACAGCTGTTGAACAACAATAGATACAATTGAAAACAAAGCGCAAAGGTTCCCGGTGACTATGGGCCTTTAAATTTCAGCCTTGAGTGGCACTTTAGGACAGAACTCTCTAACACAGGAAAAAATTGCGTAAAAACATTAATGGTTTTGGTAGCGTTTTCCATTAATGTACTATAACATTAATGGAAAAGTGTGGTCTTCCCATTAACATCATTAATGGAAAATGTGGTCTTGCCATTAACATTTTTCACACATTAATGGAAACACGCTACCAAAACCATTAATGTGTTAAGCAATTTTTCCCTGTGAGTTGTTAATAAATCTTTGTATCAGCGAGTTTCATACAAAATGCTAATAAGCCAGATACACATTATTCATGCAAAAAAAAACCACCTGGATTTTAAATGCACTGGCTTATACCATGCAGCTCCATTAGGTCACCAAATTTGCAAAAAAAACTTGATCTGATTATATCTCGTTAACCAAAAAAGATGTGGAAGAATAAGTTTTGACATAATTGCTTATTTGTTTATTTGCTAACCTTCAGTTTGAATACTCTACTCCAGGGGTGCTATGCATTTTTTTCGGAATTTTGGATATATAATTCCCCCCCCCCCCCCCACGGAAGGGTGTTGAGAAATGACCCCCCCACACCCCTCTGGAATTTCCGAAGGAAAATACAGTATTTGTATGGAAAAGATCAGGTAAACTGACCCCCCCCCCCTTTGAAATTTCCAATCCCTTCCGTAGGGATGTTATGGATATTTTTGGAAACACACAATGTTATAAGACACCGCCATTAACTTATTAGTTATGTTGTAAATTGTTTATATATATATATATATTGTATAATTGTATCACTGAAAAGCCCCTATGGGAGTGTTATTAATATTACTATTATTAACAACTGCACTGTTGCTATTTTCTGTTTAATAGTGTACTACAGTACAATTACCTTCTTTTTTGACAGCTTCATATACCAACAAAAATTTTGTACCATAGGCCTTCCTTCCTGTTGTAAGCTCGACCCTTATAGCTGGACCAGTAGAGTAAACATAGTATATGGCATGGTCCTTAGGTGTAGCGCTTCACACAGTGTATCTAACAGTGTATCATTCCGTGTGTACCCATCATAGATATTAAGGTTTTCTGTAAGGCAGTCATTGCCTTTAGTGTAATCAGTCCACTTAACATTCAATAGGCTGATAATGATGAGGTTCCAGAAGGGTGCTATTTATGATCCAGATGCATGGTCTGTCCCCAGTGAGAAAGTCGGGGTAAAAGAACGATTTGTCTTTTCCAAGTGGAGCAGATAAACCTGATGGGTCTGTCCAGGTAACAGTCACCCATTGCACCTAAAACATCAATAAGAAGTGTATAGCATGATAACCAACCCCTGCTATATAACACATAGTTTCTAGAGGGGATTGGCTAGTTACCACTGAGAAGGTCAAATTGGACTGTTTTGAACTTCCTTAAAATATATGTATCCACATGTTTGTTCCACATGAGGTAATGTGAGTCAAGTCATGTGAGTTTTAGCTGACCCATGATCATTCTTAGTTCACCTGTGATCAAGGATACTACAAACACCACTTTCACAATCAATTCAGATTTTCTAGGTTAAAGACAATAGAAATAATATTAACTGTAGTCAAAAACTTGCTGCTCAGAAAAAATACACCAGAATACACAGTAATTCCAGAAAATGTAGTATAATTGGTTAAATGATTTATGAGGACCTCACAAATACAGAGTTTGTATGGGATGTTCAATAGTCAGGTGGCCTTATTTGGTGTATTTTGATAACTTCAGATGCTTATATCTCGTCCAAGATTTGCTGGTTTCAACTCACTCCACAAACGTCATCAGGAACCATAAATTTTTATCATTTTCATGTCAAAATTTCAAATAGCTTTCAAGTTTGAATGCCTCATGCAAGGTGAGCGTCGGCCATTATGAAAGTGGTGTATTGTATATTCATTAGCCTTTCTATTTCCCTCCCACCTTAATGGGTGGCAGAGGGGTACCGTTATATTTATCTTAGTTTTATTGTTTCTTGTGTACAGTATATTTCAGCTTGAGAAACAAACCCTCCCTGCCAAACAAAAAGCACAGAAAATACAGCCAATAAGAATGAATGAGGAATGGCATCATAAGTCAGTGGTTTCCACTCAACCTCCCCTTAATTTTCTGTAAATGTTACTATGTGTAATAGTTATACATAATGTATTCTCATTGCTACTGCAATTAAAGTTGCAGCATAACCTTTATTTCAACACAGGTCAATTCTTCAGCCAATAAATAATTATACATTAAGTTATAATCTACTACTCTAAAATCTATGCTAAAATGCTGCCACTGGAAAGCACATACAGTGTAAGGTAACCGGGAAGGTTAGTATGTAAGTAATTCCTAGAATCCAGAACTTCCACCACCAGTATCAAAATATTGATACTAATTAATCTTACCATTGATAACTGCACACACTACAGTTGAAACCTACAAGCAAATCTGAAAATACAATAAAATATGCGAAGTAAGTTCAAGTTCAAGTTCCTGGCAAAAAAATGAATAAACTGAAGTGTTAATATACGGGAAAAACTGTCAGAGTGAATCTGTGTGTGTACCTCTCTGTAAGGTCAATCGGAAATTCACAAGACACATCAAGAAACATGGAAGACGAATGAATACTTAAATACTTAAATAAATTGAGCTCATGGTACATAGCTTACACTAATGTCTAAACTGCAGGACTAGACTTTAAGGTCTTATAGCCTGCGTAGGTGGCCAGGAGCCCGCATGTTAGTGATGACGGGCAAGGCAGCATCTTAAAGGACTGCAGGCACAGCATATTAGTAATTTGGGAAGATAAAGGTTTCATGTCCTAATAGTTCTAGGAAAAGGGAGAAGCTATACGCTGAGACAGATGCTTGGGTTGGAGGTACTTTGCCGGACGCTTATTTGGTTTACACATGTTCACAATACTTTTTACCTTTAAATAAGCCGCCATTCGACTATTTCCTTCTGTCCGGTGCATGTGTTTTATGCATACTGAAAACGAAACAACTTATGGCTTCAGACCGTTGCTCCGACCGCCATTAAATATTGAAAATGTTGCAGGCGTTCTTCGCTGAGCCAGTCCTGCGCCGGAAACGCGGGAATCAAGACCGCCATAATTTTCGAGTTGAAAACCCTGATTCAAGAATTTCTGTATCCAAAAAGTTGCATCATTGTAGAACATCATGATACGCTTAAAATGTCTAGCTATAGGCATTCTTTCAGTCTTTTTTTATATTTATTTATTTTCCCTAAAGGCCTTGTTGCGCGGTCAAAAACGCCTGGGTACGAGGCAGATGTGCTCAACAAAGAACGCCTGCGATATTTTTGATTTCATGTCGATTTCTCATGATGGCTGGCGTGGGAAGAATGCTCAACGGTTCGTAAGTACTGTTTACCTGTCTTGTTTTATGCAAAGAAATATGCACTGGACCGAAGAAGATATTCAAATGGGGGCTTATTTTAAAGGTAAACGTATTTAGCAACATGGTTCATAAGGTTTTATTATTCATGGTCTGGCATGTTTCTCATCACGGTCTAGCTAGTCAATCGTTAAAAATCGATACCGACTTACCAATCGATAAATCGTTACCAATCGTATTGTCTGATTGATTTTTATCGATTGGTTTTAAAAAATCGTTAAAAATCGATCGCACTTCAAGAAAAGTTATTGATTTTGATCGATTTATAAGATTCAACATACAGTGGAACCCCGATTTACGATATGCCTCGGGGGCGGCACCTACAAAACCTGGATCACGGATCGGATGGGATCATCGGATCTGATCATCGGATCGGATCGTCGATGATCAAGGGAGGGAAAAGTTGTATGACGTCACCAATGACTGTTATTGATGACGTGACCAAATTATAACAGGGTAAATACAAAACCCCATACAAATATGGCGTACCCTTTTAAAGTTATAAGGCACTGACCAACTAAACTCGAAGCGAAAGTCCGTGGTTTCAGCATCGTTAAACAAAATCAACTGGTACACAAACGAAGCCTAAAGCCATAACAAGTTTGTAAGGCACTCGAGCTGGCAGGGATTCGACTGCGCATTGCAGTGACCAACATCCAAGCCTTGAAACAACGGATACTGAATAGCCAGGAGTATTCTGTTCACCTAGTCTTCTGTTTTCATTACAGATGAGGCTAATTTCCTCGATAGGATGACAAATAAAGCCGTGAGGGCGAAGTGAGAAAGCAACCCCGGGGCGATGCAAACACCGCTCAAATGATAACAGCCGAGACCGTTTAATTGGTTTCAAGGGTCTGTTCTTGCCTTACAAACTAAAATACATTATTTCTTTGTCAAAACTAAGGCCATAAAAACTAAGGCCATAAAAAAAAAAAGATTTTCTGTGAGTCCTGTTCGATTTATAGCCGTCGTTTTATTAAGCGCCACCATTTTTATTTTGAATGTACATGGAACTACAGTGGGGGGAGGGGGAGAGTTCTGTGATCTGATTGGCCGAGCGGTTTGTTTACAACATATTACCAAAACTGGTAATGAACCGGACTGGCAGTTTGTTTGTCAAAAATCGTCCGAATCATCATTTAGGTCGTTCTTACAGCGAACCCTCCATTTAGAATAATTTAGAATAAGGATGCAACATCGCTAGGTGACCAAACTTGGTTAAAGTTATCTTGGAGGCCAGGCGAGGGGTGCACCACCAAGGTAACGCGGCATGACATAATCAATGACGTCATCAAAACTAGAAAAGTCAATATCTCAAGAAAGAAACATCTCTAGGTGACCAAACTTGGGTAAAGTTATCTTGGATGCAAGGGGGTGCACCAGCAAATTCACATGGCATGACCTTGTCAATGACTGTCAAAAACACTGACAGTAATGTATTGACTCGAGCTCCGCTTTTAGGCAGTGCCTAAATCTATATAATGATTTACTTATCAGTTGTCCTTGTGAACAGTTCGCTTTTTTTGTTTCAGGTTACTCAGGTTTCACTGTAATGTGTACATCAATGATAAATGGTAAGCTTGATAAAAATTGTAAAGATCGTTGTGTACCGGTTACATAATAATCATAATAATGCACTAGTCTGTGGAAAGCCCAGCACCCCCTTACCTGGGAATAGCTTTGCACGAGCGCAGGGAGACTTTTGTAGAAAAGCTCTTTCAAGAATTGCATGCTGATTCTACCCACAAGCTGACCACAGTTTGCTCCCACCTCCCAACGTTAACATAATAAGTAGCGCTCCATCTTAGAACTATAGCGGAAACAATAGGGCCGCGGAAACAGTGGTCGTCTTGTGATGCTCACACTCGATTTTCTTCTTGAACAACGAAATGCTATGAAATATCCGGAAGAGCTATTCGGAAAGAATTCAGCACTGCAAACGAAGTATTTCGCTACGAAATCAGTCAAAAACAAATTTCACCAATCAGAAGGCCAGGATTTGTTGACTAAGCCAATTAGTTTTTTAGAAATTTAACAATTTAAAATTTTACACAAAGTATAACTCAAATTCCCCATAGCCGTTCACGCTATCGTTCTTGGACGGAGCGCTACTTAAATGTAAAGTTAAGGAGAAAGCGCACTTTTCTTTGCCGTTTCTCAGTACCGAATGAACTAAACTCTTTCATACACAAGAATACTTTTAAACATATAAATACCTTTAATGTTTTAGAATATTTTACATTTTGTATCTTTAATTGCTTACTATTTTTTATTGTATTCCTAGTTCATATCTAATTATATTCTTTGTAAGTTTTAACATAACTCAGCTTTGGCTGCAATGTTTTAACCCAATAAACTATCTATCTAATATCGAATAGTGGGTCATAAGATTTCCAAGCCTGCTAGTACCCAGATTCCCTACAATGTGAGCCACATCGAGCCACATTTCCATGGGGATGGGGATGTACAATGGGAAAATAATAAGGAATGTGATGTACATATTATAATAGTTGGATCATGCACATACACTACGTCTCATAAAATGTTTTAGGTGCAATGGGTGACTGTTACCTGGACAGACCCATCAAGTTATCTGCTCCACTTGGAAAACATGAATCGTTCTTTTACCCTGACTTTCTCACTGGGGACAGACCATGCATCTGGATCATAAATAGCACATTCCTGGAACTCTTATCATTATCAGCCTGGTTCAAATTAGGTGGACTGATTACACTAAAGGCAATGACTGCCTCACAGAGAACCTTAAAATCTATGAGGGTACACTCGGAATGATACATGTTAGATACACTGTGTGAAGCTGCTACACCTAAGGACCATGCCATATTTTATGGCTACTCTACTGGACAGCTATAAGGGTTGAGCTTACAACTGTCAGGAAGGCCTATGGTACAAAATTTTTGTTGGGATATGAAGCTGTTAAAAAAGAAGGTAATTAATTGTAATTGCTAAACAGCCTCCCATGATGCATGCGTAATCAAACCATTCCCAAGATGCATTGCGCGCTCGCTACTAGAACACTCGCAAGAGGCTTTCCTCTCTGTTTCTACCAATAGAGACGCCTAGGGACAAGGCAGATCAAGATGCATTGCGCGCTCGCTACTAGAACACTCGCAAGAGGCTTTTCTCTCTGTTTCTACCAAATAGAGACGCCTAGGGACGAGGCAGATCTAGCAGTTGGTGCAGGTGTGCAATAGGCACTTGTAAATATCGTGTTATTTGTGACGTGCTCACTGCGCACACAATTATAGAAACTTGACAGTGATTTTTTTTTAGTTTGGATATATTTTAATTGTTCTCAGTTTGAGCTGTTACCGGTAACGTCTGATTGCTAGAAGCACAAGGAAATAAACTGCAAACCTGCTAGTGCATCATCACTGAAAAACTATTTCAAGCCTCCTTAAAGTAGACAATCACATGCTTGCCTGAAAAGCAATAATTCAGATCGCAATCCAATCCATCCCCTTCATAATAGATAAAAACACTTTAGATTTGTGTTGATTTGACAGTCAAAAGACACTTTAAAATTATTTGGACTGTATTTTTGTTATCCAGGTAAATTCAAATGTATTTTGGTGATTAGAATGAAACTAGCATGCGAGTGCCTCTTTATCAGATTGATCTAGATGCTGTAAGATCTTATAGGATCGTTTTATATTAGGGTTTTTACCAGAGAGAAGATTATCAAATAGTGTGCTTTTTAACTAGTATCATAACTTAATAATCAACAGAGTGTAATTATGCCAGAGCTACTGGCTTAACAGTCAGTGTCATTTTATTAGTTCCACTTTGCAAAGGAGGGCATGTCTTCAACCTGCCAGAGGCCTCATCAATTCCAGTGACTTTTCCAGTCCCTATATGGCTATAACAAGGCATATCCCCAATACAGTTTATGCAGTTGGAAGCTCCATGCCCCACTGGGAAGAGAATCAAGTTGGAATTTAAAGACATAAACATAGATTTATGAAAGTGGGATGCAGGTGCTTGTGTATGATGGTGCATTTCCATCAAATAATACTCTTAAGACTATTGTTGGACAAGCATGCTTTCGTTTCTTGAACGTGAGATTTATTCAACCAGACAAGATATGGTGTGAAATTGAAGGGATCACATCTGGCACACCTGATAAAGATGATGGCTTTTCAGCCAGATACACTGCTGTTGACATAGGTAATTTCTGTTATTCTGTATTCAAATTTTAATGTCTGTCGTTATGTTGGTTATTTAACAAATTGATCTGTTGTAAAGTGTGTGTACTGTAATAGATACACAGATGACGTCACAGAATGTAATGAACAAAAAAAGTATGCAGCGAGACACAGTCGAGTTGTGTGACTGTGTGTTCATGGATTCTGTGACGTCTCCTGTATCTATTACAGTACATACGCACAAAAACGAGATCTATTTGTTTTATACAACAACAAACAGGGATTTTTGTCAACCGTATCTGTACTCTTATAGCAACATGGCTCTCGACCAATCAGAGCGTGCGATTTACTAGTGTGTTGTATTATATAGCTTAACTGCTGTTTTTTAATGTTGTTCAAGTCAAGCCTCAAAAGCTCAACATTTCCAAAATGGGAGATGTAACCAGGTATTTCTTGCTTCAAATTAGTCAATCAGAACGATTTTTGTTGCTTTGCAGACTCTAGTTAAGCAATAAAAGTACTTTCCGCATGCTCTCTGTTTTCTTACAAACACGAGGGGGATGTTGGGAGAACTGATCAAAACTTGAAAGACACGGCCGAAAGCGAGTATCTTCAAGTTTATCATTCGACCAACATTCCCCGAGTGTTTGTAAGAAAACAGAGAGCACGCAGAAAGTATTTTATTGCTTTTAGAAAATAACATACACACGCGCGACAGCGTGCGTGACAATCGTGTTTCTCAGGTCTCTTACAAACACGCTTTTAACCAATCAGAATGCGCACATTCACAACACAACATACGTGTTATTTTCTAAAACATATTGTGATGTGTGGTTCCAGAAAATATTCATCCCCCATCCCCAGGAAAGGGTTCAAAGTGAACCCTCACCCCATCCCAACCCTCTGGAATTCCAAAGAAAAATACAGATATATGGTATGGAAAAATAAATTGAACTCTATACTTAAAAAAAACTTTTTCCCTAGAGGCACGGTAACAAATTCTGCACTCTGGTTCTTAGATCGCGCATGCGCGGGCCATATCCATATCTCTGACTGACCTACAGGTCACAGTAACCATTTGCACATGCTTGTTTCATCGAAAAACGAAAAAATTTAGAGTCGGAAAAAATAGGTTAGGTCAGTCCGTATGGGTCAGCCTCCGGCCTCGGTCAACATTTCCAGCCCTGGGTCACTCCCTATATGGACCTCCCAGCTGGTAAATAACTTATGTATAAATATATCTTATTAGATGATTTTTCAGGCAGATATTTTACGAGTTGTGGATGTAAACCATATGTAATGCGAGCAACGAGGTAAAATGTCCGCTTGTATTTCATGAAAAAACATCTAATGAGTTATTTTATACGACGAGCAAAATTTTTCTTTTCTTTTCAATTTCACTGGTAAACGTACGTGATTTGACTGAGCACGTGATCGGGAAGCCATTCCAGTGCATGCACAGTTTCCTACAGTGTAATACGGCTTTCAATAGACATACGGCTCCATATCTGCTCTCTTTGACCTTATGGTAAAAAGACGCCACAGTCGTATAATAAATATAGATACAGTAAATCAGATTTATAGGATTCCTGAGAGCTGCCATATCTTTTATTATTGGTGTCCTGCCAAATATACTAATTCTCTTATATCCATATAAATCAGTACAAAATTTATGAAGCTTTCTTTTCCAGCTTCCAGTTGTTCTCCTAGTAATTCTGAAGATCAACAATAAAAACATCCTCCTTACACAAGCATCTGGTTCATCACAAGCTCTGGTTCCTTTGGGGTTACCCACCACTCCGTTCATGTTATGGATGCTACTTGCACCAGTTGGCCACGGGATCAAACTTGAGGTGGAATCCGTGGATCTGTTTACGATCCATTTTACAAAGATAGGAGAGACTGTCCTGTAAAGCTTATGTATCCACTGGTGAATATGGCACGGATCGTGGCATTCTCCGTGCCTATTGTAAGCGTCTTCAGTCTCAAGTCGTATGGTCCAGTGGTAGAAGGATGTCAGTAGGTTATTATCATTGGGATCAAAGCTGGAAAGCTTTAACCAGGATAACAGACCACCGGGATTTAGTATGAAATACACAGTAGTCCCCTTAGGTAGGTGATCTTGTGCATCGTGTAAATACCATGGAAGGGGAGTTGAGGTATGATATGTGCACGTGTGACACAGGGAACCCGCGAGTGTAATTTGCCAATTACGAAGGTAACTTTCCATTCATTTTCTGTGAGAAAATTTGATCAGGGATTAGTTTGCTCCCTGTATACTTGTTGGGTGTGCTGTTTTCAGCTTACACTGACACTGGCGTGGGGGGGGGAGGGTAACTTGGATATAAAATGACGGGGGGGGGGGGGGGGGGGGGTCCGACAGAGCGCTTATACCCCAAAACATATTTGCTCCCAAATTTTATACCCCAAACGATACCCAACTTTTTTAGCCTAAAAGGCTATTTTAATACCAGCATACGCATGATGCTGAGT